>CM067845.1:348803268-351203268 GCA_034509565.1 Triticum monococcum
TGTTGTATGTACTCATATCGGGCATATTGTGTGTATGATTGAAATGCTTGGTATGAGTGGGATCCGACAATCTTGTTGTTTATCCTTGGCAGCCTTTCTTATGGGGAAATGTAGTCTAGTGTTCCTCGAGCCATAGTAGTCCGCTACAGCCCGGTTCACCAGAGTCCTGCTAGCCCAGCACTACTGCTCAGGACACTTGACTGGCCGGCATGTGTTTCACATCGTTCCTATGTCTGTCCCTTCGAGGAAATGTCATGCGGTGACATCCGGAGTCCTGCCTAGCCTGCTACAGCCCGGGTTCCCCGGAGTCCTATTAGCCCAGTGCTACAGCCCGGATTCACTCGCTGATGACCGACATGCTCGATGTGATTCATGTATGCCTGTCTCCATAGGCTGTGCCGCTTTGGGTTCATGACTAGCCATGTTGGCCCGGGTTCTCTGTCATATGGATGCTAGCGAAACTATCATATACGTGAGCCAAAAGGTGCAAACGGTCCCGGGCCATGGTAAGGCAACACCCGTGGAATACCGTGCGTGAGGCCGCAAAGTGATATGAGGTGTTACCGACTAGATCGATGTGGCTTGGAATCGGGGTCCTCACACTACTCTACTGTCCAGGTTCTGCCGAAGGTCATATGTATATGCCCGATCTGTTTTATCCCTGCCTTTATAGTGAGGTAGTACAGGCTGGTGTTCGGCTTGAGTTGCCGCTTTGTCCCGGCCACATGGTGGTCGGTCAGCCGCATTGTGCGATGATGGCACGGGCTCCAGCGCCTCGTCATCGAATTGAGGTAATAATTTGCGCTTCAGGTAACTTTAGAGTGGTCGCTCGGGGCCGTATTCCTCGACTGTCAGGACATCAGTCCATCTATCTTTGAGCAGATCTTGATCAGCTTGAAGCTGCTGTTGCTTCTTTTTTAGGCTCCTTGCAGTGGCTATTAGCTGGTGCTTAAAGTGCTCCTGTTCGAGAGGTCCCTCAGGCACGATAAAGTCCTTGTCGTGGAATTGTCATGACAGATGTCCTAGTGAAAGGACTTAATCGTGGAGCCATCGCAGCTACGAAGCTTAAAGGGGTTAAACGAGACAAAGGACACGAGAAGTTTAAACTGGTTCGGCCCCTTGCGGTGAAGGTAAAGGCCTAGTCCACTTGAGGTGATATTGCTATGTTTCGATGACCAAGGAGCGAATACGCTTAACCTGGCTCTCGATCTGTTGTTTCTTACCCTAAACCGCCACCTGGTCGACCCCTTATATACACGGGTTGACGCCCTGTGGCCTATAGAGTCCCGGCCGGCTCATACAACGTGTCCGGCTTGGTGACGTATCTTACATGCCTTACATTACAAGTCTATTCATACATGGCGGTTTATACTTACGGTCCCTAAGCCGTCCCTGGGCCTGGGCCTATCATAAGCCTAACTGTGAACCGCCACCTTGTATACTCTTGGGCTTCATACAGGTGAACCGTCATTGTGGTTGACCCGGCCCCTTCTGGGCGGGTCATATCTGATAGTCATATCCCCAACATTAGGCCCCAGGTTGATTTGAACTTTGTTCATGTCAATCTTCAATACTTAGAAAAAATCCATCTACAACTGCTGTGAAAACCTTGTAACCCGCCATGACGTCATCTCCAAGAATTTTGGAAACCCACCACGACGTCATCTTAACGGATCTTTATCTTAAACATCTTTCCGAAAATCGAGGCGTCCAATTAGCTGGATAATCATCACTTTTGCCTCCTCGTCTTTCGCGCCTGCCCATCACCCCTTTCCTTATAACTAGGATCCGAAGCCATCTCACATTTTTCTCCTTCTTCCTTCTCTCGCGACCCCTCTGCCGCTCGAGCTCCACCGCCGCCGCAGAGCACTTCGTCTTCCTCAACCTCGGTCGCTGCATCAGCCTGAGTCGATTGAGATAACGGCGGCGACCCTCCACAGCAGATTGGTAGCTGTAAGTTTCTGCCTTTTCATGCCTTAGATCCACACTAGGGTTTGCGAGCTTCTTCGTGTTCTTCATAATTTGTCGGAGTTCGTCGTAGTTCACCCTCTAGGCCATACCACGAGCCTCTTTGATCTGAGGACGGCGTTAAACTGATGCGGTAGCTATTTTAGTTCCACTTTCAGTATCAGTAGATCCCCTTTCTTGGAAGAAAAAATCTTGTGCAAGCTCATGAACTCATATGTACTGACTTTTTGGTCTAGATTTATTTTTCTTTTCTGAACAGTCGTTGATCCAAAAAAATAGCTGTAGTCTATGAAATCTGTTTACCTCGGTACTTAACCAATTTTTAGTTGCTCACAACTTTTGAATATCCTTAGTCATGGCGGCTTACCATGCTGGCTTATTTTTCCTAGATATATCATTAGCCCTTAGTTAAGCCGCCATTACACATATGTATTGCAATCATTAACTTGTAATTCCACGAATTAATCTGAACCGGCAAATTACTTCCTTTTTAGCTTTTCTTTTGGCCATGCCGCCAAAGACAATGATAGATTGCAACTGGATCCCTTCCACAGTCACTTAGGACACTCTGAAGGATGTTGTCACTATTGGGTATTTACCAGAGAAGAGTGTCGTGTCTTACCATGCCCCTGACCCGGTTGAAGAAAAACCTCAGCCAAAGGATGGTGAAATCATCGTCTTCACTGATCATATGAACCGGGGTTTTTCGCCGCTCGGCTCAAAATTGTTCAGAGAGGTTCTGCATTTTTTCAAGCTTCATCCGCAAGACATTGGACCCAATTCCATATCAAACATCTGTAACTTCCAAGTTCTCTTCGAGGTTTATCTTCAAGAAGAACCTACTGTTGAACTCTTCAGAGAGTATTTCCATTTGAACCACCAGAATGCATACACCAATGGCCCCAACTTGGAACTTGGTGGGATTTCGATTCAGCACGGACGGGGTGTTGTCTTTACTCTAGTAGTCTTGCCAAGCCATCCCAAGGACTGGAACCAAACTTGGTTCTATTGCAAAGACACATCGCCAGTTGATTAAAAACCAATGCTGGGTTATCGCGCTGAGCGTATTGACGCTAAATATTCACTCCTTGATAAGCTTTCGGCCGTTGAACATAAGAAACTTATCCCAACCATCAAAAGGGTTCAAGCCTTGCTAGGAAATGGCTTAACTAGAGTGGACTTGTGTCGGATGTGGGGTTCCGGCAAATCCTTAAGGGTCGAACACTGGGGTGTGCATGAAGTCTCTTCCTCCCACCGATCTATGCCCTAGCTCGCTAAGATCTCACGGACGAACTCGATGAACTCGCAACACAGGAAGACACAGGATTTATACTGGTTTAGGCCACCGTTGTGGTGTAACACCCTACTCTAGTGTGGTGGTGGTGGATTGCCTCTTGGGCTGATGATGAACAATACAAGGGGAAGAACAGCCTCCTGAGGTTGAGGTGTTCCTGTGCATGGCTAACTTGTGTGGGTGAGAGAGCGATCTAAGATGCCGACCCCCCGCCCCCGATGGTGCCTAGTCCTACTTATAGAGGCCCTGATCCTCTTCCCAAATATTGAGCAGGAAGGGAGCCAACAATGGCGGGCTATTTTGAAGGGGGACAGCTAGTACAAGCCATCTGACAAAAGGTGGTCTGCGCCTGCGAAAGGCTCTGGTGGTGATGCCATCTTGGGCTCCATGATGACCTCCATCTTGCCGTCCTTTTGGTCTTGGTCTTGTTGCACCAAAATGGCAACCTTTGCCTGATGCCTCGGTACTCCTCGCCTGTGCTAGTTTCCTTAGCACCAAAGAGGAAACAAGGACGTTGCGCGCACTGGCGCCCGCCTGGCGCCCGCCTGGTGTCGATCGTCATGGCTCATGTCACGAGAGTCTCTTGAGGTTCGCCTCACCTTGATATCTCCACTCCTCGTGAGCCTGCCTGACTAGGCCGCTATAGAGGAGGTCTCGTGTCATCCTCCTCACGAGGCTTGGCCCCTCGCGAGGGTCTTGGATGCCTTGTTGGTGAAGATGGGCCGTACGGCCTGCTGTCTCAGCCACGCTCGGGCCGCAGGCCGCAGGCAGGCAAGTCTGGGGACCCCCTTTCCCAGGACGCCGACAGTAGCCCCCGGGCCCAAGGTGCGCTCGGGCTTGGCTTCGTAGCGAAGCCAAGGGCCAAGTATGGAGCGCAGCGGGCCCCAAAAGCATGCGGCCTCGATTGACGTGTGGTGGTTGATTGGACGTGGGCGTCTCCGCTTCCCCATGCTGCCCTTGAATCCGCCTGGCTATGCGGCCCCGCCTCTTACACAGTTATTCTTCCTTCGCCACGCCCGGCTCTTCCAATCTCCCTGCTTCCTCGACGCCCTGCTCCGCCTTCTCGATCCGACCTGTGCTCTGCCCACTTCACCGCCATGGCGCCGAAACAAGCCGAAAAGGGGAAGAAACCTCTGTCCTCATCAACTGCGCCTCCATCCTTCGAGCGGGCGCTCGGCCGGCCTCGGGTGCTCGACGACAAGGCCATGAACAAGGTGTGCCCCATGCTTGCTTCCAGTTTCAACGAGTGGGGAGAGACGCCGGCTTGGCCCGCGTCTCGCACCAGCATGGCTCAGGCAGTTACCGAGGTTCCGATCTTCATTGATGCCCTCTGGGCTAGCCTGATTCCTCCCTTCTCTGCCTTCTTCAACACAGCGCTCGAGCACTATCAGATCCACATGCTCCATCTTGATCCTCAGGTTGTGACCCTTCTCGTCGTCTTCGCCTTCGTGTGCGAGGCCATGGTGGGCATCGCCCCCTTCGTGGCACTCCTCCGCCACTTCTTCCCGTTGCATTTCACCGGTCCCCGGCAGAGCTCAGGGTGCATGGGTTTCCAGGCCGTGGCTGCGATGGCAGGCGCGGGGATCGACTTCGAGCTCCCTTCATCCACGAGCGAGTTCCGTGCGTGATGGGTGTTTGTTGATGCAGGCGTGCTCAACCCTCTACTCCAAGCTCCGGTGGGGCCTGCTATTCCAAACTCCGGCTGGGGTCATCAGAAGCTCACGAGCCCCTACCTTGCCCCCGTCTGGGCCAGGATGAGGTGGTTGAAGGACCTTGGCATGACTGCGCCCATGGTGGTGAAGGAGTTCGTCAGGCGTTGAGTTGCTCCACTCGAGCGCCACTCTCGCCCGATGTGGGAATTGCTCAGCACACAGGACAACATGAGGTTTCAGGAGGAGGGGCTTCCTCTCGCTCCACGGCAAACAGTGCTCACGGTCCTATCAGGTGTCCCTCTGCCGGACGAGATGCCCAGGAACAGCTGCATGTTGTACCGCTGCAAGAACAAAGTCACATTTGCCGCGAACATGCCCTCCTTTGATGAGTGGGGTCGTGACCAATCGGCTTGGTGGGCCCCCGCGAGAACCCCGTCATCGTGGTCCCCTTCTTCGCTGCCGGTGCCGGGCTTGCCCTAGGTGACGGTGCGGGGGAGCGAGCTGCGACGGGGGCTGGCGGCTCAGGTGCTGAGGAGCACATGCTGGGTGGTGATCCGGGGGCGTCGTCCTCGGGGGCTTGCGACCCCCCTCCTAAGGCGTCGGTTTTCGAGGAGATGCGGCATGCGGCTCCCGAGGCTAAGGATCCAGGAGCCTCTGGAGGTCACAGTGGGAAGGAGTTGGGCTGTTCGCCACAGCCGGGCTCCCCTGAGGCCATCCCTCTTGGTTCTTCTTCGGCTCCGCCACGCACCGGCTGTCACGTCCAGCGCTTTGGTCGCCTTTGTGTGGACTTCGAGGAGCTCCACAAGAGGAAGGTTGCCCCAGTGGCAGCAACATCTATGGGCTGTTGAAGCGACGGAAGTACATCGCTATTGACGCGTAAGTATCTTGTCGGCGTGGCTTTTTGCGTGTGGTCTTCTTATCCTGACGCCTGACCTCCAGGGCTCCTTTTGCTGAAGCTCTTGTGTCTTCCGAGAGGCGGCCTCCTCCTTTATCAACTCCCCCATCGGCATTGAGCGTTCCTAGCCTGCCTGCCGCCCCTGGAGCAGGGTCGGTCGAAGGAGCGTGTAACAGCCTGGATTTTGGCCCTTTTCTTTTTCTTTTGATTTAATTGGTGTTTCCTCTGTTTTTCTTTTTGGAGTGGTTCTGTGACCTTGTCACCTGGGAAATCATCTTCATTTCCCCTCCCAAGTGGCTCATCATCCTAAAAACTTTGCCAAGATCTTGTCACTCCACTGCTTGACCAAACCCTAATTTCTTTTCTAGGGAAAATTCTTTTTTCTATTAAAGGAATAACCCTATATGCCCTAGGTGGTGAAGCAACCTATATTTCTGTCCATCCAAAAATCCCCAAATAATTCTTATAAATTTTTTGGGTCATATCTTCATAAAATATGGCAAAATATTTCATTGGCCATATTTTACATCATGCTCAATAAATTCATTTCCTATTCTATCCTAAATAGCACATTGTGAAGCAAGTGCTATTTATATTTGTCCATTTTCCCCCAAGATTTTTGGGCATGGTATATCATCCAAATAATTTCCCTGTGCCAAAATTCAACTTTACTTACCTAGCGAAACTTCCTGAGTGATTTTTTCAAAGTTCCTATCTGAGGGAAGCCTTTGTGAAGGAACTGCTAGCTAGGTTTATCCAAATGAGTTGAAATTTTGCACACTCCTTCATGTGCTCATGTAATTAGCCTCCTCCAAATTTCAGCTCCATCCCTTGATCTATGTGAGCACAACATCAAATATTTGATTCTGTCAATATTTTCAGGTTGTGAAGCAAGTATATTGTATATTGCTTAATTTTACCTGAAAATTTACCAGAGCATTCTCCTACCCAAATAACTTCTCTCCACCAAATTTGGCATCAATTCATAAAGCAAATATTTCCCTAGAATTCTTGCAAGTTTTTAGTCAGCAAGGATGTTTGTGATGCAAGTACCATTTTGGTAAAACCAATTGGTATGAAATTTTTATGGCACCTTTATCTGGCCAAGTCACAAATCCCTGCCAAGTTTTACCTCAAGTGGTTACTCCATGTGAGTGCA
This sequence comes from Triticum monococcum, assembly GCA_034509565.1. NCBI lineage: Eukaryota > Viridiplantae > Streptophyta > Magnoliopsida > Poales > Poaceae > Triticum > Triticum monococcum. The sequence continues at coordinate 348,810,237 of CM067845.1, forward strand.
TCATCCAAATATTGATTCTGGACATATAATGTGAGTTACAAAGCAACTATGTTAGTTTGTGCTCCATTATGCCTCAAAACCTCCAGGATCATAGTCCTTCCTTAGTTAATCACCCCACACAAACTCTTTGGTGCCGGTAAAATCCCTGTTGGTCACTATTGTTCACCCAAGTTTACTGCAGTAAAGGTCAGAGGGTGATTTCCAGTTAACCATATCACTTTTGACCTAGCTACCACCGCGGTTGTAACCTACCCTGGATGAACTACCCACTAGACAACATGGTCAAGCCCCTCTCCCTCGCTACCTGCTAGTGCACGCGGTGACCGCGTTAATGGCACCACAGTGCACACGCTCTTTGTGCAGTGGCCGCGTCCAGTGGCCGTTTGTGCGTCGGCAGCTCCTCCCCTCGTCGGCTTCGCACGCGTGAGCATGTCCAAGAGTTTTACCATGTCATCGCTGTTCTCCTGGACCTCTCTCCCTCTCAGTAAAACCCCTCACTGACGCTCGCCGCCGAACGCCCACGGGAGCACAGTGCCCCGACATGTTTTAATGGTGCTCTGCTTCTCCTTTGGCCTCCTCTTCCCCATGAGCTTTCTCCCTGTGCCTCCGTTGTTGCCTACCTCCGAGCTCGCGAGCGTGGGTATGCGTTCGCAGCGACGCCAGCTCAACCTCCCTCGCCCTGCCTATATAAGGCCACCCCGTCTCTGTTTCTCCTCACCACTGGCCTCCCCCGCATCCTAGAAGCCTCCCCGAGCACTCCCTGGAGCTCGAGCGCCTCCCTTCCCTTCCCCATGGCTGTCATGCCCGCCTCGGCCTCGGCCTAAATTCGCTCAATGCCGAGCTCCTCCCTCCCTATCTACACCACCAGAGACCTCCATCCTCACCCCGGAGCCACCCCAGCACCTCTCCTCCTCCTCCCGTGGTCGTTTGCAGCGCACTCCCCGGAGGCCGAAGCTCTCCTCCGCCGCGGCTCCCCGTTCCGCCTGCTCCACTGCTCTCCGACGTGGGAAAACTCATCAGGCGGGTGCGGCTCCTCGCGCTGGTCACTCCGGTGGTCCGAGCTCCACCGGAGGTGGCCGGAGCTGATCGGGCGAGCGCCAGCGTCGGCGGTCCTCCTCTGTGCAGCGGGCGCATGTCGGGGGAGAAGAAGGAGAAGGCCAGGAGGAGAGAGACGCCGCGCTGGACCCACACGTCAGCGACACAAGGCCCAGCCCCGCCCCCTCGCTGACGTGGATAAGTGGACGCGGGATTTGCCGGTGTGCGCTTTCCCCTTCTGTAAGCGTACTTTGTTCTTCTTCGGGCCAAAAGTACATTTTTCCTCTCTCGAAAACGTATTTCCTAAGAAGACGCCTTCTGTTTTTCTGCCCAGGCCCGGTTTGTAAAGATTTTTCTTACAGATGAGTCCCTGGCAGAAAAACCCTTATATCATTTTGCTCTTAGCTCCAAATGAGGTGATTCCAAAGCCCACTTCTTCATTTCGTCGAGCCCGTTCTGATGGAATCATTTTCAGCATGTTTTGACATTCTGAAAATGACCATTTTGCCCCTGCCTTATTCAGCCCCCTCCGAGAGAGAATGTTGCCGGCTATTCTTTCCGCGAGCTTCTCGCACTTGTTCTCGGTGATTTCTTCCACCCCAGGCAAGCCACACCCTCCATTTGCATGACTGCAATGCAGTGGCATGGTTTATTCATTTGAACTTGTTTAACATATTGCATTAGCTATGTATGCTTTGTTCATGGCATTTCTCGGAGTATGGTTTTGATCTAGATGTTACCATGATATTGCTTGGAGTTCTAGGACTTATATTTTGATGATTATGTGGATGACATGTTGCCTTTGGATTCTTAATGGCTATTATGATTATGTCCATGATGATATTATGCTTTGGAGTATTACTTTGGATATCATGTTGCCTTCGGATTATTAGTGGCTTTTATGAATATTTTTCATGATGATATCTGGTATTATTTTGGAGTATTACTTTGGATATCATGTTACCTTTGGATTATTGGTGGCTAGTAGTAGTTTCATCATGATGCTAGATGATATTATGTTTTGGAGTATGATGATGGAAATGATGCTTGCATGTGGATCATAGTTGGATAGTTAGTTCTTGATATTTGGGTAGTAGTCTTATCGCTCTTGGATTCATCATGATGGTAATGATAGACTGTCCTCGGAGTATTTTGATATGATGATATTAAGCTTTGGATAAATTGTTGGATAGTTCCATGACTTGGGTTATAGGTTGATAGATGATATCGGAGTATCAGTCCTTTCTATTATATTTTGGGAATAAATTCCATCATTAAGTTGGTCAGGTGCCACCGAACCGGGCTTTTCTAGTGCAACCACATTTGCCTTTATGGGAAGGCCCTAATGCGATCTATTGTCGTGCCTCTTGCCGGTGCCTCCAACTAGGGAAGGTTATGGGCGTGCACTACCCTAATCAGGTAGGCGGACATAAGCCTTGTGTGCCCATTGTTGTTGTTATGTGCACCGTCCCCTGAGGGACGTTTTGGCCACGATGATGGTCGTTCTGTCTTTGGTAGACATGGGGCCACCCAGGACTAGCCTAGTTGGGAGTGGGTCGGAGTGGCTGGGAGAGTGTCATGGCAGTAGATTGGTTTTGTCGGAACGCCGTTGGTCCACCCGAATGGGAGTACGAGGCCATGGGTTCCGTGGTGTGGGTACAGTGCGCTACCTCTGCAGAGTGTGTATTTAAATCTATCGATAGCCGCGTCCTCGGTCATGGGCATGGGTTCGTACTAGGTCACACCATTTGATCAACACTCACATGACGGAATGACTTATAGGTGATATATTTATATGTTGATATGTTGAGGAGTACAGTTTGGCAGGATGTTGATGATGATGTTGGAGAGCAAGTGTTGGTCATGGTAGTGATCGCCGGAAGGATCACGATTGAGACCAAGTGTTGGTCGTGGTAGTGATCGCCGGAATGATCACCGTTTGGTTTGGATCACGTGGTGATCAAGATGGTATATTGCTTGGTCGGTTAACCAAGAGATAAATGGTTATGGGGATCTGAGATGGTGATTTATCAGTATTGTATCAGCTTCATACCATGTTTAGTAGTTGTTTCATCATAATAGTTGTTAATTTAATTAACCTATTAAATGCTATGCTATTGTCTTGCCTTGATGTTATGGTTGTTGTGAGCTTGCAAGTACATTCAATGTACTGACCTAGCATGTCATGCCAGATTGCAGGTGATGCCATGATTTCTTGATTGCTTGTCGATGGTTGCCTTGCGTGCGAGCTAGATCGTGTCCCAGCCAGAGTCCCTGCGGAGTGGAGTTCACCACCTTCGTCGTTGTTCCGCTGCTACGAGTTGTTTCGCTGCTAGCATAGAGCAAGTGTAGTATCACAGGCGTAGTGTCGTCATGCTGATGTGCTTCTTTGTAACATCAGACCCTTGTATTATTATTCTTGTAATAAGAGCTGATTTGTTCTATGTCAAGCAGTGTCGTATTCCAGAGACTTCTCCTTGATCTCTGGGCTGGAATATGGGGCGTTCAGGTTTCTCTAAGCCGGGGTGCCACAGGCTTGGTATCAGAGTAGGCTGGTTGTAGGACGCCCTAGTCAGTGCGAGCAGTAGAAACCGGTAGCAATCAGTAGTGTAGATTTTTGCTTGTTTATTGCATTTGGTTGCTGCATTTGTTTGTTGCACAACATGCATAAAGCCTTATTATTTTGCTACTGACGATTTATCTAGTGAGTGTAGATGGCATCGGTTCAGATCCACTACAGCTCAGCCTTTGCCTTTCTCCAGTTTCCTTTTCTTGCTCGTTTTTCGGTGTTCGGTGTCATTTCTGTCCCAGTAGAGTGAGGCCAAGTGATCCCAACACTGTTTGCAAAGATGGTGCTCAGGTATCGCGCCGAATTCCTTCCTTCAGCCTCGTTTTGTCTCGGTGGTGGACATGTTTCTACCCCGGATCGTCTTTTTTTCTTGTCGTGATGGCAACCCTTAATGGTCTTAGTTATCAAGAAAGGGCAATGCCAGCAGACTCAGTTTCCCCGCTATCCTTATTTCTTGGACGGGTATGGATATTTTCCGTCCACTAGACAATAATGTGGTCGAGACATTCGTGTCCTGCTACATGGTTACCAAGTACGTCCTCGCCTCCGAGCTAGTCCAGGTTGCTACCTGGCTAAGCTAGCACTTGGTGTAGCGCTGTTTACACCAATTTCTCCACACATTTGTCCGTCCTCGTGCACATCGTCACAGCATGCAAGATCGTAGTACCAGAGATCCCGCGATATTTGTGTGCTTAAGTAGGCATGCATATTGTGTGACTAGCAGTAATATGTGACACTGATTGTGTGTGAATTGATTGTTATTGTGTGCTTTTGTTTAGTTGAGTTTTCTTTTGCTTCTTTCTTTTTGGCCCATGTGTTACATTATTTTTCCCCTATAAAGAGTTGCTCATCAGCTGACACCGGACCCGAGGAATAAGCAAGGAGTTAAAATATTTGGAAGCTCAACTAAACAGAATGGAATTCTCAGCCAACTGCAGTGAAATGAGGAATATCTAATTTTGAGGCTGATAATCAATTTTGCATTAGTGTGCACTCCTCACAACAGTACTGATAACTCAAGTCTGTAGCAGTATAAAATTCTCACAGCAGTAATGATCAGCAGTAAGATAAGTCAGGTACAAGATCAATGGTATATTCTCGGTCAAAGGTATGGAGCAAATACAAAATTTTGGCTCAGCGATGCATTATGCTTGAAATATGTTTTCATCCGAAATAAAGTCAGAATGTGATATGCTCAAGGAAGACAGTTAAGCAAATTTTCTCATGCGAATATTCAGCCATAGAATATCATGGGTGTCTGTGTGTGGATTTCAGTCTGCATATCAGTATGAAGTTTTGGATATAATAAACTCAGTATTCTTCCACACGTTATCGAAAGAAATTTATGATGCAAGGCTCCTCAGCATGATATGTGAATAATTTCTAGTCCACGATACCCAGTCTTTCTCAACAAGATACCTCGGTAAAAGCTTCTGACAGACGGAAATGATTTTTTTCTCAACGAGCAAACCCGAGGAGAAATTTCTCAAGTACAGAACTAAGGCTTCTCCAGCACAATAATCAGACCAAGCTTCGTGTGTAAGCTATCGAGGCTTCTTCTGCATGCTACCTAGACAAAAGCTTCGAGCAGAAGCTAATGAGCCTTCCTAGGCAAGCTACACGAATGGCTTTTGTCTACAGATCGAGGATCAGATTTGCAATAATTTTGTCAGAGGAACAATGCAGTCAAAACATATGCCTACCGCAAGGATCGAGTGTTTGGAGGCATATTCTTCTTATACATATGGTGAGCATGCACCCCCAATCATATCAGTCACTCATACGAGGTACGGATCCAACAGATATACTTAAAGGAAAGTACGAATCCCACAGCCTCATAAATCATGCAAAGGAAGATAAGCAGAGATACATCTCATGAATTACCAGGATCTCATATCCCGCTGACCCACTAGGAATGGATAATATGGAAAATCCAAATGGGTATACCGACAAAATGAGAAAGTCAAAAGCTGAACAATCAGCTCACACCCGGTATACTCACCATATACATGGTCAGTCTGTCAGGAAAAGCAATTGTCCGTCAGCCCCCGTCAGGCCAGTCTCAAGATGTAAATATTTGAGGTATGACACAACTATACCTCCATACACCGTTATATTGCTCACGACAGAAGGCAGTCAAATCTCTAGTATATGCCACATGCTCAAGCCAAAGGAAATAAATCAAAATCAGTACCACCTATGAGCAGTCAGATCCTGTCAGAAGATTGCCATGATCAACTCTCAGCATTTATTGAAACCAGAAGGCCTGCATTTATTTGGAGCAACCCCATGACAGAAGTATTAAGGTTTTTATGACAAAAGGAAATTTATGCTCAGATCCATTGGATATCACTGCAAGTATGAAAGAATCAACGTCAGCAACATGATTTGGTGTGTGAGCAAAAACCCGTCAGAATTTGGGGGAAAGGTGAAGCAAACCACCCCGAGCAAAGATAATCAAATCATATAAAATTCTTGGGGGAACAATAAATAAAGGAAAAAAGGATACCCAAGTTGGAAACGGTATCCTCAAGTTATACTTGTTCCCAGAGCAACTAAATCTCGAGGACGAGATTTCTTTAAGGGGGTAAGAGTTGTAACAACCTGGATTTTGGCCCTTTTCTTTTTCTTTTGATTTAATTGGTTTTGCTCTGTTTTCTTTTTGGAGTGGTTCTGTGGCCTTGTCATCTGGGAAATCATCTTCATTTCCCCTCCCAAGTGGCTCATCATCCTAAAAACTTTGCCAAGATCTTGTCACTCCGCTGCTTGACCAAACCCTAATTTCTTTTCTAGGGAAAATTCTTTTTTCTATTAAAGGAATAACCCTATATGCCCTAGGTGGTGAAGCAACCTATATTTATGTCCATCCAAAAATCCCCAAATAATTCTTATAAATTTTTTGGGTCATATCTTCATCAAATATGGCAAAATATTTCAATGGCCATATTTTACATCATGCTCAATAAATTCATTTCCTATGCTGTCCTAAATGGCACATTGTGGAGCAAGTGCTATTTATATTTGTCCATTTTCCCCCAAGCTTTTTGGGCACGGTATATCATACAAATAATTTCCCTGTGCCAAAATTTAACTTTACTTGCCTAGCCAAACTTCCTTAGTGATTTTTTCAAAGATCCTGCCTGAGGGAAGCCTTTGTGAAGGAAGTGCTAGATGGGGTTATCCAAATGAGTTGAAATTTTGCAAACTCCTTCATGTGCTCATATCATTAGCCTCCTCAAAATTTCAGCTCCATCACCTGAACTATGTGAGCACAACATCAAATCTTTGATTCTGTCAATATTTTCAGGTTGTGAAGCAAGTATATTGTATATTGCTTCATTTTACCTGAAAATTTACCAGAGCATTCTCCTACCAAAATAACTTCTCTCCACCAAATTTGGCATCAATTCACAAAGAAAATATTTCTCTAGAATTCTTGCAAGTTTATGGTCAGCAAGGATGTTTGTGAAGCAAGTACCATTTTGGTAAAACCAATTGGTATGAAATTTTTACAGCACCTTTATCTGGCCAAGTCACTAAGCCCCGCCAAGTTTTACCTCAAGTGGTTACTCCATGTGAGTGCATCATCCAAATATTGATTCTGGACACATAATGTGAGTTACAAAGCAACTATGTTAGTTTGTGCTCCATTATGCCTAAAAACCTCCAGGATCATAGTCCTTCCTTAGTTAATCACCCCAGACAAACTCTTTGGCGCCAGTAAAATCCTAGTTGGTCACCAGTGTTCACCCAAGTTTACTGCAGTAAACTTCAGAGGGTGATTTCCAGTTAACCATATCACTTTTAACCGAGCTACCACCGCGGTTGTAACCTACCCTGGATGAACTACCCACTAGACAACATGATCAAGCCCCTCTCCCTCACTACCTGCTAGTGCACGCGGTGACCACGTTAATGGCACCACAGTGCACGCGCTCTGTGTGCAGTGGCCGCGTCCAGTGGCCGTTTGTGCGTCGGCAGCTCCTCCCCTCGTCGGGTTCGCGCGCGTGTGCATGTCCAAGAGTTTTACCGCGTCGTCACTGTTCTCCTGGACCTCTCTACCTCTCAGTAAAACCCCTCACCGACGCTCACCGACGCTCGCCGCCGAACGCCCACGGGAGCACAGTGCCCCGACATGTTTTAATGGTGCTCGGCTTCTTCCGCTGCTTCTCCTTTGGCCTCCTCTTCCCCGTGAGCTTTCTCCCTATGCCTCCATCGTCGCCTACCTCCGAGCTCGCGAGCGTGGGCATGCGTCCGCGGCGCCGGACACGCGTCCCCGGCAACGCCAGCTCAACCTCCCTCGCCCTGCCTATATAAGGCCACCCCGTCTCCATTTCTCCTCACCACTAGCCTCCCCGCATCCTAGAAGCCTCCTCGGGCACTCCCCAGAGCTCGAGCGCCTCCCTTCCCTTCCCTTCCCCATGGCCGCCATGCCCGCCCCGGCCTCGGCCTAAATTCACTCAACGCCGAGCTCCTCCCTCCCTATCTACACCACCAAAGACCTCCATCCTCACCCCGAAGCCACCCCAGCACATCTCCTCCTCCTCCTATGGTCGTTTGCCACGCACTCCCCAGAGGCCGAAGCTCTGAAAGTGCGTTATGTCGACTAGAGGGGGGGATGAATAGGTGATTTTTATGAAAGTCTTCAAAACGTGGAAGTTTCGAAGACAAACGATATAATTAAACCTATTACCATGCAGCGGAAGGTAGACTACACTAGGTAAACCATAGTCATGTATTCAATGAAGTGAAAGCACAATGACTAATAGCAGCTAGGTAGTAAGGATCAGGTAGGAAGATATTAAGAAGCCAAATAGATCACACAGTCACTCAGTGAAGACAAAAGATAATGCAAACATACAATGACTTCACAAGGAGTAACAGTAAGTAAAGAGAAAGGAAGGAAGAAACCAGTGACTCGTTGAAGACAATGATTTGTTGGACCAGTTCCAGTTGCTGTGACAACTGTACGTCTGGTTAGGGCGGCTAGGTATTTAAACCTGAGGACACACAGTCCCGGACACCCAGTCCTGAACACGCAGCTCAGGACACCCAGTCCTCACCGTATTCCCCTTGAGCTAAGGTCACACAGACCTTGCCCAATCACTCTGGTAAGTCTTCAAGGTAGACTCCCAAACCTTCACAGACTTCGTTCACCGACGATCCACAATGTCTCTTGGATGCTCAGAACACGACGCCTAACCGGCTGGAGGATTCACAGTCCTCAAGTGTAATAAGTCTTCAAATCACACAGACAAGAAGACTTGAGTGATGCCTAATTCTCTTTGGCTCTGGGTGATTAGGGCTTTATCCTCGCAAGGAATTCTCTCTCAAAGGCTTCGAGGTGGGTTGCTCTCAAACGACAAAAGCCGTATACTAACTCTGAGCAGCCAACCGTTTATGGTTGTAGGGGTGGGCTATTTATAGCCACTAGGCAACCCGACCTGATTTGTCCGAAATGACACTGGGTCACTAAGGAACTGACACGTGTTCCAATGGTCAGATTTCAAACTCACACGGCAACTTTACTTGGGCTACAAGCAAAGCTGACTTGTCCGACTCTGGACAAGATTCACTCTCATAGTCTTCACTCGAAGACATAGGTTTTGTTTAAGCATCACTTCAGCCATTCTGAATGGTTCTCTTGGACCCCACTTAACAGTACGGTGGTTCCTATGACTCGACAAAGAAGAAGAAAAAGAACTACGAAAGATCTAAGTCTTCGAGTTCCATAGGCTTCATGCGATGTCTTCTCTTGTCATAGTCTTCAATGTGAATATCTTCATATACCACCTTTGACATCAAGGTCTTCATATGTTTTTAGGGGTCATCTCTGGTAGGAAAACCGAATCAATGAGGGACTTCTACCTGTGTTATCCTGCAATTCTCACAAACACATTAGTCCCTCAACGAGGTTTGTCGTCAATACTCCAAAACCAACTAGGGGTGGCACTAGATGCACTTACAATCTCCCCCTGTTTGGTGATTGATGACAAACTAGTTGAAGTTTTCAACGGGGAATATAATATGTGAAATTGTAAAGGATAAGGAATTATCTTCATAAGTTGCAAGGGCTCCCCCTGAAGATGTGCATATAAGTAGTTTGCTTTTGGAATGCAAATGCACATGGCAGGTTGTGCTTGTGGAGATGCTCTTCAACTTATGATGACAATCCACTATGCATGTGAAGGTATGTGAAGATAATGACATGCATAATGAAAAATGGACGTCTGCAAAATGATCTAAGTGTGGAATTTATCGTCGCACATTCGGAATTTATCATCGCATCACAAGGTGGCAAAAAAGTAGCAGACGACCATCGAGTTTAAGTGTTACAACTCAAAGAACCAAATGTATCAAAATGAGAGTTGTAAACATGAAGCAAAATATAAAGCACCCGCCCATATGGACCCGCTTGAAGACTATCAAACTCATATGCTTCTCCCCCTTTTGTCAGTAAGGACCGAAAAGGTTTGAAGACATTGAGCATCTACTCTTTCCCATGAAGAGTAGGTGAAGCAGTAGGGTCGTCGGTGGTGTTCGGCGGTGCAGAGGAACTTGGAGCAGTGTCAAAGCGTGCTGAAGGAGGTGGTGGTGAAGTAGCATCGTCTTCATCCTCGATCACTCTGGCATTCACAGTTGCAGCAGAGGAAGAGAACTCAGAGTCTTCAAGAGATGGAGTTCGTCGCAGCACTGCCCTTCGAGGAGGTGTGGAGTCAAACTTGAAACGTTCCGAGAAGCCATCCTCTTGAAGATCATCTTCAGAGCACATTAGCGTCAGCCCTTTCCAGGTGCGTCGAGAGGTTTCGTGTGCAACAAAGGCATTCTTGGTGGAAAGATTGCGAATGCGATTAACATCCACCAAGAGGCTTTGCATTTGACGCTTCAGCCAGTCATGATGCCTATCCTGTTTCTGATGAAGAGCCACAAGAAGCTCTCGGTCATTGAGAACACGAGTGCGCTTCTTGGGTCGCTGGGCAATGGTGCTATCAGTGGCTTCAGTAAGGGCGGGATGTGGTGCACGTGTAGTGCCAGCCAAAGGATACACACGAGTGACGGATTCAACTCCTTCAATGTTCTGAGAAAACTTTGATGCTCTGCATTCTGAAGACTTAGAGGTTCCTTGGCAGGCTCAGGATAGATGGCTTTAATAGACATATCCACATCAGGCAGAAAGATCCGATGATTGCGAGCAGATGGCTGATATGAGATAGCAGAGTGAAGTTTGATCAGCCGCATTACCCATGGGGCGTAGAACTTCAAGCCAAAAAGATCAGAGCCTGAGGCAGCAAGTTGGCAAATGAAGAAGTCCTGTGCATTGAAGCATTTGCCATGAAGAATATAGAAGACCAAAGTATTCATTGCACCTTCCAGCTTGGCATGTGGAGAATGTCCTTTGATTGGCCAGAGAGTTCGCCTTATGATGTGATAAATAGTCCTTGGCAGATACTCAAGGTCTTCAATGAAGAACTCTGTGGGATATGCAGCATCTTGGGGCAATGGCTTCATCATACTAAGCATCTGACTCATGTTAGGTTCAGGCTTCTGAAAGATGCTCTCAACAGCTTCACTATGAAGCTGACAGCCATGATCGTAGAGATCGCCAGGAGTGGGCAAACCAGTGAGCTCAATGATGTCAAAGGCTTTGGCTTCGTGATGAACATTTCCTATCATCCACTCCAGGACCCAAGTCATCGAATCTCTGTTGTACCCGCGGATGTGAAGTGTGGCATAGAAGTGGAGCAGCAACTCTTCATTCCAATGCTCTTGGTCAGTGACGAACGGCAGCAATCCAACCTCTTTGAAGCAATCCAGAGCTTCTTCCAGACAGGGCAGACCAGCTATTGCTTCAATTTCAAGACGCTTGTGTGGGAAGATGCGACCTTGATTGTAAAGAATGTAGGAGTAATAGCTTCGCTGCGGATAGCTCCAGAACCAATCAGATGATATTCTTTCCCTTGAGTAGGGGTTCCTGGAGCTGTTGAAGAAAGTGTTGTCTGCTTTGAAGCCATTGATATTGAAGGATCCAGGTGCTGATGCAGGACCTGGGAACCTGCGCAATCTTGGTATTTGCTTCTGTACCTGAGGCCTGTGCTCAACATGATAGTCGAATTGAGGACCGGAAGCAGGCGCAGGAACAGAAGCAGTGAGATCAGTGGCTTCGCTGACTTCTGGTGCTTTTGTTGGTGAGGGCTCCACATTAGCTTCAGCCATGACAACGTCAGGGGCTTCATTGGTGTTGGTGGTGGCAGCCTCAAGATTTTCAACCTCCACTTGACGAGCTGGAGGGTCGGTCACAGTCACGTTCTCCTCGAGAACCGCTTCTTGGTGGGACAGGGGAGTAGCAGCTTGTGGGGCTTCTTCTTCATCGGCTGATGCAGCCGGAATGTCTTCAGCAGTTTTAGCTTCAGACAGAGAGACTGGAGGCCTTGGACCTTTGCGAAGCCTACGCAACGCGGGCGACGCCTATGGAGTTGGTGTTGGCTGGGCCTCAAAGTCTTCTTCCTCTTGTGGGCGATCAGCCCATGAAGCATCCTGAGCAATTGGCGTCAGAGGACGACCAATGCTGATGAGTTCACTGTGCGTTAGCACAGGCGATGGTACCTGTTGATGCTCGAGCTGAGGAAGGACTGCATCATCTTCAACATGGTCATGGTGACCAATGTCTTCAGCAGTGATGGGATCAGCTGCTGGAATGTCTTTAGCTTCATGAGCCCCTGTGAAAGCAGGCTCATGGACAGTCAGTTGACGTTCTTGTGGTTTAGCGTCAGGGTGAACCATGGAAATGGGTTCAACAATCAAGGGCTCTGTGGGAGCAGCCCATTCATTCTTGGTCTTTCTCTTCTTCTTGGAGGGGGCAGTAGCAGAGGCTTCAGGATGTTTCCTCTTCCTTGCTTCAGCCTCAGCAGTCCTCGTCTTCTTCAGTTCTGAAGCAGTAGACCTGGCTTTTGGCTTCGAGCCAGTCATGCTAGTTGGGAAGACAATGGGAACTGCTTCCTGCCTTGTGCGTCGGGTTCAGCCATAGCGGGCTTCTTCTTCTTCTTTGCAGCCATCCTGGGGTCGATGCTAGGACGCCCAAGGGCCTTTCGCTTCTCAGCCTCATTGTAGGCTTGCACACATCTGTCAGCCAGAACCTTCATGCGCTCACGAGAACCCTGAGCTTCTGCACGTTTCGTGAGAAAGGCTTCCTTGAGCTCGTGCAGCATAATCTTGAAGTTCTTCACTTCTTGCACGCTGAGCTTGGCCATATGCTTCTTGAACTAAGATTTCTCAAAGTCAATCTTCTGCTTCCGTTCAACAATGCGCTGGGCGATAGCTAACTCTGAAGCAATGGCACCATGGATGGCGACACTGAGGCCAATGGGTAGTTGCAGATCTTTGAAGCTGATGTTTGGCGTGTCAAACCACTCATCAATGAAGTTGTGGATGATTGTTACATCAAAGAGAGGCAGATTATTGAAGATTTCTGCTTCTTCTTTGCTCGTGATGAGTTGCTCAAGAGCGTCATCTACAAGATCTTCATCACTTGACAGATCAATGGCATCATTGCACAGAATGGCAGCAGCTGTTAGCTCTTGGCCGGTGTGTGGCAGAGGCATCTTGACCTTTTGGGGCTTGGAGATGCATGACAAATCTTCAGACTGCACACTGTCTTCAGGAGGTGCAGTTGCCAGTGGCTTCGCCCGTGAGATTTTTGGTGCAGAGGCCGGCTTTGAAGCTTTTGGTTGCTTTAGCTTCTTTGGCTTCGGCGCTGCAGGCGCTTCATCTGATTCAGCGTCATCTGCAGGCTCATTCACGGCTGTCCCTTGAACCAAGATATGGGTGATGAGACCTTCAAGGTTGTAGAAAGGACTAACGACATTGGGTTCTGCATCTCGTGTGCCGTCAGCCCTTGGAGCAGAAGGACCAGGGTTGAAGTCTAATCCCAATGTCTTCTTGTTCTGCTTTGCTGAGTTCTGGGCAAACTGAAAGTTGCGCTTGAACAGAATGTCATCACGACACCATAGTAGTGACGATGGGTCAGCATCCGCAGGCTGTGGTCCACGGACCATGCAGGGATAGAAGCCTTGTTCAATGGCTTCATCTCTGGTCCTGGGTTGAAGATTTTTATAGAGGATGTCTCCCCATGGTCGCTTGATGGCATTCTTTTCAGCATATTCCTTTGTCACAAATCTGTACTTGAACCACTGTTCTGCCCAATAGCGTCGAATCCATTGGATTCGTGTCTTGCGCTGATTGTAATCCTCTTCAGGATTTGTCTTGTATAGTTCTGAGAGGTCATCCGGCAAATCTCTTGATGTTTCTCCACGACGCTTTCTGCCACCCTTCCTTGCTGATTTCTATGAAGCCATGAACTTTAAACTGAAAGGCTTCAATACGTTCAAAGGCTTCAAAGGCTTTCGCTTGCTAGACAGACAGGAACTTGCTTCGGGAGAATTTATGTGATACTGTAAGAATTCTGCAAATGAATGCAGACTATGAGAACCAAGGGATTCTCCCACGGACATGTACCTATGACAGCATTAAGGTGCGAGGGAAGGGGAAGAGGTCATATGCATTCTCAGAAGATTTTGAAGATAAATCAGTTTAGAAGACATTGACCTCATCGTGCGAAGAGATTCACTCATAGATAAGGAGTTGGTTCCAGATTTGTACAAATCCACAGATCAGTACAAGTGAGGAATCTACTACTTTGTGAAGCATAAGTGAATATACTAGGCACGTAATGAGATGCAGTATGAAAGAGATCCAACTTGTGTGAATAGAAACTGCTTGTGGTAGAAAGTGATAAAGCTATAGGATCAAAGGGGCCGTAAAAAGTAAGTTTTATTTACCCCACGAAGAACTGCTAGACGGAGTGGAAAAGGAGGCCGAGCAGTTCGATCTTCCGTGCCCTAACTTGGTGACGGAGGACACCTACAGTGACGGCGAAGAAGACGATGTCCGCGATCGACGTGAAGACGGCGTCGGAGAGGTTGCGGCAGCGAAGCGCTTCGTCGCCGGCGTCGTCGAGGGCTAGCGGTGGCGCTAGGGTTCGTGCGGGAGTGGAAGAAGAGATAATGACTGCTGTGAGGTGTGTATTTATAGGTACAGTGGCGGCACTGCGTTATTACACAGGTGCCCCTGGCGATTCGCATCTGAGGAACACGTGGCCATCATGCAGCATATTGGGGTTTGTTCCCCGTCCCACGCACGCCTGGATTGTCGGGTGGTCGTTCCCACTTCTCTGGGTTTCAGGTGGAGGAATGAGCATTGAAAACGGACTTAATGTTTTGTCTCTGTATCTTCTGCTGACAAAGGCGCAGAGAAGAACAGTTTCAATAGAATGCATATGATTTGGAGAGATAGAGTTTGAGATAGAAAGCATAGAGAGGTTAGGGTCCGATCACATTCACTTAGTTCAAAAGATTCAACAAGACATAGCTATAAGTGAATGCTGTAGAGGACAGAACACTAGTCTATATATATATATATATATATATATATATATATATATATATATATATATATATATATATATATATATAATCAACATAGTGAAGATAATCATGAAGACATGTTGAGATTGAAGTCAAATCAAATGTGAAGACATAGCAAATGTAACGCCATGAGTAAAACACTTCAAACAGAACATTTGGTGGTGGCGTTACCCACCGTATAGGAAGTATTAGACCCAGACACGGCGCACAATTATCGTGGCGCTCCGAAGTCAAATTCCACATTAATGTATTCACACTTAGAATGTATGTCTTCATTTATGGAAGATATACTTTACTTCGTGTGTTGCACATCTAAGTCATCAATACGCATAAGTGTTAGGATGTGTGCCTGATCACAGGACATTTGAGGATTCCAAGATATTTAGCTCACACCATAACTTGCAAAAACTCTTCTCATCCAAGGGCTTGGTGAAGATATCTGCCGATTGCTCTTTAGTGTTGACGTGTATGATATCAATATCTTCCTTCACAACATGATCTCTGAGAAAGTGATGACGAATTTCAATGTGCTTTGTCTTCGAGTGCTGAACTGGGTTGTTGGCAATCTTGATGGCGCTTTTGTTGTCGCAGTAGAGTGGCACTTGCTTCAGATGAATGCCATAGTCCTTGAGTGTTTGCTTCATCCACAGAAGCTGAGCGCAGCAAGATCCAGCAGCAATGTATTCAGATTCAGCAGTGGAGAGAGATACACAGTTCTGTTTCTTTGAAGACCAACATACAAGTGATCATCCCAGAAAGTGACATGTGCCTAATGTAGACTTGCGATCCACTTTGTCACCAGCATAATCAGCATCCGAGAATCCAACCAGATCAAACTCTGAGCCCTTTGGATACCATAATCCTAGAGTTGGGGTGTGAGCCAAATATCGAAGCATTCGCTTCATAGCTAAGTGATGCGACTCCTTTGGTGCCGCTTGAAATCGAGCACGCATGCAAACACTAAGCATAATATCTGGCCTAGATGCACATGGATAAAGCAAAGAACCAATCATGGAGTGGTATACCTTCTGATACCACTTGTAGGATCTTGAAGTAGATGTGTCTAGAGGGGGGTGATTAGACACATAATGCTAAGGATGCAATTTTTAAGCTTTTTCGGTTTAAGTGGAGTTTAAGCATAATTTCAACAATCACAATACATATCAAGCAAGTATGCAAAGGGTATATAGGCAGCGGAAAGTAAACGATGCAACTTGCAAGAATGTAAAGGGAAGGGTTTGGAGAATTCAAACGCAATCGGAGACACGGATGTTTTTCCTGTGGTTCGGATAGGTGGTGCTATCCTACATCCACGTTGATGGAGACTTTAACCCACAAAGGGTAACGATTGCGCGAGTCCACGGAGGGCTCCACCCACGAAGGGTCCACGAAGAAGCAACCTTGTCTATCCCACCATGGCCATCGCCCACGAAGGACTTGCCTCACTAGCGGTAGATCTTCACGAAGTAGGCGATCTCCTAGCCCTTACAAACTCCTTGGTTCAACTCCACAATCTTGTCGGAGGCTCCCAAGTGACACCTAGCCAATCTAGGAGACACCACTCTCCAAGAAGTAACAAATGGTGTGTTGATGATGAACTCCTTGCTCTTGTGCTTCAAATGATAGTCTCCCCAACACTCAACTCTCTCTCATGGGATTCGGATCTGGTGGAAAGAAGATTTGAGTGGAAAGCAACTTGGGGAAGGCTAGAGATCAAGATTCATATGGTAGGAATGGAATATCTTGACCTCAACACATGGGTAGGTAGTTCTCTCTCAGAAATAGGATGTTGGAAGTGTAGGCTTAGTCTGATGGCTCTCTCCATGAATGAAGAGGAGGTGGAGGGGTATATATAGCCTCCACACAAAATCCAACCGTTACACACAGTTTTCCAATCTCGGTGGGACCGAATCAACAAACTCAGTCGGACCGAAAAGGTAAACCTAGTGACCGTTAGAGATTTCGGTGGGACCGACTGAATCAACTCGGTGGGACCGATGTGCTAGGGTTAGGGTAAATCCAAAACTCGGTTTGACCGATTACTCAAACTCGGTGGGACCGATTTGAGTAATAAGCGAAACAGAGAGTTGGTCAAGCAAACTCGGTGGGACCGATTGCATATCTCGGTGGGACCGAGGATAATGCAATAGGTAACAGAGAGTTTGCAAGCCCATCTCGGTGAGACCGAGATCCCATCGGTGAGAACGAACTGATTAGGGTTTCTGGCAGTGGCTATGACAAGTGAAACTCGGTGGCGCCGGATAGGAATAATCGGTAGGTCCGAGTTTGGCTTTAGGTTTAGGTCATATGTGGAAGTGGGAAAGTAGCCGAGGATTTTGGAGCATATCATTAAGCACATGAAGCAAGAGGTTCATTAAGCAACACCTCATCCCTCCTTGATAGTATTGTCTTTTCCTATGGACTCAATGTGATCTTGGATCACTAAAATGTAAAATGAAGAGTCTTGAGCTTCAAGCTTTAGCCAATCCTTTGTCCTTAGCATCTTGGAGAATTTCCCACAACCTTTAGTCCATGCCACTCCATTGTTGAACTTTTCTGAAACATACTAGATGAACACGTTAGTCCAACAAGAGATATGTTGTCATCAATTATCAAAACCACCTAGGGAGCACTTGTGCTTTCACGAACTCTTTAACATTGTCGTCAGGACCCAGATGATGCTTGGCTGGCATTGGCGTCGTGAAGCCTTTGCAGTCTTGCATACCGAACTTCTTCAGGCAATCTTTGAGATACTTCTCTTGAGATATGAAGATGTCGTTGCGTTGCTGTCGTATTTGAAGACCGAGAAAGAACTTCAGCTCTCCCATCATGGACATCTGATATTGCTCTTGCATCATATATCCAAACTCTTCACTGTACTTCTGATTGGTGCAGCCGAAGATAATGTCATCCACATATATTTGGCACACAAACAGTTCACCATCATATGTCTTCGTGAAGAGAGTGGGGTCGAGGGAACCAGGTATGAAGCCTTTGCTCTTCAGGAAGTATTTGAGTGTGTCATACCAGGCCCGAGGGGCTTGTTTGAGGCCATACAGTGCCTTGTTGAGCTTGTATACCATGTCAGGATGTTTTGGGTCTTCAAAGCCAGGCAGTTGTGCAACATACACTTCTTCTTCAATCTTGTCATTGAAAAAGGTGCTCTTCACATCCATTTGATATAGAAGTATGTTATGATGATTTGCATAGGCCAGCAGTATGCGTATGGCTTCAAGTCTAGCCACAGGAGCAAATGTTTCATCGAAGTCAATGCCTTCCACTTGAGTATATCCTTGAGCAACGAGACGAGCTTTGTTTCTGACAACTTGACCATGCTCATCTTGCTTGTTGCGGTATATCCATTTGGTGCCTATTATGTTGTGCTTCTGAGGATCAGGACGCTTAACCAGTTCCCATACATTATTCAGCTCAAACTGTTGAAGCTCTTCTTGCATAGCTTGAATCCATTCAGGTTCCATGAAGGCTTCTTCAACTTTCTTGGGTTCTGTTATTGAGACGAATGCGAAGTGCCCAAAGAAATTTGCTAGCTCAGTTGCCCTTGAACGAGTGAGCGGACCGGGTGCATTGATGCTATCAATTATTCTTTCAATCTGCACTTCATTGGCAACACGAGGATGTACAGGGCGAAGATTTTGCTCTTGCTGATCATTGTCGTTGTTAGAGGGAATGTCTTCAGGCTGAGCATTGTCTTCAGGTTGATCAGGTGCGGAGATGATAAGTTCTTCTTCGGGATGAGCTTCAGAAGGTATGATTTCTCCAGTTCCCATTAGCTTGATTGATTCACTGGATGGAACTTCATCTAGCACATTTGGCAGGTGCTCTCTTTGTGAACCGTTAGTCTCATCAAACCGCACATCCACTGTTTCAACCACTTTATAATGAAGGAGATTGAGGACTCTGTAGGAGTGCGAATCCTTTCCCTATCCAAGCATAAAACCCTCATGTGCTTTTGGTGCAAATTTTGAAGTGTGATGTGGATCCTTGATCCAGCACCTGGCGCCAAATACTCTGAAGTAACTGACATTTGGCTTCTTGCTAGTAAGGAGCTCATAAGATGTCTTGTTCAGAAGCTTGTGAAGATAAACACGATTGATTGTATGGCATGCAGTATCAATGGCTTCAGGCCAGAATTTTCTTA
The DNA here is from genome assembly GCA_034509565.1 of Triticum monococcum. Lineage (NCBI taxonomy): Eukaryota > Viridiplantae > Streptophyta > Magnoliopsida > Poales > Poaceae > Triticum > Triticum monococcum. Next base: position 348,829,480 of record CM067845.1, read on the forward strand.
GAGTCTTGTATTCATCAAGCATCATTCGGGCGTTCGACGACGCCATTCTGCTGTGGCGTGTACGGGGCTGAGAATTCATGTGTGATGCCCAAGGTATCAAGATATGTATCAAGGCCAGTGTTCTTGAATTAAGTGCCATTGTCACTTCTGATGTGCTTTATCTTGGTGCCATAGTTGTTCATTGCTCGATTGGCGAAGCGTCTGAAGACATCCTGCACTTCAGTCTTGTAGAGGATTATGTGCACCCAAGTATATCTAGAATAATCATCAACAATGACAAAGCCATAGAGACAAGCAGTAGTAGTAAGAGTTGAGTAATGAGTGGGACCGAAAAGATCCATGTGGAGCAGTTCGAAGGGTCGGGTAGTAGTCATGATTGTCTTCGAAGGATGTTTACCCTCGTCATCTTTCCTGCTTCATAGGCACCGTATAAGTGATCTTTCTTGAACTTGACGCCCTCGATGCCTATGACATGCTTCTTCTTTGCAAGGGTGTGTAGTTTCCTCATGCCAGCATGCCCAAGCCTCCGATGCCAGAGCCAGCATTCTGAAGCTTTTGCTAGAAGACATACGGCAAGCTGTGGTCCTGCTGAGAAATCTACCACGTACAAATCATCTTTCCGATACCCTTCAAACACTAGAGACTTGTCAGATTCCATTAGAACTTGGCATAAGCCGGTCGTCCAAACAGGGCATGATACGGGCTCTTGATTTTGACCAGCTCAAAAGTTAAATTCTCAGCCCTAGAATCATGCTCATCTCCAAAGGCTACTTCCAGTTCAATCTTGCCCACTGGGTATGCCAACTTACCTGGCACCACTCCATGGAAAACAATGTTGGATATCTTAAGATTTTTGTCAGTCAACCCCATGCGACGGAAAGTCTCATAATAGAGGATGTTGATGCTACTGCCTTCGTCCATGAGTACTTTAGTGAATTTATATCCACCAACTTGAGGTGCCACCACCAAGGCCAGGTGACCCGGATTGTCAACCCGGGGGGTGATCTTCCCTACTCCATAGAATAGGCTGCTCAGACCATCTCAAATAATGAGGGACTACTGGCTCAAAAGTATTCACAACCCTCTTATGAAGCTTCTGGTCCCGTATACACAAACTGGTGGTAAACACAAGATACTGTCCACTACTCAACTGCTTTCGATTGCTCTGGTATCTAGATTGTTGTTGCTACTGCTGACCTCCTTGGCCAGACTGCTGATTATGACCACCTTGATATCCTTGAGAGCCTTGAAAATTGGAGTTTGAACCGCCGCCCGGACCATGAAAACCGCCGCCACCTAAGCCGCCGCCCGGCCCATGATTGCTATTGAACATGTTAGAGTTCTTGAAAGCCTTCATGATCGTATAGTCCTTCCACAGGTGAGTGGCCGGTTTCTGCTGAGTACCGTGCCTTGGACAGGGCTCATTTAATAGCTGCTCAAGAGTGGGACCTGACCCGCCGGACCGAGGAGGTGGCCACCCCTTACATTGTTGATTGTTGCCCTGTGCATTGGTGTTAGCCACAAACTCCAAGCTACCGTCAGCCTTACGTTTATTATTGCCTCCTTGATTTGCCGGGTTATGCTGATGACCCTTGCCGTTTTTCTTCCCCTTCCCTATCTTCTTGTCAGACTCGGGATCCTTGGTACTATCAGAGCTGGCATACTTTACTAGAGCCGCCATCAGCTGGCCCATGTCATTAAAATCGCGTTTGAGCCGCCCCAGCTTCTGTTTCAGAGGCGTAAAACGGCAATTTTTCTCCAACATTAAGACTGCAGAGCTGGCATCCATCTTATTAGATGAATGTATTATGGCTTTGGCCCAATGCACCCAATGGGTCGTGGACTCTCCTTCCTCTTGTTTACAATTAGTTAAATCCACAATTGGCATCGGCTGGTTGCAGGTGTCTTTGAAATTCTGAATAAACCAGGCTTTTAACTCTGCCCATGAACCAATGGAATTGGGCGGCAGCCCCTTCAGCCAGGTGTGGGTCGTTCCATCCAACATCATGGTGCAGTACTTGGCCATTGCCGCGTCACTGACCTCCAGTAGTTCCATGGCCATCTCATAGCTTTCAATCCACGCCCCTGGCCGTAAATCGACCGTGTAATTAGGCATCTTTCGAGGCCCCTTTAAATACTTGGGCAAACGCTCATTACACAGAGCCGGTACCAAACAAGGGACACCTCCAGTCCTTGTGGACACGCCTGCCTCAATAGAGGTCGTCGGATGAACCAGAAAAGACTGGTGAGCCGCCCGCTAAGCCGCATGCTCAGCTGCCTGTTGAGCCACCCGCTCAACCTCTTGGTGGATCCTGTCCTGGTCAACCAAGTTAAGATCTCCATCACACGTCGGGTCATGCCCGCACGGCTGGTCACGACATCGGGCGTTGCTTGAAACGGCTGCCAAATCTATATGCCTGCTATAACTAGGGCTTCGGCTTGGGCGAGGGGTCGAATGAATCCTGTCTCGACTATAAGAATAAGCCTCCTGCTGCGCCAGAGCCATCTGAAGAAGTTCTCTGACCCTTCGGGTTTCAATCGCCGTCGGAGAGTCACCCTCCGCTGGGAGAGCTGCCAATCGCGCTCCCGCAGCGATCATGTTCTCCAAAGGGTTAGAATAATGACCCGGTGGTGTTGGTACATAATGAGGTGTAGCAGTATTCGCACGAGGAGGTTCCATCACCCGTGGCTGAACCGGCGCCCCAGCCCCGGGCATTGCAACCCAGTTTACCTTCGGCGGGTTACTGGGGCCCGCCCCGGGTGTGCGGAAGAGGTTTCTAGGATCATAAATCAGAGGCAGACGGGATTGAGCCTTCTGGTGTCTTCTCCTCATGACTTCATTTGATGTGTTCCGATCCATCATAAGCTGGAAAGCTTCTGATTGAATCTGCTGAGCTCGAGCATCTAAAGTCGCCCGCTCTGCAGCCATCCTGACATCCTCGGCTGCTAGGTTTTCCTTGGCTTGTGCCACCTCCTCACGTAATCGTACCACTTCTGCATCATGTTGAGCCTGATCCGCTGGGTTAACCATGGCAGTTAACAGGGTTGTCATCCTGTCCATGAGATCCATCAGTACCTGAGCTGGCGGGCACACAGGGCCTCCTGCCCCGGCCGCTGCTGACCCGGAGGTAATTGCTGCCACAGTCGTAGAGTTTTGAATGGGCTGCATGCTAGTCATGAAGATCCCTGACTTGCTCGGCGGCTCAAAGGGGTCCGGAATACTGCTGCCATCGGAACAGCCCCCAAGCCCACCGTCTTGCAATTGATACAATGAATCCGTCTCACCTGCGGACTATCCACCGTGAGAGAAGATGGCCGTCTCATCAGCAGACACCGATCCTTTAGAGAACTCTCCTCCATGGATGCATCCCACGAAGGCACGCTTCATGGCGGGCTGAGTCCAGGCGGGTCTCGCATGCTGAGCCGTCTCGATGATGTCAGTGCAGATGTTCGACTCAGGGCCCGGCTCACTGATCTGGCTGATGAAGACGTGGATTCCACCGAAGGGGACCCGGTACCCGTACTCAATTGAGCCAGTGTCGGGGCCCCAGCCAGCATCGTCGATGTAGAGCTTGCCGCGATGACTCTTGGTCATCCGGCCCACAACATATCCCTTGAGCCCTTCGAAGCTGCCCTTCAAGAACTCAAATCCACCATGTGTAGGCCCCACGGTGGGCGCCAACTGTCATGGAATTGTCACGGAAGATGTCCTGGTGAAAGGACTTAATCGTGGAGCCATCGCAGGTAGGAAGCTTAAAGGGGTTAAACGGGACAAAGGACACGAGAAGTTTATACTGGTTCAGCCCCTTGCGGTGAAGGTAAAGGCCTAGTCCAGTTGAGGTGATATTGCTATGTTTCGATGACCAAGGAGCGAATACACTTAACCTGGCTCTCGATCTATTGCTTCTTACCCTAAGCCGCCACCGGGTCGTCCCCTTATATACACAGGTTGACGCCATGCGGCCTACAGAGTCCTGGCCGGCTCATACGACGTGTCCGGCTCGGTGACGTATCTTACATGCCTTACATTACAAGTCTATTCATACATGGCGTTTTATACTTATGGGCCCTAAGCCGCCCCTGGGCCTGGGCCTATCATAAGCCTAACTATGAACCGCCACCTTGTATACTCTTGGGCTTCATACATGTGAACCGTCATTGTGGTTGACCCGGCCCCTTCTGGGCGGGTCATATCTGATAGTCATATCCCCAACAGTCCTCGTTGCCGAGGCTCACCTCGTCCTCGGAGAGCGGAAGGTAGTTACTGTCCTCCGGGTCTTTGTTCATGGCCTGTACATCAGGGCTAACTCGCCCATGTTCCCGCTCGTCCTATTCGGAAGTTGGCTTAGCAGGGTCTTCATTGTCTTCGGCATCGTCAAGAGTATTGTTTGTGCCAGTATTGCTGTTTTTTCGGCGGCGTGGCTTAGAGCGGCGCCGCTGACATTGGCGCTTCGGCTGTATCTCAGGAGGCCTGTCCTCGATGGATCTTCCTTGTCATCGCCGCTATTCTCGTTTGGTGTGTCCACCATGTATACTTCGTAGGAGGAGGTGATTGTCTGGCGCCCGGTAAATGGCGGGATTTGGGCCTGCTCCTCTTCGGCATCGTCGTCCATACTGTCGATGTCTCTGGAGTTGTAATCAAGCATGTCGGTTAGATCTTCGACAGTGGCTATTAAGTGGGAGGTGGGTGGGAAGCGAAATTCACCGTCATTAGCCCCAGTTCAAACCGGGTATAATTCGACTATAAGTCCCCTGCTAAAAGAGGGTTTTTAATGAGTTTAACACATCACCTAAAGGTGAGTGCCGGAAGATGTCCGCGGAACTGAATTCGATGATCGGTGTCTGGTAAGGCTCGGCGGACGCGGATGCATGTAGTTCGGAACCAGTGGCCAAAGATGAATCTGGGGGTCCGGTGACGTAGATCCCACTCGAGGTTGGGTCTGTGTGCGGCTCCAACGCCGCAGAGTCTGTGGCTTCCGTGGCGGGGTTAAGCTTCCCGTCTTTGGATGATGCAAGCTGCTCCGGATCTAGGGCCAGAGCGCTTACGAGCGCAATCCCCTGGGTATGGTTCGATGACAGATTTAGGTCATGTTCATCACGGTGGCAGGGAGCGGCTGCCATGGGCTCAAATCCGTCGAAGCTCAAGTCTCCGCAGATATCAGCGATGTAGTTCAAGCTTCCAAACCTGACCTGATGGTCAGGGCCGTGACTGTCGATCTGCTATAGATGGCCAAGCGAGTTGGCCCGCAGTGTGAAGCCACCGAACACGAAGATCTGGCCAGGGAGAAAGACATCCCCCCGGGCAGCGTTGTTGTAGATGATGGATGGAGCCATCAAACCTTCTGATGACGACACAATGGAACTCTCAATGGAAGCACCAATGTCAGTGTCAAAACCGGCGGATCTTGGGTAGGGGGTCCTGAACTGTGCGTCTAGGTTCGATGGTAACAGGAGACAGGGGACACGATGTTTACCCAGGTTCGGGCCCTCTCTATGGAGGTAATACCCTACTTCCTGCTTGATTGATCTTGATGAATATGAGTATTACAAGAGTTGATCTACCACAAGATCATAATGGCTAAAACCCTAGAAGTCTAGCCTATATGATTCTGATCATGGTCCCTACGGACTAACCCCTCCTGTTTATATAGACACCGGAGGGGACTAGGGTTATACAAAGTCGGATATAGAGAAAGGAATCTTCATATCCGAACGCCAAGCTTGCCATCCACGCCAAGGAGAGTCCCATCCAGACACGGGTGAGAGTCTTCGGTCTTGTATCTTCATAGCCCATCAGTCCGGCCCATGGCCGGACGTCCGAGGACCCCTTAGTCCAGGACTCCCTCAACAACCACATGCTAAGAAGCCCAAGATCCAGGAGGTACACGATCATCAACCCAGTCCCAAGGTGTCAGAAGAGGGCCCTTCTCCCATTCCTATCAATGTTATGCAAAATCTTGGTGCTTCCCTGGGCATCCCGCCAGAGAAACTGATAGTGGAGCAGCTTATGGCTGAGCCCAAGAAGACTCGCCACACCAAAGTGCCCAATTATAAGTGAAATACTATGTTTTAGTTCTGGGAGGTAGGCCCTTTGTCCTATCATTTATTTTCTTTTGGGTTTCTTCTATGTTCTATCAGACTTGTGTGAGTGCTCAGTGGGTTCTGAGGATGATCTGAACTATCTATTGTAGTGTTCTGATTATGATGTGTGCCCGTATCATTATGTGATACTATGTATGGCTCCTTATCTTTCCAAGTTTTATAATGTGTGCATCTGTTAATAAAGATTGGAAAGTACTCTGTTGGAATGTTAGAGGGCTGAATTCTGAAATTAGACAAAGGGTTGTGAGAGCCAAAATTGAAGAAAGCCAATGTTCTGTTGTTTGCTTACAGGAAATAATGTGTGATTTCTTTGACCAAAGATCTATCAGGAAATTTTGCCCCAAAAGATTTGATACATTTGCTTATTTACCCTTTGTGGGTGCTTTTGGTGGAATTATTGTGTTATGGTGTTCTTCTGCTTTAACTGGTTCCTTAGTTGAAGTTCAAAGTTTTGGTATTATCATAAATTTCACCTTAGCCCATAATAACCAAAAATGGACTTTGGTTAATGTTTATCGACCCTGACAGGGAGAGTTAAGAAATTCTTTTGTGCAATGGTTGTATCACATTCAAATCCCACAAGATGATCTTTGGTTATTCTTAGGAGATTTTAATTTTATCAGATCTGTGGATAACGGAAATATTCCAGGGGGTGATATCAATGATATGTTCATTTTCAATGAAATTATTGGACATCTGGGTCTTATTGAATTGCCTTTGAAGGGAAGATCATACACATGGTCAAATATGCAAGAAAAACCTTTACTGGAATAGCTAGATTGGTTTTTTACCACACCAACATGGACTGGGGAATACCCAAATACAATGGTGTATCCACTAGCTAAGACTAGCTCAGATCATGTGCCTTGTGTGGTCTCCATCTCCACCTCCATACCCAAAGCAAAGATTTTTTGTTTTGAGAATTATTGGGTGGACATGCCTGGATTTATGGAGTGTGTTTAGCTTTCTTGGTCTGCTCCCACAAAAAAGGCAAATCCAGTTACCATACTAACTGAAAAATTCTAAAGGCTAAGGACTAATCTCAAAAAATGGTGCATGGGTCTATCAATGTTAAAACTACTGATGAATGCTTGTAATGTGGTTATCCAAGCTTTTGATAAGTTGGAAGAGCAAAGACCCTATCTAGGCCAGAATTCAACTTCAGAAAGATTATCAAGTTGCATCTGGAAGAGCTTCTACATCTTCAGTATATTTACTGGAAACAAAGATGCACCATCAGATGGATTAAAGTGGGGGAGGAGAACTCCAAGTTCTTTCAAGCAATGGTGACTAAGAGGTTTAGAAGAAATATAATTTCCAATTTAGTTAATGATAATTGTTTGTTATTGTCCTCCCACAATGCTATGGCTGGACTTCTTTGGTCTTCATATAAAGATAGAGTGGGGATTTCCTGTGGGATTGACATGTTGTTTGATTTGGAGGATTTGATTCAGCGTGTCCTTGGGCTTGAGAGTCTGTCAGGGTCTTTCTCTAAAGAATAAATAAATGAGGTATTGAAGCACTTACCACAGGACAGAGCACCAGGATCAGATGGTTTTACTGGGTTGTTTGTAAAGAGATGTTGGCATATAATTAAGGATAATTTCCTCAATTTAATTACTGACTTCTATGAAGGAAGAATTTCCCTCTAGAGTATAAATGGGTCCTTGGTCACCCTCATCCCAAAAATTATATCTCCTAAGGGGCCAAATGATTATAGGCCAATCTCTCTCACAAACACTTGCCTCAAGTTCCTCACTAAACTCCAGGCAAATAGGTTGCAAAAATTTATTCTTAAATGCATCCATAAGAATCAATATGGTTTTCTTAAATCCACGTCTATTCAAGACTGCATTGCATGGATTTTGGAATATATTCATTAGTGTCATCAATCTAAGAGACCAATTCTCATCCTCAAGCTTGATTTTGCTAAAGCCTTTGACACTGTTGAACATGATATGATCTTGCTCATGTTGAAATACAAGGGTTTTGATGCAAAATGGTTGGTTGGATTAAGGAGCTCCTTTCTTATGGATATTCTTCCATCCTCCTCAATGGTGTTCCAGGCAAGCAGTTTATTTGTAAAAGAGGTGTAAGGCAAGGAGATCCATTGTCACCTCCTCTCTTTGTTATTGCTGCTGATTTGCTGCAATCTGTGGTTAATAAAATGCTCCAACAAGGACCCATTTCACTTCCAATACCATCTAATGACCCAGATTTCCCAATTGTTCAATATGTTGATGATACTTTGTTGATAGTTCAAGCTGATGAGGCCCAACTGCTAGCTCTCAAGAACATGCTGGCTGCTTTTTCTAAATCAACTGGAGTAAAGGTGAACTTCCATAACTCTTGCATTTTTCCCATCAATGTTGCACCTGATGAAGCAATCAGATTGGCTGCAGTTTTTGGCTTCTAGGTTGGGACACTGCCTTTCACTTACCTGGGTTTGCTTGTGGGCACTACCAAAGCCAGAGTTCAAGAGCTGGTACATGTTGTTGATAGAGTTGAAAGGAGACTCTCTGCCAGTTCCTCACTGCTATCCCAAGGTGCTAGACTGCAGCTATTACAGTCAGTTCTCTCCTCTATGCCTATTTATTTCCTTTGTAGTCTTAGTCTACCTGCTGCTATTATAAAACAATCGGAAAGAATAATGAGGCAATGCTTATGGAGAGAAAATTTTGATACCTCAAAGCAATCTTTGGCAGCTTGGCCAATGGTATGTAGACCAAAAGATAAAGGAGGCATGGGTATTATCAACCTTGCAGTTCAGAACAAAGCCTTGCTCACTAAACATCTACACAAGTTTTACAATAAGGATGATATACCTTGGGTCTCTCTGATCTGGGACACTTACTAAAATGGAGTGGTTCCCCATGCAATAGTCCAGTGTGGCTTTTCATGGTGGGGGGACATCATGAACTTAAATGAGGTTCATAGGTCACATTCTGTCATCACAATCAATGATGGGAATAGTTCTCTGTTCTGGCATGATACTTGGAGCTTGGATGGATGTCATATGCCTATCAAGGAGAGGTTCCCAAGACTTTTCCCTTTTACACTTGATGATAAAATTTCAGTCAAGGATTTTATTGAAGATCTTGACATTGCCACATATTTTCAACTGCCCATATCTCATGAAGAAATGGATGAGCTGGTATCTCTTAATACTGCCTTACATGGATTGTAGAGGAATCCCCATGAACCTGACTCCTGGTCATGGACACCTGGTAAAGGTTCTTACACTACCAAAAGTTATTATACACTGGCACACGCAAATTTACCAGATGATGATCCCTGTAAATGGATTTGGAAGAGCGAGTGCACTATGAGAATTAAGGTCTTCGCATGGTTGGTGTTGAATGATAGACTCAACAAGAGACATGCTTCTTAGAAAGCATTGGAGGTCTGAGGAGGATGAGAATTTATGCCCCATGTGTGTGGCTCAGTTACATGAAGATAGAGATCATTTTTTCTTCAGGTGCACATTCAGTAACAGAGTCTGGAACTATCTGCAGATCAAATGGTATGCGGGGTTATCTCCTAGAGAATGTATTTTGGCTGCTAAGAGGGGTTTTCAGAACCCTTTCTTCTTTGAAGTAGTTTACCTCATTGCATGGAGTATCTGGACTACGAGGAATGATAAAATTTCCAGGCACATCAGACCAACTTTCGGTGGATGGAAGGCCAAGTTTATCCATGACATCACCTTGCACTCCCATAGGATGAAGGATTCAATCAAACCTCTGCTCCTTCAATGGATCAATGCTCTGTCATGATCCATCTGACATGGTTGTTTCTTGTATATTTGTAAATATCTTGTTGTATTTTGGTAGGTACGAATTCTAAACACCTAGCTAGCTACTACTTCCTGTTTTCTTTTCTGTAAGACTTGGGGCCTTGTTTTAATAAATGCCTGTGGGGCTTTTGCCTCATAGTGTTTAGTCAAAAAAACATTCAAATTTGTCCTGAAAATTAGTATGTCATCAACATACAAGCAAAGGATAAATCCCTCGCCCCCGCCATGGCGATAGTACACACATTTATCAGCTTCGTTTACAACAAAGCTTGTAGCTGTTAAAGTTCTTTCAAAATTCTCATGCCATTGCTTGGGTGCTTGCTTAAGTCCATACAAAGACTTCAGCAACTTGCACACTTTTCCTTCCTGACCATCTACTACAAACCAATCTGGTTGTTGCATATAAATTTCCTCTTCCAACTCTCCATTTAGGAAAGCAGTCTTAACATCCATTTGATGAATGGGAATACCATGTGAGGCAGCTAATGAAAGTAGTACTCGAATAGTGGTCAGTCGAGCCACAGGTGAGTAATATCAAAGAAGTCTTCACCTTCCTTTTGGGTATAACCCATGGCCATGAGCCGTGCCTTGTACTTCTCGATAGTACCATCAGAGCTAAGCTTCTTCTTGAATGCTCATTTGCAACCTATAGGTTTGCACCCATAAGGATGATCAGTTATCTCCCAAGTTTCATTTGCCAAGATGGAATCCATCTCACCAGGACCTCTTCCTTCCAGTAGTCAGCATCTTCCGATGGATAGGCCTCTGAAATAGAAATGGGAGTGTCATCCATGAGATACATAAGAAAATCATCACCAAAGGACTTTGCAGTCCTCTGTCTCTTGCTCCTAGTAGGAACTTCATTGTTCTTCTCCACAGGATTTGCAGAGCGTTCCATTGAAATGGTAGGTTCAGTAATTGTAACTAATTCCCGATTCGATGAACTGGGCATCTACTGATTTGACGAGCTAGTCATATCCTTCATGTGAAAGATATCTTCAAAGAAAGTTGCATCATTCGACTCCATGATTCTACCGACATGCATGTCAGATACCTAAGATTTTACAACCAAGAATCTATAGCCAATGGTCTGAAAAGCATATCCCAGGAAAACACAATCCACGGTTTTTGGTCCAAGCTTACGCTTCTTTGAAATTGGCACATTGACTTTCGCCAAACAACCCCAGGTTCATAGATAAGAGAGTTTTAACCTTTTCTTCTCCCATTCCTCGAATGGAGTTATCTCTTTGTTCTTTGTGGGAACTCGGTTTAGGACGTGGCATGCAGTCAATATCGCCTCCCCCCACCATTCCTTGGAGAGTCCCGATGTGTCTAACATGGCGTTAACCAAATCAGTTAGAGTACGGTTCTTTCTTTCGGCTACCCCATTTGACTGAGGTGAGTAGGGAGGAGTCCTCTCATGGATTATACCATGTTCCGCACAAAAAGAATCAAATTCATTGTAAAAATACTCTCCACCATGGTAGAACCCAAGCCTCTTGATTTTAAGATCAAGTTGGTTTTCCACTTCAGCTTTATAGATGTTGAAAAGTTCAAAGCTCCATCCTTAGATTTCAGAAGATACACATGGCAGTATCTAGTGGAGTCATTGACGGTGTCCTAGACTAGGGGGTACTCACCACGTCATCTCCCGACCAGCTGGATTGGGCCAAGGACCCCCCATGGCGGTTCACTCATGGGCCACTTCGGGCAGCCCATGCCGCATACAAGGAAGATTCCACGAGACTTGGCGCACAAGACGAGGACTCTCCTAAACCTTAGGCCTCTGGTGTGTTATATAAACCGAGGGTAGGCTAGTCAATAGAGAATCTGATATTCATTATTACAGTCTCGTGGTAGACATATGTACTCTGTACTACACCCATATGAATACAATCAAAAGCAGGACGTAGGGTTTTACCTCCATCAAGAGGGCCCAAACCTGGGTAAAACCTGTGTCCATGTTACCATCGCTTCAAGACGCCTAGCTTAGGACCCCTGCTGCGAGATACGCCGAATATAGAACCAATATTGGTGCTTTCATTGAGAGCCGGCTAGGTGGTCGTTATGGTTCGATGAGTTGTTTTCATCTACATCTGTTTCGAGCTTGCCGATCAAGATCGAAAGAGTTTCAACAGCGGTGTAATCAGGTTCTATCTTTTCAGATCGGTTCCATACAAATTTTCCTTGTGAGTTGGTACCGCGGTTCGTATGTATTTGTTGGCAGATCTGAGTCCACGTCGCCACCGCATCTTTTGAGGTTCAAGCCCATCCATCATATTGTCTTGTCGGCATCACGCGGATGTGTGTAATCGGCCGACCTTGGAGATCCCTGAGCATCGCGGGCGTGCAGTAAAATCTATTTACTGCTGGCCGCACATGTAGTACACAGCCACAGGCACATAGCGACCACGGCGAGCCTACAGCTACCGTACTCTTGCGTCACATAGGGAGAATTCTTCTTCTCTTTTTTAATTCAGCGCCTTGTCGGCTGCCATTCCTCTACTTTGTTGAAAGTTGTTTACCCTTAAAGAACTACTTCTGCTAATCTAATTGAATGTTAGCTTTTCACTATGGAAACCATGACATGGTCAATGAATTATGAAGATTCAACTAGCACTACTAGTCCATGTGGTGGATCATGCAACGATCAAAATGAACTGACCCTTGTCGGTGTCAAAACCGGCGGATCTCGGGTAGGGGATCCCGAACTATGCGTCTAGGGTCGATGGTAACAGGAGACAGGGGACACGATATTTACCCAGGTTCGGGCCCTCTCTATGGAGGTAATACCCTACGTCATGCTTGATTCATATTGATGAATACGAGTATTACAAGAGTTGATCTACCTCGAGATCGTAATGGCTAAACCCTAGAGTTCTAGCTTGTATGGCTATGATAATGAATCTGGCCTATCCAAACTAAGTCCTCCGGTTTATATAGCCACCGGAAGGATCGAGGGTTACACAAGGTCGGTTACAAAGAAGGGAATCTACATATCCGGTCGCCAAGCTTGCCTTCCACGCCAAGGAGAGTCCCGTCCGGACACGGGTACAGTCTTCGGTCTTCGCATCTTCACAGTCCATCAGTCCGGCCCATGGCTAACAGGCCGGACGCCCGAGGACCCCTTAGTCCAGGACTCCCTTAGTAGCCCCCGAACCTGGCTTCAATGACAAGATATCTAGCGCGTAGTACGGTCTTCGGCATTGCAAGGCGGGTTCCTCCTTGCGAACTTCAAAATAGTCTTCAGATGAATTGATTGTGTCCGGACCTGTAACACACACCACCCAATCATAGAGAGAATATATTATGAATCCAATCTACTGACAACTTTTTTACAATATGACATCATGTCTGCCCGGTCACTATATCGAACCATTTTGTCTGCCATCTCGTGTTTCGAGATGCGGTTTCCATTGGCACGTCTTGTCTAAGCAGAGATCATGTCCCCTTATTACGGGATTCTCATCAATACAGTCGTGGGTAACCCAACCGTGCCGTTTACACAGCCCTCGGGAATAGGCGGGTTTTAAGGCAAGCAGGAAGGCGTTTGATATTCGCGGCTTTTATAAGGGGATAAGGATTCGTCCTCACTCACCCCTGCCTTCTCCTTCCTCTGCCCATCCATTCTAGAGATCTAGCGCCCAAGCACTAACTTCCCTGCCGGATAAAACACTCCAACCATGTCCGAATCCGGAGCTGGTGGCAAGTGGATGGCTTCTTCTGCTAGGAAGAAAGACATCAAGGAGCTTCGAGAGGCCGGATACCTGGCCAAGGAGATCGTTCACCCTCTCCTGACCAAAGGACAAATCATCCCTAGCCGAGTGCCCCATAAGAGGGTTGTGTTTCTCGCACATTTTGTCCGTGAGCTGGGATTCCCTCTCCACCTGTTTGTCCGCGGACTAATGTTTTGCTAAGGGCTGGACTTCCATGATCTAGCCCCCAACTTTATCCTCAACATCTCGGCATTCATAGTCGTTTGCGAGGCCTTCCTCCGTATCCCGCCTCACTTCAGCCTATGGCTGAAGACTTTCAGTGTAAAGCCAAAGGTGGTGAGAGGCCAACAAGCAGAGTGCGGAGGCGCCATGGTGGGCAAGATGCCCAACATTACATGGGCCGAAGGCTCCTTTGTGGAGACGGTGAAGGGGTGGCAGTCGAGGTGGTTCTACATCACCGAGCCACGCGACACCAACTAGGCGGCGGTCCCCAAATTTCGATCTGGAGCTCCGCTACGGCTCACCTCCTGGCAAGAGAAGGGCCTTGCCTGGGGTTCTTCTAGCAAGTTGAATGGGCTCCAAACGTGCGTTCAGAACATGATAACCAAGAGGATCAAACTCTTCAACGTGATCCAGGTTATGCCCATTCACCGAATCATTCCGTGCCAACGCCGGACTTGCTATTTGTGGGAGTTCGATCCGGCCAAGCACCAGACACTACTAGAGCTCTTCGGCACAACGCATAAAGATATCTGGGAAGTGCCCTTCAAGGCTGGCGAGACACCACCGCCCACGACCGAAGATCGTGGGCTTAGCTTAAAGCGCCAGGCCAATTCGGTAAGCTCTTTCATGTATTAAAGGTATAGCCTTTACTGGCATATTTTGGGAAGGAGTCTAAGCCTTCCTATCAATTTTCAGGCATGGATCGACATAGCGGGGCAGATTAATTGTCCAGCTCCACTTCCCGAAGATGAGGAAACCCCACTCCTAATGAAGATGCTATTTTCGGCACCTTATGATGTGCCGGAAAAGAAGGCCAAGAAGACGGCCAAAGGGAGCCGGAGTGGCCTTCGCCGAAAGGGTGCTTCGGATATATCGTCCGAAGACGATACTGACTCTTCGGTCGCCAAAGACGGTGTCAAGGAGGAAGAAGAAGGCGGCTTCCCCAGAGGGGGAAAGAAAAAAAGATAGGCCTCCACAAATATGGAGGCGAAGGCGCCCAAGAGGGGGAAGGGCTCCCTTGTGGATAACTCCGCATGGGATGTCGAAAGCAGTCCGGAGCGAATGCCCCGGACCAAGCCTCGGGCTGCCTCGTAAGTACCAAAACCCTATGCACCTCCCAATATCTGGCCTTTGCAGTTTATAATATTAATATGTTTAAACTATGCCATTACAGTCCGGCCCGCGATGGCTCCCCACGATCCTCGACAAAGAGTTCGCTAGACTCAAAGGACATGGCTAGCATGTGTCCGCTGCCCGCTCACTCTGCCTCACTCAAGGGTGATGACGAGGTGGCGTCCCAAAGGACCTTCCCAGACCAGGGGGAGATTCTAGAAATCGTTAAGGTGGCGCCCCATGATGACTCCTCGGCTGCCGGACACATGGGGGAAAAGCCCCCCATGGGACTGGCAATGGGGGCCAAGTTCCCTTCGGCCCTTAGCCGGATACCATTCCGGAGACCTACACGGCTCCGGAGTCCAGCGAACGGCCTTCCCCGAAAGGAGGAGGTGTGTCTGTTCCACCGATGACCTTTGTCCAACCAGAGGCACCGGATAATCTGCTGGAAGCGCTGCGAGGCGCCTCCATTGTGGATGAGCACCCTGTCCTTATGGGTACGGTGATCGAAAAGGTTCAGTCGGCCAAAGGTGGACTGACCGAGGCCTGCACTAGCCTTTTAACAGGCTTTGAGGTAACAATTGTAGAAAAAATATCATAATGTGGACAGTAGCCCCTGATGCTCTGTTCAGTGTCTGGAAAGGAAAAGTCGAACAGGGGATCAAAATAATTTTCGCAGGAGTCTAACATAAGATGTCTATGTGAATAAGCAGGCATCACTGCTGGCTGCTGCCGCTCACACTGCGGAGGTCTCCGGACTGAAGCAGAACCTGGAGCAGGCCGAGAAAGAGCTCCGCCTCATGAGGAAGCAGCTGGAGGACAACAAAGGTATGCAGTAACCTGCGTGTATATTTAGGAAGGATGAATGGTTCATGCTGACTAAAGTGCCATGAACTTTATTAGGGGCCATGACCGAGGTGGCGGCCCTCAAGAAGGCGTTAGAGAAGGCCGAGGACAAAGCGGCCATGGAACGTGCCGCGCGCGAGAAGCACGAGGCCCGGGTTGGCAAGGTTCAGCAAGAGCTCTAGGACGCCGTCAAGAAGTACGAGTCCTTGGAGCGTGATTCTAAGACGCAAGCGTCCGAACTTGCGAAGGCCCTCCAGAGCGCGCAAGAGGCTCGAGCCGAAGCCCAGAGCGCCCTTCAGGAAATCCAGGCGGCCCGGAAGATCGCGGCGGTAAGGCTTTCATTATGCAAAGTAAGTCTGTGAATGAAGCGTTCCTTCTACTTACCCGAATTTGGTTCTCTCCGGGGGCATTTACGGATTTGCCGTGCAGCGTATCAGCCGAGTTCTATTGAGCCGAGGAAGGGAGTTCCACGGAGAAGTTGTTCTGGTCTCAATATCTCGGACCCGAACATCCGGTGTCTTCCAGCGACCAGCTGAAACAGCTGGTCGAGCTACACAAGGCGGTCGAGCTAGCCATGAAGGAGCTGATAGCCCGACTATGGCCTGCCGCGCCGATACCTAGCAGCTACTTCGGACTTGTGAAGCGGCTTGTTGATGCCTTCCCCCAGCTTGAGGTTATAAAGCGTTCGGTCTCTATCGAAGGTGCACGGATGGCATTTGCCCACGTCAAAACGCACTGGGCGAAGATGGATGCCAAGAAGCTAATGACCGAGGGGCCTCCTGAGGGCAAGGAGCACCGCCGACCCGAGTTGTATTTTGATGGTGTCCTGGAGGGATCTCGCATTGTTGCGGATCACTGTGCGAAAGACACTATCTTTGAATGAATGTATGCGAGCTCCCTCTTCCTTGTATGATAAAACTAAGTGTTTATGCAATATAATGCTTGATATGTTTTTAAATTTTTACTTCCTATGCGGCCCTGTTGTATGAAATCTGAGGGTTAACCAGTCGTCGGCTTCTGCCCCCTCGTAGGTAGTACGGGGGTGTTCGGGATGGAATCTAAACAATCTCGATCCAATTAGATGGTCCTTGAAGGAGTTTTTTAGCGCAACGAACCAGGCAACCAGACTATGCGGCTATAACACCCTCACTTAGCCATAGGAGTGCAACAATAAAAACATGGGCGCAGCCCCTAGTATCCGAACTAGAGTGCTATAAGTGTCTGATCAGGAAGTACCAATTCTTCGCGTAATGCAGACTAAATCTCCAACGATTTGCAACCTCCGAACAGCTGACCGGCTCTCGCCACATCATGACAGTCAGTTTTCAGCTTTCTCTACTAAGGTGCTCCTTTGGATAAACCAAGGCACAATCATAGTAGTTCTCCCTTTACTACCTTAGCCGATATAGCGGAACGTAAGGTAGCAAGCACAGGAGACAGGTAACCCAATTGTTGACCAAAGACATGATTCGAAGCCAATGCATATAATGCTAAATTCGGGGTGCCGAACAATACTTATAAAAAGTGTTTGAACTTTTGTTGCCGTAATGTGGGGTGCTATGAAGCCCCTGGCAAACATCAAGCGTACCAAAGTGTACGGGTGCTACCTAATAGGATTGTCCACACGGGAGCTGGAAAAAAACAGAAAAGGTACAAAGGTAAAAAGCTGGAGTCCTACATCTCCAGCCGCAAACTGTTCTCATTGTAATTTAATTAGTATGTCAAGGCGCATTGATACAGGTAGTGCGATAAGCAACAGGCTATTTGACATGCCGAAACAAAGGGAGAGCTGCATGTGGGTCCTGAAAAATAGGTAGAGTTATCGTTAACGGAATCGCCTAAAAAGTCCCCCATATGTCTGTGTTTCTCGTCGTCTTGGTGTGTTTGTCCTTCAAGAGGACCGATGACCATACCATCAGATGGTGCCTGTGGGATTGAGACCTGAAAAGGAAACAAGTAAAAGTGAAAGTATGTGTGTATCCGATGTCGGTTGAGTCATACTATGGACCACAAGCTATCTATGCCTCTGTCGATGCCCATGGGATTTTGAGTGCATAGTTATGTACGCGCGGCACGAATGCCGCCACTTGATCGGAATGGAGACGGAGGCCGGATTGCTAGTCGAGCTCCTGACGAGCCGAGCTCTCCTGCTGCAGAGTAGTTCGGACCCTCTTAACGGTGTCCATGGGC
Source organism: Triticum monococcum (assembly GCA_034509565.1). Lineage (NCBI taxonomy): Eukaryota > Viridiplantae > Streptophyta > Magnoliopsida > Poales > Poaceae > Triticum > Triticum monococcum. The sequence continues at coordinate 348,847,465 of CM067845.1, forward strand.
TCGGCAGCCGAATTAAGGTTCTGCTTGAGAAGGCCGCTATGTACTTCTACTGCTAAGGCAGCTATGTGCTCTTCTATACGGAGGGAGCGTTCCGTATTTCCGTTGACTGTTATGACGCCGTGTGGACCGGGCATCTTGAGCTTGAGATAAGCATAGTGTGCTACTGTGTTGAATCGAGCGAACGCAGTTCGTCCGAGCAGTGCATGATAGCCGTTGCGGAAGGGGACGATATCAAAGATTAACTCCTCGCTTCAGAAGTTTTTCGGAGATCCAAAGACAACCTCTAGTGTGATTGAGCCCGTACAGTGGGCCTCTACACCTGGTATGACTCCTATGAAGGTAGTCCTGGTGGGCTTGATCCGAGATGGTTTAATGCCCATTTTTCGCGTTGTATCCTGATAGAGCAGATTGAGGCTGCTACCTCCGTCCATAAGGATGCGAGTCAGGTGGAACCCATCAATTATTGGGTCTAGGACCAGTGCGGCTGAGCCACCGTGACGGATACTGGTTGGATGATCCCGGCGATCAAAAGTGATCGGGCATGACGACCATGGATTAAATTTTGGGGCGACTGGCTCTATCGCGTAGACGTTCCTGAGCGCATGCTTGCGCTCCCTCTTGCGAATGTGGGTAGCGTATATCATGTTCACCATTTTGACCTGAGGGGGAAACTTCTTTTGTCCCCCTGTGTTCAGTTGCTAGGGCTCTTCGTCATCGTCCTCGCTTTGCAATCCCTTTTCCCTGTTCTCGGCGTTTAATTTGCCAGCCTGTTTAAAAACCCAGCAATCTCTATTTGTATGATTGGGTGGCTTGTCTGGGGTGCCATGAATCTGGCACGGACGATCAAGTATGCAGTCCAAGCTGGATGGGCCTGAATTGTTCTTTTGGAACGGCTTCTTCCGCTGATCGGACTTAGAGCCCCTGAATTTGGCATTGACTGTCGTGTCCTCGGTGTTATCACTAATGTTTTGACGCTTGTATCTGTTGTGTTGAGACTTGTCTTTGCTAGTTTTAGCTTCAGGGGTGCCGGTGTCGCTTGCATTGTTTTTGCTACGGGCCAACCAACTGTCCTTGCCCGCACAAAAGCGGGTCATGAGTGCCATGAGGGTTGCCATGGATTTTGGCTTTTCTTGGCCGAGATGGTGAGCGAGCCATTCATCGCGGATGCTGTGTTTGAAGGCTGCTAGGGCTTCGGCATCCGGACAATCAACGATTTGGTTCTTTTTAGTTAAGAACCTAGTCCAGAATTTCCTGGCGGACTCTCCGGGCTGTTGAACTATATGGCTTAAGTCATGAGTGTCCGGAGGTCGAACATATGTACCTTGGAAGTTATCGAGGAAGGCCTCTTCCAAGTCCTCCCAGCTCCCAATAGAATTTGCAGGCAGACTGTTGAGCCAGTGCCGAGCTGGCACCTTGAGTTTTAAAGGGAGGTATTTGATGGCGTGGAGGTCATCGCCGCGGGCCATATGAATGTGGAGAATGAAGTCTTCGATCCACACCGCGGGGTCTATGGTTCCATCGTATGATTCCATATTCATGGGTTTGAACCCTTCTGGGAATTCATGATCGAGGACCTCATCAGTGAAGCACTGAGGGTGTGCGGCGCCTCTATATTGGGTCGTATCGCGACATAGCTCTAATGGAGTCCGTCTGCGGTTTTCAGCCCACGCATGACTAAGTTTGTCACGTCCAAATTGGTGGCCGTCGTCGCGTGTCGAGGCACGTCCTCGCGATCCGTAGATTGATCTAGTATGTCTTGCTTTATTGTTCAAGTTTTGCCGAAGGTCATATGTATGACCGTGGGTAATTTACCTCTGCCTGTGCGATGAGGCGGTGTTGGCTGGTGTTTGGCATGAGATGTCGTTTTGTCCCAACCGCGTGGTGGTCGGTCAGCCGCGTTGTATGATGGAGGTATGTATTTCGGCACCTCCTCGTCAAACTGAGGTAGCAACTTGCACTTTGGGTAGCTTTTGGTTGGGCACTTGAGGCCGTATTCTTCAGCTACTAGGACATCGGTCCATTTATCATTGAGCAGATCTTGGTCAGGTTGAAGCTGCTGTTGCTGCTTCTTTTTCAGGCTCCTTGCTGTGGCGATTAGGTGGCACTTGAAGCGCTCCTGCTCCAGAGGTTGCTCAGGCACGATGAAATCATTGGTGCCGAGGCTCACCTCATCCACGGAGAGCGGGAGATAACTTCCATCCTCTGAGTCTTCGTGTGTGGCCTGCTTGCCAGGGCTAGCCTGCCCATCTTCGCGTTCATCTTGTTCATTAGCTGTTTCAATGGGGTATTCGTTGTCTTCGGCACCTTCTGGAGTATTATCTTCTCCTGTGCTGGTGTTGTTGTCTTTACTGCGGTATGACTTGGAGCGGCGCCGCTGACGCCGATGCTTGGATTGTATTTCGGAAGGTTTATCCTCGGCTGGATCTTCCTTGTCATCGCTGTTGTTCTCCTTTGGTGCATCCACCATGTATACATCATACGAGGAAGTGGTCGTCCAGCATCCAGTGAACGGCGGGTTCTAGGCCTCTTCTTCTCCGGCATCATCGTCTATACCGTCGATGTCCTCGGAGTCATAATCAAGTGTGTCGGTCAGATCCTCGACCGTGGCGATGAAGTGGGTGGCGGGTGGGAAGCAAAATTCTCCACCATCAGCCCCTAGTTCGAACCGAATATAGTTCGGCTATGAGTCCTCTGCCAAGGACAGGTTCTTTAACGAGTTTAGCACATCGCCCAAAGGCGAGTGCTAGAAGACGTCTGCGGAGCTGAACTCGAAGATCGATAAACCATCAAGTTTGGCGTCCGCGGGCTCACGTGGTTCGGAACTTATGGCCAGAGATGAGTCCGGAGTTCCGGTGACAAAGATGTCGTGAGAGGTTAAGTCTATGTGCGGCTCCAACGCCATGGAATCTGTGGCCTCCATTGGGGTTGATCCTCCCGTCCTCAGATGGCGCAGTCTGCTCTGGCTCTAAGGCCAGAGCGGTTATAGGAGCGATCTCCTGGATGCGGTCTGATGACATATTTAGGTCATGATCATCGGGGTGACCGGGGGTGGCAGCCATGGTCTCGAATCTGGCGAAGATCAAGTCTCCACGGATGTCCGCAATGTAGTTCAAGCTCCCAAATCTGAACTGATGGCCAGTGGCATAGCTTTCGATCAGCTCCAGATGGCCAAGCGAATTGGCCCGCAATGCGAAGCTGCCTCACAAAGATTTGTCTGGGAGGAAGGTTTCTCCTTGGACAGCGTCATTATTGACGATTGAAGGGGCCATCAAACCTTTTCGCGATAGCACAGTGGAACTCTCAATGAAAGCACCAATGTCAGTGTCAAAACCGGCGGATCTCGGGTAGGGGGTCCCGAACTGTGCGTCTAAGGTCGATGGTAATAGGAGACAGGGGACACGATGTTTACCCAGGTTCGGGCCCTCTCTATGGAGGTAATACCCTACATCCTGCTTGATTGATATTGATGAATACGAGTATTACAAGAGTTGATCTACCTCGAGATTGTAATGGCTAAACCCTAGAGGTCTAGCTTGTATGGTTATGATAATGAATCTGGCTTATCCGAACTAAGTCCTCCGGTTTATATAGACACCGGAAGGATCTAGGGTTACACAAGGTCGGTTACAAAGAAGGGAATCTACATATCCGGCCACCAAGCTTGCCTTCCATGCTAAGGAGAGTCCCATCCGGGCATTGGTACAGTCTTAGGTCGTCGCATCTTCATAGTCCATCAGTCTGGCCCATGGCTAACAGGCTGGATGCCCGAGGACCCCTTAGTCTAGGACTCCCTCAACCCTTGTCGCTAGTTCAGTATGGATCCGCTAGTTTGTTTGCATTGTCACCGTCAAACATGTTTAATTTTTCCTGACTATTCGTTTTTCATGCAAAATTATTATGCATGGAATTTTTTTCTGTTGGTCTATGCTGCATTATTCTTGCAGAGATACACCGACGCTTGTACGTGGTGGATGCGTCAATATGGCGATCGACGCGGATCGATGGGATGATCGGAATAAGATCAAGAATTTTTTTTTCCGGCAACCTTGCCCGCTGCCTGGCAATGTGCCAGGTCCGAGGTCTGCCGCTGCTGGTAGCACACTCATAGGCAAACTATACCCCGGGCTATAGAGACGATCCGACCAGCAGCGCTCCATCCATGGAGATCATGTATGCACAAGTACTTCTCCCATGGAGCAGTAACACCAGGCCGGCGTAGGTCATCGATGCGGCAACTTACAGGGAGATTCAGTCTTTCCCTTTTTTTTCTTTTTTTAATATTTATTTAATTAAGGATGAGGCAGTCTACGCTTTTTAACTCGTGATCTGTCTTGTATGTACCCTTTCATGTACTGAATTGATTTGACCTTTGCAAGAGAAGGAGTACTATACTACTGCTTGCTACTACCTACGTTGCAGTACGGCCCATGTCCGCGTCTGCTGCTTGGCGATACATCGGATCCAGACTCAATCTGACCATCGGGCGATCCGGCCGAAGAGATAGTGCAGAAGCAGTATCCTAACAGGGACTTGGCTCCATGGCAGCACACAAACAGAGAAAATTCACCGACCCTCGTACATGGCGTCGGTCTGACCAATCTCAGCGCAGTCACTCGGAGATTTGATCTTTCTTTTCTCCATTATTTAATTAAGTTTGGAAGCTGTCTACATTTTCACTAATGGTTTCACTTTCATGTGCTTCCCTGATGCAATTATCACTACCAGTTGCTTCACGTCCATCGAGATTGGATTGATGCGACAAGCAACTTACATGGTACCTTCCACATGAAGTTGCATGAGTACTTCGGGGGCGTCTCTTTCACAACAATTGGTACATGCGGATTAGGCCGACAGCCACCACACCAGCCGACACCTCCGCACAATGAGTTCGGATCATACCAGGCCGATGTTGTCACCCCGAGCATGCCGACCTGCATCGACGGGTCTGCGCTGCCACTCCGTCGAACCAACCCTGGCGTACAGGCCAAGCTTACCTCATGATTCGCTTCGCATATATTACTTATGCAATTTTTTCTTTCAATTATTATTGTTTTTTGCTTGCACCATTTTATGTGTGCAGGTAATCGATTTTGACTGCGTTACGCGGTCACTTCGGCATCACCAGCCGACCTGCATGAGACTTCGGCATCCGCCAATCACAGCTTCTCCATGTTAACTGGACCGAGAACTTCATCTCGCCACATCGGCCGCACAGCGCCGTCGCTTCATCAAACTGACGTCCACCATGCCGAACAGGTCGACTGGCGTGGTGGCTTCATTGTCACGTTGCCAACAAACTCCGCTAGCTCGGCTAGACTAAGGGCTTCGCATTACCACATCGTTCGAGCCGTGTCACTACTCCGGAGTGCCGAACTCCTCGCTCGGACACCTCGGGCTTGGGGGCTGGGACCTCGGCCATGCCGAGGACTGCGAACCTTGTCGGATCTGTCACAGATCAATGGGTGTCTTCATCCCGCCACAAGCCCGAATCGCGTCCTCAACACCGAGCACATTAACCAGCTAAGTCGCTTTCATGCTCAAAAACTTTCTATTTTTAATTTTGCTCGGTTCGACCAAGCATTATACTTTTTGGCAAAAAGTTGTTTGTGAAAAAGTTCCTTGTCAAAACTTTGTTTGTGACACACAAATTCAAATACCCCGTTTATTTGGGGGCTTCCTTTATGAAGCCTTTCCTCTTGCATATGAGTATACTTGTACGGCTTTGTTCCTTGTTCGTGTATTAAGCCACAATATGCACCATGTTGACTTAAGTGTTCCACAAGCTGGGTTGCCTTACTCTTGTGTTTACCCCTATGTTCCCGATTGTTCGGCTAGGGAGTAAAGGGAGCACCTCTGCGATTGTCACGATCGGGTCATCCGAGCTCGGACCTCAGACTGGATGAAGCCGAAAGCTAGCGCTCTTATTGTTTTCAATCATGGTCGGCACACAACGGAACCCATGAGTACAAAAAATCTAGTGCACAAGTCTCATAGTAACAATGAGCAACCGAAGAAAGGTATCGGTGGGGGTACTATTTTCTTCGAAGATGCTTCTTACACTTCGTCAGTAATATAGCATAAGTTCCCTGAGCATGCTTTGTCTGTTATAGCCTTATGGCCTGATTGCCTGGTTATCGAAAACACCGTCGATATTCTCGACAGGTGGAGTACATAACACTTTTTGGCCCTTGACCGAAGAGGGAGAAGCCGACGGTCCGTTAAGACGCGTTTAAAGTTCGGGTGAACACATATATGATATAAGTACTTCGGTACATACAACCATTATACATAAAATTCTTTTACCCAAGTCACTTGGGGGCTCTTAAATTAGTATGAGCCATTTTTGTTAGTCGCTGCATAGTCTTTTTCTACCACTCCTTTCTCGACTCAGGTGTATGATCAATAGCCGGGTAGCCTGGTTTCTATCTAAAGTCGCTTGCATTTAGTTCGCTAAACTGGCCTGAGAAACACTCCGCTTTCGGGATAGGGAGGTTGAAGCCGAAGGCTGACCCACTTGAAGTCTAGAGATCAGATGTGTCATGTCAAAGCACGACAAAAGTACAATTTTAAGACCAATTTCATATTGGCACCAAAACAGCTTGATTCAATCTAGACGTAAAGTTTTCTATGGATGTTTGTTGGCCTTTTTTGAGCTTATAACATCTTTCACCTATTTTCTGTTTCAGGAAGCGGGACATTCTCTCGGTTGAGGTGTTCGGCGTGAAACTCTTTTCTAAAAACTACAGTTCGGCATTTTTCCTGCTGAACTCCGCCTCGGTATTGTAAAAACATACATGACAGTTGAACTTGTTCCCGACGAGGTACGATCCTAGGGTCGGCCATTTTTCCCAACCCAATTCTCAGGGGCTACTGCATTGACAATCCAATGCAGAAAATTCAAGTGAAATATAGTTTTCGAGGAGATTATGATCCTTAGGTTGGTCGGCCGCACCCAACCTGAGTCTCGAGGACTTTGCACACCGCTTTTTGTGTCGTGAAGTATTCTGCCAAGCTAAGAGTTGATCCTCAGGCCGATTTTGCGAATCAACTTGAGTCTCAGGGGCTATTAGGATTAGCGATCTTATGTCATCCTTCATGTGCATCTCGGGTTTTACACCGATATACACCTTGAGGGCTACTGGCTATATATCTCGGCAGAGAATAAACTGCACCAATCAAAAATATTGAAAAAAATCGGCACGCAGTCGGGGTGGTGCACCACCTCGGAAGCCGTCCAGCATAAAGCTCGGGCGCCAGTGGCTGGCTCCATAGAGGGAATTTCCGGCATTAAGCTCGGCTAAACTCCTTCAACTTTTTTGAACCAAGGTGATCTATGACACCTCGAATATAGTCCGGCATTGGAGCTCGGATATAGTCCGGCGTTGGAGCTTGGACATAATCCGGCGTTGGAGCTCGGATATAGTCCGGCGTTGGATCTTGGACATAGTCCGGCGTTGGAGCTCGGATACAGTCCGGCGTTGGGGCTCGGATACATTCCAGCGTTGGAGCTCAGAAGCGGTTCGGCGTTGGTGCTCGGCTGCAAAAGATACCTCGAATGGAGTCCGGCGTTGGATCTCGGACGCAAGAGAACGCTGCCACCCTGGAACAACTTCAAACTCGAGGTGTGGCATAAAAATAACAAGGCATTGATAAAGGCTGGAAACTTAAAAGGGCTCCTCACATACCCGACGTGTAAACTCTTCGGATGCACTTCGGTGATCCTCAAGCTCGAAGATGAGAAGATTTGTTGAACCAGTTTTCAAGACCGATGACCGAAGATGAAGAACAGTTCGGAAGAATCGAGGAGCATCCCCAACTTGAAGACCAGTTCAGGGGGGCTACTGACGGTGTCCTAGACTAGGGCTACTCACCACGTCGTCTCCCGGCCAGCTAGATTGGGCCGAGGACCCCCTATGGTGGTTCACTCATGGGCCACTTCGGGCAGCCCGTGCCGCATACAAGGAAGATCCCACGAGACTTGGCGCACAAGACGAGGACTCTCCTAAACCCTAGGCCTCTGGTGTGTTATATAAACCGAGGCCAGGCTAGTCAATAGACAATCTAATATTCATTATTACAGTCTCGTGGTAGACATATGTACTCTGTACTACACCCATATGAATACAATCAAAAGCAGGATGTAGGGTTTTACCTCCATCAAGAGGGCCAAACCTAGGTAAAACCCGTGTCCATGTTACCATCGCTCCAAGACGCCTAGCTTAGGACCCCTACTGCGAGATACATGTAGGATCGAAAGTATGTCTAGAGGGGGGTGATTAGACTACTTGACCAAATAAAAATCTTGACTTTTCCCAATTTTAGTTCTTGGCAGATTTTAGCAACTTTGCACAAGTCAAGAAATCAACCTACACATGCAATTCTAAGAGTATAGCAGCGGAAAGTAAAACAATTGCATATGAAGGTAAAGGGAGGAGTTTGAGGGAGAAAACGCAATGTAGACACCGAGATTTTTGGCATGGTTCCGATAGGTGGTGCTATCGTACATCCACGTTGATGGAGACTTCAACCCACGAAGGGTAACGGTTGCGCGAGTCCACGGAGGGCTCCACCCATGAAGGGTCCATGAAGAAGCAACCTTGTCTATCCCACCATAGTCGTCGCCCACGAAGGACTTGCCTCACTCAGGTAGATCTTCACGAACTAGGCGATCTCCTTGCCCTTACAAACTCCTTGGTTCAACTCCACAATCTTGACGGAGGCTCCCAAGTGACATCTAGTCAATCTAGGAGACACCACTCTCCAAGAGGTAACAAATGGTGTGTTGATAATGAACTCCTTGCTCTTGTGTTTCAAATGATAGTCTCCCCAACACTCAACTCTCTCTCACAGGATTTGGATTTGGTAGAAAGAAGATTTGAGTGGAAAGCAACTTGGGGAAGGCTAGAGATCAAGATTTATGTGGTTGGAATGGAATATCTTGACCTCAACACAAGTGTAGGTGGTTCTATCTTAGAAAATGTATGTTGGAAGTGTAGGCATGTTCTGATGGCTCTCTCCACGAATGAAGAGTGGGTGGAGGGGTATATATAGCCTCCACACAAAATCTAACCGTTACACACAATTTACCAAACTCGGTGGGACCGAATCATGAAACTCAGTCGGACCGATTTAGTTCAAAATGTGAAGGTTAGGATTTTCGATGGGACCGACATGTCAACTCAGTGGGACCGATATCATTAGGGTTAGGGCATAACATAATCTCGGTGAGACCGATTACTCAAACTCAGTGGGACCGATTTTGGTAATAGACAAACAGAGAGTTGGTCAGGCAAACTCGGTGGGACCGATTCGCTCATCTCGGTTGGACCGAAACGTTATGAAAGGGAAACAGAGAGTTTGCATTGCAATCTCGGTGGGACCGATCACTCATCTTGGTTTGACCAAAACGTTACGAAGGGAAACAGAGAGATTACAATCCCATCTCGGTGAGACCGAGATCCTTATCGGTGAGACCGAAAAGACTAGGGTTTCTGGCAGTGGCTATGTCAAGAGAACTCGGTGGCGCCGGATAGAAAGTTTTGGTAGGGCCGAGTTTGACTTTTGGTTTGGGACATATGTGGATATGAAAAAGTAGTTGAGGGATTTGGAGCATATCCCTAAGCATTTTGAGCAAGAACCTCATTAAGCAGCACCTCACCCCCTCTTCATAGTATTGGCTTTTCCTATGGACTCAATGCGATCTTCGATCACTAAAATGAAAAATTTAGAGTCTTGTGCTTTGAGCTTGAGCCAATCCTTTTGTCCTTGGCATTTTGAGGGGTCCACTTTTCATACATGCCATGCCAATCATTGAGCTTTCCTCAAATATTTATCTTGAAATAGCATTAGCTCAATGAGCTATATGTTGTTAGGAATTACCAAAACCACCCAGGGATAGTTGCACTTTCAATCTCCCCCTTTTTGGTAATTGATGACAACATATAGATCAAAGCTTCGACAAATGATAATAAGATTGAAAAACATCGTCGCTTTGAGAAGTATGTGATAAGCAAGAGCTCCCCCTAAATTTGTGCATTATTTAAAATTTGCTTTTGAATGCAAATGCACAATCGATTAGGATCATGGGTTACTCTTCCATGTCACATACATCTTGGTGGAGCACTCAAAATGATAGAAATTAAAAGCATGCACTCATCACCAAGCAAGTGAATGATCATATAAGGACATAAGAGATAATATCATCCAACAAGCATTAAGGGTAGCATATGATCGAACACATGATCAAACAAGTATTTCACAAGAACATAAAGTATCTCACACAAGCACACAATCAAGAAGTTCAACCAAAAACAAGAGAGATAAAAAGCAACACTCTCTCTCGAAGCCTATGATCTATACATTTTTCTCCCCCTTTGGCAACAAGTTACCAAAAAGTTCAAAAATGCATAGTGCTAAACGTCTCTCGGGCTTGATCTTCGGGAGGTGGTGTAGATATGACTCCAAGGACGAAAGCTTCTGTTGATGTAGCTGGAGCTGGTGGAGTGGCTGCTGGAGGTGGCACTGGAGCTGTAGCTGCTGGAGCTGATGCTGTAGCTCTAGTATCTGTGACTGGCACTGCAGCAGACCTCTGGCTTCAGGGCACTCTAGCAAAAGCATCTGTAGTTGACTTGCCCTTCTTCTCCTCCACTTCCTCCTGAAGTTGCTCAATTGCTGACTGGATCTCAATTACTTTGACATCAAGATTATAGAATTTCTGCTCAGTGATCCTCTCCAAGCTCTCCTGGTTTTGAGTTAGGGTGGCCAAGCCCTTCTCAATCCTCAAGGTGGATTGGATCAGATATCCAAGCTGATCTTGCTTGGATTTCAAGAACACTTGAGATGCCTCTTTAACAGTTGGCATTCTTGCAGCTTTCTCAGCTTTAGCTTTGGCTTTCTTCTCCTGTGCTTGAACTGATGATGGTTCATTCTCATCCATCACAACTGTGTTGTCTTCAAATTCAGGGTGTATGGCCAGGTCCTCCTTATCCAATAGATATTTGCCTGTGCCCATCTTGGAGTTGATGAGCTCCTAAATTTGTGGGGCATACCCACAGCTTCTCTTCTGATCAGTTGTTGTCCTTTTGATTGTCTCTACAATTAGACTCATGACTTTGAACTTTTGAGGCACATCAGACAAATGTAGCAAATTGATAGCATGTCCTCTGATCATCTTATGATCACATGACTTGGGTAGCAATGTGTGCCTTAGGATCCAGTTGATGGTAGGTAGACCAGACAACAAGAAGTGGACAGGTCCAAACTTATGAGTCTCTAAAGCATCATCTGGGATCTCTCTGTACATGTGTCCCATAGTGTTGTGGTCTTTCTTCTTCTCGGCATAAACATCCAAGCCATCCTCATGTTCTTCTAGGGCATTGATCAACTGAGCCCATTCTTCAACAGTGGATTGGTACCTAGTACCTTCATACATCCAAACTATCCTTCCATCTGGATAGAAGTGGGTTGTGGAGTAAAACTGCATGATGAGCTCATCATTCCACTTGGTGAGCTTCTGGGCAACAAATGTATCGACTCCACAAGCTTTGAAGCTGTCATATACTCCTGGATAGTGATCTTCATTCTCCTTGATGTACTCCCAGTCAACCCATCTCATGTCACACACTATGGGCTTCTTGTCAAGCAAGACAGTCTCATAAAAGTCTTGTTGTTCCTTTGTGTGGAACCTATAGTCCACAATAGTTCTCCTCCTGACAGCATATGGATCAGACTGTCTCCACAATCTCAGTCCTGAATCCTTCATGATCTTCATATTTTCTGTAACAGGATGTGCATCATTGTGGTCAGGGATCTTGGGCTTGAGCTTCCTTAGCACTTGGGCTTCATCTTCTTCTTCATCAACAGTCTCAGACACTGGGGCCTTGTTCTTTTCTACAGCTAGAATGTTCCTGGTGCTTCTTTTGGGTGCAGACTTTTGAGCTGGAGCTTTGGGAGCAGACTTGGGCTTAGATGGAGCAGCCCCTGATCTGATTGCATCTCCCATAAGCTTCTGAGCTTTGGGTGCTGGTTGTGATGGCCTGGCTTATTAGGGATGATAGACTACTCATATCAATAAGGAATTCCTTCTTTTCCGGTAGCCCATTCAGACAGAACTCCAAAGTTAAGTGTGCTCAGCTTGGAGTAGTGTCAGGATGGGTGACCGATCGGGAAGTTGCTCCTGGGTGCGCGTGAGTGAGGAAAAAGTGCGCAGAAAAGACTAGTACTGATCTATGGGGCCAGTCTAGATCCCGCCAGGAGTAACGACCACTGGCGGGTGTGTTCGGGGTGTTACAAGTTGGCATCAGAGCCGACCCTCGCGGTTACACGGATGGTTGCGGAAAGGTGCGTGGTCATGTTGTTCATGACGTTTGTGACCCGTCGTGGCACACGGCATGGCACATATGTACTGGACTGGAAGCACAGACATATGTGCCAAGAGGGAACATTCCTGTGGCCCGACGAGGACGTCGGTTCCTCTGAGTGGGGGTGTATGTGATGGCCTGGCTTATTAGGGATGATAGACTACTCATATCAATAAGGAATTCCTTCTTTTCCGGTAGCCCATTCGGACATAACTCCAAAGTTAAGTGTGCTCGGCTTGGAGTAGTGTCAGGATGGGTGACCGACCGGGAAGTTGCTCCCAGCTGCGCATGAGTGAGGACAAAGTGCACAGAAAAGACTAGTATTGATCTGTGGGGCCAGTCTAGATCCCGCCAGGAGTAACGACCATCGGCAGGTGTGTCTGGGGCGTTACACTGGTGCAGCATCCTCTTCTTCTTCATCATCATCTCTCATCATTGATGGTTTTCCAATAACTCTGGCAATGGTCTTCTTGACCCTTTCTTTCCTCTTCTTGGCTTCACCTCCTTCTTTGGGTTCAAGAGTGAACTCCATTGTTTCTTGAGTGGAGGCTCTGGCTTTTGACATTGGAACTCTTCTTGTTGGAGCCTTTGTCTTCATTCCAGGCTTACTTGCAGCAGCTGTGCCATACTCCTTTTTCAGCACCTTTTTCCTTGAACTGGCCTCATCCTCAGAATCTGAGGTTTTCTTCTTCCTTGTCGTGGTAGCTGCTTTTGGCAAGTTACTAGGTGTGCTCCTGCTGCCCTCATCATAGCTGCTGGAGGGACTAGTGCCCTCACTCAACTGAACCTGCTCTTCAGACTTGTTCTGACTGTCACTTTGATCAGACATCTTTAGGCAAACTGTCAGCAGACCCTGTAAATAGGTTGTAGATGAGGTAGAGTAGATGAGCATCACAAAGTACAGAGGTTTTGCAAAACAATTGAGTCAAAAAGCTTAGTTTTAGTTCTCTACAGAAGTGATCTCGGAGCTACCGAATTGACAAACTCGGTGATACCGAATCAACACTTGGAACCTAAACTAGTGAACTCGGTTGGGCCGAGTCACGGTTCAGTGGCCCCGAGATTGCTAGGGTTTCACAGAATCTTGAACTCGTTCACACCGATTGCACATTTCGGCTGGACCAAAAAGCGATGTGCAATGGCCAAGGCCGAATCGGTGAGACCGATTTCTACATTTCAGTCGATCCGAGATGAGTTCTGCGGAGAGCTAACCCTAAAATTTTCGAATCAATCTAGACCTAAGAAAGTTTTAGCTGGATGGATCAATCTCAATTGTGGCAAGAAACATGGCATTGTCCTTGTGCTAGGAATCGGAGTGAAAAAGATAGCACAAGGGGTCAAACACTTACCCTAGAGCGGCGAGTGTTCGCTACGGCGGCAACGGCGGAGCGGATTGCCATTGACGGCGGCGGAGACCAGCGGCGGGAGGTCGCTGGCGGTGAGAGGACGATCTGGAGACCCGAAGAGGCACAGCAGGTTACGCGCGGGTGAAGGGTTTCAGAAAAAATTCCAAAATTTGACCCGTCAGTATATATAACCTGACCCTGTCGGTGTGACCGAGTGGAACAACTCAGTGGCACCGAGATGCAAAACTACAGGTAGTTACTGCAACTTGGTGTGACCGAAAGGTTCTAATCGGTTGCACCGAGATTGAAAACCTAGATCAACTAAGTGATCTCGGTAGGACCGAAAAGGATGAATCAGTCAGACCGAAATGCACAATGAGGTTTTAGAAGTTTAAGTCTATGACGAATCAGGGACTCTGAGTGCTCCTCACACAGGGCGGTACAAATCTGACTTGATCAAACTTTGTGATGTAGCATGAATAGAGTTTGACGAGGAAAGCATAGATAGCTAGAGGGAGTTCTTAGGCATTCTTGTCCATCCATTTGGCAAAAGAGAAAGAGCCAAACAATCAAAGCAACAAATGGATGTCCTCGAATGAGAGAAATATGCATCCAACATGCTCACACAATAAAATGGCAAATGAAATATGTGACAAAGCATGCACAAGCACTCTAGCATCTATCAAGCAATTGGCGATGACTAGGTCATCTATATATGAGTATATTGACTTAGGAGTCAAATGAGAACATTTGATCATAGGTCATACTCGTTGTTTAAGCACAAGTGGGGTTACCACTTTTACATAAAGCATTGTTGTGCTCACACCATTAGAGTTGCTTTAGCTCATTTTTAGAGTAAAGCTCCCCCTAGATGTGATATCCCCCCTAAGAGGGATGAACTAACCTTGGGTTTTGTCGATGATGACTTCATGTAGGTAATGAAGATGTGGATGCTCATTGTTGATGTAGATCATTCAGAGCATTCCATTGGAGTGGTTTGCACTTTCAATACCTACAGCGGTTAGTCCCACAAGGAACAAGCAAGGATATCCATAGACATAGAGTGATGTATACACAAGATGATGTCCATGACAGCATTAGGTTACCTTGTCCCTTATCTTACCAACAAGGGGGTTTGTGACTCCTTGAACTAGTGCAAGATATGGAAGTTATTTGCACTTGTTATTGCCAAATGATAAGAGTGATGTATGTTGGCGGAGTCACCCTCAAGAACTCTCTAGTTCTTCTTCGGGATCCACACCATCTTGATGGGAATCCTTGGAGTTGTAGTCGTACTTGATGAGGTAGAACTTGATGTAGTCTTGGGAACCCACTTGACCAAGGCATTAGGAGCTTCTTCAAATGCATAAATCTCCTCTTGAAGCTTGTCCTTGCCTTTTTGCTTGTGGTCTTGTGGTGGAAGATCATCTTGAGCTTGTGTTCCTTTGAAAGAAGTAGGATCATACTTGTTGGGGATATAGCTATCAGTTATGACCCGCCCAGGAGGGGCTGGGTCAATCCCAATGACAGGGCACAAAGGAAGCCCAGAAAACAGTCAAGACGATAGTTTATTAAAGTTTATAGAAGTCCTAAGCCCAGAGGCGGCTTAAGGCCCAATATTGTAAACCGCCGTATGTAACGAAAGACTTGTAAGAAAAGGCATGTAAAAGAAGTCACTGAGCCGGACACGCTTTATGAGCCGGCCGGGACTATGTAGGTCGCCAGGCGTTAACCCGTGTATATAAGGGGACGACCCGGTGGCGGTTTAGGGAAAGAAACAAGAAATTGAGAACCAAGCCGGCGGATTAGCCTCTTGGTGATCGAAACCCCAGCAATTCCAGCACAACTAGACGTAGGCTTTTACCTTCATCGTAAGGGGTCGAACTAGTATAAAACCTCTTGTGTCCTTTGTCCGAATTAACCCCTTTAAGCTTCCTAGTTGCGATGGACCTATGACTAAGTCCTTTTGCTAGGACATCTGCCGTGACAATTCCACGACAGTTGGCGCCCACCATGGGGCCAGCGCATGGTGGATTTGAGTTCTTGAAGGGTAACTTCGAAGGGCTCAAGGGATACTCTGTGGGTCGGATGACCAAGAGTCGTCGCGGCAAGCTCTACATCGACGATGAAGGCTAGGGCCCTGAGGTCGGCTCAATCGAGTACGGGTACTGGGTACCCTTCGGCGGGATTCATGTCTTCATCGGCCAGATCGGCGAATCAGGCCCTGAGCCGGACATCTGCACCGACATCATCGAGACGGCTCAGCGTGCGAGACCCGCCCAGGCCCGACCCATAGTAAAACGTGTCTTTGTGGGCTGCATCCATGGAGGTGAATATTTGGAAGGATCAGTGGATGGTGGTGAAACGGCCATCTGTTCTGATGCTACGTCATCCACAGGCGAGACAGACTCGTTGTATCAGCTGCAGGATGGCATGCTTGGGGGTTGTTCCGATGGCAGTAGTATTCCGGACCCCTTTGAGCCGCCGAATCGAGCTGGAGTCTTCATGGCAGGCACCCAGCCCGGGCAGAACTCCACGGATGCGGCAGCAACAGCCACCGGTTCGGCAGCGGCCGGGTCAGGAGACCCCGCGCGCTCCCCGGCTCGGATACTAATGGACCTCACGAATAAGCTGACGGCCCTATTGACTGTCATGGTAGAACCGGCGGACAAGGTCCAGCATGATGCGGAGGTGGCACAGGTGCGCGAAGAGATGGCACAGGCCAGGGAAAACTTAGCAGCTGAAGAGGTCAGGATGGCTGCGGAGCGGGCGGCTTTGGACGCTCGTGCTCAGCAGCTTCAAGCGGAGACTTTCTGGCTCTCGGTGGATCTAAACGCGTCAAACGAGGTCATGAGGAGGAGGCATCAGAAAATTCAATCATGTCTACCTATGACACTCGATCCCAGGAACCTTTTCCATACACCTGGGGTCGGCCCAAGTAACCCGCCGGAAGCAAATCGGATCACGACACCCGAAGCACCGATTCAGCCGCGGACCATGGAGCCACCTCGCATGTATACCGCTCTGCCTCATTATGCACCACTGGGTCACTTCTCTAATCCTTTGGAAAACCTCATTGCTGCGTCGGCTCATTTGCCGGCTCTCCCGATGGAAGGCGATTCTCCGACAGCAGTCGAGACACGAAGGGTGAGGGAGCTTCTTCAGACAGCTCTGGCACAGCAGGATGCGTACTCTTACAGTCGAGACAGAATCCATTCAACCCCTCACCCGAGTTGGAGCCCGAGCTATAGCAGGCATATGGACTCAGCTGATATGTCAAGCAACGCTCAGCGCCACAACCAACCACGCAGACATGAGCCGGTTCAGCCGGGAGCCCTTAACTTAGCGGATCAGGAGAGGATCCGACAAGAGGCTGAGCGAGCGGTTCAGCTGGCAGCGGAGCAGGCGGCTCATCAGACTTTTCCGGCTTATCCAGCAACCTCGATTGAGGCAGGAGTGGCCACAAGAACCGGCGGTGTCCCTTGCCTGGTGCCGGCCATATGTAATGAGCGCTTGCCAAAAGACTTCAAGGGGCCTCGTAAGGTGCCTAACTACACGGCTGACTTGCAGCCTGGGGCCTGGATTGAGGGTTATGAGATGGCAATGGAGTTGTTGGAGGTCAGCGACGTGGCAATGGCTAAGTATTTCACTATGATGTTGGATGGAACAGCTCGCACTTGATTAAAAGGATTGCTCCCCAATTCCATCGGCTCATGGGTGGAGTTAAAAGCCCAGTTCATTCAGAACTTCAAGGACACATGCAAACAACCTATGTCAATCGTGGACCTGACTAATTGTAAACAAGAGGAAGGTGAGTCCATAACCCATTGGGTGCGCCAGATCAAGGAGATAATACATTCATCTGATAAGGTGGATGCTGGATCGGCAGTCTTAATGTTGGAGAAAAATTGCCGTTTTGAACCTCTGAAACAGAAGGTGGGGTGACTCAAGCGTGACTGCAATGACATGGGCCAGTTGATGGCAGCTCTGGTTAAGTATGCGGATTCTGATAATACCAAGGATCCCTTGTCTGATGAGGAGAAAACAGGGAAGGGAAAGAAGAACGGCAACGGCAAGGGTCACCAGCATAACCTGGCAAATCAAGGAGGTAATAAACGTAAGGCTGACGAATTTGTGGCTAACACCAATACACAGGGTAACAATCAACGGCGCAAGGGTAGGCAACCCCCTCGGTCAGGCAGGTCAGGTCCCACCCTCGAGCAACTATTGAATGAACCTTGCCCAAGACATGGTACCCGGGAGAAGCCAGCAACCCATCTATGGAAGGACTATACGATCATGAAGGCATTTAAAAATTCAAACACGTTTTACGGAGGTCACGGGCCTGGCGGCGGTTCAGGCGGAGGCGGCTTTCATGTCCCGGGCGCCGGTTCAGGTGGAAGCGGTTTTCACGGTCAAGGCCATATAGGTAACCAGGGAAGTTACAATCAACAACCTGGCCAAGGCAATCAGCAGCAACAGACCAGATATCAGAGCAACCCAAAACAGTTGAATAGTGGGCAATACCATGTATTTACCACTAGTTTGTGCAAGAGAGACCAGAAGCTTCATAAGAGGGTTGTCAATGCTGTTGAGCCGGCGATACCATGTTATTTGAGGTGGTCTGAACAGCCTATTGTGTGGAGCAGAGAAGATGATCCTCCCCAGGTTGACAACCCGGGTCACTTAGCCTTGGTAGTGGCACCTCAGGTCGGTGGATATAAATTCACTAAAGTGCTTATGGATGGAGGTAGTAGCATCAACATCCTCTACTATGAGACGTTCTGTCGGATGGGGTTGACTGATAAGAGTCTTAAGCAATCCAACACTATTTTTCACGGTGTTGTACCTGGCAAATCGGCATACCCGGTTGGTAAGATTGAGCTGGAAGTAGCCTTTGGGGATGAATATGATTCCAGGGCGGAGAAGTTAACTTTTGAGGTGGTTAAGATCAAAAGCCCATATCATGCTCTGTTTGGACGGCCAGCTTACGCCAATTCATGGCTCGGTCGTGTTATGTATATCTACAGCTCAAGATGTCGGGTTATAAGGGCACCATTATAGTGCATGGAAGCCGGAAAATAGCCCTGGAGTGTGAAGAAGGAGATGCTGCGTATGCTGAGTCTGTTTGTGCAACAGAGGAGTTAAAGTTTTATAAAGATAATGTTGACCCGGCAGACATGACATCGTTAAAGAAGCCAACAACGGAGCATGAGCCGGTGTTGAAATTCAAATCAGCTGATGACACCAAGACGGTTGACTTTGTGCACGGCGACTCATCCAAACAGTTCATCATGAGTGCCAACTTGGATCCAAAATAGGAAAGCGCGCTCATTGAGTTCACCCGTGAGAATCGGGACATCTTTGCATGGAAACCTTCTGATATGCCGGGTGTCCCGAGAGAACTCGCTGAGCACACTCTCAATATTGATCCGAAGTTTAAGCCGGCCAGATAGTTTCTCCGGCGGTTTAACGAGGAAAGGCGCAAGGCCATTGGAGAGGAGGTGGCCCGGCTCTTGGCAGTTGGTTTCATTGTGGAAGTTTTTCACCTAGAGTGGTTGGCCAACCCGGTTCTTGTACTCAAGAAGAATGGCACCTGGCGTACGTGTGTGGATTACACTGATTTAAACAAAGCTTGTCCAGCTGACCCTTTTGCCCTCCCTCGTATTGATCAGATCATTGATGCTACGATGAGTTGCGCACGTTTGAGTTTTCTGGATGCTTATTCAGGTTATCATTATATCAAAATGGCAGTTAAGGACCAGGAGAAGACATCCTTCATTACTCCGTTTGGAGCCTTCTGCTATGTGTCTATGCCTTTTGGGCTTAAGAGTGCCCAGGCGACTTATCAACGGTGTATGCAGAATTGTCTTCACAATCAGATTGGGCGCAATGTTCATGCTTATGTAGATGATATCGTGGTGAAGTCCAGAAAAGAGGAAACCTTAGTAACAGATCTGAAGGAGACCTTTGATAACCTTCGGGTCTACAAGATGATGCTTAACCCAGCTAAGTGTGTTTTTGGAGTTCCCACTGGCAAACTCTTGGGTTTTTTGGTGTCTAACAGAGGTATTGAAGCTAACCCGGAGAAAATTAAGGCAATCACCTCCCTGGCCAAACCGGTATGCATCAATGACGTTCAACGGCTGGCGGGTCATGTCGCTGCTTTGAGCCGGTTCATAAGCCGGTTAGGGGAGAAGGCAATGCCTTTGTATCAGATGATGAAAAAGACAGATGATTTCGTTTGGAGTGATGCTGCAAACTCTGCTTTTGAGGATCTGAAGAAACAACTTGCTGAGCCACCGGTTCTTGCTGCTTCGGTCGAGAAAGAGCCGCTATTGTTATATGTAGCCGCTAACTCCCGAGCTGTTAGTGTGGCGATTGTGGTGGAACGCAAGGAGGCTGGCAAGGAACATCCGGTCCAACGGCCGGTTTACTACGTCAGTGAAGTGTTGATTGAGTCTAAACAAAGATATCCACATTGGCAGAAACTCGTATATGGGGTATTCATGGCAAGCCAGAAGCTCAAGCATTACTTTCAAGGTCAGCCAATCACCGTGGTTAGCTCTGCTCCGTTGGGAGACATCATTCAAAACAGAGAAGCCACTCGACGAGTCGCCAAGTGGGCCATTGAGCTTGGGTCTCATGGGTTGAAGTATGTACCACGTACTGCGATCAATCTCAAGCGCTGGTTGACTTTATTAATGATTGGACAGAACTGCGGATGCCAGAAGAGAAACCAGATAACACGTATTGGACGATTCACTTTGATGGGTCCAAACAATTGGAAGGCTCGGGGACTGGAGTTGTTTTAACTTCCCCTCGAGGTGACAAGTTTTGGTATGTGCTGCGACTGATGTTTCCCTGTTCTAACAACACAACCGAGTATGAAGCCTTGCTCCATGGTCTTCGAATGGCCAAAGAGATGCCTGAGCCGGGTCTGGTGTCTTGGCGATTCAGATCTGGTGGCTCAACAGGTGTCAGGCAAGTGGTATTCAAAGGACCCTCTCATGGCGGCTTATTGCCGTGAAGTCGATGCTGTTGCAGGGCATTTTAAAGATTATCAGGTGGAACACATTGACCGTAGGAAGAACGAAGCGGCGGATGCTCTAAGCCGGTTGGGGTCTCAGCGTAAGCCGGTGCCACCTAACACCGTTTTGGATGTTTTGCATAACCCATCTATTAAGTTACCTACAGAGGAGGATTTGGCCGTTCCTGACTCGGAGGCACAGTTGGTGGCGGCTCTTCACGTCATCCCAGGTTGGACAGTGCCGTTCTTGGCTTACATGACCTGGGGCGAGTTGCCAGCGGATGAGACCCTGGCTCGGCAGATAACCCGGCGTCTAAGTCAATGACGATTTCACAGGGAGAGTTATACCATCGCAGCATCTCCGGAGCGTTTCAGTGGTGTGTTTCTCCTAAAGAAGGCCAAGAAATACTTCGTGAGATCCATGAAGGCGACTGTGGTCATCACGCCGGGTCAAAATCTCTTGTGGCCAAAGCTTTTCGTCATGGTTTTACTGGTTAACGGCTCATGCTGATGCAAAAGATCTGGTCAGTAGGTATGATGGATGTCAAAAATTCGCATGACAAGCACATGTGCCGTCTCAAGAGTTGCGGATGATTCCAATCACCTGGCCGTTTGCGGTCTGGGGGCTTGACATGGTTGGACCTTTCAAAAGGTCTAAGGATAAAAAGACACATCTTTTAGTGGCAGTTGACAAATTCACAAAGTGGGCTGAGGCAGAGCCAGTGAGTAAGTGTGATGCGGCCACGGCGGTTCAGTTCATGAAAAAGGTGATTTTTCGTTTTGGTTTTCCACACAGCATTATCACTGACAATGGCACTAATCTATCCCAAGGGGCTATGGAGGAGTTTTGTCAACGTGAGCATATCCGGCTTGATGTTTCTTCTGTAGCCCATGCTCAATCCAATGGTCAAGCTGAGAGAGCAAATCAGGAAATCTTAAAAGGTCTCACACCTCGGCTTATGGTTTCCTTGCAGCGAACGCCGGGTTGTTGGGTAGAGGAGTTACCCTCGGTACTGTGGAGTATCAACACCACTCCTAACAGGTCTACAGGTTATACACCTTTCTTCATGGTTTATGGAGCGGAAGCAGTGTTGCCTAGTGACATCCGTCATGACTCGCCCCGTGTAGCGTCTTATGTTGAAGCTAATAACGAGCAAGCCAGACAGGATGCACTTGACTTATTGGATGAGGAAAAAGACTTAGCAGGGGCTCGATCAGTAATCTATCAATAGGACCTGCGCCGTTATCACAGCCACTGGGTTAAATCCAGGACTTTCCAAGAAGGTGACCTGGTGCTCCGGCTCATCCAGGATCTGTCAGATGCACACAAACTATCCCCGCCTTGGGAAGGACTCTTTGTGGTTAGCAAGAACTTAAACAACGGGTCACATTACCTCATTGACATTCGAGAGCACAAAGACTCACGTAAGTCAGAGGAGGAGACCCGCCGGCCATGGAACATTGCTCAACTTCGGGCATACTACACCTGAGCCACCGGCTCTCATCATGTACATACTTTGACTTTGTATATACTATGATAAGTAATAAAGCAGGACCTCGGTCTTTTTACTTTTCAAAGATTACATATATTTACTATCTTTATTTAATATGACTATTAAGGAGCTAATCATATCTGAATCAAGTCTAACCTTTTTGGTTCGGCTTATGATCGTATTCGAATCTAGCTGTAAACTATCATGGTCACTTGGGGGCTTCCTGTTCAAACATAGGTCGTATTCGAACCAAAGAGAACATAGCTGTCGTAACCCTCTTGATCGGCTCAAAGCCAAACTCACTAGGGGGCTTCTTGATCGTATCCGAATCATAGCTTAACCCCTCTTGGGTCCGACTTGGATCGTATTCGAATCAGAGTCATTAAAAAACTCTCAAGGTCATTTGGGGGCTTCCTGTTCAAACTTAGGTCGTATTCGAACCAAAGAGAACATAGCTGTCGGTACCCTTTTGATCGGCGCAACGCCAAAGCCACTGGGGGCTATTTGATCATAGTCGAATCTTAGCTTAACCCCTTTGGTCGGGTTTACTGATCGTATTCAAATCAGAAACCCCCAACCTTTCATTACAAGGTTATTTATATTGTTTACCACCTGGTGTTTGTTTTATTGGTCTTTTATTGTCTCAATTTTAAACAATCAGCATGGTCTTTTCGCCGGCTTGACTATTTGACAATAAGCCGCCAAGGCATAAGAATCATCAGGTATTTAGAATCATTGACTTCTCAAAAAAGGACTGGATCGTCAGCCTCACCACCCGGGTCATATAAACCGGTGGTCCAGAGGTCGAAGATATAGGTATGACTGTTGTTGATGAACAGTTTCTTTATGTGTTACTCCAAGGTTATTACAAACCTGTTTTATCTTTACGTTTAGTTCTACTTATCTACTATGATAAAACTTTTGGTCATGAACCGAGTTTTCTGACCCGTTCGGTGTTAAACCGCCAAGCAAGTATTTCCTTTTTGTTACAGGAATAGAGTGGAAATATTACAAGGATAACCATGACTCTGATGCACATATTGAAATAAGGAAGCACAGAGTAACACACGGTGTCTTATGCGTGATGGCATAGGCAAAATAGGCAGTGTTTTCAAAACTAATCTATTACACGGCTTTTAAAAGCACATGAAGATGGTCCTCATTCCTCCCTCGCTAATTCACCACCTTCTGCTGATTAGAAGCTGGGTTTCGACCAGTCAAAACCGTTCACAGCAATAAATTCTGCTTCTTCATCAATCAAGCCGGCTAGATCAACATCTAGAGCAAATGTATGTTGACGAACCAGTGGGATAAGGTCGGTCACCTTGTAGGAGGGAGTCGCCATCTTCTTATTGTCCAAATCAAAACTCGGCTGGTATTTATCGATATTTGTTTCATCTCCGAGAATGGTGGCCTGAGGTCGCACCTCCCTCACGCGAGCAACGAAGTCATCCTATTCAAACAGAGACCCGTCTTCCTTTACCGTGGGGTATCCTCTGGCTACATCCACCGGGTCTAGATCTAGCACCCAAGCCTTAGAGCGGCTCAGGGCAGTCAAAGCTCCGACTCTAGCACAGGATCGCTTAACTTCTTGGAACCTGGCGGGTAAGATTGACAGCTTTTTCAAGACATCACTGAGCCGGTTGGGTCCTTGATTGGCAGGAGAGATAGCGGCAAGTGCCCGTTGTGCGCCAATGTACAATTGCTCCACTAAGGTATACACCGCCTTCAGTTTAGTCATGTTGTCCTGGCTCGGATTCTTGCTTCGTGGGCCTGCACATGTTTTGTAAACAAAAGGTCAGCTAGCGGTTTATATTCCGGGTCAGCAGAAGGTACAAAGGATCAGTACAGATGACGTACCAAAGATGGCGGAAACCATCTGAGACACCCGGTCTTTTAATCCGGACAACTCCGTAGTAACTTCTTTGAGAGTTACTTCAGCTTTTTCGGCACGTTGTGTCAGCAGCGTTTTCTCTTTAGCCCAGGTTTTCTTCTTGGCGGTCAAGCTGGTTCTCAATGTCTCCGTCTTAGCAAGACTTAATTGCAGCTTGGAGTCAGCAGACTTGATTTCTGCCTCCTGATCCACCAGCCAGGTCTTTGCATCAGTTAATTGCGAGCTCAGTTCAGATAAGGCATTCTACAAAACATACACAGGTGTGTCAAGGTTTCAATTAAAGTCCAAGAGTCAAGATTCAAGTCTCAAGTACTTTGCACTACAAAACCACTTAACACTTGGGGGCTAATGTATGCCAAAACAAATTTTTATGACTCTACTATACTTCAAGTCCCAAGTACTTTACAAAGTAACAACACTTGGCACTTGGGGGCTAATGTATGATATTCAACAAGTATCTCAAAGTAAGCCGGACTACAATAGTTGTTGAGTTCGCCACAAGACAGTTATGAAATTCAAAGAACCGGCTCATTTATGGTCAAGTGAACCGGCCCTTGGGGACTATCGGTGAAGTTTATTCTATTTTATTGGACTCCAGAAATATCTAAAGGTAAAGCTTTAGCCTATATCATAAGTCTACAGATCATTCAAGGTTTTATCATAATCTGAAGACTTGGGGGCTGGCAGAATATAAGTAAGCCGGAAGAGCATACCTCATACTTCAGCTGCAACTGCTTGACCATTTCGATTTCTGAGTCACGGCTAGAGTGCACATGGCTCAGATAGCCGGACAATATGTCGTTGGCGTTCATATGGCTATAATGAGAAATGTCAGAACACACTTTTTGTCTCTCCAAAGCCTCTTGTTTAGCCGTGTGATGAGCCAACACGGTGGGATTCCCCAGCTCAACAAAACGGCTTCCGGTGATCAGAACATCTTGGGCAGACAGTGATGGCGGGTTGGCCGAGCTGGATGGCCCGGTAGCAGAAGGATTAATGATGGTAGCGTCAGCTGACGGCTTAGGAGGATCTGATTGAGTATTGGCAGTCGGGTCTTCTGGTGCTTCCGTTTGAGGGGGAGAAGGTGGCATGGCCGGTTCAGGTGCAAGAACTGGCGGGTCTTCCGCCGGCCTAGTCACCTTGGCCTTCTTGGACTTGGCTTGGCCACTAAGAAAGATATTATGAAACAGTCAGTATAAAAAAGCAGTTTGAAAGACACGGAGGAAAGATGATTTCTCCCTTACCCAGGGGCGGTCTTAAAGGCCAGGAATTGAGTTTGAGATAAGTCGCTAGAAGAGCGGGACACCTCCTGCAAAGATAAAATAAAGTTAATAATACAAGGGAGAAGATCCATTAATGTAAAGTAAAAAAGCAAAGGAATAAACCTCATTCTGGCGCTTTTGAGGAGTTTGTTGAAGAACAGCAGGCGGTTCATCGACGTTCCCGGCCTGAAGGCGGCTCTCATGTTGCTGCTTTTTCAAAAGAAAATGAGGGTCCAGATAAGCCGAAGGGTGTGAAAACCTTACTTTCTGGGTTACGACTCAAAGTTTTTGTCTTGGCAAATGGGTTGAGTCGGAGGAAATAGTTACCTCTTCTTCCACGGCCTGACTGGCCCCCGTGTCATCCTGGCAATGATCAGTGTTAATAAGATTGTTAAAAAGCTGTCCAAGGGAGTCAAGGGCTACCTCTGACTCAGAAGTATCATCATCAAGCTTCAACAGATCTTCAGTGGTGCTTTTCTTCTTCTTCTTAGATCTCCGGGTCGTCTTCTTGGCGGTTATGGCGGCGGCTATGGCTTTCTTGGCGGCTTCATGATCATACTTGGCTTTCCAGAAATCATATTTGGCCTATAAACAAACAAGCAAGATGAAAGGTCATGCAAGTATTTAAAACAGCTGAGGAAAATGCAAAGAGGAAGAGAGTAGAGGTTCTTTACCTCTGGCACCGGGTTAAGCTTGCAGAAAGGGTTTAACCCGACTTTACTGCAGTCTTTGTATTTACCGTTCACCAGAAGAGTTGACATTGAAACAATATCTTCTTCCATTAATTGAACAGAGCTGTGACGAAGAGAGTCATCTGGGCCTCCACCATATTCGTACATCAGTTTGGATCGGCGGCTTAGAGGGATGACCCGCCACGCAACCCAGCAACGGGTTAGGTCAACTTCGGTTAAGCCGTTCCCCAATAAAGCATTAATCCTTTTAATGGATGGTATCAGCTTCTTGCGTTCAGTGGCAGTGAGCTTGTCAGGGAGTGCAAATTTGGAGTCAAGACGCTCTGCGCGATAACCCGGCAGTGGATGCTCATTTGCTGGTGAAGTGTCTTGACAATAGAACCAAGTCTGATTCCAGTCCTTGGGATGACTCGGCAAGACTATTAGGGGGAAGACGGCGCCTTGTCGATGCTGAATTGAGATACCTCCAAGTTCCAGGCTAGGGCCATTGGTGCACTCGTTCTGGTGGTTCAGATAAAAATACTCTCTAAAGAGTTCCATAGTCGGTTCTTCTTGAAGGTACACCTCGCAGAGAACTTGGAAGTTGCAGATATTGGATATGGAATTAGGCCCGATGTCTTGAGGGTGGAGTTTGAAAAAATGGAGGACATCTCTGAAGAACTTTGAGTCGGGTGGGGAAAAGCCACGGTTCATGTGATCAGAAAAGACGATAACTTCACCATCTTTTGGATTGGGCCGTTCTTCCTCCAGGTCAGGCGCACGGTAGGACATAACATTCTTCCCTGGCAAAAAACCTATGGTAAAGAATTCCTTCAGATTGTCCTTAGTGACTGTTGAGGGAACCCAGTTGCAGACAGTTAATGCTTTGGACGGCATGATGTTCAAAAGACGAACTGAAAAGAAAGCAACATACCGGCTTAATTCAATGACAATGGTGAAAGTAAATGATGATGATACAAGGGAGTAATGGCGGCTTAAGTAAGGGCTAATGTCATATAAGGAAAAGTAAGCTGGCACAATAAGCCGCCATGACTACAGATATTTGAGAAAGCAAATTCAGCTAAGTGTTGAGACAAACAAGTTTCCCAAATTGCTTGATATTATTCCAGATCAAATGGCTATTCAAAATGGAAAAAATTCTAGACCTAAAAGTTTAGCACAGGTGAGTTTGAAGTCCTAATGAGGCCTTTATACTGGGAAAAGGGATCTACTAATGTCAAGAGTAGGCACCAAACAGCTACCGCACAAGCATATATCTCTTTTTGGATCAAGAAGAGGTGGCGGTGGAAGAACTGCGAAGAACCATGAAGAACTACAAAGAACATGTGGAAAACCTAGAAGCCCTAAATGCGGATCTGAGGGATAGGAGGGCGAATACTTACGGCCACGAATCCTCCACGGAAGGTCGCCACCGTTTCTCTGAACCAATTCTGGTTGATGCAGCAGCCAAGGTCGACGACGATGAGATGCTCTGCGACGGCGGTGGGGCTCGAGCAGCAGCGGGGGTTGCGAGAGGAAGAAGATGAAGAAGAGAGAAGAATGAGAAGACCAGGGCGTGCCTATTTATAAGGAGAGAAGTGAACAGGCGGGCGCGAAAAACGAGGAAGACCCATATGATGATTATCCAACCAAACGGGCACCTCGATTCTCGGAAAGCATTAAAGATGAAGATCCGTTGAGAAGATGACGTCATGATAGTTTTTTGTGTTTTCAAGAGATGATGTCATGGCGGGTTAAAAAAATTCTACGGAGAGAAGAAGATGGATTTTTTTCTAAGTATTGAATATTGACAAAGAACAAAGTTCAAAGTCAACCCGGGGCCTAATGTTGGGGATATAGCTATCAGTTATGACCCGCCCAGGAGGGGCCGGGTCAGTCCCAATGATGGGTCATAAAGGAAGCCCAGAAAACAGTCAAGATGATAGTTTATTAAAGTTTATAGAAGGCCTAAGCCCAGAGGTGGCTTAAGGCCCAATATTGTAAACCGCCGTATGTAAGGAAATACTTGTAAGAAAAGGCATGTAAAAGAAGTCACCAAGCCAGACACGCTTTATGAGCCGACCAGGACTCTGTAGTCCGCCAGGCGTCAACCCGTGTATATAAGGGGACGACCCGGTGGCGGTTTAGGGCAAGAAATAAGAGATCGAGAACCAAGCCGGTGGATTAGCCTCTTGGTGATCGAAACCCCAGCAATTCCAACACAACTAGATGTAGGCTTTTACCTTCATCGTAAGGGGTCGAACTAGTATAAAACCTCTCGTGTCCTTTGTCCCGATTAACCCCTTTAAGCTTCCTAGTTGCGATGGCCCTACGACTAAGTCCTTTTGCTAGGACATCTGTCGTGACAATTCCATGACAATACTTCTCTTGTTGAGGAACAAACTTCATCTAGGGGTATTGATCTTCTTCCCACTCCATTGGCATTGAACTTTCATTCAAAACCAACACCTTGATTCTTCCGGTGTCTTCCTTGATTGCGTACAATTTCCTCAAATTGCTTACTTCCGGCAAGGCTCTTGTAAACACCTTTCTCTATAATTCCCTTCAATAATCTATTTTCTTGCTCAAGTGTAACTTGGCTAAGAGAATCATTAGTGGAATCAAGAGAACTACTATAAGCAACATCATTGGGTTTGGCATGATTATTGTTACTAGTAGAAGAAGAATCTTTCTTACTCTTGTTGTTAAATTTAACTTGTGGCATGTAAGTAGACAAGAGTAAACGCTTGGCAATGTAATAAGAACTTTTCTTGTGAAGATCATCATTGATCGCTTTTAAGAACCCATGCTCTTGCTCAAGGTTGAGCTTTTTGAAGCGTAACTTCTCATGAGTCTTTAAAAGCTCTCGATGATTTTCCAAGGTAGTTTCATGATCTAACTTAAGAGTGTTTAGCTCTTTAGTTAGATGCTCAATCTCCTTCTTATCATCGTCATTCGTTTTGTCTTGATTAGCATGATTAATAGCAAGTTCATCATAGTTTCCATCACTAGAATTGTCAACAAGTAAATCATCATCACCTAGAAAGTCATCTTCATCACTATTGAAATCAACATACTTGGGATGTGATACCTTTAGACCTTTGGACATGAAGCATCTTCCAATTCCTTCATTTGGTGACTCAAATATGTCGTAGGCGTTGGTTGACACAAGTGCTAGACCGACAACACCTTCATCTTGAGTATATTCAGAGTCGGAGTGATAACTTCTCTCGGAGTGATCGTCGGAGTCTGAGCCAGATACCTATTCACCAACGTGAGCTTGATGTCTTCGTTTTGTGTAGCCCCTTGATGATTTGTCCTTCCTTTCTGAATCCTTGCTTCTCCGTGATGTTCTATGTTCATAACGATCATCTCTACTCCTTCTCTCTCTTGGTGGTGATTATTCTATCCTACTCCTTCTTTTGGGAGAACCTTCTCTTCTTTTGTAGGGAGCCGTACACTCATTGGAATAGTGTCCGGGTCTTCCACAATTGTAGTAGTTACGCTCACGACTAGAAGATCTTTTGTCATTGTAGGACCTTGACTTGGAACTTCTTTCCTTGCTTCTACTCTTGTAGAACTTGTTGAAGTTCTTCACCATTAGGCTCAATTCTTCATTGAAGGTTTTCTTCTCATTTGATGATGTGGGGGCATCACATGAGGCTTTGTAAGCACCACTTGACTTGTTGTTAAGCTCTTCCTTATCCTTAAGTGACATCTCATGAGCAACAATTCTTCCAATGACCTCCGTTGGCTTGAGATCTTTGTAGTTGGGCATCATTTGAATCAATGTGCACACGGTATCATATTTTCCATCCAAGGCTCTTAGGATCTTCTTTATGATGAATCTATCGGTCATCTCTTCACTTCCTAAGCCGGCAATCTCATTTGTAATGACAGCAAGCCTAGAGTACATTTCAGCGACACCTTCACCATCCTTCATTTTGAATTTGTCAAGTTGACTTTCAAGCACATCCAATTTGGATTCCTTGATGGAGTGAGTACCTTCATGCATATCAATCAAAGTATCCCAAATTTCCTTTGCATTCTCAAGATGGTTGATTTTGTTGAATTCTTCGGGGCACAATCCGTTGAAGAGAATATCACAAGCTTGAGCATTGTATTGCAGCATCTTCAACTCTTCCACGGTAGCTTCACGGTTCAGTTCTCTCCCATCAAAGAATTCACCTTGCAAGCCAATACACACAATAGCCCAAACGGCGGGGTTATGTCCAAGAATATGCATTTCATCTTATGCTTCCAACTAGCAAAATTTGTACCATCAAAGTAAGGACCTCTACGGTGGTAATTTCCCTCGCTAGACGCCATACTCTCCTAGGTTGTGAAACCAAGGCTATGACCACCAAAAGCTATGGAAATCAAAGCAAATGGAGACCAAAGCTCTGATACCACTTGTAGGATCGAAAGTATGTCTAGAGGGGGGGTGATTAGACTACTTGACCAAATAAAAATCTAGACTTTTCCCAATTTTAGTTCTTGGCAGATTTTAGCAACTTTGCACAAGTCAAGCAATCGACCTACACATGCAATTCTAAGAGTATAGCAGCGGAAAGTAAAACAATTGCATATGAAGGTAAAGGGAGGCGTTTGAGGGAGCAAGCGCAATGTAGACATGGAGATTTTGGCGTGGTTCCGATAGGTGGTGCTATCGTACATCCACGTTGATGGAGACTTCAACCCACGAAGGGTAACAGTTGCACGAGTCCACGGAGGGCTCCACCCATGGAGGGTACACGAAGAAGCAACCTTGTCTATCCCACCATGGCTGTCGCCCACGAAGGACTTGCCTCACTCGGGTAGATCTTCACGAAGTAGGCGATCTCCTTGCCCTTACAAACTCCTTGGTTCAACTCCACAATCTTGACGGAGGCTCCCAAGTGACACCTAGCCAATCAAGGAGACACCACTCTCCAAGAGGTAACAAATGGTGTGTTGATAATGAACTCCTTGCTCTTGTGTTTCAAATGATAGTCTCCCCAACACTCAACTCTCTCTCACGGGATTGGAATTTGGTAGAAAGAAGATTTGAGTGGAAAGCAACTAGGGGAAGGCTAGAGATCAAGATTTATGTGGTTGGAATGGAATATCTTGACCTCAACACAAGTGTAGGTGGTTCTATCTCAGAAAATATATGTTGGAAGTGTAGCCATGTTCTGATGGCTCTCTCCATGAATGAAGAGTGGGTGGAGGGGTATATATAGCCTCCACACAAAATCTAACCGTTACACACAATTTACCAAACTCAGTGGGACCGAATCATGAAACTCGGTCGGATCGATTTAGTTCAAAATGTGAACGTTAGGATTTTCGGTGGGACCGATATCATTAGGGTTAGGGCATAACATATTCTCGATGAGACCGATTAGACAAACTCGATGGGACCGATTTTGGTAATAGACAAATAGAGAGTTGGTCAGGCAAACTCGATGGGACCGATTCACTCATCTCGGTTGGACCAAAACGTTACGAAAGCGAAACAGAGAGTTTGCATTGCAATCGGTGGGACCGATCGCTCATCTTGGTTTTACCAAAACGTTACGAAGGGAAACAGAGAGATTACAATCCCATCTCGGTGAGACCGAGATCCCTATCGATGAGACCGAAAAGACTAGGGTTTCTAGCAGTGGCTATGTCAAGAGAACTTGGTGGCGTCGGATAGAAAGTTTCGGTAGGGCCGAGTTTGACTTTTGGTTTGGGACATATGTGGATATGAGAAAGTAGTTGAGGGCTTTGGAGCATATCACTAAGCATTTTGAGCAAGAAGCTCATTAAGCAGCACCTCACCCCCTCTTGATAGTATTGGCTTTTCCTATGGACTCAATGCGATCTTGGATCACTAAAATGAAAAATGTAGAGTCTTGTGCTTTGAGCTTGAGCCAATCCTTTTGTCCTTGGCATTTTGAGGGGTCCACTTTTCTAATCCATGCCATGCCAATCATTGATCTTTCCTGAAAAATTTATCTTGAAATAGCATTAGCTCAATGAGCTATATGTTGTTAGGAATTACCAAAACCACCCAGGGATAGTTGCACTTTCAATACGCCGGATATAGAACCGACAGTCATCAGTTAGCATCATGAAATATTTATTTCCATCTTTTGTCAAAACACCATTCATTTCACATGGATCTGAATGTATGAGCTCTAGTGGTGCAAGATTTCTTTTTTTTCGAAGTCGTGTGAGGCTTACGAGGTTGCTTAGCTTGTACACAAACTTGACACTTAGACCCCTTGACAGTGGTGAAACTAGGGATTAAGATCAACTTGGCTAGTCATGACATGCAACCAAAGTTAACATGACAAAGACGTGAATGCCATACATTTGATTCACTATTGTTGCAAACATGATTACCAACTTTATTGCAAACATCTAACAAGGATAAACGAAACAGGCCTCCTGACTCATATCCTTTACCAACAAAAGTTCCATACTTGGATATTACAAATTTATTCGACTCAAAGACAAGCTTTGTAACCATCTCTACACAAAAGAGATCCGCTAACAATTTTTTATTGACGGAGGGGACATAATGCACGTTCTTCAGCCACACGATCTTCCCCAAAGTAAACTCAGATTGACCGTGCCAATAGCATGAACAGAAGCACTTGAATCGTTGCCCATTAGCACGGTTGAAGTCCCTGCGGCCTGATAAGACGAAAGCATGGAAATATCACCGCATACATGCACATTAGCACCCGTGTCAATCAACCAATCAGGGGAATGACATACTGAAAAAATAGTGAGAAATATACCATACCCAGCATCCTTCATGTCAATGTCACCAATGACAACATTAGCGGTCTTGTCGCCTTTCCCAAGATGACGCTTGTCATAACGATTAGAGAAACTAGGAGCCCAATGATCAGGATCTCCGCACACATGACAAACACCTTTCTTCTTGTCATTCTTCTTCTTGAAGTTGGTGTGTTGTACAACCTTGTTCTTCCCATCAAATTTTGATTTATCAATAAACTTGCCCTTATTCTTGAACTTGTGGGGCTCGAAGTTTTTATTTTGTACCAGATTGGCACTAGATCCTCCCTCAATACCTCGAGCACGTGTGTCTTTTGCTCTCGCCTTTTCTTCCACATCAAGAGTACCAATGAGAGCCAGAATGGAAAACTCTTGCCTCTTATGCTCTAGTAAGGTAGCAAAGTTCCTCCATGAAGGAGGAAGCTTAGTGATGATGCCTCCGGCAACAAACTTGTCCGGTAACATACAATTGAAGTGCTCAAGTTCTCTAGTAAATGACTGTATCTCATGAGCTTGCTCAACCACGGAGCGCTCATTAGTCATCCTGTAGTCATAGAATTGCTCCATGATGTACATCTCAGTGCCGGCATCCGAGACCCCAAACTTGGCCTCGAGTGCATCCCATATATATTTGCCATTGGCAATTGATGCATAAGCATCAACTATATTCTCACCAAGAACACTCAAGAGAGCATCCTTAAACAGGGTATCCATTTTCTAAAAAGCTTGTTCCCGTTGAGCATCATAATTTTCTTGAGGTTTGCCAAGAGTGGCATCGTAGCAACTCATGGTTTGAAACCATAAGACCGCTCTCACGCGCCATCTCTTATAGTGGATACCCTCAAACATAGGAGGTCTCATGGAAGCAGCAAAACCACTCGGGTAAATTGCCTACAATGAGATTTTTGGATTGTTGGAAATATGAGTAATTTACCATAAGATTTTATTAACAGAAATAGTAGAGAAAACATGACTATCATAGTAGAGATGAAACAAGTCATGTAATCTAAAAATGAGACATCATATGGCATGTGCACATATGAACTAGAAGAGAAGATGTGTAGAAAAGAGGCTAGAACCAGAAATGCTAGAGTAAGAAACCGAGGCAAGATATTAAACAGAGAGAACACGAAGACATACAAAACAACATCAAAAGCACTGGTCTTGGGGTCGGTGTCCTCGCTAGCCATGTCGTTGAAGAGGTTGTCGACATCGGGGAAGAAGGTGTCGTCGGGGAAGTAGTTGTCAGAGTCAGGGTCGTCCGTGATGAAGAAGTCAGTAGTCGCGCGGTGCGCTCCCCAAAAACCTTATCACCCTTCTCCAGTACATGACTCAAAAGGGGTGGGGTTTCGGAGGCCTACTGTCCCGACCTGTGGTGCACGCCGCAAGCTGGGATGGGGAAGATCGTAGCAGTAGCTCGGTGCTCAGGAACGGTGGCAAGAAGAAGTGCGCCGTTCGCATTCACATCAGCTCGACTCATTCCCACAACCCACGGCGCGCCATGACGAGGCGTGGCGTGGCGAGGCGGGCGACGGAGGAGGAGAGCGCGTGGATGTCCCTCTTGTTCTCATGCTCATACATGTGAGGAAACAACCTTCCTTATAAGGAGGTCCAACTCCCACCAAACTAGCAATGTGGGACTAAACTTTAGTTCCACCTCTTGCCTTGCATGAATGGGCTGCGTGGGCCTCTAGGATTTATTAGGAATTTCTGAAACTGCTATTGGGCTGGCCCATAAATAGACAAAATTCCAGCAAGAGCGACGCGACTGGCCGAAAGTTGCGCCGGCGCGCCGATTTCAAATGTTTTCCATCGGAAAACATACCACATATCATGATGGCTACTCATTGTTCGGCTTTTATTAGGTTTTCAGTATCTGGGAGAGGCACCTATTACGTTTCTCTTTCCTCGGTCCAAATGGTGCCCGTTTCTATTGTTTTTCACTCCCGAGCGTTGACAAAGCGAGATGAGATGGCAATAAGAGTGGCGCCTGGTAAGAGAGGACATATATGATCCCCCATGAGACATGTATGAAGAGAGTGGTGGGCTGGAAGGGGGAGGGGTGGTGGCAGAAAGCTCATCGCCTGCAGAAAAGGGTAAGCCCCCTCTATGTTGTTTTCCTTGTGTTTTTCTTCATTTTTCGCGTGTGCCAGCCAACGACTCGTTGGTGTCTTCATCTAGGTACGTTGCAAGGCCGACAAATCATAGGTTGCATACAAGTGGGTGTATGTGTGTTTTGTCTAGTTTAGATTAGGAGGGGATTTTGGTATATGAGTGAATTGTTTTCCTAGATTTCCCTAAGGTTCATGGACCCCACTTTTTATTTTGTTCGCCGGGTCACTGCCAAACAGTTAAATATGGATTAAATCCATATGTTTATTAGCATTAGTATTCATGCTTTGCTCAAAAAGATACATATCTTCTAATTTTGGTATTAGTTTTCAATCTACCGTGTGTGGTTGGTAGTAATTGATTGATTTTATTGGATTGCATTGCTACTCAGTTGTCGGTGCCGTGCTTGTCATTCACACCTTAGATGTTTTAGATCCTGGACCGCGCATTTCCTTTGTCATCATGAGCGTCTTTGTATTTGCTTTTGTTTGGTCTAACTAGATGCCATCTATAATATATTTTCATGACCTCTTAATTTTTATTTTACTGCAGGTGTTCTGTGAGAGTGCTCTTTATGTAATCTACACAAAGGAAACAATGTGTATGGGCTTGCCATATCTTCATCAAAGGTACAGGTCTGTAATATGCATGTCTTTCTTATCACTTAAATCATTAATTATTACCCATCCAAACCTTCATTTGTAGATTCCCAATGTTCAGTTTTTTTTAGTTATTTAGTCGTCCATCTTCTTTATTTGACCGGTTTATATTGTCTTACACTTCATACATTGGTTCAAAAGCTTTGTCAATCGCTAGCTTTCAAAGCTATAGAAAATATTGTTTTTAATAGTATTTTATCTTCTTTTTTCGTTCTTTTGAGGAACTCATATCCCCCTATTTGTCAGTGTGTTTCACATTGATAGTTGACTAAGGCTCTATGTCAGTGTAGATTCCGGAACACCCTTCCATAGGATGCCACAATGAGTCGGAAAGTTCAAAGGGAAAACAAAGAGTCAATTTACCTAGGTTTAGGACCCTCGTGATAGAGGTAAAATCCTACTTTTGCTCTTTTTGTATTGATTGGATGGGATACACATAATACAAGAAAATTGTAATGATCAAATGTATACCAAAGAGTTGAGAATAATGTGTCTATCGACCAACCCAGCCTCGCGTGGGAGTATTTTCCGGCAGATCCCTTAATATATTACTTTAGTCACATGAGTACATCGGATGAGAAACATAAGAGGATTTTCTCAATATGCCATTAAGGGGCTTAGCATGGGCCATATCCGCTAAGTTTTGACTAAGGCCCATGTGCCTTTGACTGGGCTGGCTTTTTTGTTAACTAATGAGCCTGTAATGGGTGGTGCCACCAGTCCTTACTTCATAGGCTCACGTTTCCCATTGTTCGTGTGACATTTCTTCCAATGAACAACCAATGCGTAGCTCCATCGTCCAATAGAAGGCCGACACATGGAGGATCGTCAGTTGGCTACGTAGTTAATGGGTATCAGATCCAGAATCCTACGGTTAACTTAACGGTGACCCGTTACAGCGACTGCCACATGTTGGGTACCCTTATGGAAGCATTTTCATGTTGCGCACATTTTCTGTCATGAAAGATCATACTTCCATAATTAAGAAGTGATTATTGTCGTGGCCCATGGGACAGCCATTTTTTCTGGATTTTTTACCAAGTTATTGGGACAAAAGAGTATGAATGGCCCAAAACAGTCCAGAAGACCGAAAATTATGCGAGCCAGCCCATTTACCATGTGTGCCGTCTCGTTTGCGAGGTGAAGCCAACGTGCCGGCACGACACGGGCCGCCACTGGTCAGGCCCACTTAGGCGCGTGTCGTGTCCGGGCCAGCCCGTTGGCCACCTATGGATCCACCTGTAAGTGACACATGTGCAGGGCACGCAGGAGTCCTTTCTCTATTACCCGAAAGCAAAAGTTATTTTCTAAAAAAAAAGAGCAAAAGCTCGATGCCGGTGCACACACTAGTGTAAACACGGTTGTCTCGAAAAAAAAAACCTAGTGTAAACACGGCCGTAAGTCGGCCTAATCTCTTGCTCTGCGGTGAGGACGAACTTGCATATGGTGCGACGGATGGGCATGGGCTGGGGGTAGTAATGATTTGCAGAGCTTCTACCTCGAGAACAAGTGTCACACGGGGCCGGAAAATGGCAGGGTGGTAGAGAGAAAGAGATTGTTACCGGGGGCTCGACGGCGCCACGCCTCCCGATCTCCTCCGCCGCCTACCGACCGACAGCGGTGCCTCCGCCTCCCTCCGGTGAAGCTCCCCCGAGCGCTGCGCCTCCAGGTCCCTCTGCCCTCCGGCGACGGCCGACGGCCCGGCGGCCGTCCCCCTTGCCCCTAGCTCCACCCCGCCTGAAGCTCCCGCCCCCTCCGGCGACGGCGACGCGACGGCCCGGCGGTCGTCTTCCTCCTCCGTCGACCAGGTTAGCCCCCTCCTCTTCCTCCTCTTTCTCGCCCCGCTGAGCAGCGCTTCCGTGCCTCGCCTCCGGTAGGCTCGAGCCGAAGTTGGATCTGCGGCACATGCAGCTCCCACTCGAACCCTGTATTTCGCAGCTCACAGCAGAATACGCCCAGCTCTAAGGCCGGGGACAGAAGGTGGTCTGTTCCCTCCCTTTACTGCTGTCCTCTTCTTGCGATTGTGATGCCGCCACTTGTTGCGTTTCTCGGAGCGTTGTGTTGTTTTCTGCTCGTTTGTTGCTTGTTCCTCCTCTAGTCTGTTCGTCTTCTCCTGATTCACCCCCAAAATTCGCCCCTTCCCAGACTTACTTCTTGTTCTTCTCCCTTTAGCTCGCCTCTGGGATTCTTTCTTTGCCGCAGGGAGTGAGCAATTGAAATCAAAACGTCACTCTTTCGCCTCGATTTGTTTGCTTCATTGCAGCCCACTAGTCCAATCCATCCAGCGATGGATATTGAGTTCCTTTTTTTCAGCTAAAGGTGCGAGAGCAGCTTATCACATCCTAACCAATCCAGCTTATACAGATGTGAAAGCATTGCTACCATTTCACATTATTAATGTTCCCCCAATGTACATTCGTATTTCAGGGCTCAGGGGTTATTTTTGTTGGTAAAATTAGTTGTTTATGTTCTTGTTGAGTGGCTGAAATAATGCATGAGGTGTTGATATTTCAGGTTTGATCAGGAGTTTGTAAGAAGCTCCTGGATTATAACTGATCAGATGCTTGGGCACAACAATATGTCGCCCAACAGACTAGAGGTCGTGCTGATGCTGTTGATGCTCATGGTTTACAATGCTTCAGGTACTCTTAACACATGGATGTTGTTTTAAATTACATGAGTACTTTCAACATGGTTAGTATGCTTAATTGTGTTAATGCAATCTGATTTCCCAGTGTGCCAGTGCCTAGTTTGAGGAAAACATAATTTATTGTTCTGAACTGAAGAAAATAGAAGATAATGCATACAAACATACATCCTTTTTTGTATTATATTTTCCTTCACATAAATTTGTTACTGTTCTCTGTTCTATGTAGGAGCATTTGTTGGTATCAACATTGGCACTAACGTGTCAGACCTGCCATCAGCATCAGACATAGTCTCCATCCTTAAAGCCAAGAAGATTCAACATGTTCGCTTGGTTGATTCAAACCATGAGATGCTAGTCGCCCTTGCGAATACTGGAATTGAAGTGATGGTTGGTGTGCCAAATAATGAGCTGCTCCGTGTGGGGCAATCTCGTCCGACAGCTGCTGATTGGATTAACAAGAATGTTGCTGCCTACATTCCAGCAACAAACATCACGTATATTGCCGTGGGTGATGAGATTCTTACTACTGTCCCAAATGCAGCTCTTGTTCTAGTACCTGCATTGCAATTCCTCCAATCAGCACTGTTGGCTGCAAACCTCAATACCCAGGTGAAACTATCAAGTCCTCATTCAATGGATATGATCTCTAAGGCATTTCCTCCCTCTGCTGCCACTTTCAACTTGACATGGAGCTCAATAATGTTACAGTATCTTGGATTTCTGAAGAGGACAGGATCTTCCTTCATGCTGAATGTTCAACCGTACTATGGCTATGTGAAAGGGCAAGGTGTATTCCCTTTAGAGTATGCCCTGTTTCGATCACTCAATCCCAACAGTCAGATTGCAGATCCGAACACCAATTTGTTCTATACCAATATGTTTGATGCTATGGTTGATGCCACATACAACTCAATGAAAGCAATGAATTTCACCGATATTCCTGTAATGGTCACAGCTTCTGGTTGGCCATGGCATAGTGCACGCAAAGAACCGGCTGCGGATGTTGATAATGCTCTGGCCTACAATACAAATCTCATACGCCATGTACTAAATAACTCTGGTACCCCTAGCCAGCCAAATAATCAAGTAAGCACATACCTGTTTGAGTTGTTCAGCGAGGATCTTCGGTCAGGATCTGTTTCGGGGGAAAGTTGGGGGATTATGTTTACCAATGCAAGTGCAGTGTACTCCCTGACATTTGAAGATGTGGCTACAGCTAGTACTGATTCACCGGCTTTGCACGGGATGTTTTGTGTGGCAAATTCAAGTGCACCCCATAGTGCATTGAAGCAAAGTTTGGATTGGGCATGTGGCCCTGGTTCTGCAAACTGCAGCGCAATTCAACCTGGGCAGCCGTGCTACAAACCAGATGACATTGTAGCTGTTGCTTCGTATGCTTTCAATGATTATTATCATAGAACGCAAGCAAGTGGAGGAACATGTAACTTTAATAGCACAGCAACGATATCATCTACGGATCCAAGTAAGCTAAATTTCCTCCTGAGTATTCATGTATTAGCTAGTAGGTACTGCCATAGTAGAACTAAGTACAGAATCAATCAGTAGATGCAGGTTTGAGTATTCCCTTATGGTTGGCATTTCATATAAAATTATTATCGTTGGTCTCACTATCTCAACACTAAAAAGGAGATTTCATATGACCTGATTGGCTGATTTACTACTTGCATGTAACACTTTTTGCAACCTTTAGCAATCTTTATTCTTCGTTCATCCTCTAGTACTAGGGGTGAAACAGAAAGCTTTTTGTATCCTGTGGAAAGTGCGGTGCAGATTTTTACAAGTTTCACCTAATCATTAGCCATCATTGCTCCTCTGATCTGTGTATTTGCTCTATTCTGTTATCTGAGTCCTTAATCTGCCGTCAAAAATTTATTGCATCTTAGTGTAAGTTTTCCTTGAAGACTTTATGCTAATTAGTCTGGTAGGTTGAGCTAAGAAGCTCAATTGCTGCTCTGTCTCTAAGATTCTGCCGATGCACGCCTGCACAGAAACTTGTATGCAAATGATGCCTAATTGGCAAATCTTCCTGTTTTTAGTCACAAGGAATGGTCAGACGCGTCAGTAAGAAGTGGCAAACTTTACCTGCCCTCTCACATGTTAGAATCGACATGGTTTTTACATGCCTTCTTGGCATACGGCATATATTAGCAGAAGGTTGCTTTGGTCCAAACAGAACTGAAAGTAGCTTAATTGTGGAAGTATTGGTTTGACCATTCCTGATGACTTGGCTTGTTTATTCTCCATATGGCTTAGACACTATTGGAAACCAACCAGCAAGATTCAGATGCTATTGTTTATTCTCCACGCGGCTCAGACACTATTGGAAACCAATACAAGGATAACAGATCTATGGTTGTAGTACTGAATGTACATGTTTGTTATGTATATCGAATGAGGCATATTATAAACCATGCGTATGAGTCCGAAGCCAATCATCTGATCTGCTCATGCTAATATATAGAAACCATATACCATTAGTTGGTTAGAAAATCGCAACAGTCATCTTGTAGTTACTCACATTTTGATATATGGTTCTGTCTTGTTATTCAAGTGTTCGCTGTTACAATATTGCAATTACCGCTTTGGTGTGTGACATGAGCCTAAACAAAGTTTCCCCTGAATTTAAACTTGCAGGCCATGGTTCATGTAAATTTGCAGGAAGGTGAGTCTACTTCTTCGGTGTGTTCTTGTAAGTTCAAACTTCTATCGTTGTTCTATACTAATAATGAGGTTTGGTTCTATCTGCAGCACCGGTGTCAATGGCAGTGGTATGGCTTCTGGACCTGTGAGCCAAGATAGTTCCGCTTCACAATCTCAATCTTTCTGTTTGACTTGGCTAATCGCCATGCTGCTGCCTGTTCTACTTCTCATGTAAAACATTGTAACCGAACGTTGTATTTTGGATGAGATGCGTGAGATTTGTTGCGCCTCTTGTTGTTAGATAGAAAGGGAGCCCATTTGTCTCACTTTATTGAGGTGGTAAATGCCATGTACTCCCTCTGTAAATAAATATAAGACCTTTTAGATCACTACTTTAGTGATCTAAAACGTCTTATATTTGTTTACACAGGGAGTGTCTCTCAATTTTAGTTGTACTAGAAATGAACAGGCAAGGTGCACTAACTTTCAATGTCAAGCTGGGAAACTTCAATTGTCCTATAGAAATGAACAGGCAAGGTGCAATCCTTTTGCATGAAAGGTTTCGCACCTCTTGCTAGTTTTGTTTAGGGTCTGAGTGTTGGCGTGAAGGTCAACGATGATATATGTCATTACCTCTGGGCCAAAACAAAGGCGACAAGGAGACCCGTTGTGGCTGATTGTTTTTGATATTGCCGCAGATATGTTAGCCACTCTCATAGCACGGGATTGAACCGGTCGTGCGCTCCCTTATCTTCGGCCAGTGAGGCTTCATGAGGGTGTGACGTTTCACTTTATTGACGGGGTCATGGGACATTAAATATAGATTTCCATTGCACCAACAGAGGTGGAGAAAGTCATGGTGGCTGCGATCGAAGGTTTGCAATGGTGTAGAGGTGCTTTGGTGCCAATGAAGAATGACGGCACATGTTCTTCCTGTGTGTCGGGTGTTGATGACTTGCTGCAGCGTTCTTGGCAAGAGGGGGCGGCAGCACAGGTGAACTGCATTTGTTGTGGTGCTCCTCGAGCATCGAGTTGCGATTTCCAGGGTGAAAGCCCAAGGTCTGGTCTTCATTGGATGTGCCTAGCAATGGCCTTGCAGAAGACATTGTTTTGTGAAATCGGATTTTCTCCTGAGTGAAAACTCAAGATCTTCGATCGGACGACGACAATGCCGGTGCATTGTTTCCTTCTTGAAGGCATCGATTTTGAAGAATCCCTTTTTGCAGTTCAGGTGTTGTCTTCGGTGGTGATTAGACTGTTGTTGTTGTGAGTTTTTCATCACTATAACGGGGTCTTTGTTTTATATTTCTCTTTTTTATTTTTTTTCTTGATTGTGTGCATCCTTGATATCTTTCGATATCTTGTTGGTGCAGAGGCTGGGTGTAATTGTCAATATTAATATATTCCCTTTGTCGAAAATAGCACGGGATAAAGAGGATGGCCAATTTGGAGATCTTGTTCTACGTCTAGTAGAGGGTGGGATATCCATCTTATAGTATGCGGGTGATACCTCGCCTTTGTGGAATATGATATGGACAAAGCCATTAATATGAATCTTCTCTTTGTGTCTGTTTGAGCAACTTTCTGGATCCAAAATCCAGTTTCACAAAAATTAGACCATTTGTTTTGGAAAAACTAGAGTCCGAAGAGTAGTGAAACAATTGTTTGGGTGTGAATCTGTTATGCTTCTATTCAAGTACCTGGGAATTCCTATTATTAATTAAGCTTCTGAATAAAGAATGGAAAGATATTGAAGACAATTTTAAAGCAATTGAAAAGGCAAGTTTTTTTGAAAAAACTCAAGCTTTATTCATTTGTAATAATCATTACATCGTTTATGAGAATTGGTACAATTTCATTTAAAGGCTTCTCAAACCAATCAGAAATCAAAGAAAACCTAGCCAATCTAGAAAGTCCGTGAGCAACTTTATTTGCTTCTCAATGCTCAAACCTAGAAATACGAAAATCACAAGCAAAATGAAAACAATCATCAAATTGAAAAGGCAAGTTGTTCTCACATGGAGGATGATTTTTCCTAATTAATCCGGTCCTTCCTACTTTACCTATGTTTATGTTATGCTTCCTGCAAGTACCTAAAGGGGTGCGGAAGAGGATGGACTTCTTACAGATCCAAATTCTTATAGCAATATGTGTTGGGGAACGCAATATTTCAAAAAAAATCCTACGATCATGCAAGATCTGTCTAGGAGATGCATAACAATGAGAGGGGAGAGTGTGTCTACATACCCTTGTAGACCTAAAGCGGAAGCGTTAAGTAACGCGGTTGATGTAGTCGAACGTCTTCGCGATCCAACCGATCAAGTACCGAACGCACGGCACCTCCGCGATCTGCACACGTTCAGCTCGGTGACGTCCCTCGTACTCTTGATCCAGTTGAGGCCGAGGGTGAGTTGCGTCAGCACGACGACGTGTTGACGGTGATGATGAAGTTACCGACGTAGGGCTTCGCCTAAGCACTACGAAAATATGACCGAGGTGGAAGACTGTGGAGGGGGGCACTGCACACGGCTAAAGATCAACTTGTGTGTCCATGGGGTGCCCCCCTCCCTCGTATATAAAGGAGGGGAGGAGGAGGCCATCCGACCACAAGGGGCGCGCCAAGGGGGAGGAATTCTACTCCTAGTAGGAGTAGGTTTCCCCCTTTCCTAGTCCAAGAAGGAGAAGAAGGGAAAGAGGAGAGAAGAGAAGGAAGGAGGGGGGGGGGCCCTTCCCTTGTCCAATTCGGACTGGGCAAGGGGGGCCGTGCGCCACCTCTGGCCGGTCCTCTCTCTTCTCCACTAAGGCCCATTGTGGCCCATTAATCCCCCGGGGGGTTCCGCTAACCTCCCGGTACTCCGGAAAATACCCGATACACTTCGGAACCATTCCGGTGTCCGAATATAAACTTCCAATATATAAATCTTTATGTCTCGAC
The DNA here is from genome assembly GCA_034509565.1 of Triticum monococcum. NCBI lineage: Eukaryota > Viridiplantae > Streptophyta > Magnoliopsida > Poales > Poaceae > Triticum > Triticum monococcum. The sequence goes on from CM067845.1 coordinate 348,891,311, forward strand.
CATTTCGAGACTTGAAAGCACAAGTGCTCCCTAGGTGGTTTTGGTAATTAATGACAACATATCTCTTGTTGGACTAACGTTTCTATCTAGTATGTTTCAGATAAGTTCAACAATGGAGTGGCATGGACTAAAGGTTGTGGGAAATTCTCCAAGATGCTAAGGACAAAGGATTGGCTAAAGCTTAAAGCTCAAGACTCTTCATTTTACATTTTAGTGATGCAAGATCACATTGAGTCCATAGGAAAAGCCAATACTATCAAGGAGGGATGAGGTGTTGCTTAATGAGCCTCTTGCTTCAAGTGCTTAATGATATGCTCCAAAATCCTCAGCTACTTTCCCACTTCCACATATGACCTAAACCCAAGCCAAACTCGGACCTACCGATTATTTCTATCCGGCGCCACCGAGTTTCAATTGTCATAGCCATTGCCAAACCCTAGCAAATCGGTTCTACCGATAGGGATCTCGGTCTCACCGAGATGGGATTGTAATCTCACTGTGTATGTCCATTGCCAAAATCAGTCTCACCGATCTTGTGCAATCGGTACTACCGAGGTTACAATGCAAACTCACTGTGTATGCTCATTACCAAAATCGGTCTTACCGAGTTTGTGTAATCGGTCCCACCGAGTTTGCCTGACCAACCCTCTGGTTAGCTTATTACCAAATCGGTCTCACCGAGTTTGTGTAATTGGTCTCACCGAGATTACGTTATGCCCTAACCCTAACCATATCGGTCCTACCGAGTTGCATGTCAGTCCCACCGAAAATCTCAAACGGTCACTAAGTTTACTATTTCGGTCCGACCGAGTTCTTTGATTCGGTCCCACCGAGATTGGTAAATGGTGTGTAACGGTTGGATTTTGTGTGGAGGCTATATATACCCCTCCACCTCCTCTTCACTCGTGGAGAGAGCCATCAGAACACATCTACACTTCCAACTCATATGTTCTGTGAGAGAACCACCTACTCATGTGTTGAGGCCAAGATATTCCATTCCTACCACATGAATCTTGATCTCTAGCCTTCCCCAAGTTGCTTTCCACTCAAATATTTTTTCCACCAAATCCAAATCCTGTGAGAGAGAGTTGAGTGTTGGGGAGACTATCATTTGAAGCACAAGAGCAAGGAGTTCATCATCAACACACCATTTGTTACTTCTTGGAGAGTGGTGTCTCCTAGATTGGCTAGGTGTCACTTGGGAGCCTCCGACAAGATTGTGGAGTTGAACCAAGGAGTTTGTAAGGGCAAGGAGATCGCCTACTTCGTGAAGATCTACCGCTAGTGAGGCAAGTCCTGCGTGGGCGATGGCCATGGTGGGATAGACAAGGTTGCTTCTTTGTGGACCCTTCGTGGGTGGAGCCCTCCGTGGACTCGCGCAACCGTTACCCTTCGTGGGTTGAAGTCTCCATCAACGTGGATGTAGGATAGCACCACCTATCCGAACCACGGGAAAAACATCCGTGTCTCTAATTGCGTTTGAATTCTCCAAACCCTTCCCTTTACATTCTTGCAAGTTGCATGCTTTACTTTCCGCTGCCTATATACTCTTTTCTTGCTTGCTTGATATGTATTGTGAATGTTGAAATTGTGCCTAAACTCCACTTAAACCGAAAAAGCTTAAAAACTGCAACTTTAGCATTAAGTGTCTAATCACCCCCCTCTAGACACATCTACTTCAAGGTCCTACAAGACTCGTCGTCATGTTCGTGATCTCATCCGGGACTCTGAACAACCTTCGGTACATCAAATCACATAACTCATAATACATATCGTCATCGAACGTTAAGCGTGCGGACCCTATGGGTTCGAGAACTATGTAGACATGACCGAGACATATCTCCGGTCAATAACCAATAGCGGAACCAAGATGCTCATATTGGTTCCTACATATTCTACGAAGATCTTTATTGGTCAAATCGCATAACAACATACGTTGTTCCCTTTGTCATCGGTATGTTACTTGCCCGAGATTCGATAGTCGGTATCATCATACCTAGTTCAATCTCGTCACCGGCAAGTCTCTTTACTCGTTACGTAATGCATCATCCCATGACTAACTCATTAGTCACATTGCTTGCAAGGCTCATAGTGATGTGCATTACCGAGAGGGCCCAGAGATACCTCTCCGATACACGGATTCCTAATCTTGATCTATGCCAACTCAAAAAACACCATCGGAGACACCTGTAGAGCATCTTTATACTCACCCAGTTACGTTGTGAAGTTTGATAGCACACAAGGTGTTCCTCCGGTATTCTGGAGTTGCATATTCTCATAGTCATAGGAACATGTATAGGTCATGAAGAAAGCAATAGCAATAAACTAAACGATCATAGTGCTAAGCTAACGGATGGCTCTAGTCCATCACATCATTCTCTAGTGATGTGATCTCGTTCATCAAATGACATCACATGTCCATGGCTAGGAAACTTAACCATCTTTGATTAACAAGCTAGTCAAGTAGAGTCATACTAGGGACACTCTGTTTGTCTATGTATTCACACATGTACTAAGTCTTCGGTTAATACAATTCTAGCATGAATAACAAACATTTATCATGATTTAAGGAAATATAAATAACAACTTTATTATTGCCTCTAGGGCATATTTCCTTCAGTCTCCCACTTGCACTAGAGTCAATAATCTAGATTACACAGTAATGATTCTAACACCCATGGAGTCTTGGTGCTGATCATGTTTTGCTCGTGAGAGAGGCTTAGTCAGCGGGTCTGCAACATTCAGATCTGTATGTATCTTGCAAATCTCTATGTCTCCCTCCTTGACTTGATCGCAGATGGAATTGAAGTGTCTCTTGATGTGCTTGGTTCTCTTGTGAAATATGGATTCCTTTGCTAAGGCAATTGCACCAGTATTGTCACAAAAGATTTTCATTGGACCCAATGCACTAGGTATTACACCTAGATAGGATATGAACTCCTTTATCCAGACTTCTTCATTTGCTGCTTCTGAAGCAGCTATGTATTCTGCTTCACACGTAGATCCCGCCACGACGCTCTGCTTAGAACTACACCAACTGACAGCTCCACCATTCAATAAAAATACATATCCATATCCGGTTTGTGACTTAGAGTCATCCGGATCAGTGTCAAAGCTTGCATTGACGTAACCGTTTACGTGAGCTCTTTGTCACCTCCATAAATGAGAAACATATCCTTAGTCCTTTTCAGGTATTTCAGGATGTTCTTGACCGCTGTCCAGTGATCCACTCCTGGATTACTTTGATACTTCCCTGCTAAACTAATAGCAAGGCACACATCAGGTCTGGTACACAACATTGCATACATGATAGAACCTATGGCTGAGGCATAGGGATGACTTTCATTTTCTCTCTATCTTCTGTAGTGGTCGAGCATTGAGTCTGACTCAACTTCACGCCTTGTAACACAGGCAAGAACCCTTTCTTTGCTTGATCCATTTTGAACTTCTTCAAAACTTTATCAAGTTATGTGCTTTGTGAAAGTCCAATTAAGCGTCTTGATCTATCTCTATAGATCTTGATGCCCAATATGTAAGGAGCTTCACCGAGGTCTTTCATTGAAAAATTCTTATTCAAGTATCCTTTTATGCTATTCAGAAATTTAGTATCATTTCCGATCAACAATATGTCATCCACATATAATATTAGAAATGCTACGGAGCTCCCACTCACTTTCTTGTAAATACAGGCTTCTCCAAAAGTCTGTATAAAACCATATGCTTTGATCACACTATCAAAGTGTATATTCCAACTCCGAGATGCTTGCACCAGTCCATAAATGGATCGCTGGAGCTTGCACACTTTGTTAGCACCTTTTGGATCGACAAAACCTTTTGGTTGCATCATATACAACTCTTCTTTAAGATACCCATTGAGGAATGTAGTTTTGACATCCATTTGCCAAATTTCATAATCATAAAATGCAGCAATTGCTAACATGATTCGGACGGACTTAAGCATCGCTACGGGTGAGAAGGTCTCATCGTAGTCAACTCCTTGAACTTGTAGAAAACCTTTCGCAATAAGTCGAGCTTTGTAGACAGTAACATTACCATTAGTGTCAGTCTTCTTCTTGAAGATCCATTTATTCTCTATGGCTTGCCGATCATCGGGAAAGTCAACCAAAGTCCACACTTTGTTTTCATACATGGACCCCATCTCAGATTTCATGGCTTCAAGCCATTTTGCGGAATCTAGGCTCATCATCGCTTCCTCATAGTTCGTAGGTTCGTCATGGTCACGTAACATGACCTCCAGAACAGGATTACCGTACCACTCTGGTGCGGATCTTACTCTGCTTGACCTACGAGGTTCGGTAGTAACTTGATCAGAAGTTTCATGATCACCATCATTAGCTTCCTCACTAATTGGTGTAGGAATCACTGGAACTGATTTTTGTGATGAACTACTTTCCAATAAGGGATAAGGTACAGTTACCTCATCAAGTCCTACCTTCCTCCCACTCTTCTTTCGAGAGAAACTCCTTCTCTAAAAAGGATCCATTCTTAGCAATGAATATCTTGCCTTCGGATCTATGATAGAAGGTGTACCCAACAGTCTCCTTTGGGTATCCTATGAAGACACATTTCTCCGATTTGGGTTCAAGCTTATCAGGTTGAAGCTTTTTTACATAAGCATCATAGACCCAAACTTTAAGAAACGACAACTTGAGTTTCTTGCCAAACCACAGTTCATATGGTGTTGTCTCAACGGATTTTGATGGTGCCCTATTTAATGTGAACGCAACCGTCTCTAAAGCATAACCCCAAAACGATAGCGGTAAATCAGTAAGAGACATCATAGATTGCACCATATCTAATAAATTGCAGTTACGACGTTCGGACACACCATTACGCTGTGGTGTTTCAGGTGGCGTGAGTTGCGAAACTATTCCACATTGTTTCAAATGAAGACCAAACTCATAACTCAAATATTCACCTCCACGATCAGATCGTAAAAATTTAACTTTCTTGTTACGATGATTTTCCACTTCACTCTAAATTCTTTTGAATTTTTCAAATGTTTCAGACTTATGTTTTCATCAAGTAGATATACCCATATCTGCTCAAATCATCTATGAAGGTCAGAAAATAACGATACCCGCCACGAGCATCAACACTTATCAGACCGCATACATCAATATGTATTATTTCCAATAAGTCAGTTGCTCGTTCCATTGTTCCAGAGAATGAAGTCTTAGTCATCTTGCCCATGAGGCATGGTTCGCAAGCATCAAGTGATTCATAATCAAGTGATTCCAAAAGCCCATCAACATGGAGTTTTTTCATGCGCTTTACACCAATATGACCTTAACGACAGTGCCACAAATAAGTTGCACTATCATTATTAAACTTATATCTTTTGGCTTCAATACTATGAATATGTGTATCACTACTATCGAGATTCAATAAAAATAGATCACTCATCAAGGGTGCATGACCATAAAAGATGTTACTCATATAAATAGAACAATCATCATCCTCCGATTTAAATGAATAACCGTCTCGCATCAAACAAGATCCAGATATAATGTTCATGCTTAACGCTGGCACCAAATAACAATTATTCAGGTCTAATACTAATCCTGAAGGTAGATGTAGAGGTAGTGTGCCGACGGCGATCACATTGACTTTGGAACCATTTCCCACGCGCATCGTCACCTTGTCCTTAGCCAACCTTTGCTTATTCCGTAGCCCCTGTTTCGAGTTGCAGATATTAGCAACAGAACCAGTATCAAATACCCAGACGCTACTGCGAGCATTAGTAAGGTACACATCAATAACATGTATATCAGATATACCTTTCATTTTGCCATCCTTCTTATCCGCCAAATACTTGGGGCAGTTCCGCTTCCAGTGACCAGTCCCTTTGCAGTAGAAGCACTCAATCTCAGGCTTAGGTCCAGACTTGGGCTTCTTCACTTGAGCAGCAACTTGCTTGCCGTTCTTCTTGAAGTTCCCCTTCTTCCATTTGCCCTTTTTCTTGAAACTAGAGATCTTGTTAACCATCAAAACTTGATGCTCCTTCTTGATTTCTACCTGCGCAGCCTTTAGCATTGCGAAGATCTCGATAATTGTCTTATCCATCCCTTGCATATTATAGTGCATCACGAAGCTTTTGTAGCTTGGTGGCAGTGATTGAAAAACTCTGTCAATGACACTATCATCAGGAAGATTAACTCCCAGTTGAGTCAAGTGGTTGTGGTACCCAGACATTCTGAGTATATGTTCACTGACAGAACTATTCTCCTCCATCTTGCAACTATAGAATTTATTGGAGACTTCATATCTCTCAATTCAGGCATTTGCTTGAAATATTAACTTCAACTCCTAGAACATCTCATATGCTCCATGACATTCAAAATGTCGTTGAAGTCCCGATTCTAAGCCATAAAGCATGGCACACTGAACTATTGAGTAGTCATCATCTTTGCTCTGCCAGACATTCATAACAACTGGTGTTGCTCCTGTAGCGGGCTTTGCACCTAGTGGTGCTTCCAGGACGTAATTCTTCTGTGAAGCAATGAGGATAATCCTCAAGTTACGGGCCCAGTCTGTGTAGTTGCTACCATCATCTTTCAACTTAGCTTTCTCTAGGAACGCATTAAAATTCAACGGAACAACAACACGGGCCATTCATCTACAACAACATAGACATGCAAAATACTATCAGGTACTAAGTTCATGATAAATTAAAGTTCAATTAATCATATTATTTAAGAACTCCCACTTATATAGACATCCCTCTAGTCATCTAAATGATCACGTGATCCATATCAACTAAACCATGTTCAATCATCACGTGAGATGGAGAAGTTTTCAATGGTGAACATCGCTATGTTGATCATATCTACTATATGATTCATGCTTGACCTTTTGGTCTCAGTGTTCCGCGGCCATATCTGCATATGCTAGGTTCGTCAAGTTTAACTGAGTATTCTGCTTGTCCAAAACTGGCTTGCACCCGTTGTATGTGAACGGTGAGGTTATCACACCCGATCATCACGTGGTGTCTCAGCACGACGAACTGTAGCAACGGTGCATACTCAGGGAGAAAACTTATACCTTGAAATTTAGTGAGAGATCATCTTATAATGCTACCGCCGTATTAAGCAAAATAAGATGCATAAAATATAAACATCACATGCAATCAATATAAGTGATATGATATGACCATCATCATCTTGTGCCTTTGATATCCATCTCCAAAGCACCATCATGATCACCATCATCACCGGCTTGACACCTTGATCTCCATCGTAGCATCATTGTCGTCTTGCCAACTATTGCTTCCATGACTATCGCTACCGCTTAGTGATAAAGTAAAGCAATTACATAACGATTGCATTTCATACAATAAAGCAACAACCATATGGCTCCTGCCAGTTGCCGATAACTGTGTTACAAAACATGATCATCTCATACAACAATTTATATAATCATGTCTTGACCATATCACATCACAACATGCCCTGCAAAAACAAGCTAGACGTCCTCTACTTTGTTGTTCCAAGTTTTACGTGGCTGCTACAGGCTTAGCAAGAACCGTTCTTACCTACGCATCAGAAACCACAACGATTTTTTGTCAAGTGTGCTGTTTTAACCTTCAACAAGGACCAGGCGTAGTCACACTCGATTCAACTAAAGTTGGAGAAACAGACACCCACTAGCCACCTGTGTGCAAAGCACGTCGGTAGAGCCAGTCTCATGAGCACGGTCATGTAATGTCGGTCTGGGCCGCTTCATCCAACAATACCGCCGAATCAAAGTATGACATATGCTGGTAAGCAGTATGACTATTATCGCCCACAGCTCTTTGTGTTCTACTCGTGCATACAACATCTACGCATAGACCTGGCTCGGATGCCACTGTTGGGGAACGTAATATTTCAAAAACATTTCCTATGATCACGCAAGATCTATCTAGGAGATGCATAGCAACAAGAGGGGAGAGCGTGTCTACGTACCCTCGTAGTCCGAAAGCGGAAGCGTTAAGTAACTCGGTTGACGTAGTCGAACATCTTCGCGATCCAACCGATCAAGTACCGAACGCACGACACCTTGCAAGGGCATATTTATCCCTAAGGTGTTTTGGTGATTGATGACAATGCATTTGCGGACTAATCGTATGTCTCGAGTATTTCAGATAATTCATGACTAGGCACAAGACGGTTAGGAGCCCCTGAAGACGGCGGTTTTCTACGTTCCTTTTTCGGTGGATTTGAGTCGTAGGAAAGCCATACTATTAAGAGGGGGTCCACTTTGGAAAGGTTTGCGTGGAATCGTCACGTACACGTTTACTCCTCTTTGCACCGCCTTTCTTTTAGCACCTTGGAGCATCTTTCATTTCTTCTTGTCTGTGCAAAAAGATGTCTTCCTTTCTGTTGCTGTTCTGAGGCTTGCGGTAGCACCACATGCCTTTGCGGTAGTACTGCAGGTGGTCACGGTAGTACCGCTCCTTGGGAGCCGTAGTACCGTGAGCCCTAGTCCGGCACATTGGGAGTAGCGGAAGTAGGAGCGGATGTAATTTTACATCCGCTCCCCGCGCGGTAGTACCGCGTATCCTCAGCGGTAGTACCGTGTCGGACTTTTTTGCATTGTTTTGTTATCAGCGGTACTAGCCACAGACGTTTATCTATCCACTGCCTTCCTAGGCTGGCCCAACCCTGCCTTGCGGTAGTATCGCAAGGTTGTGCGGTAGTACCGTAAGGCCTTGCGGTAGTACCGCTTGGCAGGCGTGGTAGTACCGCTTATCGCAGGCTGGTTAAGTGGATAACAGTTGGATCTCTCTCTAGTATATAAGGGGTATCTTCTTCTCCGAGTTGACTACCTCTTCCAACCCTAAGCTCCATTGTTGCTCCAAGCTCCATTTTCGCCCGATCTCTCTCCCTAGCCAATCAAACTTGTTGATTTTCTAGGGATTGGTTGATAAGGCCTCGATCTACACTTCCACCAAGAGAAATTCGATTCCCCCCACTAATCCCTTGCGGATCTTGTTACTCTTGGGTGTTTGAGCACCCTAGACGGTTGAGGTCACCGCGGAGCCATATTCCATTGTGGTGAAGCTTCGTGGTGTTCTTGGGAGCCTCCAATTAAGTTGTGGATATTGCCCCAACCTTGTTTGTAAAGGTCCGGTCGCCGCCTCCAAGGGCACCAATAGTGGAATCACGGCATCTCGCATTGTGTGAGGGCGTGAGGAGAATACGGTGGCCCTAGTGGTTTCTTGGGGAGCATTGTGCCTCCACACCGCTCTAACGGAGACATACTTCCCTTTAAAAGGAAGGAACTTTGATAACACATCCTCGTCTTCACCGGGTCCACTCTTGGTTATCTCTTACCTTTACTTGTGCAAGCCTTTTAGTGTTACTTCTCTTGCTTGCTTGTGTGCTCGTTGTTGTTGCATCATATAGGTTGCTCACTTAGTTGCACATCTAGACAACCTACTTTGATGCAAACTTTAATTTGGTAAAGAAAAGATAAAAATTGTTAGTTGCCTATTCACCCCCCTCTAGTCAACCATATCGATCCTTTCAATTGGTATCAGAGCCTCATCTCTTTACTAAGGACTTTACTGTCCAAAGAGTATGGTTGATACCGTAGATGGTGTGGAGGAACACTCTGGTGTGAATCCGATCTCGTCTACGGGCGATGGGGGAACCTCGGTCTCTCGTGAGGAATTCAATGTGGCCTTGGAGACATTGAAAACCTCCATGACGACCGAGGTTGAAAGCATGTTTACTAAATTCATTGAAGGGCTTAAGCTATCCACCGCACCACTGAAAGTGGGTGATCCCACCGACAAGGTGACGGATGCTAACTCTGACAAGGGGGAAGCTAGTAGTGAAAAGGCTCCTTCTTCTAGTGGTAAAAATGGCACCGGCATCTTTGCCCATGTGGAACCACCACTTGTTTATGGTGGACCGATTCCTTCCACTCATTTGAATCATGCCGGTCCTCCCCCTAAGATTGTGAAAATGAGGACTTTGATTCTTGGGTTTATCGCTTTAAGCGTCATTTAAATCATGTGAATACTAATCTTTGGAGAATCATTGAAGAAGGTTTCTATCCGCATGACCCAAGCAACTTCACTCCAAGAAGCCGCATATAATCAATTCAATGAGAATGCTCTCTTCATCATCCAAGATGCAATTCTTCCCGAAGATCTACCTCATCTTTGGCCATTCACCTTGGCCAAAGATGCATTACTTTGTGTTGTCTCTCTCTACAGGGGAAGCGCAAGCATTCAACGCTCCAACTATGAAGTAGTGCAAGATGAAGCCGATGAGTTTTCTATGAAAGAAGATGAAGAACCTCGTGAGCTTTATCGGAGAGTAACCACACTCGCGGTCTCACTCCGAGATCATGGGAGCAAGGACACAGATGAAAATTGGATCAAGCGCAAATTCCTCAAAGCAATGATGCCTTACCACAAGGCCATGTCCTCCGTCATTCATCAAAGGCCCGACTCCACACCTTGACCTCAAGTGAAGTGTTGGATGAGTTTGTGACTATGAACATCTTGGACAAGACCGCCGACAATGCGATGCTTCGCTCTCAGAGGGCAAAGAAGCCTAACCTTGCATTGAAGGCCAAGGTTTGTGTTGAAGAAGAAGAAGAAGAGGAAAGCAACCCCGAAGATTCAAAGTATGCCTATCATGAACACATGGCACTTGCTTCAAGGCAATTTTGGAGCAAGAAGAACTCAAGGCCAAACTTCAACAAGAACAACTCAAGTGGCACGAAGAGCAAGCAACATGTGAGGACTTGCTGCAATTGTGGCAATGTGAGCCATTTTGTTGCGGAATGTCCATATGAGAAGAGGGAAGACAATGGTGGCAAGCTCATCCGAAAGGACAAAGCCAAGTCCTTCCCCAACAAGAGCAACTTCCCCAAGAAGATCCCTCACAAGGCGTTGGTGGTTCAAGAAGAGTACCATGAGGATGATGATGATGATGATGAAGATGGTGAGTCGGTTGCCATGGCATCCGTAGCCATTGCAAAAACTCCACAAGTGTCTCTCTGTAACACCCTCGATGCGACTATATTTCCCACGTGTCGAGGCATGACTTAGAGGCATAATCGTATTGAAGGCATATGTCACAAGTCAGGCAATCTTCACAAACATCCCATGTAATATAGATAATAAAAAGGGATAACATAGTTGGCTTACACTCGCCACATCAATCAAGTACATAAATAGCATACATCATCCAAACACTCATGGCCCAACTACGGCGCCAAAATAAAAGACAACCCAACATGCGACACGGTCCCGATCTCCCCCAACTGGGCACCACTATTGATCATCAGGAAAGGAAACATAGTATCGCTGAGAGTCCTCATCGAACTCCCACTTGAGCTCGAGCGCATCACCTGGAACGGAATCATCAGGCCCTGCATCTGATGTAATAGTAATCTGTGAGCCACAGGGACTCAGCAATCTCGCAACCTCGCGATCAAGACTATTTAAGCTTAATAGGTATGGCAAGGCAAATATAAGTGGAGCTGCAGCAAGCGACTAGCATATATGGTGGCTACCCTGTTCGCAAAAGAGAGCGAGAAGAGGGGGCAAAGCGCGAGCGAGAAACTAGAGAACAACCTGCGCAATCATTACTCCAACACCATGTTCACTTCCCGGACTCCGCCAAGAAGAGACCATCACGGTAACTCACACTGTTGATTCATTTTAATTAAGTTAAGGTTCAAGTTATCTACAACCAGACATTAACAAATTCCCATCTGCCCAAAATCGCGGGCACGGCTTTCGAAGGTTCAAATCCCTGCAGGGGAGTTCCAACTTAGCCCATGACAAGCTCTCACGGTCAACGAAGGAATAGACCTCCTCCCGAGACGTTCCGATCAGACTCGGTACCTCGGTTCTTCAAGACACTTCGACAGGTTAAAACAAGACCAGCAACACCGCCCGAATGTGCCGACAAATCCCGATAGGAGCTGCACATATCTCATTCTCAGGGCACACTCAGATGAGCCAGACGTCGGGTAGGCCAGCCCAGAGTTGCCCCTGGTAGCCCCGGACATCGCTCGGTTGGACCAACACTCAGAGGAGCACTGGCCCGGGGGGGGGGGGGGGGTTTAAATAAGATGACCCTCGGGCTCCGGAAACCCAAGGGAAAAGAGGCTAGGTGGCAAATGGTAAAACCAAGGTCGGGCATTGCTGGAAAAGCTTCAATCAAGGCGAACTATCAAGGGGTTCCCATTATAACCCAACCGCGTAAGGAACGCAAAATCCGGAAACATAACACCGATATGACGGAAACTAGGGCGGCAAGAGTGGAACAAAACACTGGGCGAGAGGCCAAGCCTTCCACCCTTTACCAAGTATATAGATGCATTAAGATAACATGGCAATATAATGATATCCCAACAAGTAAATAAATGTTCCAACAAGGAACGGCCTCCAAACTTCACCTGCAACTAGCAACGCTATAAGAGGGGCTGAGCAAAGCGGTAACATAGCCAATCAACGGTTTGCTAGGACATGGTGGGTTAGAGGTTTGACAAGGCAATTTGGGAGGCATGAAAGCAAGTGGTAGGCATCGTAGCATTGGCATAGCAAAAGAGCGAGCAAACTAGCATAGCAAAGATAGTAGTGATTTCGAGGGTATGATCATCTTGCCTGCAAAGTTGTCAGAGTTGCCTGGATCCTCGAAAGAAAACTCAACGGTCTCCTCGTTAGCGAACTCGTCTCCCGACTCTACCCAAACAAGACAAACAAGCAAACGGAACACAATCAACCACGTGCAAGGATCAAACAATATGATGCAAAGATGATATGCTATGCGGGATGCGATGCGGGATGCATATGCAAGATGTGACAGAGAATGCATGAACCTGGCCTCAACTTGGAAATCCAACTGGAAAGATGAGATGAAATCGCTTGAAAACGATATAAAGAACGCCAGAATCGGAGTTACGGTTTGGAAATGGCAAGCGATTCAAATATGACACCGGTCTGCGATTTACAGCAAGTAGTCATCTAAATGCAATGAGATGAACATGCTACAGCACCCAAACATGGCATCAAAATACATGGCAGAGATGCATTCAAGATTCTTAACAAAAGTCTAGCACTGAGCTACGGCCAATTCATCCATTAACAGGTTCAAACAAGCATGGCAAAAATGCATATGACAACCAGATTTTAGACTTAGCGAAAACAACACTTGTCTGAAATCTCAGATCAGGTAGCACTCTTTGGAGCAGAAAAACTACATGCTACAGGACCTGAACATGGCAAAGTAAAACATGGCATGGATATACTCAAAAGGCTTAACAAAAGTCCCTTAGTGACCTTGAGCCAAAAGGGATCAGAAAACAAATTAGCAAGCATGTGAACATAGCAAAAGCATAAGCAGTTTTCAGACTTAGTGAAAACTGGCACATGCTGAAACATATCTCAAGTTGGCATGTTTATGAGCTCGATGCACTCACTACGGATCAAGTCATGAAAAGCTAAGCACACATCTATCAAGAATACACAAAATGCAAGCTAGACATGGCAAGAACAATAACATAGCATGCATGGATCAACTACAACATCATCGGCAAAATTGCAAACAAGTAGACAATCTGCCCAGATTCGCGAAGTAGCAAAAATAGTGCTCGATTGACTCAAGCTAGGGTGCTCCATAATTGTAAACAAAGACATGGATGGATAGAGCAATACAAGATTAATAAAACATCCTTACTGATCATCCTCAAAAGAGGCACGGATCACTAGGAAACAACATGAACATATGGCAACATGAGCTAAACAGGTCAAGGACTTAGTAGAAATGCTAAGTCCCTGAAAACAGAATACCAAGTGCCTCACTTTGCAAGCTTGTGCTAGTCACCACACACATCACAAAAATACATGGGTTGCACCTCTGGAAAGATGACAAAACCCTTAACAAAACATATGTAGAGCTCATGGGCATATCATGCACACAATAATCATGGCAAAAATGACAAATGCCTAAATGGAGTAGCAGATCTGACAATTATCTCAAGTAGCCCTCTTCTAACAGCATTTCGGGCATCAAGATGAACTCAAATGAAAATGATGCAATGGAATGAAATGATGTACTCTCTGAGACGAACATTTTGATATGCTATATGCCCAAAACGGAGCTACAGATGCATAGTTACGGCACAATGAACATGAGCATATGAGCTAGGGTTTCGGGAGAAAGTCAACCACGTCTGGATCTGGATCTGGGATCCCTGTAGCATCACGTGAACCGAGGATCGCCGGAAATGGCGATGGGGCCACCGGAGTTGATGAGGAGGCGGCGGGGAGGCGCTCCCGGGCCGGATCTCGCCGGATCCGGCCGCCGGGGAGCCGGAGTGGCGGCGGGGCGGCGCTCCGCGGCGAGGTGAGGCGGCGAGGGGACTCCGGCCGGCGCGGGCATGGCGCGGCTGAGGAGCTTCGGGCGGCGGCCGGCAATGGCGCTGCGGCGGCCGGGCGCGGCGAACGGCGCCGGGCGCGGGGGCGGCGAACGGTGGAAGGAGGCGGCTGGGAGACCGGGCCGGGAGGGCCCCGCACGGGCCTCGCGGGCCCGCGGGGTTGGCGGCGAACTGGGGACCGGCCCAGTGACACGTGGCGCGGTGCGATTCGTCCGGCGGAGCCGGGCGGACACGTCCGACGCGCGGATTTTTGTCCGACGGCGGCGGGAGGAGTTTTTCTAGGGTTAGGGGGAGAGGAGACCCGGGATTTTTGAGAGGGGGTCTATATATAGGCATAGAGGGAGCTAGGAGAGTCCAAATGAGGTGCAGTTTTTGGCCATGCGATCGTGATCGAACACTCTAGATGACGGAGAGGGTTTTGGTGGGTTTTGGGCCGAATTGGAGGGGTGTTGGGCTGCAACACACACGAGGCCTTTTCGGTCCCTCGGTTAACCGTTGGAGTATCAAACGAAGTCCAAATGGCACGAAACTTGACAGGCGGTCTACCGGTAGTAAACCAAGGCCGCTTGGCAAGTCTCGGTCCAATCCGGAAATGTTTAATCCCCACACACGAAAGAAAGCTAGAAATGACCACCGGAGGAGAACGAAGCGCCGGAATGCAAAACGGACAACGGGGAAAATGCTCGAATGCATGAGATGAACACGTATGCAAATGCAATGCACATGATGAAATGACATGAGATGCATGACAACGATAACAACACACGGAGACAAAAACCCAAACCCGAGAAAGTAAAATAACTTAACGCCGGAAATGGCAAGAGTTGGAGTACAAATTGGGTAAGTTACATCCGGGGTGTTACACTCTCTTCAACTCACCCAATGAGAACATCACCGCCAAGTGCCTCATGGCTAAAGCCACCAACAAGGTAACCCCCAACATCAAAACTACCATCATTAATAATCCTTCCTTGACGGATTGCATTGATGAACATGAGGGATACAATGTGGAGGAAAATGAGTTTGAGTCCTTTATGGGTAAACTCAAGGGTAAATCCAAGAAGCATTTTGTTGCTCTCTTTGAACAACTTGGTGAAGCCAATGACATGATCGAGGCTCATGAAGATACTATCTCCAAGATGGAGGGGCATAGTCGTGACTATGCCGATGAGATTTCGGATCTTTCCAATGCTCTTGAGGAAGAGCATGGTCTTCGTTTGGCTCTTGAGGAGTCACACAACGTCGATCACGCTAAGTTAAAGAAAGATTTTGATCATGCTCTTGTTGCCTCTCGTGTGCTAAACTCCAAGAAGGCCAAGATTGGGGTTGATCTTGCTAGACTCAAAGAGGAGTTTGATCTACTTGACAAGGCTCACAAGGTCTTGAAGGGTGCTCATGCTAGCTTCAAAGAGTCTCATGATCAACTTCAAGCAAAGCTAACCAAGTAGAAAGCCACTTTTCCTTGTATGATGTTAATTGATAATGCAAATGCTACTAACCCATGTTGTGAGCATGTTCATCTTGTTGAGGAGAACGCTAAGCTAAAGGTTCAACTTGAGAAAGGTCTTGTATCTTGCATACAAGGCGAGAAGAACCTCAACGACCTTTTGACCAACCAAAAGGGAGTTGTGGCCAAGGAAGGGATTGGGTACGTGCCCAAGTCCAAGAACAAGAAGAAGAATGACAAGGCCAAACGACCTCCTCCTCTCAAGCAAACCTTTGTGAAGGAGGGAGAGGGTGCTACTAAGGAGAAGGAGAAGAACTCCATGAGGGGTAGTGATGCCAAGAAGAGCAACACTTTCATTCCCAACAAAGTCGGCAACTTTAACCCTTCTTATGTATTATGTCGTGCTAGAGATGGGCATGTTTATGCCAAATTTGTTGGTTCTCCTTATGAGTACATTGAATGGTCTATTTGGGTTCCTAAGACCCTTGTTACTAACATCAAAGGACCCATTACAAAATGGGTACCTAAAACCAAGCATTGATCTCTTGTAGGTGTTTGCTTCCGGTGGGGGATCATGGTTGCTCGATAGTGGAGCTACTAATCATATGACCGAAAGCAAGGACTTGGTGGTGGACGTGCAAAAGATTCCATCCATGCCCACCAACGTCGAGTGGGGTGATGCCTCGTCTTCTAAGGTATTGGGACTCGGCAAAGTTGTCATTTCTCATGATCTTACGATCGAGAAGGTCATTGTCAGTGTCAAAACCGGTGGATCCTGGGTAGGGGGTCCCAAACTGTGCGTCTAGGCGGATGGTAACAGGAGGAAGGGGACACAATGTTTTACCCAGGTTCGGGCCCTCTTGATGGAGGTAAAACCCTACGTCCTGCTTGATTAATATTGATGATATGGGTAGTACAAGAGTAGATCTACCACGAGATCAGAGAGGCTAAACCCTAGAAGCTAGCCTATGGTATGATTGTTGTTTGTCCTACGGACTAAAACCCTCCGGTTTATATAGACACCGGAGAGGGCTAGGGTTACACAGAGTCGGTTACAATGGTAGGAGATCTACATATCCGTATCGCCAAGCTTGCCTTCCACGCCAAGGAAAGTCCCTTCCGGACACGGGACGAAGTCTTCAATCTTGTATCTTCATAGTCCAGGAGTCCGGCCGAAGGTATAGTCCGGCTATCCGGACACCCCCTAATCCAGGACTCCCTCAGTAGCCCCCGAACCAGGCTTCAATGACGACGAGTCCGGCGCGCAGATTGTCTTCGGCATTGCAAGGCGGGTTCTCCAAATTCCGTGTACCTGTTGAAAATGTCCGGTTTCTTGTAGCGCTCCTTGGCTTCTACGCCCAATAATGGCCGTCTTCCATGTGTCAAACGAATACGAAAAGTCAGGGTGTTTTTTATATTTACACCCCTAGTCGCATGAATGAGCCGCCTATTTAAGGGGATGAGGATTTAGATCCAAACCACACCTTCTCCCCTCCGCGAGTATTCATCAGAGCGTATCCGACAGAGGTCCATTCTATCATGGTCGGCCGCCGCAGCTCCTCCTCTCGCCCTTCCAGCCCTCAGCCTGGAGATTGGATGAGGTGCTCCATCCCGCACAGCGAGCTAGCGACGCTCCAGATCAAGGGATTTCTCCCCCGGCCTATATGGTCCCGGTTCGAGCCGGACTTGCCACCTATAATGGCGGAGAGCAAGCGGAGAGCGCCCCCAATCCCTCCAAAGGAGAGCGGGTATGCCTTGTCCCTTACTTAATAAGAGGGCTCGGATTTCCGATTCATCCGTTTCTCTGGGGGCTCCTGGAGTTCTATGGCCTCCAGCTGCACAACCTCACGCCTGCCTCCATATTGCATATTGCGGGCTTCGTAGCCCTTTGCGAGCTGTTTTTGGGCTGCGAGGCTCATTTCGCGCTGTGGAAAAGGCTATTCTGCCTTGTCCCTGTTCTAAGAAGTGGTCAATATATCAAGTGGGCGGAGCCGAAGTGTGGCGCATCACCGGGACCGGATATGTATCCGGAACCCCAAAGAGGGTGTCTGAAGACTGCCTTCGGAATGGTTTTATATAGAGGACGTCCCGCTGCCGGATCCTGTCCGGATCGGCCTCCCTGAGTTCGACAGTGCTCCACTAAAGAAGCGCCTCAGCTGGCGTCCACGGAGCCCTCAGAGGGAAAGCGACAAGGACGTTCTTTACCTGATGGGCCGGATAAGATTGTTAGCTCATTCCGGACTTACCATGATCGGGGTCATGGCTGCTTGCATCATGCGAGGGGTGCATCCGCTTCAGTATAGAGGCCGCCCCATGTGGGACTTCAACGGGGAGGACGACGCCACCCGCCACGGCCGTAAGGGGCCGGATTCGGCTGCCGCTCTAATAAAGATCTTGTCCACTTTGTACAAGGGAGAAGAGGAGGAGTTTCTCCGTGTCAACCCTCAGGGTGGATTTTCTATGTACAATCCCCCAAGTTGGGTAAGTGGACACTTTTACTTGCCCATCCATTTTATATTCCCATTGTTAAATATTCGGTCTAACGACTTCAATGCGGGAAATGCGCCAGGCTATTAAAGAAATAAACAGCCCTCCTCCACAACCCGAGGATCCGGGATGGTTCCTCGACCCGACCTCTCAAGAGGATCCGGACTTATCTGTGGAGCTGATTGATGGGGTGTTTCATCAATTGAGCAAGGACAACGCCTTGGTGGCCATTACGGCCGATTACCCAGGGCTACTCTCAGCCTCACAGGTAACTGAGACCGAAGTCCCAGCATGTTGAAAAGAGATCTATCCTCGCGTGTTTTCGATTGCCGTATGACAACCGTGCTTTGCAGGGGAGGTCCTTGAGACAGGAGGCCGAGCCTGCGGCGACTAGCTAACGAGGGGCGGCAAGGCCCCGCGGGCTGAAAAGAAGTGCGGTCCGGACTGAGACGCCGGCGCAAAGGTATAGCGCGCCATCTTATTCCCAGGTGTTATTCCTTCAAGGCATACTAACGCTGGTGCTCTCTTCAGGACGAAGAGACCTCGCCAGACTATATCCGGAGAGGTTGCCAATCGCGCCTCCACCAGCCAGGCTCCAAAGCCTGGTCCAGATGCGGAGGCGAACACGAGGCGTGCACCGGACGCTCCTCCGACAGAGGATGCGGACATGCTGTCTGCCACCAATTCCGAGGTGGAGAGTGCCATGAACCACAGGCATCGCTGGACAGTTCTTCGCGACGCTTGTTTCTCCCAAGAGGCATTGGATGCCTTCAATTCAGGAGATGCGCACCTCCGTGCCGCTCAAAATGGTCTAGCCAGAGCCACGGAGCAATATGTAAAAGACATACGGGTAAGAAAATTTTGGTAATTATATATATACCAGTAGCCCCCGAGACTTGAAACAGTTATAATAACTGATTTAAGGATCATCTGTTATGCAGGTTCTTACAGAAAAGAATACCCTACTGTCCCAGGAGCTGGAAGAGTGCAAAGCCCAACTTGAGGCCGCACTAGCCGCAGCAGGGGAGCCCAAGGAGACCCCCTCTGGTAATATACGCTTCGAAAGATAAGTATTTTGCGAAGTGCGGCGTGGGTGCAAATCTGACAAATGAAATTGCAGATGGCGCCGGATTAAATCCGGAAGAGCAACAACTCCGACGCCAGCTAAAGGCTGGTGAGAGTGTGCTGACAAAGGTGAGGCGGGAGAAGAACGATCTCCAAGATGCCAACACCAAGCTGGGCGTTGAACTGAAGGATGTTCGTGCCCAGCTGTTGGACTCCGTGAAGGAGAATCAGCGGCTTCGACGCGGCATATATAGTAAGTGCTTAAATGAACTTTGAAAAAAGAGTTCGGCGAGGAAGTCGACTAACAGAGTAATGTCTATAGGTATGCTAATAGGTCGTCCTGCAGAGGAAATGCCCGGTTCTATGGGTGACCTTCTTCCCGAGCTCTCACAACTGCACGAGCGAGTTCGGTAGGTGATGCAAAGCATCGCCCAGGCCTTGTGGCCATCCGTCTCCATGCCCGAAGGCCTTGGAGAGCTTGTAGAGAAGCTGAAGGGAGCACAGTGGCGCTTCCGATTGTGGAAGATGTCTGCCTGCCGTCAAGGTGGCAGGGAGGCCTCGGCCATGGTGAAGATGCGGTACACGAAGGCTGACCCAAACCACATGGCTGAGGTCGGACCCGTGGGGCCCGATGGGAAGGAGATCCCTGTGAGCTTAGTATACAGCCAAGTAGAATTGGCCGCAAAGTATTCTCAATAGGACTGTAAACTAGACAGCCTGTTAGATGGTATTGAAGAGGAATACAATCAGTCAGATTGACTATGTAATTATAATTTACATGTGTAATGCCTTCTAGCCGGATTGTAGATCGTTTGTCATGGCCGACCTTTTGGCTTCAACCTCGGGACCTGACGGTCCGGAGTGTGTCCGAATACCCTCGCGGTTATATAAGAACTGGGGTATGCATGGAGACCAGGCGTAGGGGTCATTAGTGCTTGAACAGACAAGTGCCCAACTAGTTATGTTATATTACATGGTTAGTAAGAAACATCTTCCAGGGAGAATAGTTCCGTTAGGGGTTCCTTTCCCTGGGAGGCATGCCCTGAAGTGCATGTCCATTCTGCGGAAAGAGACGCAGGAAAAACATCTGGGGGCGTATAGATAAATAAGTGAAAAAAGGATCATCTTTAGTTCACCGACCGAATATTCCCTTAAGAATGCTAGCTTTCGGCTTCACCTAGTCTGAGGTACACATCCGACTGACCCAACAGTAACAATCGCAGAGGTGCTCCCTTTACCACCTAGCCGAACAATCGGGAACGTAGGGGTAAGCACAGGAGCCAGGCAACCCAGCTTGGCCAAAACTTAAGTCATATCGATGCATATAATGGTGCATAAAAGGTACATGCGGAAGTGTGACACATGTGTTGGGCATGAAGCCCGTATAAATAAGCTTCTGTTGGAGGAAGCCCCAGGTTTAATGAGCGCGGATAGCGCATCACTATATGAGCCTTTAAAGGCTATAAGAGAGAGAGAGAGAGGAGAAGGAGAGAAATGTAAGACAGAAAGTATAAAAAGATGGACAGAGGAAGGAGACGAACACAGAGTCCGGCGCTAGGCGTAGAATCTTCGGAGACGGGCTGCGTTCCATGGGTTCGGCTCGAGTTGGTTATCCGATGCATCTCGCAGGCGGTACGCTCCACCAGTCAGGACTTGGTCAATTATGAAGGGACCTTCCCACTTGGGCTTGAGTTTGTCCTTTTTCTTATCCGGCAGGCGTAGAACTAATTCGCCAATGTTGTAATTTTTGGCCCGTACTTCTCTGCTTTGGTATCTTCGAGCCTGCTATTGATAAAATGCGGAACAGGCTTTTGCCACATCGCACTCTTCCTCCAAGGCGTCCAAACTGTCCTGCCGATCGAGCTCGGCTTCTCTTTCTTCGTACATGCGCACTCGAGGTGAGTCATGAATTATGTCGCAGGGCAAAACTGCCTCTACGCTGTACACCATGAAGAATGGTGTGTATCCGGTGGTGCGATTCAGCATGGTCGGCAGCCCCCAGAGTACGGAGTCAAGCTCCTCTACCCAGTGCGTATTAGATTCCTTAAGGGACCACACTAATCTGGGTTTGATGCCGCTCATGATAAGACCATTTGCACGTTCGACCTGACCATTAGTTTGTGGGTGATAGACGAAAGCATAATCGAGCTTGATGCCCATGTTTTTGCACCAGAGTTTTACCTCGTCAGCCGTAAAGTTCGTGCCGTTATTAGTGATGATGCTGTGGGGGACGCCGTAACGGTGTACAACCCCGGATATAAAGTCTATCACCGGTCCGGATTCAGCCGTCTTAACAGGCTCGGCTTCTATCCATTTGGTGAACTTATCCACCATGAACAGTACGTATTTTTTCTTGTGGGTTCCGCCTTTAAGGGCTCCAACCATGTCAAGCCCCCAGACCGCGAAGGGCCAAGTGATGGGGATAGTTTGGAGGGTGGTGGGTGGCATATGGCTTTGGTTTGCAAAAAGCTAGGAACTGACGCATCGTTGGACTAAGTCCCGGGCGTCTGCCCGGGCCGTCGGCCAATAAAAGCCTGTACGGAAGGCCTTGCTTACAAGGGACCGAGCTGCAGCGTGATGACCACCGAGTCCGGCATGAATTTCAGCCAGGAGGTTCCGCCCTTCCTCTTCGGAGGTGCACCTTTGAAGGACTCCAGTAGCGCTTTTCTTATAAAGCTCTCCCTCATGGACTTTATAGGCTTTAGATCGCTGCACTATGCAGCGTGCCTCATTTTGGTCCTCGGGGAGTTCTTGCCTAGTAAGGTAGGCGAGGAATGGTTCTGTCCATGGGGCGATGACGGCCATTATTACGTGGGCTGAAGGTGTTGTTTCATTTGCAGAGCCTCCAATTATGTCAGAGTGTTCGGTGTCGGGCAGTGAGGTTGGGTCCGGGCTGTTATTGCCGGGTTCCCCTTCCCATACTACGGATGGCTTGAACAGCCTTTCCAAGAAGATGTTGGGGGGAACTACATCGTGTTTTGCGCCGATGCGTGCCAGGACATCTGCCGCCTGATTATTTTCCCGGGCTATATGGTGGAATTCGAGCCCTTAGAACCGACCTGACATTTTTAGGATGGCGTTGCGATAAGCTGCCATTTTTGGATCCTTGGCGTCAAAGTCTACATTTATTTGGGATATTGCGAGGTTCGAGTCCCCGCGCACCTCTAGGTGTTGAATGCCCATGGATACTGCCATCCGGAGACCATGTAAAAGGGCCTCATATTCGGCTGCATTGTTGGAGTCTGTGTACATTATCTGGAGTACGTACTGAACTGTGTCTCCTGTGGGGGACGTCAAAACGACACCAGCCCCTAGACCGGCCAACATTTTGGAGCCGTCGAAGTGCATGACCCAGTTTGAATATGTGCCGTACTCTTTAGGGAGTTCGGCCTCCGTCCATTCTGCGACGAAGTCGGCCAAAACTTGCGACTTGATAGCTCGCCATGGCTTGTAAGTTATGTCGAACGGGAGGAGCTCAATGGCCCATTTTGCAATCCGGCCCGTCATGTCGCGGTTGTTTATAATATCGTTAAGTGGCACTTCCAAGGCTACTGTTATTGAACACTCTTGAAAGTAGTGTCGCAGCTTCCAGGATGCCATAAATACCGCGTACGCAATCTTTTGATAATGCGGGTACTGTGACTTGCACGGAGTAAGGACAGTGGACACATAGTAGACCAGCTTTTGAAGGGGGAATTTGTGTCCGTCCGTTTCTTGTTCGACGACGAGCACTGCGCTTACGACCTAATGGGTTGCTGCGATGTATAATAGCATTGGTTCGCCAATGTTTGGTGCGGCCAGGATTGGGTTAGTTGCCAAGATGGCTTTTATTTCATCGAGTCCGGCCGTGGCTGCATCCGTCCACTTGAAGTGTTCGGTGCGCCAAAGGAGGCGGTAAAGGGGTAGGGCCTTTTCTCCCAAGCGGGAGATAAAGCGGCTTAGAGCCGCCACGCATCCGGTTAATTTTTGTATTTGTTTGAGGTCCTTCGGGATATCCAATTGTGATAGAGCTCGGATATTGGCTGGATTTGCTTCAATTCCTCTACCGGATACAATGAAGCCCAAGAGCTTTCCGGCTGGAACACCGAAAACGCATTTTTCCGGGTTGAGCTTGATGTCGTATGTTCGGAGGTTACCGAATGTTAGCCTCAAGTTGTCTACTAGAGATTCGACATGTCTTGTTTTAACGACCACATCATCTACGTATGCCTCCACTGTTTTGCCGATCTGGTTTGCCAGACATGTCTGAATCATGCGCCGGCGTTTTTGAGCCCAAATGGCATTGTGTTGAAGCAGAATGGGCCGTATGGTGTGATGAATGCCGTTGCGGCTTGGTCTGACTCTGCCATCTTTATTTGATGGTAGTCGGAGTATGCGTCGAGGAAACACAACGAATCGTGTCCTGCGGTGGCGTCGATAAGTTGATCGATGCGGGGGAGAGGGAAGGGATCCTTTGGGCAAGCCTTGTTAAGGTCTTTAAAATCAACGCACAGGCGCCAGGATTTGTCCTTCTTTGGTACCATCACCAGGTTTGCTAGCCAGTCCGGGTGTTTTATATCTTTGATGAATCCGGCCTCCAGTAGCTTGGCTAGTTCCTCTCCCATGGCCTGTCTCTTAGGTTCGGAAAAATGCCGAAGAGCCTGTTTGACTGGCTTGAATCCTTTTAGGATATTTAAGCTGTGTTCGGCCAGCCTGCATGGGATTCCTGGCATGTCTGAAGGGTGGCAGGCAAAAATGTCCCAGTTATCTCGTAGGAACTCTCGTAGTGCGACGTCTACATCAGGGTTTAACTATGCTCCGATGGAAGCTGTTTTATTGGGGTCCGTTGGATGGACCTGGAATTTGACTATTTCATCCGCCGGTTTAAAGGAGGTGGACTTGGATCTTTTGTTGAGTATCACATCGTCCCTATTCACCGTGGAGCTCAGCGTAGTCAGTTCCTCAGCCGCTAGGGCTTCGGATAGCGCCTCGAGGGCCAGTGCGGCTGTCTTGTTTCCGGCGCGGAGTGCTATGTCCGAATCACTAGCGAGAGTGATAATTCCGTTAGGCCCAGGCATCTTGAGCTTCATGTACCCGTAATGGGGTATTGGTTGGAAGATTGTAAATGCTTCCCGCCCGAGCAGAGCATGATATCCGCTACTGAACGGGGCCACTTGGAACGTGACCTCTTCGGACCTGTAATTATCCGGCGTGTCGAACACCACATCTAGTGTGATTTTTCCTGTACAGCGCGCTTCCCGACTGGGGATTATTCCTCTAAAGGTTGTGCTGCTTCGCTCAATGCGGTTCCAGTCTATTTCCATTTTTGAAGGGTTTCCTCATAAATGAGGTTCAATCCGCTGCCGCCATCCATGAGTACCTTGGTAAGACGAAAGCTGTCCACTATTGGACTGAGGACCAATGCGGCTGGTGCTTGGGCTGTTCGGAATTTAGGTTCATCACTGGCGTTAAAAGTGATAGCCGTGTCACTCCATGGGTTTATTGTTGCTACTTGGTAGACTTCGGCAAGGCTACAGAGTGTTCTTTTTCGCATATTATTTGATGTGAAAGTCTCGAGGACTGTTGATACCGTACTAGTGTCTCTGGGGTGGCTTTATGTGGCTTCTGGAATTAGAAGATCTTCGCCAATTTTTGCCACCTGCCGGAGTATCCAACATGCTCTAAGGCTATGAGTTGGTGTGGCGCCCTCCGCACTGTGAATTTTACAGGGTCCATTAAGCCATCCTTCCAGCACAGTTCCGTGCCCTGTAGAGGGCTTTTGCTCTTTGGTATTGAACCCGGGTGTCTGGCGATGATGCACCCTTTTATTTCGGACTGGGTTTGTATTCAAGGCCGGATTGTCCCAAAATTTTATTTCGGTTTTCCAGGCGCTTTCCATCACACAGTACTTTCATACTATGGATGCCAAGTCAGCGAAGCGTGTAATATCACGGCGACTTATGGCGTTGAGGATTCCCTTGTCCGTGCAATTATTGCAGAAGAATGAAATTGCGTCTTCCTCGCGGCAGTCCTTTATCTTGTTCATAACCAGGAGGAATCTGGCCCAGTAATGATGTACTGTTTCTTCGGGCTCTTGCCTAATTTGAGATAGATCGCTTATGTACGGGTGGGTGGGTGGAATCAAATCCGAAACCTCACCCAATCTGAGACCTAGGGACCAAGGAGTTTTCGAACTCGGAAGTTTGGATTCTTGGATGCTGTCCAATGAATCTAGCCCATCGCCCGACTTTAAGTTCAGGTCTTGAGTGATGTCCTCCCCTCCGCGGGTATCCGGCTTGGAGGGATCAGGAATCCGGACATAGCTAGTCCTTAAGATAGATGAAGGGTCGCCGCACTGTCCCTCTACCACGGCGACGTGATGGGTGACCTAGGGAGAGTTAATCTCTCTCAGATCGGGTTTAGGCCCAATCTGGTCATAATCCGTAGCGACTCCCAGGGCGGCGAAGCGATCGAAGAGCTCGTTTAGGGAAGAGAGCTCCATTGGATCTAGCTGCTCGGTGAATTCCGAGCAGACGTGAAGATTGCTTTCGATGACCCGAGAGGTCATCGTCGGCGCAGCAGCTGAACGGGCAGTCATAAGGAAACCACCTAGCCTGAGAGTCTGGCCGATATCCAAAGCTCCCTTAGCAACGGTGCCGTCTTTAAAGACGGGATGAGGCATCCTTCCTGATGGCGACAGCACAGAGGAACTCTCAATGAAAGCACCAATGTCGGTGTCAAAACCGGCGGATCTCGGGTAGGGGGTCCCGAACTGTGCGTCTAGGCGGATGGTAACAGAAGGCAGGGGACACAATGTTTTACCCAGGTTCGAGCCCTCTTGATGGAGGTAAAACCCTACATCCTGCTTGATTAATATTGATGATATCGGTAGTACAAGAGTAGATCTACCACGAGATCAGAGAGGCTAAACCCTAGAAGCTAGCATATGCATGGTATGATTGTTGTTTGTCCTACGGACTAAAACCCTCCGGTTTATATAGACATCGGAGAGGGCTAGGGTTACACAGAGTCGGTTACAATGGTAGGAGATCTACATATCCGTATCGCCAAGCTTGCCTTCCACGCCAAGGAAAGTCCCTTCCGGACACGGGACAAAGTCTTCAATCTTGTATCTTCATAGTCCAGGAGTCCGGTCGAAGGTATAGTATGACTATCCGGACACCCCCTAATCCAGGACTCACTCAGTCATGCTTGTTGAGTCCCTTGCATAAAATTTACTTTCCGTTCGTCAACTAGCACTCATGGGCTTTGCCACTTTCTTCGATATTGATACCATGGCCCTCTTGTGGAGCAAGACTCTTAAAGTAGCCTTTGTTGGGCATGTCGAGAATGGTCTCTATGTGATTAACTTTTTGGAGCGACCCACTAAGACCGCGACATACCTAATGGCTAAAGTTGACGTGGGATGGCTTTGACATCGCCGTCTAGCCCACGTCAATGTGAGATCTTTGCAAAGTCTTCTCAAGGGGGACCATGTTCGTGGACTAACAAATGTTAGTTTTGCCAAAGATCGTGCTTGCAGTGCTTGCATCAAAGGAAATCTACATGAGAAGGCTCACCCTCCCACAACTATCATCTACTCGAAGAGGCCTTTGGAGCTCCTTCATTTGGATCTCTTTGGACCTCCATCCTTTGATAGTCTTGGGGGAAGAAAGTATTGTTTGGTGATTGTGGATGACTATTCAAGATACACTTGGGTATATTTCTTCAAGAGGAAGAGCAAGACCCAACAAACCATCATCGACTTTGCAAATGAAGCCCAACAACAACACAATGCAAAGATCTTGACTA
Organism: Triticum monococcum; assembly: GCA_034509565.1. NCBI lineage: Eukaryota > Viridiplantae > Streptophyta > Magnoliopsida > Poales > Poaceae > Triticum > Triticum monococcum. The sequence continues at coordinate 348,918,510 of CM067845.1, forward strand.
TAAGAAGTGACAACAGCTCCGAGTTCAAGAACTACACCTTGGATGAGTTTTTGAGTGATGAGGGAATCAAGCATCAATATTCCGCACCTTATACCCCTCAACAAAATGGTGTAGCGGAGAGGAAGAACCGGACATTGATGGATGCGACAAGGACCATGATGGTGGAGTTCAAGTCTCCCTACAACTTTTGGGCCGAAGCCATCAACACCGCGTGTCATGCATCTAATCGGCTCTACCTCCGCAAAGGCTTGAACAAGACTCCATATGAGATACTCACCAGTAACAAGCCCAACCTCAAGTACTTCCGGTTGTTCGGGTGTAAGTGTTTCATTCTCAAGAAAGGTGTTCGTTTGTCTAAATTTGAGGCTAGAGCTTATGAGGGCATATTTGTTGGTTATGCTACAAACTCTCATGCTTACTATGTTCTCAATAATTCCACAGTACTTATTGAGGAAACATGTAACATGGGGTTTGATGAGAATAACGGCTCCCAAGTGGAGCAAAGTGGTACTTGTGATGTAGGTGATGAAATTCCTCCTCAAGCCATAAGAAGAATGGGTGTTGGTCATATTCTACCCATTGAGGAGCCCCTTGTGGCCAAAGGAGAAGGACAACGTTCCACTCAAGTGGAACCTTCACCAACCCAAGACCCACACGCTTTCGAAGAACAAAGTGAAGGCCCTCAACCTCCAGAACAAGACCGAGGGCAAGGTCAATCTCAAGATGGTGTTGTAACATCAAGTGATGCCCAAGGCCAAGTTCTCTCCTCCGAGCAAGTTCAAGATCAAGAGCTTCCTCGAGATCAAGAACAAGCCCAAGACGGCGCTCAAGATGATCAAGTGACCACTCCTCGTCTCACCCCTGAGGAGGAATTGGAGCGTCATGCCGCCAAGATTGCTTCCAAGCTCTCCACCAAGGATCATCTCATGAAAAATGTGCTTGGAAGCTTAAGAAAGGGGGTAAGCACTCGTAGACAATTAGCAAACTATTGTGAACATCACGTGTTTGTCTCTTGTGTTGAACCCCAAAAGGTCTATGAGGCGCTCGAGGATCCGGATTGGCTCAATGCCATGCATGAAGAACTCAACAACTTCGAGTGCAACAAAGTGTGGAGATTGGTGCCAAGGCCAACGGAGAACCACATGTCATTGGAACCAATTGGATATTCAAGAACAAGCAAGATGCTCATGGGATTATCATTCGCAACAAGGCCCGTTTGGTAGCACAAGGCTACTCCCAAGCGAGGGTATCGACTACGGTGAAACCTTTGCCCCCGTTGCTCGTCTTGAATCCATTCGCATGTTGATTGCATATGCTTCTCATCATAACTTTAAGTTACAACAAATGGATGTGAAGAGTGCTTTCCTTAATGGTCCGATTAATGAATTGGTATATGTCAAGCAACCCCTCGGGTTCGAGGATCCCTACTTTCTCGATCATGTGTATCAACTCGATAAGGCACTCTATGGCCTTAAACAAGCCCCACGCGCGTGGTATGACCACCTTACCGAGTTGTTACAAGATCGTGGTTTTGAAGTTGGGCTAATCGACCCCACTCTTTTTACTAAGAAGGTCAAAGGGGAGTTGTTTGTGTGCCAATTATATGTTGATGATATTATCTTTGGTTCCCCTAACAAAGCTTTCAATGAGGAATTTGCTGCTCTCATGACCTCAAAGTTTGAGATGTCTTCCATGGGAGAGTTGAAGTTCTTTATCGGGTTCGAAGTGAAGCAAAGGAGAGAAGGAACCTTCATCAACCAAGCCAAATACACTCAAGACATGCTCAAGAGATTCAAGCTAAGTTATGTCAAGCCGGCTTCCACTCCCATGCCCACCAAGTGCCAACTTGACATTGATCCCAATGGTGAAGTGGTGGATCAAAAGGTATATCGCTCCATGATTGGCTCCTTGCTTTACCTTTGTGCATGTAGACCGGATATCATGTTGAGTGTGGGAATTTGTGCACGGTTTCAAGCCGCACCTAAGGAAAGTCACTTTGTGGCGGTCAAGCGAATCTTTCGATATTTGGCTCATACCCCAAACTTTGGCTTATGGTACCCAAGAGGAGAAAACTTCAAGCTTGTAGGTTATTCGGACTCGGATTGGGTGGGAGACAAAGTGGATAGGAAGTCCACTTCCGGAGGGTGCCAATTTCTCGGTTGCCCTTTGGTGAGTTGGTCTTCCAAGAAACAAAGTTGTGTGTCTCTCTCGTCTACCGAAGCAGAGTATGTGGTGGCAGGTAGTTGTTGTGCACAACTCTTATGGATGAGGCACTTTAAAGGATTACGGTGTCATTTGTGAAAAAGTGCCTCTTTGGTGTGACAATGAAAGTGCAATCAAGATTTCTCTCAACCCGGTGCAACACTTCAATACGAAGCATATTGAGATCCGGTATCACTTCATCCGGGATCATATTAGGCAAGGAGAGATCAAGCTCAACTATGTCAACACTCTTGATAACATTGCATACATCTTCACGAAGCCCTTGGATGAAGCAAGATTTCGCGAGTTAATGCATGATCTAAATACCATTGATTTGAGCAATGTTACTTGAACCCATGCACACCCCACCATACTCAACTTGTTATCTTGTTTAGGTGTAGGCATGGACATAGGGGGAGTGTTGTTCCCTCAATGAACTCTCCCTCCCCCCATTATGCATAAATTGATCAACTCTTTCACATTAGCCATTTTGATGGCACTTGTGCTTCAAAGACGAGTTTTGGTCATGGGCCCAAGGATAATTCTTCGTGGTGCCATACCAATTAACTCAAACATAGGTGGCTCCGGCCACCGCCCTCTCCTTGGAGAGGTTCTCGTGGTTGGTCCTTGTTGTCTCGTTCGCTTGTCGTTCTTTTTCTCGCGTAGCCCCCCTTTTCTTTTCTTTGTTCTTGCATCGTTTTGAGCTCACGGTACTACCGCGGCCTTCCACGGTACTACCGCTTGTGGAGTGTGCGGTACTTCCGCACCCAGCGCGACAGTAATTTTTTACTGCCGCCTGGGGGAGCGGTACTACCTCTTTGGTGCGGCACTTCCGCCCGAGTGGTACTACCGTGACGATATGCGGTACTACCACACTGCCGAGGGTGCGTGGGGATAAGACTCGGGCAGGGGGAGTTCCAACTCCCCCATACCCATTCGTCCATCTCTCTCCCCACTGCCTCTCTCTCCTACTCAAGAACGGCGCCGTAGAGCCTCGCCGGATCTCAGTCCCCGGCTGCTCTCCTCGGATTCCAACCGGTGGTATCGTTCCCCACCACTTCCTCTTGCCATGGATCAACGTCTCTCCCCAAATCCCTCTCTTTTTGTTCGTGCTTTCGCTTCTAGGTTTTGGGGAGATGCATGTTGATTCTTGAGATTTTAGGCCAAATCTTTGCAAGAGTAGGATGTAGGAGAGTAGTGATGCGTAGAAAGTGTACTTGATATGTTGTCATGTGGTAGATTTGATTAACCGTAGTACCGCCTCGTTGTCACGGTTGTTCTCAGATTCATCTGTTCAGATCTGATTCCGTGAGGTACTACCACCTAGCAGGTGAGCTACTACTGCTCGTACGGTACTACCGCTCCTCAGGCGCGGTACTACCGCTCGGGCCGCGGCACTAAGGCTCTACTGCCGCTCCGAGCCCCGGTACTACCGTGCCACCGCGCGGTACTACCGCGACTAGGAGCGGCACTAATTTTTTAGTACCGCGTGACCAGGCCGTACTATCGCTACTGTCAAATCTTCCTCATGGCACTTATCATATGCATTTTCTACCGGTTTCTTGTGTTTTGTCGTGGTCTTTGTTTGACCCGTCTTGCTTCTCATGTGTCTTTGTGCTTTGTGTGTGTCTTAGGTGGTGGCTCTGGTGTCCCTGCTCGTTGTTCCAATCCAAGCCGAGACACGGGTTCCAAGCGTCTGCGCAACCAAGAGGATGTTCCCAAGGGCTCCAATGCTCCCAAACGCAATGTAAAGACCACTGCTAGCAAGGTCAAGGAACCAACAAGGGACATGGATGAGATTCCCCTTGCTGAGTTTGTCCCTCTCAGGAAGATCAACCCCTATGCGCATCCACACGCAAACTTCAGAGGGAATGAACTGTTTTGGACCAAGTAGCGGAATCTCATTTACTTGGATGTGATCAAGGCTAAGCAGAATCTGTATGTGGATGTGCACTGGATTGACATGCATCACATGAGGGAGGAGAAGCATCGTCAGTACTTTGGTGAGGCCTTGGACCTTATTGAGCAGTTTTCCATTGAGGATGTGATGTCTTTTCATCTGGACTATGACCCCGAGCTGGTGGCCCAGTTCTTTGCCTCGGTTCACTTCCACTCTGGGGAGGATCGGAGGATGACCTGGATGACCAATGGACGCCAATTGACTGCTACTTGGAAGGAGTTCATGGAGTTGCTCAGAGTGCCAGATGAGGGGCTCAACACACCGGTTGGTGTTCGCCCTCATGCCAATGCCGAGTCAGCTAACAAGGAGAAGCTTATGCCGTTCTATGTTGAGAAGAAACTAGCCAGTGGCAAGTCGACGTAGGTGCTCAACCCGTTCCTTGACATCATGCACCGGGTCTTCCGCCACTCCCTCTTTCCTCGCATTGGGGACAAGGACAAGGTGCATGCCTATCTTGTGGACATGTTGCTCATTTCTGAGGAGGCCCAAGTTTCTCAGACTCAACCACTTGATGTCTCACATATCATGTGGTGTGAGCTTCGGTTCACGGTATTCACCCGCAAGGTACCCATCTATGGTCCTTATCTGTTCCTCCTGATATCGAAGACTTGGGAGAAGATCTATCCCACGGAGGAGTTTCTGGCCCCTGACTGGATCCATCATGACTCCATCAGACTCCGCATCAAGCCCCAGTGGGCTAACACTACTACTCATGCCAAGGTTGAGGCTGCTAAGAAGGCAGCTGACGAGGAGGAGATTGAGGAGGAGAGTGCAGCTGAGGACAGCTCTATGGACTATGCACCTCCCGCCACCGAGCCATCATGGGCGAAGAAGCTGAAGGCCAAGATGAAGGCCTTGTTCTACATGCAGGCCAAGGGGCAGTATCGGACTCACGTGGCCTCCAAGGAGAGTTGCCGCCGTGACAAGAAGATCATGAGGGTGTTTGGAGAGGATGTTTTTGGTGGCTCTGAGGAGCACATCACTCCAGAGGCTGAGTGGATGGCAAAACAAGGCTATAGGTGGACTGATTCTGAGCAGGAGCACATTCCCGCGGCCGAGTCTGACGAGGAGCCTGAGAGCGACTACTCCGCTTGAGCCACCACTTGTGTTGTAGGTGTCCTCTCTGCCTTTTTGGCGTCTCGATGCCTAAGGGGGAGAGAGTGTAGGGATTTGCCGTGTCGTGTTTGCTTTGGTTTGGTTTGAGTTTATTTGAGCGTGTGAGACTTATCTATCATATGGTGTAAGACATATGCACTCTATCTATCGCGAGCTTATGATATTGTGCTACTTAGTTCATGCTCTTATCTACTATCATGCTTAGTGTTAGCATTTTTATTGCAAGTTATGCCATGTCTATAAAATATAGGGGGAGTGTTGATCCTAGTATGTGTGCCGTGCAGTCCAAAGCACCCATCTAACTAGCACACATCTAGGGGAGCTCGTCTATATTTTAGAGATGTACGGTTTGCTCATGTTCTATTCTTTCACCCTTGTGCAAATCCCGTATTGTCATCAATCCACCAAAAAGGGGGAGATTGTAAGGGCATATTTATCCCTAAGGTGTTTTGGTGATTGATGACAATGCATTTGCGGACTAATCGTGTGTCTCGAGTATTTCAGATAATTCATGACTAGGCACAAGACGGCTAGGAGCCCCTCGAAGATTATTGAAGACGGCGGTTTTCTACGTTCCTTTTTTGGTAGATTTGAGTCGTAGGAAAGCCGTACTATTAAGAGGGGGTCCGTTTTGGAAAGGTTTGGGTGGAATCTTCACGTACACGTTTACTCCTCTTTGCACCGCCTTTCTTTTAGCACCTTGGAGCATCTTTCATTTCTTCTTGTCTGTGCAAAAAGATGTCTTCCTTTCTGTTGCTGTTCTGAGGCTTGCGGTAGTACTGCTCTTCGGAGCGGTAGTACCACAGGCCCCTGCGGTAGTACCACATGCCTTTGCGGTAGTACCACAGGTGGTCATGGTAGTACCGCTCCTTGGGAGCCATAGTACCGTGAGCCCTAGTCCGGCACAATAGGAGTAGCGGAAGTAGGAGCGGATGTAATTTTTTACATCCGCTCCCCGCGCGGTGGTACCACGTATCCTCAGCGGTAGTACCGTGTCGGACTTTTTGCACTGTTTTGTTATCAGCGGTACTAGCCACAGACGTTTATCTGTCCACGGCCTTCCCAGGCTGGCCCAACCCTGCCTTGTGGTAGTACCGCAAGGTTGTGTGGTAGTACTGTAAGGCCTTGCGGTAGTATCGCTTGGCAGGCGCGGTAGTACCGCTTATCGCGGGCTTGTTTAGTGGATAACGGTTGGATCTCTCTCTCTCTCTACTATATAAGGGGTATCTTCTTCTCCGAGTTGACTACCTCTTCCAACCCTAAGCTCCATTGTTGCTCCAAGCTCCATTTTCGCCCGATCTCTCTCCCTAGCCAATCAAACTTGTTGATTTTCTAGGGATTGGTTGAGAAGGCCTCGATCTACACTTCCACCAAGAGAAATTTGATTCCCCCCACTAATCCCTTGCGGATCTTGTTACTCTTGGGTGTTTGAGCACCCTAGACGGTTGAGGTCACGCGGAGCCATATTCCATTGTGGTGAAGCTTCGTGGTGTTGTTGGGAGCCTCCGATTAAGTTGTGGAGATTGCCCCAACCTTGTTTTTAAAGGTCCGGTCGCCGCCTCCAAGGGCACCAATAGTGGAATCACGACATCTCGCATTGTGTGAGGGCGGGAGGAGAATACGGTGGCCCTAGTGGCTTCTTGGGGAGCATTGTGCCTCCACACCGCTCTAACGGAGACGTACTTCCCTTCAAAAGGAAGGAACTTCAGTAACACATCCTCGTCTTCACCGGGTCCACTCTTGGTTATCTTACCTTTACTTGTGCAAGCCTTTTAGTGCTACCTCTCTTTCTTGGTCGTGTGCTCGTTGTTGTTGCATCATATAGGTTGCTCTCCTAGTTGCACATCTAGACAACCTACTTTGATGCAAACTTTAATTTGGTAAAGAAAAGATAAAAATTGTTAGTTTCCTATTCACCCACCCTCTAGTCAACCATATCGATCCTTTCACACCTCCGTGATCTGCACACTTTCAGCTCGGTGACGTCCCTCGTACTCTTGATCCAGTTGAGGAAGAGGGTGTGTTGCGTCAGCACAATGGCGTGTTGACGGTGATGATGAAGTTACCGACGCAGGGCTTCACCTAAGCATTGCGACAATATGAACGAGGTGGAAAATTGTGGAGGGGGGCACCGCACACGGCTAAAGATCAACTTGTGTGTCCATGGGGTGCCTGTCGGTGTCAAAACCGGTGGATCTCGGGTAGGGGGTCCTGAACTGTGCGTCTAAGCTTGATGGTAACAGGAGACACGAAGTTTTACCTAAGTTCGGGCCCTCTTGATGGAGGTAATACCCTACATCCTGCTTGATTGAAATTGATGAGTATGGGGGTTACAAGAGTTGATTTACCACGAGATCGTAATGGCTAAAACCCTAGAAGTCTAGCCTGTATGATTGTGATTGCCTCTACAGACTAAACTCTCCGATTTATATAGACACCGGAAGGGACTAGGGTTGTACAAAGTTTGTTACAGAGAAAAGAATCTTCATATCCGAACGCCAAGCTTGCCATCCATGCCAAGGAGAGTCCCATCCGGACACGAGAGAGAGTCTTTTGTCTTGTATCTTCATACCCATTAGTCCGGCCCATGTCCAACAGGTCGGACGCCCGAGGACCCCTTAATCCAGGACTCCCTCAGTAGCCCCTAAACCAGGCTTCAATGACGAGGTGTACGGTGCGCAGATTGTCTTCGACATTGCAAGGCGGGCTCCTCCTCCAAATACTCCAAAACAGCTCTCAAACATAGGGAACGTGTCCGGCTCTGTAAAAGAAACACCACATATATCCGTAGAGAGTATAATATTTTATGAGTCCAATCCATTGAGAACTTTTGTAGTGTGACATCATGTCGTAGTCCGGTCATTATTTTGAGCCATTTTTAGCCACCCAATCCACATTTTAAGATGCGGTTTTATTGGCACGTCTTGTCGAAGCAGAGATCATGTCCCCTTATTACGAGATTCTCATTAATATGGGCATGGATAACCCAACCATTCCATTGGCATGATCCCTTGGGAATAGGAAGGATTTAAGGCCTATGAGGAGGCGTTTGATATTCATCGCCTTTATAAAGGGGCAGAAACCCGTCTTTCTCCTCTGCGCCTACCTCTTCCTCAACCTTTCCAACCTCGAGTTCCAACACTCAGGTTTCAACTTAATTGCTACGAGCCTCCCAGTCATGTCCGGACCCAGCCTTCAAGGCCGGTGGTGGCCTCCTCTGTCACAGAGGAGGATACCGCGAAGCTCTGGGCGGCAAGATACCTGACCGCAGAAATCCCCCATAGGCTACCTGCTAAAGGATAGGTTATTCCTACTCCCAGACCCGGCGAGAGGGTCATATTCATCTCTCACTTCCTCTGGGGGCTAGGGTTCGCTCTCCATCCCTTCGTTCGCGGACTCATGTTCTATTACGGGCTAGATTTTCATGATCTAGCTCCGGACTCCTTTCTTCACATCTCGGCATTTATTGTCATGTGCGAGGCCTTTCTCCATATGACCCCTCACTTCGTTTTATGGCTCAAGACCTTTAATGTGAAGCCAAAGGTAATCGAGGGGAAGCAAATGGAGTGTGGTGGTGCTATGGTGAACAAGCTCACCAATGCCTTTTGGCCCAAAGGCTCTTTCACGGAAGCTTCCAACCTATGGCAGCGGGAGTGGTTTTACATCACCGAACCCTATGGTACCAAGTGGGCAGCTACACCTGCGTTCCGATCTGGCCCTCCATTACAGCTCGCATCATGGATTAATAAGGGCCTGGACTAGGGATCAATTGACGAAGTGCAGACGCTACAAAGCCACATCCGGAGCCTCCTCGAAAAGGACACCGGCCTCAACAATGTGATCCAGGTAATGCTAGTCCACCGGGTCCTGCCGTGCCAGCGACGGCCCCTCCGCATGTGGGAGTTCAATCCTGAAGGACCACGGACCCTTCGGCACTTCTTCGGCACTACGCACAAAGGAATGTGGAAGTTATTCTTCGGGACACGAAAGTAGTGGCCGGATACCACCGAAGACATCGACCTCGACTGCAACCATCCGGATACCTCGGTAAGTACTCGACTCCCAAACACAACTTAGTTAAATATCCCGAAGCACTGAGAAAACCATCTTCGAACAAGGCTGGGTAAAGAAGGCGCAACGAATTAGGTGTTCGGCCCCTCTTCCCGAAGACTCAAGTGATCCTGTGTTAACAAGGATGCTCGCTCCGGCGCCAAATCAAGTGCCGGCAAAGGAGGACAAGGAAGAGAGCAAGAAGGCCAAAGGTGGCCTCCATTCTAAAGGTACACCAGACGCTATGTCAAGGGAGATTTGGACTCCTTCATTCGAAGATAAAAGAGAAGGAGAGGCTAACATCCCTTCCACACGTGGGAAGAAGAGGGCCGCCTCCGAAGATTTGGAGGTAGAGGCTCCTAGGCGAGGGAAGATGTCCTTGCCAGGCGGTTCGGATTTGGAAGACGATGCTGACGTGCAGTCCCTCCGTACGGACAAGCCTTTAGCCGAATTGTAAGTGAACAAAGGTGTCCTAAACATATCCCGCTCCTTTCCGCTTACAAGGGTAACATTTGAAATATATGTTTGCAGTCCGGCATTAAGGTGTGAGGGAAGGGGAAGAGGTCATATGCATTCTCAGAAGATTTTGAAGATAAACTAGTTTAGAACACATTGACCTCATCGTGCGAAGACATTCACTCATAGATAAGGAGTTGGTTCGAGATTTGTACGAATCCAGAGATCAGTACAAGTGAGGAATCTAACTACTTTGTGAAGCATAAGTGAATATACTAGGCATGTTATGAGATGCAGTACGAAAGAGATCCAACTTGTGTGAATAGAAACCACTTGTGGTAGAAAGGGACGAATCTACAGGATCAAAGGGGGCCGTAAAAAGGAAGTTTTATTTACCACATGTAGAACTGCTAGACGGAGTGGAAGAGGAGGCCGAGCAGTTCGATCATCCGTGCCCTAACTTGGCGACGGAGGACACCTACGGCGATGGTGGAGAGGACAATGTCCACGGTCGGCGTGAAGACGGCGTCGGAGAGGTTGCGGCAGCAAAGCGCTTCGTCGCCGGCGTCGTCGAGGGCTAGCGGTGGCGCTACGGTTCGTGCGAGAGTGGAAGAAGATATAATGACTGTGGTGAGGTGTGTATTTATAGGGACAGGGGCGGCTTAGTGTTATTACACAGGTGCCCCTGGCAATTCACATCTGAGGAACACGTGGCCATCATGTAGAATATCAGGGGTCGTTCCACGTCCCACACACGCCTGGATTGTCGGGTGGTCGTTCCCACTTCTCCGGGTTTCAGGTGAAGGAATGAGCATTGAAAACAGACTTAATGTTTGTCTCTGTATCTTCTGCTGACAAGGACGCAGAGAAGACATTCGACAGTTTCAATAGAATGCATATGATTTGGAGATATAGAGTTTGAGATATAAAGCATAGAAAGGTTAGGGTCCGATCACATTCACTTAGTTCAAAAGATTCAGCAAGAAGACATAGCTATAAGTGAATGCTGTAGAGGACAGAACACTAGTATATATATATATAATCAACATAGTGAAGATAATCATGAAGACATGTTGATATTGAAGCCAAACCAACTATGAAGACATAGCAAATGTAACGCCATGAGTGAAACACTTCAAACAGAACATTTGGTGGTGGTGTTACCCACCGTATAGGAAGTATTAGACCCAGACACGGCGCACAATTATCGTGGCGCTCTGAGGTCAAATTCCACATTAATGTATTCACACTTAGAAATATGTCTTCATTGATTGAAGATATACTTCACTTCGTGTGTTGCACATCTAAGTCATCAATATGCATAAGTGTTAGGATGTGTGCCTGATCACAGGACATTTGAGGATTCCATGATATTTAGCTCACATCGTAACTTGCAAAATCTCTTCTCATCCAAGGGCTTGGTGAAGATATCTGCCAATTGCTCTTCAGTGTTGACGTGTATGATATCAATATCTTCCTTCACAACATGATCTCTGAGAAAGTGATGACGAATTTCAATGTGCTTTGTCTTCGAGTGCTGAACTGGGTTGTTGGCAATCTTGATGGCGCTTTCATTGTCGCAGTAGAGTGGCACTTGCTTCAGATGAATGCCATAGTCCTTGAGTGTTTGCTTCATCCATAGAAGCTGAGCGCAGCAAGATCCAGCAGCAATGTATTCAGATTCAGCAGTGGAGAGATACACAGTTCTGCTTCTTTGAAGACCAACATACAAGTGATCGTCCCAGAAAATGACATGTGCCTGATGTAGACTTGCGATCCACCTTGTCACCAGCATAATCAGCATCCGAGAATCCAACCAGATCAAATTTTGAGCCCTTTGGATACCATAATCCTAGAGTTGGGGTGTGAGCCAAATATCAAAGAATTCGCTTCACAGCTAAGTGATGCGACTCCTTTGGTGCCGTTTGGAATCGAGCACACATGCAAACGCTAAGCATAATATCTGGCCTAGATGCACAAAGATAAAGTAAAGAACCAATCATGGAGTGGTATACTTTTTGATCAAACTCTTTACCATTGTCGTCGGGACCCATATGATGTTTGGCTGACATTGGCGTCGTGAAGCCTTTGTAGTCTTGCATACCGAACTTCTTCAGGCAATCTTTGAGATACTTCTCTTGAGATATGAAGATGTCCTTGTGTTGCTGTCGTATTTGAAGACCAAGGAAGAACTTCAGATCTCCCATCACGGACATCTGATATTGCTCTTGCATCATATATCCAAACTCTTCACTGTACTTCTGATTGGTGCAGCCGAAGATAATGTCATCCACATATATTTGGCACACAAACAGTTCATCATCATATGTCTTCATGAAGAGAGTGGGGTCGAGGGAACCAGGTATGAAGCCTTTTCTCTTCAGGAAGTATTTGAGTGTGTCATACCAAGCCAGGCGGTTGTGCAACATACACTTCTTCTTCAATCTTGCCATTGAGAAAAGTGCTCTTCACATCCATTTGATATAGAACTATGTTATGATGATTTTCATAGGCCAACAGTATGCGTATGGCTTCAAGTCAAACCACGAGAGCAAATGTTTCATCAAAGTCAATGCCTTCCACTTGAGTATATCCTTGAGCAACGAGACGAGCTTTGTTTCTGACAACTTGACCATGCTCATATTGCTTGTTGCGGTATATCCATTTGGTGCCTATTATATTGTGCTTCCGAGGGTCAGGACGCTTAACCAGTTCCCATACATTATTCAGCTCAAACTGTTGAAGCTCTTCTTGCATAGCTTGAATCCATTCAGGTTCCATGAAGGCTTCTTCAACTTTCTTGGGTTCTGTTATTGAGACGAATGCGAAGTGCCCACAGAAATTTGCTACCTGAGTTTCCCTTGAACGAGTGAGCGGACCGGGTGCATTGATGCTATCAATTATTCTTTCAATCTGCACTTCATTGGCAACACGAGGATGTACAGGGCGAAGATTTTGCTCTTGCTGATCATTGTCATTGTTAGAGGGATTGTCTTCAGGCTGAGCATTGTCTTCAGGTTGATCAGGTGCGGATATGATAAGTTCCTCTTCAGGTTGATCTCCAGAGGGTATGATTTCTCTAGTTCCCATTAGTTTGATTGATTCACTGGATGGAACTTCATCTAGCACGTTTGGCAGGTGCTCTCTTTGTGAACCGTTAGTCTCATCGAACCGCACATCCACTGTTTCAACCACTTTATAATGAAAGAGATTGAAGACTCTGTACGAGTTCGAATCCTTTCCATATCCAAGCATAAAACCCTCATGTGCTTTTGGTGCAAATTTTGAAGTGTGATGTGGATCCTTGATCCAGCACCTGGCGCCAAATACTCTGAAGTAACTAACATTTGGCTTCTTGCCAGTAAGGAGCTCATAAGATGTCTTGTTCAGAAACTTATGAAGATAAACACGATTGATTGTATGGCATGCAGTATCAATGGCTTCAGGCCAGAATTTTCTTGGAGTCTTGTATTCATCAAGCATCGTTCGGGCCATCTCAATGAGTGTTCTGTTCTTGCGTTCGACGACGCCATTCTGCTGTGGCGTGTACGGGGCTGAGAATTCATGTGTGATGCCCAAAGTATCAAGATATGTATCAAGGCCAGTGTTCTTGAATTCAATGCCATTGTCACTTCTGATGTGCTTTATCTTGGCGCCATAGTTGTTCATTGCTCGATTGGCGAAGCGTCTGAAGACATCCTGCACTTCAGTCTTGTAGAGGATTATGTGCACCCAAGTATATCTAGAATAATCATCAACGATGACAAAGCCATAGAGACAAGTAGTAGTAGTAAGAGTTGAGTAATGAGTGGGACCGAAAATATCCATGTGGAGCAGTTCGAAGGGTCGAGTAGTTGTCATGATTGTCTTCGAGGGATGTTTGGCCCTCATCATCTTACCCGCTTCACAGGCACCGCATAAGTGATCTTTCTTCAACTTGATGCCCTCGATGCCTATGACATGCTTCTTCTTTGCAAGGGTGTGGAGGTTCCTCATGCCAGCATGCCCTAGCCTCCGATGCCAGAGCCAGCATTCTGAAGCTTTTGCTAGAAAACATACGCCAAGCTGTGATCCTGCTGAGAAATATACCACGTACAAATCATCTTTCCGATACCCTTCAAACACTACCAGTGTGAGCAAATGTGATGTGACTCTTGTCGGATGGATGTAAGGTTGAGTCCATAAGAAGGCTTCTTTTCTAGTCATGTGATTGGTACACCCACTATCAATAATCCATTTTGAAGACGCTGGTGTCATACCCTACAGTGCAGTTAGGGGGATAGGCTTCACGAAGAGAATTGTGAAGCAAAAACATTTGACGAACCAGTGGGTTATGAAAGCTTAGATCCAGATTAGGACTGATAGAGAGAGTAGCAAGTGATTCAGGAATGAAGTACATAATAAGACCATTCGGGCATTTGATCTTGCGCCCTACAAAATGTTTAAGGTCCCCAGCAATAGCGTCAGACGATTTTGGTTTTCTGCTGGAGACCTTTCCCTGCAAAAGAGAGTTAAGCTTTCTTAGCCACTCACATCTTCAAGGGTGGCTTAGAAGCAATAAGTCTAAGTGCAGCGTGTGAGAACTTTGGCTTTGGAGCCCTAGTAAAAATTCTTGCAGGCGGACAATAGTACTCATAAGAATAAGCAGAATAGTTCTTGGTCTTATGAACATGGCGGTTCGATGAACCGCGCTCATATTCATAGGCCTGAGTACAGTTTCCCTGCAAAACATTTGCGTTAGTGCGACTCAGGTGAGTCCTCTGTCTGTATGAAGCCTTTGGACCGTATGAAGCCTGTGGTCTGGGGTTTGTTTTCTTCACCTGTGGTGTCATGATGACATTCACAGGAAGATTTTCCAATCACTTTTTTGGCACCCACATCTTCTTCATAGGCGGCCCATTCCTGTAGTTAGTACCAATATACCTGGCAAACACTTCACCATTCTGATTCTTAAATAGTTTATAGTTTGCATCAAAGGATTCATCAATGACAATAGGGTTAGCACAAGTGAAGCCAGATAGATTGGATGGATCTACTGAAGGTTCCTTTGCAGCAACCCATGTGGTTTGGGGTACTTCTCAGGTTTCCAGTAAGAGCCATCAGCATTCATTTTCCTTACGAACCCAACCTCTTTCCTCGGGTTTCGGTTCGGAATCTGCCTTTTGAGGACATCACATAGTGCCTGATGCCCTTTAAGACTTTTGTACATCCCTGTTTCAAGCAATGTCTTCAACCTAGCATTCTCATCAGCAATAGCAGTGGTATCCTCAGCAGAGGGGTTAGTTACCACATCAACAGTTGAAGATATTGCAACAGTAGCAGTAGTAGAACATTTAGCAACAAAAGTAGCATTATCACGCTCAATGCATTTAAGACATGGTGGTTCAAATCTTTCCTGAGCGGAACTGATCTGCTCGGTGCGAAGGGACTTGTTTTCCTTTTGAAGATCTTCATGAGCCGCTCTCAATTTCTCAAGATCTTGCTTCCTTTGAAGATAATCATAGGAAAGCTTTTCATGAGTTGTTGAGAGCGTTTCATGATGGCTTTCAAGTTCCTCATACTTAACGTGAAGATTTTTTATGTCTTCAATTAAGGACTCAGATCGAGTCATTTCAGCGCCTAACAGATCATCGCTTTTGTCTAACAGTTTTTGAATATGTTCCATAGCTTTCTGTTGTTCAGTTGCAATTTTAGCAAGAGTTTTGTAGCTTGGTCTTGAACCACAATCAGAGTCATCTTCACTAGATGTTTGATAGTGAGTAGTGCGTGTGTTTACCTTGGCACCGCGTGCCATGAAGCAGTAGGTAGGAGCGGAGTAGTCCTTGTCATTTGCATCGATGTCGGTGATGAAGTCATTGTCTTCAGTGTTGAAGATGGACTTGGCAACGTATGCTGTAGCCAGACTTGCAACGCCAGAATCGGACTCCTCCTCAGACTCCACCTCCGCCTCCTTATAAGCGGACTCCTCCTCTGAATCCATTTCCTTGCCAACAAAGGCACGTGCCTTGCCAGATGAGCTCTTCTTGTGTGATGAAGACTTTGAGGAAGACTTGGAAGAAGACTTTGAGTATTTCTTCTTCTTCTTGTCATCAGAGTCATATTCCTTGCTCTTCTTCTTCTTTTTGTTCTCATTGTCCCACTGCGGACACTCAGAGATGAAGTGGCCCATTTTCTTGCACTTGTGGCATGTTTTCTTCTTGTAGTCATGAGCAGAAGCTTCGTCATTCCTTGAGCTTGATCGTGAAGACTTTCTGAAGCCTTTCTTCTTGGTGAATTTTTGGAACTTCTTCACAAGCATAGCAAGTTCCTTTCCGATGTCTTCAGGGTCATCAGAACTGCTGTCAGATTCTTCTTCAGATGAGGAGACAACTTTTGCCTTCAAGGAACGAGTTCGCCCATTGTTTGGGCCGTAGATATCTCTTTTCTCAGAAAGCTGAAACTCATGTGTGTTGAGCCTCTCAAGTATGTCAGATGGATCGAGTGTCTTGAAATCAGGACGTTCTTGAATCATTAGGGCTAGGGTGTCAAATGAACTTTCAAGTGATCTCAGGAGTGTCTTGATGACTTCATGCTTGGTGATCTCAGTAGCGCCGAGGGCTTGAAGCTCATTTGTGATGTCAGTGAGTCGATAAAACATGATCTGGACATTCTCATTGTCATTTCTCTTGAAGCGGTTGAAGAGGTTGCGAAGGACACTGATTCTCTGATCTCTCTGGGTTGAGACGCCTTCATTGACCTTGGAGAGCCAGTTCCAGACTAGCTTAGATGTTTCCAAAGCATTCACGCGGCCATACTGTCCTTTGGTCAGATGACCACAGATGATATTGTTGGCAGTAGAGTCTAGTTGAACGAACTTCTTGACGTCAGCAGCAGTGACACCTTCTCCAGCCTTGGGAACGCCGTTCTTGACGACATACCATAGGTCGACGTCAATGGCTTAAAGATGCATGCGCATCTTATTCTTCCAGTAGGGATATTCAGTTCCATCAAAGACGGGGCACGCAGCGGAGACTTTAATTATCCCTACAGTCGACATAGCTAAAACTCCAGGTGGTTAAACGGAATCACACAGAACAAGGGAGTACCTTGCTCTGATACCAATTGAAAGTGCGTTATATCGACTAGAGGGGGGTGAATAGGCGATTTTTATGAAAGTCTTCAAAACGTGGAAGTTTCGAAGACAAACGATAGAAATAAACCTATTACCATGCAGCGGAAGGTAGACTACACTAGGCAAACCATAGTCAAGTATTCAATGAAGTGAAAGCACAATGACTAATAGCAGCTAGGTAGTAAGGATCAGGTAGGAAGATATTATGAAGCCAAACAGAACACGCAGTCACTCAGTGAAGACAAAAGATAGTGCAATCATAAAATGACTTCACAAGGACCAACAGTAAGTAAAGGGAAGGGAAGGATGAAACCAGTGACTCGTTGAAGACAATGATTTGTTGGACCAGTTCCAGTTGCTGTGACAATTGTACGTATGGTTAGGGCGGCTAGGTATTTAAACCTGAGGACACACAGTCCCGTACACCCAGTCCTGAACACGCAGCTCAGGACACCTAGTCCTCACCGTATTCCCCTTGAGCTAAGGTCACACAGACCTCGCCCAATCACTCTGGTAAGTCTTCAAGGGAGACTCCCAAACCTTCACAGACTTCGTTCACCGGCGATCCACAATGTCTCTTGGATGCTCAGAATGCGACGCCTAACCGGCTGGAGGATTCACAGTCCTCAAGTGTAATAAGTCTTCAGATCACACAGACAAGAAGACTTAAGTGATGCCTAACTCTCTTTGGCTCTGGGTGGTTAGGGCTTTATCCTCGCAAGGAATTCTCTCTCAAAGGCTTCGAGGTGGGTTGCTCTCAAACGACAAAAGCCGTACACTAACTCTGAGCAGCCAACCGTTTATGGTTGTAGGGGGTGGGCTATTTATAGCCACTAGGCAACCCGACCTGATTTGTCCGAAATGACCCTGGGTCACTAAGGAACTGACACGTGTTCCAACGGTCAGATTTCAAACTCACACGGCAACTTTACTTGGGCTACAAGAAAAGCTGACTTGTCCGACTCTGGACAAGATTCGCTCTCATAGTCTTCACTCAAAGACATAGGTTTTGGTTAAGCATCACTTTAGTCATTCTGACTGGTTCTCTTGGACCCCACTAAACAGTACGGTGGTTCCTATGACTCAACAAAGAAGAAAAAGAACTACAAAAGATCTAAGTCTTCGAGCTCCATAGGCTTCATGCGTTGTCTTCTCTTGTCATAGTCTTCGATGTGAATATCTTCATATACCACCTTTGTCATCAATGTCTTCATATATTTTTAGGGGTCATCTCTGGTAGGAAAACCGAATCAATGAGGGACTTCTACCTGTGTTATCCTGCAATTCTCACAAACACATTAGTCCCTCAACTAGGTTTGTCGTCAATACTCCAAAACCAACTAGGGGTGGCACTAGATGCACTTACAATCTCCCCCTTTTTGGTGATTGATGACAAACTAGTTGAAGTTTTCAATGGGGAATTTAATATGTGAAATTGCAAAAGGATAAAGAATTGTCTTCATAAGCTGCTATGGCTCCCCCTGAAGATGTGCATATAAGTAGTTTGCTTTTGGAATGCAAATGCACATGGCTGGTTATACTCGTGGAGATCCGCTTCAACTTATGATGACAATTCATTATGCATGAGAAGGTATGTGAATATAATGACATGCATAATGGAAAATGGACGTCTGCAAAAAGATCTAAGTGCGGAATTTATCGTCGCACATGCGGAATTTTTCATCGCATCACAAAGTGGCAAATAAGTAGCAGACGACCATCGAGTTTAAGTGTTACAACTCAAAGAACTAAATGTATCAAAACAAGAGTTGTAAACACGAAGCAAAATATAAAGCAACCGCCCATATGGACCCGCTTGAAGACTATCAAACTCATATGCTTCTCCCCCTTTTGTCAGTAAGGACCAAAAAGGTTTGAAGACATTGAGCATCTACTTGTTCCCATGAAGAGTAGGTGAAGCAGCAGGGTCGTCGGTGGTGTTCGGCGGTGCAGAAGAACTTGGAGCGGTGTTGAAGCATGCTGAAGGAGGTGGCGGTGAAGTAGCATCGTCTTCGTCCTGGATCACTCTGGCATTCACAGTTGCAGCAGAGGAAGAGAACTCAAAGTCTTCAAGAGATGGAGTTTGTCGCAGCACTGCCCTTCGAGGAGGTGTGGAGTCAAACTTGAAGCGTTCAGTAAAGCCATCCTCTTGAAGATCATCTTCAGAGCACATCAGCGTCAGCCCTTTCCATGTGCATCGAGAGGTTTCATGGGCTACAAACTCATTCTTGGTGGCAAGATTGCGAATGCGGTTGACGTCCACCAAGAGGCTTTGCATTTGGCGCTTCGGCTAGTCATGATGCCTATCTTGTTTCTGATGAAGAGCCACCAGAAGCTCTCGGTCATTGAGAACACGAGTGCGCTTCTTGGGTCGTTGGGCAATTGTGCTATCGGTGGCTTCAGTAAGGGCAGGATGTGGTGCACGTGTAGTTCCAGCCAAAGGATACACACGAGTGACTACTTCAACTCCTTCAATGTTCTGAGAAAAACTTTGATGCTCCGCATTCTGAAGACTTAGAGGTTCCTTGGCAGGCTCAGGATAAATGGGTTCAACAGACATATCCACATCAGGCAGAAAGATTTGATGATTGCGAGCAGATGGCTGATATGAGATAGATGAATGGAGTTTAATCAGCCGCATTATCCATGGAGCGTAGAACTTCAAGCCAAAAAGATCAGAGGCTGATGCAGCAAGTTGGCGGATGAAGAAGTCCTGTGCATTGAAGCATTTGCCATGAAGAATATAGAAGACCAAAGTCTTCATTGCACCTTCCAGCTTGGCATGTGGAGAATGTCCTTTTATGGGCCAGAGAGTTCGCCTTATGATGTGATAAATAGTCCTTGGCAGATACTCAAGGTCTTCAACGAAGAACTCCTTGGGATATTCAGCATCTTGGGGCAATGGCTTCATCATACTGAGCATCTGACTCATGTTAGGTTCAGGCTTCTGAAAGATGCTCTCCACGGCTTCACTATGAAGTTGACAGCCAGATTCATAGAGATCGCCAGGAGTGGGTAGACCAGTGAGCTCAAT
This sequence comes from Triticum monococcum, assembly GCA_034509565.1. Lineage (NCBI taxonomy): Eukaryota > Viridiplantae > Streptophyta > Magnoliopsida > Poales > Poaceae > Triticum > Triticum monococcum. The sequence continues at coordinate 348,938,439 of CM067845.1, forward strand.
GATATCAAATGCTTTGGCTTCGTGATGAACATTTCCTGTCATCCACTCCAGGACCCAATTCTTCGGATCTCGGTTGTACCCACGGATGTGAAGTGTGGCATAGAACTGGAGCAGCAACTCTTCATTCCAATGCTCTTGGTCGGTGACGAACGGCAGCAATCCAACCTCTTTGAAGCAATCCAGAGCTTCTTCCAGACAGGGCAGACCAGCTATTGCTTCAATGTCAAGACGCTTATGTGGGAAGATGCGACCTTGATTGTATAGAATGCAGGAGTAATAGCTTCGCTGCGGATAGCTCCAGAACCGATCAGATGATATTCTTTTCCTTGAGTAGGGGTTCCTGGAGCTATTGAAGAAAGTGTTGTCTGCTTTGAAGCCATTGACATTGAAGGATCCAGGTGCTGATGCAGGACCTGGAAACCTGGGCAATCTTGGGACTGGTTTCTGTACCTGAGGCCTGTGCTCAACATGATAGTCAAACTAAGGACCAGCAACAGGCGTAGGAACAGAAGCAGTGGGATCAGTGGCTTTGCTGACTTCGGGTGCTTGGGTTGGTGAAGGCTCCACATTAACTTCAGCCATGACAACGTCAGTGGCTTCATTGGTGTTGGTGGTGGCAGTCTCAAGATTCTCAACCTCCACTTGACGAGCTGGAGGGTCGGTCACAGTCACGTTCTCCTCGAGAACAACTTCTTGGTGGGACGGGGGAGTAGCAGCTTTTGGTGTTTCTTCTTCATCGGCTGATGCAGCCGGAATGTCTTCAGTAGCTTTAGCTTCCGACTCAGAGACTGGAGGCCTTGGTCCTTTGTGAAGTCTGGTAACGCTGGCGACACCTGTGGAGTTTGAGTTGGCTGGGCCTCAAAGTCTTCTTCCTCTTGTGCTTGTGGGTGATCAGCCCATGATGCATCCTGAGCAATTGGCGTCAGAGGACGACCAATGCTGATGAGTTCGCTGTGCGTTAGCACAGGCGATGATACCTGTTGGTGCTCGAGCTGAGGAAGAACTGCATCATCTTCAACATGGTCATGGTGACCAATGTCTTCAGCAGCGATGGGATCAGCTGCTGGAAAGTCTTCAGCTTCATGAGCCCCTGTGAAAGCAGGCTCATGGACAGTTAGTTGGCGCTCTTGAGGTTCAGTGTCAGGGCGAACCATGGAGATGGGTTCAACAATCAAGGGCTCTGTGGGAGCAGCCCATTCCTTCTTGGTCTTCCGCTTCTCCTTCGAGGGGGCAGTAGCAGAGGCTTCAGGATGTTTCCTCTTCCTTGCTTCAGCCTCAGCAGTCCTCGTCTTCTTCAGCTCTGAAGCGGTTGACCGGGCCTTTGGCTTTGAGCCAGTCATGCTAGTTGGGAAGACAATGGGATCTGCTTCCTGCCTTGGTGCGTTGGGTTCGGCCACAGTGGGCTTCTTCTTCTGCTTAGCAGCCATCCTAGGATCAATGCCTGGACGCCCAAGGGCCTTGCGCTTCTCAGCCTCGTTGTAGCCTTGCACACACTTGTCAGCCAGGCTCTTCATGCGCTCCCGAGAACCCTGAGCTTCTGCACGTTTCTTGAGAAAGACTTCTTTGAGCTCGTGCAGCATAATCTTGAAGTTTTTCACCTCTTGCACGCCGAGCTTGTCCATATGCTTCTTGAACTGAGCTTTCTCAAAGTCAATCTTTTGCTTCAGTTCAACAATGCGCTGGGCGATAGCTAATTCTGAAGCAATGGCGCCATGGAAGGCGATACTGAGGCCAATGGGTAGTTGCAGATCTTCGAAGCTGATGTTGGGCGTGTCAAACCACTCATCAATGAAGTTGTGGATGATTGTCACGTCAAAGAGAAGCAAACCATTGAAGATTTCTGCTTCTTCTTTGCTCTTGATGAGTTTCTCAAGAGTGTCATCTGCAAGATCTTCATCACTAGACAGATCAATGGCATCGTTTCACAGAATGGCAGCAGCTGTCAGTTCTTGGCCGGTGTGTGGCAGAGGCATCTTGACTTGCTGGGGCTTGGAGATGCGTGATAAATCTTCAGACTGCACATTGTCTTCAGGAGGTGCAGTGGCCAGTGGCTTCGCCCGTGAGATTTTTGGTGCAGAGGCAGGCTTTGAAGCTTTTGGCTGCTTCAGCTTCTTTGGCTTCAGCGCTGCAGGCGCTTCATCTGATTCAGTGTCATCTGCAGGCTCATTCACGGCAGTCCCTTGAACCACGATATGGGTGATGAGACCTTCAAGGTTGTAGAAGGGCCCAAGAAGATTGGCTTTAGCTTCACGAGTTCCATCGGCATGGGGAGCAAAGGGACCAGGGTTGAAGTCCAATCCCAAAGACTTCTTGTTCTGCTTCGCTGAGTTCTGGGCAAACTGGAAGTTGCGCTTAAACAGATTGTCGTCACGACACCACAGCAGTGACGATGGATCAGCATCCGCAGGCTGTGGTCCATGGACCATGCAGGGATAGAAGCCTTGTTCAATGGCTTCATCTCTGGTCCTGGGTTGAAGATTTTTGTAGAGGATGTCTCCCCATTGTCGCTTGATGGCATTCTTTTCAGCATATTCCTTTGTCACAAATCTGTACTTGAACCACTGTTCTGCCCAATAGCGTCGAATCCATTGGATTCGTGTCTTGCGCTGATTGTAATCCTCTTCAGGATCTGTCTTGTACAGCTCTGAGAGGTCATCGGGCAGATCTCTTGATGTTTCTCCTCGACGCTTTCTGCCACCCTTCCTTGCTGATTTCTCTGAAGCCATGAATTTTAAACTGAAAGGCTTCAATACGTTCAAAGGCTTCAAAGGTTTTCGCTTGCTGGACATATAGGACTGGCTTCGGGAGAATTTATATGATGCTGTAAGAATTCTGCAAATGAATGCAGACTATGAGAACCAAGTGATTCTCCCACGGACATGTACCTGTGACAGCATTAAGGTGTGAGGTAAGGGGAAGAGGTCATATGCATTCTCAGGAGATTTTGAAGATAAATCAGTTTAGAAGACATTGACCTCATCGTGCGAAGACATTCACTCATAGATAAGCAGTTGGTTCCAGATTTGTATGAATCCAGAGATCAGTACAAGTGAGGAATCTAACTACTTTGTGAAGCATAAGTGAATATACTAGGCATGTTATGAGATGCAGTATGAAAAAGATCCAACTTGTGTGAATAGAAACCACTTGTGGTAGAAAGGGACGAATCTACAGGATCAAAGGGGGCCGTAAAAAGGAACTTTTATTTACCACACGTAGAACTGCTAGACAGAGTGGAAGACGAGGCCGAGCAGTTCAATCGTCCGTGCCCTAACTTAGCGATGGAGGACACCTACGGCGACGGTGGAGAGGACGATGTCCGCGGTCGGCGTGAAGACGGTGTCGGAGAGGTTGCGGCAGTGAAGCGCTTCGTCGCCGGCGTCGTCGAGGGCTAGCGGTGGCGCTAGGGTTCGTGCGAGAGTGGAAGAAGAGATAATGACTGTGGTGAGGCGTGTATTTATAGGGACAGGGGCGGCTCAGTGTTATTACATAGGTGCCCCTGGCGATTCACATCTGAGGAACACATGGCCATCATGCAGAATATCGGGGGTCGTTCCACGTCCCATGCACGCCTGGATTGTCGGGTGGTTGTTCCCACTTCTCCGGGTTTCAGGTGAAGGAATGAGCATTGAAAACGGACTTAATGTTTGTCTCTGTATCTTCTGATGACAAGGACGCAGAGAAGACATTCAACAGTTTCAATAGAATGCATATGATTTGGAGAGATAGAGTTTGAGATAGAAAGCATAGAAAGGTTAGGGTCCGATCACATTCACTTAGTTCAAAAGATTCAGCAAGAAGACATAGCTATAAGTGAATGTTGTAGAGGACAGAACACTAGTATATATATATAATCAACATAGTAAAGATAATCATGAAGACATGTTGAGATTGAAGCCAAACCAACCGTGAAGGCATAGAAAATGTAACGCCATGAGTGAAACACTTCAAACAGAACATTTGGTGGTGGCGTTACCCACCGTATAGGAAGTATTAGACCCAGACACGACGCACAATTATCGTGGCGCTCTGAGGACAAATTCCACATTAATGTATTCACACTTAGAATGTCTTCATTGATTGAAGATATACTTCACTTCGTGTGTTGCACATCTAAGTCATCAATATGCATAAGTGTTCGGATGTGTGCCTGATCACAGGACATTTGAGGATTCCAAGATATTTAGCTCACACCGTAACTTGCAAAATCTCTTCTCATCCAAGGGCTTGGTGAAGATATCTGCCAATTGCTCTTCAGTGTTGACGTGTATGATATCAATATCTTCCTTCACAACATGATCTCTGAGAAAGTGATGACGAATTTCAATGTGCTTTGTCTTCGAGTGCTGAACTGGGTTGTTGGCAATCTTGATGGCGCTTTCGTTGTCGCAGTAGAGTGGCACTTGCTTCAGATGAATGCCATAGTCCTTGAGTGTTTGCTTCATCCACAGAAGCTGAGCGCAGCAAGATCCAGCAGCAATGTATTCAGATTCAGCAGTGGAGAGAGATACACAGTTCTGCTTCTTTGAAGACCAACATACAAGTGATCGTCCCAGAAAATGACATGTGCCTGATGTAGACTTGCGATCCACCTTGTCACCAGCATAATCAGCATCCGAGAATCCAACCAGATCAAACTCTGAGCCCTTTGGATACCATAATCCTAGAGTTGGGGTGTGAGCCAAATATCGAAGAATTCGCTTCACAGCTAAGTGATGCGACTCCTTTGGTGCCGTTTGGAATCGAGCACACATGCAAACGCTAAGCATAATATCTGGCCTAGATGCACATAGATAAAGTAAAGAACCAATCATGGAGCGGTATACCTTTTGATCGAACTCTTTACCATTGTCGTCGGGACCCACATGATGTTTGGCTCGCATTGGCGTCGTGAAGCCTTTGCAGTCTTGCATACCAAACTTCTCCAGGCAATCTTTGAGATACTTCTCTTGAGATATGAAGATGTCATTGCGTTGCTGTCGTATTTGAAGACCAAGGAAGAACTTCAGCTCTCCCATCATGGACATCTGATATTGCTCTTGCATCATATATCCAAACTCTTCACTGTACTTCTGATTGGTGCAGCCGAAGATAATGTCATCCACATATATTTGGCACACAAACAGTTCACCATCATATGTCTTCGTGAAGGGAGTGGGGTCGAGGGAACCAGGTATGAAGCCTTTGCCCTTCAGGAAGTATTTGAGTGTGTCATACCAAGCCCGAGGGGCTTGTTTGAGGCCATACAACGCATTGTTGAGCTTGTATACCATGTTAGGATGTTTTGGATCTTCAAAGCCAGGCGGTTGTGCAACATACACTTCTTCAATCTTGCCATTGAGAAAAGCGCTCTTCACATCCATTTGATATAGAAGTATGTTATGATGATTTGCATAGGCCAGCAGTATGCGTATGGCTTCAAGTCAAGCCACAGGAGCAAATGTTTCATCGAAGTCAATGCCTTCCACTTGAGTATATCCTTGAGCAACGAGACGAGCTTTGTTTCTGACAACTTGACCATGCTCATCTTGCTTGTTGCAGTATATCCATTTGGTGCCTATTATACTGTGCTTCCAAGGGTCAGGACCCTTAACTAGTTCCCATACATTATTCAGCTCAAACTGTTGAAGCTCTTCTTGCATAGCTTGAATCCATTCAGGTTCCATGAAGGCTTCTTCAACTTTCTTCGGTTCTGTTATTGACATGAATGCGAAGTGCCCACAGAAATTTGCTAGCTGAGTTGCCCTTGAACGAGTGAGCGGACCGGGTGCATTGATGCTATCAATTATTCTCTCAATCGGCACTTCATTGGCAACACGAGGATGTACAGGGCGAAGATTTTGCTATTGCTGATCATTGTCATTGTTCGAGGGATTGTCTTCAGGCTGAGCATTGTCTTCAGCTTGATCAGGTGCGGATGTGATAAGTTCCTCTTCAGGTTGAGCTTCAGAGGGTATGATTTCTCCAGTTCCCATTAGTTTGATTGATTCACTGGATGGAACTTCATCTAGCACGTTTGGCAGGTGCTCTCTTTGTGAACCGTTAGTCTCATCGAACCGCAAATCCACTGTTTCAACCACTTTATAATGAAAGAGATTGAAGACTCTGTACGAGTGCGAATCCTTTCCATATCCAAGCATAAAACCCTCATGTGCTTTTGGTGCAAATTTTGAAGTGTGATGTGGATCCTTGATCCAGCACCTGGCGCCAAATACTCTGAAGTAACTGACATTTGGCTTCTTACCAGTAAGGAGCTCATAAGATGTCTTGTTCAGAAACTTGTGAAGATAAACACGATTGATTGTATGGCATGCAGTATCAATGGCTTCAGGCCAGAATTTTCTTGGAGTCTTGTATTCATCAAGCATCATTCGGGCCATCTCAATGAGTGTTCTGTTCTTGCATTCAACGATGCCATTCTGCTGTGGCGTGTACGGGGCTGAGAATTCATGTCTGATGCCCAAAGTATCAAGATATGTATCAAGGCCAGTGTTCTTGAATTCAATGCCATTGTCACTTCTGATGTGCTTTATCTTGGCGTCATAGTTATGCATTGCTCGATTGGCGAAGCGTCTGAAGACATCCTGCACTTCAGTCTTGTAGAGGATTATGTGCACCCAAGTATATCTAGAATAATCATCAACAATGACAAAGCCATAGAGACAAGCAGTAGTAGTAAGAGTTGAGTAATGAGTGGGACCGAAAAGATCCATGTGGAGCAGTTCGAAGGGTCGAGTAGTTGTCATTATTGTCTTTGAGGGATGTTTGGCCCTCGTCATCTTTCCCGCTTCACAGGCACCGCATAAGTGATCTTTCTTGAACTTGACGCCCTCGATGCCTATGACATGCTTCTTCTTTGCAAGGGTGTGGAGGTTCCTCATGCCAGCATGCCCTAGCCTCCGATGCCAGAGCCAGCATTCTGAAGCTTTTGCTAGAAGACATACGGCAAGCTGTGGCCCTGCTGAGAAATCTACCACGTACAAATCATCTTTCCGATACCCTTCAAACACTAGAGACTTGTCAGATTCCACTAGAACAAGGCAACGATATTTTCCAAATATTACGATCATGTTCAAATCGCAAAGCATTGAGACAGACATTAAGTTGAAGCCAAGGGATTCAACAAGCATGACTTTATCCATGTGTTGATCCTTTGAGATTGCAACTCTACCTAGACCCAATACCTTACTTTTACCAGTGTGAGTAAATGTGATGTGACTCTTGTCAGATGGACGTAAGGTTGAGTCCATAAGAAGGCTTCTTTTGCCAGTCATGTGATTGGTACACCCACTATCAATAATCCATTCTGAAGACGCTGGTGTCGTACCCTACAGTGCAGTTAGGGGGATAGGCTTCACGAAGAGAATTGTGAAGCAAAAACATTTGATGAACCAGTGGGTTATGAAAGCATAGATCCAGATTAGGACTGATAGAGAGAGTAGCAAGTGATTCAGGAACAAAGTACATAATAAGACCATTCGGGCATTTGATCTTGCACCCTACAAGATGTTTAAGGTCCCCAGCAATAGCGTCAGACGATTTTGGTTTTCTGCTAGAGACCTTTCCCTGCAAAAGAGAGTTAAGATTTCTTAGCCACCCACATCTTCAAGGGTGGCTTAGAAGCAATAAGTCTAAGTGCAGCGTCTGAGAACTTTGGCTTTGGAGCCCTAGCAAAAAGTCTTGCAGGCGAACAATAGTACTCATAAGAATAAGCAGAATAGTTCTTGGTCTTATGAACATGGCGGTTCGATGAACCGTGCTCATATTCATAGGCCTGAGTATAGTTTCCCTACAAAACATTTGCGTTAGTGCGACTCAGGTGAGTCCTCTGTCTGTATGAAGCCTTTGGACCGTATGAAGCCTATGGTCTGGGGTTTGTCTTCTTCACCTGTGGTGTCATGATGACATTCACAGGAAGATTTTCCAAATACTTTTTCGGCACCCAGATCTTCTTCATAGGCGGCCCATTCCTGCAGTTAGTACCAATATACCTGGCAAACACTTCACCATTCTGATTCTTAAACAGTTTATAGTTTGCATCAAAGGATTCATCAATGACAATGGGGTGAGCGCAAGTGAAGCCAGATAGATTGGATGGATCTGCTGAAGGTTCCTTTGCAGCAACCCATGTGGTTTTGGGGCACTACTCAGGTTTCCAGTAAGAGCCATCAGCATTCATTTTCCTTACGAATCCAACACCCTCTTTCCTCGGGTTTCGGTTCAGAATCTGCCTTTTGAGGACATCACATAGTGTCTGATGCCCTTTAAGACTTTTGTACATCCCTGTTTCAAGCAATGTCTTCAACCTAGCATTCTCATCAGCAATAGCAGTGGTATCCTTAGTAGAGAGGTTAGTTACCACATCAACAGTTGAAGATATTGCAACAGTAGCAGCAGTAGAACATTCAGCAACAGAAGTAGCATTATCACACTCAATGCATTTAAGACATGGTGGTTGAAATACTTCCTGAGCGGAACTGATCTGCTCGGCGTGAAGGGACTCGTTTTCCTTTTGAAGATCTTCATGAGCCGCTCTCAATTTCTCAAGATCTTGCTTCCTTTGAAGATAATCATAGGAAAGCTTTTCATGAGTTGTTGAGAGCGTTTCATGACGACTTTCAATTTCCTCATACTTAACGTGAAGGTTTTTTATGTCTTCAATTAAGGACTCATATTGAGTCATTTCAGCGCCTAACAGATCATCGCTTTTGTCTAACAGTTTTTGAATATGTTCCGTAGCTTTCTGTTGTTCAGTTGCAATTTTAGCAAGAGTTTTGTAGCTTGGTCTTGAACCACAATCAGAGTCATCTTCACTAGATGTTTGATAGTGAGTAGTGCGTGTGTTTACCTGGGCACTGCGTGCCATGAAGTAGTAGGTAGGAGCGTAGTAGTCCTTGTCATTTGAATCGGTGTCGGTGATTAAGTCATTGTCTTCAGTGTTGAAGATGGACTTGGCAACGTATGCTGTAGCCAGACTTGCAACGCCAGAATCGGACTCCTCCTCAGACTCCACCTCCGCCTCCTCAGAAGCGGACTCCTCCTCTGAATCCATTTCCTTGCCAACAAACGCAGCAAGATCCAGCAGCAATGTATTCAGATTCAGCAGTGGAGAGATACACAGTTCTGCTTCTTTGAAGACCAACATACAAGTGATCGTCCCAGAAAATGACATGTGCCTGATGTAGACTTGCGATCCACCTTGTCACCAGCATAATCAGCATCCGAGAATCCAACCAGATCAAATTTTGAGCCCTTTGGATACCATAATCCTAGAGTTGGGGTGTGAGCCAAATATCAAAGAATTCGCTTCACAGCTAAGTGATGCGACTCCTTTGGTGCCGTTTGGAATCGAGCACACATGCAAACGCTAAGCATAATATCTGGCCTAGATGCACATAGATAAAGTAAAGAACCAATCATGGAGCGGTATACCTTTTGATCGAACTCTTTACCATTGTCGTCGGGACCCACATGATGTTTGGCTCGCATTGGCGTCGTGAAGCCTTTGCAGTCTTGCATACCAAACTTCTCCAGGCAATCTTTGAGATACTTCTCTTGAGATATGAAGATGTCATTGCGTTGCTGTCGTATTTGAAGACCAAGGAAGAACTTCAGCTCTCCCATCATGGACATCTGATATTGCTCTTGCATCATATATCCAAACTCTTCACTGTACTTCTGATTGGTGCAGCCGAAGATAATGTCATCCACATATATTTGGCACACAAACAGTTCACCATCATATGTCTTCATGAAGAGAGTGGGGTCGAGGGAACCAGGTATGAAGCCTTTGCTCTTTAGGAAGTATTTGAGTGTGTCATACCAAGCCCGAGGGGCTTGTTTGAGGCCATACAGTTCCTTGTTGAGCTTGTATACCATGTTAGGATGTTTTGGATCTTCAAAGCCAGGCGGTTGTGCAACATACACTTCTTCTTCAATATTGCCATTGAGAAAAGGGCTCTTCACATCCATTTGATATAGAAGTATGTTATGATGATTTGCATAGGCCAGCAGTATACGTATGGCTTCAAGTCAAGCCACGGGAGCAAATGTTTCATCGAAGTCAATGCCTCCCACTTGAGTATATCCTTGAGCAACGAGATGAGCTTTGTTTCTGACAACTTGACCATGCTCATCTTGCTTGTTGCGATATATCCATTTGGTGCCTATTATATTGTGCTTCCGAGGGTCAGGACGCTTAACCAGTTCCCATACATTATTCAGCTCAAACTGTTCAAGCTCTTCTTGCATAGCTTGAATCCATTCAGGTTCCATGAAGGCTTCTTCAACTTTCTTGGGTTCTGTTATTGAGACGAATGCGAAGTGCCCACAGAAATTTGCTAGCTGAGTTGCCCTTGAATGAGTGAGCGGACCGGGTGCATTGATGCTATCAATTATTCTCTCAATCTTCACTTCATTGGCAACACGAGGATGTACAGGGCGAAGATTTTGCTCTTGCTGATCATTGTTATTGTTAGAGGGATTGTCTTCAGGCTGAGCATTGTCTTCAGGTTGATCAGGTGCGGATATGATAAGTTCCTCTTCAGGTTGAGCTTCAGAGGGTATGATTTCTCTAGTTCCCATTAGTTTGATTGATTCACTGGATGGAACTTCATCTAGCACGTTTGGCAGGTGCTCTCTTTGTGAACCGTTAGTCTCATCGGACCGCACATCCACTGTTTCAACCACTTTATAATGAAAGAGATTGAAGACTCTGTACGAGTGCGAATCCTTTCCATATCCAAGCATAAAACCCTCATGTGCTTTTGGTGCAAATTTTGAAGTGTGATGTGGATCCTTGATCCAGCACCTGGCGCCAAATACTCCGAAGTAACTAACATTTGGCTTCTTGCCAGTAAGGAGCTCATAAGATGTCTTGTTCAGAAACTTATGAAGATAAAAACGATTGATTGTATGGCATGCAGTATCAATGGCTTCAGGCCAGAATTTTCTTGGAGTCTTGTATTCATCAAGCATCGTTCGGGCCATCTCAATGAGTGTTCTGTTCTTGCATTCGACGTCGCCATTCTGCTGTGGCGTGTACGGGGCTGAGAATTCATGTGTGATGCCCAAAGTATCAAGATATGTATCAAGGCCAGTGTTCTTGAATTCAATGCCATTGTCACTTCTGATGTGCTTTATCTTGGCACCAGAGTTATTCATTGCTCGATTGGCAAAGCGTCTGAAGACATCCTGCACTTCAGTCTTGTAGAGCATTATGTGCACCCAAGTATATCTAGAATAATCATCAACAATGACAAAGCCATAGAGACAAGCAGTAGTAGTAAGATTTGAGTAATGAGTGGGACCGAAAAGATCCATGTGGAGCAGTTCGAAGGGTCGAGTAGTTGTCATGATTGTCTTCGAGGGATGTTTGGCCCTCGTCATCTTTCCCGCTTCACAGGCACCGCATAAGTGATCTTTCTTGAACTTGAAGCCCTCGATGCCTATGACATGCTTCTTCTTTGCAAGGGTGTGGAGGTTCCTCATGCCAGCATGCCCTAGCCTCCGATGCTAGAGCCAGCATTCTGAAGCTTTTGCTAGAAGACATACAGCAAGCTGTGGCCCTGCTGAGAAATCTACCACGTACAAATCATCTTTCTGATACCCTTCAAACACTAGAGACTTGTCAGATTCCATTATAACAAGGCAACGATATTTTCCAAATATTACGATCATGTTCAAATTGCAAAGCATTGAGACAGACATTAAGTTGAAGCCAAGGGATTCAACAAGCATGACTTTATCCATGTGTTGATCCTTTGAGATTGCAACTCTACCTAGACCCAATACCTTACTTTTACCAGTGTGAGAAAATGTGATGTGACTCTTGTCGGATGGACGTAAGGTTGAATCCATAAGAAGGCTTCTTTTGCCAGTCATGTGATTGGTACACCCACTATCAATAATCCATTCTAAAGACGCTGGTGTCGTACCCTACAGTGCAGTTAGGGGGATAGGCTTCACGAAGAGAATTGTGAAGCAAAAACATTTGATGAACCAGTGGGTTATGAAAGCTTAGATCCAGATTAGGACTGATAGAGAGAGTAGCAAGCGATTCAGGAACGAAGTACATAATAAGACCATTCGGGCATTTGATCTTGCGCCCTACAAGATGTTTTAGGTCCCCAGCAATAGCGTCAGACGATTTTGGTTTTCTGCTGGAGACCTTTCCCTGCAAAAGAGAGTTAAGCTTTCTTAGCCACCCACATCTTCAAGGCTGGATTAGAAGCAATAAGTCTAAGTGCAGCGTCTGAGAACTTTGGCTTTGGAGCCCTAGCAAAAAGTCTTTCCCTGCTGGAGACCTTTCCCTGCAAAAGAGAGTTAAGCTTTCTTAGCCACCCACATCTTCAAGGCTGGATTAGAAGCAATAAGTCTAAGTGCAGCGTCTGAGAACTTTGGCTTTGGAGCCCTAGCAAAAAGTCTTGCAGGCGGACAATAGTACTCATAAGGATAAGCAGAATTGTTCTTGGTCTTATGAACATGGCGGTTCGATGAACCGCGCTCATATTCATAGGCCTGAGTATAGTTTCCCTGCAAAACATTTGCGTTAGTGCGACTCAGGTGAGTCCTCTGTCTGTTTGAAGCCTTTGGACCATATGAAGCCTGTGGTCTGGGGTTTGTCTTCTTCACCTGTGGTGTCATGATGACATTCACAGGAAGATTTTCCAAACACTTTTTCGGCACCCAGATCTTCTTCATAGGCGGCCCATTCCTGCAGTTAGTACCAATATACCTGGCAAACACTTCACCATTCTGATTCTTAAACAATTTATAGTTTGCATCAAAGGATTCATCAATGACAATGGGGTTAGCGCAAGTGAAGCCAGATAGATTGGATGGATCTGCTGAAGGTTCCTTTGCAGCAACCCATGTGGTTTTGGGGCACTACTCAGGTTTCCAGTAAGAGCCATCAGCATTCATTTTCCTTACGAATCCAACACCCTCTTTCCTCGGGTTTCGGTTCAGAATCTGCCTTTTGAGGACATCACATAGTGTTTGATGCCCTTTAAGACTTTTGTGCATCCCTGTTTCAAGCAATTTCTTCGACCTAGCATTCTCATCAGCAATAGCAGTGGTATCCTCAGCAGAGGGGTTAGTTACCACATCAACAGTTGAAGATATTGCAACAGTAGCAGCAGTAGAACATTCAGCAACAGAAGTAGCATTATCACGCTCAATGCATTTAAGACATGGTGGTTGAAATCCTTCCTGAGCGGAACTGATCTGCTTGGCGCGAAGGGACTCATTTTCCTTTTGAAGATCTTCATGAGCCGCTCTCAATTTCTCAAGATCTTGCTTCCTTTGAAGATAATCATAGGAAAGCTTTTCATGAGTTGTTGAGAGCGTTTCATGACGACTTTCAAGTTCCTCATACTTAACGTGAAGGTTTTTTATGTCTTCAATTAAGGACTCAGATCGAGTCATTTCGGTGCCTAACAGATCATCGCTTTTGTCTAACAGTTTTTGAATATGTTCCATAGCTTTCTGTTGTTCAGTTGCAATTTTAGCAAGAGTTTTGTAGCTTGGTCTTGAACCACAATCAGAGTCATCTTCACTAGATGTTTGATAGTGAGTAGTGCGTGTGTTTACCTGGGCACCGCATGCCATGAAGTAGTAGGTAGGAGCGTAGTAGTCCTTGTCATTTGAATCGGTCTCGGTGATTAAGTCATTATCTTCAGTGTTGAAGATGGACTTGGCAACGTATACTGTAGCCAGACTTGCAACGCCAGAATCGGACTCCTCCTCAGACTCCACCTCCGCCTCCTCAGAAGCGGACTCCTCCTCTGAATCCATTTCCTTGCCAACAAACGCACGTGCCTTGCCAGATGAGCTCTTCTTGTGTGATGAAGACTTTGAGGAAGACTTGGAAGAAGACTTTGAGTATTTCTTCTTCTTCTTGTCGTCAGAGTCATATTCCTTGCTCTTCTTCTTCTTTTTGTTCTCATTGTCCCACTGCGGACACTCAGAGATGAAGTGGCCCGTCTTCTTGCACTTGTGGCATGTTTTCTTCTTGTAGTCATGAGCAGAAGCTTCATTATTCCTTGATCTTGATCGTGAAGACTTTCTGAAGCCTTTCTTCTTGGTGAATTTTTGAAACTTCTTCACAAGCATAGCAAGTTCCTTTCCGATGTCTTCAGGGTCATCAGAAATGTTGTCAGATTCTTCTTCAGATGAGGAGGCAGCTTTTGCCTTCAAGGCACGAGTTCGCCCATAGTTTGGGCCGTAGATATCTCTTTTCACAAAAAGCTGAAACTCATGTGTGTTGAGCTTCTCAAGTATGTTAGATGGATCGAGTGTCTTGAAATCAGGACGTTCTTGAATCATCAGGGCTAGGGTGTCAAACGAACTGTCAAGTGATCTCAGGAGTGTCTTGACGACTTCATGCTTGATCTCAGTAGCGCCGAGGGCTTGAAGCTCATTTGTGATGTCAGTGAGTCGATCAAATGTGAGCTGGAAATTCTCATTGTCATTTCTCTTGAAGCGGTTGAAGAGGTTGCGAAGGACACTGATTCTCTGATCTCTCTGGGTTGAGACGCCTTCATTGACCTTGGAGAGCCAGTCCCATACTAGCTTAGATGTTTCCAAAGCACTCACGCGGCCATACTGTCCTTTGGTCAGATGACCACAGATGATATTCTTGGTAGCAGAGTCCAGTTGAACGAACTTCTTGACGTCAGCAGCAGTGACACCTTCTCCAGCCTTGGGAACGCCATTCTTGACGACATACCATAGGTCGACGTCAATGGCTTCAAGATGCATGCGCATCTTATTCTTCCAGTAGGGATATTCAGTTCCATCAAAGACGGGGCACGCAGCGGAGACTTTAATTATCCCTGCAGTCAACATAGCTAAAACTCCAGGTGGTTAAACCGAATCACACAGAACAAGGGAGTACCTTGCTCTGATACCAATTGAAAGTGCGTTATATCGACTAGAGGGGGGGGTGAATAGGCGATTTTTATGAAAGTCTTCAAAACGTGGAAGTTTCGAAGACAAACGATAGAAATAAACCTATTACCATGCAGCGGAAGGTAGACTACACTAGGCAAACCATAGTCAAGTATTCAATGAAGTGAAAGCACAATGACTAATAGCAGCTAGGTAGTAAGGATCAGGTAGGAAGATATTATGAAGCCAAAGAGAACACGCAGTCACTCAGTGAAGACAAAAGATAGTGCAATCATACAATGACTTCACAAGGACCAACAGTAAGTAAAGGGAAGGGAAGGATGAAACCAGTGAATCGTTGAAGACAATGATTTGTTGGACCAGTTCCAGTTGCTGTGACAACTGTACGTCTGGTTAGGGCGGCTAGGTATTTAAACCTGAGGACACACAGTCCCAGACACCCAGTTCTGAACACACAGCTCAGGACACCCAGTCCTCACCGTATTCCCCTTGAGCTAAGGTCACACAGACCTCGCCCAATCACTCTGGTAAGTCTTCAAGGGAGACTCCCAAACCTTCACAGACTTCGTTCACCGGCGATCCACAATGTCTCTTAGATTCTCAGAACGCGACGCCTAACCGGCTGGAGGATTCACAGTCCTCAAGTGTAATAAGTCTTCAGATCACACAGACAAGAAGACTTAAGTGATGCCTAACTCTCTTTGGCTCTGGGTGGTTAGGGCTTTATCCTCGCAAGGAATTCTCTCTCAAAGGCTTCGAGGTGGGTTGCTCTCAAACGACAAAATCCGTACACTAACTCTGAGCAGCCAACCGTTTATGGTTGTAGGGGGTGGGCTATTTATAGCCACTAGGCAACCCGACCTGATTTGTCCGAAATGACCCGGGGTCACTAAGGAACTGACACATGTTCCAACGGTCAGATTTCAAACTCACACAACAACTTTACTTGGGCTACAAGAAAAGCTGACTTGTCCGACTCTGGACAAGATTCGCTCTCATAGTCTTCACTCGAAGACATAGGTTTTGGTTAAGCATCACTTCAGTCATTCTGACTGGTTCTCTTGGACCCCACTTAACAGTACGGTGGGTCCTATGACTCAACAAAGAAGAAAAAGAACTACGCAAGATCTAAGTCTTTGAGCTCCATAGGCTTCATGCGATGTCTTCTCTTGTCATAGTCTTCGATGTGAATATCTTCATATACCACCTTTGTCATCAATGTCTTCATATATTTTTAGGGGTCATCTCTGGTAGGAAAACCGAATCAATGAGGGACTTCTACT
Source organism: Triticum monococcum (assembly GCA_034509565.1). Classification (NCBI taxonomy): domain Eukaryota; kingdom Viridiplantae; phylum Streptophyta; class Magnoliopsida; order Poales; family Poaceae; genus Triticum; species Triticum monococcum. The sequence continues at coordinate 348,954,635 of CM067845.1, forward strand.
TGTGTTATCCTGCAATTCTCACAAACACATTAGTCCCTCAACTAGGTTTGTCGTCAATACTCCAAAACCAACTAGGGGTGGCACTAGATGCACTTACAGTTGCCGAGAAGGCAGCCGCTAAGTTAAAAGCCGAACAGGTTGCTCGGCGCCAATGCGAGGAGAGAATATCTACCATGGCGCGCGAGCTAAAGGATGCCATTGTCCGATGTGAATTCCTCGAAAAGGATAGCAAAGTCAAGACGACCGATCTCAACAAGGCCTTACAAGAGGCGAGAGAAGCACAGTCAGAATCTAGAGCGGCTTAGGAGGAGATCCGGCAAGCTGGGGAGATAGCGGCCGGTAAGCCCTTCTTATTACAGACTAAATTCGGTGATACGAAGTATGCCCCGCTTAATAAAATGTGGAGTTCTCTAGACGCATTCTTGGACTTGCTGAAGAGTGTCTCCGATGCGGCACAGTTTTACCAAGTGCAAGAAGGACATGCAACGGAGAAGCTTTTCTGGTCGCAATTCAACATGCCAAAGCGTCCGCTGTTGCTGAACGAACAGATGGCCCAGTGGGCCGAGCTCCACAGAATATCCGGATCTGCCATGAAGGACGTCGTGGTCCGGCTGTGGCCGACAGAGCCAATTCCGAATAGTTATTTTGGTTTGGTGCAGCGACTTGTTGATGCGGTGCCGCATATCGACGCCGTTAAGTGGTCAACATGCATCGAAGGTGCACGGATGGCCCTTGCCCATGTCAAGACGTACTAGGCGAATATGAAGGCCACCGATTTTGTAGCAAGGAGTCCACCTGGGGGCAAGGGCCATCACACACCAGAGCATTATTTTGAGGATGTCCTTGAGGGTGCCCGCTTGATAGAGGGTCAGTGCTCGAAGGATATGATATTCGAGTGATTGTACCGAAATTGTAAAAACAATATTATGATATATTATAGGCTATGCTTTTTGCCTGAAGGTTTTGGTTCCTCCTGTGCGGCCGTTTTTGTATAATCTAAAAGTTTTCCAGTCGTCGGCTTCAGACCCCTCCCACATAATACGGGGGTGTTCATAAAAGCACTTGATCACTCTTGACCGAACGTCTTGGTCGATGAAGGAGGTGTCAATGCAGCGAACTAGGCAATCAGACTATAGGGCGTTAACACTTTCACTTAGCCATAGGAGTTTGACGGTGGGTCTATGATATAGCCCCTGATATGTACAAGGTTATCCGAATACGGTGCGTTAAATAGGTGACCAGAAGAATGGTCCTTTGTGTAATACAGAGGGAATCGCGAAAGATTCTGATAAGTCATCAAGTGGTTGACCGGCTCTCGCCGCATCATGACAGTCACTTTTTGGCTTTCTCTACTGAGGTGCTTGACCATATGAACCGGAAACACAATCGCAGTAGTTCTCCCTTTATTACCTTAGCCGATAGGGTGGAACGTAAGGTAGTAAGCACAAGAGCCGGGCAACCCAACTATTGACCAAAGACATGATTCAGAGATGATGCATATAAGGCCAAACTCGTGACTCTGAAGTATGCTATAAAGCTGTTCGGACTTGCTGGCAACTCATATGTTGCCATATCAAGCCCCTGGCAATTTGTGCCGAGGTGTGTGCGTGAAACAACCGAAGAAGCAAAATTCAGTTCTTAGAAAAAGCAAATACGGAATACAGACTATGTTCACTGGAATCTGATTGTCGCATCAAACGCAATCTTTCAGATTATAACGCCACTACCCGAACTATTTAACATGCCGGGCGTCGAAGGCTGAGCAGAAAGGCACTTTACAGGTTTGAAATAAAGAGTGTGGTCTACAAAAAATTATTTGGACCTCCTGTCGCACGTCTGCGTTGCCTTGCCTCGGCGAAAGAACTCCTTGGCAGGAATAGATTTTGGTTATCTATACAAAACCAAACTCAGAAAGAGTCCGTAAGATGACCAGGCTTTGAGTCACCTACAGTAAAAGATAGATGATAGTTAGAAAAAGGGGAAAGGCTATGGGAGTGCGGACCGCATTGCAGGCCCGTCCGTATTGTGTCTCCGCCGATGACCAGGGTATTTTAAGTGCATAATTATGTATGCGCAGTACAAACTTCGTAGCTATATGAGGCAAACAATGGAGGCCGAACTGCTAATCCAACTCTAAGATTGATCGGTCCTGTTTAATAGAGACTGACGGCTTGATGGCCGATGAGATACGCGGCTTGATGGGGCCGCTTTGTACTTTGACTGCAGTAGCCGTAGTATGCTCCTCTGTACGGAGGGAGCGTTCCGTGTTTCCGTTTATCGTGATGATGCCGCATGGACTGGGCACCTTAAGTTTTTGATAAGCATTGTGAGGGACTGCGTTAAAACGAGCAAAAGCGGTACGCCTGAGCAGTGCATGGTAGCTACTGCGGAATGGGACAATATCGAAGGTCAAGCCTTTGCTTTGAAAGTTGTTCGGCGAGCCGAAAACAACTTCCAATGTAATTGAACCCGTGCAGTGAGCTTCTATGCCGGGTACTTCTCCCTTGAAGGAAGTTGTGGTGGGATTGATTCTTGAAGGATCAATGCCCATTTTGCGGATAGTGTCCTGGTAGAGTAGATTAAGGCTACTGCCGCCGTCCATAAGGACTTTCGTGAGATGGAGTCCGTCGATAATTGGGTCGAGGACCAGAGCTGCCGAACCTTCGTGAGAGATACTGGCTGGGTGGTCTTTGCAATCAGAAGTGATCAGGCAGGCCGCCCATTGGCTAGATTTTGAGGCGACCGGCTCTATGGAGTAGGCGTCCCGTAGTGCGCATTTGTGCTTCCCCGTAGGAATGTGTGTTACGTGTACCAAGTTTACTGTTTTTACTTCGAGGGGAAATTGCTTCTGACCCCCGGTGTTCGATTGGTGAGTCTCTTCGTCGTCGCTGTCACTGGGCGGCCCCTTCCCCTTGTGTTTGGCACTAAGCTTACCGCCTTGTTTGAAGACCCAACAGCTTCTGTTGGTATGATTGGCTAGTTTATTGGGGGTGCCATGAATTTGGCAGGGTCGATCCAGTATCCTGTCTAGATTGGATGGTCCATCTCTATTTGCGTTGAATGGCTTTTTCCTTTGACCGGGTTTGGAGCCGCTAAATCTGGCATTGACCGCTGTGTCTTGCATTCCTTCATTATTATTTCGACGCTTGTGTTTATTGCATCGTGGCTTGCCGTTGCCGTCTCAAACTTCAGAAGTGCCTGGATCACAGGTGTTGTTGCTTCTACGAGCGAGCCAGCTGTCCTCTCCCGTGCAAAAGTGGGTCATTAGAGCGGTAAGGGCTGCCATGGATTTTGTTTTTTCTTGTCTGAGGTGGCGGGCGAGCCATTCGTCTCGAATGCTATGTTTAAAGGCAAGGGCTTCAGCGTCTGGACAATCGACAATTTGGTGCTTTTTTAATTAAGAACCTAGTCCAGAGCTTCCTGGCTGACTCCCCGCGCTGCTGGATAATGTGACTTAGGTCATCGGCATCCGGAGGCCGGACATATGTACCTTGGAAGTTATCGCGGAAGGCGTCCTCCAAGTCTTCCCAGCCGCCAATGGAATTTTCAGGCAGGCTGTTCAACCAGTGCCAAGCTGGCCCCTTGAGTTTTAGTGGGAGGTATTTGATGGCATGAAGATCATCTCCGTGGGCCATATGAATGTGGAGAAGAAAATCTTCGATCTATACCCCGGGGTTTGTTGTCCCATCATATGATTCGATGTTCACGGTTTTAAACCCTTCTGGGAATTCATGTTCCATTACTTCATCAGTGAAGCAAAGGGGGTGTGCGGCACCTGATAACCCACAAGTATAGGGGATCAATTGTAGCTGTTGGAGAATGTTGCAGAAAACAAAAATTTTCCTACGGTTTCACCAAGATCCATCTATGAGTTCATCTAGCAATGAGTGATCGAATGCATCTACATACCTTTGTAGATCGCGAGCGGAAGCGGTCAAAGAACGGGGATGAGGTAGTCGTACACAACGTGATCCAAATCACCGGAGATCCTACCACCGAACGGACGGCACCTCCACGTTCAACACACGTACGGTCAGCGTAACATCTCCTTCTTCTTGATCCAGCAAGGGGAAAGGAGAGGTTGAGAAAGATGGCTCCAGCAGCAGCACGATGGCGTGGTGGTGATGAAGCTGCAGTTCTCCGGCAGGGCTTCGCTAAGCTCTATGGAGGAGGAGGTGTTGGAGAGGGAGAAGGAGGCAACCAACGGCGTGGATGAAAAAGCCCTCCTTCCCCCACTATATATAGGAGGGCCTAGGGGGGGCGCCGGCCCTAGGAGATCCAATCTCCTAGGGGGGCGGCCGCCAAGGGAGGTTTCCCTCCCCCCTAAGGCACCTAGGGGTGCCTTCCACTTGTAGGACTCTTCCCCTTTTGAAACCCTAGGCGCATGGGCCTCTTGGGGCTGGTGCCCTTGGCCCATGTAGGCCAAGGCGCACCCCCTACAGCCCATGTGGCCCCCCGGGGCAGGTGGCCCCACCCGGTGGGCCCCCGGGACCCTTCCGGTGGTCCCGGTACAATACCGGTGACCCCAAAACTTGTCCCGATGGCCGAAACAGCACTTCCTATATATAATTCTTTACCTCCGGACCATTCCGGAACTCCTCGTGACGTCCGGGATCTCATCCGGGACTCCGAACAACATTCGGGTTACTGCATATACATTTCCCTACAACCCTAGCGTCACCGAACCTTAAGTGTGTAGACCCTACGGGTTCGGGAGACATGTAGACATGACCGAGATCGCTCTCCGGTCAATAACCAACAGCGGGATCTGGATACCCATGTTGGCTCCCACATGCTCCTCGATGATCTCATCAGATGAACCACAATGTCGAGGATTCAAGCAACCCCGTATGCAATTCCCTTTGTCAATCGATATGTTACTTGCCCGAGATTCGATCGTCGGTATCCCAATACCTCGTTCAATCTCGTAACCGGCAAGTCACTTTACTCGTACCATAATGCATGATCCCGTGACCAGACACTTGGTCACTTTGAGCTCATAATGATGATGCATTACCGAGTGGGCCCAGTGATACCTCTCCGTCATACGGAGTGACAAATCCCAGTCTTGATCCGTGTCAACCCAACAGACACTTTCGGAGATACCCGTAGTCTACCTTTATAGTCACCCAGTTACGTTGTGACGTTTGGTATACCCAAAGCACTCCTACGGTATCCGGGAGTTACACGATCTCATGGTCTAAGGAAAAGATACTTGACATTGGAAAACTCTAGCAACCGAACTATACGATCTTGTGCTATGTTTAGGATTGGGTCTTGTCCATCACATCATTCTCCTAATGATGTGATCTCGTTATCAATGACATCCAATGTCCATAGTCAGGAAACCATGACTATCTGTTGATCAACGAGCTAGTCAACTAGAGGCTTACTAGGGACATGTTGGTGTCTGTTATTCACACATGTATTACGATTTCCGGATAACACAATTATAGCATGAATAAAGACAATTATCATGAACAAGGAAATATAATAATAATGCTTTTATTATTACCTCTAGGGCATATTTCCAACAGTCTCCCACTTGCACTAGAGTCAATAATCAAGTTACATTGTGATGAATCGAACACCCATGGAATTCTGGTGTTGATCATGTTTTGCTCTAGGGAGAGGTTTAGTCAACGTATCTGCTACATTTAGGTCCGTATGAACTTTACAAATATCTATGTCTCCATCTTGAACATTTTCACGAATGGAGTTGAAGCGACGCTTGATGTGCCTTGTCTTCTTGTGAAACCTAGGCTCCTTGGCAAGTGCAATAGCTCCAGTGTTGTCATAGAAGAGTTTGATTGGCCCCGACGCATTGGGTATGACTCCTAGGTCGGTGATGAACTCCTTCACCCAAATTGCTTCATGTGCTGCCTCCGAGGCTGCCATGTACTCCGCTTCACATGTAGATCCTTTTCAGGTACTTCAGGATATTCTTGACCGCTGTCCAGTGTTCCTTGCCGGGATTACTTTGGTACCTTCCTACCAAACTTACAGCAAGGTTTACATCAGGTATGGTACACAGCATGGCATACATAATAGAACCTATGGCCGAGGCATAGGGGATGACACTCATCTCTTCTATATCTTCTGCCGTGGTCGGACATTGAGCTGAGCTCAATTTCACACCTTGCAGCACAGGCAAGAACCCCTTCTTAGACCGATCCATATTGAACTTCTTCAATATCTTATCAAGGTATGTGCTTCGTGAAAGACCTATGAGGCGTCTTGATCTATCTCTATAGATCTTGATGCCTAATACATAAGCAGCTTCTCCAAGGTCCTTCATTGAAAAAATCTTATTCAAGTAGGCCTTAATGCTGTCCAAGAGTTCTATATCATTTCCCATCAAAAGTATGTCATCTACATATAATATGAGAAATGCTACAGAGCTCCCACTCACTTTCTTGTAAACGCAGGCTTCTCCATAAGTCCGCGTAAACCCAAACGCTTTGATCATCTCATCAAAGCGAATGTTCCAACTCCGAGATGCTTGCACCAGCCATAAATCGAGCGTTGGAGCTTGCACACTTTATCAGCATTCTTAGGATCGACAAAACCTTCCGGCTGCATCATATACAATTCTTCCTTAAGGAAACCATTAAGGAATGCCGTTTTGACGTCCATTTGCCATATCTCATAATCATAGTATGCGACAATCGCTAACATGATTCGGACGGACTTCAGCTTCGCTACCAGTGAGAAAGTCTCATCGTAGTCAACCCGTTGAACTTGTCGATAACCCTTAGCGACAAGCCGAGCTTTATAGATGGTCACATTACCATCCGCGTCTGTCTTCTCCTTAAAGATCCATTCATTTTCTATGGCTCTCCGTTCAACAGGAAAGTCAGTCAAAGTCCATACTTCGTTTTCATACATGGATCCTATCTCAGATTTCATGGCTTCCAGCCATTTGTCGGAATCCGGGCCTGCCATCGCTTCTTCATAGTTCGAAGGTTCACCGTTGTCTAACAACATGATTTCCAAGACAGGGTTGCCGTACCACTCTGGTGCGGAACGTGTCCTTGTGGACTTATGAATTTCAGTAGGAGCTTGATCAGAAGTATCTTGATCATCATCATTAACTTCCTCTCTAGTCGGTGCAGGCACCTCAGGAACATTTTCTTGAGTTGCGCCCTTTTCCGGTTCAAGAGGTAATACTTCATCAAGTTCTACTTTCCTCCCACTTACTTCTTTCGAGAGAAACTCCTTCTCTAGAAAGGATCCATTCTTGGCAACAAAGATCTTGCCTTCGGATCTGAGGTAGAAGGTATACCCAAATAGTTTCTTTAGGGTATCCTATGAAGACGCATTTTTCCGACTTGGGTTCGAGATTTTCAGGTTGAAGTTTCTTGACATAAGCATCGCATCCCCAAACTTTCAGAAACGACAGCTTAGGTTTCTTCCCAAACCATAATTCATACGGTGTCGTCTCAACGGATTTCGACGGAGCCCTATTTAAAGTGAATGCGGCAGTCTCTAAAGCATAGCCCCAAAAAGATAGCGGTAAATCGGTAAGAGACATCATAGACCGCACCATATCTAATAGAGTGCGATTACGACGTTCGGACACACCATTACGTTGAGGTGTTCCAGGCGGCGTGAGTTGTGAAACTATTCCACATTTTCTTAAGTGTGTGCCAAATTCGTGACTCAAGTATTCTCCTCCACGATCTGATCGTAGGAACTTGATTTTCCTGTCATGTTGATTTTCAACCTCACTCTAAAATTCCTTGAACTTTTCAAAGGTCTGAGACTTGTGTTTCATCAAATAGATATACCCATATCTACTCAAGTCATCAGTGAGGGTGAGAACATAACGATAGCCACCGCGAGCCTCAACACTCATTGGACCGCACACATCAGTATGTATGATTTCCAATAAGTTGGTTGCTCGCTCCATTGTTCCTGAGAACGGAGTCTTGGTCATTTTACCCATGAGGCATGGTTCGCACGTGTCAAATGATTCGTAATCAAGAGACTCTAAAAGTCCATCTGCATGGAGCTTCTTCATGCGTTTGACACCTATGTGACCAAGGCGGCAGTGCCACAAGTATGTGGGACTATCATTATCAACCTTACATCTTTTGGTACTCACACTATGAATATGTGTAGCATTACGCTCAAGATTCATTAAGAATAAACCATTCACCATCGGAGCATGACCATAAAACATATCTCTCATATAAATAGAACAACCATTATTCTCGGATTTAAATGAGTAGCCATCTCGAATTAAACGAGATCCCGATACAATGTTCATGCTCAAAGCTGGCACTAAATAACAATTATTAAGGTTTAAAACTAATCCCGAAGGTAAATGTAGAGGTAGCGTGCCGACGGCGATCACATTGACCTTGGAACCATTCCCGACGCGCATCGTCACCTCGTCCTTTGCCAGTCTCCGCTTATTCCGCAGCTCCTGCTTTGAGTTACAAATATGAGCAACTGCACCGGTATCAAATACCCAGGAGCTACTACGAGTACTGGTAAGGTACACATCAATTACATGTATACCACATATACCTTTTGTTTTGCCGGCCTTCTTGTCCGCTAAGTATTTGGGGCAGTTCTGTTTCCAGTGACCACATTCCTTGCAATAAAAGCACTCAGTCTCAGGCTTGGGTCCATTCTTTGGCTTCTTCCCGGCAGCTTGCTTGCCGGGCGCGGCAACTCCCTTGCCGTCCTTCTTGAAGTTCTTTTTACCCTTGCCCTTCTTGAACTTAGTGGTTTTATTGACCATCAACACTTGATGTTCCTTCTTGACTTCTACCTCTGCTGATTTCAGCATAGCAAATACTTCAGGAATGGTCTTTTCCATCCCCTGCATATTGAAGTTCATCACAAAGCTCTTGTAGCTCGGTGGAAGCGACTGAAGGATTCTGTCAATGACCGCGTCATCCGGGAGATTAACTCCCAGCTGAGTCAAGCGGTTATGCAACCCAGACATAGTGAGTATGTGCTCACTGACAGAACTGTTTTCCTCCATCTTACAGCTGAAGAACTTGTCGGAGACTTGATATCTCTCGACCGGGCATGAGCTTGAAAAACCATTTTCAGCTCTTCGAACATCTCATATGCTCCGTGTCTCTCAAAATGTTTTTGGAGCCCCGGCTCTAAGCTGTAAAGCATGCCGCACTGAACGAGGGAGTAGTCATCGGTACGTGCCTGCCAAGCATTCATAACGTCTTGTTCTGCAGGGAGAACAGGTGCGTCACCCAGCGGTGCTTGTAGGACATAATCTTTCTTGGCAGCTATGAGGATGATCCTCAGGTTCCGGACCCAGTCCATGTAATTGCTGCCATCGTCTTTCAGCTTGGTTTTCTCTAGGAACGCGTTGAAGTTGAGGACTACGTTGGCCATTTGATCTACAAGACATATTGTAAATATTTTAGACTAAGTTCATGATAATTAAGTTCGTCTAATCAAATTATTCAATGAACTCCCACTTAGATAGACATCCCTCTTCTAGTCATCTAAGTATAACATGATCCGAGTTAACTAGGCCATGTCCGATCATCACGTGAGACGGACTAGTCAACGTCGGTCAACATCTTCATGTTGATCGTGTCTTCTATACAACTCATGCTCGACCTTTCGGTCTTCTGTGTTCCGAGGCCATGTCTGTACATGCTAGGCTCGTCAAGTCAACCTAAGTGTTTGCATGTGTAAATCTGTCTTACACCCGTTGTATGTGAACGTTTGAATCAAACACCCGATCATCACGTGGTGCTTTGAAACAACGAACTGTCGCAACGGTGCACAGTTAGGGGGAACACTTCTTGAAATTATTATGAGGGGTCATCTTATTTACTACCGTCGTTCTAAGTAAACAAGATGCAAAAACATGATAAAAATCACATGCAATCAAATAATAGTAGTGACATGATATGGCCAATATCACATAGCTCCTTTGATCTCCATCTTGGGGCTCCATGATCATCTTGTCACCGGCTTGACACCATGATCTCCATCATCGTGTCTCCATGAAGTTGCTCGCCAACTATTACTTCTACTACTATGGCTAACGCGTTTAGCAATAAAGTAAAGTAATTTACATGGCGTTTCTCAATGACACGTAGGTCATATAAAAAATAAAGACAACTCCTATGGCTCCTGCCGGTTGTCATACTCATCGACATGCAAGTCGTGATTCCTATTACAATAGCATGAACATCTCATACATCACATATAGATCATTCATCATTCATCACAACTTTGGCCATATCATATCACAAAGCACTTGCTGCGAAAACAAGTTAGACGTCCTCTAATTGTTATTCCAAGTTTTACGTGGCGGAATTAGGGTTCTAGCAAGAACGTTTTCTTACCTACGTGAAAGCCACAACGTGATTTGTCAACTTCTATTTACCCTTCATAAGGACCCTTTTCATCGAATCCGCTCCAACTAAAGTGGGAGAGACAGACACCCGCCAGCCACCTTATGCAACTAGTGCATGTTAGTCGGTGGAACCGGTCTCACGTAAGCGTACATGTAAGGTTGGTCCGGGCCGCTTCATCCCACAATACCGCTGAAGCAAGATAAGACTAGCAGCGGCAAGAAAGTTGACAACATCTACGCCCACAACAAATTGTGTTCTACTCGCGCAAGAAGAACTACGCATAGACCTAGCTCTGATACCACTATTGGAGAACGTTGCAGAAAACAAAAATTTCCTACGGTTTCACCAAGATCCATCTATGAGTTCATCTAGCAACGAGTGATCGAATGCATCTACATACCTTTGTAGATCGTGAGCGGAAGCATTCAAAGAACGGGGATGAGGTAGTCGTACACGACGTGATCCAAATCACCGGAGATCCTAGCACCGAACGGACGACACCTCCGCGTTCAACACACGTACGGTCAGCGTAACGTCTCCTTCTTCTTGATCCAGCAAGGGGAAAGGAGAGGTTGAGGAAGATGGCTCCAGTGGCAGCACGACGGCGTGGTGGTGATGAAGCTGCAGTTCTCCGGCAGGGCTTCGCTAAGCTCTATGGAGGAGGAGGAGGTGTTGGAGAGGGAGAAGGAGGCAACCAAAGGCGTGGATGAAAAGCCCTCCTTCCCCCACTATATATAGGAGGGCCTAGGGGGGGCGCCGGCCCTAGGAGATCCAATCTCCTAGGGGGCGGCTGTAACGCCCCGAGACCGATGTGCCAGGTGTCGTGCAGTTATTCGCTGTTGTTGCGCTGTCATTGCTTGCGTGTCATGCATCTCATATCATGTCATCATGTGCATTTCATTTGCATACGTGTTCGTCTCATGCATCCGAGCATTTTCCCCGTTGTCCGTTTTGCATTCCGGCGCTTCGTTCTTCTCCGGTGGCCATTTCTAGCTTTCTTTCGTGTGTGGGGATTAAACATTTCCGGATTGGATCAAGACTTGTCATGCGGCCTTGGTTTACTACCGGTAGACCGCCTGTCAAGTTTCGTATCATTTGGACTTCGTTTGATACTCCAACGGTTAACCGAGGGACCGAAAAGGCCTCGTGTGTGTTGCAGCCCAACACCCCTCCAATTTGGCCCAAAACCCACCAAACTCTGCTCTATCATCTCGGTCGTTCGATCACGATCGCGTGGCCGCAAACCGCACCTCATTTGGACTCTCCTAGCTCCCTCTACCTATAAAAGAGCACCCCTCCCCGAAATTTCGGATCAATTCGCGGACGAAACCCTAGATCCACCCCTCCACCGCGCATCCGGACGCGTCCTCGCCGCGCCGGATGCGTCCACCCCGCCGGACAGCTCACTCCATCCAATCAGAAGGCGCCACATCAGCTCCGCCGCCCCTATTCTCCACTCAGGCACCGCCACTTGTCACCGCCGCCTCTCTCCACCGCGCGGGCCCGCGGCGCCCAGAGCCGGCCCGCCCGGGGCAGAGACCCCCGCCGCTCGAGCGCTCGCTCCTCCGCGCGCCTGCCACCGACCAGCACCGCCACCGCCATCGCCGGCAGCCACCTTCGCTCGCTGGACTTCTCCTGCCGCCTCGCCGGACCTCGCCTCCCCGCCGTCGTCCCGGAGTGCTCCGGCCTCGATCCGAGGCCGAGGAGGAGCGCCACCGCCGCCTGCTTCGAGATCCGCCGCCACCCGCCGCGGCTCCGGCCATCCCCGTCGCCGGAGTCTCCCAGCGCCACCGCCGCCCTGCCTCGATCCCGATCGGATCGGGAGAGACGACCGGGTCGTTCTGCGCCACCGTGGGCCGGCCCAATCGGCCTCGCCTGCGGCCCATGTGCAGGCCTCCCTGCGGTCCAGCCTCCTCCGCCTCAGGCCCAGCTCGCGCCGGCATCGCTCGGCCTGCCTCCTCTTCGGTTGGACCTGGCCCATGGGTGAGCCGGCCCCCAGCGCCCCCTCCTCTTTTTTCCCTTGCGGTTGGGCCTGCCAGATTCGGCCCGATGCACGTTTTTTTCCTGTTCAGCGAATTTGTCTATTATCCAGTGATTGCTAGTTTTGCAGATTAGTCCCCCTAGTTCATGCATTTAATAACTTCACAACCGTGCATCGGATTAAAATGATTTATATATCAAACTTGCTCAGAATTTTGTGTAGTTTCATAATATGCTACTTTCATCCATGTTTAAAATGTTTAAAATGCTGTTTGCATATATTTGCCCCTATGCCATGCTAAAATGATTTAATTCATAACTAAATAACCGTAGCTCCGATTTTAATAAACTTTATATGTAAATGGGGTAGAATTTTGCCTAGTTTATCATGGTGGCATCACTTTGCATGTTAAACAACTCTAAAATTGTGTTTAGGACAGATCAGGACCAAATCTAAAATATGCTATGGGGATTTACCGGAATTGTTCTTCGTTGTTTCCGGCCTCATTTAAACTTGACTAGATAGGTAGTTTTACTTTGCTTCACCCTCTTGCCATGTTTAACAACATTTAATATTGTTGGGTACATAAACGAGATCGAACTAAATAATTGATGTGGTGTTTTGTCAATATGCATCCCGATGCATATTGAGCTCCACTTAATTTGTAGTCTTGTTTGTGCCCTTTGCCATGCCATGCATACTTAAACCGGACATGCATCATACTCGATTGTGCATCATGCCATGTTGATGTGTTGGTTGTTTACTATGTTGTTTGCTCTTTTCCGGTGATTGCTTCTTCGGGTTGGTTCCGATAACGTCGAGTTTGTGAGGACCCGTTCATCTACGTCTGTTTGTCTTCTTCATGGACTCGTTCTTCTTCCTTGCGGGATTTCAGGCAAGATGATCATACCCTCGAAATCACTACTATCTTTGCTATGCTAGTTTGCTCGCTCTTTTGCTATGCCATTGCTACGATGCCTACCACTTGCTTGTCAGCCTCCCGATTGCCATGTTGAACCCCTAACCCACCCTTGTCCTAGCAAACCATTGATTGGCTATGTTACCGCTTTGCTCAGCCCCTCTTATAGCGTTGTTAGTTGCAGGTGAAGATCGAAGTTGTTCCTTGTTGGAACATGGAGATCGTTCCTTGTTGGAATATTTGCTTACTTGTTGGGATATCACTATATATTGTATTTAATTAACACATCTATATACTTGGTAAAGGGTGGAAGGCTCGGCCTTATGCCTGGTGTTTTGTTCCACTCTTGCCGCCCTAGTTTCCGTCATATCGGTGTTATGTTCCCGGATTGTGCGTCCCTTACGCGGTTGGGCTATAATGGGAACCCCTTGATAGTTCGCCTTAAGTAAAGCTTCTCCAGCAATGCCCAACATTGGTTTTACCATTTGCCACCTAGCCTTTTCTTTCCCTTGGGTTCTGCAGACTCAAGGGTCATCTTTATTTTACCCCCCCTGGGCCAGTGCTCCTCTGAGTGTTGGTCCACCTGTCAGCTGCCGGTGGCCACCAGGGGCAACTCTGGGCTGGCTTGCCCGTACCTAAGACAATCTGAGTGTGCCCTGAGAAAGAGATATGTGCAGCTCCTATCGGGATTTGTCGGCACATTCGGGCGGTGTTGCTGGTTTAGTTTTACCCTGTCGAAATGTCTTGTTGTACTGGGATACCGAGTCTGATCGGAATGTCTCGGGTGGAGGTCTATTCCTTCGTTGACCGTGAGAGCTTGTGATGGGCTAAGTTGGGACACCCTGCAGGGATTGATCTTTCGAAAGCCGTGCCCACGGTTATGGGCAGATGGGAATTTGTTAACGTCCAGTTGTAGAAAACCTGAAGTTGACCTTAATTAAAATGAATCAACCGCGTGTGTAACCGTGATGGTCTCTTTCCGGCGGAGGCCGGGAAGTGAACACGGTTGTTGGAGTTATGCTTGACGTAGGTAGTCCAGGATCACTTCTTGATCATACTTTTATCGACCGTGCTTTGCCTTCTCTTCTCGCTCTCATTTGCGTATGTTAGCCACCATATATGCTAGTCGCTTGCTGCAGCTCCACCTCATACCTTTACCTTACCCATAAGCTTAAATAGTCTTGATCGCGAGGGTGCGAGATTGCTGAGTCCCTGTGGCTCACAGATACTTCCAAAAACCAGTTTGCAGGTGCCGATGAGACCGTGCAGATGACGCAACCAAGCTCAGGAGGAGCTCGATGAAGACCTTGTTCATTTGTGTTGTTTCGTTCTAGTTGATCAGTAGTGGAGCCCAGTTGGGGTCGATCGGGGACCTTTGTCGCATTTGGGGTTCTTATTTTATTTTGGTTCCGTAGTCGGACCTTGAGTGTAATTGAATGATGTAATGCTTTATTCCTGTATTTGTGTGAAGTGGCAATTGTAAGCCAACTATGTACCTTTTCCTTATTATATTACATGGGTTGTGTGAAGATTACCTCACTTGCGACATATGCCTTCAATGCGATTATGCCTCTAAGTCGTGCCTCGACACGTGGGAGATATAGTCGCATCGAGGGTGTTACAAGTTGGTAATCAGAGCCTTCCCCGACCTTAGGAGCCCCATTGCTTGATCGTTTTTAGCAGCCGAGTTGTGTCTAGAAAAATGTTTTGAGTCCTTAGGAATTATATATCGGAGAGCTTAGGAATTCTTTTTACTTCCCAGTCTCCTCATCGCTCTGGTAAGGCATCCTGACGTAGAGTTTTGACTCTTCTCTTCTCAAATTTCACTAAATTTTTTTTTAGGATCACGCGAGTATCTTAGTTTTGTTCCGATGGCTTATGATGAGAATACTGTCTTGGTGCCTCCTGTCAGGGGTTTAGTGGAAGTGTCCCGGGGAGTTGAGCTCTGAGGTGTTGTCATCATAATTTTATCGTTGCAATTCTGGTATACTTGAGATATGTTCGCGACATCAAAAATCTCTTTTATGTAGTTCGTTGGTGAGATAACCTCGACGCCACCCAGTACTGGGGCGGGAGTTCGGGAGTATCGCCATAACTTGTATAACGGATGCTTTTCGAAGGTTGAGATAGATGGTTTCCGAAGGTTTCTTGGTTATGTGTTGAAGGATGGATGCAGCTGGATGTAGGAATTGCTAGCTTGGGTGAGATATTATGCTTCCCCTGTATCCCCAACACCTGATTGCATAACCGGAAAGTTTCGGGAGTTTCATAGGTGGGAATTCAAGTAGCGCTTAGGATATCTTTTCCAACAGATGTATGATGCGAAATTGGGGTTCGACGTCTAGTGGTTCGCCTATTCACGGTCAGTTTTACAGTGGTCTCGTTGTGTCTTAAAGAGTCCTTGGCTATGCTGACTCGGGGACGCTTCGTATGTCATGTGCACTGCCTTGTACATGATGGTGCTGTACGGTCGAGCCCGTGTAGGTCCCACCACGAACACTTCGGACGAAATTTCTATCATGTGTTTGTTCCGGCTTATTTTGCAAGCCAACCCTTTTGTTTTTATTTTGAGTTGTGGTATTCGAGTTGCTTCGAAGTCAAATGTTGATTCCATACCTTCCCCAAATGGTGTTCTCATATTCCTATGTGAATACTAATCCTTCTCGATCATCGATATTGTCATGTCAATCCTTTTCAACCGGCGTGATTCTCTTCAAGTGGATCCGATCATTTCAACATCCGCAAGATCAAATATCAGTTTCTTCTCAATGGTGTTTGTTTCATCCATCTCCAAGTTGCCTTTGTTTTTCCCGCCCACCCACCCCTTTTTCTTCAAGGATTCAGGTTTCTTAATCAAGTATCCATCTTATTGATGTGAAGTCTCTCCATTCTTTTCCATCAATATTGTTATCCGGTTATTCTCATGAAGATTCTAACGGAGCTTCAAGTTCATCATCTTTCGTTCTTTTTCTTCTCCGGTGTTGCCAATTCAAGCTTTCGGTGTTGATCATATTCTTTTTCCGTATTTCAATGCTTTTCTCGTGCCGGTGCTACTCATATTTATTCATTTCTCGCTATTCAATTGTTCCGGAGTGCTGAAGATATCTCAGAAGATTTGTGTCTCCATTATCAATCCGTCCAAAATATTTTGAGATTGTTATCTCATTCAAGTCATTTAATTCAACCGGTGCATTATCTCTCTTTAAATCATTTCAACGGTGTTCTCTTTTGAGTGGGCCCTAACCCACAGGTTTTTTTTCCCAGGATCGTACCTGACTCTTCTATCTTTCCCGTAGTTATCCTCAAATTCTTTTCGAAGTTTGACGTAAGTATGAGTTATCATCAGTCATATGTATTTCTCCAAGATCTGTCAAATTCTTTTCATCCTTGGCTCAACCTCTTCGTTTTGATTATTTTGGAGTGTCTCAATAATTCACGATGGTGTTTCTCGTCATCTTTCTCATCATTTGAAGACCGAAGAAGAGTTTCTCTCATTTTGATCCATTCTCTTCAAGATTCGTGATTCTAATTTTGTTGCCATCCTCTCATAATTATTTGCGATTGTGAGATATTCTTCTCACCCATCCGGAGGAATTCAGAGTATTTTCTGTTTGATTCTCCGGAGCCCATCATCTCATTCATTCCCAGCTTTCAGTTATCGTTGTCCTAATCTTACCGGTGCATCGATCAATTATCCTCTAACCAGTTCTTGATCTCTTCGTCCTCATGTAACTAAAGCCCCTCAAGCTTCTTCTTTCATTTGCTTATTCTTACCCGTGTGTTCTTTATCTTCTCTTTGTTCATGCTTAATTCTTATGGTGGTTTGCTCAAGATTTCCCTTCCTTATCAATTCATTCATTGTTTCAAACCTACCGGTGGTTAGTTGAAGACTTCCTCAAGTTTGTGTCATATCTCTCTAAATCCTTTCTACAAGAACAAGTAATATGCCAAATCCGTTGATTGTCATCAATTAAATTGGTGAAGGATAAGCATAATGTAATTCTTACTCTTGTTCCATCCAAGTGATTTAATTCCTTATTCCGGAGGTGCATTATATCACATTCTTGGCTCGAGACACTTTATCTTTTCTTTCCTAAGAGTTCCAAGCTTTCACAATTACATCTCCACGGAGGTCCATCTAAATCATTGCAAGGATTCACCTTGTGTTTTCAACTTCTTTTTCCTTCCTTTTGTTCATCCTTTTGTTTACCGGAGTTTGTTCTTGATGATTAAATTCTTGGGTTCAAGTGCTCATCTTTCTTTCCCGGAGTTCCAACCTCTTTCAATTATATTATCACGGAGTTCTCTATTTAAATCATTGCGGGGCTTCAATCTTATTCTTTTCATCATTCAATTATTTTGGATCATTCTTTTATTACCGGAGTTCTTCATGAAGGCTCTACATGATGGTCCATCAAGGATTTAATTCCTTCTCCAACTTTTTAATTGAGATTCTTTTCTAAGGAGCTCAAGCCTTCTTCATCTTGCTATCCGGAGTGCAATTCTTTCTACCATATTATTGGAGGTGGTATTATGTCATTCTTGATAATTTCAGTTCTTGTTTTCATGATTCACATGTTGTCAAGATTGAGATATTTCAAATCCATCAATCCGTCATTGGAGTTATCTTGGGTTATATTTCACCTTAAGCCTTCCCTAAGGATTGTTGCTATCTGTGGTGCTCATGTATGATCCAAGTTCTTCATCTACCCTCCCGGTGAAATAAGCTTCTCGTCTCCTTGTTCATTTCAATCCAATTCTTTTCCCGTGAGTGGCAGGTTTTTTTTCATCTCTTAAGTTGAGAGGTATTCCATAAGACCATATCAAGCTTATTATTTTCGTTATTGGTTTTCCAACAATTCCGTTCGACCCTTCTCCTAAAGATGCCTTCCAAACTCTTTTGTGGTAGAAATTGGCATTTTATTCTCAATTCTCTTATTTCAATTATCTATCTTCTATTCTTTTGTTCCGGAGGCATTGTGATGTTCATCTTTTCAACCCATCATCTCGTTTTGTCAAAGATCATGATCTTTCCATGCCTATACTTTTATTGGAGTGTTGTGTCCTCTTTTCAAGTATCCTCTCATCTTGTCAAGTTCAATTCCTTCCATTTGCAGTCGGAGTGCTGCCCAAATTGTACTATTCCTTCCCTATCTTGCTTAACCGGAGTATTGTGCCCATTTGTTCAAGTTCTTTTCTCCTTATCAAGTCTTGCATCCCTTTCTCAACCGGAGTGTCGTGTTTTCATTTGACCTCTCTCATCTTATCAAATTTTGACTCCCTTCTCAACCGGAGTGCGGTCTGAGATCTTTCTTACCCCTTGTTCCATTCATTCAATAGTTACGGAGGCAGTGTAGTGTGATTTCATCAAGTATCTTCTCATCTTATCCAGACCTTATTCAATTCTTTTTCTTTCCAACCGGAGTGCTGCCTGAATTTGTTCTTCCTCGTTCCTCTTTGCTAACGGGGTGTTTTCGACCTTGTTCACCTTCGTTGTATCCTTTTCTCGAATTTGTTCAACCTCTTCAAGGTTCGTGGTTTCACTCGTTTGTCAAAGAAGCAATTTGTTTTACCTCTCCTCTTTTCTCTTCCGTCTTTCCCCGGTGCCATTCTAGATCTCGGGACGAGATCCTCTCGTAGTGGTGGAGTGTTGTAACGCCCCGAGACCGATGTGCTAGGTGTCGTGCAGTTATTCGCTGTTGTTGCGCTGTCATTGCTTGCGTGTCATGCATCTCATATCATGTCATCATGTGCATTTCATTTGCATACGTGTTCATCTCATGCATCCGAGCATTTTCCCCGTTGTCCGTTTTGCATTCCGGCGCTTCGTTCTTCTCCGGTGGCCATTTCTAGCTTTCTTTCGTGTGTGGGGATTAAACATTTCTGGATTGGATCGAGACTTGTCATGCGGCCTTGGTTTACTACCGGTAGACCGCCTGTCAAGTTTCGTATCATTTGGACTTCGTTTGATACTCCAACGGTTAACCGAGGGACCGAAAAGGCCTCGTGTGTGTTGCAGCCCAACACCCCTCCAATTTGGCCCAAAACCCACCAAACTCTGCTCTATCATCTCGGTCGTTCGATCACGATCGCGTGGCCGCAAACCGCACCTCATTTGGACTCTCCTAGCTCCCTCTACCTATAAAAGAGCACCCCTCCCCGAAATTTCGGATCAATTCGCGGACGAAACCCTAGATCCACCCCTCCACCGCGCATCCGGACGCGTCCTCGCCGCGCCGGACGCGTCCACCCCGCCGGACAGCTCACTCCATCCAATCATAAGGCGCCACATCAGCTCCGCCGCCCCTATTCTCCACTCAGGCGCCGCCACTTGTCACCGCCGCCTCTCTCCACCGCGCGGGCCCGCGGCGCCCAGAGCCGGCCCGCCCGGGGCAGAGACCCCCGCCGCCCGAGCGCTCGCTCCTCCGCGCGCCTGCCACCGACCAGCACCGCCAACGCCATCGCCGGCAGCCGCCTTCGCTCGCCGGACTTCTCCTGCCGCCTCGCCGGACCTCGCCTCCCCGCCGTCGTCCCGGAGTGCTCCGGCCTCGATCCGAGGCCGAGGAGGAGCGCCACCGCCGCCTGCTTCGAGATCCGCCGCCGCCCGCCGCGGCTCCGGCCATCCCCGTCGCCGGAGTCTCCCAGCGCCACCGCCGCCCTGCCTCGATCCCGATCGGATCGGGAGAGACGACCGGGTCGTTCTGCGCCACCGTGGGCCGGCCCAATCGGCCTCGCCTGCGGCCCATGCGCAGGCCTCCCTGCGGTCCAGCCTCCTCCGCCTCAGGCCCAGCTCGCGCCGGCATCGCTTGGCCTGCCTCCTCTTCGGTTGGGCCTGGCCCATGGGTGAGCCGGCCCCCCAGCGCCCCCTCCTCTTTTTTTCCCTTGCGGTTGGGCCTGCCAGATTCGGCCCGATGCACGTTTTTTCCTGTTCAGCGAATTTGTCTATTATCCAGTGATTGCTAGTTTTGCAGATTAGTCCCCCTAGTTCATGCATTTAATAACTTCACAACCGTGCATCGGATTAAAATGATTTATATATCAAACTTGCTCAGAATTTTGTGTAGTTTCATAATATGCCACTTTCATCCATGTTTAAAATGTTTAAAATGTTGTTTGCATATATTTGCCCCTATGCCATGCTAAAATGATTTAATTCATAACTAAATAACCGTAGCTCCGATTTTAATAAACTTTAGATGTAAATGGGGTAGAATTTTGCCTAGTTTATCACGGTGGCATCACTTTGCATGTTAAACAACTCTAAAATTGTGTTTAGGACAGATCAGGACCAAATCTAAAATATGCTATGGGGATTTACCGGAATTGTTCTTCGTTGTTTCCGGCCTCATTTAAACTTGACTAGATAGGTAGTTTTACTTTGCTTCACCCTCTTGCCATGTTTAACAACATTTAATATTGTTGGGTACATAAACGAGATCGAACTAAATAATTGATGTGGTGTTTTGTCAATATGCATCCCGATGCATATTGAGCTCCACTTAATTTGTAGTCTTGTTTGTGCCCTTTGCCATGCCATGCATACTTAAACCGGACATGCATCATACTCGATTGTGCATCATGCCATGTTGATGTGTTGGTTGTTTACTATGTTGTTTGCTCTTTTCCGGTGATTGCTTCTTCGGGTTGGTTCCGATAACGTCGAGTTTGTGAGGACCCGTTCATCTACGTCCGTTTGTCTTCTTCATGGACTCGTTCTTCTTCCTTGCGGGATTTCAGGCAAGATGATCATACCCTCGAAATCACTACTATCTTTGCTATGCTAGTTTGCTCGCTCTTTTGCTATGCCATTGCTACGATGCCTACCACTTGCTTGTCAGCCTCCCAATTGCCATGTTGAACCCCTAACCCACCATTTTCCTAGCAAACCATTGATTGGCTATGTTACCGCTTTGCTCAGCCCCTCTTATAGCGTTGTTAGTTGCAGGTGAAGATCGAAGTTGTTCCTTGTTGGAACATGGAGATCGTTCCTTGTTGGAATATTTGCTTACTTGTTGGGATATCACTATATATTGTATTTAATTAACGCATCTATATACTTGGTAAAGGGTGGAAGGCTCGGCCTTATGCCTGGTGTTTTGTTCCACTCTTGCCGCCCTAGTTTCCGTCATATCGGTGTTATGTTCCCGGATTGTGCGTCCCTTACGTGGTTGGGCTATAATGGGAACCCCTTGATAGTTCGCCTTAAGTAAAGCTTCTCCAGCAATGCCCAACATTGGTTTTACCATTTGCCACCTAGCCTTTTCTTTCCCTTGGGTTCTGCAGACTCAAGGGTCATCTTTATTTTACCCCCCTGGGTCAGTGCTCCTCTGAGTGTTGGTCCACCTGTCAGCTGCCGGTGGCCACCAGGGGCAACTCTGGGCTGGCTTGCCCGTACCTAAGACAATCTGAGTGTGCCCTGAGAAAGAGATATGTGCAGCTCCTATCGGGATTTGTCGGCACATTCGGGCGGTGTTGCTGGTTTAGTTTTACCCTGTCGAAATGTCTTGTTGTACTGGGATACCGAGTCTGATCGGAATGTCTCGGGTGGAGGTCTATTCCTTCATTGACCGTGAGAGCTTGTGATGGGCTAAGTTGGGACACCCTGCAGGGATTGATCTTTCGAAAGCCGTGCCCGCGGTTATGGGCAGATGGGAATTTGTTAACGTCCGGTTGTAGAAAACCTGAAGTTGACCTTAATTAAAATGAATCAACCGCGTGTGTAACCGTGATGGTCTCTTTCCGGCGGAGGCCGGGAAGTGAACACGGTTGTTGGAGTTATGCTTGACGTAGGTAGTCCAGGATCACTTCTTGATCATACTTTTATCGACCGTGCTTTGCCTTCTCTTCTCGCTCTCATTTGCGTATGTTAGCCACCATATATGCTAGTCGCTTGCTGCAGCTCCACCTCATACCTTTACCTTACCCATAAGCTTAAATAGTCTTGATCGCGAGGGTGCGAGATTGCTGAGTCCCTGTGGCTCACAGATACTTCCAAAAACCAGTTTGCAGGTGCCGATGAGACCGTGCAGATGACGCAACCAAGCTCAGGAGGAGCTCGATGAAGACCTTGTTCATTTGTGTTGTTTCGTTCTAGTTGATCAGTAGTGGAGCCCAGTTGGGGTCGATCGGGGACCTTTGTTGCATTTGGGGTTCTTATTTTATTTTGGTTCCGTAGTCGGACCTTGAGTGTAATTGAATGATGTAATGCTTTATTCCTGTATTTGTGTGAAGTGGTGATTGTAAGCCAACTATATACCTTTTCCTTATTATATTACATGGGTTGTGTGAAGATTACCTCACTTGTGACATATGCCTTCAATGCGATTATGCCTCTAAGTCGTGCCTCGACACGTGGGAGATATAGTCGCATCGAGGGTGTTACAGCGGCGGCCAAGGGAGGTTTCCCTCCCCCCCAAGGCACCTAGGGGTGCCTTCCACTTGTAGGACTCTTCCCCTTTTGAAACCCTAGGCACATGGGCCTCTTGGGGCTGGCGCCCTTGGCCCATGTAGGCCAAGGTGCACCCCCTATAGCCCATGTGGCCCCCCGGGGCAGGTGGCCCCACCCGGTGGGCCCCCGGGACCCTTCCGATGACCCCGAAACTTGTCCCGATGGCCGAAACAGCACTTCCTATATATAATTCTTTACCTCCGGACCATTCCGGAACTCCTCGCGACGTCCGGGATCTCATCCGGGACTCCGAACAACATTCGGGTTACTGCATATACATTTCCCTACAACCCTAGCGTCACCGAACCTTAAGTGTGTAGACCCTACGGGTTCGGGAGACATGTAGACATGACCGAGATCGCTCTCCGGTCAATAACCAACAGCGGGATCTGGATACCCATGTTGGCTCCCACATGCTCCTCGATGATCTCATCGGATGAACCACGATGTCGAGGATTCAAGCAACCCCGTATGCAATTCCCTTTGTCAATCGATATGTTACTTGCCCGAGATTCGATCGTCGGTATCCCAATACCTCGTTCAATCTCGTTACCGGCAAGTCACTTTACTCGTACCGTAATGCATGATCCCGTGACCAGACACTTGGTCACTTTGAGCTCATAATAATGATGCATTACCGGGTGGGCCCAGTGATACCTCTCCGTCATACGGAGTGACAAATCCTAGTCTTGATCCGTGTCAACCCAACAGACACTTTCGGAGATACCCGTAGTCTACCTTTATAGCCACCCAGTTACGTTGTGATGTTTGGTATACCCAAAGCACTCCTACGGTATCCGGGAGTTACACGATCTCATGGTCTAAGGAAAAGATACTTGACATTGGAAAACTCTAGCAACCGAACTATATGATCTTGTGCTATGTTTAGGATTGGGTCTTGTCCATCACATCATTCTCCTAATGATGTGATATCGTTATCAATGACATCCAATGTCCATAGTCAGGAGACCATGACTATCAGTTGATCAACGAGCTAGTCAACTAGAGGCTTACTAGGGACATGTTGGTGTCTGTTATTCACACATGTATTACGATTTCCGGATAACACAATTATAGCATGAATAAAGACAATTATCATGAACAAGGAAATATAATAATAATGCTTTTATTATTGCCTCTAGGGCATATTTCCAACAGTAGCCTCTTTCGATAAGTAAGAGTGTCGAACCCAACGAGGAGCTAAAGGTAGAAGAAATATTCCCTCAAGTTCTATTGACCACCGATACAACTCTACGCACGCCTAATGTTCGCTTTACCTAGAACAAGTATGAAACTAGAAGTACTTTGTAGGTGTTGTTGGATAAGTTTGCAAGACAATAAAGAGCGCGTAAATAAAAAGTCGGGGCTGTTTAGATAAAGACACAACTAAGTTATTTTTAGTAAATACCTTTTCATTACGAGAAAGTTATTTGTCCCTAGGCAATCAATAACTAGACCGGTAATCATTATTGCAATTATATTTGAGGGAGATGCATAAGCTAACATACTTTCTCCACTTGGATCATATGCA
Organism: Triticum monococcum; assembly: GCA_034509565.1. Lineage (NCBI taxonomy): Eukaryota > Viridiplantae > Streptophyta > Magnoliopsida > Poales > Poaceae > Triticum > Triticum monococcum. The sequence goes on from CM067845.1 coordinate 348,978,866, forward strand.
TTTATGATTGGAACTCTAGCAAGAATCCGCAACTACTAAAGATCATTAAGGTAAAACCAAACCATAACATTAAAGTATCAAGTCCTCTTTATCCCATACGCAAACAACCTACTTACTCGGGTCTGTGCTTCTGTCACTCACGCCACCCACCATAAGCAAATCATGAACATATTGAAAACCCTACAGCTGGAATCCCTCACGCTTGCGTGACATGGAGAGCATCATAGGACAGCACCAATAATAAAACATGCAACTCAAACCAATCACGATCATAAATTAACCCATTGGACAAAATGGATCTACTCAAACATCATAGGATAGCCATACATCATTGGGAAATAATATATAGCGTTGAGCACCGTGTTTAAGTAGAGATTACAGCGGGTAAAAGAGGGGTTACACTGCTGCATAGAGGGGGGAAGAGTTGGTGATGATGGCGGTGAAGTTGTTGGTGAAGATTGTGGTGATGATGATGGCCCCCGGTGGCACTCCGGCGCCACCGGGAGCGAGGGGGAGAGAGCACCCTCCTTATTCTTCTTCTTCTTCCTTGACCTCCTCCCTAGATGGGAGAAGGGTGTCCCCTCTGGTCCATGGCCTCCATGGCATGGGAGGGGCGAGAGCCCCTCCGAGATTGGATCTGTCTCTCTGTCTCTCTCTGTTTCTGCGTTCTGCCTGCTGCCCTTTCACCGTTATGTATATATATGGAGATCCGTAACTTCGGTTGGACTGAAATCTTTGCCGTGATTTTCTCCTGAAAATTATGTTTCTTGCGGCCGAAGAAGAGCATTAACCGCCTTACGGGGGGCCCACGAGGGTCAGGGGCGCGCCCAGGGGGTGGCGCTTGCCCCCTGCCTCATGCCTCCCTCGGGAACCGCCTCGCGTGGATTTTTCTTCCCATATTCTCCAAATATTCCAAAAATATTCTCCGTCCGTTTTTATCCCGTTTGGATTCCGTTTTATATGGGGTTTCTGTGAAACATAAAACATGCAACAAACAGGAACTCGCACTGGGCACTGGATCAATATGTAAGTCCCAAAAATAGTATAAAAAGTTGCCAAAAGTATATTAAAGTTGTAGAATATTGGCATCAAATAATAAAAAATTATAGACACGACGTATACGTATCAGCATCCCCAAGCTTAATTCCTGCTCGTCCTTGAGTAGGTAAATGGTAAAAAAAAGTAATTTTTGATGTGGAATGCTACCTAGCATAATCTTGATCACATAATCTAATCATGGCCTGAATATTAGGACACGAGTGATTCAAAGCAATAGTCTATCATTTGACATAAAAACAATAATACTTCAAGCCTACTAATAAAGCAATCATGTCTTTTCAAAATAACATGGCCAAAGAAAGTTATCCCTACAAAATCATATAGTCTGGCTATGCTCCATCTTCACCACACAAAATAGTCACAAAATCATATAGGCTGGCTCATACTTTTGACGTTCTCAAACCTTTTCAACTTTCACACAATACATGAGCGTGAGCCATGGACATAGCACTATAGGTGGAATAGAATGGTGGTTGTGGAGAAGACAAAAAGGAGAAGATAGTCTTACATCAACTAGGCGTATCAACGGGCTATGGAGATGCCCATCAATAGATATCAATGTGAGTGAGTAGGGATTGCCATGCAACGGATGCACTAAGAGCTATAAGTGTATGAAAGCTCAGACTGAAAACTAAGTGGGCGTGCATCCTACTTGCTTGCTCCTGAAGACCTCGGGCGTTTGAGGAAGCCCATCATCGGAATATACAAGCCAAGTTCTATTATGAAAATTCCCACTAGTATATGAAAGTGATAACTCAAGAGTATCTCTATATGAAGAACATGGTGCTACTCTGAAGCACAAGTGTGGTAAAAGAATAGTAACATTGCTCCTTCTCTCTTTTTCTCTCTTTTTTTGTTTTTTTGGTGGGCTTCTTTGGCCTCTTTTATTATTTTTTAAAGTCTGGAGTCTCCTCCCGACTTGTGGGGGAATCATAGTCTCCATCATCCTTTCCTCACTGGGGCAATGCTCTAATAATGACGATCATCACACTTTTATTTACTTACAACTCAATATTACAACTCGATACTAGAACAAAGATATGACTCTATATGAATGCCTCCAGCGGTGTACCGGGATGTGCAATGATCTAGCGTAGCAATGACATCAAAAAAACGGACAAGCCATGAAAACATCATGCTAGCTATCTTATGATCATGCAAAGCAATATGACAATGAATGCTCAAGTCATGTATATGATGATGATGGAAGTTGCATGGCAATATATCTCGGAATGGCTATGGAAATGCCAGGATAGGTAGGTATGGTGGCTGTTTTGAAGAAGGTATATGGTGGGTTTATGGTATCGGCGAAAGTTGCGCGGTACTAGAGAGGCTAGCAATGGTGGAAGGCTGAGAATGCGTATAATCCATGGACTCAACATTAGTCATAAATAACTCACGTACTTATTGCAAAAGTCTATTGGCTATCGAAACAAAGTACTACGCGCATGCTCCTAGGGGGATAGATTGGTAGGAAAAGACCATCGCTCGTCCCCGATCGCCACTCATAAGGAAGACAATCAATAAATAAATCATGCTCCGACTTCATCACATAACGGTTCACCATACATGCATGCTACGGGAATCACAAACTTCAACACAAGTATTTCTACAATCCACAACTACCCACTAGCATGACTCTAATATCACCATCTTTATATCGCAAAACTATTGCAAGGAATCAAACATATCATATTCAGCGATCTACAAGTTTTATGTAGGATTTTATGACTAACCATGTGAATGACCGGTTCCTGTCATCTCTCTAAATAGATATAAGTGAAGCAAGAGAGTTTAAATCTTTCTACAAAAGATATGCCCACGCTCTAACAAATATAAGCGAAGCAAAAGAGCATTCTACAAATGGCGGTTTTCTATGTAAAGAGAAACAGGCAATCCAAACTTCAAATGATATAAGTGAAGCACATGAAGCATTCTATAAAGCCATACTCAAAAGATATAAGTTAAGTGCATAGAGAATTCAATAAATCAACCAAGGACTATCTCATACCAGAATGGTGCATAAAACAAAAGTGAAAACTAAATGCAAAAGACGCTCCAAGATTGCACATATCCATGAACGAAACGAATCCGAAAGCATACCGATACTTGTTGAAGAAAGAGGGGATGCCTTCCGAGGCATCCCCAAGATTAGACGCTTGAATCTCCTTGAATATTTACTTGGGGTGCCTCGGGCATCCCCAATACCGAGCTCTTGCCTCTCTTCCTTCTTCTCACATCGAGACCTTCTCGATCATCGAACACTTCATCCACACAAGACTTCAACAGAAAACTCGGTAAGATCCGTTAGTATAATAAAGCAAATCACTACTCTAAGTACTGTTGCAAACCAATTAATATTTTTCTTTTGCATTGTAGCTACTGTAATATAACTTTTCCATGTCTTAATCCACTGATATAGATCGATAGTTTCATCAAAACAAGCAAACTATGCATCAAAAACAGAATCTGTCTAAAACAGAACAGTCTATAATAATTTGAACATTCACCATACCTCTGGTACTCCAAAAATTCTACCAAAATTAGGAAAAATAAAAAATTGGTATAGAAAGACAGTGCAAAAGGAATTAGAACCATTTGACGTTCCAGTAAAAAAATGTAAAATCGCGCACTACAGCCAAAGTTTCTGTCCTGCACCGTACAAACCAACAAGCAAAGTAAACATCCTAAAGGCAAATCTTGGCACATTATTTTTATAATACAAAGGAATTGTACAAGGGGATAATTATTTTTGTTGAATAGTTTCTATAATCAAGGGTCACAAAGTTTCCATGGGCATGAACAAAGTTCAAGGCTAGCTCCCATTTTAACAATGCTCGTCTTTGTCACTTTCGCTTTTCTTTTTGAAAAAGTTTTAGATTCCCCTCTTTATTTTTTTGTTTTTAAACTTTATAAAAGCACTCAACAGAAATAAATGACTCTCTAAAACTTCCAGGTTGTCTCCCTAGCAGCGCTTTCTTTAAAGCCATTAAGCTAGGCATATAGTGCTCAAGTATTGGATCCACCCGGATCCCAAGGTATATCAAAGCCAATTTGAAATAGCAATGATTTGGAATTTAGTAGTGAGCACAAATCAACATATATCAAGAAATTGCGAAGTCTAACTCTCTTCCTATGCATTGGCATGTCATAAAAGAACAATTCATGCACACACAGTAAAGGCCAATGCATAGTATAAACAGTTTCTTGCAATTTTATCATATTGGAAACATGGAGAAGCGGAGATGTAGTTCCTCTCTCATTGTAATTGAAAGTAGGAGCAGAAAGCACATGCATATTATATCTATCTAAATCATCATGTGTAACGATAAAAGGCAACCCATCAGTATAATCCTTAATAAAAGCAAACTTCTCCGATATAATGTAGTTTGGAGAATTCAAAAAGATAATAGGACTATCATGTGCGGGTGCAATAGCAACAATTTCATGTTTAACATAAGGAACTATAGCAAGTTCATCTCCGTAAGCATCATTCATATTGGCATCATGGCCACAAGCATAGCAAGCATCATCAAAAAGGGATATTTCAAGAGAATCAATGGGAGCATGCCAATCATCATAGCAATCATCCTTCGGTAAGCACGAAGGGAAATTAAACAATGTATGAGTTGAAGAGTTACTCTCATTAGAAGGTGGGCACGGGTAGCTAATCCGCTCTTCCTCCTTTTGTTCTTCGCTCTCCTCCTCATCTTTTTCATCCAATGAGCCCACAGTTTCATCAATTTCTTCTTCCATAGGCTCCTGCAAAATATTAGTCTCTTCTTGGACAGCGAAGGAGACCTCGATCTATGGTTTAACATAGGCATTAGAAGCATAATTCTCATAACAATATTCAAGTATGGCAAAATTTTCAGATTTGTAAAGAGTAGCATCATACTTTTCAATCAAAGAAGCAATTTCATAAGCATCCTTAAAAGCAACAAATTCTTCAATTTGTTGAACATCATAGTAATTATAAACACCCTTAGCATAAGAATATACAATTCCATTATCACTAAACAAACATTGATAGGGAAGGTGTTTCTTAGGGTCTTCAGAACAACAAGTAATATCATATATTTCACATAAATTCCAAGCATAGCATTGCAAACGATGAATTTGATACAGTAAACGTTTCCCTTTTTCAGATATACGGTGTCGCGCATAACAAGCATGCTCATCTAAGGATTTGCCCTCAACTAAGCTAGTTGGGGTTTCAGCACGAGCACATAGGGGTGAAGATGATCCAAGTAATAAGCTTCAGGAGTGTGATAGACTTTGAGTGGTTCTTCAACCATTGATTCAGTAGGTACAACTAATTTTTTTGGTATTTTGCATTTCCTACCCATAACTAAAGATAGAAAACAACTAAGAATAGCAAATAAAAAATTACTTAGTGATAAAGCAAACAAGCACACACGAGAATATTCACCCCATGCTATGGCTCCCCGGCAACAGCGCCAGAAAAAGGTCTTGATAACCCACAAGTATAGGGGATCAATTGTAGCCACTTTCGATAAGTAAGAGTGTCGAACCCAATGAGGAGCTAAAGGTAGAACAAATATTCCCTCAAGTTCTATCGACCACCGATACAACTCTATGCACGCCTAATGTTCGCTTTACCTAGAACAAGTATGAAACTATAAGTACTTTGTAGGTTTTGTTGGATAAGTTTGCAAGATAATAAAGAGCGCGTAAATAAAAAGTAGGGGCTGTTTAGATAAAGACACAACTAAGTTAGTTTTAGTAAAGAGCTTTTTGTTATGAGAAAGTTATTTGTCCCTAGGCAATCAATAACTAGACCGGTAATCATTATTGCAATTTTATTTGAGGGAGAGTCATAAGCTAACATACTTTCTCTACTTGGATCATATGCACTTATGATTGGAACTCTAGCAAGCATCCGCAACTACTAAAGATCATTAAGGTAAAACCCAACCATAGCATTAAAGTATCAAGTCCTCTTTATTGCATATGCAAACAACCTACTTACTCGGGTCTGTGCTTCTGTCACTCACGCCACCCACCATAAGCAAATCATGAACATATTGCAAACCCTACAGCGGGAATCCCTCATGCTTGCATGACACGGAGAGCACCATAGGACATCACCAATAATAAAACATGCAACTCAAACCAATCACGATTATCAATTAACCCATTGGACAAAACGGATCTACTCAAACATCATAGGATAGCCATACATCATTGGAAAATAATATAACGTTGAGCACCATGTTTAAGTAGAGATTACAGCGGGTAAAAGAGGGGTTACACCGCTACATAGAGGGGGGAAGAGTTGGTAATGATGGCGGTGAAGTTGTTGGTGAAGATTGCGGTGATGATGATGGCCCCCAGTGGCACTCCGGCGCCACCGGAAGCGAGGGGGAGAGAGCCCCCTCCTTCTTCTTATTCCTTGACCTCCTCCCTAGATGGGAGAAGGGTTTCCCCTTTGGTCCATGGCCTCCATGGCATGGGAGGGGCGAGAGCCCCTCCGAGATTGGATCTATCTCTCCGTATCTCTCTGTTTCTGTGTGCTGCCCTTTCACCATTTCGTATATATATGGAGATCCGTAACTCCGATTCGACTAAAATCTTTGCCATGATTTTTTTTCTTAAAATTAGCTTTCTTGCGGCCGAAGAAGAGCATTAACCGCCTTACGAGGGGCCCACGAGGGTCAGGGGCGCGCCCCTGCCTCGTGCCTCCCTCGGGAACCGTCTCGCATGGATTTTTCTTCCCATATTCTCCAAATATTCCAAAAATATTCTCTGTCTGTTTTATCCCGTTTGGATTCAGTTTGATATGGGCTTTCTGCGAAACATAAAACATGCAACAAACAGGAACTGGCACTGGGCAGTGGATCAATATGTTAGTCCCAAAAATAGTATAAAAAGTTGCCAAAAGTATATTAAAGTTTTAGAATATTGGCATGGAACAATCAAAAATTATAGATACGGCAGAGACGTATCAGCATCCCCAAGCTTAATTCCTGCTTGTCCTCGAGTAGGTAAATGATAAAAAAAAGTAATTTTTGATGTGGAATGCTACTAGAATAATCTTGATCACATAATCTAATCATGGCATGAATATTAGGACACGAGTGATTCAAAGCAATAGTCTATCATTTGACATAAAAACAATAATACTTCAAGCCTACTAATAAAGCAATCATGTCTTTTCAAAATAACATGGCCAAAGAAAGTTATCCCTACAAAATCATATAGTCTGGCTATGCTCCATCTTCACCACACAAAATAGTCACATCATGCACAACCCCGATGACAAGCCAAGAAATTGTTTCAATCTTTTGACGTTCTCAAACCTTTTCAACTTTCACACAATACATGAGCGTGAGCCATGGGCATAACACTATAGGTGGAATAGAATGGTGGTTGTGGAGAAGACAAAAAGGAGAAGATAGTCTCACATCAACTAGGCGTATCAACGGGCTATGGAGATGCCCATCAATAGATATCAATGTGAGTGAGTAGGGATTGCCATGCAACAGATGCACTAAGAGCTATAAGTGTATGAAAGCTCAAACTGAAAACTAAGTGGGTGTGCATCCAACTTGCTTGCTCATGAAGACCTCGGGCGTTTGAGGAAGCCCATCATCGGAATATACAAGCCAAGTTCTATTATGAAAATTCCCACTAGTATATGAAAGTGATAACTCAAGAGTCTCTCTATATGAAGAACATGGTGCTACTCTGAAGCACAAGTGTGGTAAAAGGATAGTAACATTGCCCCTTCTCTCTTTTTCTCTCTTTTTCTCTGAAGCATTGGGCACAAGTGTGGTTTATCCTCTACTAGATTTTTCTCATTATCGTTGTCACCCTCCTTGGGTGTATCCACCATGTACATGTCATACGAAGAGGTGGTCGTCCAGCGTCCGGTAAACGGCGGGTTTTCGGCTTGCTCCTCTCCTGCATCGTCATCCATATCATCGATGTCTTCAGAGTCATAATCGAGCATGTCAGTTAAGTCCTCAACTATGGCCATGAAGTGGGTGGAGGGTGGGATGTAAAATTCCCCGCTCTCAACCCCTAGTTCGGGCTGGGCGTAGTTCGAACGTTGCTCCTCTGTAATCTCGAGGGATCGCATCAAGTACAGAGCCGCGCTTAAAGGTGAGATTTGTTGAGGGAGAAAAGAATCCGTGGAGTATGGTTCTTTGTGATGGTTGTCGGTCACACTGCTTCCTCCGGCTCTCCAGTACTGGGCCTAATGGTAATAGATAGTCCGGCAGGTTTAAAAATCCCGTCTTCGGTCCTGACGAGGCGCTCTGGCTCTAAGGCGAGAGCAGAGGTTGGGGTCGTGAATCCTTGGAAGATCAACTCTCCTCGGATATCAGTGACATGACCCAGGTTTCCAAAGCTAATCTGGTGACCTGGGACGTAGCTGTCGATCTGCTCTAGATGGCCAAGTGAGTTGGCCCGCAGTATGAAGCCGCCGAATATGAAGATCTGGCCGGGCAGAAAAACCTCCCCTAGGGCAACATCATTGCAGATGACGGATGGAGCCATCGAACCTTCTGGCGGCAACACAGTGGAACTCTCACTGAAAGCACCAATGTCGGTGTCAAAACCGGCGGATCTCGGCTAGGGGATCCCGAACTGTGCGTCTAAGGTTGATGGTAACAGGAGACAGGGGACACGGAGTTTTACCCAGGTTCGGGCCCTCTATGGAGGTAATACCCTATGTCCTGCTTGATTGATATTGATGAGTATGGGGGTTACAAGAGTTGATCTACCATGAGATCGTAATGGCTAAAACCCTAGAAGTCTAGCCTGCATGATTGTGATTGCCTCTACAGACTAAACCCTTCGATTTATATAGACACCGGAAGGGACTAGGGTTGTACAAAGTCGGTTACAGAGAAAGGAATCTTCATATCCGAACGCCAGGCTTGCCATCCATGCCAATGAGAGTCCCATCCGGACACGGGAGAGAGTCTTTTGTCTTGTATCTTCATAGCCCATTAGTCCGGCCAATGTCCAACAGGTGGGACGCCCGAGGACTCCTTAATCCAGGACTCCCTCAGTGCCCCCTCCCCCGTATATAAATAAGGGGAGGAGGAGGCCGGCCGTCCACAAGGGGCGCGCCAAGGGGGGAGGAATCCTACTCCTAGTAGGAGTAGGTTTCCCCCTTTCCTAGTCCAAGAAAGAGAAGATGGGAAAGAGGAGAGAAGAGAAGGAAGGAGGGCCCTCCCCCTTCCCTTGTCCAATTTGGACTGGGCAAGGGGGGGCCACGCGCCGGCTCTGGCCGTCGCTCTCTCTTCTCCAATAAGGCCCATTATGGCCCATTAATCCCCCGGGGGGTTCCCGTAACCTCCCGGTACTCCAGAAAATACCTGATACACTTCGGAACCATTCCAGTGTCCAAATATAACCTTCCAATATATCTATCTTTATGTCTCGACCATTTCGAGACTCCTCGTCATGTCTGTGATCTCATCGGTACTCCGAACAACCTTCGGTACATCAAATCACATAACTCATAATACATATCGTCATCGAACGTTAAGCGTGCGGACCCTACGGGTTCGAGAACTATGTAGACATGACCGAGACATATCTCCAGTCAATAACCAATAGCGGAAACTAGCTGCTCATATTGGTCCCTACATATTCTACGAAGATCTTTATCGGTCAAACCGCGTAACAACATACGTTGTTCCCTTTGTCATCGGTATGTTACTTCCCCGAGATTCGATCGTCGGTATCATCATACCTATTGCAATCTCGTCACTGGCAAGTCTCTTTACTCGTTCCGTAATGCATCATCCCGTGGCTAACTCATTAGTCACATTGCTTGCAAGGTTCATAGTGATGTGCATTACCGAGAGGGCCTAGAGATACCTCTCCTATACAAGGAGTGACAAATCCTAATTTCGATCTATGCCAACTCAACAAACACCATCGGAGACACCTGTAGAGCATCTTTATAATCACCCAGTTACGTTGCGATGTTTGATAGCACACAAGGTGTTCCTCCGGTATTCGGAGTTGCATAATCTCATAGTCATGGGAACATGTATAAGTCATGAAGAAAGCAATAGCAATAAACTAAACGATCATAGTGCTAAGCTAACGGATGGGTCTAGTCCATAACATCATTCTCTAATGATGTGATCCCGTTCATCAAATGACAACACATGTCCATGGCTAGGAAACTTAACCATCTTTGATTAACGAGCTAGTCAAGTAGATGCATACTAGGGACACTCTGTTTGTCTATGTATTTCACACATGTACTAAGATTCCGGTTAATACAACTCTAGGATGAATAATAAGCATTTGTAATGATATAAGGAAATATAAACAACAACTTTATTGTTGCCTCTAGGGCATATTTCCTTCAATATGATTGATGATCATAAGCGTAAATATAGGTTAGTGATATGTCTCCAACATGCCTATAATTTTTTATTGTTCGAAGCTATTGTATTATCCATCTTGGATGTTTTATATGCATTATTATGCTATTTTACATCATTTTTGTAGACTAACCTATTAACCTAGTGCCCTGTGCCAGTTGTTGTTTTTTCCTTGTTTTTTCTTTTACAGCAAATCAATACCAAACGGAGTCCAAACGAAACGTGATGTCTACTACCCAACTTTTTTCTTGTACACTCGTGTTGGGCTTCCAAGCGCAGAGTTTTGTAGGACAATAGTAGGTTTCCCTCAAGTGGATGACCTAAGGTTTATCAATTCGTGGGAGGCATAGGATGAAGGTGGTCTCTTTCAAACAAGCCTGCAAGCAAATACAATAAATCTATTGTGTCCCCAACAAACCCAAATAATGGCAAATTGTATAGGTGCACTATTTCGGCGAAGAAATAGTTATAAAAGTGTAATATTGATGGTAGAAATATATTTTTATAATCTGAATAAATAAAAACAGTAAGGTAGCAAATAGTAAACGGGCACAAAAATGGTATTGCAATGCTTGAAAATGAGGCCTAGGGTCCGTACTTTCACTAGTGCAACCTCTCAACAATGCTAATATAATTGGATCATATAACCATCCCTCAACATGCAACGAAGAATCACTCCAAAGTTCCTATCTAGTGGAGAATATAAGACAGAATTGTTTGTAGGGTACGAAACCACCTCAAAGCTATTCTTTACGATCAATCTATCCTAGAGTTCGTACTAAAATAACACAAAGCTATTCTTTCTGATTGATCTAACCAAGAGTTCATACTAAAATAACACCAGAGAAAATTCAAATTCATAATATTCAATCCAATACAAAGAACTTCAAAGAGTGCCCCAAGATTTTTACCGGAGAAACAAAGACAAGAACATGCATTAACCCCTATGCATAGATTACCCCAATGTCACCTCGGGAATCCGTGAGTTGAGTGCCAAAACATATATCAAGTGGATCAATACAATACCCCATAGCCACCACGAGTATTCAATTGAAAGACATATATCAAGTGTTCTCAAATCTATAAAAGTATTCAATCCGGTAACAACGAAATCTCAAAGGGAAAAAAATCAATTCATCACAACAAGATAGAGAGGCGAAAACACCATATGATCCGACTATATTAACAAAGCCCGTGATACATCAAGATCGTGACATCTCAAGAACACGAGAGAGAGAGAGAGAGAGAGAGAGAGATTAAACACATAGCTACTGGTACAAACCCTCAGCCCCGAGGGTGGACAACTCCCTCCTCATGGTAGTGGCCACTGAGATGATGAAGATGGCCACCGGTGATGATTCCCCTCCTCCGGCAGGGTGCCGGAACGGGTCTAGATTGGTTTACGGTGGCTACAAAGCCTTACCGCTGCAGAACTTTTGATCTAGGTAAACCCCGAGGGTTTTTGGAATATTTGCGAATTTATAGGGTAAAGAGGGGGTGCGGGAGGCCACCGAGGTGTGCAAAACCCACCTGGGCGCGCTTGGCCCCCCCAGGCGCGCTCTGGTGGGTTGTGCCCCCCTCGGGGCACCCCCTAGGTGTTTCTCTGGCCCATCCAGGGTGTTCTGGTCCATACAAAATCTCCAAAAAAATCACAGTGTTTGGACTCCGTTTGATATTGATTTCCTGCGATGTAAAAAACAAGCAAAAACAACAACTGGCATTGGGCACTGGGTCAATAGTTTAGTCCCAAAAAATGGTATAAAGTTGCAATAAAATGATTGTAAAACATCCAAGAATGATAATATAACTGCATGAATACTTCATAAATTATATATACGTTGGAGACGTATCAGAACGGAACTTTTTGACGATTTTTCTTGGACCATAAGACACCTAGGAAGCTTCAGGAGGAGGCCAGAAGGCTCACGGGTGAGCCACAAGCTCACCAGGCATGCCCTAGGGGGGCGCCCTATGAGCTTGTGCCCCCCCCCCCCCCCCCCGTGGCTCCTCTAACCCTAATCTCAGCTCTATAAATACCCAATTATTTCTCGTATACCAGAGGGCACACCAAAAATACTTTTCTGCCGCTGCAAGCTTCTGTTCTCGTGAGATCCCATCTTGGGGCCTTTTACGGCACTCCACCGGAGGGGGATTCGAGCACGGAGGGCCTCTACACCAACATTGCTGCCCTTCCGATGATGTGTGAGTAATTTACCACAAACCTACGAGTCCATAGAGAATATCTAGATGGCTTCTTCTCTCTTTAATCTTCAATACAATGTTCTCCTCGATGTTCTTGGAGTTTTATTCGATGTAATCTTCTTTTGCGTGCGTTTGCTGAGATCCGATGAATTGTGGATTTATGATCAGATTATGTATGAATGTTATTTGATTCTTCTCTGAACTCTTTTATGCATGATTAATATAGCTTTGTATTTCTCTCCGATCTATTGATTTGGTTTGGCCAACTAGAATGATTTTTCTTGCAATGGAATATGTGCTTTGTAATGGGTTCAATCTTGTGGTGTCCTCACCCAGTGAAAGAAGGGGTAGCAAGGCACGTATTTGTATTGTTGCCATTAAGGATAAAAAGGTGGGGTTTATACCATATTGATTGGATCTATCCCTCTACATCATGTCATCTTGCTTAAGGCGTTACTCCGTTCTTGTTAACTTAATACACTAGATGCATGCTGGATAGCGGTCGATATGTGGAGTAATAGTAGTAGATGCAGGCAGGAGTCGGTCTACTTGTCATAGACATTATGCTTATATTCATGATCATTGCATTAGATATCGTCATAACTTTGCGCTTTTCTATCAATTGCTCAACAGTAGTTTGTTTACCCACCGTATGCGTTCTTTCAAGAGAGAAGACTCTAGTGAAAACTATGCCCCCTGAGTCTATTTCTCATCATATTATTTTCAGATCTATAAAACCAAAAACACAAAAATACCTTGCTGCACTTTTATTTATCTTTTATACCTATCTCTATCAGATCTCATCCTTGCAATTAACCGTGAAGGGATTGGCAACCCCTTTTATCATGTTGGGTGCAAGTATTTGTTTGTTTGTGTAGTGCAACTATTGGAGACTTGTTTGTTCCTCCTACTGGATTGATACCTTGATTCTTAACTGAGAGAAATACTTATCTCTACTTTGTTGCATCACCCTTTCTTGTTCAAGGGAAAAACAGATGCAAGCTCAAGATGTAGCAGGAAGAATTTCTGGCACCATTGCCGGGGAGGATCTGCATCAAGCTTACCAAGTACCTACCATAAACTCTCATCTCTTGCACTTACATTATTCACCTGCCTCTCATTTTCCTTTCCCCCATTTCTAAAACATTTTCAGGAAAACACAAAAATATTTGCCTTTTTATTCACCTTCTTTCCGTTCGTCTTTTTTGTTTGCTTTTTGTTTGCTTGTGTGCTAGATTGCTTACTTTTCCATCATATCTCAATCCAAAAGTATTGATCTTTACCATAAAAAGTTGGAAGAAATTGAAAATAATGCTAAAAGCTTCATGTCTTTGCAATTTGAGCATAATAGTTTCTTTTGGAATGAACTTAAAGAACAAAATACTATGATTGAGTATATCAATAAAGAGCTTCATGATGTTAATAGGGAAGTTATTGGTCTTAAATCTAAACTCATTCATATTGAAAATTTAGTAGCTCAAATTTCCGATAAGCAAACTACGTTAATAAATAGGATGGCTACTAAACCTGAATCTTTGAATCATGATGAAGATCTTAAAGTGATTGGTGTGACTCCTATTGAATCTTTGTTTTCTAATATTAAACTTGATAAAGAAGGGAGACTGGAGATGAGTCAACTTTAGCTAGAAGGCGTCCCCAACAATTTGGAGGGTGAAGATCTTAATAAAAAATTGATAAAAGTGGCATTGCTGAGGTCAAAACTTTAACTAGTGATGTGCCCACTGTTTTGGATTTCAAGGATTTTAATTATGATAATAGTTATTTGATTGTTATTTGATTGATTATATTTCCTTGTTGCAATCCATGCTTAATTCACCTCATGCTTATAGTCAAAATAAACTTTTTACTAAACATATCGTTGATGCTATGATGAAATATTTTGAAGAAAAACTTGAGTTGGAAGTTTCAATCCCTAGAAAGCTTTCTGATGAATGGGAACCTACTATTAAAATTAAGATTAAAGATTATGAGCACAATGCTTTGTGTGATTTGGGTGCTATCGTTTCCACTATCCCAAAAACTCTATGTGGTGTGCTAGGTTTCCATAAACTTGATGATTGTTCCTTAAATTTGCACTTAGCAGTAGGAATTATGTTCTCATAGATTTTATTGTGCTTGATATATATTGCAATCCTACATCCCCTATTGTTCTTGGTAGACCTTTCCTTAGAATGATTGGTGCAATTATTGATATGAAAGTAGGAAACATTAGATTTCAATTTACGTTAAGGAAGGAAATGGAACACTTTCCAAGAAAGAAAATTAAGTTGCCATATGAATCTATTATGAGGGCTACTTATGGATTGAATACCAAAGATGACAATATCTAGATCTATACATTATGCCTAGCTAGGGGCATAAAACAATAACGCTTGTTGGGAGGCAACCCAATTTTATTTCATGTTTTTTGTTTTTGCTTCTGTTTTTCAATAAATATGCAATTATACTTATGTTATGATTGTGTTTTAGTATTTTAATTAGTGTTTGTGCCAAGTAAGACCTTTGGGATGATCTATGGTGATACTTGATTTGATTTTGCTGAAAACGGAAACTTCTGTGTCCAGTAGCAGAATTGTTAAAATTTGCTCGAGCATGTTCTGGTTTGGAATTGTTTACACAAGATTGACATACAAATTGCCTTTGTTTTTCCTAATTTTTCAGAATTTTTAGAGTTACAGAAGTATGACTATAATTCAGGTCTTCACAGACTGTTCTGTTTTTGACAGATTCTATTTTTTATGCATTGTTCTCTTATTTTGATGAATCTATGGGTAGTATCGAGGGGTATGAACCATGGTGAAGTTGGACTATGATAGATATAATGCTAATATAAACTTAGAATGAGTTCACAACGGTACCTAAGTGGTGATTTGCTTCTATAATACTAACGGAGCTCACAAGTTTTATGTTGAGTTTTGTGTTGTGAAGTTTTCAAGTTTTGGGTGAAGTTTCGATGGACTACGGAATAAGGAGTGGCAAGAGCCTAAGATTGGGGATGCCCAAGGCACCCCAAGGTAATATTCAAGGACAATCAAGCATCTAAGCTTGGGGATGCCCCGGATGGCATCCCCTCTTTTATCTTCAATCCATCGGCAAAATTACTTGGGGAAAACTTTGTTTTTGCCACTCTAGCTTTTGCCAATTTTTCTTATGCCACTCTAGAATTTGACATCTCACCATTTGCCACTCTTGTCTTTTCACAATACATCACAAATGTCATTCCATGGCAAAAATGATAATTTTTCATTTCACTTTTGCCACTCTTAGCTTTTGACAATGTATCACAATTGCCACTATAATTTTTTTGCTTTTGCCATGGAATGGCAAAAGTGATATATTGTCAAAAGCTAAGAGTGGCAAAAGTGAAATGTCAAATTCAAGAGTGGCGTAAGCAAAGTGGGCAAAACTAGAGTGGCAAAAACAAAGTTTTCCCAATTACTTGAGGCTATATTTTTATTCACCACATGATATGTGTTTTGCTTGGAGCATCTTGTATTATATGAGTATTTGCTTTTAATTTGCCACAATCAACCTTGATGTACACACCTTTTGATAAGGACACACATTAATCATGCATTTATTAGAATACTCTATGTGCTTCACTTATATCTTTTGAGCTGGGCGGTTGCTCTAGTGCTTCACTTATATCTTTTTAGAGCACGGCGGTGGTTTTATTTTGAAGAAATTCATGAACTCTCATGCTTCACTTATATTATTTTGAGAGTCTTAAAAATAGTATGGAAATTTGCTTAGGTTATGAATTTAGTCCTAATATGCTGGTATTCAAGAGGGATATAATAAGAACTTTCATGAAGATCATTAAATATATGAGAAGTTTGATTCCTTGCATTTGTTTTGAGATATAAATATGGTAATATTAGAGTCATGCTAGTGAGTAATTATGGATTAATAAGAATATTTGTGTTAAGGTTTATGATTCTCGAAGCATGCATGTATGGTCTCTCGTTATGCGATGAAGTTGGAACATGATTTATTTTTGATTGTCTTCCTTATGAGTGGTGGTCGGGGACAAGCGATGGTCTTTTCCTACCAATCTATCCCCCTAGGAGCATGCGTATTGGTACTTTGTTTCGAGGGCTAATAAACTTTTGCAATAAGTATATGAGTTCTTTATGACTAATGTTGACTTGAGTCCATGGATTATACGCACTCTCACCCTTCCATCATTGCTAGCCTCTTCGGTACCGTGCATTGCCCTTGCTCACCTTGAGAGTTGGTGCAAACTTCGCCGGTGCATCCAAACCCTGTGGATATGATACGCTCTTTCACACATAAGCCACCATATATCTTCCTCAAAACAGCCACCATACCTACCTATTATGGCATTTCCATAGCCATTCCGAGATATATTGCTATGCAACTTCCACCGTTCCGTTTTATTATGACACATATGATCATTGTTATATTGCTTTGCGTGATCATATAGTTGACATAGTATTTGTGGATTGGTCATCGTTCATAATTTTTTATACATGTCACGCTAGATCATTGCACGTCTCAGTACACCGCCGGAGGCACTCATATAGAGTCATATTTTTTCTAGTATCGAGTTGTAATTCTTGAGTTGTAAATAAAAGTGTGATGATCATCATTATTAGAGCATTGTCCCATGTGAGGAATGGATGATGGAGACTATGATTCCCCCACAAGTCGGGATGAGACTCCGGACTTAAAATAAAAAAAGAGGCGAAAGAGCCCAAAAAAAGAGAAGCCAAAGAGCTCCCCAAAAAAGAAAAAATGGAGAAATAGAAAAATGACAGAAGGGACAGTGCTAGTATCCCTTTTCCACACTTGTGCTTCAAATAGCACCATGTTCTTCATAACAGAGAGTCTCCTATTTTTTCACTTTCATATATTACTAGTGGGAATTTTACATTATATAACTTGTCTTGTACATTCCAATGATGGGCTTCCTAAAATTGCCCTAGGTCTTCGTGAGCAAGCGAGTTGGATGCACACACACTTGGTTTCTTTTGAGCTTTCATACACTTCTAGCTCTAGTGCATCCGTTGCATGACAATCCCTACTCCTTGCATTGAGATCAATTGATGGGCATCTCCATAGCCCATTAATTAGCCTCGTCAATGTGAGACTTTCCCATTTTGTGTCTTCTCCACACAACCTCCACCACCATATTCTATTCCACCTATAGTGCTATATCCATGGCTCACACTCATGTATTGGATGAGAGTTGAAAAAACTTAAAAACGTTAAAAGTATGAAGCAATTACTTGGCTTGTCATCGGGGTTGTGCATGATAAATATTTGTGTTATGAAGATCGAGCATGACAAGATTACATGATTTTGTAGGGATAACTTTCTTTAGCCATGATATTTTGAGAAGACAAGATTGCTTTATTAGTATGCTTGAAGTATTATTGTTTTTATGTCAATATTAAACTTTTTTTGAATCATATGGATCTGAATATTCATGCCACATAAAGAAAAATTACACGATAAACATGTTAGGTAGCATTCCACATAAAAACAATCTATTTTTATCACTAGCACAAATCCACGTGCGTTGCAAGGGGATACATTGTTACCCATCCCATCCGTCCACTTATTTCCATTTATCACACCCTACTGTTCTCCTTCTCTCCCTCTGAATCTCTATTAACATTAATTTACATTTACACTTTTCCACTTTAAAAATATGATGTATGGAAGGTAAATAGTTTACAATGCTTGGCGTTATTTTGTTGACATGTTGCCGCTAGCAGTAGGAGCACACCCCACTCGCCAGCATGACAACTTCCCTGTACATCATCATCTCGCCTCGTTGGTGATCAGGATTAGGGCACGCAGAGTTGCGGGAGGGATGGTTAAAAGGAGGGGAGTGATTCCCCCAACTGGCGTGCGGGGCAAAACAGGACGCGAGCAAGATGCATTGTTGTCACTTTCTCTCTCTATTCTTCACCCCTCCCCCTCTCCTTCGTGTCTCGCCAACGACATCGGTGACATCCAGAGTTGAGGAATTTTAATTGTCAGCAAGTCGATGAGCTCCAAATATCTTGTCCCTCAAGAAATATTTATTTGTAATATTTTGCTAACTTTTAATTATTATATCTGATAACATATTCATAATATGTGGTAGTCACGAATATTAAAGTATGACAGTAAACAAACGAAAGCAAGTAATTACAATCGGTGTTCGATTAGAAAAAAATTACTAAAATTAATGGTAGTACTCCGCTAGCTTCTCGTCGGTGGCCATTGAAAAAAAGCAATTTCCCCACCAAAAAAACCCCACTAAGAGAGCTCTATCTCCCAACTACGTGGCCCTTGTCCCTCCAGCCCCGCCGCCTGAGCCGCCCGCCTCTGCGTGAGGCCCTATCACCCTGCCGCCGTTGCCTTCGATCGGACACTGGGAGAACCTCGAGCTCCCCTCCCCATCCAACCGCTCCCCCGCGCCCACCTCCGCTCTGCCGCCGCCATGATCTTCACCGTCGTCGTCCTGTGCACGCCGTCAGGTCCCGCCCCAGAGCTACGCCCCCAACCCCATCGGCCTACCCATGAGCGTTGCCGTCCCGGATCCGGCGGGATTCGCCGTCGCTCGGCTCCTCCCCCCGTTACCACTGGGATCCGCGCTAGAGGCCCCCCTGTGAGCTACCGCCGGTGCCCCTCTTTTCCTCTGCTTCGATGCCTTGCTTGGGTGTATAGCTTGCTTGTTTTGATCCTTTAGATTTCTTTAATCTTTCTTTGATCAATTACTCACCCCCGCTCCTGCCTTCAGTCTGCCGCCGGAGCTCCCTTGGAGGGTAGATCCGGTCGACCTCCTCCTCCTGTCGCCTCGCACTTGTCCTAGCTGGTGTACGCCCTCACCCTCCTTCCTGCTCCTATTTCTTCGCTCGTGAATTTATGTCATCACATCAACCTCTGCTCAGCGCAATCATTGCCGTTCCATTCAATCTCATCGAGCTCTTGTTGCTTGTCTTGTTGACAACTAATCTGTAAAAGTATATGAACGGTGGGATTTGTTGTACGGCAGCAAGCTGGGACTATTCAACATGGGCCGATAACAGCGAGGGAGTCGGACCAGCAAAGTGGACAGGGCAAGCGGCCCACACGTGAACAGATAAAATTCTAGAATTAAACTTTTTTGGATGAATAGTACCACCTCGGATGTAGAAAATAATATAGGTGAAAAAAACTGAAAGCATAAATTCACGGGAAGAAGCGTATTGTGACAGTGAACCCACGGAGTCAATCCGTGCTTTATTATTAGGGAAAGATTTGCCTACTTGAGGACAAGCAGGAATTAAGTTTGTGGATGCTTGATACGTCTCCAATGTATCTATAATTTTTTATTGTTCCATGCTATTATATTATCCATCTTGGATGTTTTATATGCATTATTATTCTATTTTATATCATTTTCAGGACTAACCTATTAATCTAGTGCCCAGTGCCAGTTGTTGCTTTTTCCTTGTTTTTGTCTTTTACAGAAAATCAATACCAAACGGAGCAAAACTTTTTGAAATTTTTTCTTAGACTAGAAGACACCTAGGAAGCTTCGAGAGGAGGCCAGAAGGCCCAGGGGTGAGCCACAAGCTCACCAGGTGCGCCCTAGGGGGCGTCCTATGACCTTGTCGCCCCCCTTGGCTCCTCTAACCCTAATCTCAGCTCTATATATACCCAAATATTCCTCGGATACTAGAGGGCACACCAAAAATACTTTTCCGCCGCTGCAAGCTTCTATTTCTCGTGCGATCCCATCTTGGGGCCTTTTTCGGCACTCTGTCGGAGGGGAGTTCGATCACGGAGGGCCTCTACACCAACCTTGTTGCCCTTCTGATGATGCGTGAGTAGTTTACCATAGACCTACGGGTCCATGGCTAATATCTAGATGGCTTCTTCTCTCTCTTTAATCTTCAATACAATGTTCTCCTTGATGTTCTTGGAGTTGTATTCAATGTAATATTCTTTTGCGGTGCATTTGTTGAGATCCGATGAATTGTGGATTTGTGATCAGATTATATACGAATATTATTTGAGTCTTCTCTAAACTCTTTTATGCATGATTAAGATAGCTTTGTATTTCTCTCCGATCTATTGATTTTGTTTGGCCAAATAGATTGATTTTTCTTGCAATGGGAGAAGTGATTTTGAGGGAGTCTTGGATTAGGGGGTATCCGGATAGCCGGACTATACCTTCGGCCAGACTCCTGGACTATGAAGATACAAGATTGAAGACCTCGTCCCGTGTCCGGAAGGGACTTTCCTTGGCGTGGAAGGCAAGCTTGGCGATACGGATATGTAGATCTCCTACCATTGTAACTGACTCTTTGTAACCCTAGCCCTCTTCGGTGTCTATATAAACCGGAGGGTTTTATTCCGTAGGACAAACAACAAACATACCATAGGCTAGCTTCTAGGGTTTAGCCTCTCTGATCTCGTGGTAGATCTACTCTTGTACTACCCATATCATCAATATTAATCAAGCAGGACATAGGGTTTTACCTCCATCAAGAGGGCCCGAACCTGGGTAAAACATTGTGTCCCCTGCCTCCTGTTACCATCCGCCTAGACACACAGTTCGGGACCCCCTACCCAAGATCCGCCGGTTTTGACACCGACATTGGTGCTTTCATTGAGAGTTCCTCTGTGTCGTCACTTTTAGGCCCGATGGCTTCTCCGATCATTAACAGCGATGCGATCCAGGGTGAGATCTTTCTCCCCGGACAAATCTTCGTATTCGGCGGCTTTGCACTGCGGGCCAATTCGCTTGGCCATCTGGAGCAGATCGAGAGCTACGCCCCTG
This sequence comes from Triticum monococcum, assembly GCA_034509565.1. Taxonomy (NCBI): domain Eukaryota; kingdom Viridiplantae; phylum Streptophyta; class Magnoliopsida; order Poales; family Poaceae; genus Triticum; species Triticum monococcum. The sequence continues at coordinate 349,000,310 of CM067845.1, forward strand.
GCCGTCAGGTCAGATTTGGAAGTTTAAACTACACAGGGACCTCCGTGGAGACTTGATCTTCGACGGATTCGAGCCGCAACCGAGCGCGCCGCACTGTCACGATGGGCATGATCTAGCTCTGCCGCCGAACAGTGCCCTGGAGGCCGCACCCGCATCAGCTCTGACCCTTAATTCGGAGCCAACGGCGCCAATCGAGGATGGGTGGTTGGACACCGCCTCGGGGGCTGCAATCTCTACGGCGATCAAGCCGAACACCAGCCCTATTCTCTGGGAAGCCCGTGACTCCAAGGAGCCATACTCCTCTCCAGAATCCGAGCCCTCCGCGCCCCTACCGATCGAACCCGATTGGGTGCCGATCATGGAGTTCACCGCCGCGTACATCTTTCAGCACTCGCCCTTCGGCGATATTCTGAATTCAGTAAAGTCTCTCTCTTTAGGAGAGCCCTGGCTGGGCTATGGTCAGCAAGATTGGGATGCGGATGATGAAGAAATTCAAAGCCCACCCACCACCCACTTCATAGCCACTGTCGATGATTTAACCGACATGCTCGACTTCGACTCCGAAGACATCGACGGTATGGATGCTGATGCAGGAGACGATCAAGAACCAGCGCCTATAGGGCACTAGAAAGCCACCTCGTCGTATGATATATACATGGAGGACACCCCAAAAGAAGGCAATGGCGATGGAACAGCGGAGGATGACCCCTCCAAGAAGCAGCCTAAGCGCCGGCGTCAGCGGCGCCGCTCTAAATCCCGCCAAAGCTAAAACGATGATTCCGGCACAAGAGATAATAACACCCCGGACAGTGCCGAAGACAACCACCTCCAGCAAGATTCAGCACAGGAGGATGGAGAAGCCAGCCCTCATGAGAGAGCGGCAGACAGAGAGGTCGAGGACGATAATTATATGCCTCCCTCCGAATACGAGGCAAGCCTCGACGACGACGAATTTGTCATGCCGGAGGATCCCGTCGAACAAGAGCATTTCAAACGCAGGCTTATGGCCACGACGAGTAGCCTCAAGAAAAAATAGCAACAGCTTAGAGCTGATCAAGATTTGCTAGCCGACAGATGGACTGAGGTCCTTGCGGCCGAAGAGTATGAACTCGAATGCCCCTCCAAGAGCTACCCAAAGCGCAGGCTGCTACCCCGATTAGAGGAGGAAGCACCTAAACCTACATCACCAGCGCATGATGCGGCCGACCGGCCACCCTGTGGCTGCGACAGAGAGGCCTCTTGGCCCTCCACTCAAGCCGCACCCCGGCGCCGCTCAAAAAATACCAAGGCACGGGAAAATGCACCAGACCTGCAAGATATATTGGAGGACAAGGCAAGGCAAACAAGATCGATCTACGGATCGCGTGGGTGCCCCACGGCACGAGACGGTAATCGTCACTCCGGATACAGTCAATCCGGCCGGGCCGAACACAGTAGACAAAGCTCGTTTGAGCTGCGTCGTGATATAGCCCAATACAGAGGCGCCACACACCCACTATGCTTCACAGATGAAGTAATGGATCATCAAATCCCTGAGGGTTTCAAACCCGTGAACATTGAATCATATGATGGCACAACAGATCCTGCGGTATGGATCGAGGACTATCTCCTTCATATCCACATGGCCCGCGGTGACGACCTACACACCATCAAATACCTCCAACTCAAGCTTAAAGGACCAGCTTGGCATTGGCTTAACAGCTTGCCAGCAGAATCAATTGGTTGTTGGGAGGACCTGGAAGCCGCATTCCTCGACAATTTCTAGGGCACTTATGTGCGACCAGCTGACGCCGATGACCTTAGCCACATAATTCAGCAGCCAGAAGAATCGACCAGACAATTCTGGACACGGTTCCTAACCAAGAAAAATCAAATCGTCGACTATCCGGACGCAGAGGCCCTAGCAGCCTTCAAGCATAACATCCGCGACGAGTGGCTCGCAAGGCACCTAGGACAGGAAAAGCTGAAATCTATGGCAGCCCTCACGACACTTATGACCCGCTTTTGCGCGGGAGAAGACAGCTGGCTAGCTCGCAGCAATAACATGACCAAGAGCCCTGGTAATTTGGATACCAAGGACAGCAGTGGCAGGTCACGTCGCAACAAGCAAAAGCGCCGCATTAACGGCGACAATGCTGAAGATACGGCAGTTAATGCCTGATTCAGAGGCTCTAAACCCGGTCGGCGGAAAAAGCCATTCAAAAGATATACCCAGGGCCCGTCCAGTTTGGACCAAATACTCGACCGCTCATGCCAGATACATGGCACCCCCAAAAAACCAGCCAATCACACCAACAGGGATTGTTGGGTGTTCAAGCAGGCAGGCAAGTTAAATGCCGAAAGCAGAGACAAGGGGCTGCATAGCGATGACGAGGAGGAGCCCCGGCCGCCGAACAACAGTGGATAGAAAGGTTTTCCCCCACAAGTGTGGATGGTGAACATGATATACGCAACCCACGTCCCCAAGAGGGAGCGGAAGCGTGCGCTAAGGGACGTATACGCGATGGAGCCAGTCGCCCCAAAGTTCAACCCGTGGTCTTCTTGCCCGATCACTTTTGATCGAAGGGACCACCCCACTCGCACCCGTCATGGAGGATTCACGGCATTGGTTCTAGACCCAATTATTGACGGATTTCACCTCACTAGAGTCCTTATGGATGGCGGCAGCAGCCTGAACCTGCTTTACCAGGATACAGTGCGGAAAATAGGCATCGATCCCTCGAGGATTAAACCCACTAAAACAACCTTTAAAGGCATTATACCAGGTGTAGAGGCCAACTGTATAGGCTCAGTTACACTTGAAGTGGTCTTCGGATCTCCGGATAATTTCTGAAGCGAGGAGTTAATCTTCGACATAGTCCCGTTCCGCAGTGGCTATCACGCACTGCTCGGGCGAACCGCATTTGCCAAGTTCAATGCGGTGCCGCACTACGCATACCTCAAGCTCAAAATGCCAGGCCCTCGAGGAGTCATTATGGTCAATGGAAACACCGAACGCTCTCTCCGGATGGAGGAGCATACGGCGGCTATCGCAGCGGAAGTACAAAGCAGCCTCTCAAGGCAAATCTCCAGTCCAGCCATTAAACGTCTGGACACCGTCAAGAGCGCCCAGAGTAACCTACAACAAGACCGCCGGGCACGTTCCGAGCAAGCGTAGCAATGCAGCCCCAACCCCAACCCTCGCGAACTCGCGAAACCAGTGTTGCGCGTACATAACTACGCTCTGGAAATACCATGGGCACAGGGGGAGGGACACCATCACGGCACGCCCGAAACGCGGCTTAAACCGCACTAGGGGCTACCGATTTCTTAATTTTCTCTTATTTTCAGGACTCCATTCTTTGGAAGGCTTGTCCGGCAGTACAATTGTCGCACAAACGATACAACCAGGGAAGCAGAAAGCTACGACGCACTATGGAGCTCTAAGGTGGTCTTTATAACGAGCAGTATACCTGTTTTACATACCATTCCGCAGCTCGCCCTAGGAAAGGACATGTTAAATAGTCCCATCTTTTGCTTATTGCAGTATTTGTATCGTTCTGCTTTGATCGCAGCTTTTTTAAATAAACAATGCATAGCTTCCATCTATTGCATTACCTTTTTTACGAATATATGTTCATTAATGACATGTTGCACCCATACACTTTGGTACGGCCAATACGCCAGGGGCTTAAGTACCCCACAATACGGTGTGAGAAGTCCGAACACTTTCACAAGTGCGGCACCCCGAACTTATAACATTATATGCATCGGCTCTGAATCATGTCTTGGGTCAATAGTTGGGTTTGCCCGACTCCTATGTTTTGGTTCCTTACGTTCCGTTATATCGGCTAAGGTAGCACTAGGAGAACTACTGCGATTGTGCCCCAGTTGAGCTGGGCTAAGCACCTCAGTAGAGAAAGCTAAAACTGACCGTCATGATGAGGCGAGAGCTGGTCGGTGTTCGAGAGGTTTTCGAGTCCCTAAAGACTTATGCCGCTTAGAGCGAGGAGTCGGCTTTGTCCGGCCTAGGCGTGGATAGCGCCCCGAACTCGGTCTTCCGAACACTAGGTGCTTCGCCGAAATTTAAAATTATAGAATTTTATGGCTAAGTGAGAGTGTTCAAGCATTATAGTCCGATTTCCTTGTTCGTTGTGTTGAGCGCTTCCCTCGAAGGACCCAATAATGGGAAAAAGAGCGCTCATGCTTATCCCGAACACCCCAGCACTCGCGCCATGGGGGCAGAAGCCGACGACTCGCCATCTCTCAAATTTGATAAACGGCGGCACAGAAGGTAATATTTTAAATTCAAAAGGCATTTCTTAGCGCACATGAACAAGTTTTCAGCGCACAGGACAAAACGGGCGAGTTTACTGAAAAATTACATCCATGGAACATTCATCCGCCACAAGGCGGGCACCCTTCAAAACGCCCTCATAATACATCTCGGGCCTGCGATGCTCCTTGCCGGGCGGTGGCCCGTCCTTCACAAGCTTCTCAGCATCCAGCTTGCCCCAGTGCACCTTCGCACGGGCAAGCGCCCTACTGGCACCCTCGATGCATACGGAGCGCTTGATGACTTCGAGCCTTGCACATGCCTCCACCAGCCGCCTCACCAGCCCGAAGTAGCTCCCAGGCATGGCCTCTCCAGGCCACAGCCGAACTATGAGGCCCTTCATGGCCTGTTCGGCCACCTTATGGAGCTCGACCAGCTGTTTCAGCTGGTCTCTTAAGGGCACCGGGTGTTCGGCCTCAGCATACTGAGACCAGAACACCTTCTCCGTCGAGCTCCCCTCCTCGGCTCAGTAGAAGGCGGTGGCATCCGACATGCTATGGGGCAAGTCTGCGAATGCTCCTGGAGAGCTCCGGATTCGGGTAAGTAACAAGTAATTCACTTTTACGTGCTTGCTTTGCATAAAGAATGCCTTACCCGCCGCTATCTTTTTTATTGCCTCAACCTCCTGGAGGGCCTTCTGGGCTTCGGCCTTGGCAGACTTGGCATCTTCAATGGCCACCGCGATCTCAGACTCTCACGTCTTCGAGTCAAGCTCCAAACTCTCATGTTTTTTCATGAGAGCCTGGAGCTCTTGCCGCACCTCGCCAACCTGCGTCTCATGCTTCTTCCGCTCGGTGCGCTCCATGGCCGCCCTCTTCTCGGCCTCGGACAACACTTGCTTAAGGGTCGCCACCTCAGTTGTGGCCCCTACAATAGCCACATTAATCCTGTCACTTTTTGCAATTGCACCTTTCACATATTTCAATAAGGTATTTCTTACCTTCCGTCTCCTCGAGTTGCCTCTTGGCATGGCCGAGCTCGTTCTCGGACCGCTCAAGGTTCTGCTTCAGCGTGCCCACCTCCGCAGTCAGTGCGGCGGATGCTAGCAGCGAAGCTTGCATACGCATATTGACTTACTTTTGTTACTCCTGCGAATGTTATTAGATCCTCTATTCAGCTTTTCTTTCTGAACGCCGAACAGAGCATCAGGGGCTACTGTCTATGCGGTAATATTTTTACATATTCTTTACTTACCTTGAAGCCTGTTAGAAGGCTGGCACAGGCTTCAGTCAGTCCGCTCTTGGCGGACTAAACCTTCTGGATCACCGCACTCATAATAGTGCGGTGCTCCTCGTCGATGGAGGCGCCGTTAAGCACCTCCAGCAAATTGTCCGGTGCCTCCGGTTGGACGGAGGTCACCAACTCGGTAGGCTTGCTCCTCTTGGAAGGAGGCTGCCTACTGGAGTCCGGAACCGTTGAAGGTTCCGGCGCGGTGTCCGGCTCAAAGCCGGACTTGGAGCCCTTGGGGGTTCTATTCCCTTCACGCCTGGAGTCCGGGAGGTCGCCTTGTGGCGCCTCCAGGACCACCTCCTCCTGGCTTGGAACCTATTGGGACACCGCCTCGGTGTCGTCCGTAGGATGGGGGGAGGTAGCCATCGGAAGCAAATTCACATTCGACGAATCCAGGGAGCCGCTCGACGACTCGTCGAGCCTAGCCTTGGGCGGACTGCATAGACATGTTCGACGTAAGGAAAAGTTGTGCAATGGGGGAATACTATGAATCACTCTGGTATCCGGATACTCACGATCTCTCCAGGGGCTTGGCCCTGTGCGGCCACTCCTCTTCGCCGTCGTCGGTGTTGGTGGAGTAGTCCGGAGGAAGGGTCTTCCCCTTCTTGGACCCTTCGGCCTCCCCAGTTGGGGCGGCCTTCCTTTTCTTCCCTCCCCCCGCTGGAGGGGGAGAGGTCTCTTCTTCCTCCTCCTCCTCGTCTTCATGGGAGGAGTGCGCCTTGGAGTCATCAGATGATGAATCCGACACCTCCTGGCGTCGGGCACTCTTTCAAGTCCCCGTGGCCTTCTTCTTGGCCTTCTTCTCCGGCACCACATAGGGTGCCGGAACCAGCAGCTTCGCCAAGCGAGCGTCCGTTGGGCCTTCGGGCAAAGGAGCCAGACAGTTGATCTGTCCGGACGTCTCCCGCCAATCCTGTCAAGGGTAAGGGAGCTTAGATCCCACATGGAGTCAAACTATGGAAAACTAATACCCTGTAAAAGGTAAAAACAGCTTACCGCACGAGCGTGATGCTGCGTGCTGAATCCGCGATCCTCGGTAGCGGATGCGGGGGCCTCGACGCCCTTGAAAAGCACCTTCCAGGCATCTTCGTACGTCGTGTCGAAGAGCCTGCTCAGAGTTCGATGCCGTGCTGGGTCAAACTCCCATAGGTTGAAAGCTCGTTGTTGATACGGGAGGATCCGGTGGATGAGCATAACCTGGAGTACGTTGACAAGCTTGAGCTTCTTGTCCACCAGGGTTTGGACGCATGTTTGGAGTCCAGTTAGCTCTCCTTTGTTACCCCAAGACAGGCCCATCTCTTTCCAGGAGGCGAGCCGCGTAGGGGGTCCGGATCAGAACTCGGGGGCTGTGACCCATTCAGGGTCGCGCGGCTCAGTGATGTAAAACCACCCCGACTGCCACCCCTTTAGGGACTCCACGAAGGGGCCCTTGAGCCATAGGACGTTGGGCATCTTGCCCACCATTGCACCTCCGCACTCCGCCTGGGTGCCGCGCACCACCTTCGGCTTGACATTGAAAGTCTTGAGCCATAGGCCGATATGGGGGCGGATGCGTGTAGCGCCCCGAGACCGATGTGCCAGGTGTCCTCCAGTTATTCGCTGTTGTTGCCTTGTCATTTCTTGCGTGTCATGCTTTGCATATCATGTCATCTTGTGCATTTCATTTGCATACATGTTCGTCTCATGCATCTGAGCATTTTCCCCGTTGTCCGTTTTGCAATCCGGCGCTCCTATGTCACCCGGTGTCCCTTTCTACCTCTTTTCGTGTGTGGGTGTTAAACGTTTTCGGATTCGACCGAGACTTGCCATGCGGCCTTGGTTTACTACCGGTACACCGCCTGTCAAGTTTCGTGCCTTTTGGACTTCATTTGATACTCCAACGGTTAACCGAGGGACCGAAAAGGCCTCGTGTGTGTTGCAGCCCAACACCCTTTCAAAGTGGCCCAAAACCCACCTAAACCTCCTCCATCATCTCGGTCGTTCGATCGCGATCGCGTGGCCGAAAACCGCACCTCATTTGGACTCTCCTAGCTCTCTCTACCTATATATATGTCATCTCCCCCAAAATCTTGCGGATGAAACCCTAAAAATTCCCTCTCGCCCGCTGGACATGTCCGTCCCGAGGCCGGACAGGATCCCACTGCCGCGCCCAGCCGCCACCTGGCCTCAGCTGCCGCCTCCACCGCGCTGGGCCCTGCGGGCCCAGATCCGGCCCGCCTGACCCGCACCACCGCCGCCTGGCTCCCGAGCCCTTGCGCCACCCGCCCGCCGTTCCTACGCGGCTCCGCCGCCGCCTCTCCGGCGTCGCCGCGGCCGTCACCCCACGCGCCGGCGCCGGGCTTCTCCCGCCGGCGACGACCTTGCCGCGCCTCTGCCGTGCGCCATGCGCAGCCGCCCGCGTCGCCCCGGGCCCCGCAGACCCCGGATCCGGCGCCCCCGCTTCCTCTCCGGCGAGCCGTCGCGCCGCTCTGGCCATCCTCGCTGCTCCGACCATCGTGGCGCCATTTCCGTCCATCCTCGATCTCCGTGCTCCGGCAAGATCCAGATCTGGATCCTCTCGACGGTTGACTTTCTCCTCCCGAAACCCTAACTTTTGGCATCTTCGTCGCATCGTATCTCTACATCCGTAGCTCCGATTCGTGCGTGTAGCATATCAAAATGTTTGTCTCGACGAGTACATCATTTCATCGCATTGCATCATTTTCATTTGAGCTCATCTTGATGCCCGAAATGCTGTTGGAAGAGGGCTATGTGATAAACTTGGAAGATATGTTTCATCAAATAGATATTTGTAATTTTTGCCATGATTAATGTGTGCATGATATGATCCTGAGCTCTACATGTGTTTTGTTATATGCCATGCCATCTTTACAGTGGTGCTTGCCATGTATTTTTGTGATATTTGTGGTGACTAGCACAAGCTTGGAAAGTAGCGTAAGCGGTAATGCTGATTTCAGGGACTTAGAATTTCACTAAGTCCTTGTCCTGATTCTGTTGTTATGCCATATGTTCATGTTGTTTCCTAGTGATCCGTGCCTCTTTTGAGGATGATCAGTAATGATGTTTTATTAATATTGTGGTGCTCTATCCATCCATGTCTTTTTTTATATTTATGGAGCACCCTAGCTTGAGTCAATCGAGCTCTACTTTTACTATATCGTGAATCCTGGCAGATTGTTGACTTGTTAGCAATTTTGCCGAGGATGTTGCTATTGATCCGTGCATGCTATGATGTTGTGCTTGCCATGTCTAGCTTCTATGCCATGTCTTCTTGATGGGTGTATTCTTAGTTTGTCATGCCATGCTTTGTAGTGAGTGCATCGAGCTCGTAAACATGACTACTCGTTAACTGATTTGCATGCTCCAGTTTTTCACTAAGTCTGAGATCTGTTTATGTTTTTGCCATGTTCACATGCTTGCAATTGTATTTTCTGATCCCTTTTGGCTCAAGGTCACTAAGGGACTTTTGTTAAGTGCTTTGAGTAGCGTCATGCCATGCCTTGCTTTGCCATGTTAAGTTCCTGTAGCATGTAGTTTTCATGCTCTAAAGTGTGCTTCCTGATGATAAATTCCAGACTTGTGTTAATTTCACTAAGTCTGAAACCTGTTATCTTTTGCACTTTTGCCATGCTTGTTTGAACCTGTTAATGGATGAATTAGCCATAGCTCAGTGTTCATCTTTTGTTAAGCTTCATGAGTAGATCCATGCCATGTATTTTGTTGTCATGTTTGAGTGCTGTCGCATATTTATCTTGATCCATTTAGTTGGTCACTTGCTGATTATCGCAGACCGGTGCCATATTTGTTTTGCTTGCCATTTCCAAACCGTGCTTCCGATTCCGGTGATCTTTATATCGATTTCAACCGAAATCACCTCACCTTTCCGGTAGCACTGTTGGATTTCAAATTTGAGGCCTGGTTCAATCATTACTTTGCAAATCATGCATATGCATCGCATACCGCATCCCGAATATCATACCATGTTCATGTGTTGGTTGTTTACTATGTTGTGTGCTTCTTTCCGGTAACGTCGTGTTTGTGAGGACCCGTTAGACTACGTCCATTTATCTTCTTCATGGACTCATTCTTCTTCCTTGCCGGATTTCAGGCAAGATGACCATACCCTTGAAATCACTTCTATCTTTGCTTGCTAGTTGCTCGCTCTTTTGCTATGCCTATGCTGCGATACCTACCACTTGCTTATCATGCCTCCCATATTGTTGAACCAAGCCTCTAACCCACCTTGTCCTAGCAAACCGTTGTTTGGCTATGTTACCGCTTTGCTCAGCCCCTCTTATAGCGTTGTTAGTTGCAGGTGAAGATTGAAGTTTGTTCCTTATTGGAACATGGAGATGGTGTTCCTTGTTGGGATATCACAATATCTCTTATTTAATTAATGCATCTATATACTTGGTAAAGGGTGGAAGGCTCGGCCTTATGCCTGGTGTTTTGTTCCACTCTTGCCGCCCTAATTTCCGTCATATCGGTGTTATGTTCCTGGATTTTGCGTTCCTTACGCGGTTGGGTTATAATGGGAACCCCTTGACAGTTTGCTTTGAATAAAACTCCTCCAGCAAGGCCCAACCTTGGTTTTACCATTCGCCACCTAGCCTTTTTCCCTTGGGTTAGGCCAGCCCAAGGCTCATCTTTATTTTAAACCCCCGAGCCAGTGCTTGTCTAAGTGTTGGTCCAACCGATAGCATCGTGCGGGGCCGTCCCTTGGCAACTTGGGTTACGTTGGCTCCCGTACGCTTAGCTTATCCGGTGTGCCCTGAGAACGAGATATGTGCAGCTCCTATCGGGATTGTCGGCACAGCGGGTGGTCTTGCTGGACTTGTTTTACCATTGTCGAGGATGTCTTGTAACCGGGATTCCGAGTCTGATCGGGTCTTCCCGCTAGAAGGAATATCCTTCATTGACTATGAGAGCTTGTGATGGGCTAAGTTGGGACACCCCTGCAGCAATTTGAACTTCCGAAAGTCGTGCCCGTGGTTATGGGCAGATGGGAATTTGTTAATGTCCGGTTGTAGAAAACCTGAAGTTGATCTTAATTAAAATGCACCAACCGCGTGTGTAACCGTGATGGTCTCTTCTCGGCGGAGTCCGGGAAGTGAACACGGTGTTGGAGTTATGCTTGACGTAGGTTGTTCTAGGATCACTTCTTGATCATAGTTGTTCGACCGTGCTTTTGCCTTCTCTTCTCGCTCTCTTTTGCGAATATGTTAGCCACCATATATGCTAGTCGCTTGCTGCAGCTCCACCTCATACCTTTACCTTACCTATAAGCTTAAATAGTCTTGATCGCCAGGGTGTGAGATTGTTGAGTCCCCGTGACTCACAGATATTTCCAAAACTAGCTTGCAGGTGCCGTTGAACCGAGCAGGTGACGCAACCAAGCTCAAGGAGGAGCTCGATGAAGACCTTGTCCTTTGTGTTGTTCGTTCTAGTTGATCAGTAGTGGAGCCCAGTTGGGATCGATCGGGGATCTGTGTAACATTTGGGGTAGTCTTCTTTTATTTTGGCTCCATAGTCGGGCCTTGATTGTAACTGGTTGATGTAATGCTTTATTCATGTAACTGTGTGAAGTGGCGATTGTAAGCCAACTATGTATCTCTTTCCCCTATATATTACATGGGTTGTTTGCGAAGATTACCTCACTTGCGACATTGCTTTCAATGCGGTTATGCCTCTAAGTCGTGCTTCGACACGTGGGAGATATAGCCGCATCGAGAGCGTTACAATGCGGAAGAAAGCCTCGCACACGACGATAAACGCCGAGATGTTGAGGACAAAGTTCAAGGCCAGATCGTGGAAATCCAGGCCATAGTAGAACATGAGCCCTCGGACAAATGGGTGGAGAGGGAAGCCCAGTCCGCGGAGGAAATGAGGGAGGAACACCGCCCTCTCATGGGGCCTAGGGGTGGGGATGAGCCGCCCCTCTTCGGGAAGCCGGTGCGCAATGTTGTTAGAGAAGTATCCGGCCTTCCTTAGTCTTTTGATGTGTCCCTCCGTAACGGAGGAGACCATCCACTTGCCTCCCGCTCCGGACATGGCTGGAGAAGGTTGAGGTGGGGTGTGCGGACTTGGGTGCTGGAGCTCGAGTGTGCAGAAATGGATAGGAAAAGGAGGAAGAAGGCGTGGATGAAAAGGTGGATCCTTATCCCCTTATATGGGTGGGCGCGACTATGCGTCCCCACCAGCCTGGTAAAACTCGCTTATCCCCCAAACGCCGTAATCAATGGCGCAGTTGGGTTACCCACGCCCGTATTGATGGGAATGCCGGAATAAGGGGACACGATCTCTGCTTTGACAAGACGTGCCAAGGAAACCACCTCGCTAAACGCGCTGAGGTAGAACAATAAAACGATTCGAATAAAGACTTGGCCGTGGTGTGATGTCACGCTACGGAATACATCAGCAGATTAGATTTGTGTAAATATTATTCTCTCTATGGCACCGGAGGGGGCTAGGGTTACACAGAGTCGGTTACAACGAAGGAGATCTACATATCTGTATTGCCAAGCTTGCCTTCCACGCCAAGGAGAGTCCCATTTGGACACGGGACGAAGTCTTCAATCTTGTATCTTCATAGTCCAACAGTCCGGCCAAAGGATATAATCCGGCTGTCCAGATACCCCCTAATCCAGGACTCCCTCAACATGTACCTAGGGTGGGGTCATAGACCTGACCTAGATGCCCTACCCGAGGACACTGCCCTAGAGTCAAAGACATTCAAAGTATGACTGAAATCACCTTGGAGTGATATCCACTCGACCAGCTATTCCACTCGGATGCCCCAATCCACTCGACCAAGATAGAGTCACTCAACCATACGAAGAATTACTCGGAGTACAAAAGATCTAAAGTCACCCTAGGATGGCACCGGTCAGGCGTTCAATCTGTAGTCTTAAAGGTCATTAATAGTCATTCATAGCAGGCATTACCAGTAACGTCCTTGTCTTAACTTACATTGAACCTTGTGTAATGAGGGCTGGAGGGGTCTGGCGCACTCTATATAAGCCACCCCCTCCTCTGGCACAAGGGTTCGCACCCCTTGTAACTCACACGCATATTCCAGTCGACAAGCCTCAAGGCACCGAGACGTAGGGTTGTTACCTCCTCTGAGAGGGGCCTGAACTCATGAAACTCATTTGTACAACCTCACCGTAGCTAGGGCCTCGCCTCCTCCTTCGTACCCCCTACTCTTACTATCAGAATTACAGCCACGACAGTTGGCGCCCACCGTGGGGCAAAGCATCTTAGCAACTTTCGGCGAGGTTGCAGTTTTTCCGATCTCCATCAACATGGTTTCTGGCAGTGGTTTGGCTTTGGGCCGTGAGATCCATCTCGGCGCACTCGTCTTCACTGCCGACGACTCCGCCTAGCTCCAAGAAGCCCCCCATCGACGTCGAGGTCCTTCCCATCCGCGTGGTGGCTCACTTCCGCGCGAGTACCTGCAACATCCTCCTGCGGCAGCTGTCGACCCAGTATCAGTCGGCTCCCGCGGCGTCCACTCTCCCCGCTGTACGCTCCCGCAAGTGGTCCGGTCGGTCGCGGCTCTAGCGGTGGGTAAACCACGCGGTAGCTCGCCAGTCGGCCACCCCACAAGTTGCGGCTATCGAGCCCGACCAATCTCTCTACAGGCCATTTGACTGGTTCCGTGGACACTCTTTGCGAGTGCAGAAGCAGTGACCCTGCAGCGGAAGTCCTCATGGTCGACTCGCATCGCAGCCCACCTAGGTTTCGTCGCGCCGGTGGCGGCCCGTCGCATGGTCACGATGAATATCATCCTGAAGCCCTCACTTCGGAGCAGAGGGAAGAGATGCATCGTCGCAATGTGGAGGCACTCCATACCCCCCATCATTGGAGAGAACTCTGAGGTTCGGGCCTTAGAAGCTGCACGCCTGGCTACCTTAGCTGAGCGCGCGCGTCTGGAATATCTCCAACGCTCACTCGATGAACATGCTTGTCGGCAGATCCCTGAATCCAGTCGACGGCTGCAGCAGTTGTCTCCACCTAAACTGAATTGCAGCACTATAGAAAATGTGTGAGAAACAGAGTTTTGGGCCTCCAAGCATAGGATTTTGTAGGATAGTAGCAATTTTCCCTCAAGTGGATGACCTAAGGTTTATCAACCGTGGGAGGCGTAGGATGAAGATAGTCTCTCTCAAACAACCTTGCAACCAAATACAAGAAATCTCTTGTGTCCCCAACACACCTAATACAATGGAAAATTGTATAGGTGCAGTAGTTCGGCGAAGAGATGGTGATAAAAGTGTAATATTGATGGTAGAAATATATTTTTATAATCTGAATAAATAAAAACAGCAAGGTAGCAAATAGTAAATGGGCACAAAAACGGTATTGCAATGCTTAAAAACAAGGCCTAGGGTCCGTAGTTTCACTAGTGCAATATCTCAACAGTGCTAATATAATTGGATCGTATAACTGTCCCTCAACATGCAATGAAGAATCAATCCAAAGTTCCTATCTAGCGGAGAACATAATACGAAATTGTTTGTAGGGTACGAAACCACCTCAAAGCTATTCTTTCCGATCAATCTATCCTAGAGTTCATACTAAAATAACACGATTCTATTCTTTCCGATCGATCTAACCAAGAGTTTGTACTAAAATAACACCAAAGCAAATTCAGATTCATAATATTCAATCCAACACAAAGAACTTCAAAGAGTGCCCCAAGATTTCTATGAGAGAAACAAAGACAAGAACGTGCATCAACCCCTATGCATAGATTACCCCAATGCCACCTCGGGAATCCGCGAGTTGAGTACCAAAACATATACCAAGTGAATCAATACGATACCCCATAGTCACCACGAGTATTCAAATGCAAGACATATATCAAGTGTTCTCAAATCCATGAAAGTATTCAATCCGATAACAACGAAATCTCAAAGGGAAAAACTCAATTCGTCACAACAAGATAGAGAGGGGAAAACACCATATGATCTGACTATATTAACAAAGCCCGCGATACATCAAGATCGTGACATCTAAAGAACATGAGAGAGAGATAAAACACATAGCTACTGGTACAAACCCTCAGCCCCGAGGGTGGACTACTCCCTCCTCATCATGGTGGCCACCGGAGAGGATTCCCCCCTCCGACAGGGTGCCGAAACGGGGTCTAGATTGGCTTTCGGTGGCTACAAAACTTGCGGAGGCTGAACTTCTGACCTAGGTTAGCCCCGAGGGTTTTCGGAATATTTGTGAATTTATAGGGTAAATAGGGGGTGCGGGAGGCCACCAAGGTGGGCACAACGCACATGGGCGCGCCTAGGCCCCCAGGCGCACCCTAGTGGGTTGTGCCCCCCTCGGGACACCCCCAGCTGATGCTCTGGCCCATCGGGAGTCTTCTGGTCCATAAAAAATCCACAAAAAGTTTCGCGGTGTTTGGACTCCGTTTGATATTGATTTCCTACGATGTAAAAAACATGCAAAAAACAGCAACTGTCACTTGGCACTGTGTCAATAGGTTAGTCCCAAAATTGATATAAAATGACTATAAAACGATTATAAAACATCCAAGAATGATAGTATAACAGGATGGAACAATAAAAAATTATAGATATGTTGGAGACGTATCAGCATCCCCAAACTTAATTCCTGCTCGTCCTCGAGTAGGTAAATGATAAAAACATAATTTTTGATGTGGAATGCTGCCTAACATGTCATCTCATATTCTTTTCTTTATAGCATGCACATTTGGACTCTCATAGTCTAGTTTTGACATGAGACTTAAATACTCAAGCATATCAACAAGCAACCATGTACTTCAAAATATCAATGCTAAAATAAGATATCTGTAGCCCATCATGCTCAATCATTGATCCATTCATGAAACACACTCGCATATTAGCTACACTCAATGATCAAGTATGATCATAGTGCCCCCTAGTTGGTGCTTTATAAGAGAGGATGGAGACTCAAATTAAAAATAAAAATTGCATAAAGTAAAAATTCGCAGAGGGAAGTAGGGATTTGTAGAGGTGCCAGAGCTCAAAGGAAAAATTGAGAGATAAAAACATTTTGAGAGGCATACTTTTCCCACCAACGAAAATGACTTAGAGCTCCCAACACTTTCCATGCTAGATATATCATAGGCGGTTCCCAAACATAAAATAAAGTTTATTCCTTTTTCCACCATACTTTCACTTTCCATGGCTAACCTATCCACGGTTGCCCTCCATACCTACACTTTCCAAGGAATTTATTATTTGACAAGATAAAGTAAATTCATTTTTCATTTCAGGACTGGGCATCCCTAATACCTTTTCCTTACTCTCGTGCAATGGCAAGTGAATAAACACTCATAGTGAGAATAACACATATAGCATGGAAAATATATTGGCCACCCCTCACTGCCTCGCGAGCGGTACGAGCACACAAAAGACAAATTTATTTTGAAAATTAGAGATGGCACATACAAATTTTCTTAGAACGACAAAAGAATACCACATATAGGTAGGTATAGTGGACTCATGTGGCAAAACGGGGTTTAAAGGATTTCGGATGCACAAATAGTGATCATACTTATTGCAAAATGAAGGCTAGCAAAATATTGAGAAACAACCAACCAAGAAACGAATAATCTCATAAGCGAGCATTGAGCATAACTAACACCGAATAATGCACCACAAGTAGGATGTAATTTCATTGCACAACTATTGACTTTTGTGCTTACATAGGGAATCACAAACCTTAACACCAATATTCTTACTAAAGCATAATTACTCATCAACATGACTCACATATCACATCATCATATCTCGAAACTATTACAAGGAATCAAGTTTATTTTGTCCAATGATCTTAATGAAAGTTTTTATTATATCCTTCTTGGATATCTATCACTTTGGGACTAATTTTCATGTGTTGCTTTTGATAAGCTCAAACAAATATAAGTGAAGATCATGAGCATAATATTTCTTTCTCTCAAATTAATTTAAGTGAAGCAAGAGAGAATTTATTCAAAAATACTAAAGCACACCGTGCTCAAAAAGATATAAGTGATGCACTAGAGCAATTCCATAGAAAAGAGCTTCGTTGACGGGATGTGAATGCTGCTTACTTAGCCTCCCTGGCAACTATTTGAGGACTCTATTTTATTTAAAAACTTTCAGATCTAAATATTTTATTAAAACAACAAGCAAAAACAAAAAAATGCAATTCCAAGAATAGCACACATCATGTGAAGAAGCAAAAACTTAGGCTCAACCGACACTAACCGATAATTATTGAAGAAGAAAGGTGGGATTGTCGGTGTCAAAACCGGCGGATCTCGGGTAGGGGGTCCCGAACTATGCGTTTGAGGTTGATGGTAATAGGAGAGAAGGGACACGAAGTTTTACCCAGGTTCGGGCCCTCCCGATGGAGGTAATACCCTACGTCTCGCTTGATTAATATTGATGAGTATGGGGGTTACTAGAGTTGATCTACCACGAGATCGTAATGGCTAAAATCCTAGAAGTCTAGCCTATCTGATTATGATTGTCTCTACGGACTAAACCCTAAAGTTTATATAAACATCGGAGGGGACTAGGGTTGTACAAAGTTGGTTACAGAGAAATGAATCTTCATATCTGAACGCCAAGCTTTCCATCCACACCAAGGAGAGTCCCATCCGGACACGGGTGAGAGAATCTTTAGTCTTGTATCTTCATGGCCCAACAGTCCGGCCCATGTCCAACAGGCCGGACGCCCGAGGAACCCTTAGTCCAGTACTCCCTCAGTAGCCCCTGAACTAGGCTTCAATGACGAGGTGTCCGGCGCATAGATTGTCTTCGGCATTGCAAGGCAGGTTCCTCCTCCGAATACTCCAAAACAGCCTTCGAACACAAAGAACATGTCCGTCTCTGCAAAACAAGCACCATATATATATATATATATATATATATATATATATCCTTAGAGAGTATAGTATTTCATGAGTCTAATCCACTGACAACTTTTTATGGCGTGACATCATGTCACAGCCCGGTCATTATTTCGAACTGTTTTTCAGCCTCCCGCTTCACGTTTTAAGATGTGGTTTTATTGGCACGTCTTGTCGAAGCAGAGATCGTGTCCCCTTATTACGGGATTCTCATCAATATAGGCGTGGATAACCCAACCATTCCGTTGGCATAATCCCTTGGGAATAGGCAGGCTTTAAGACCTATGAGGAGGCGTTTGATATTCATTGCCTTTATAAAGGGGCACAATCCCGTCTTTCTCCTCCGCGCCTTCCTCTTCCCCAATCTTTCCAACCTTGAGTTCTAACACCCAGGTTTCAGCTTAACTATTCTGAGCCACCCAGTCATGTCCGAACCCGGCCCTCAAGGCCGGTGGGTGGCTCCTCTGTCACAGAGGAGGATATCGCGAAGCTCCGGGCAGCTAGATACCTGACCGCGGAAATCCTCCATAGGCTCCCTGCTAAAGGACGGGTTATTTCTAAAGGAAATATGCCCTAGAGGCAATAATAAAGTTATTATTTATTTCCTTATTTCATGATAAATGTTTATTATTCATGCTAGAATTGTATTAGCCGGAAACATAATACATGTGTGAATACATAGACAAACATAGTGTGACTAGTATGCCTCTACTTGATTAGCTCATTGATCAAAGATGGTTAAGTTTCCTAGCCCTAGACATGAGTTGTTATTTGATCAACGAGATCACATCATTAGTAGAATGATGTGATTGACTTGACCCATTTTCTTAGCTTAGCACTTGAGCGTTTAATTTTACTAATATTGCTTTCTTCATGGCTTATATATGTTCCTATGACTCTGAGAATATGCAACTCCCGAATACCGGAGGAACACTTTGTGTGCTACCAAACGTCACCACGTAACTGGGTGATTATAAAGGTGCTCTACAGGTGTCTCCTATGGTGTTCATGGAGTTGGCATAGATCAAGAATAGGATTTTTCACTCCGATTGTCGGAGAGGTATCACGGGGCCCTCTCGGTAATACACATCACTATAAGCCTTGCAAGCAATGTGACTAATGAGTTAGTTGTGGGATTTTGTATTACGGAACGAGTAAAGAGACTTGCCGGTAATGATATTGAGCTAGGTATTGGGATACCGACGATCGAATCTCGGGCAAGTAACATACCGATGACAAAGGGAACAACGTATATTGTTATGTGGTTTGACCGATAAAGATCTTCGTAGAATAGAATATGTAGGAACCAATATGAGCATCCAGGTTCCGCTATTGGTTATTGACCGGAGACATGTCTCTGTCATGTCTACATAGTTCTCGAACCCGTAGGGTCCGCACGCTTAAAGTTCTGTGACGATCCGTATTATGAGTTTATATGTTTTGATGTACCGAAGGTAGTTCGGAGTCCCGGAGATGATCATGGACATGACGAGGAGTCTCTAAATGGTCGAGACATAAAGATTGATATATTGGAATTCTACATTTGGACATCAGAAGAGTTCTGGGTGAAATCGGGATTTTATCGGAGTGCCGGAGGGGTTACCGGAACCCCCCGGGGGTTAATGGGCCTTATTGGGCCCTAGTGGAGAGAGAGAGGGGCCGGCCAGGGCAGGCTGCGCGCCCCCTGCCCCTCTGGTCCGAATTGGACTAGGAGAGGGGGGCCCTTTACTTCTCCTTCTCCCCTTCCTTTCCCCCTCCTAGTAGGAGTAGGAAAGAGGGGAATCCTACTCCTACTAGGAGGAGGATTCCTCCTCCTGGCACGCCCTCTAGGGCCGTCCGGCCTCCCCCCTTGCTCCTTTATATACGGGGGCAGGGGGCACCTCTAGATACACAAGTTGACCATTGATCTCTCCCAACCGTGTGCGGTGCCCCCCTCCACCACAATCCACCTCGGTCATACTGTAGCGGTGCTTAGGCGAAGCCCTGCAACGGTAGCTTCATCAACATCGTCACCATGCCGTCGTGCTGACGAAACTCTTCCCCAAGCTCTACTGGATCATGAGTTCGCGGGACGTCACCCAGCTGAACGTGTGCTAAACGCGGAGGTGCCGTACATTCTACATCAACCGCATTGTAATAATGCTTCCGCTTAACGGTCTACAAGGGTACGTGGACGGCACTCTCCCCTCTCGTTGCTATGCATCACCATGATCTTGCGTGTGCGTAGGAAACTTTTTGAAATTACTACGTTCCCCAACAGTGGCATCCAAGCCAGGTTATTGCGTAGATGTTTTATGCACGAGTAGAACACAAGTGAGTTGTGGGCGATACAAGTCATACTGCTTACCAGCATGTCATACTTTGGTTCGGCAGTATTGTTGGATGAAGCGGCCCGGACCGACATTACACGTACACTTATGCGAGAATGGTTCTACCGACGTGCTTTGCACACAGGTGACTGGCGGGTGTCAGTTTCTCCAACTTTAGTTGAACCGAGTGTGGCTATGCCCGGTCCTTGAGAAGGTTAAAACGGCACTAACTTGACGAACTATCGTTGTGGTTTTGATGCGTAGGTAAGAATAGTTCTTGCTCAGCCCGTAGCAGCCATGTAAAACTTGCAACAACAAAGTAGAGGATGTCTAACTTGTTTTTGCAGGGCATGCTGTGATGTGATATGGTCAAGACATGATGCTATATTTATTGTATGAGATGATCATGTTTTGTAACATAGTTATCGGCAATTGGCAGGAGCCATATGGTTGGCGCTTTACTGTATGCAATGCAATCGCCCTGTAATTGCTTTACTTTATCACTAAGCGGTAGCTATAGTCGTAGAAGCAATAGTTGGCGAGACAACAACGATGCTACGATGGAGATGAAGGTGTCGCGCCGGTGACGATGGTGATCATGACGGTGCTTTGGAGATGGAGATCAAAGGCACAAGATGATGATGGCCATATCATATCACTTATATTGATTGCATGTGATGTTTATCCTTTATGCATCTTATTCTGCTTTGTTTGACGGTAGCATTAAAAGATGATCTCTCACTAAATTTCAAGGTAAAAGTGTTCTCCCTTAGTATCTACCGTTGCCAAAGTTCGTCGTGCCGAGACACCACGTGATGATCGGGTGTGATAAGCTCAACGTTCATCTACAACGGGTGTAAGACAATTTTACACACACAAAATACTCGGGTTAAACTTGACGAGCCTAGCATATGCAGATGTGGCCTCGGAACACTGAGACCGAAAGGTCGAGTGTGAATCATATAGTAGATATGACCAACATAGTGATGTTCACCATGGAAAACTACTCCATTTCACGTGATGATCGGTTATGGTTTAGTTGATATGGATCACGTGATCACTTAGATGATTAGAGGGGTGTCTATCTAAGTGGGAGTTCTTAAGTAATATGATTAGTTGAACTTAAATTTATCATGAACTTAGTACCTGATAGTATTTTGCTTGTCTATGTTATTGTAGATAGATGGCCCATGTTGTTGTTCCATTGATTTTTAATGCATTCCTTGAGAAAGCAAAGTTGAAAGATGATGGTAGCAATTACACGGACTGGGTCCGTAACTTGAGGGTTATCCTCATTGCTGCACAGAAGAATTACATCCTGGAAGCACTGCTAGGTGCCAAACCCGCTACAGGAGCAACACCAGATGTTATGAAAGTCTGGCAGAGCAAAGCTAATGACTACTCAATAGTTTAGTGCGCCATGCTTTATGGCTTAGAACCGGGACTTCAACGTCGATTTGAACGCCATGGAGCATATGAGATGATCCAGGAGTTGAAGTTAATATTTCAAGCAAATGCCCGAAAAGAGAGATATGAAGTCTCCAATAAGTTCTATAGCTGCAAGATGGAGGAGAATAGTTCTGTCATTGAACATATACTCAGAATGTCTAGGTAGCATAATTACTTGACTCATCTAGGAGTTAATCTTCCGGTTGATAGTGTCATTGACAGAGTTCTTCAATCACTGCCACCAAGCTACAAGAGGTTCGTGATGAACTATAATATGCAAGGGATGGATAAGACGATTCCCGAGCTCTTCGCAATGCTAAAGGCTGCGGAGGTAGAAATCAATAAGGAGCATCAAGTGTTGATGGTCAACAAGACCACCAATTTCAAGAAAAAGAGTAAAAGGAAGAAGAAAGGGAACAAGAAGACCGGCAAACAAGTTGCTGCTCAAGAGAAGAAACCCAAGTCTGGACCTAAGCCTGAGACTGAGTCCTTCTACTGCAAAGGGACTGGTCACTGGAAGCGGAACTGCCCCAAGTATTTGGCGGATAAGAAGGATGGCAAGGTGAACAAAGGTATATGTGATATACATGTTATTGATGTGTACCTTACTAGAGCTTGCAGTAGCACCTGGGTATTTGATATTGGTTCTGTTGCTAATATTTGCAACTCGAAACAGGGACTATGGATTAAGCGAAGACTGGCTAAGGACGAGGTGACGATGCGTGTGGGAAATGGTTCCAAAGTCGATGTGATCACTGTCGGCACGCTACCTCTACATCTACCTTCGGGATTAGTTTTAGACCTGAATAATTGTTATTTGGTGCCAGCGTTAAGCATGAACATTATATCTAGATCTTTTTTGATGCGGGACGGTTATTCATTTAAATCTGGGAATAATGGTTGTTCTATTTATATGAGTAATATCTTTTATGGTCATGCACCCTTGAAGAGTGATCTATTTGTGTTGAATCTCGATAGTAGTGATACACATATTCATAATGTTGAAGCCAAAAGATGCAGAGTTGATAATGATAGTGCAACTTAATTGTGGCACTGCCGTTTGGGTCATATTGGTGTAAAGCGCATGAAGAAGCTCCATACTGATGGACTTCTAGAATCACTTGATTATGAATCACTTGGTACTTCTGAACCATGCCTCATGGGCAAGATGACTAAGACGCCGTTCTCCGGAACAATGGAGGGAGCAACAGATTTGTTGGAAATCATACATACTGATGTATGTGGTCCGATGAATGTTGAGGCTCGCGGCGGGTATCGTTATTTTCTCACCTTCATAGATGATTTGAGCAGATATGGGTATATCTACTTAATGAAACATAAGTCTGAAACATTTGAAAAGTTCAAAGAATTTCAGAGTGAAGTGGAAAATCATCATAACAAGAAAATAAAGTTTCTACGGTCTGATCGTGTAGGAGAATATTTGAGTTACGAGTTTGGTTTACATTTGAAACAATGTGGAATAGTTTTGCAACTCACGCCACCCGGAACACCACAGCGTATTGGTGTGTCCGAACGTCGTAATCATACTTTACTATATATGGTGTGATCTATGATGTCTCTTACTGATTTACCGCTATCGTTTTGGGGTTATGCTTTAGAGACAGCTGCATTCACGTTAAATAGGGCACCATCAAAATCCGTTGAGACGACGCCTTATGAATTGTGGTTTGGCAAGAAACCAAAGTTGTCGTTTCATAAAGTTTGGGGCTGCGATGCTTATGTGAAAAAGATTCAACCCGATAAGCTCGAACCCAAATCGGAGAAATGTGTCTTCATAGGATACCCAAAGGAAACTATTGGGTACACCTTATATCACATATCCGAAGGCAAGACATTCGTTGCTAAGAATGGATCCTTTCTAGAGAAGGAGTTTCTCTCGAAAGAAGTGAGTGGGTGGAAAGTAGAACTTGATGAGGTAACTATACTTGCTCCCTTATTGGAAAGTAGTTCATCACAGAAACCAGTTCCTATGACACCTACACCAATTAGTGAGGAAGCTAATGATGATGATCATGAAACTTCAGATCAAGTTACTACCGAACCTCGTAGGTAAACCAGAGCAAGATTCACACCAAAGTGGTACGGTAATCCTATTCTGGAGGTCATGTAACTTGACCATGACGAACCTACGAACTACGAGGAAGCGATGATGAGCCCAGATTCCGCAAAATGGCTTGAGGCCATGAAATCTGAGATGGGATCCATGTATGAGAACAAAGTGTGGAATTTGGTTGACATTCCCGATGATCGGCAAGCCATCAAGAATAAATGGATCTTCAAGAAGAAGACTGACGCTAACGGTAACGTTACTGTCTACAAAGCTCGACTTGTTGCAAAAGGTTTTCGACAAGTTCAAGGAGTTGATGTGACGCCCCCGATTCAATCGTACACTAATCATACACGCAAACGTGTACGATCAAGATCAGGGACTCACAGGAAGATATCACAACATAACTCTACAAATAAAATAAGTCATACAAGCATCATATTACAAGCCAGGGGCCTCGAGGGCTTGAATGCAAGAGCTCCATCATAGACGAGTCAGCGGAAGCAACAATATCTGAGTACAGACATAAGTTAAACAAGTTGCCATAAGATGGCTAGCACAAACTGGGATACAGATCGAAAGACGCGCAGGCCTCCTGCCTGGGATCCTCCTAAACTACTCATGGTCGTCGTCAGCGGGCTGCACGTAGTAGTAGGCACCTCCCGAGTAGCGTCTGGCTCCTGGGCTCCAATGTGTGGTCGCAGCAATCGGGTATAGAAAGGGAGAAAAGAGGGAGCAAAGCAACCGTGAGTACTCATCCAAAGTACTCGCAAGCAAGGAGCTACACTACATATGTATGCATTGGTATCAAATAGAATAAGGGTATCATATGTGGACTGAACTGCAGAATGCCGGAATAAGAAGGGGATAGCTAGTCCTATCGAAGACTACGCTTCTGGTAACCTCCATCTTGCAGCAGGAGAAGAGAGTAGATGGTAAGTTCACCAAGTAGCATCGCATAGCATAATCCTAACCGATGATCCTCCCTTCGTCGCCCTGTGAGAGAGCGATCACCGGTTGTATCTGGCACTTGGAAGGGTGTGTTTTATTAAGTATCCGGCACTACTTGTCATAGGGTCAAGGTACAACTCCAAGTCGTCCTGTTACCGAAGATCACGGCTATTCGAATAGATTAACTTCCCTGCAGGGGTGCACCACATAACCCAACACGCTCGATCCCATTTGTCCGGACACACTTTCCTGGGTCATGCCCGGCCTCGGAAGATCAACACGTCGCAGCCCTACCTAGGCACAATAGAGAGGTCAGCACGTCGGTCTAAATCCTTTGGTGCAAGGGTGTGGGCCCATCGCCCATTGCACACCTGCACATTGCGAGGGCGGCCGGAAGCAGACCGAGCCTAGCAGGCGTTCCAGTCCAATCCGGCGCGCGCCGCTCAGTCGCTGACGTCACGAAGGCTTCGGCTGATACCATGACGTCGAGTGTCCATAACTGTTCCCACGTAGTTGGTTAGTGCGTATAGGCTAGTGGCCAGACTCAGATCAAATACCAAGATCTCGTTAAACATGTTATCTTGAAATAACCGCGAACGCCGACCAGGGCAAGACCCACCTCTCTCCTAGGTGGTCTCAACTTGCCATGTCGCTTCGCCACAAAGATCCACACAGAGTGCCGTTGGGAGAAAGGTCCTTTCAGCCCCCAATCTGTGAATCACTCGCGGGTGCTCCACGAGCCGACCCGACTTTAGTCACCACATGTATCATGTATATAGTATATAGTATATACCCGTGATCACCTCCCGAGTGATCATGGCTCGATAGTATAGCATGGCAGACGGACAAGAATGTAGGGCCGCTGATGATAAACTAGCATCCTATACTAAGCATTAGGATTGCAGGTAAAGGTAACAACAGTAGTAGCAAGGACAGGCTATGCATCAGAATAGGATTAACAGAAAGTAGTAACATGCTACACTACTCTAATGCAAGCAGTAGCGAGAAGAATAGGCGATATCAGGTTGATCAAAGGGGGGGCTTGCCTGGTTGCTCTGGCAAGGAGGGGTCGTCAACACCGAGTCGATGGGGGTACCGGCAGCGGTCTCGGGGTCTACCGGAAAGAAGTAACGGAGAGGAAACACAATAAATAACAGAGCAAACAAAGCAACATAAAGCATAACATGTCAATGCGCGGTGCTAGGGGTGACCTAACGCAGTATGAGGTGATACCGGTGAAGAGGGGAAACATCCGGGAAAATATCCCCGGTGTTTCGTGTTTTTGGACAGATGAACCAGAGGGGGAAAGTTGCATGTTTGCTATGCTAGGGATGTGTGGTGGACGAACAGGCTGTTTATCCGAATTCGTCTCATTGTTCCGAGCAACTTTCATGTACAAAGTTTTTTCATCGGAGTTACGGTTAATTTTCTATGATTTTCCAAAGTTTTAAGTATTTTCCGAAATTTCTGAAATTATTATATTTAGTTTAATCCGAATTGACCAAGTCAATTTGACTAGTCAGAAGGACATGTGTGGCCCACATGTCATAGACTATTTATCTAAACAATTAAATAAATCTAATTTATTTAATGAGGGCCTACATGTCATCTACTACTAGACTAACTTAGCACTAATTAAGACCTACTAGTAGTACTAATCTAAGTAAGGGCCGGCCATTACCGGGCATAGCCCAGCCGGCCACACGCACGGCGCGCACACACCACGCTGCACAAGGCACACACAACACACGGACACAAACGCACATCACACACACTCATGCACATACAGCACATAACTAGGAGTTAATTCTGTTATCTGAACATAGCATTTTGCAATTTTTATATGATTTAATCTAGACATCGAAGGGATTTGATCCAATGGGATAAAATGGAGTTTGTCAAGTATACTACCTTCCCATATTTTTTAAGTCCTATTAACAATTGTTTTGCCGGAGTATAGGAGCCGTCGAGAGGGTTACTCATCATTGAATTAGAAAAGCTAGCTAGTGCGCTACAGTAACTAAATGTTACTGTAGCAGCAGCAGCACACGCAGAGCAGCAGCTGTAGGCAGCGAGCAACAACGGCAATGGGGCAGCAGCGGCTGCGGGCGGCGAGGCCCGCCGGTCGTGGCTGCGTCAGGCATAGGCGGGCGACGGTCGCGGCAGCCAGCACCAGTTACAAACGGCGGCAGCAGGCGAGAAGCAGTAGCAGAGCAGAGCACGCAGAGCAGCCGCGGTGAGCGCAGCAGCACAGCGGCAGGAGAAGCTCGCAGGGGCGCGCGTGTGCTGCAGCGGGTGGACGAGCGTCGTGAGGTGAGTGCGGTGGCACGCACGGTTCGAGCAAAAGTGATCGGAGTTGGCCACAACGACGGCGTCGGGCGGCGGCGGTTCTAGACGAGATCGGGGCGACGGCTACGATGGTGATTCGAGGAGGAGAAGAGGGGGAATGGCTATGGGAGCTCACAACGGGGTCGGCATGGGGCTCAAGGGAGCCGGAGCAGTCTCGATGGAGCGGATCGACGAGGTGGACGACAGCGGCCATGGTTGGGGAAGACGACGATGGCGGCGGCATCATGACGTCCTAACCTTGATACAACGGTGTAGGGGACGAAGATGATGATAGCGGTCCTCCATGGCACGGTCTCACTGCTCGGGGAGGTTAGTGGCCATGGCTAAGACGATGGCGCGGCAATGGCCAAGCTCGGACGAGCTCAGACCGAAGTGAGGGAGGCACGAGTGGAGTGGGAGGCGACTAGGGTTAGCAGAGGAGTCACGGGGCACTTGTAGGTCGCCGGGGATCGACGGA
The DNA here is from genome assembly GCA_034509565.1 of Triticum monococcum. NCBI lineage: Eukaryota > Viridiplantae > Streptophyta > Magnoliopsida > Poales > Poaceae > Triticum > Triticum monococcum. The sequence goes on from CM067845.1 coordinate 349,027,337, forward strand.
TGCTCAGCACGTGCAGATCCCCCGCCATGGACGCGCGGGCATCATCCACGGCGCCTCTGTGAACAGAGGTAGAAGAAAAATGTGAAGTTGGGCTGGCTGCGCTGCCCATTTTGCCAGATGGGCCAAGTGAATAGTAGTTTAGTTGTTTTTTACATTTTTGTTTACTGTTTTTCGTTTATAGCTATTGTTTTGTATTTAGTTTATATATTAAATGATTTTAGTTAAAGTTGAAACTTCCCACATAATTACCTGCTGATATTTTGGTGTTGCCCAAAAAGTTTGAGGTTATTTGGAAATGTTTGAAAATAGGTTTATATTTAAATGGGCATAGTAAGTGTTGCTTGTGCACTTAAATTATGCCTAGGGTAATTTAAAAATCAATTTAATGTTGGTTCCTACATGTTAAATACTTGGTGAATATTTGCAAACCCTCGAACATTTTTATTTGATAGTTTGAAGAAATAAGAATTTGACTTGTTATTTGAAATTTGAATTTGACTCAGATTTTCATCAAGTGGCAAATTGGCTTAATAAAACCTTATGACATGGCACATTAGGGTGAGGTTACTGTACCTTGATTATCGGGGTGTTACAAATCTCCTCCACTACAAGAAATCTCGTCCCGAGATTTAGGAGCGGGAGTAAGTGGGATTGGATTTGGTCACAAAATTCTAACTGGTTTTCTCGGGGTTGATTACTCTTCTTGAAGAGGTCGATCCATTACATTGACATCATCATTTGTCTTCTTCAGGTTATCCTGATGAAGGCGTCATTCTTCCTTCAGGATCTCCATCGTACTTACGGGAAGCTAAGGGGGGAAACTTTGGAAGGACGGAGCTCAACATATGTTAGGTACCTGGGGGCTATCTCAGTGAACGTGTCATAGAGGCATCTCTCGAGTTGAAATTCAAGAAAGTTATCGAGAGCAAGGTGAGGATGGTCAACAAGAAGCTCCAAGCGGGTAGGCAACTGTCTGTTGCCTAAAACAGAGGGTGAAGGGGGTTTAGAGCAATGGGAATAAGTCTTGCGCCTGATACAGAATGGAGCACTAGGACAGTGGCCCGTGAATTACATACGAGGTCACACGTGAGGGATAACTTTGGAAACCGTGGGTGTACAGGAGAGTCAGGTTTCGATCATGTGGAACTGTGGGTTATGGGCCCACCATGTGGTTACAAGTAGGAAGGTCGGTGACATCTCGTATGATCATGTAAGCCAGGCATGTCAGAGGATAGTCTGTCGATTATGTCGGCAACAACATCGGTACCAAGGGCGAGGGACGAAGAGAACCATTTTCCAGCTCGTTGAACGAGCCGGACCAATAGGCAAAGTTCTTGTCCATCGGTGGTTATCGGGATGCTATCGACAAATGCAACAGGATCTTATTGACACGGTTGTACACCAAAGTGTTTATATAAGCAGAAGAATATTACTGCTTAGATCCTATAGATCACAGGAAACATTAAACCAACCAATGGAAAGGAAAATACGATTATCAGATTAAACAGAACAATGGAAAGGAAAATGTGTTTAAACACATATTTCAAGGGTATATCCTTCCCAAGGACAAGCAGAGCATGATATCCATGACAGGATATAATGTAGAAAACCCCTTTTAGTAAGGGGAGAGAAATTTCATGACATCACCCATGCAACGGTGTTTGGATAATTGAGCAAGAAACATTTAGCATTGGGCTTCAAATGTTCTTGTTGAAACTTAGAATACCATAGACATGCTTCGAGATAGCATTGACAAGGTCAACAGGTGAAGATTAGACTTTGGAAACAAAAAGGATCCATCAGGAACAACTTATAGATTAAGTCTTACAATTTCCTCACGGAAGCATGACTAACCTTGCCAAAAAGGAAACTTATATCAATAGGTCCTCCAGCTAGGTGTGCTAGGCATGACATCACCTTACTGGCTCATATAGTGACCAATATTATAACTCTAGGAAATATGTTCCAACCATCATATCTGACCGAGATTCAGATCTGATGGGTGTCAGGATACCTCAGACTCAGGATGCCTGAGAAGAAATGGTGCGACACAATTTGACGAGATGACATTGTAAGATTCTCGGGAAATGAACTATGGGAGCGAGTTCCGACACAAGAGTTCATCATTTAATCTAAGGAGAGGATGAGGTGGTAGCTGATGCAGTCAGTGACAATCCTCTAGATTTCCAAAAAGGTGGATTTCCATAATTATGTGAACCAGGAGATAACATTTGTCGAATCAAATGATATAATGAGGTATGCTCAAGGAAAACATACACAGTTAGTCATTGATTGAAAGGGGCACCCAAAATATGGGCTTACGTAGCATGATCCATGTTATAATGGTGATTCCATAACCAATGGTCTAAGAATGTTATCGACCATTAACTTCAAAGCAATAGGGTTGCTAGAAGTTTTGAAGTCAGACATCCTAGTTCAATTGTCGGTTTTCCTGGTTAGAAACAACACGGGGACCAAGAAATGAACAACCATGGCGAGAAGTATTTCATGTCAAGAATTCTCAAGAGGTGGAACAATTCTCACAAGAATTTTGAAATATAAGATGGTAATACTCCAAGGTAAAGAACAAATGTTTGATAGCAAGGATCTCAAGGTATAACACGAAACACGAGCAAGTTTGTGTTGAACGGAAGGTAATAAAGTGGTCGATGTTAACACAAATCATCAAGGGCAAGGATGGTATTTCTCATCATGAATTCAATTGATATCTTGGAAGAGCTCAGAATGTTGATGATGAACATGACACATTTGTCGAGAGATTTCAAGATGTAATCGATCGGTGGTGACAACGAGTCCAAGGAATGGTGAAGAGAAAGGTTATTGGAACCAAGGGTATGACACAAACTCCTAACCAAGTTTGTTGTTCGAGGAGAAATGTCATGATGAGGAAGATCGACGTAAGCTTAGCTCATCGTTGAAAATTGTGCTCCGGGAAGAAGGACCAGGTAGCACAGTTAAAATTTAGCACAATAATGATATAGCCGATCGGGCTAGGAATGACTTGAAGGATTATTAAACTCGTAAGCAACAAAAATTACTTAGAGTTAATGAATCAGACTACGGACTCGGTTCACATATCGGTGTTCTCGAGTGACTAATAGCTCATAACCCGGGGGAAATCCGAAATCGATGAGAAGCAATACTAGATGAAGACTCATAGGAAGCAACACAGTTCTTTGATATTCTCGAGATACGGGAGGGTATACTCGAAGGAAGGTCAATATAGAGGTTGCAGAGATGTATTGATCTGCAGAACACAAGTACTATAACTTGTCGGAGAAATGGAATTTAAAGGAGAACATGGTCGGAACCATGATCGCAAAAGGCCGGATCCCAGATATAAGAACTTATACCGAGGGAATAATTAATTTAAGAGAAGCTTTAATGATAAGATCTACATCGTGCCCATGGGCATGAACACAAAGTTCAGTGTCGACTCCCACTTCTTCAATGCATAACCTTCCATTCACTTCTCATGTTTCAAAAATGACATTAGTTGTTGAAAGTTTTACCTGGTGCAATACCAGCTAAGTATGACCCGCGAAATCTTTTGGGTTCACACAGATTAGGGAAGGCGTTGGTTCAACCCATCGGGGCATCTTAGGAACATATAACACAAACTCCATAGTAAACATCACCAACTCGAGAGCAGAGCATGGTTGGCCAAAACAGAGGATACGATTTACCAAAGGCATTATGTATCAGGGAAGGAACTTCTCGAGGTTTTTGTATACGAAGGACACTGTTAGATGATATTTCAACAAAGGATCCGACGGTCCATATCGAAGCTGATGTGAGTATCGGCACACAACCAGAGGAAGAAACAATGCAAATGCATTGAATTATTGAAGCAACTGGCTAATTCAAAGCTCACATGTAAAGGAATTATGATTTCCAAATCAAAGGATCAGAAGTAAATGCTCTGATCAAGGATGGATAAGTTGAGTGAGCATAGGGGTAAAATCGACAACAATTTGATTGGTCGAGATTCAGCCCATGTTTAAAATGACGTCTGAGCCGAAAGGATGAATTCTAGGATCTGATTGAGGATTGCGAGCATTTGTAACATTTTGAATCATCGGACTCAAAATGATAATGGCAAGGGATGCCAATATGATTACGAGGCTTATGGGATTATCCATAAGGCAAGCAAGAATTTCAAGAGCAAAAGGCTGCTAAGGATTTTCGGAAGGTCAAATAGTATTTCGAAGACTTTGGTGAAACACATGAACAACTTGGGAGAAACAAATCCTCGGTGTGTGTGGGGATTAATTTATAGGTGTATCCAGGTGACAAGGAACTGCAAGGCAGTAGGCACAAGGATTCTCGGAATAACAACGAGTATTTTGGGGTATCTTGTAATAACAAAAGAAACTGGGGACTAGTGTAAGAATGGCAAGTGCATGTAGTTATCTATAGGGGTTGACGGTGGAAGGGAGTTGCAAACGCAATGAGCAAAAGTTCTCGGAATAACGTCGGAGAGTATCTTTAGAATCCTTCGGTGCACCAAGCAATCATCTGGAGTGAGGGGCTCTCCGGGAAGAAGTAATTATGAGAACCTAGAGTTAGAGTTAGTAAAATCATTTAACCCGAATAGAAAAGGGATCAGAGTCCCAGAGTATAGGTCGAGGAATAAAAGATCCTAATACCACCCAAATGGCGACGTGAGCCCGTAAGACACACAACCATGTTAGTAAAAGTTTTGTAATGTCTAGACTCGACTTCGGCCAAGGAGTGTGGAAGGGGGATTCCTACAGGCAGTCGGCTCTGATACCAACTTGTGACGCCCCCGATTCAATCGTACACTAATCATACACGCAAACATGTACGATCAAGATCAGGGACTCACGGGAAGATATCACAACACAACTCTACAAATAAAATAAGACATACAAGCATCATATTACAAGCCAGGGGCCTCGAGGGCTCGAATACAAGAGCTCGATCATAGACGAGTCAGCGGAAGCAACAATATCTGAGTACAGACATAAGTTAAACAAGTTGCCATAAGATGGCTAGCACAAACTGGGATACAGATCGAAAGAGGCGCAGGCCTACTGCCTGGGATCCTCCTAAACTACTCCTGGTCGTCGTCAATGGGCTGCACGTAGTAGTAGGCACCTCCCGAGTAGTAGTAGTCGTCGTCGACGGTGACATCTGGCTCCTGGGCTCCAACGTCTGGTCGCAGCAATCGGGTATAGAAAGGGGGAAAAGAGGGAGTAAAGCAACCGTGAGTACTCATCCAAAGTACTCGCAAGCAAGGAGCTACACTACATATGTATGCATTGGTATCAAATGGAATAAGGGAATCATATGTGGATTGAACTGCATAATGCCGGAATAAGAGGGGGATAGTTAGTCCTATCGAAGACTACGCTTCTGGTAACCTCCATCTTGCAGCAGGAGAAGAGAGCGATCACCGGTTGTATCTGGCACTTGGAAGGGTGTGTTTTATTAAGTATCCGGTTCTAGTTGTCATAAGGTCAAGGTACAACTCCAAGTCGTCATGTTACCAAAGATCACGGCTATTCGAATAGATTAACTTCCCTGCAGGGGTGCACCACATAACCCAACACGCTCGATCCCATTTGTCCGGACACACTTTCTTGGGTCATTCCTGGCCTCGGAAGATCAACACGTCGCAGCCCAACCTAGGCACAACAGAGAGGTCAGCACGTCGGTCTAAATCCTTTGGCGCAAGGGTCTGGGCCCATCGGCCATTGCACACCTGCACATTGCGAGGGCGGCCGGAAGCAGACCTAGCCTAGCAGGCGTTCCGGTCCAATCCGGCGCGCGCCGCTCAGTCGCTGACGTCACGAAGACTTCGGCTGATACCACGACGTCGAGTGCCCATAACTATTCCCGCGTAGTTGGTTAGTGCGTATAGGCTAGTGGCCAGACTCAGATCAAATACCAAGATCTCGTTAAACGTGTTATCTTGAAATAGCCGCGAACGCCGACCAGGGCCAAGCCCACCTCTCTCCTAGGTGGTCTCAACCTACCCTGTCGCTTCGCCACAAAGATCCACACAGAGGGCCGTTGGGACAAAGGTCCTTTCAGCCCCCAATCCATGAATCACTCGCGGGTGCTCGACGAGCCGACCCGACTTTAGTAACCACATGTATCATGTATAAAGAATATAGTATATACCCGTGATCACCTCCCAAGTGATCGTGACCTGATAGTATAGCATGGCAGACGGACAAGAATGTAGGGCCACTGATGATAAACTAGCATCCTATACTAAGCATTAGGATTGCAGGTAAAGGTAACAACAGTAGTAGTAAGGACAGGCTATGCATCAGAACAGGATTAACGGAAAGCAGTAACATGCTACACAACTCTAATGCAAGTAGTAGAGAGAAGAATAGGCGATATCGGGTTGATCAAAGGGGGGCTTGCCTGGTTGCTCTGGCAAGGAGGGGTCGTCAACACCGTAGTCGATCGGGGGTACCGGCAGTGGTCTTGGGGTCTACCGAAAAGAAGTAACGGAGAGGAAACACAATAAATAATAGAGCAAACAAAACAACATAAAGCATAACATGGCAATGTGCGGTGCTAGGGATGACCTAACGCGGTATGAGGTGATACCGGTGAAGGGGGGAAACATCCAGGAAAATATCCCCGGTGTTTCGCATTTTCGGACAGATGAACCAGAGGGGGAAAGTTGCATGTTCTCTATGCTAGGGATGCATGGTGGACGAACTGGGTTGCGTATCCGAACTCGTCTCATCGTTCTGAACAACTTTCGTGTACAACGTTTTTTCATCAGAGTTACGGTTAATTTTCTATGATTTTCCAAAGTTTTAAGTATTTTCTGAAATTTCTGGATTTATTATATTTAGTATAATCCGAATTGACCAAGTCAATTTGACTAGTCAAAAGTGCGTGTGTGGCCCACATGTCATAGACTATTTATCTAAACAATTAAATAAATCTAATTTATTTAATGAAATCTAATTTATTTAATGGGGGCCTACATGTCATCTACTACTAGACTAACTTAGCACTAATTAATACCTACTAGTAGTACTAATTTAAGTAAGGGACGGCCATTACTGGGCATAGCCCAGCCGGCCACACGCACGGCGCACACACACCACGCTGCACAAGGCACACAACACACAGACACACACGCGCATCACACACACTCACGCACACACAGCACATAGCTAGGAGTTAATTCTGTTATCTGAACATAACATTTGTGATTTTTATATGATTTAATCTAGGCATCGAAGGGATTTGGTCCAATGGGATAAAATGGAGTTTGTCAAGTATACTACCTTCCCATTTTTTTTAGTCCTGTTAACAATTGTTTTGTCAGAGTTTAGGATCCGTCGAGAGGGTTACTCATCATAGAATTAGAAAAGCTAGCTAGCGCGCTAGAGTAAGTGAATGTTACTGTAGCAGCTGCAGCACACGCAGAGCAGCAGCTGTAGGCAGCGAGCAGCAACGTCAATGGGGCAGCAGCGGCTGCTGGCGGCGAGGCCGGCCGGCCATGGCTGCGTCAGGCATAGGCGGGCGACGGTTGCGATAGCCAGCACCAGTTACAAACGGCGGCAGCAGGCGAGAAGCAGCAGTAGAGCAGAGCACGCAGAGCAGCCGCGGTGAGCGCAGCAGCACAGCGGCAGGAGCAGCTCGCACGGAGCGCGCGTGTGCTGCAGCGGGTGGACGGGCGTTGCGAGGTGAGTGCGGTGGCGCGCGCGGTTCGAGCAAAAGTGATCGGAGTTGGCCACAACGACGGCGTCGGGCGGCGGCGGTTCTAGACGAGATCAGGGCGACGGCTACGGTGGTGATTCGAGGAGGGGAGAGGGGGAACGGCTGTGGGAGCTCACAACGAGGTCGGCAGGGGGGCTCAGGGGAGCCGGAGCAGTCTCGATGGAGTAGATCGACGAGGTGGACGACGGCGGCCATAGTTGGGGAAGACGACGATGGCGGTGGCATCATGACGTCCTAGCCTCGATCTAGCGGTGTAGGGGACGAAGATGATGATGGCGGTCCTCCATGGCACGGTCTCACTGGTCGGGGAGGTTAGTGGCCATGGCTAAGACGATGGCGCGGCAATGGCCAAGCTCGGATGAGCTCGGACCGAAGAGAGGGAGGACCGAAGTGAGGGAGGCGCAAGTGGAGTGGGAGGCAACTAGGGTTAGCAGAGGAGTCACGGGGCACTTGTAGGTCGCCGGGATCGACGGATGCTCGGCACGTGGAGATCCCCCACCATGGACGCACGGGCATCGTCCACGGCGCCTCTATGAACAGAGGTAGAAGAAAAATGTGAAGTTGGGCTGGCTGCGCTACCCATTTTGCGAGATGGGCCAAGTGCCTAGTAGTTTAGTTGTTTTTTTTTACATTTTTGTTTACTATTTTTCTTTTATAGCTATTGTTTTGTATTTAGTTTATATATTAAATGATTTTAGTTGAAGTTGAAACTTCCCACATAATTACCTGCTGATATTTTGGTGTTGTCCAAAAAGTTTGAGGTTATTTGGAAATGTTTGAAAATAGGTTTATATTTAAATGGGCATAATAAGTGTTGCTTGTGCACTTAAATTATGCCTAGGGTAATTTAAAAATCAATTTAATGTTGGTTCCTACATGTTAAATACTTTCTGAATATTTGGAAACCCTCGAACATTTTTATTTGATAGTTTGAAGAAATAAGAATTTGACTTGTTATTCGAAATTTGAATTTGACTCAGATTTTCATCAAGTGGCAAATTGGCTTAATAAAACCTAATGACATGGCACATTAGGGTGAGGTTACTGTACCTTGATTATCGGGGTGTTACAGTTGACTACGATGAGACCTTCTCACCCGTAGCGATGCTTAAGTCCGTCCGAATCATGTTAGCAATTGTCGCATTTTATGATTATGAAATTTGGCAGATGGATGTAAAGACTGCATTCCTGAATGGTTTTCTAGAAGAAGAGTTGTATATGATGCAATATGAAGGTTTTATCGATCCAAAGGGTACTAAGAAAGTGTGCAAGCTCCAGCGATCCATTTATGGACTGGTGCAAGCCTCTCAGAGTTGAAATAAACGTTTGATAGTGTGATCAAAGCACATGGTTTTATACAGACTTTTGGAGAAGTCTGTATTTACAAGAATGCGAGTGGGGGCTCTGTAGAATTTCTAATATTATATGTGGATGACATATTATTGATTGGAAATGATATAGAAATTTTGGATAGCATAAAAGGATACTTGAACAAGAGTTTTTCAATGAAAGACCTCGGTGAAGCTGCTTATATATTGGGCATCAAGATCTATAGAGATAGATCAAGACGCTTAATTGGACTTTCACAAAGCACATACCTTCAGAAAGTTTTGAAGAAGGTCAAAATGGATCAAGCTAAGAAAGGGTTCTTGCCTGTGTTACAAGGTGTGAAATTGAGTAAGACTCAATGCCCGACCACTGCAGAAGATAGAGAGAAAATGAAAAGTGTTCCCTATGCTTCAACCATAGGCTCTATCATGTATGCAATGTTGTGTACCAGACCTGATGTGTGCCTTGCTATTAGTTTAGCAGGGGGTACCAAAGTAATCCAAGAGTGGATCACTGGACAGCGGTCAAGAACATCCTGAAATACCTGAAAAGGACTAAGGATATGTTTCTCGTTTATGGAGGTGACAAAGAGCTCGTCGTAAATGGTTACGTCGATGCAAGCTTTGATACTGATCTGGACAATTCTAAATCGCAAACCGGATACGTGTTTATATTGAACGGTGGAGCTGTCAGTTGGAGAAGTTCTAAACAAAGCGTCGTGGCGGGATCTACGTGTGAAGCGGAGTACATAGCTTCTTCGGAAGCAGCAAATGAAGGAGTCTGGATAAAGGAGTTAATATCCGATCTAGGTGTCATACCTAGTGCATCGGGTCCAATGAAAATCTTTTGAAACAATACTGGTGCAATTGCCTTGGCAAAGGAATCCAGATTTCACAAAAGAACCAAGCACATCAAGAGACGCTTCAATTCCATCCGGGATCAAGTCCAGGTGGGAGACATAGAGATATGCAAGATACATACAGATCTTAATGTTGCAGACCCGCTGACTAAGCCTCTTCCACGAGCAAAACATGATCAGCACCAAGACTCCATGGGTGTTAGAATCATTACTATGTAATCTAGATTATTGACTCTAGTGCAAGTGGGAGACTGAAGGAAATATGCCCTAGAGGCAATAATAAAGTTATTATTTATTTCCTTATTTCATGATAAATATTTATTATTCATGCTAGAATTGTATTAACCAGAAACATAATACATGTGTGAATACATAGACAAACATACTATCACTAGTATGCCTCTACTTGATTAGCTCATTGATCACAGATGGTTAAGTTTCCTAGCCATAGACATGATTTGTTATTTGATGAATGGGATCACATCATTAGGAGAATGATGTGATTGGCTTGACCCATTTCGTTAGGTTAGCACTTGATCATTTAAGTTTACTGCTATTGCTTTCTTCATGACTTATATATGTTCCTATGACTATGAGATTATGCAACTCCCGAATACCGGAGGAACACTTTGTGTGCTACCAAATGTCACAACGTAACTGGATGATTATAAAGGTGCTCTACAGGTGTCTTCGATGGTGTTCGTGGAGTTGTCATAGATCAAGAATAGGATTTGTCACTCCGATTGTCGAAGAGGTATCTCTAGGCCCTCTCGGTAATACACATCACTATAAGCCTTGCAAGCAATGTGACTAATGAGTTAGTTGTAGGATGTTGTATTAAGAAACGAGTAAAGAGACTTGCCGGTAACGAGATTGAGCTAGGTATTGGGATACCGACGATCGAATCTCGGGCAAGTAACATACCGATGATAAAGGGAATAACGTATATTGTTATGCGGTTTGACCGATAAAGATCTTCATAGAATATGTAGGACCCAATATGAGCATCCTGGTTCCGCTATTGGTTATGTACCGGAGACATGTCTCGGTCATGTCTACATAGTTCTCGAACCCATAGGGTCCGCATGCTTAAAGTTCTATGATGATCAGTATTATGAGTTTATATGTTTTGATGTACCGAAGGTAGTTCAAAGTCTTAGATGTGATCACGGACATGACGAGGAGTCTCGAAATGGTCGAGGCATAAAGATTGATATGTTGGAAGCCTACATTTGGACATCGGAAGAGTTCCGGGTGAAATCGAGATTTTACCAGAGTGCCGGAGGGGTTACCGGAACCCCCCGGGGTTAATGGGCCTTATTGGGCCCTAGTGGAGAGAGAGAGAGGGGCTGGCCAGGGCAGGCCGCGCGCCCCCTCCCCCTCTGGTCCGAATTGGACTAGGAGAGGGCGGCGGCGCCCCCCTTTCCTTCTCCTTCTCCCCCTTCCTTTCCCCCTCCTGGTAGGAGTAGGAAAGAGGGGAATCCTACTCCTACTAGGAGGAGGATTCCCCCTCCTGGCGCGCCCTCTAGGGACGGCCAGCCTCCCCCCTTGCTCCTTTATATACGGGGGTAGGGGCACCTCTAGATACACAAGTTAATCATTGATCTCTCCCAACCGTGTGCGGTGCCCCCCTCCACCATAATCCACCTCGGTCATACTGTAGCGGTGCTTTGGTGAAGCCCTGCAACGGTAGCTTCATCAACATCGCCACCACGCCGTCGTGCTGACAAAACTCTTCCCCAAGCTCTACTGGATCGTGAGTTTGCGGGACATCACCGAGCTGAATGTGTGCTGAACGCGGAGGTGTCGTATGTTCGGTACTGAGGATCGGTCGATCGTGAAGATGTACGACTACATCAACCGCGTTGTCATAACGCTTCCGCTTAATGGTCTACGAGGGTACATGGACGACACTCTCCCCTCTCGTTGCTATGCATCACCATGATCTTGCATGTGCGTAGGAATTTTTTTTGAAATTACTACGTTCCCAAACAATTCCTACTCCCAGATCCGGCGAGAGGGTCGTGTGTGGAATTGTCACGGCAGATGTCCTAGTGTGAGGACTTAGTCGTGAGGCCAATGCATCTTTGTAGTAGCTTGAGAGGGGTTGAGCGGAATCGAGAGACGCAACACAAGACAAGGATTTAGATAGCTCCGGGCCCTGGGAAACATCATCCGGTAATAGCCCTACATGTTGTTTGTGGTTAGGTCTCATTATGATCATGAGGGAGTCGCCGGTAAACTGGCTCTTTCCGTGTCTAACCCTAGAGATTGTTTATTCTTTCTTGTCCCTCTTTGGGGAGCCCTGCCCCTCCTTATACAAGTTAGAGGGGCGTGTTACATATGGAGTCCTATTAGGATTAGGACTAGTCTACCTTCTAATACAAACCGGATACAAGTCCAGGTCTTAACTCCTTGTAAGACAAATATTCCTCATGCCTTTCCTCTTAAACTAACCCACCATTAACATAAACCGGTCTTCCGGGCCTTGGGCCTTGTCATCCATCTGTCCCACCCGCCGGGTTACGAGTGAATCATAATGTTCAGTCAGGTTGCTTCTAAACCGTCTGGTCAGTGCGGGTCACCGATGAATCGCCAAGTCCGGTCGAGTTACGCCACGGGGTATATCCCCGACAGGTCGTATTCATCTCCCAGTTCCTCCGGGGGCTAGGGTTCACTCTCCACCCCTTCGTTCATGGCCTCGTGTTTTATTATGGGCTAGATTTTCACGATCTAGCTCCGGACTCCTTCCTTCATGTCTCAGCGTTCATTGTCATGTGCGAGGCTTTTCTCCGCATTACCCCTCACTTCGGTTTATGGCTCAAGACCTTTAAATTGAAGCCGAAGGTAATAGAGGGGGAGCAAATAGAGTGTGGAGGTGCCATGGTGAACAAGCTCCCCAATGCTTTTTGGCCCAAAGGCTCTTTCACAGAAGTTTCCAACCTATGGCAGCAGGAGTGGTTTTACATCACCGAACCTCGTGTTACCAAGTGGGCAGTTGCAGCTGCGTTCCGACCTAGCCCTCCATTACATCTTGCATCATGGATTAATAAGGGATTGGATTGGGGATCCATTGACGAAGTACAAACACTACAAAGCCGCATCCGGAGCCTCCTTGAAAAGGACACCGGCCTCATCAATGTAATCCAGGTAATGCTAGTCCGCCAGGTCCTGACGTGCCAGCGGTGGCCCCTCCGCATGTGGGATTTCAATTCGGAAGGACCACGGACCCTTCAGTACTTCTTCGGCACGACACACAAAGGAATGTGGAAGTTATTCTTCGGGACACGGAGGCAATGGCCGGATACCACCGAAGACATCGGCCTCGACTTCAATCATCCGGATACCTCGGTAAGTACTCGACTCCCGAACACAGCTTCGTCAAACATCCCGTAATACTGAGAAAACCATCTTCACACAGGGTTGGGTAAAGAAGGCGGAACAAATTAGGTGTTCAGCCCCTCTTCCCGAAGACTCATCCGATCCTATGTTAACAAGGATGTTGGCTCCGGCGCCATATCAAGTGCCGGCGAAGGAGGACAAGGAGGAGAACAAGAAGGCCAAAGGTGACCTCCATTCTAAAGGTACACGAAACGCTAAGTCCGGGGAGATTGGGGCTCCCTCTTCCGAAGACAAAAATGAAGGAGAAGCCGACATCGCTTCCCCATATGGGAAGAAGAGGACCGCCTCTGAACATTTGGAGGAGGGTGCTCCTAAGCGAGGGAAGATGTCCTTGCCAGGCGGTTCGGGTTCAGAAGACGATGTTGACGCGTAGTTCATCCGTAAGGACAAGCCTTTAGCCGAATCGTAAGTGAACAAAGGTGTCCTAAACATATCTTGTTCCTTTCCACTTACAAAGGCACATCTGAAAATATATGTTTGCAGTCCAGCACGCAGTCTTCCTCAACAGACCTCCTCCTCGGGGGATCTTCTTCTGGAGATGATGGAAAGCGAGACACCTCCCCAGACCCTCTCACCCAATAGTGCAGACGACTTTGAGGTGTCATCTCGAAGGATTTCTCCTGATCAACAAGTGGTGCGAGGGATAATGAAGACCGCGCTATGAAGGTGATACTTCGACAGCCCAGGGTTTGGGGCATGCAGTTCCTTCGGGGACCAACAATAAAGGCCTCGAACTATCTGGTTTACAGCCGGAGACGACTCTAGAGTCGAGAAAATACATCCCTTCGAAGGGAGTCCGTACTCCCATCACCGCTTCCAGGAATCAGGCGGCGCCGGATACCTTGATGGACGTGTTGCAACATGCGTCCATCTCAGAGGAATATCGTACCTTGATGGGTACGGTAGCCGAGAGGATTATGTCCGCGAGAAGCGGATTGAATGAAGCCTTCATGGGCATGTTAAGAGGCTTCGAGGTATGCAGTGTAATATCTTCAATTGCACTTTCTATGCAAAAAATGCACCCGTGTATAGATAGTAGCCCCTGAGACTCTGGTTGACATCCGATAGGAGGCAATCAGAGGATCGAAAAAGATATGCCCAGGAAATAATCTAACTAAGTGAAACACAGGCTGTTTCATCCACGGCGACTGCCCGTGCTACAGAGGTTGCTGATCTGAAGCGGAAACTTGATGTGGCAGATGACGACATCATGCTTATTAACAGGCAGCTTGACGAGGCGCAAGGTATGTCTTGGGGCAGTCAGTATATGTATGTATAATAATATGAGCACGAAGCTGAGAATTATATACTGAAACATGCATAACTGCAGGTGGTGCTGCCGCGGTTGATACCTTGTGGGCTGAGCTCATCCGGGCCAAGGAGCAAGTCAGGATGAGTAATGTGGCTGCCAAGAAGGCAGCTGAGGAGTTAAAGGCCGAACATGCTGCTCGGCGCTAGTGCGAAGAGAAAATATCTACCATAGAGCAAGATCTAAAGGATGCCACTGGCAAATGCCGAGCACTCAAGGAGGGGAACAAGGCCAAAGTAGCCGAACTCAAGAAGGCCTTACGAGAGGCGAGAGAGGCACGATCCGAGGCAAGCCGGGGAGATAGCGGTCGGTAGGCCCTTTCTATTACAGACTAAATTCGGTGATCCGAAGTATGCCCTGCTTAATCAAATGTGGAGTTCTCCAGACGCATTCTTGGACTTGCCGAAGAGTACCTCCGATGCGACGCAGTTTTACTAAGCGCAAGAAGGGTGTGCAACGGAGAAGCTTTTCTGATCACAATTCGGCACGCCAAAGCGCCCGATGTTGCTGAACGAACAGATGGCCCAGTGGGCCGAGCTCCACAAGATATCTGGTTCTGCCATGAAGGACATCGTGGTCTGGCTATGGCCGACTAAGCCAATTCCGAATAGTTATTTCAGTTTGGTGCAGCCACTTGTGGATGTGGTGTCGCGTATCGATGCCATGAAGCGATCAACATGCATTGAAGGTGCACAGATGGCCTTTGCCCGTGTCAAGACGTATTGGCCAAAGATGAAGGCCACCGATATTGCAGCAAAGAGTCCACCCGGGGGCAAGGACAAACACACACCGGAGCAATATTTTGAAGATGTTCTAGAGGGCGCCCGCTTAATAGAGGGTCAGTGCTCGAAGGATATGATCTTTGAGTGAATGTACCAAGATTGCAAAAAAAATATTATGATATATTAAGGCTACGTTTTTTATACTTTTGCCTAAAAGTTTTGGTTCCTCCTGTGCCGCTGTGCGGCCGTCTTTGTATAATCTAAAAGTTTTCCAGTCATCGGCTTCGCCCCCCTCGCATAAAATACAGGGGTGTTCGGAAAAGCACTTGATCACTCTTGACCCAACGTCTTGGTCCGTGAAGGAGGTGTCAAGGCGGCGAACTAGGCAATCGGACTATAGGGCTTTAATACTTTCACTTAGCCATAGGAGTTTGATGGTGGGTCTCTGATATAGCCCCTGGTATGTACGCGGTTATCCCAATATGGTGTGCTACATAGGCGACCTTAAAAACGGACATTCGTGTAATACGGAAGGAATCGCGAAAGATTCTGATAAGTCATTGAGTGGTTGAACAGCTCTCGCCGCATCATGACAGTCAGTTTTTGGCTTTATCTACTGGGTGCTTGACCAGATGAACCTGAAACACAATCGCAGCAGTTCTCCCTTTACTACCCTAGCCGATAGAGCGGAACGTAAGGTAGTAAGCACAGGAGCCGGGCAACCCAACTATTGACCAAAGACATGATTCGGAGCTAATGCATATATGGCCAAACTCGTGACGCCGAACTGTGTTGTAAAGCTGTTTGGACTTGTCGGCGACTCACTTGTTCCCATATCGAGCCCCTGGCAATTTGTGCTGAGGTGCTTGTGTGAAACAACCAAAGAAGCAAGATTCAGTTCTGTACAAAAAGCAAATACTGAATACAGATTATGTTCACTAGGACCCGATTGATACGTCAATCGCCATCTTACAGATAATAATGCCACAACCCAGGCTATTTGACATGCCGGGGGTCGAAGGCTGAGAAAAAGGCACTTTACAGGCTCGAAATAGAGAGTGCGGTCTACAAAGAATTATTTGGACCTCCTGTCGCACGTCAGCGCCGCCTTGCCTCGGTGAAAGGACTCCTTAACAGGAATAGCCTTTGAGTGAGTGTATGAAGCCGAACTCTGAAAGAGTCCGAGAGATGACCAGCCTTTGAGCCACCCGTGGTAAAAGATAAAAAATGGTTTAGAAAAGAAAAAGAGGCTATGGGAGTGCTTGTAGGCCTATCCGTATTGTGCCTCCGCCGATGACCAGGGTATTTTAAGTGCATAATTATGTATGTGCGGTATAGACTTCACAGGCATATGAGGCGAACGATGAAGGCCGAACTGCTAATCCAACCCTGAGATTGATCAGTCCCGTTTAATAGAGACTGGCGGCTTAATGGCCGATAAGATATGCGGCTTGATGAGGCCGCTTTGTACTTCGGCTGTATTAGCCGTAGTGTGACCCTCTGTACGGAGGGAGCGTTCCGTATTTCCATTTATTTTTATGATGCCGTGTGGATCGGGCATCTTAAGTTTTGCATGGGCGTAGTGTGGGACCGCATTAAAACGAGCAAAAGCAGTATGCCCTAGAAGTGCATGGTAGCCAATGCGGAACGGGGCAATATCAAAGGTCAAGCCTTCGCTTCGATAGTTGTTCGGTGAATCGAGAACTACTTCCAACGTAATGGAGCCCGTGCAGTGAGCTTCTACGCCAGGTACTGCTCCCTTAAGGGTAGTTGTGGTGGGCTTGATTCTTGAAGGATCAATGCCCATTTTGCGGACAGTGTCTTGGCAGAGTAGATTAAGGCAGCTGCCGCCGTCCATAAGGACTTTCGTGAGATGTGACCCATTGATGATTGGGTCGAGGACCAGGGATATGTGACGGATACTGACTGGGTGATCCTTGCGATCAAAAGTGATCGGGTAGGCCGCCCATTGGTTAAATTTTTGGGGGACCGGCTCTATGGCGTAGGCGTGCCGTGGTGCGCACTTGCGCTCCCCTATAGGGGTGTGCGTCACATATACCATGTTCACCATGTTTACTTCGGGGGGAAATTGCCTCTGACCCCCGGTGTTTGGTGGGCGAGTCTCTTCATCATCGTTGTCACTGGGCGGCCCCTTCCCCTAGTGTTTGGCCTTAAGATTGCCGGCTTGTTTGAAGACCCAACAGCTTCCATTGGTATGATTAGCGGGTTTATCGGGGGTGCCATGAATCTGGCAGGGCCGGTCCAGTATCTTGTCTAAATTGGATGGCCCATTTCAGTTTGCCTTGAATGGCTTTTTCCGTTGACCGGGTTTGGAGCCGCTAAATCCGGCGTTGACCATCATGTCGTGCGTTCCTTCATTATTATGTCGACGCTTGTGTTTATTACGTCGCCGTCTCGAACTTCAGAGGTGCCCGGGTCACTGGTGTTGTTGCTTCTATGAGCGAGCCAGCTGTCCTCTCCTATGCAGAAGCGGGTCATCAGAGCGGTAAGGGCTACCATGGATTTTGGTTTTTCTTGTCCGTGGTGGCGGGGAGCCATTCGTCTCGGACACTATGTTTAAAGGCCATGAGGCTTCAGCGTGTGGACAATCGACAATTTGGTTCTTTTTAATTAAGAACCTAGTCCAGAGCTTCCTAGCTGACTCCCCGGGCTGCTGGATAATGTGACTTAGGTCATCGGCATCCGGAGGCCGGACATATGTACCTTGGAAGTTATCATGGAAGGCGTCTTCCAAGTCTTCCCAGCTGCCAATGGAATTCTTGGGCAGAGTGTTCAGCCAGTGCCGAGCTGGCCCCTTGAGTTTTAGCGGGAGGTATTTGATGGCATGAAGATCATCGCCGCGGGCCATATGAATATGGAAAATAAAGTCTTCAATCCATATCACGGGATCTGTGGTTCCATCATATGATTCGATATTCATGGGTTTGAACCCTTCTAGGAATTCATGTTGCATTACTTCATCAGTGAAGCAGAGGGGGTGTGCGGCGCCTTTATATCGGGCCAGGTCGTGACGTAGTTCGGATGGAGTCCGTCTGCGGCTTTTGGCACAGACGTGATTGTGCTTGCCATGTTCAGCTTGATAGTCGTCGTTGCGCGTCGGGGCACGCCCCCGTGATCCATAGATCGATCTGGTCTAACCTTCTCCGCTAACCAGGTCCTGCCGTAGGTCGTATGTATGTCCTGGAGCTGTTTTCTTTTTGCCTTTATGGTGAGGTAGTGCTAGCTGGTGTTCGGCTTGAGTTGCCGCTTTGTCTCGGCCACGTTGTGGTCGATCAGCCGCATTACGTGCTGACGGTACAGGCTCTAGCGCCTCGTCGTCCAATTGAGGTAGCAATTTGCGCTTCGGATAACTTTTGAATGGGTGCTCGAGGCCATATTCCTCGGCTGCCAGGACATGAGTCCATCTATCGTTGAGTAGATCTTTGTCAGCTTTAAGCTACTGCTGCTTCTTTTTTAGGCTCCCTGTAGTGGCTATTAGCCGGTGCTTGAAGTGCTCCTGCTCGAGAGGTTCCTCAGGCACGATAAAATCCTCGTTGTCGAGGCTCTTCTCATCCTCGTAGAGCGAAAGATAATTATTGTCCTCTGAGTCTTCGTTTACGGCCTGTTCACCGGGGCTAACTTGCTCGTCTTCCCGTTCGTCCTGTTCTGAAGTTGGCTTAATGGGGTCTTCATTGTCTTCGGCATCATTCGAAGTATTGTTTTCTCCTGTGTCGGTATTGCTATCTTTTCCACGGCGTGACTTGGAGGGGCGCCGATGACGTCGGTGCTTTGATTGTATCTCAGGAGGTTTATCCTCGACTGGGTCTTCCTTGTCGTCGCCGCTATTCTCTTTGGGTGTATCCACCATGTATACGTTATATGAGGGGGTGGTGGTCCAACGCCAAGTAAATGGCGGGTTTTGGGCCTACTCCTCTTTGGCATCGTCGTCCATACCGTCGATGTCTTCGGAGCCATAATCAGGCATGTTGGTTAGGTCTTCAACAATGGCTATTAAGTGGGAGGTGGGTGGGAAGCGAAATTCCCCGTCATCAGCCCCCAGTTCAAACTGGATATAATTCGGCTGTGAGTCCCCTGCTAAGGAGAGGGTTTTTAATGAGTTTAGCACATCGCTTAAAGGTGAGTGCCGGAAGATGTCCGTGGCGCTGAATTCAATGATCGACGCCTGATCAGGCTCAGCGGACCCGGGTGCGCGTAGTTCGGTGCCATTGGCCGGAGACGAGTCCGGGGTTCCGGTGACGCGGATCCCGCACGAAATTGGGTCTATGTGCAGCTCCAACGCCGCTGGTTCTGCGGCCTCCATGGCAGGGTTGAGCTTCCCGTCTTCGGATGGCGCAGTCTACTCCGGATCTAGGGCCGGAGAACTTACATGCGTTATCTCCTAAGCATGGTTCAATGACAGATTTAGGTCATGCTCATCGCGGTGGCAGGGAGCGGCTGCCATGGGCTCGAATCTGTCGAAGATCAAGTCTCCACGGATATCAGCAACGTAGTTCAAGCTTCCAAACCTGACCTGATGGCTAGGGGTGTACCTATCGATCTGCTCTAGATGGCCAAGCCAGTTGGCCCGCAGTGCGAAGCCGCCGAACACGAAGATCTGGCCGGGGAGAAAGGCCTCCCTCAGGGCCGCATCATTGTAATGATTGACAGAGCCATCGAACCTCTTGAAGACGACGCAGCGGAACTCTCAATGAAAGCACCAATGTCGGTGTCAAAACCGGCGGATCTCGGGTAGGGGTCTCGAACTATGTGTCTGAGGTTGATAGTAACAGGAGACAAGGGACATGAAGTTTTACCCAGGTTCGGGCCCTCTCGGTGGAGGTAATACCCTACGTCTTGCTTGGTTAATATTCATGAGTATGGGGGTTACAAGAGTTGATCTACCACGAGATCGTAATGGCTAAAACCCTAGAAGTCTAGCCTATCTGATTATGATTGTCTCTACGGACTAAACAGTCCGACCCATCCGGACACGGGTGAGAGAATCTTTAGTCTTGTATCTTCATGGCTCAACAGTCCGGCCCATGTCCAACAGGCCGGACGCCCGAGGACCCCTTAGTCCAAGACTCCCTCAGGGATGCCTACCAGGGCATCCCCAAGCTTAGATGCTTGAGACTTCTTGAAATATTATCTTGGGATGCCGTGGGCATCCCCAATCTTGAGCTTTTGTGCCTCCTTAATTCTTCTCATATCACGGTTTTCCTAAATCTCAAAAGCTTCATCCACACAAAACTCAACAAGAACTCGTGAGATAAGTTAGTATAAAACAATGCAAAAACCTTATCATTCTCTACTGTAGCAAATCACTAAAATTATTATTCCACATTGCATACTAAATTCCTCTGCATATTTAATACTCCCATCCTCAAATAGAATCATTAAACAAGCAAACATATGCAAACAATGCAAGCATAACTGCAATCTGCCAAAACAGTACAGTCTGTAAAGAATGCAAGAGTATCAACACTTATTTAACTCAGAAAACTATGAAAATTTACCAAACTGTATAAAATTTATCAGAGCTTATTTTTCAAAAAGTTTCAACATTTTATCACACTCTTACTTTTCTAGGGAATTTTTGCAACATCGGTAAACTTTCTGTTTTCAAACGGCAACATGTATACTTGCAAAATAAGCATGACAAAGGTTATCATTGCCACTTTTATTGAAATAAAACATGCAAAAACATTATTCTAAATAACAGCAATCAAATACTAACAAAATAAAATGATGCTCCAAGTAAAACTCATATCATGTGACGAATGAAGACATAGCTCCAAGTGAGGTTACCGATAATGTTGAAGACGAAAGAGGGGATGCCTTCCGGGGCATCCCCAAGCTTAATTGCTTGGATATTCCTTAGATATTAACTTAGGGTGCCTTGGGAATCCCCAAGCTTAGGGTCTTGTCACTCCTTATTCTCCTCATATCGACATCTCACCCAAAACTTGAAAACTTCAATCACACAAAACTTAACGGAACTTCGTGAGATATGTTAGTATGATAAAGAGCAAACCATTTCACTTTAGTACTGTCAAAGACAAGATTCATAATTGTTTCCACACAATTCCTACTATAGCATATCATTTCCACAATTTATATTGAGCAATATAAGCCATAGAAACTAGAAAACAAGCAAACTATGCATTGAAAACAGAATAGTCTGTAGTAATCTGTACTCCAACCATACTTCTGCTACTCCAAAAATTGTGAAAAATTAGGAAAACTTGGGAAAATTGTCTATTAATCTTCTGCAAAAAGAATAAGCATTTTATCATGCTTATGTTAAAATTAGAATTGTTTTCCTGAGCGCAAAAGTTTCTGTTTTTCAGCAAGATCAAATCAACTATCACCGTAAGCCATCCCAAAGGTCTTACTTGGCACTTTATTGAAACTAAAGCAATGAAACATGATTACAAAAGTAGCCTAATCATGTGAACACACAAAAACAGTAGGGTTAAATGTTGGGTTGTCTCCCAACAAGCACTTTTTTTTCATGCCTTTTAGCTAGGCATGATGATTTCAATGATGCTCGCATAAAGATAAGAATTGAAACACAAAGAGAGCATCATGAAGAATATGACAAGCACATTTAAGTCTAACCCACTTCCTATGCATATGGATTTTGTGAGCAACCAAATTATGGCAGCAAGAATCAACTAGCATAGGAAGGTAAAACAAGCATAACTTCAAAACTTTCAACACATAGAGAGAGGAAACTTGATATTATTGCAGTTACTACAAGCATAAGTTACTCCCTCATAATAATTTTTAGTAGCATCATGAAGAAATTCAACAATATAACCATCACATAAAGCATTAGTTTCATGATACATAAGCATATAAATTTTGTTACTCTCCACATAAGCAAATTTATTCTCATCAATAGTAGTGGGAGCAAACTCAACAAAATAACTATCATGTGATTGAAAATTAAAATCATGATGACAAGTTTCATGATTATCATTATTATTTATAGCATACATGTCATCACCATAATCATCATAAATAGAAACTTTGTTGTCATAGTCAATTTCAAACCACTTCCAAAATAGTGGATTCATCACTAAATAAAGTCATGACCTCTCCAAATCCACTTTCATCATTATAATCATCATAAATAGGAGGCATGCAATCATTATAACAAATTTGCACATCAAATCTTGGGGGACTAAAAATATCATCTTCATCAAACATAGCATCCCCAAGCTTATGACTCTGCATATCATTACCATCATGGATATTCAAAGAATTCATACTAACAACATTGCAATCATGCTCATCATTCAAAGATTTTTTGTCAAACATTTTATATAATTATTCCTCTATAAATTGAGCACAATTTTGCTTTCCACCATTTTCACGAAAGACATTATAAAGATGAACAATATGATGCAACCTCAATTCCATTTTTAGTTTACTTTTATAAACCAAACTAGTGATAAAACAAGAAACTAAAAGATTCGATTGCAAGATCTAAAGATATACCTTCATGCACTCACGTCCCCGGCAACGGCACCAGAAAAGAGCTTCATGTCTACTACGCAACTTTATTATTATAGACACGTGTTGGGCCTCCAAGCATGGAGTTTTGTAGGACAGTATCAATTTTTCCTCAAGTGGATGAGCTAAGGTTTATCAATCCGTGGGAGGCGTAGGATGAAGATAGTCTCTCTCAAACAACCCTGCAACCAAATACAAGAAATCTCTTGTGTCCCCAACACACCTAATATATACAATGGCAAATTGTATAGGTGCACTAGTTCGGCGAAGAGATGGTGATAAAAGTGTAATATTGATGGTAGAAATATATTTTTATAATCTGAATAAATAAAAACAGCAAGGTAGCAAATAGTAAACGGGCAGAAAAATGGTATTGCAATGCTTAAAAACAAGGCCTAGGGTCCGTACTTTCACTAGTGCAATCTCTCAACAGTGCTAATATAATTGGATCATATAACCGTCCCTCAACGTGCAACAAAGAATCACTCCAAAGTTTCTATCTAGCGAAGAACATAAGACGGAATTGTTTATAGGGTACGAAACCATTGCTACCTCATGGGCATGCGTTGGTTTTCCCTTGAAGAGGAAAGGGTGATGCAGCAAAGTAGCGTAAGTATTTCCCTCGGTTTTTGAGAACCAAGGTATCAATCCAGTAGGATACTACACACAAGTCCCCTTGTACCTGCACAAACAAACAAGAACCTTGCAACCAACGCGATAAAGGGGTCGTCAATCCCTTCACGGTCACTTACGAGAGTGAGATCTGATAGAGATAATAAGATAAATATTTTTGTTATTTTTGTGATAAAGATTGGAACATAAAGATTACAAAATAGATAGTAAACTAGAATTGTAGATTGGAAACTTATATGATATAAAGTAGACCCCGGGGCCATGATTTCACTAGTGGCCTCTCTCAAGATAGCATGTATTATGGTGGGTGAACAAATTACTGTCGAGCAATTGATAGAAAAGCACATAGTTATGATGATATCTAAGGCAATGATCATGAATATAGGCATCACGTCTGTGACAAGTAGACCAAAACGATTCTGCATCTACTACTATTACTCCACACATCGACCACTATCCAGCATGCATCTAGAGTATTAAGTTCATAAGAACCGAGTGACGCATTAGGCAAGATGACATGATGTAGAGGGATAAACTCAAGCAATATTATATAAACCCCATCTTTTTAGCCTCGATGGCAACAATACAATACGTGTCGTTTCCCTTTCTATCACTAGGATCGAGCACCACAAGATTGAACCCAAAGCTAAGCACTTCTCCCATTGCAAGAAAGATCAATCTAGTAGGCCAAACCAAACTGATAATTCGAAGAGACTTGCAAAGATATCAAATCGTGCATATAAGAATTCAGAGAAGAATCAAATAATATTCATAGATAATCAAATCATAAACCCACAATTCATTGGATCTCGGCAAACACACCGCAAAAAGAGTTACATCGAATAGATCTCCAAGACGATCAAGGAGAACTTTGTATTGAGATCCAAAAAGAGAGAAGAAGCCATCTAGCTAATAACTATGGACCCGAAGGTCTATGGTAAACTACTCACACATCATCGGAGAGGCTATGGTGTTGATGTAGAAGCCCTCCGTGATCGAATCCCCCTCCGGAAGATCACCGGAAAAGGCCCCAAGATGGGATCTCACGTGTACAGAAGGTTGCGGCAGTGGAAAAGGTGTTTCGTGGCTCTCCCCGAACGTTTCATGGTATAAGAGTGTATATAGGTGAAAGAAGTAGGTCGGTGGAGCTGTGAGGGGCCCACGAGGGTGGGGGCGCACCTGGCCCCCCTGGGCGCGCCCTCCTACCTCGTGGCCGCCTTGTTGCTTCCTTGACGTCCACTCCAAGTCTCTTGGATCACGTTTGTTCCAAAAACGATCCTCGCGAAGGTTTCATTCCGTTTGGATTCCGTTTGATATTCCTTTTCTATGAAACACTAAAATAGGCAAAAAAACAGCAATTTGCACTGGGCTTTCGGTTAATAGGTTAGTCCCAAAAATAATATAAAAAGGTATATTAAAGCCCATTAAACATCCAAAACAGATAATATAATAGCATGGAACAATCAAAAATTATAGATACGTTGGAGACGTATCAAGCATCCCCAAGCTTAATTCCCGCTCGTCGTCGAGTAGGTAAATGATAAAAATAGAATTTGTGATGTGGAATGCTCCACTACAAAAAAATACACTTCCGTGATGATACGTGTTTGTCACAGTAGGTCACGTTTTCTATCATGCATGTACATCCATGAAAAATTTATGACAGAATCAAGATAGTCATACATGTGTTGTCGTAGAAGTGTTCCATGACATTACCAAAATTATCATCACGGAAGTGTCCACTTCCATGACGATAAATCGCGCATCACAGAAGTGCTTTCGTCAAGGGTGACCCACACGTGGCATGCACTATAACGGAACGTAAGCTATCGGGTCCAGTTTTGGATCCGATAACCCGTTAAGAGCCCCGACCAATGGGGATTTTCCACGTGTAAAATCATCATTGGCTGGAGGAAACACGTGTCGGCTCACCGTTGGGACAGATGCCATCCACTCATTGGACTCAAAGCGCCTATGATACGTCGACATGTGGCACGACCCAACAGAGGTCCATTCCTATGAAAAGGCCGCCTCGTTTGACTTGGTCAAAAGGTGGCAGGCCGGCCCACGGCAAGCCTATTAACGGCCTGTTCGCATATAGCCCATTTACAGCCCGCTAACCCAAGGCCCGTTACGCCCTATCCAAATTAGGCCCAGTAGCGTCATCTGGGCCATCCAATATAATTCCAGACCATTTTAACTTCCGGCCCATGTATGGCCCATGACGTATTTCGGCCCATATGAGGCCCTTATTACTCTCGGCCCATTAACGACTCGTGGTAAAACTGGCCCGTAATGAACAATGTATCACTTTATACCCATTAACGGCACATGGTGAAACTGGCCCGTTGATGGTGCCCTAGACTAGGGGGTACTCACCACGTCATCTCCCGATCTGTTAGATTGAGCTGAGGACCCCCATGGCCGTATACTCATGGGCCAGTTCGGACAGTTGCCGCATACATGGAAGATTCCACAAAACTTGGTGATCAAGACAAGGACTCCTCCCCACCGACGTATTCGGCTAGGATTCTTGTTATCCTAGGCCTCTGGTGCATTATATGAACCAGGGCCAGGCTAGTCGATAGACATATACAATCAATCATACCATAGGCTAGCTTCTAGGGTTTAGCCTCTACGATCTCGTGGTAGATCAACTCTTGTAATATTCATATCATCAAGAACAATCAAGCAGGACGTAGGGTATTACCTCCATCAAGAGGGCCCGAACCTGGGTAAAACATCGTGTCCCCTGCCTCTTGTTACCATCCGCCTTAGACACACAGTTCGGGACCCCCTACACGAGATCCGCCGGTTTTGACACCGACATTGGTCCTTTCATTGAGAGTTCCGCTGTGTGATCGGCAAAAGGATCGATGGCTCGCCTGCAGATCAACTGCGACTTCGGCATCTTCGTCACCAGCTCGACTGGTCACCTTGGTTCGACCAAGGACTGCGCCCTACCTCCGATCTTCATGTTCGGATGAGGGCCTTTATAAACATCAACTCCAATCTCTATCAAAGATCATGGAGGAACCATCCAGGGAGCCTGGGGGCTCAACGTCAACATTGCCCTCGGGCGACCGTGCTGTTTTTCTGGACAACAAACTTGTGTCCGCCGCCACCGCCTCCTCAAGTGTCTTTTTAACGATTGCTTTGGTGGAATTGTGTGGAATTGAGTCTACAACAACCCTGGAAAATTTCGTCGAGTTTCGATGAAGGAATCTCTGGCAATCCACGATATACCGGAGCCCTGTCAAATCTGGACGGAAATCTGGACACGTTTAGGGTGTGGTGTCCAACTTCTAGCTCGGACGTCCTTTGGAATATCCAACCGTTGATCGGCTACAGAATTCCTATATCTACCACCTCTCAAAATTTCAGCTTGATCCGACCGTCCAAACTCCAGGAACCTTCCGATTAGTGCATCATTTTTCGGATCTGTTTTCTGCGCGAAAACGAATCCGACCTGAGTTCGTCATTTTTATGAACGGGATTTCGGACATCCCTTTTGAAGGAAGTTTTGTATGGGGTATTGTGTTTTGTTCCCGAACACATCTCGCTAACTTTAAGATCTTTTGAACATGATCTTCAACATCACGCTGGTGTCAAACCAGTCCAGCAATATTGCTCCACGGCTGCCGACCTACGCTAGACACGTCGTCACTTTGCTTAGCCGAGCTCAACTTCTTCGGATCATCATCTCGGTAAGCCGAACAAGAGTTCGACATCGCGAAGGACAAATCATCACCAACATCGCCGCCCCACGGATTACCCGGAGCGGGCACACCGGCATCGCCGCACGGTCACTTCATCAAGCCAGCATTAACCACGCCACGGCCTGCATCGACAGGGCCGCACTGTTGCTACTTCAAGCCAGTGTCCATCACGCCAACCTACTTCGACTCATCGGCTGACATGGAGGCTTCGACATCTTGGCTGGACCGGGGTCTTCACCATTTCTTCATCAACCTACTCTGGAGACTTCGGCGTCACTAGCCGACCAGCTCCGTCACGTTAGCTGGACTGAGGGCTTTACCTCGGTGAGCCAGCCTTTGCCAACATTGCCATGCCGTCGCTTTATCGCCCATCAGGCAATGGGTGTGCGGATCGAGTCCCAATTTTGAGAATCACCTTTCTTCGGATTGCTACAACAAATAAACCAGGTGCTATTAATCCTAGTATTTTTTTGCTTATTTGGGTTTATTTTTCCCAAGGAATTATTACTCTGGTTTGTCCATCATCTGTACACAGGTCTATCAAATGATGGTCGCATTAATGACGGTCGCGTGGTGGTTCGATCAGTTTCCGTACATAGTCCGGCGAACGCCGCATCCGGAACTCGGACCGACCTGTGAATTTAGGCTTTGCCACGCCCTTACCGCATCACGCCGACGCCCTGCATTGACATTGACTTCGGCGCCAGGCCATATTTCTTTTATTACTCACTTTGCATAAATTATTTATTATGCAACGATTTTTTACTATTATCTTCGATTTGCATCACTTTTTGTGCACAGGAAAATGATCCGGGTTGGGCAATATCGTCAACTCGGCGTATTGACATACCACGCCACCTCGGCTAGACGGGGGGCTTCATCAACACTTCATTACCCCATGCCGGGGACTTCGGCATCACTCTACCGGCCTGCATTGACCGTGCTATATCACCACTTCGGCGTGTCGAGCTCTCCGCTCCGCCACCTCGGGACCGGCTTGGGGGATGGAACCTTGTCCCGCATCAAGCTCGGACCGCGTCATCAATGCCGAACACGTTAACCAGCTAAGTCACTTTCATGCTCAAATTTTTAATTTTTAACTTGTGTTCGATTCGACCAAGCATTATACTTTTTTGGAAAAAAGTTGCTTGTAAAAAATCTCTTTGTCAAAACTTAGTATGTGACACACAAATTCAAATACCCCGTTTTTTGGGGGATCCCTTGATGGAGCTTTTCCTCTTGCATATGATTATACTTGTACGGCTTCATTCCTTGTTCGTGTATTATGGCACAATATGCACCATATTGACCTAAGCGATTTGCAAGCTGGGTTGCTTGGCTCCTGTGCTTACCCCTATGTTCCCGATTGTTTGGCTAGGGAGTAAAGGGAGCACCTTTGCGATTGTCACGACCGGGTCATCCGAGCTCTGACCTCAGACTGGTGAAGCCGAAAGCTAGTGCTCTTATTGTTTTCAATCATGGTCGGCACACAACGGAACTCATGAGTACAAAAAATATATTGCACAAGTCTCATAGTAATAATGAGTACCGAATAAAGGTATCGGTGGGGGTACTATTTTCTTCGAAGATGATTCTTACAATTTGTTAGTAATATAGCATAAGTTCCATGAGCGTGCTTTGTCTGTTACAGCCTTATGGCCTGATTGCCTGGTCATCGGAAACACCGTCGATACTCTCGACAGGCGGAGTACATGACACTTTTCGGCCCTTGGCCAAAGAGGGAGAAGCCGACGGTCGGTTAAGACGCGTTTAAAGTTTGGGTGAACACAAATATGATATAAGTACTTCGGTACATACAATCATTATACATAAAATTCTTTTACCCAAGTCACTTGGGGGCTCTTAAATTTATATGAGCCGTTTTATAATAAGTGTTCTTCTTCTTAGTCGTTGCAAAGTTTTTATTACTATTATTATTTATCACTCCTTTTTTCGACACGAGCGTGTGGTCACTAGCCGGGGAGCCTAATTTCTCTCTCAAAGCCGCTAGAGTTTAGTTTGCTAAACTGGCCTAATGAGAAGTACTCCACCTTCGGGATAGGAGGTTGAAGCCGTAGGCTGACCCGCTTGAAGTCTTGAGATAGGATGTGTCATTTTAAAGCACGACAGAAGCACTTTTTTTCTTCTAAAGTCCAATTTTCGGATTGGCACCGATCACTTGATCTTGTTCGGACATCAAGTTTTTACTGCCATTTTTTGGTTTTCCAAGCTTATGGCACTTTTTAACTATTTGTGTGTTTTCAGCACAAGTCTCGTAGTGCAATGCCGGACACCTTTAGGGATTCGGCAAAAACATTCTCGGATATTGCTATATATGCATCGGTTTCGAATTGTGTCTTCGGTCAATAGTTGGGTTGCCCGGCTCTTGTGCTTGCCTCCTATGTTCCGCTTTGTTCATCTAGGTGTGCAACGGGAGAACCACTGCGATTGTGCTTCCAGCTCACATGGTTAAGTACCTCAGTGGAGAAAGCCGAAAACTGACTGTCACAATAAGCGTAAACTGGTCAGCGTCCGATGACTGTGTTAAATGACGGGCCATTCATAACAATGGCCGAAGTGTTTACGGCTTGACCTCGACTGTCGTCGAACACTGCCGGGGGCTATTAACTTGCCTCCCAAACTAAATCCTCGATATTTTGCTCTTACATTAGAGCTGAGGTTTCATGATCATGCTTAGCATGACAACCCAAAAGAAAGGAACCGATAGCGGAACTATTTTCTTTGGAAGACATTTCTTATGTTAAATAGTAATATAACATATCTCTCTGCGTACCTTTGTTTATAAAACTGTATGGCCAGATTGCCTTGTTTGTCGTAAATCTTTGCCCTCATAAGGGCTTTATAAAGTAGGACAAACACTCCTCGGCTACTGGCCAAGGAGGTGGAAGCCGATGGTCGGTCACCAAAGTTTTGTACAATGCAGATCCGAGCATTAGTGACATAAAGTACTTGGATACATAGAGTCATTACACATAATTTGTGATTTTACTATGGATATCGATCCTTAATTCGGCCACCCGTGCCCGCATTAAGGCTCGGGGGCTACTGGCTTCGGGCTTATCATTTAAACATATTAAAGGGGCACATCGATCCCCTGATCTGGTGTTGCCACCCGACTAGTGTCTCGGGGGCTACTTCATTGCCTGTTCAATGCAGAAAATTTGAAGTGCAATACAATTGCTGAGGAGATTTTGATCCTCAGGTTGGTCGACCGCACCCAACCTGAGTCTCAAGGACTTAGCACGCCGCTTTTTGTGTCCCAAAGTATTCTGTCGAGCTAGGACTTGATCCTCAGGCCGATTTTGCAAATCAACCTAAGTCTCAGCGGCTACTGGGATCAGCGGTCTAACGTCATCCTTCAAGTGCATCTCGGGTTTTAAACCGATACACACCTTGAGGGCTACTGGCTATATATCTCGGCAGAGAATAAATTGCACCAATCAAAAATATTGACAAAAAATCGGCCCACAGTCGGGGTGGTGCACCACCTCGGAAGCAGTCCGGCATAAAGCTCGGGCGCTAGTGGCTGGCTCCATAGAGGGCATTTCCAGCATTAAGCTTGGCTAAACTCCTTCAACTTTTTTGAACCAAGGTGATATGACACCTCAGGATATATTCCGGCGTTGGAACCCGGATATAGTCCGACGTTGGAGTTTGGACATAGTACGGTGTTGGAGCTCGGATACATTCTGGCGTTGGAGCTTGGAAAGCGGTCCGGCATTGGTGCTCGGCTGCAAAAGATACCTTGAATGCAGTCTGCCGTTGGAGCTCGGACGCAAGAGGATATTGCCTCCCGGGAACAACTTCAAACCCGAGGTGTGGCATAAAAATAACAAGGCATTGATAAAGGCCGGAAACTTAAAGGGGCTCCTCGGATACCCGACATGTAAACCCATCGAATGCATTTCGGCAATCCTCAAGATCGAAGATGAGAAGATTTGTTGAACCAGTTTTCAAGACCGACAACCGAAGATGAAGAACAGTTCAGAAGAATCGAGGAGCGTCCCTAACTTGAAGACCGGTTCAGAGGGCTACTGACGCTGTCCTGGACTAGGGGGTACTCACCACGTCATCTCCTGATCTGTTAGATTGGGCCGAGGACCCCCATGGCCATATACTCATGGGCCAGTTCGGACAGTTGCCGCATACATGGAAGATTCCACAAAACTTGGTGATCAAGACAAGGACTCCTCCCCACCGGCGTATTCGGCTCGGACTCTTGTTATCCTAGGCCTCTGGTGCATTATATAAACCAGGGCCAGGCTAGTCGATAGACATATACGATCAATCATACCATACTCTAGCTTCTAGGGTTTAGCCTCTACGATCTCGTGGTAGATCAACTCTTGTAATACTCATATCATTAAGAACAATCAAGCAGGACGTAGCGTATTACCTCAATCAAGAGGGCCCGAACCTGGGTAAAACATCATGTCCCCTGCCTCCTGTTACCATCCGCCTTAGACACATAGTTCGGGACCCCCTACCCGAGATCCGCCGGTTTTGACACCGACACCCATAATGAACAGTGTATCACTTTATGCCCATTAACGGCCCATTATTCCGTTGGGCCATTTCCAGCCCATGTTATCTTTTGGCCTTCTCGGGGCTCATTTCCACATTCATTTACTTATGGTCTGTTACTGTGATTTTCTGCTTGTGGGCCAAATTCAGCCCGTGGTTACAGTCGGCCCGTTTGTGGCCCGTTAATACGTTGGGCCGTTTTCATAACATCATCAAAATACGGCGGATTAACGACGACCCGTTATGGTCGGCCCATGAATGATTTCAACTCTAGCCCATTTACAACCATAATGTGGTCTGTTATTGGCCCATGTTTGGCCAACCGATCATACAGCCTGTAGAAGGCCCATTGATGATACGACCCATAGAAGGCCCATTATGTCTACGGCCTATATAAGGCCCATTGTTTCTACGGCCCGTAGGAGGCCCATGTTAACTACAGCCGATGGGCATCAAAGTTCGCCACCAGTGCAAATATGGGGAACACCCTACACTATACAAAAATGGCTTGCTGTTTTCTTCAGCCAATGGCTGCACGTTAAGAACAAATTTTGTATCGCACTGAGGGAGTCCTGGATTAGGGGGTCTCCGGACAGCCGGACTATATCCTTTGACCGGACTGTTGGACTATGAAGATACAAGATTGAAGACTTCGTCTCGTGTCCGGATGGGACTCTACTTAGCGTGGAAGGCAAGCTAGGCAGTACGGATATGGATATCTCCTCCTTTGTAACCGACCTTGTGTAACCCTAACCCCCTCCGGTGTCTATATAAACCGGAGGGTTTTAGTCCGTAGGACAACATACAATCATACCATAGGCTAGCTTCTAGGGTTTAGCCTCTCCGATCTCGTGGTACATCAACTCTTGTTATACTCATATCATCAAGAGTAAATCAAGTAGGACGTAGGGTTTTACCTCCATCAAGAGGGCCCAAACCTGGGTAAAACATCGTGTCCCCTGCCTCCTGTTACCATCCGCCTTAGACGCACAGTTCGAGACCCCCTACCCGAGATCCACCGGTTTTGACACCAACATTGGTGCTTTCAATGAGAGTTCCTCCGTATCGTCGCCGTTAGGCTTGATGGCTCCTACTATCATCGACTGCGATGCAGTCCAGGGTGAGACTTTTCTCCCCAGACAGATCTTTGTGTTTGGCGGCTTCGCACTGCGGGCCAACTCGCTTGGCCATCTGGAGCAGGTCGAAAGTTACGCCCCTGGCCACCAGCTCAGGTTTGGAAGATTATATTACACGGCCGATATCCGCGGAGACTTGATCTTCGACGGATTCGAGCCCCTGCCTTGTGTGCCACGCAGTCACGATGAGTACGATTTAGCTCTACCATCGGACCGACAGCTGCTCTGAGCCTCAATTCGGAGCCAGTTGCGCCATCCATGGACGGGTGGATAGACCCCATCACGGAGGTCGTATCTTCAGCGGCGATCGAGCCGAATATCGACCTTACTCTTCATGAGAGCCGTGTTGCCAAACTACCGGATCCTTTTCCGGCCACGGACTCCAAACCGCCTGGGCCCGTTCCTATCGAATCCGATTGGGCGCCGATCATGGAGTTTACCTCCGCGGATATTTTTCAGCACTCACCCTTAGGCGACATACTGAACTCATTAAGGTCTCTCTCTCCTTGTCAGGAGGGTCCTGGCCGAACTATGTCCGGCAGGATAGGGATGCGGATGATGAAGAAATTCACCGCCCACCCACCACCCACTTAGTAGCCATTGTCGATGACTTAACCGACATGCTCGACTTCAACTCCAAAGGCATCGACGGTATGGACGACGATGCAGGAGACGAACAGGAACCACTGCCCACAGGGCACTGGACGCCCACTTCATCACATGACGTATACATGGTGGATACACCCAAAGAAAACAACAACGAGGAATGGAAGGACACAGCGAAGGGTTGTTCCCTCGAGAAGCAGTCAAAGCGACGGCACAAATGCCGCTCCAAATCCCGCCTCAGCAGAAATAACGATCATATGGACCCAGCGATAGAGCAGGGTGAACCATCGCCCGACAAGGGCAACACGAGGAATCAAACCAAACAACCCGACTCTGTCGAAGATAACAGTCCGGACGACACCACACTGGACAGGCACCAGGAGCAACATAACACCCACCAAAGGCTTGTTGCCACGGCAAGGAGCCTAAAAAAGCAGAAGCAAAGGCTCAAGGCTGCGCAAAACACACTCAGAATTAGATGGAGTAAAGTACTCAATACAACAGCGAAGTACGGCGGTAATCGCCACACCAAGAGCTACCTGAAGCGGAAGTTGCTACCTGAATTCGATGAGGTGGCCTTAGATCCCCTGCAACCAAAAATTAAAACGGCCATCTGGCCGGATAGACGACCTCACGGCCAACATAGAGCGGCAAACAACGCCGCACATAAGCCAATACGCGATCCACGCGAGGGCTCGCATCAAAAGGACAGCGCAACCAGATCCATTTATGGACCACACAAGCGCGCTCCAGCATACGATGCAACACAACAAACATCCGAACACCACGGTACACCCAGATACAGGGGTGCCGCACACCCCCTATGTTTCACCGACGAGGTGCTGGACCATGAATTTCCAGAGGGATTCAAACTTGTAAACATAGAGGCATACGACGGAACAACAGACCCTGGGGTCTGGATTGAGGACTATATCCTCCATATCCATATGGCTCGAGGAGATGATCTCCACGCCATCAAGTACTTACCCCTCAAGCTCAAAGGGCCAGCTCGACACTAGCTTAAAAGCCTCCCCGAAAGCTCCATTGGAAGCTGGGAAGAGCTCG
The DNA here is from genome assembly GCA_034509565.1 of Triticum monococcum. Lineage (NCBI taxonomy): Eukaryota > Viridiplantae > Streptophyta > Magnoliopsida > Poales > Poaceae > Triticum > Triticum monococcum. The sequence goes on from CM067845.1 coordinate 349,061,926, forward strand.
AAGACGCTTTCCGGGCGAATTTTCAAGGGACTTATGTCCGACCCTCGGATGCAGACAATTTGAGTCATATAACTCAACAGCCCGGAGAGTCATCCCGAAAGCTTTGGAACAAGTTTCTTACTAAAAATAACCAAATAGTCGATTGTCGGGACGCTGAAGCCTTGGCAGCCTTTAAGCGCAGCGTCCGAGACGAATGGCTTTCCAGACACCTCGGCCAAGAAAAGCCGAGAACAACGGCAGCATTAACAAGCCTCATGACCCGCTTTTGCGCGGGCGAGGACAACTGGCTAGCCCGATGCAGGACTAGCGACCCAAGTACATCCGAAGTTAGAGATGGAAACGGGAAATCATGACGCAACAAAAATAATAAGCGTCGGAATAAAGAAGACAGCCTGAAGAGCACGGTGGTAAACGCCAGATTCAGAAGCTCTCGGCCAGGTCAGCAAAAGCCGCCCTCTAAAGGCGCTAGAGATGAACTGTCCAGCTTAAACAAAATTCTGGACCAAATATGTCAGATCCATAGCACCCCCGATAAACCTGCAAATCATACCCATAGAGAATGTTGGGTCTTCAAGCAGTCCGGCAAGCTCAACACCGAACATAAGGGGCAGGATACACCAAGCGAAGACGAGGATGAGCCTTGCAAGCAAAGCACTGGGGAACAGAAGAAATTTCCACCAGAAGTCAAAATAGTAAATGTGTTACACGTGATAAAGGGGAGAAACAAAGCGGCCCTCCTAGATAAATATGCCCAAGGGCCTATCACCGCGGAGTTCTGCCACTGGCCGTCTCAACCGATCACCTTCGACCAACAGGATTACTCAGCAAGTATCCGACACACAGGATGGGTTGCCTTGGTATTAGATCCAATAATTGACGGACACCACTTCACACGAGTCCTGATGGACGGCAGCAGTACATTAAACCTGATATATCAGGACACAATCCGCAAAATGGGGATAGACCCAACGAAAATTTGCCACAGCAATACTACCTTTAAAGGAGTAACGCCAGGACCAGGGGCTCATTGCACGGGCTCCCTGCTACTAGAGGTTATATTCAGCTTCCCCGATAACTTCCATAGCGAAAATTTAACCTTCCACATTGCTCCGTTCCAAAGTGGCTATCAAGCACTACTTGGACGCGAAGCTTTCGCTCACTTTAATGCAATACCGCATTACGCTTCCCTCACGCTTAAGATGCCTGGTCCACATGGCATCATTACCGTAAATGGAAATATTGAGCGATCCCATCGCATCAAAGAGAGTGCGGCTGCCTTGGCAGCCGCACACTGAAACGGCCTCACCAACTAAAGCATTCGATAGGTCGTCAAGACCATGGACACGGTTAGACGAGTCTGGCGCAGCTATATGTAATTCATACAGGTTTGATGGCCACACCCCTATTACAAATACAAGGGTCTCAACGCGCGCAGACAAGTGGCAATTTTTACTCATCTTGAATTGTACATGGTTTCTTTAAACCTACCTTTTTGCATGACAACTTTTCACCTAAGTTCCTCTCTTTTACAGATGACCATCATGCTACACCCGTCCAGGATACGGCACAACGGAGACACAGGCGCAGACGTGCAGCAGGGACCCGTTCCAAGGATTCTTTTTAGATTAAGACCCTGCGTCAACCTTTTTTATTGTCTCTTGTTGATACACAACCCTCGGATTCTCAGTACAATTGAGAAGGATGCTGACGTCTTGGCATGTGGCCACGTCAGAATAATGCATGTACCTGGACACCAGGGGCTTCTTACAAAGGGCACTATTTAGGCCCGGATTACACCATAAGACCGAATACCTTAGGGAGTGTTCAGCGTCATGAGTTTGGCCTTATATGCATCAGCTCCGAATCATGTCTTTGGTCAAATGTTGGGTTTGCCCGGCTCCTGTGTTTTGCTGCCTTATGTTCCGCTCTATCGGCTAAGGCGGCACCAGGAGAACTACTGTGATTGTGCCCTGGTTCATCCGAACAAGCACCTCAGTAGAGAAAGCCGAAAACTGACTGTCATGATATAGCGTGAGACTGGTCAACCACTCGATGACCTATCGGAATCTTAGAATTCCTCCGCCTTAATGAAGGGTCATTTCCCGGCCATGCATATACGCACCCCGAATTCGGGTGAGTGCGGAGCCACCAGGGGCTATATAGTAGCCCCACTGTCAAACTCCTCTAGCTAAGTGAAAGTGTTAAAACATTATAGTCCGGTTGCCTAGTTCGCTGCGCTGTCACCTCCTTAATAGGACCAAGAAGTTAAATTAAGTGTGAACACACGTCTTCTGCGAACACCCCCGCATTATATGCGAGGGGGCTGAAGCCGACGACTGCAATCTTTTAGGACATACATATATATACGTAAACGGCTGCACAGGAGGCATCATATTACCTTCGGGCAAAAGTATAAATACAGCCTCGATAAATTTAGTAAAACATTGTTTTTACAATGGGAATACATGTCACTCAAACATAATATTCTTCGAGCACTGGGCCTCTATCAAACGAGCACCCTCAAGAACTTCTTCAAAATAGTGCTCGGCAGCCACCCGGCCTATGGCCGAACCCTGCGCCGCAACAGTGGTAGCATCCATCTCCGCCCAGTATGCTTTGACACGGGAAAGGGCCATCCGCGAGCCTTCTATGCACGCCGACCTCTTCATCGCATTGATGCGCGACACCGCATCAATGAACTGCTGCACTAAGCTGAAATAGCTGTTTGGCTTCGGCCTTTCCGGCCACAGCAGATCTATGGTAGACCTCATGGCGAGTCTGGACAATCTATTGAGTTCGGCCCATTCGTCAAGTGTCAGAGTAATGGGCCACGGGTAGGCCAACCCGAGGCCCAGAACCTTTCAAGACATCGGGGCAGGCTGCGCCCCTCAAGGCCCAGGACGAAGAGCCGCCTTCGAGAAGTCGACGACAAGATGGCCGACTGACCACTCACGGCCGAGTCCCAGGGACGACTTAAGGGAAAGCCGACTCCTGACTGGCGACTTCTAGAGAAGCCGGCCTACGACTCCAACAAACCCCATGACCTCATCAAGTGGAATGGGACAGGGGAGTGGCTACAATGAAGCCCACTCCCGCCCCTTACCAAGGGCAGGCATGGCCACAACGTGCCGTACCCCAGAAGATCTCCGTGCAGCGTGGCACTGTTGCCATGCCAGCCCTGACATCAGCACCACAGTACCGAATCCTGCACCCACGACGGCTTGTCTGTGCGGCCCAGAGGCAGCGGGTCCCACCAGTCAGTGAGACCCCAGGAGACGGCAAGAGGACCACCAGTCGGACCCGTTGAGAGTTGGCCCCGGGGAGTCGACCGAGCCCTCCCTCGGGGCCCATGCGCCATTAATCAAGATGTGATGGAGAGTGGCAATAGTGATCGCCCGCCAGGCGGCGGGGCTGTTGCCAGGACCTCATGATCAAGCCCGCGTCATCAGAAGCACGGCTACAGTATTCAGCAGCCGACAAGACCCGCCCGCGGCGGACACGGCCTGTCGGCTCCGTACTAGGCCAGTCGGTGGGGCCCACCAATCGGTGGGCCCCAGCGGTCGGCAGGGAAGACGGAGGCCAGAGGTGCTGACGGCTGGGCCCACGTCCAGCCGGATTACCATTGTACCCCTGGGGGGTAGGCCTATATAAACCCCTAGGGCACCCATGCAAAGGGTTGGAACCCATTAGCTCTAGACCAGATCATATAGGAGGGAGAGAGCTAGCCTTGCCCTCTCCTACCTCTAGGAAACAGCTCAAGGAGAAACCGTGTAAACACTTTGCCATAGTGATCATGCGGAGACCCCGCAGAGCAGCAGTAGGGGTATTATCTCCCCGGAGAGCCCTGAAGCTGGGTAAGATTCGCCGGAGTGCATGTCTTCGTCTCATCCCGTTTCCAGGCACCGGCGACGTTCTACTCGCCCCCCACCATGATAAGCCATCCTTTGGCATATGTCGCACCTAACCCCCGACATTTGGCACCCACCGTGGGGCCTGGTGCACCGCCGTCCGGAGACCTGTTCTGGACGGGAACCCTTTTCCTCCCTGGCGAGCGCAGCCAGCCAGGCATGCCAGACGGAGTGTGCGCCGACGTGCTGCGCGGTGTTGAGATCGCCTACGCAGCCAGCTGCCTGGCCGAACTTGTCGGCGAGGTTCGCCTCTCCGACGAACCTGCATCCAACGCAGGCACGGGCGGCTCCGAGAGCCTCATCGCGGGCCTCCTCGATCAACTCCATGTTTCTGGCGAGCCTGCCGTAGACTTAGAGTCTGTAGGCTCCACCGACCTGATGCTAGTTGACTCCGACACCGCGTCGCTCGACGCGTTCCCCACTAATGTGGTGGTCTATGACGAACCTCTCCCTCGCGCAGAGAGCGACGGAAGCACCGTCACCGAGGTGCTCGTCATCAGTCATGACGAGCTCCCCGGTGGAGGAGTGCACGACTCACTCGGCGCGGCGCTACAAGACCTAACTGCGCCCATCCCGGAAGACGCTGATGCAGAGACGTTGGAGGCGCGCCGCCTTCAGCTCGTTGAAGGCGCGAAGAAGCTGGCCAGCATGAAACGCTTGTCAGAAGCCTACCAGCGGGAGATGGATCGCGCCGTCGGCGGCTCGCCGGCCCCGGCGGGGCCCAGCCGCCTTGGCGCGGTCCAACAGTGCGGCGTAGCCATCGCCAACCTGTTTGGGGCAAGCCGCCATGTGTACGCTACACCAGCGGAGAACATCCGAGCCGCCCAGGCAGTGGCGGACGAGCTGGACAATTTCGAGGGCGAAGAACACCACCTCATGATGGAGCGAGTCCAGCGGCTCCTCGACGCGGCTGCCACGCCGAACGAGGCCCGCTGCCGCACGGAGGCGCCGCAGCGGCAAAATGACGACCTTCGCCGAGATCAAGGCGCGGCGTCTCGGACGCCGACTGGCGGCGCCCGAGGAAGAAGAGACAAGGATCCGGCTGTCAGCCACAGTCAGACTCGCATTACCATAGAGCACGACCGAGACGGCCGCCCGAGAGCAGTGGAATGACAGGACGACTGTCCGCCTCCCCTCCTCGCAAGGAGAGGCGAGTCTCCCCGCCACGTGTTGACCATCCGACTCTCGGCGACCGCCTTGGCCGCCGAGAGGGAGTTGGAGAGAATGACGCCCGCCACCGGATCGACCGACTTCACCGATCCCTAGCGCTGGAAGAAGAAGACGAGTTGGGTCCGCCTTGTTTCGGGCCCTGCATTCGAGACGAGCCATTTCCCAGAGGGTTCACGCTCCCAAGAGACACACCCAAGTATACCGGCTTCGTGAAGCCGGAAGACTGGCTAGTCGACTACTCCACGGCTGTCAGCATAGCAAACGGCAACAAGCGTGTCGCCGTAAAGTACGTTCCGCTCATGCTCCAGGGCATGGCCCGAACATGGCTGAACAGCCTGAAGCCCCGCAGCATCAACAGCTGGTTCGACTTCACCGAAGCATTCGTCCGCAACTTCACCAACACGTACAAGCGTCCTCCCAAGCCTCGTCAGCTCTCCTTGTGCATGCAAGGCCCTGACGAGTCGACTCGCGATTACCTCACGCGTTGGGCCGAGCTTCGGAACTCCTGCGAGGGCGTGCACGAGGTGCAGGCCATTGAGTACTTCACAGCCGGGTGCAGAGAAGGCACCCTCCTCAAGCACAAGCTCCTCTGCGACGAGCCAGAAACCCATCACGAGCTGCTGATCATAGCGGATAAGTACGCCACGACCGACTCCTCCATGAAGGCGAAGATTCAAATCAGCACAACTGGCAAAGTGGCCCCTCAAGCTCCAAGAACTCCGGTGGGAGACGCCAGCCGGCGACAACAGCAGGACGACCACAAGCGCAAGGCCCCACAGCCGGCTTCCAGCAGCCGGTAGGTCACAACTGTTGAAGCCCAGCAGCCGGATGGGCAGCCTCCGCCCAAGCGACAGAAAGGCAGCAAGCCAAACTGGTTGCCGGCCTTCTCCTATGAGCAGACCCTGGATGGACCTTGCAAGTGCCATAGCGGCGCGAAGCCGTCGAATCACACCACCCGGAAGTGCCACTGGCTCGTCAGGATTGCCAAGGGAGACGGCCTCCTGCCACCCCGCCTGCTGGGCAGCCGCCTCCGCCTCCGCCCCAGCAGCCGGCTGTCAGGCCAGTTGGCGCAGTACAAGATGAATACCCTGAAGAACACGGAGCCTACGTGGTGTTTACCAGTATGGCTGATGATCGATGCAGCAGGCGGCTGCAGCGACAAGAGGTGAATGCAGTAGCATCAGAGACGCCAGAGTTCATGCACTGGTCCGAGAAGCCCATCAGCTGGAGCAGGGCTGACCACCCAGAGGTGATGCCAAGTCCGGGCTCCTATGCCTTGGTCTTGGACGCCACCTTTGCTAGGGATAGACGAGCCGCGCGTTTCTCGCGAGTTCTGATAGATGGAGGCAGCAGCATCAATATCCTGTACATGGACACCATGGAGAAGTTAGGAATCAAGCAAAGACAGCTTCAGAACAGCCGGACTGTGTTCCACGGCATTGTTCCTGGGCTTTCCTGCTAACCAATCGGCCAGATCTTGATGGACGTCCTCTTTGGAGACAAAGATCACTTCCGCCAAGAGTCTGTTTGGTTTGAGGTGGTGGACCTCGAGAGCCCATACCATGCGCTACTCGGCCGACCCGCCTTGGCCAAGTTCATGGCGGTCCCCCATTACGCCTACCTCAAAATGAATATGCCCAGTTCCAGGGGAATTCTGACTGTGGCCGGCAACTACCGGAAGTCGTCTGCCTGCGCGGCTGAGAGCAGTTGGCTGGCCGAGTCCCTGGTAATCGTGGCCGAGAAGCGGCTCCTTGAGCGAGTTGTGGAGATGGCCGACAAGCAGCCAGAGGTATCACCCAACCCAAAGGAGTCGGAGGCTGAAGGTTCGTTCAAACCGACCAAAGAGACAAAGAAGATACCCTTGGATCTGGAGCACCCAGAGAGGTACGCTATCGTAGGTGCAAACCTCGACAGCAAATAGGAAGGCGAGCTCGTCGATTTCCTCTGTGAGAATCGGGACATCTTTGCATGGTCCCCCAAAGACATGCCATGTGTACCGACGGAATTCGCCGAGCACAAGTTACATGTCCGATCTGATGCAAAGCCAGTCAGGCAGCCCCTGCGCCGCCTATTAGAAGAGAAGAGTTTTCGGAGAAGAGATAGCCCGACTCCTAGCAGCCGGCTTCATTATGGAAGTGTTCTTTCCAGAATGGCTAGCAAATCCGGTCCTGGTGCTGAAGAAGAACAAGCAGTGGCGAATGTGTATTGACTACACGAGCCTCAACAAGGCCTGCCCCAAGGACCCATTTGCTCTACCAAGAATCGATCAGGTGATAGACTCCACAGCCGGATGTGAGCTGTTGAGTTTTTTGGATGCATACTCAGGATATCACCAGATCAAGCTGAACCCGGCTGACAGACTGAAGACCGCCTTCATCACGCCGTTTGGAGCCTTCTGCTACCTCACCATGACGTTCGGCTTGAGGAATGCCGGTGCCACCTTTCAGCGTTGCATGCAGAAATGCCTCCTCAAGTAGCTCGGCAGGAACGCCCACGTCTACGTGGACGACGTGGTGGTGAAGACGGAAAAGCATGGAACACTGCTGGAAGACCTCAAGGAGACCTTTGAGAACCTGCGCCGATTCTAGATCAAGCTCAATCCCGAGAAGTGTGTCTTCGGAGTACCAGCCGGCCAGCTCCTTGGCTTCCTGGTCTCTGAACGCGGCATAGAATGCAACCCAGTAAAGATCAAGGCCATTGAGAGAATGGAGGTACCCAGCCAACTGCTGGATGTGCAAAAGTTCACCGGTTGCTTGGTGTCCATCAGCCGATTCATCAGTCGGCTGGGCGAGAAAGCTCTTCCCTTATACCAACTCATGAAGAAGACCACTTTTTTCGAGTGGAACCATAAGGCAGACGAAGCTTTTCTCCAGTTGAAGAAGATGTTGACTACTCCACCCATCCTGGCGGCTCCGACTCCCAAGGAACCTATGCTCCTGTACATCACCGCCACCAGCCGGGTAGTCAACACGGTCATTGTAGTGGAACACAAGGAGGAAGGCAAGGCACTACCTATCCAGAGACCGGTATATTACCTGAGCGAAGTACTATCAACCTCCAAGCAGAACTACCCCCACTACCAGAAGATGTGCTATGGTGTACACTTTACTGCCAAGAAATTGAAGCCTTACTTTCAAGAGCATCCAATCACGATGGTCTGCACGGCCCCGCTTGCCGAGATCATTGGTAGCCGAGATGCTTCTGGCTGAGTGGCCAAGTGGGCCATAGAGATGGCTCCCTACACCATCCACTACCAGCCCCGCACCGCTATCAAGTCACAAGCACTGGCCGACTTCCTCGTCGACTGGGGCGAGACCCAGTACCTACCTCCAGCGCCTGACTCCACCCATTGGCGGATGCATTTCGACGGCTCCAAGATGCGCACCGGCTTGGGAGCCGACGTCGTCCTCACCTCTCCTAAAGGCGACAAGCTCAAATACGCACTGCAAATCCATTTTGCCACCTCCAACAATGCTGCCGAGTACGAGGCGCTCATTCACGGGCTCCGGCTTGCCAAAGAACTTGGCATCCGCCGGATCTTGTGTTATGGCGACTCAGACTTAGTGGTCCAGCAGTCATCTGGCGACTGGGACGCGAAAGATGCAAACATGGCGAGTTACCGTTTCCTCGTGCAGCAACTCAGCGGGTATTTCGAAGGGTGCGAGTTCCTCCATGTGCCAAGAAACGACAACGACCAAGCAGACGCCTTGGCATGAATCGGCTTTACCCGCCAAGCAATACCATCCGGCGTCGCCCTTCAACGCCTCCTCAAACCGTCTGTCAAGCCTTCACCAGAATAAGACTCCATTTTTGTGCCGGCTCCTCCCGAAGACGTCAGATCCGACTCCAGAGCTCCGGCAGATGGTACGGGGATTTTGGCAGATGGCTCCAAAGCCGCCACAGTCGAACTCGGCCCGGGGACTGTGGCGGCGGACTCGAAGACTCCAGAACTCGACCCAAGGGCCGCGCCAGTCGGCCTGGGGACTTCATTAACCCAGCAAGTGGTGGTTGATTCCAACCCTCCGCCTCCCAGCCCAACCGCCCTCGTCCAAGTCGTAGTTCTGGCAGTCGAAGAAATAGCAACACCCTCATGGGCCCAGCCCATCCTCAAATTCCTGGTGAGCAAAGAGCTGCCGACTGATGAGACCTCAGCTCGGCAAATACAACGCCGAGCGGTAGCCTACACCATAATCAACAGAGAGCTGGTCAGGCGCAGCGTCACTGGTGTCTACCAGCGCTGCGTAGAGCCAGAGCAAGGCCAAGCAATTCTCAAAGACATCCATCAAGGCGAGTGCGGCCACCATGCGGCTTCAAGAGCACTCGTCGCCAAAGCCTTTCGACATGGTTTCTTCGGGCCGACTGCCCTAGAAGAGGCCAAGGAGTTGGTCCAAAAATGCAAAGGGTGACAGAAGTTCAGCTCCAAGCCGCACCAGCCGGCTTCTGCACTCAAGACCATCCCCATTGCCTGGCCTTTCGCAGTTTGGGGTCTAGACATGGTGGGACCATTCAAGACAGCACGAGGTGGCTTAACTCACTTACTTGTTGCAGTGGACAAGTTCACCAAGTGGATAGAAGCGAAGCCAATCAAAAAGCTGAACGGTCCGACTGCCATGACTTTCATCTCCGATATCACAATTCGGTGCGGCATACCACACAGCATCATCACCGACAACGGCACAAATTTTGCCAAAGGCGCCTTGTCCCAGTTTTGCGCAACACAGGGCATCCGACTGGACCTAGCGTCCGTCGCCCATCCACAGTCAAACGGCCAGGTGGAGTGAGAAAACGGCCTCATCCTGTCCGGCATCAAACCCCGGCTGATCGAGCCTCTGGAGCGCTCGGCTAGCTGCTGGCTCGATGAGCTACCAGCCATCCTCTGGAATCTGCGCACGACTCCAAACAAGTCAACCGGCTTCATGCCTTTCTTCCTCGTCTATGGTGCCAAAGACGTCATCCCAACGGACATAGAGTTCGACTCCCCACGAGTCACCATGTACACCGAGGAGGAAGCGGAAGAAGCATGACAAGACGGTGTCGATCTTCTGGAAGAGGGCCGGCTGTTGGCACTCAGCCGGTCTAACATCTACCGGCAGAGCCTGCGCTGATACCACAACAAGAAGGTCAAGCCAAGATCTTTCCAAGAAGGCGACCTTGTGCTCCGGCTGATCCAGCGAACAGCCGGCTAGCACAAGTTGTCGGTGCCTTGGGAAGGCCCTTTCATCATCAGCAAAGTACTGGGCAACGACTCCTACTACCTGATTGATGCTCAGAAGCCTCGAGCACGCAAGAGGGATGACTCCGGCAAGGAGACAGAGCGGCCATGGAATGCAAATCTCCTCCGAAGATTTTACAGTTGATGCAGTATGTACCACGCTACCTTTTGTATTAAAGTACCAAGACTTCGGGGCCCCCGAGACGAGCTCGGGTACTGCCCTCTTTTGTATGTATGATAAAAATTATGCCTACAAGTATGTTACTCTTTGTTATGCCGTTTGGCACCAGGCTCGACAAGTCGGCCTGGGGACTTGCCGCCTTACACTATGAAATGCTTCCTGCAGCCGAACAAGTAGTGTGTAAACGCCTAAACCGTCTCCTGTCAGAAGCCGCAGCTCGCAGAGCGACTGTACGGTGGGCAGAAGTAAGGTAGAATGGGCGTTTGCATGAAAAATGGCTAAGGACTCAAAGCATAAAACATAGTTCAAGACGGCTTCCAGCCTTTTTTCACAAACCAACTCTCGAATAGTCGGATTGCCGCCTTCTATTCAACTTGCTCAGAAACTCTTTAAAACGGCTAAGTACTTGCCTTCCCAAAGTAGCCAAGCATTTGATCCAGCGGCAGTCCGCAGAGCGGCTGTCCGATTGGCAAGGCATGCAACTAAGAGAAAGCGGCAAAGGAAAAAAGCCAAAAGAGCAATGAGCAAGAAAAGATAGAACTCGAATAAATATATTTACATAACGTAGGCCCTTGGCCGAATCTTCGAGCAGAAGTTCAAAATACACCCCGCGGGTGGAATTGTGCGAATTAACAAGTTCTTCAAAGACTACTGAAGCAGATACAATAAAGATAAAGCGGCAGCTTAGGAAGCAGCAGACGGATTCGGAGGGTCGGAGGAGGCGGCAGCGTCAGGCATCGGGGCGGCCGGCTGGGTAGTCTCAGCTTGATCGCCTCCGGTGGCAGTCGGCTCGGTCGCACGCGGCTTGTTGCTGGAGGCGCGGTCGAGCTGAGGCTGGCCGTCTGCTCCATCTTCTGGTGCCTCCATCTCGCCCCCGTCCTCCACCTCGCCTTCCTCCTCGACGCTGCAGCCAATCACCTCTGCCGAGTCCCCGCCGTAGTCTGGGTTCATCCCAAACCACTCCGGCGGTACCTCCTCGCCGTCTTCAGACCGCTCGGGGACGAAGATGCTGGTGTCGGTGTACTCGGCGATCGCGCAGCGCGCTTGACGAGGGAATCTTCCGCAGTTGCCAGCTCTGGCTGGGCCTCCGACCGAAGTGTGGCCAGCTGGTCTAGATCCAGCCCCAGATACCACGCCTTGACGAACTCCAAGGCCCGGCGCGCTCCAGCTCAGGCCGAAGAACCCTTCCAGGCCTCAAGACGACCAGCCGCGACCTCTAGCCAGTCGGCCGTTAGTCTGGGGGTGCATGGAGCATGCATGTCCGGCCACAGGGCGGCAATCGCCTGGGCATCGACACGCTGAAGCCGGCGCAACATCTGGTGAGTCGGACGAAGGCGAGCCTCGATGCTCAGGATGTGCTCGTCAAGGGTTCGGGGGGCGTCGGCGGCAATCTCTGCGCCCTCCGCCCTCCGACCTTCACGGTCAGCCTCAATGTCTTGGATGGCGGCCTGCGAATGCCCAGGAAAGAAGTCTGCCAAGACGGAAGAAACGAAGAAGCAAGTCAAAAACCAGGAGTCGGCACGACTTATAATCGGCAGTTCGAAGAAAGAAAGTAAAGAAACTCACCATCAACGATGTCTTCAATCTCATGGAAGCCGGAGGCCAGCATCGCCTCCTTGTCAGACCAGGAGGAGCGCTCGCTCGCGAACTCGGCCAGGAGGGTGGTTTCCGTCTCTTCCGCCTCCCTCTGCGTCTTTGCAAGCAGCTTCCTCTGCTCTGCCAATTGAGTGGCCAGCAAATCGTGCTCTGTGGCGAGCTTGCTGCACTCCTCCCCTTTGGCGCACAATGCGGAGTTGGCTTCGCTCAGTTGCTGTTGAAGAGCAGTGTTGGCTCCTGAAAAGAAGGAAGAAATAAGGCGTTAAGTCATCGATAAAGAAGATCGCCGGGGAGATCCGACCCGACTGCTCAGCAGTCGGCCCGAATCTCGGGGACTACAGCCCGCGGGTGCGCCAGCACGCCTCCGCAAAGAAGAAAAAGGACTTACTCCGGCTCTCCGACAAATCGGTGGTCCGCTTTCCCGGCTCTTCAACGTTACAGTTGAAGGCAGTGACGCGGAGGTTGTGGTAATCCTGCGTCAAGCGTTTCAGACAAAAAGTTAATACCCAGAGTTCATCAATTGGTGTTCCGGGCCGCCTGCTCAGCAGCCAGCTCGAAACTTGGGGACTACACCCAGTGGGTGCGCTGGCGCGCCCCCACAGAGAGGAACAAGGAAACAAGGACCAAAGGGAAAAACATACCCGGATGGCTGCCCGCGACGCCAGGTATGCCTTGGTGCAATTCTGGAGAGCGTCGCCCTCAGCACGAAGCTTCGCTTGGACGTCCAGAAGCGCCTGGTTCAGCGGCCCTGTGCCGCCTCCTCGCACCCACCCAATGGGCGCGGCGCTCGTCGCTTCGGCGTCTGGGATCGCCGAGCTGGCGGTGCCGGCCTCCAGGGGGCAGGGTGCCGAAGTCGCCTTCTCCAGACGGCGGCGCGTTGGCGAGCCGACTTGGAGGAGTAACCTAGCCATGGCCTCGTCTTCGGTCGGCGGCACCAGAGGGTCCGCTGGCTGCTTGCCTTGCGCACTCTTAGACGACGGCGGAGGCGGCGGCGGAACGATCACGTCCGGCGTAGAGGGGTCGCCGCCTTCCCTCTCCACGACAGGGTTCTCGCTGCCGGCTTCCCCAGTCTGCTCCGTGAACTCCGGAGGCAGCGGCGCAGAGTTCAGCGGGGTGACGAACACCGCCGATTGGCGGCGTGCAGCCTCCTCAGCTTGCCGCTTCGTCACGGCGGCGGCTTCGGCCTCCGCCTTCTCCAGGCGAGCGGCCTCTTCTTTGTTGCGCTTCTCCTGTGCATTCCGCTCTGCCGCCTCCCGGAGGTCAGCAGCGAGGTCAATCCGCCGAGTGGTGGCGGACGTCTCCGCTGACCCCATGACGGAGGTGGCGGTGACCCTCTCAAGAGTGAGGGGAGCCCTGAAGCAAGGGAAGCAAGCAAAAGACTCAGACAAAGCCACAAAGAAAGAATAAAGCATTGAGACAGAATACTCACGCGGAGACCAATGGCGGCTTCTTCACTTCCTTACGGAAGCGGATGGCCTTCGCAGCCGCCTCGTCCCGCCGGGTCACCACAGCCGAACCCTTGGGCTTCTTCGGCCGACTGCCGAACAAGGTCGGCACGACCCTGCGCTTCTTCCCGCCGCCTGGAGCACCTGGCGCGGCAGAAGAGCCTGCGCCAGGCTAGCTGGCTCCTGGCCAATGGCGGGGGGCAACTTCTCCCTCAGTGTCGTTGTCAGGCCAGTCGGTGAAAGTGGCCGAAGGCCAGAAGTCGCCTGCTGCTCCTCCTCCTCCCTCAGCGTCGTCCTCCAGAGCCACCGCCCCCAGATCGGGGTCACCGACATCGCTCTCCGCCCAGTCGGCAAGGAACTCGCGGGCCGGCCCCGAGGTGCCAGCTGGCGGGTGGAGGAGGGGATTCTGACCAAAGCCGACTGGTCAAAACAAACTCGGCGAGAAAGAAGACAATCCAAAGAAAGAAAGGAAAGGCAACTCACCACGGGTGGGGGGTTGGCACGGGAGTACGGCTCCTTGCCGAACCGCCAATCCTTCAGGAGCTTGCTGTCCGAGAGGTAGTTCACCATGAAGGCCACCTCCTCGTGAGGCATGTCCCTGGTGCACATCCGACTCGGGTCGCGGTGCCCGCTCATTTGGCATATCATATGGGGCGGCCTTGGAGCGGGAGAACTCGGCGCGCCACGAAGGCGGCCAGCAGGTCTAGACCAGTCAAGCCCTCCGACTGTGTCAGCACTCGGAGTCGCGTGATGGCGCCGGCTCCCGCAGGCGTCAGCGACTTGGCCCGCTACGACCAGTTGGGCAGTCTCCCAGCCGGCGGTCCGGCTTCGAAAGCCGGCAGGTTGACCCAGTCGCCCCTCGCGGAGACACTCCTGACGTAGAAGTACGATCTCTGCCACATCTTCACCGACTTTATCAGCAATATGGAGGGGAAGGGGTTGTCGGACCCCGACCTTCGCACGGCGATGAAAGTGCCGCATTGAGCCGGCACGCCTGCAGCCTGGGTGCCGAGCTTGGAGAAGAAGAACTCCCCCAGAGCTCGAGGGTGGGGAGGACTCCGAGGAAGCCTTCGCACAAGGCCACGAAGGCGTACATCAGCACCACCGTGTTGGGCGTGAGGTGGTGCGGTTGGAGGCCGTAGAACTCCAGGAAGGAGCGGAAGAAGCTGCTCGCCGGCAGCCCCAACCCGCGCAGGCAGTGCGAGCGGAAGATGACCCGCTCGCCCTCCTGCGGCACGGGGGAAATCTCCCCCCTCAGCGCAAGACGCACCCGCACGTGATCCTCGTCGGGGAGCCGACGAGTCCCGCGGAGGAACTCGATGTGGTCGTCGTGAACTTCGGAGCCGTCCCAGGTGCCGGAGTGCACCGGGGGAGGCGCGGCGGTAGAGGAAGAGCTCATCGTGAGCTGATCGCCACGGCGTTCGTCGAAGCTTGGGCGCGCGGCGGCGCAACGAAGAAGAAGAAGGAGGAGAGCGAGGAGCAGTGAGAAGGAGGAGAGTGAGGAGTGGTGGGAAGGATGGGCGCGCGTGCCCCCCTCTTTCCCCTACTTATAGCCTCGTGGGCTGCGAAGCCGAGGGGGTGGTCGTGGGATTTACTGCGCCCACGGCCCCACGACCCCCATGTTCCACGACAAAGTTACTGCGCGCAGTAACTCCACGGGAATCCCAACCGTCCGCCGGGGCCGCGGCGGATCCGCTCAGGCGCCGAGGCACGGTAGTGGCGGGCCCCACCTATGGGCCTGTCCCGTCGCACGCGTAGGCTAGCAGAATGGCCCAGCCACGTATCATCGCATGACAGGCATAGAACGGGTGGCGGCCTGGAGGCTTAGCAAGCAAGCTACTTGGATCTTGCCGCGACATTCGAAATATTGAGCGAGTCAGAGTTGGGCGAGTCCGACTCCTTCTAGCCGGCCCGGCGGAAGTCAACCAAGAGCCATGTGTTGAGCACCCGGAAAGAGAAACTGCTGAGGCTTCTCGGCCGATCGTCCGCGGCGCCTCACCAGCTTCAGGGACTACTGTTGGAGTAATGGGCCACGGGTAGGCCAACCCGAGGCCCAGAACCTTTCAAGACATCTGGGCAGGCTGCGCCCCTCAAGGCCCCAGGACGAAGAGCCGCCTTCGAGAAGTCGACGGCAAGATGGCCTACTGACCACTCACGGCCGAGTCCCAGGGACGACTTCAGGGAAAGCCGACTCCTGACTGGTGACTTCCAGAGAAGCCGGCTTTGGGGAGTCGGCCTGCGACTCCAACAAACCCCATGACCTCATCAAGTGGGACGGGGCAGGGGAGTGGCTACAATGAAGCCCACTCCCGCCCCTTACCAAGGGCAGGCATGGCCACAGCGCGCCGTACCCTGGAAGATCTCCGTGCGGCGTGGCACTGTTGCCATGCCGGCCCTGACATCAGCACCGCAGGACCGAATCCTGCACCCATGACGGCTTGTCTGTGCGGCCCAGAGGCAGCGGGTCCCACCAGTCAGTGAGACCCCAGGAGACGGCAAGAGGACCACCAGTCGGACCTGTAGAGAGTCGGCCCCAGGGAGTCGGCCGAGCCCTCCCTTGGGGCCCACGCGCCATTAATCAAGATGTGATGGAGAGTGGCAATAGTGATCGCCCGCCAAGCGGCGGGGCTGTTGCCATGACCTCATGATCAAGCCCGCATCATCAGAAGTATGGCTACAGTAATCAGCAACCGGCAAGACCCGCCCGCGGCGGACGCGGCCTGTCGGCTCCGTACCAGGCCAGTCGGCGGGGCCCACCAGTCGGCGGGCCCTAGCGGTCGGCAGGGAAGACGGAGGCCAGAGGCGCTGACGGCTGGGCCCGCGTCCAGCCGGATTACCATTGTACCCCTGGGGGTAGGCCTATATAAACCACCCAGGGCACCCATGCAAAGGGTTGGAACTCATTAGCTCTAGACCAGATCATATAGGAGGGAGAGAGCTAGCCTTGCCCTCTCCTACCTCCAGGAAACAGCTCAAGGAGCAACCGTGTAAACACTTTGCCATAGTGATCATGCGGAGACCCCGCAGAGCAGCAGTAGGGGTATTATCTCCCCGGAGAGCCCTGAAGCTGGGTAAGATTTGCCGGCGTGCATGTCTTTGCCTCATCCCGTTTCCTGGCACCGGCGGCGTTCTACTCGCCCCCACCATGATAAGCCATCCTTTGGCATATGTCGCACCTAACCCCCGACAGCAAGCTGATCAGTTAGTGGAAGCGGACGCTCTGGAACGTTAAACTGCGACCAGAATAGCTTGTCCACTTCATGATCTGTTTGATCTCGGAAGTATTCGGCCGCATCGACAGCACTCGTCGTCAAATCCAGATATGCGTCTGCCGAACTCCACAGCCGATCCAGAGGGGCATACTGCGGATCTCCGAACTTCCTCCGCAACAAAAAGGGCTTCCCAGCCACAATATCATCGGCTTAACGCAGCTCCTCCTTCTTCGCTCTCATGGCAGAGCGGGTGTCTTTGGTCGCCATCGTGGCCTTTTCGAGGACCGTCGCCTTCGCTCGGTTTTCTTCTTCAAGGAACTGGCAATGGTCGGCAGTGTATTTTAACTTTACAGCCATCTTGGCCATGTTCTCTTTGCTCTCGCAATGCGCGGCCTTCTCGGCTCTTAACTCTCCGTCCGCCTTCAAAGCAGCCGCATTACTACTCCTTGCTTGTTCTTTGGCTCAGGCAAGTTCTGCCCGAAGGGTCTCCATGGTGGAAGCTCCATCCGCAATCAAAACATATTAAAGATACTAGCATCACGCTGCTCTTACTATGTGACATTCACGAGAAAACATCACTTACCCTGTGCCTCGTTAAGCCGCTTGTTAACAAGCTCGATGTCAGCATCTGCCGCATCCAGTTGCCGCTTTAGTTCGGCAAACTCATTAGTCCGGCTAGCCACCGGAGCTTCCACCACCTACACATAAAAGCAGTATGGTTATTACTTGGGACTACAATCCTCTGTTTTCCGCCGTTCTCGGCAACAACCAGAGTCTCAGGGGCTACTATCTACACAGGGCACACCTAAAAATGTACGGTACTATCACAAATGTATATCATTTTATATACCTTAAAGCCCGTTAGTACACTCATAAAGGCGTCATGCAACCCGCTTTCGGCGGACGAAATCCTTTCCATCACCGTACCCATCAACGTATGGTGTTCTTCCGAGATGGTCACTCGCTTTAGCAGATCCCTCAGTGCGTCCGACCGCATACCAGACGGCGCCGGACTCCTTTGTTGGCCCTCTTCGAGAGCCGGATGCTGGGGACTTCGGGTGACTATAGGATTATCTTCTGGCCTCACCGGATCTGGAGAGGCCCTCTGTGACGACACTTCAAGGTCGCCCGCTTCTTGAGCGGGGGAGTCCGGGGGAGGCGTTTCACTCTCCATCATCTTCGGAAGAAGGTCCCCTGAAGACGAGCTCTGTTGAGAAGGGCTAAGATCCGAACTGCAAGATAAACGCTTCGGTTATTTTCCTAGGAAATAAGGTAGAATATCTTTACTATTAAGTATTTTTTGATCACTTACAGCTCGTTAGAGGGCTGATCCCCGCGCGGACTTTGTGCGGCAAGAGCACCCCCCAAGGGAGGACCCTCTGTTGGAGACTTCTTCTCCCGTTTGGAAGCCTTGGTTTCCGGATCTTCAGAGGTAGTCCTCTTCCTTCCCCAGAGCGAGAGAAGATCAGAATCTTCCCTTTGGTTATCCTCCCTCAGGGAGGCGTTCATTCCCTCGGTTGGAATTGGTAGCGATGGGGGCCCGCTTTCGCCCTCATTATTTCCCCCTTTATCTTCCTTTGAGGGCTCCGGGCAAGGTGCTAGCTCGAGCATCTTTTCCAGGACCGGATTGTCCAAACCCTCAGGAAGGGGGGCCGAACACCGAATCATCTTCGCCTTTGTTAGCCAGTCCTGGTCGAAGAGCGATTTCTCAGAATGACGTCATGATAAATGAAAGACGGTGTGTTCGGCTAGAGGATTACTTACTTGGTCGGCGGTGTGGTTGCTGCTCAGGCCCACGTCCTTGGTAGTATCCGAACACTCTATTTGGGTTTCGAAGAATGATTTATACATCTCCTCGTGCGTCAGGCCAAGGAAATTCTGAATAGTGCGCGGTCCTTCTGGGTTGAACTCCCACATGCAGAGGGGCCGGCGTTTGCAAGGTTGGACTCGACGAACCAGCATGACTTGCACCACCATAACCAGACTGAAATCTCCTTCGAAGAGAACTTGAATGCGGCTCTGCAGTATAGGCACGTCCTTGGCTGGACCCCAGCTCAGCCCTCTGCTAATCCATGACATCAGTTGTGGTGGAGGGCCCGAGCGGAAAGCAGGGGAAGCTACCCACTTGACACTTCTGGGAGCTGTGATGTAACACCACTCCTGTTGCCATAATCCGGATACCTCTGGAAAGGAACCCTTTGGCCATGAAGTGCCAACAGTTTTGCTTATTAGAGCACCTCCGCAAGCTGCGTGCTGCCCTTCGACTATCTTCGGCTTCATGTCAAAAGTCTTGAGCCACAGGCCAAAGTGAGGGGTAATGCGGAGAAAGGCCTCACAAACGACAATGAATGACGATATGTGTAGGAGGGAATCCGGGGCTAGATCGTGAAAATCCAGCCCGTAATAGAACATAAGACCCCTGACAAAGGGATCCAGAGGAAGGCCTAGTCCTCGGAGGATGTGGGGGACGAACACGACGCTCTCGTTGGGTTCGGGAGTAGGGATGACCTGCCCTCGGGCAGGCAGCCTGTGTGAAATCTCGATGGTCAGATATCTAGCCTCCCTCAACTTTTTGATGTCCTCCTCCATGACGGAGGAAGGCATCCACTGGCCCTGGAGGCTGGATCCGGACATGATTGGAGATCCGAAGCACCTGACCTGGTCTTTGGGTGTTAGAACTCGAGGCGGGGGAAGGATTCAATTGAGCACGGGAGGGAAAAAGTAAAAGCCTTGTCCCTTTATAAAGAGGGTGAATATCAAGCGTCCTCCCCGTAGCCATTTGGGACTTGCCTAAAATCTAGGAGTCCTAGGCGCGGTTGGGTTACCCACGACCGTATTGATGAGAATCCCGTAATAAGGGGGACACAATCTCTGCTTTGACAAGACGTGTCAAGAAACAGCCTCGCGTTATGTGCGGGGCTAGTTAAAGAAAAACGGTTCGAATAATCGCCGAGCCATGGCATGATGTCATGTTGCCAAAACATGTCAGCAGATTAGATTTGTGGAAATATTATTCTCTCTACGGTGGTAGGTGGAACTTATTTTGTAGGGTCGGACACTATCTTTTCATTCAAACTCTTCTGTGGTATATCCGGAGGAGGAACCCGCCTTGCAATGCCGAAGACAACACTACACGCCGGACTCATCGTCATTGAAGCCTGGTTTGGGGGCTACTGAGGGAGTCCTGGATTAGGGGGTCTTCGGACAGCCGGACTATATCCTTTGACCGGACTGCTGGACTATGAAGATACAAGATTGAAGACTTCGTCTCATGTCCGGATGGGACTCTACTTGGCGTGGAAGGCAAGCTAGGCAGTACGGATATGGATATCTCCTCCTTTGCAACCGACCTTGTGTAACCCTAACCCCCTCCAGTGTCTATATAAACCGGAGGGTTTTAGTCCGTAGGACAACATACAATCATACCATAGGCTAGCTTCTAGTGTTTAGCCTCTCCGATCTCATGGTAGATCAACTCTTGTAATACTCATATCATCAAGAATAAATCAAGCAGGACGTAGGGTTTTACCTCCATCAAGAGGGCCCGAACCTGGGTAAAACATCATGTCCCCTGCCTCCTGTTACCATCTGCCTTAGACGCACAGCTCGGGACCCCCTACCTGAGATCTGCCGGTTTTGACACCGACACACACCAAAACAAATTACAACTATAAAACAAAAGGAAGGTTGGCATAAAAGTTAATAGTCTAGCAGATAAATGCACCACCAGAACTTCAGAAGCTTAGTTCATTTAACCTGACTGTTACGTTGTCATGTTGTATTGTCCGATGGAGCACCATAACCTTCGCCTTCAGTTCTCCTAGGGTCCTGAACAACATAGCAAATGTCTGATAGCCTGGTTTCAAAACCATGCATATCTTGACAACATCGAACAATGTATCTCCTTGTTTCACAAAGGGTCTCTGTTAGCGAATGGACTTGTGTCCGGAGCGCAGATACAACATTGTTTTGAGCTTGCATATCCTGATCATGAGGCAGTTTGGACGAGATTGCCTTAACAACCAAGCCAGTATTACGCAGGAACGTGCTTTTGGCACTGTTAGTGGACAGGTACTGACCCGCTGCAGCAAGAGCTGACATTGTGGTTTTAGTTGCCTCGCCACCTTCAGAAGGTGGTGGTTCCACCATTTTTTCCATAGCTCGCTGAAAAGTTGTGGTTTTACATTAGTAGTACTAGAACAAAAGATATTAAGGAGGCAACAAAACCAAACAAAATAGCTTTGGTCTATATACAGAACTTATTCTGGTGAACCCATGTAAAATAATAGTTGTATTTTATTGCAAAGTACATAATTAAACCAGGTTCCAAACATATGACCATGTACCATCGCTAATGTATTGTCTATTTCTTCACATTCTATTGAGGGCTAAGGATAAAGAGACGAAGTTTATAATACGGTAAGCATAGTATGACATCATTCATATCACAAAACAACTAAGAACAGACAAACATGCAATTGTAGCATTGTGTGGGCAAGTCCAGCACAGAACTAGATTACAGGTCAAGATCAAAGGAACATCACTCCTCTCTTGTAAACCTTGTAAGGTGCAATGATACGCTAAGACAATTGTGTATAAAATTGAAAAGAGTAATAGACATTGGCTGCAAACCATGCAGTTCAAGGCACAAGTCAAAGTAAGTAGTAGTTAAAAGGCATGAGGATTAAGGACTTACAATAGTGGCTTTGACTGGTGCAGTCATGCCCTTCTTCTTGCTGGTGTGGCAGTCCTTGAAGATTTCCACAACATTTGGTTCAGGTACTTTTTGGTCCTTGCGGGCTTTCCTCTGCATTTGGAACAAGTCAATATAGATCTCATAATATGGTACAGCGAAAAGAGTGAAATGACAGCTAATTACAAGAGCCTCGTAGTGTGCAATATAGCTACGAGATCCTGTCGTCTGTTGGAATTTCACTTTCGTACGGTTGGCCTTGTTCTTTGAACAGTTCACCTACAAGAAGATAGATTTGTGTGGCACATGCGTAAATAGGACTTCAACATGTGATCTGATCACATATATATAATGTACCTGATACTTCAGATCGGACCAGTGTTTAACAAGGCCTCTCCAGTCTTCATCAGATATATTTTCCATTGGAGATGTTTGGGAAAGTTCACTGTTAGCCTTGCCTTCAAAGTGAGTTTTCCTCAAGTTATACCGATACTGTCATAGAGCAGACTTGAAAACATGGGTGCAAGCTTGTCTGGTTGCATCATCTTGGCTATCCAACTTGAACCTCATCTGTTGAAAATTATGGGAGTCTCATTATCAGCAACCTAGAAAGTATTGGACAGAGCAAGATGATATTACTAGTTTCCATACATAACCATGCTTACAGATAAATGGTCTAGGAAGGTGTTGAATTGGGTTTCATCTTTGTCATTCCTATACTGAATCCATGTTGGGAGGATACATACATGACACCTAACAGCAACCGCTGCCTCTGATACTAACTTGACTGACTCTGTAGCATCACGTGGCCTTTTTAAACCTGCCTCAAAACGGATCTCCATTCTTCCTCCTCTAGATTTAGTTAACCTATCTAGCATTATCCCTGATGTTTGTTTCCTCTTGCGCCTAGGTGCTAGTCCAACAACAAACATAGGAAGTGTTAGTGTACATCAAACTATGAGACTACATATAAAGAAGCATGCAACTGTAACTTGACTCCAGCAACTACCTTCTTGTTGTTGAAGTTCACAAAGTTCATCTGATCTTGCCAACTCATCTTGTGTCAAGAGTGCTTTGGAAGTAGTGTCAGGTGGTAAGGGAGCTTGGGAACGTGCTGCCAGCTGAGTTGACCAACGAGTAAATCGTGCAGCTGGTGGTACTATGGAAGGTGTTGCAACAACTAGGGTTGTCTCTGCTTGTTTGGTGGCAGCTATTTGTTTTTGTTTGGCTTGTTCTGCAGCTCGTGCAGCATGGGATACCCTGTCGGTACAATTTTCCGCTGGACTTTGACCTTCTATTGCACCATTAGTACCGGCAGAATCTGCAGGATTGTTCCGCTTCCCATTCCCTGTCGTTCTATCTTGCTTCCTCTTTCTCTGTGCCATGTTAAGTCAAGCCGACAAGAAAACCGAATAACAATTTAGTTCTTCAGAACAAATGTACTTTGATGTAAGAACATGGTGTGATAGACAGATATTGTATGTTCTAGAAACAGGAACACGTGTCTTAGTCACAAGTATAATGTGTAAAGTAAGCAGATGAAATTCAACAAAATTAGAAGCAGTACAAGCTAGACATCATACATAACATGCAACCACATATAACAGTGCCAAGTTAGAGGGAGCACCTGTGATGGTGCACTAGGGGAGACGTGCTCATCACCAACACAACTACATTGAGTGTCTATGCATGTGTTGTCTTGGAAATCATCTTGGGGGGATGGAGGAGTAGAATCTGTAGAGGCTCTCCATTTGGAAGGAGCACCTTCATCCGCTGTCTTGCTAACTTCCTTCCGCTTTATTGATTTTGAATTGTCAAGTAAAACCAATAAGAAAAAGCAATAAAATTCACTCATCAGAACTCATTCGTGCATGATACTGACAATCACTACTTTGATGTAAGGCAAACACATGATTCCGGGATGGAATAATACGAAAAACAGGACATCATGGCATATTCACAGCTGTTTGTGTAAAGTAAGCAGAAACCATTTCACCAAATAAGAAGCAATGCAAGCTAGACACCACGTGAAAGATGCAACCAATATGACTCTTCCAAGTTAAAAGTGTCCCATCATAAATGGTATTTCAACAAATTAGAAGCAGTGCATGCTATAAATCATATCGAAGATGCAACTAATATCACACTGCATATACTGAAGGTGTCTCGTCATATTTGATTTATGCGGGATACAAAAACAATAGTTTTATGTGAGGACATGCTTAATAGACAGATGTACTATGTACTAAATATAGGAAGGCATGTCACATTAACAGGTATAATGTATAAGCTAAGCAGAATAGCACAAGTAGTTTAACCAGATTGGAAGAATTACAATCTAGACACCATATGCAACATGCAACCACATATCACGCTGCCAAGTTAGAGCAAGCACCTGCGATGCTAGTGTAGGGGAAATGCGGTAATCAACTACATAGCTACATTCACTATCTTCATCTAGCCTTGCTGTTTCTTGAGAATCATGTCGGGAGGCTGACGCTGCATTCTTTAAATGATGAGTAATCCACTTGCCTGACTGCCTCATCATAAGTGATTGATGAGGGATACACAAGAACATTAGTTTGATGTAAGAACACGGTTAATACACAGATGTACTAGTATGTACCAAAAACAGAAAGGCATGTCATATTCAAAGGTATAATGTGTAAGCTAAGCAGATGCAATTTAACCAAATTGGAAGTAATACAAGCTAGACATCTGGCTGGAGTGGTGAGCATGATCATGTAGGAACTGAGAGCCTGGTGGGAGGCAGGCTGCTTCGCCACCATCGCGGCTTTTTAGTTGGCTTCCAGGTGATGCCTCTCTTTGTTGGTCTTGTCACTGTCTCGGCCAGTGCACTGACTAGCTATTTGTCTTCTGGTGCTCACGGGATGGTGGTTCATGTAAAAAATATCTTTCCTTATCTTAATAAAGACTGACTTCGGACTTTCGAATACAAGATAGACACCATATGGAACATGCAACCACATATGACACCGCGAAGTTAAAGCAAGCACCTGGGATGGTGGTTCATTGCGAGCGAGGTCATCAACTCCAGAGCTACATTTACCATCTCCATCTGCTGACACTGCACCTATTATAAGGCTGAAACGTGTCTGGCCTATCCGCGTACGACGCTAGAGCGACTTCTCTCTTTTCTTTTTTGCTTCTCTCATAGCAGCAGAGTCTGAAATACCCTTGCATAAAAACACAATAGTGAGAGTATGGGTGAAGTGTGTGCAAAACTACTGTACTGTAAAAGTAGCAGATAGCAGGTGGCTAAAAAATAAATGACATGAGACATATGATAGCTCTACAACATTGCATGGCAAACAATATTAGATTCTACTCCGTATGATTTTGTAATATATGAGCACAGGAAATGCAGGTACTCCTCCAGCACACCACCACATGTGGTCATATCAGGATAACAGTCGACTAAAATTAAATAGGTGAGTCGATTTTTTTAATGAATTGTCCGATCTATAAGGAATGGGCAGATGGCCTTCGTCTACCTCCCGCCAGTCACTGTTGATGATCTTTCTCGAACCGCTGGCGACCACCGGCCCATACCCATGCCTCCGCCGCCCCGCCCTCCCCTCGACCTCACACCACCGCCGTGCTTGGCAGCGCCCCCAGGCCATCCCTTTAATCTCGGCCGACCTCCAGATTGGGCGCTAGTAGCTCTAGGCCCCGCACGCCCCTAAGATAAACACCGAGGCGCTGCTTCCCCGGCGTAATAGGCCGACTAGCGCCTGTTACGCTGGGGAATGCTTCCGTTAATAGGGAATCAATTGACCAAGAATTGAAATTCAGGGGGGCGATGGACCTCTAGCTAAGGTGAAATAGTATATGAGGATAAACCTTGTGCATCGCAAGTTACTAGGAACATCTAGTATCAAGAAGAAGCGGTCAACTAGTGTCTTCTGTGGGATGAATACCGTGCAAGCAGACACATAAGATTTGCATGATTAAGGGAAGAGGATTACCATTTTAGGTTGCCGGTGTGGTCACCTCCACATGTCGCGCCGATCTTCTTCTTTTTGCCAGGGAAACCGATGTTCTGGAGTGTGTAGGCTTGGACGAACCCATGGCCAAATTATTGACTGTGTTGCCGTGGCCGTATGTCGGTGGAGGGGAAGTAGATCTGAGGCGGCGAAGGACGGTGCAGCAGGAACAACTCCGGTGCGGTGGAGGGTGGCGAAGTTGGAGCGGCAGCGGTAAGGCGCATGACGGCGTGGTTGAACTGCCTTGGGTACGGATGGCTTGGCCTCGGCTTCAACTACTAGCCGTGGAGGGCGTTGCAGTTGAGGTTGCGGTGGACGATGACGTCGGGGTATCGGCTCCGGCGTGATGGAGGAGGGCGGCGGTTGATGGGTGGAATGGGGTGGCGGACGGAGGACGTCGGGGTTTTGCCGCTGGTGGAGAGGTAGTTTTTGCGCCCATGGAGTACGAATGGGGAATCAGACGGGTGGGCAGGGGGACGGGGGAGAACCATGTTTCGGTCTAGGACGCGCTTGTTTTTGGCTTTTTTGAACAGAAGATGGGATGCGCTTGTTTGAAATTTGGGGAAAGTACAAACTTTGCCCCCCTCTTAAATTTCGGACCTACTGCGGGTCGGGGGTAGGATGGTAATCCCAGGTGTCCCAAATAGTGGGCGGGAGCGATTTCGGCCGCGCGCATGTGTGCTTAGGCGGCCATTGTGTATGAATGTTTTTCGGAGGCGGTTGCATGGCGTCTAGATGAAGCTACAAACCTACCCCGGTTTAGACCTTTGGACGTTGGGCTGGTAGGTTTCACAGGTTGGATTTTTTAGAAAAGTAATTTCCTTGTACTACCAAACATTGGTCTCATGCGGTTTCGAGCGAGTAGAGGCTCTTTTGGCGCTTCGTTCAAAATTTTGAAACACAAGCATTCACGTTGAGAGTACTCTAGAACTTTGAGGATTGACCTAAATAGACAACGTTAAATTTGACCTTGTATGTTTGAAAACCTCATTAAATTATCCGCTTCTTTTTTAAATTTTGACACTTGAAAATCCTATAAATACGATTATTTTGGAATGGAGGAGCTAAATTAGAATCTATTTTTTACACGACTACATATGCTATTATGTACAAAATCAGAGCAAAGATTGGTGCCCCCATAATTTAGGTATGATTTACAAATGCCATGATATCAAATTCAAATAATTGAATGGACTTCATGTTGAATTCGATTTTTTTAAACCACCTTAAGTTGAATTCAAATGTATGATAGTTCATAGGTAGCTATTTATAATGTTCATTGTGTAACTTTCGTATGTATAATGTGCTTTACACAGACAACATGAACTATACTCACGTTTACATTCGATTGCTAAAGCGATGCATTGTCTGGAGTTCAAAATACTAACTATGTGGATCAATTGTGTCGAATAATAACATAGACATGCTCAATTTCGATAGAATCTAGATGTCTGATGGATCAGTGACCGTTCCTTACGCGAATTGCAAATATCATGATCCCATCCTAATATTTGGATACAATTTATATCTTTAATCAATGTGTACATCAGTCTTGTACGTGTAGTTTCACTCTCCATCGGTGGTCTCTCACACATGCTCACACACTCTCTCCCGGGGTGTCTTTCTCGCACACCTGCTCTCAATATAACCCTCCCTCCCTCTCGTAACCATTTACGACTGTTTTCACTAATCTCTCACAAGCATACACATGCACAATCCCCATCGACCCTTTCTATATACATAGACCTGCCTACTGTCTCCTGTACGCACATTATCTTTAGGCATGTCTCTCACGCATTGTCTCACACCTCTCTTCCTAATCGACAAGTATGATTCTAGCAGAGCATTCTGTAGGATGCCCCTTAAAGTTAGGTTGGATGAAATAGTAATATCAGAGATGAAGGGGTTACCTTAGTCCGAGAACCTAGGGTTACAAATCCTAGCCGGCTTTGTCAGTGGACATAGAGTCCTTCACAATTTTGCTATCTTTGTCTTGTACGACTAGTCATCCATGGGTCTCCATAAATGCGTCACGGGCCGACCAATGTGGCGCAGGACGGAACCGAACGAAGGGCCTCACCTCGACTCACCGGACCTCACGCGGTGACACACTCTCTGCCCCCACGTCTCGTTATCTTCTCACACTCACACATACCAACACAGACACCACACACAAAAAATATTCTCCTGGTGCCTCTATCCACTCCCCCTTGCACATACACACTCAAGGGAATCTCTCGCCATGATGTCATATCTGTCTCTCTCTCTAGACCACTCTCATTTCTCATGCTATCTCTCCCACGCCCCCCTGTCGGCCCCTCTATCCATGCCTCTCTCAAATACTTAATACACACACATACCTCTCTAGGCCCTGCCAAATGCATCAACTACACATTCACACATGTTACATCACATACCCCATTGATCGAAAAAGCCCTCTCTTCACGTTTATTTCGCATACAACATTCCTTTTGAATAAAGTGTGGCCAAAAAAATATTTTAGAATTTCTACATATATACAACATTACAAAGTTATATGGAGGAGTATGAACACTTGCATTGCATGGTGCCCACAATGATATTTATTCCGCACTGTGAATTTGTATATTTTTATACTATATATAAAGTTAGTCATAATAAAGAGAAACGAAGAGCATCTCTCTCTTCATCGCATACCCCCCTCTAAGCCCCTTTCACGTACGCACACAAACTATCTCCAGGTCCTCTAAAAGTAAGCCCCCAACACATTCACGCATGTTTCATCTTTCTCTCGCGATATATACAATGACGATCATTGTATTTGAAGCGAAAGCACGATACAGACATTGGACTTTAGAATCCACTCATTACGGTCACCATTTATGTTTTGTGGTTATTATACAGTCACGGGCTCACCGTACAACTCTGTATTTGCTCAACACACAACTAGTTGACTAGTTAAATGCTCCACGTGGCACCTCTAGTGTTGCATCACATTATCTCACTACCATCGGGCCCACCTGTCGGCTTGTATCTACTCTACATCTACACTCTTATAAAATACTAGCAAGATGCCCATGCATTTCACGGAACATCAAGATGCATTTGTATGAGTAGTTTATCTTGTGGGAGAAAAGGATGAACAAGGGAAGGCTTTATTTGCAAGTGGGGAGAGGGGTGTGGGTATCTTTTCGCAAAATTGTCATAGTTTCCTTCCTATCCGTCAGATATAGATCGGACGGCCTATATTGCAGGATGGCAGGCACACGATCATCACCGACTATGCTTTTTATAAGAGTAGGGATAAAATACACTCTTATAAAAAACAAGGTTGGTGATGATGGTGTGCCTGCCATCCTGCAATATAGGTCATCCGATTTATATCTGACGGATAGGAAAGAAACTATGACAATTTTGCAAAAAGGTACCCACACACCTCTCCACAATTGCAAATAAGTCCTTCCCTCGTTCATCCTTTTCTCACACAAGATAAACTAGTCATACAAATGCATCTTGATGTTACGTGCAACGCACGGGCATCTTGCTAGTAAGAATGAGAACAAACGACAAAAAAATATTGGACGGTGGTTCGAAGTCATGACCACGGGCACAGCGGACAAGGTGGTCTTGTATTGGTATGCTGAGCCGTCTGTTTTAACACACAGGAGCTGGTGTGGTGATTATACACACACAAACTACATGCACGCAACACTCACACGAACACATGCATCCATGCACGCACACAACACTCACACATACACACGCAGCCACGCACGCATGCAACATGCACACACACACACGCACGCATGCATCCACACACCAGTACACCACATGACCAACACACACTCTCACGCTCAAGTGCTCAACCTACACGTGCATGCGCACACATCAGGCCCTGACAGACACATACACAACCGGGTGATTCCCGCGCACGGGGTGGAGTCTTGTCGCGCCTGCGTAAATTTGTGTTTATTTGACCTTTTCCCTATGCTAACTAACAGGTGGGACCCACAAGGAACATGGTCAATTTAACTAGTCAACATGGTGTCACGCAGACTATTTGGCCGGTCAACAGAGTGCAATCCAATGCTGAACCGTGAGCAAGGGACCGTATTATCACTGCAAAACGTATATAGTGACCGTAATCAGCTTATTCTGAAGTTCAGTGAACGTATTACACTTTTCTCTCTGTAGGCCCTCCAAAACTACATCTCTACACGTTGTCTCATGTTACATCTAACAACTATACAATACAGCACTACTAGTACACTCTAACACAATAAACCATAGTATGTGTTTTTAGTTTTACTAGATATCATATTGTTACTTAATTATTCAGTTTGCATACATTAAAATTTCCTTTGAAATGTATGGCTAGTATCATATACCGCGCGGGAAAAATCCCGCCCTTTCCTGTTTAATCGGGTTTGTATCGATGGATCGTGCGAAACAGCAAAACTATAGTACGATATACAGTACAAGTGACAGTTCACTGGGCCGTTGTGTCGTGTACTCCTTCGTCGTAAGAGTGGAGTGCTCGCTTTCATAAATCTTCTAGTCCCTTTCACCGACATGTGGGGCATCAAGCTACCGGGTCCCCGTGCCATACCGGAATACAGTGCAGAGCAGCCGGGGTGAAGCACCCAGTCATGGCGCCAGCGTAGTAATGAGCAATGAGGCGTCAAATCACAAAGCTGCACCTTTCCCGCAGTTAAGTTGGAGGTATGAAGTAATGATGCTAAAAAAAGAAGTTGGAGGGACAAAGCAACCATCATTTCACTCGTTGTTGAATCTGCTTCTCCCTCATCTTCTTCAAATTAACCACGTGTTGCTTCTGCCGTTGTTCTGCCTCATGTTGGAAGCGGATCGGTTTGGTAAGGCACTGACACGTGGGACCGCATGTTAGCAAACCGCCAGGACAATGTCCTCTAAAAAATAAGAAACCTCCCCCGCCATCCGCGCGGCAAAATCACCTCCATTTTACTAATCTTGATTCTATAATTTTTTAGATCAATATAATTGAGATTTGTATAGATAGCACACAGGAGCAAAACCAATTGGTACAGTTAAGGGCATCCACAATGTGTAGCCAGATGTGAAAATAGCTTTTGGCATCGTGGGAACCATTATGGACGGTGTTGCCAAAGCCAAAAGGACGGAACCAAAGCTCCCTGATTGATTGATTGAAGGAATAGAAAAATGCAACGTCTCTCCTCTTTCTCCCGTGCTTGGACGCATGTACAGTATAGAGGACAGAGTCTACTCCCCTGTCCCTTCTATCACAAATCACAAAGCAGTGAGGCATCAAATCACAAAGCACGGACGAAGCGACCATCATTTCACTCTTCGCTGACTCCGCTTCTCCATCGTCTTCTTCGAGAAACCATCTCACCGCACTAAGCTAGACGAACGACGCTATTGTGTACGAGTAGTACTAGTACATTTATGCGTCCTTTGGTTCAACGGACTTCCTGGATGCAAATAAGGCGGTTGTCTCGGCTTGCAGGCGGCACTTGTGAACGACTTACCGTGGTCTCCCTCAATGGTGTTCTCCGTCAAACGCACTTGCCAAACCACAACATTCGAGATATCGACGACGTCACCGCAATGGGGAAGGAAGTCAAATATAGTTACTACCTCCATTTGTTTGTACACAAGGACAGTATATCAAAATTACAATTTGCAAAAGGCCACTAACACTAATCGAGGCAAAATTGATGGGGTTTGCCTCATACTAGCAACCAATGACATTAATATCCCCTGCATGCATGCAGAAGTGACAAGGTTGGTTTGCATGACACTGCATTAATCAAGCGATGAGGAGTGAGATGGTTAGCTCTTTGGGCTTTGGAGAAAAAAATACGCATTAATTGACATGTGAAACGAGGATTTGTATCGATTAATCCCACGAAGGAAAACCCCGCCTTTCTTTTTTAACACTAGTACTCCTAGTACGTAGTACTACGTACTTATCCTGTTTGGGTCTAGGCCTTGCATTGCCATACTTCGCCACACATTTTTGCCAAGCTTGCCTAAAGTTTTCGAAATGAAAAGGAGGTACACTTGCGCATGGCTGTCGCGGTAGCACCGCACCCTCACATGGTCGCTCCTGCACGTCGCGGTCGCACCGCACCCTCACATGCACAGTCGCTCCTGCACGCCACAAACCCAACCAAGGGAACACACCCTCACTGACACGTGGTGTCGCATGTGAACAAACCAAACTCAGCCATCCTATCGCTGACACATAATTTTCGTTCATAGAGTATGTTTATCCAACCACATGTTGGGGAGTATCCGTACGGCCCGTGCGGTGGTCTGTTGGGGAAGAAGAAGAGGTGAGGAAGAAGGGTTAGGAGACATAGGATATTCATCCAACCGCCTGAAATGGTAGACTGGCCCAAGTCAGGCGACTTGCATAACAATATATGTTTTTAGACAGAAAAAGATCCATAAAAACAACAACATAAAGAAAAACTATCACTGCTCGCGGAACGAGACGGCCTCGTCGTCTTTGGTTGCAGGCGCAAACCAGTCGTAGCTGCCGACGTGTGTCTCCGCACCGTGGTTGTTCTCGGCCTCCAGCTACTCGTTCATGCGGAGCGTGCGGGCGCTCTGCACGGACGAGAGCAAGGCCCGATTCAAGTCGAAGACGTCCGGTTCCACCTACAAGAGGGCCTCGATGGCAGCTGTAAGGGCATATTTATCCCTAAGGTGTTTTGGTGATTGATGACAACGCGTTTGCGGACTAATCGTGTGCCTTGAGTATCCCAGACATTTCATCGCTAGGCAAAAGACGGTTGGGTGCCCCTCGAAGAATGTTGAAGACGGCGTCTTTTCTATGTTTCTTTTTGGTGGATTTGAGTCGTAGGAAAGCCATACTATTAAGAGGGGGTCCGCATCGGAAAGGTTTGGGTGGAATCATCACGTACACGTTTCTTCCTTTCCCTTGCACCTGGGAGCTTCCTCCATTGTTTATCTTGTCACCTTGTTTCCAGCTGCTGTGTTGGCTCGTGGTTGTACTGCTCCCAGGTGAGCGGTAGTACCGTAGGCACCAGCGGTAGTACCATGCTGCAGCGCGGTAGTACTGCATGTGCTCACGGTAGTACCGCTCACCTGGAGCTGCACTACTGTGGCCCACCAGGCTAGTACCGCTCCCCTGCGGTAGTAGGGGCGGATGTAATTTTTTACATCCGCGCCCACCACGGTAGTACCGTGTAACGCCCTCGATGCGGCTATATCTCCCACGTGTCGAAGGATGACTTAGAGGCATAACCGCATTGAAAGCAATGTCGCAAGTGAGGTAATCTTCACACAACTCATGTAATACATAAGGAAAAGAGATACATAGTTGGCTTACAATTGCCACTTCACACAATTACAAGAATAAGGCAATACATCATCCAAGTACAATCAGGGCCCGACTACGGAGCCAAAATAAAAGAAGACTACCCCAAAAGCTACACAGATCCCCGATCGTCCCGACTGGGCTCCACTTCTGATCAACTAGAACGAAACAACACAAAGGACAAGATCTTCATCGAGCTCCTCCTGAGCTTGGTTGCGTCATATGCACGGACTCATCGGCACCTGCAAACTGGTTTTGGAAGTATCTGTGAGCCACGGGGACTCAGCAATCTCGCACCCTCGCGATCAAGACTATTTAAGCTTATAGGAAGGGTAAAAGGTATGATGTGGAGCTGCAGCAAGCGACTAGCATATATGGTGGCTAACATACGCAAATGAGAGCGAGAAGAGAAGGCAAAGCACGGTTGATAAAAGTATGATCAAGAAGTGATCCTAAAACAACCTACGTCAAGCATAACTCCAACACCGTGTTCACCTCCCGGACTCCGCCGGAAAGAGACCATCATGGTTACACACGCGGTTGATGCATTTTAATTAAGGTCAACTTCAGGTTTTCTACAACCGGACATTAACAAATTCCCATCTGCCCATAACCGCGGGCACGACTTTCGAAAGTTCAAATCCCTGCAGGGGTGTCCCAACTTAGCCCATCACAAGCTCTCACGATCAACGAAGGATATTCCTTCTAGCGGGAAGATCCGATCAGACTCGGAATCCCGGTTACAAGACATTTCGACAATGGTAAAACAAGACCAGCAAAGCCACCCAGATGTGCCGACAAATCCCGATAGGAGCTACACATATCTCATTCTCAGGGCACACCGGATGAGCCAGACGTCGGGTGGGCCAGCCCAGAGTTGCCCCTGGTAGCTCCGGACATCGCTCAGTTGGACCAACACTCAGAGGAGCACTGGCCCGGGGGGGTTAAAATAGAGATGACCCTTGGGCTGGCCTAACCCAAGGGAAAGAAAAGGCTAGGTGGCGAATGGTAAAACCAATGTTGGGCCTTGCTAGAGGAGTTTTATTCAAGGCGAACTGTCAAGGGGTTCCCATTATAACCCAACCGCGTAAGGAACGCAAAATCCGGGAACATAACACCGATATGACGGAAACTAGGGTGGCAAGAGTGGAACAAAACACCAGGCATAAGGCCGAGCCTTCCACCCTTTACCAAGTATATAGATGCATTAATTAAATAAGATATATTGTGATATCCCAACAAAATATCCATGTTCCAAACATGGAACGAGCCCCAATCTTCACCTGCAACTAACAATGCTATAAGAGGGGCTAAGCAAAGCGGTAACATAGCCAAACAACGGTTTGCTAGGACAAGGTGGGTTAGAGGCTTTGTTCAACAATATAGGTGGCATGATAAGCAAGTGGTAGGTATCGCGGCATAGGCATAGCAAAAGAGCGAGGAACTAAGCTAGCAAAGATAGAAGTGATTTCGAGGGTATGGTCATCTTGCCTGAAATCCCGCAAGGAAGAAGAATGAGTCCATGAAGAAGACAAACGGACGTAGACAAATGGGTCCTCACAAACGCGACGTTACCGGAACCAACCCAAAGAAGCAAACACCGGAAAGAAGCACACAACATAGTAAACAACCAACACATGAACATGATATGATATGCGGGATGCGGTATGCGATGCATATGCATGATTTGACAAGGAATGATTGAACCTGGCCTCAACTTGGAAATCCAAGTGTGCCATTGGAAAGGTGAGGTGATTTCGGTTGAAATAGATATAAAGATCACCGGAATCGGAGTTACGGTTTGGAAATGGCAAGCAATTCGAATATGGCACCGGTCTGCGATATACAGCAAGTAGCCATCTAAATGCAACAAGTTAAACATGCTACAGCACCCAAACATGGCAACAAAATACATGGAAGGGATCCATTCATAATGCTTAAAAAAAGATGAACACTGAGCTACGGCCAATTCATCCACTAACAGGTTCAAACAAGCATGGCAAAAGAGCAATTGGTAAACAGATTCAGACTTAGTGAAATTAACACAAGCCTGGAATTTCAGATCAGGTAGCACACTTTGGAGCATGAAAACTAGATGCTACAGGAAATTAACATGGCAAAGTAAAGCATGTCATGGAGCTACTCAAAGAGCTTAACAAAAGTCCCTTAGTGACCTTGAGCCAAAAGGGATCAAAAAATACAATTGCAAGCATGTGAACATGGCAAAAACATAATCAGACTCTCAGACTTAGTGAAAAACTGGAGCATGCAAATCAGATATCAAGTAGGCATGTTTACGAGCTCGATGCACTCACTATAGAGCAAGGCATGACAATCTAAGCATACACCCATCAAGAATACACATTATACAAGCTAGACATGGCAAGAACAATAGCATAGCATGCACGAATCAACAACAACATCCTCGGCAAAATTGCTAACAAGTAGACAATCTGCCCAGATTCACGAAATAGCAAAAGTAGAGATCGATTGACTCAAGCTAGGGTGCTCCATAATTGCAAACAAGGACATGGATGGATAGAGCACTACAAGATTAACAAAACATCCTTAATGATCATCCTCAAAAGAGGCACGGATCACTAGGAAACAACATGAACATATGGCATATTGAAATAAATAGATCAAGGACTTAGTGGAAATGCCAAGTCCCTGAAAACAACATTAACGAATGCTCCACTTTGCGAGCTTGTGCTAGTCACCACACACATCACAAAAATACATGGATTGCACCTCTGTAAAGATGGCAAAGCATATAACAAAACACATGTAGAGCTCAGGGGCATATCATGCACACAATAATCATGGCAAAAATGACAAATATCTAATTGGAGCAGCAGATCTGACAATTAACTCAAATAGCACTCTTCCAACAGCATTTCGGGCATCAAGATGAGCTCAAATGAAAAATGATGCAATGAGATGAAATGATGTACTCTCTGAGACGAACATTTTGATATGCTAAATGCGCAAAACGGAGCCACGGATGCAATGTTACGACATGATGAACATGGGCATATGAATCTGGGAATTTCGGGGACTTAGTGAAATTTTACCCCGTGGGAAAAGTCAACGGGTGGACGAGGTGGTGCGGGATGAGAGGATCCGGGGCGCGGGGAGACTGTTTGGATCCGGGGACTAGTGGATCTGGTCCAGCCTCACCAGATCTGGCCGGAGTTGACTCCGGTGAGGGGCGGCCGGCGACGGGGATTCCGGACGGCGGAGCTCTTCCGGCGAACTCGCGCGGAACCAGGGCGGCGAGGTGTGCAGGAGGCGGCGCGGTGCACTGCGGCGCACAGTGCGGCGAATGCACCGGCGAAGGGCGGCGGTGACGGAAGGACGGCGGCGAGCGGTGGCAGAGGAGGTCCGGCGATGGCCGGCTGCGGCGAGGGCGTTGGGCGGCGGCGCGAGTCACTGGCCGGTGGGAGGAGCAAGCGCGTGGGGCATGGGGCAGCTCGGGCCTGGAGCGGCTCGGGCGGGCCTCCCGCGGGCTTCGCGGGCCCGGCCGCGCGGTGCGGCGAAGTGGGGTGGCGCTTGCGCTCAGGTGGCGGGCGCCGATTGGCCTAGAGCGGTGGCGGGGATGACGTGGCGGAAGCTGATAGGTCGGAGTGAGGTGGCCGGGCGGGGTGGACATGTCCGGCCGCCGGGCGGACGTGTCCGGCGGCGCAAGGAGGACGAAGGTTAGGGCTTATACCGCGAAATGATCCGAAATTTCGGGGAGGGGTGCTCTTTTATAGGTAGAGGGAGCTAGGAGAGTCCAAATGAGGTGCAGTTTTTGGCCACGCAATCGTGATCGAACGGTCTAGATGATGGAGAGGGGTTTAGGTGAGTTTTGGGCCAAAATGGAATGGTGTTGGGCTGCAACACACACGAGGCCTTTTCGGTCCCTCGGTTAACCGTTGGAGCATCAAACGAAGTCCAAATGGCACGAAACTTGACAAGCGGTCTACCGGTAGTAAACCAAGGCCGCTTGGCAAGTCTCAGTCCAATCCGGAAATGTTTAACCCCCACACACGAGAAGAAGGTAGAATTGACCACCGGAGGAGAACGGAGCGCCGGAATGCAAAACGGACAACAGGAAAAATGCTTGAATGCATGAGACGAACACGTATGCAAATGAAATGCACATGATGACATGATATGCAATGCATGACACGCAAGCAATGACAGGGCAACAGCAGCGAATAAGCGGAGGACACCTGGCACAACGGTCCCGGGGCGTCACATACCGCTTTCCTTCCGCGGTAGTACCGTGCTCAGCTGTCAGGCGGTAGTACCGCCCTTCTGCGATAGTACTGTGTCGGGTTTTTGCTTCTTCGGTTCTTCCACGGAAGTAGGCACGGTTGTTTCCTTATCCACTCTCTTCCCAGGCTAGAGGGTTCCTGCCTTGCGGTAGTACCGCAAGGGGGAGCGGTAGTACCGCGCCCGCGGAAGTACCGCGCTTAGCACTTGTGCTACAGGTTCTCCCTAGTTGTTGCTGGTGCAGTGGTAGTATCGCAGGCCTGCACGGTTGTACTGTGTGACCTTGCGGTAGTACCGCTTGGCAGCAAGCAGTAGTACCACGTGGCCCTGCGATAGTACCACTGGCCTGGAGCGGTAGTACCGCTGGCCGCGGGCTGGTAGGTGGATAACGGTTGGATATTTGTTCCACACTATAAAAGGGGTCCCCTTCTTCCCCGTTGACCCATCTCTTCCAACCCTAAGCTCCATTGTTGCTCTAAGCTCCATTTTTGCCCGATCTCACTCCCTAGCCAATCAAACTTGTTGATTTTCTTGGGAGTGGTTGAGAAGGCCTCGATCCACACTTCCACCAAGAGAAATTTGATTCCCCCCACTAATCCCTTGCGGATCTTGTTACTCTTGGGTGTTTGAGCATCCTAGACGGTTGAGGTCACCGCGGAGCCATAGTCCATTGTGGTGAAGCTTCATGGTGTCGTTGGGAGCTTCCAATTGAGTTGTGGAGATTGCCCCAACCTTGTTTGTAAAGGTTCGGTCGCCGCCTCCAAGGGCACCAATAGTGGAATCACGGCATCTCGCATTGTGTGAGGGCGTGAGGAGAATACGGTGGCCCTAGTGGCTTCTTGGGGAGCATTGTGCCTCCACACCGCTCCAACGGAGACATACTTCCCCTCAAAGGGAAGGAACTTCGGTAACACATCCTCGTCTCCACCGCCTCCACTCTTGGTTATCTCGTGCCTTTACTCGTGCAAGCTTATTTGTGTTATATCTCTAGCTTGCTTGTGTTCCTATCCTTGTTGCATCATATAGGTTGCTCACCTAGTTGCATATCTAGACAACCTACTTTGATGCAAAGTTTAAATTGTTAAAGAAATGCTAAAAATTGTTAGTTGCCTATTCACCCCCCTCTAGTCAACCATATCGATCCTTTCAATTGGTATCAGAGCCTCGTCTGTTTATTAAGGGCTTTACCGTCCAAAGAGTATGGTTGATACCGTAGACGGTGTGGAGGAACACTCCGGTGTGAATCCGACCTCATCTATGGGCGATGGGGGAACCTCGGTCTCTCGTGAGGAGTTCAATGTGGCCTTGGAGACATTGAAAACCTCCATGACAACCGAGGTTGAAAGCATGTTTACTAAATTCCTTGAGGGTCTTAAACTTTCCACCGCACTATTGAAAGTGGGTGATCCCAGCGACAAGGTGACGGATGCTATCTCCGACAAGGGGGAAGCTAGTAGTGAAAAGTCTCCTTCTTCTAGTGGTAAAAATGGCACCGGCATCTTTGCTCATGTGGAACGACCACTTGTTTATGGTGGACCGGTTCCTTCCACTCATTTGAATCATGCCGGTCCTCCCCCTAAGATTGTGAAAAATGAGGACTTTGATTCTTGGGTTTACCGCTTTAAACGTCATTTAAATCATGTGAACACTAATCTTTGGAGAATCATTGAAGAAGGTTTCCATCCGCATGATCCAAGAAACTTCACTCCTCGAGAAGCCGTGGATAACCAATTCAATGTGAATGATCTCTTCATCATTCAAGATGCAATTCCACCCAAAGATCTACCTCATCTTCGGCCCTTCTCCTTGGCCAAAGACGCATGGCTTTGTGTTGTCTCGCTCTACCGGGGAAGCGCAAGCATTCAACGCTCCAACTATGAAGTGGTGCAAGATGAGGCCGATGAGTTTGCAATGAAAGAAGATGAAGAACCTCGTGAGCTTTATCGGAGAGTAACCAAACTCGCGGTCTCACTCCGAGATCACGGGAGCAAGGACACGGATGACAATTGGATCAAGCGCAAATTCCTCAAGGCAATGATGCCCTACCACAAGGCCATGTCCTCCGTCATTCGTTAGAGGCCGGACTTCCACACTTTGACCTCAAGCAAAGTGTTGGATGAGTTTGTGTCCATGAACATCTTGGACAAGACCGCCGACAATGCGGTGCTTAGTTCTCGAAGGGCAAAGAAGCCCAACCTTGCATTGAAGGCCAAGCTCTGCGTTGAAGAAGAAGAGGAAGAAGAGGAGAGCAACCCCGAAGATACAAAGTATGCATATCACGAACACATGACACTCGCTTCAAGGCAATTTTGGAGCAAGGAAAACTCAAGGCCAAACTTTAACAAGAACAACTCAAGTGGCACGAAGAGCAAGCAGCGTGTAAGGACTTTCTACAATTGTGGCAACATGAGTCATTTTGTTGCGGAGTGGCCGTATGAGAAGAGGGAAGACAATGGTGGCAAGCTCATCCGAAAGGACAAGGCCAAGTCATTCCCCAACAAGAGCAACTTCACCAAGAAGACTCCTCCCAAGGCATTGGTGGTACAAGAAGAGTACAATGAGGATGATGACGATGATGAAGATGATGAGTCGGTTGCCATGGCCTCCGTTGCCATTGCGACGACTCCATGGGTGTCTCTCTTCGACTCACCCAATGAGAGCATCACCGCCAAGTGCCTCATGGCTAAAGCCACCAACAAGGTAACCCCCAACATCAAAACTACCATCATTAATCATCCTTCTTTGACGGATAGCATTGATGAACATGAGGGAGCTAATGTGGAGGCAAATGAGTTTGAGGCCTTTATGGGCAAACTTAAGGGTAAATCCAAGAAGCACTTTGTTGCTCTCTTGGAACAACTGGGTGAAGCCAATGACATGATCGAAGCTCACGAAGATACCATCACTAAGATGGAAGGGCATAGTCGCGACTATGCCGATGAGATTTCAGATCTTTCCAATGCTCTTGAGGAAGAGCGTGGTCTTCGTTTGGCTCTTGAGGAGTCACACAACGTTGATCATGCTAAGTTAAAGAAAGACTATGATCATGTTCTCGTTGTTTCTCATGTGCTAAACTTCGAGAAGGCCGAACTCGAGGTTGATCTTGCTAGACTCAAAGAGGATTTTGATCTACTTGACAAGGCTCACAAGGTCTTGAAGGGTGCTCATGCTAGCCTCAAAGAGTCTCATGATCAACTTCAAGTAAAGCTAACCAAGGAAAAAGCCACTTTTCCTCGTATGATGCTAATTGATAATGCAAATGCTACTAACCCGTGTTGTGAGCATGTGCATCTTGTTAAGGAGAACGCTAAGCTAAAGGTGCAACTTGAGAGAGGTCTTGCGACTTGCATACAAGGCAAGAAGAACCTCAACGACCTCTTGATCAACCAAAAGGGAGTCGTGGCCAAGGAAGGGATTGGGTACGTGCCCGATTCCAAGAACAAGAAGAAGAATGACAAGACCAAACGGCCTCCTCCTCTCATGCAAACCTTTGTGAAGGAGGGAGAGAGTGCTTCCAAGGAGAAGAAGAACAATGCGAAGGGTGGCAGTGTCAAAAGGGAAATCCCACTCCTCCCATCAAAGTCGGCGACTTTAATCCTTCTTATATGTTATGTCGTGCTAGAGATGGGCATATCTATGCCAAATTCATTGGTTCTACTCATGAGTACATTGAATGGTCTATTTGGGTTCTAAAGACCCTTGTTACTAACATCAATGGACCCATTACAAAATGGGTACCTAAAACCAAGCATTGATCTCTTGTAGGTGTTTGCTTCCGGTGGGGGATCATGGTTGCTCGATAGCGGAGCTACAAATCATATGACTGGAAGCAAGGACTTGGTGGTGGACGTGCACAAGATTCCATCTATGCCCACCAACGTCGAGTGGGGTGAAGCCTCATCTTCCAAGGTATTGGGACTTGGCAAGGTAGTCATCTCTCATGATCTCACAATCGAGAAGGTCATGCTTGTTGAGTCCCTTGCATATAATTTACTTTCCGTTCATCAACTTGCAATCATGGGCTTTGCCACTTTCTTTGATATCGATACCGTGGCCATCTTGTGGAGCAAGACTCTTAAAGTAGCCTTTGTTGGGCATGTCGAGAACGGTCTATATGTGATTAACTTTTCGGAGTGACCCACTAAGACCACGACATGCCTAATGGCTAAAGTTGATGTGGGATGGCTTTGGCATCGCTGTTTAGCCCATGTCAATATGAGATCTTTGCAAAGTCTTCTCAAGAGGGACCATGTCCGTGGACTAATGAATGTTAGTTTTGCTAAAGATCGTGCTTGCAGTGCTTGTATCGAAGGAAAGCTACATGAGAAGGCTCACCCTCCCACGACTATCATTTACTCAAAGAGGCCTTTGGAGCTCCTTCACTTGGATCTCTTTGGGACTCCATCCTTTGATAGTCTTGGGGGTAGGAAGTATTGCTTGGTGATTGTGGATGACTACTCAAGATACACTTGGATGTATTTCTTCAAGAGGAAGAGCGAGACCCAACAAACCGTCATTGACTTTGCAAATGAAGCACAACGTCAACACAATGCAAAGATCTTGACAATAAGAAGTGACAACGGCACCGAGTTCAAGAATTACACCTTGGATGAGTTTCTTAGTGATGAGGGGATCAAGCATCAATATTCCGCACCTTACACCCCTCAACAAAACGGTGTTGCGGAGAGGAAGAACCGGACGTTGATGGATGCAGCAAGGACCATGATGGCGGAGTTCAAGTCTCCATACAACATTTGGGCCGAAGCCATCAACACCGCGTGTCATGCATCCAATCGGCTCTACCTCCGCAAGGGCTTGAACAAGACTCCATATGAGATACTCACCGATAACAAGCCCAACCTCAAGTACTTTCGGGTGTTCGGGTGTAAGTGTTTCATTCTCAAGAAAGGTGTTCGGTTGTCTAAATTTGAGGCTAGAGCTTATGAGGGCATATTTGTTGGTTATGCTACAAACTCTCATGCTTACCGTGTCCTCAATAAATCCACGGGACTTATTGAGGAGACGTGTAACGTGGAGTTTGATGAGAATAACGGCTCCCAAGTGGAGCAAAGTGGCACTTGTGATGTAGGTGATGAAGTTCCTCCTCAAGCCATAAGAAGAATGGGTGTTGGTTTTATCCTACCCATTGAGGAACCCCTTGTGGCCGAAGGAGAAGGACAATGCTCCACTCAAGTGGA
This sequence comes from Triticum monococcum, assembly GCA_034509565.1. NCBI lineage: Eukaryota > Viridiplantae > Streptophyta > Magnoliopsida > Poales > Poaceae > Triticum > Triticum monococcum. The sequence goes on from CM067845.1 coordinate 349,104,135, forward strand.
GCCATCACCAACCCAAGGCCCACACGCTTCCAAAGAACAACATGAAGGCCCTCATCCTCAAGAACAAGACTGTCGGTGTCAAAACCGGCAGATCTCGGGTAGGGGGTCCCGAACTGTGCGTCTAGGCCGGATGGTAACAGGAGGCAGGGGACACGATGTTTACCCAGGTTCGGGCCCTCTTGATGGAGGTAAAACCCTACGTCCTGCTTGATTAATATTGATGATATGGGTAGTACAAGAGTAGATCTACCACGAGATCAGAGAGGCTAAACCCTAGAAGCTAGCCTATGGTATGATTGTATGTTGTCCTACAGACTAAAACCCTCCGGTTTATATAGACACCGGAGAGGTTAGGGTTACACAAGGTCGGTTACAAAGGAGGAGATATACATATTCGTATTGCCTAGCTTGCCTTCCACGCCAAGTAGAGTCACATCCGGACACGAGACGAAGTCTTCAATCCTGTATCTTCATAGTCTAACAGTCCGGTCAATCGATATAGTCCGGCTGTCCGGAGACCCCCTAATCCAGGACTCCCATAGTAGCCCCTGAACCAGGCTTTCAATGACGATGAGTCCGGCGCGCAGTATTGTCTTCGTCATTGCAAGGCGGGTTCCTCCTCCGAATACACCACGGAAGAATTTTGAATATAATGATAGTGTCCGACCCTGCAAAATAAGTTCCACATACCACCATAGAGAATAATATTTCCACATATCTTAATCTGCTCACATGTTTTGGCAACATGACATCATGCCATAGCCCGGTGCTTATTCAAACCATTTTTCTTCAACCAACTCCACACATAACGCGAGGCGGTTTCTTGACACGTCTTGTCAAAGCAGAGATCGTGTTCCCCTAATCACGGGATTCTCATTAATACGGTCGTGGGTAACCCAACCGTGTCTAGGACTCCTAGATTATATGCATGTCCAAACGGGCACGGTGAGGACGCTTGATATTCACCCTCTTTATAAAGGAACAAAGTTTTCGCCTTTTCCCTCCCGTGCTCAATCGAACCCTTCCCCCGCCTCGAGTTCTAACACCCAAAGCCCAGGTTAGGTGCTCCGGATCTTCAATCATGTCCGGATCCAGCCTTCAAGGCCGATGGATGCCCTCCTCCGTTACGGAAGAGGATATCAAGAAGTTGAGGGAGGTCATATACCTGACCGCCGAGGTTTTGCATCGGCTACCTGCTCGAGGGCAGGTCGTCCCCACTCCCAAACCCAACGAGAACGTCGTGTTCGTCTCCCACTTCCTCCGAGGCCTAGGCCTCACTCTGGATCCCTTCGTCAGGGGTTTGATGTTCTATTACGGGCTAGATTTCCACGATCTAGCTCCGGACTCCTTTCTCCACATCTCGACATTTATTGTCGTGTGTGAGGCCTTCCTCCGCATTTCCCCTCACTTCGGCCTGTGGCTCAAGACCTTTGAAGTGAAGCCGAAGATGATCGAGGGGCAACATGCAGCGTGCAGAGGCGCGTCAATAAGAAAGATAGCATGAGCTTTGTGGCCGAAAGCATCCTTTCCAGAGGTGTCCGGATTATGGCAACGGCAGTGGTTTTACATCACGGCTCCTAGAAGTGCCAAGTGGGCGGCTACCCCCGCTTTCCGCTCGGGCCCCCCACCACAACTGATGTAATGGATTAGCAGAGGACTAAGCTGGGGTCCAGCCAAGGATGTGCCTATACTGCAAAGCCGCATTCAAGATCTCTTCAAGGGAGATTTTAATTTGGTTGTGGTAGTGCAAGTTATGCTGGTTCGTCGAGTCCAGCCCTGCAAACGCCGGCCCCTTCGCTTATGGGAGTTCAACCCAGAAGGACCGCGTGCTATTCAAAGTTTCCTCGGCCTGACGCAAGAGGAAATGTACAAGTTATTCTTCGGACCTCAAATAGAGTGTCCAGATACTACTGAGGACATGGGCCTGAGCAGTAACCATGCCGCCGAACAAGTAAGTAATCCTCTAGCCGAACACACCATCTTTTATTCATCATGACGTCATCTCTGAAAAATCGCTCTTTGACCAGGACCGTCTAACAAAAGCGAAGATGATCCGGTGTTCGGCCCCCTCCATGAGAGTTTGGAAAATTCGGTGCTGGAGAAGATGCTTGAGCTCGCACCTTGCCCGGAGCCCTCGAAGGAAGATACAGGGGGGAATAATATGGGAGAAAGCGGGCCTCCATTACTTCCCATTCCAACTGAAGGAATGAGCACCTCCATAAATGAGGATAACTGGGGGAGGAAGAGGACTGCTTCTGAGGATCCGGAAGCCGAGGCCTCCAAACGAGAGAAGAAGTCTCCAACAGCGGGTCCTGCCCCGGGGGGTGCTCTCGCCGCACAAAGTCCGCGGGGGGATCAGCCCTCCAACGAGTCGTAAGTGATTCAAAAAATACTTTAATAGTGAAGGTATACTACCTTTCCTCTGAGGAAAATAATCGCCGCATATATCATGCAGTTCGGGTCTTAGCCCTTCTCAGCCGAGCTCATCTTCGAAGGATCTTCTTCCGGAGATGATGGAGAGCGAAACGCCTCCCCCGGACTCCTCCGCTCAAGAAGCGGGCAGCCCCGAAGTGTCATCACGGAGGGCCTCTCCGGATCCGGTGAGGCCAGAAGATAATCCCATAGTCATCCGAAGTCCCCAGCGTCCGGTTCTCGAAGAGAGCAAACAAAAGAGTCCGGCACCGTCTGGTATGCGGTCGGACGTTTTGAGGGAGCTGTTGGAGCGAGCGTCCATCTCAGAAGAACACCGTACGCTAATGGGTATGGTGATGGAAAGAATTTCATCCACCGAAAGCAGATTACATGAAGCCTTTATGAGTCTACTAACAGGCTTTGAGGTACGTGAAATGATATCTGATAGTACCGCACATGTTAGGTGTGCCCTGTGTAGATAGTAGCCCCTGAGACTCTGGTTGCCGTCGAGAACGGCGGCGAACAGAGGATCATAGTCCCAGGTAATAACCATACTGCCTTTATGTGCAGGCGGTGGAAGCTCCGGTGTCTAGCCGGACTAGTGAGTTTGCCGAATTAAAGCGGCAACTGGATGCGGCAGACGCGACATCGACCTTGTTAACAAGCGGCTTGATGAATCACAGGGTAAGTAATGTTTTCTGGTGAATGTCACATAATAAGAGCAGCATGATGCCAGTATCTTTAATATGTTGTGACTGCAGACGGAGCTGCCACCGTGGAGGCCCTTCGGGCGGAACTTGCCCGAGCCAAGGAACAAGCGAGGGTTAGTAACGTGGCTACTTTGAAGGCGGCCGAAGAGTTAAGAGCCGAGAAGGCCGCCCATTGCGAAAGCAAAGAAAAGATGGCCAAGATGGCCATAGAATTAAAAGGCACTGCCGACCGTTGCAAGTTACTCGAAGAAGAGAATCGAGTGAAGGCAGTGGACCTTGAGAAGGCTACGACGGCGACCTAAGACACTCGCTCTGCTATGAGGGCGAAGAAGGAGGAGCTACGTGAAGCCGGGGATATTGCGGCTGGGAAGCTCTTTCTGCTGCAGAGGAAGTTCGGAGATCCGAGGTATGCCCCTCTGGATCGGCTGTGGAGTTCGGCAGATGCATATATGGACCTGGCGGCAAGCGCTGTCGATGCGGTCGAATACTTCCGAGATCAGTCAGATCGTGAAGTAGACAAGCTGTTCTGGTCACAATTTAACTCTCCAGAGCGTCCACTTCCCCTGACTGATCAGCTAGACGAATGGGCCGAACTTAATAGGTTGTCCGAACTCGCTATGAGGTCCTTTGTAGATCATTTGTGGCCGGCAAAGCCGATGCCGAACAACTATTTTAGCTTAGTGCAGCAGTTCCTTGGTGCGGTGCCGCGCATCAACGCGATGAAGAGGTCGGCATGCATAGAAGGCTCGCGGATGGCCTTTGCCCGTGTCAAGGCATACTGGGCGGAGATGGATGCTACCACTGTTGCGGCGCAAGGTTCGGCCATAGGCCGAGTAGCTGTCAGGCACTATTTTGAAGAGGTTCTTGAGGGTGCTCATTTGATAGAGTCCCAGTGCTCGAAGAATATTATGTTTGAGTGACATGTATTCCCATTATAAACACAATGTTTTTCTGAAATATAGTAATGTTGTATTTATACTTTTGCCGGAAAGTAATATGATGCCTCCTGTGCGGCCGTTTGTGTATATATGTATATAACCTTAAAGATTGCAGTCGTCGGCTTCAACCCCCACGCATATAATGCGGAGGTGCTCGCAAAAAACGCGTGTTCACACTTAACCCAACGTCTTGGTCCTATTAAGGAGGTGATAGCGCAGCGAACGAGGCAATCGGACTATAATGCTTTAACACTTTCACTTAGCCATAGGAGTTTGATAGTGGGGCTACAAGATAGCCTCTGGTGGCTCCGCACTCACCCGAATTCGGGGTGCGTACATGCCTGGCCGGGAAACGACCCTTCATTAAGGCGGACAAAATCTAAGATTCCGATAGGTCATCGAGTGGTTGACCAGTCTCACGCTATATCATGACAGTCAGTTTTCGGCTTTCTCTACTGAGGTGCTCGTTCGGATGAACCAGCGCACAATCGCAGTAGTTCTCCTGGTGCTGCCTTAGCCGATAGAGTGGAATATAAGGCAGCAAAACACAGGAGCCAGGCAAACCCAACATTTGACCAAAGACATGATTCGGAGCTGATGCATATAAGGCCAAACTCACGACGCCGAACACTCCCTAAGGTATTCGGTCTTATGGTGTAAGCCGGGCCTAAACAGTGCCCTTTGTAAGAAGCCCCTGGTGTCCAGGTACATGCATTATTCTGACGTGGCCACATGCCAAGACGTCAGCATCCTTCTCAATTGTACTGAGAATCCGAGGGTTGTGTATCAACAAGAGACAATAAAAAAGTTGACGCAGGGTCTTAATCTAAAAAGAATCCTGGGAACGGGTCCCTGCTGCACGTCTGCGCCTGTGTCTCCGTTGTGCCGTATCCTGGACGGGTGTAGCATGATGGTCATCTGTAAAAGAGAGGAACTTAGGTGAAAAGTTGTCGTGCAAAAAGGTAGGTTTAAAGAAACCATGTACAATTCAAGATGAGTAAAAATTGCCACTTGTCTGCGCGCGTTGAGACCCTTGTATTTGTAATAGGGGTGTGGCCATCAAACCTGTATGAATTACAGATAGCTGCGCTAGACTCGTCTAACCGTGTCCGTGGTCTTGACGACCTATCGAATGCTTTAGTTGGTGAGGCCGTTTTAGTGTGCGGCTGCCAAGGCAGCCGCACTCTCTTTGACGCGATGGGATCGCTCAATATTTCCATTTACGGTAATGATGCCACGTGGACCAGGCATCTTAAGCGTGAGGGAAGCGTAATGCGGTATTGCATTAAAGCGAGCGAAAGCTTCGCGTCCAAGTAGTGCTTGATAGCCACTTTGGAACGGAGCAATGTGGAAGGTTAAATTTTCGCTATGGAAGTTATCAGGGAAGCCGAATATAACCTCTAGTAGCAGGGAGCCCGTGCAATGAGCCCCTGGTCCTGGCGTTACTCCTTTAAAGGTAGTATTGCTGTGGAAAATTTTCGTTGGGTCTATCCCCGTTTTGCGGATTGTGTCCTGATATATCAGGTTTAATCTACTGCCGCCGTCCATCAGGACTCGTGTGAAGTGGTATCCGTCAATTATTGGATCTAATACCAAGGCAACCCATCCTGTGTGTCGGATACTTGTTGAGTAATCCTATTGGTCGAAGGTGATCGGTTGAGACGGCCAGTGGCAGAACTCCACGTTGATAGGCCCTTGGGCATATTTATATGGGAGTACCGCTTTGTTTCTCCCCTTTATCACATGTAACATGTTTACTGTTTTGACTTCTGGTGGAAATTTCTTCTGTTCCCCAGTGCTTTGTTTGCAAGGCTCATCCTCGTCTTCGCTTGGTGTATCCTGCCCCTTATGTTCGGTGTTGAGCTTGCCGGACTGCTTGAAGACCCAACATTCTCTGTGGGTATGATTTGCAGGTTTATCAGGGGTGCTATGGATCTAACATATTTGGTCCAGAATTTTGTTTAAGCTGGACAGTTCATCTCTAGCGCCTTTAGAGGGCGGCTTTTGCTGACCTGGCCGAGAGCTTCTGAATCTGGCGTTTACCGCCGTGCTCTTCGGGTTGTCTTCTTTATTCCGACACTTATTATTTTTGTTGCGTCGTGATTTCCCGTTTCCATCTCTAACTTCAGATGTACTTGGGTCGCTGGTGCTGCATCAGGCTAGCCAGTTGTCCTCGCCCGCGCAAAAGCAGGTCATGAGGCTTGTTAATGCTGCCATTGTTCTCGGCTTTTCTTGGCCGAGGTGTCTGGAAAGCCATTCGTCTCGGACGCTCCACTTAAAGGCTGCCAAGGCTTCTGCGTCCGGACAATCGACTATTTGGTTCTTTTTAGTCTTGTTCCAAAGCTTTCGGGATGACTCTCCGGGTTGTTGAGTTATATGACTCAAATCGTCCGCATCCGGGGGTCGGACATAAGTCCCTTGAAAATTCGCCCGGAAAGCGTCTTCGAGCTCTTCCCAGCTTCCAATGGAGCTTTCGGGGAGGCTTTTAAGCCAGTGTCGAGCTGGCCCTTTGAGCTTGAGGGGTAAGTACTTGATGGCGTGGAGATCATCTCCTCGAGCCATATGGATATGGAGGATATAGTCCTCAATCCAGACCCCAGGGTCTGTTGTTCCGTCGTATGCCTCTATGTTTACGAGTTTGAATCCCTCTGGAAATTCATGGTCCAGCACCTCGTCGGTGAAACATAGGGGGTGTGCGGCACCCCTGTATCTAGGTGTACCATGGTGTTCGGATGTTTGTTGTGTTGCATCGTATGCTGGAGCGCGCTTGTGTGGTCCATAAATGGATCTGGTTGCGCCGTCCTTTTGATGTCAGCCCTCGCGTGGATCGCGTATTGGCTTATGTGCGGCATTGTTTGCCGCTCTATGTTGGCCGTGAGGTCGTCTATCCGGTTAGATGGCCATTTTAATTTTTGGTTGCAGGGGATCTAAGGCCACCTCATCGAATTCAGGTAGCAACTTCCGCTTCGGGTAGCTCTTGGTGTGGCGATTACCGCCGTACTTCGCTGCTGTGTTGAGTACTTTACTCCATCTAATTCTGAGTGTGTCTTGCGCAGCCTTGAGCCTTTGCTTCTGCTTTTTCAGGCTCCTTGCCATGGCAACAAGCCTTTGGTGGGTGTTATGTTGCTCCTGGCGCCTGTCCGGTGTGGTGTCGTCCGAACTGTTATCTTCGACAGAGTCGGGTTGTTCGGTTTGATTCCTCGTGTTGCCCTTGTCGGGCGATGGTTCACCCTGCTCTATCGCTGGGTCCATATGATCGTTATTTCTGCTGAGGCGGGATTTGGGGCGGCGTTTGTGCCGCCGCTTTGACTGCTTCTCGAGGGAACAACCCTTCGCTGCGTCCTTCCATTCCTCGTCGTTGTTTTCTTTGGGTGTGTCCACCATGTATACGTCATGTGATGAAGTGGGCGTCCAGTGCCCTGTGGGCAGTGGTTCCTGTTCGTCTCCTGCATCATCGTCCATACCGTCGATGTCTTTGGAGTCGAAGTCGAGCATGTCGGTTAAGTCATCGACAATGGCTACTAAGTGGGTGGTGGGTTGGCGGCGAATTTCTTCGTCATCCGCATCCCTATCCTGCGAGACATAGTTCGGCCAGGACCCTCCTGACAAGGAGAGAGAGACCTTAATGAGTTCAGTATGTCGCCGAAGGGTGAGTGCTGAGAAATATACGCGGAGGTAAACTCCATGATCGGCGCCCAATCGGATTCGATAGGAACGGGCGCATGCGGTTTGGAGTCCGCGGCCGGAGAAGGATCCGGTAGTTTGGCAACACGGCTCTCATGAAGAGTAAGGTCGATATTCGGCTCGATCGCCGCTGAAGATACAGCCTCCGTGACGGGGTCTATCCACCCATCCATGGATGGCGCAACTGGCTCCGAATTGAGGCTCGGAGCGGCTGCCGATGCGATCTCCTGAATACGGTCTGACGGTAGAGCTAAATCATACTCATCGTGACTGCATGGCACACAAGGCAGGGGCTCGAATCCGTCAAAGATCAAGTCTCCGCGGATATCGGCCGTGTAATATAATCTTCCAAACCTGACCTGGTGGCCAGGGGCGTAACTTTCGACCTGCTCCAGATGGCCAAGTGAGTTGGCCCGCAGTGCGAAGCCACCGAACACAAAGATTTGTCTGGGGAGAAAAGTCTCACCCTGGACTGCATCTCTGTCGATGATAGTAGGAGCCATCAAGCCTAATGGCGACGACACGGAGGAACTCTCATTGAAAGCACCAATGTTGGTGTCAAAACCGGCGGATCTCGGGTAGGGGGTCTCGAACTATGTGTCTAAGGCGGATGGTAACAGGAGGCAGGGGACACGATGTTTTACCCAGGTTCGGGCCCTCTTGATGGAGGTAAAACCCTACGTCCTACTTGATTTAGTCTTGATGATATGAGTATTACAAGAGTTGATCTACCACGAGATCGGAGAGGCTAAACCCTAGAAGCTAGCCTATGGTATGATTGTATGTTGTCCTACAGACTAAAACCCTCCGGTTTATATAGACACCGGAGGGGGTTAGGGTTACACAAGGTCGGTTACAAAGGAGGAGATATCCATATCCGTACTGCCTAGCTTGCCTTCCACGCTAAGTAGAGTCCCATCCGGACACGAGACAAAGTCTTCAATCTTGTATCTTCATAGTCCAACAGTCCGGTCAAAGGATATAGTCCGGCTTTCCGGAGACCCCCTAATCCAGGACTCCCTCAGTGCGATACAAAATTTGTTCTTAACGTGCAGCCACTGGCTGAAGGAAACAGCAAGCCATTTTTGTATAGTGTAGGGTGTTCCCCATATTTGCACTGGTGGCGAACTTTGATGCCCATCGGCTGTAGTTAACATTGGCCTCCTATGGGCCGTAGAAACAATGGGCCTTATATAGGCCGTAGACACAATGGGCCTTCTATGGGCCGTATCATCAATGGGCCTTCTACGGGCTGTATGATCGGTTGGCCAAACATGAGCCAATAACAGACCACATTATGGTTGTAAATGGGCTAGAGTTGAAATCATTCATGGCCTGACCATAACGGGCCGTCGTTAATCGGCCGTATTTTGATGACGTTATGAAAACGGCCCAACGTATTAACGGGCCACAAACGGGCCGACTGTAACCACGGGCTGAATTTGGCCCACAAGCAGAAAATGACAATAACAGACCATAAGTAAATGAATGTGGAAATGAGCCCCGAGAAGGCCGAAAGATAACATGGGCTGGAAACGGCCCAACGGAATAATGGGCCGTTAATGGGCATAAAGTGATACACTGTTCATTATGGGTGTCGGTGTCAAAACCGGCGGATCTCGGGTAGGGGGTCTCGAACTGTGTGTCTAAGGCGGATGGTAACAGGAGGCAGGGGACACGATGTTTTACCCAGGTTCGGGCCCTCTTGATTAAGGTAATACGCTACGTCCTGCTTGATTGTTCTTAATGATATGAGTATTACAAGAGTTGATCTACCACGAGATCGTAGAGGCTAAACCCTAGAAGCTAGCCTATGGTATGATTGATTGTATATGTCTATCGACTAGCCTGGCCCTGGTTTATATAATGCACCAGAGGCCTAGGATAACAAGAGTCCGAGCCGAATACGCCGGTGGGGAGGAGTCCTTGTCTTGATCACCAAGTTTTGTGGAATCTTCCATGTATGCGGCAACTGTCTGAACTGGCCCATGAGTATATGGACATGGGGGTCCTCGGCCCAATCTAACAGATTGGGAGATGACGTGGTGAGTACCCCCTAGTCCAGGACAGCATCAGTAGCCCCCTGAACCGGTCTTCAAGTTAGGGATGCTCCTTTATTCTTCTGAACTGTTCTTCATCTTCGGTTGTCGGTCTTGAAAACTAGTTCAACAAATCTTCTCATCTTCGATCTTGAGGATTGCGAAGAAGGAGGAGCTACGCGAAGCCGGGGATATTGCGGCTGGGAAGCTCTTTCTGCTGCAGAGGAAGTTCGGAGATCTGAGGAATGCCCCTCTGGATCAGCTGTGGAGTTCGGCAGATGCATATATGGACTTGGCGGCAAGCGCTGTCGATGCGGTCGAATACTCCGAGATCAGTCAGATCGTGAAGTAGACAAGCTGTTCTGGTCGCAATTTAACGCTCCAGAGCGTCCACTTCCCCTGACTGATCAGCTAGCCGAATGGGCCGAACTTAATAGGTTGTCCGGGCTCGCTATGAGGTCCTTTGTAGATCATTTGTGGCCGGCAAAGCCGAAGCCGAACAACTATTTTAGCTTAGTGCAGCAGTTCCTTGGTGCAGTGCCGCGCATCAACGCGATGAAGAGGTCGGCATGCATAGAAGGCTTGCGGATGGCCTTTTCCCGTGTCAAGGCATACTGGGCGGAGATGGATGCTACCACTGTTGCGGCGCAAGGTTCGGCCATAGGCCAAGTAGCTGTCAGGCACTATTTTGAAGAGGTTCTTGAGGGTGCTCGTTTGATAGAGTCCCAGTCCTCAAAGAATATTATGTTTGAGTGACATGTATTCCCATTGTAAACACAATGTTTTTATGAAATATAGTAAGGTTGTATTTATACTTTTGCCGGAAAGTAATATGATGCCTCCTGTGTGACCGTTTGTGTATATATGTATATAACCTGAAAGATTGCAGTTGTCGGCTTCAACCCCCACGCATATAATGTGGAGGTGCTCGCAAAAAACGTGTGTTCACACTTAACCCAACGTCTTGGTCCTATTAAGGAGGTGATGGCGCAGCGAATGAGGCAACCGGATTATAATGCTTTAACACTTTCACTTAGCCATAGGAGTTTGACAGTGGGGCTACTAGATAGCCCCTGGTGGCTCCGCACTCTCCCGATCTCGGGGTGCGTTCATGCCTGGCCAGAAAACGGCCCTTCGTTAGGGCGGAGGAATTCTAACATTCCGATAGGTCATCGAGTGGTTGAGCAGTCTCACGTTGTATCTTGACAGTCAGCTTTGGGCTTTCTCTACTGAGGTGCTCGTCCGGATGAACAAGGGCACAATCGCAGTAGTTCTCCTGGTGCTACCTTAGCCGATAAGGCGGAATGTAAGGCACCAAAACACAGGAGCCGGGCAAACCCAACATTTGACCAAAGACAATGATTCGGAGCTGATGCATATAAGGCCAAACTCGCCATGCCGAACACTCCCTAAGGTATTTGGTCTTTATGGTATAAACCGGGCCGAAATAGTGCCCTTTATAAGAAGCCCCTTGTGTCCAGGTACGTGCATTATTTGGACGTGGCCACATGCCAAGACGTCAGCATCCTTCTCAATTGTGCTGAGGGATGTCTATCAACAAGAGACAGTAAAAAAGGTTTACGAAGGGTCTTAATCTAAAAAGAATCCTTGCAGCGGGTCCCTGCTGCACGTCTGTGTCTGTGTCTCCGTTGTGCCGTATCCTAGACGGGTGTAGCATAATGGTCATCTGTAAAAAAGAGTAACTTAGGTGAAAAAGGTGTCGTGCAAAAAGGTGGTTTTTTAAAGAAACCATGTATAATTAAAAATGAGTAAAAAACGCCACTTGTCTGCGCGCGTTGAGCCCCTTGTATTTGTAATAGGGGTGTGGCCCTAAATCCGGTATGAATTACATATAGCTGCGCCGGACTCATCTAATCGTGTTCGTGGTCTTGACGACCTATCAAATGCTTTAGTTAGTGAGGCCTTTTTAGTGTGCGGCTGCTAAGGCAGTCGCATTCTTTTCGGTGCGCAAAGATCGCTCAATATTTCTGTTCATTGTAATGATGCCACGTGGACCGGGCATCTTGAGTGTGAGGGAAGCGTAATGCGGTATTGCATTAAAGTGAGCAAAAGCTTCGCGTCCCAGTAGTGCTTGATAACCACTTTGGAACGAAGCAATGTGGAAGGTTAAATGTTTGCTACGGAAATTATCGGGGAAGCCGAATATAACTTTTAGTAGCAGGGAGCCCGTGAAGTGAGCCCCTGGGCCTGGCGTTACTCCTTTAAAGGTAGTGTTGCTATGGCGGATTTTCGTTGGGTCTATCCCCATTTCACGGATTGTATCCTGGTATATCAGGTTTAAACTGCTGCCACCGTCCATCAGGACTCGTGTAAAGTGGTATCCGTCAATTATTGGGTCTAATACCAGGGCAGCCCATCCTGCCCGCCGGATACTTGCTGAGTAATCACGATGGTCGAAAGTGATCATTTGAGATGACCAGTGGCACGACTTCGCTGTGATAGGCCCTTGGGCGTGTCTCTCTGGGAGTGCCATTTTGCTTCCCTTGATCACGTGTAACACATTGACTGTTTTGACTTCTGGTGGAAACTTCTTTTGTTCCCTAGTGTCTTGCTTGAGAGGCTCATCCTCGTCATCGCTTGGTGTATCCTCCCCCTTGTGTACGGCGTTGAGCTTGCCGGACTGCTTGAAGACCCAACATTCTCTGTGGGTATGATTAGCGGGTTTACCAGGGGTGCTATGGATCTGGCATACTTGGTCCAGAATTTTGTTTAGGCTGGACAGTTCGTCTCTGGTGCCTTTAGAGGGCGGCTTTTGCTGATTTGGCCGAGAGCTTTTGAATCTGGCGTTTACTGCCGTGCTCTTCTTGTTGTCTTCTTCATTCCGGCGTTTGTTATCGTTGTTGCGTCGTGATTTCCAGTTTCCATATCTAGCGTCGGATGTACTGGGGTCGCTGGTGCTGCATCTAGCTAGCCAGCTATCCTCACCCGCGCAAAAGCGGGTCATGAGGCTTGTTAATGTTGCCATTGTTCTCGGCTTTTCTTGGCCAAGGTGTCTGGCAAGCCATTCGTCACGGACGCTATGCTTAAAAGCTGCCAAGGCTTCGGCGTCCGGATAGTCGACTATTTGTTTCTTTTTAGTAAGAAACCTGTTCCAAAGCTTTCGGGCTGACTCTCCGGGCTGTTGAGTTATATGACTCAAATCGTCCGTGTCGGTGTACAAAAAGAGGGGTACACATTTTGTACCCCTATAACTGTGCACGGGCAGTCTGAGCCACGGGCACCACCACACCAAGCAAGGCAAGGGAGGTGAGCCAGGGTAAGACCGAAGCTCAAGAGAACTAGAACGATGCCAAGGCCAAGACCACGAAGAGCAAAAGGGACGAAGCAGACTCCCCCGGCAAGATCCTTGCCGAGGGACAGTTCTAGCAGCCCCGGCAAGACCCTTGTCGCGGCGATTCGTCCCGCGCCTACGGAGCAAATCACCATTGAGTCCACTGCCCCCAAAGGGCAAGGATTTGGGAGACATCCCCGTGGCGACATGCAGATCTTTGTGAAGACATTCAAAATCAGATACGCACTAAGGAGACGACAACCCTTGGCGGGATCCCAGTCGAGGAAGACCACAAGGCCCCGGCAAGCGCCTTGCCGGGGATGACAGCAGGCACCTCGGCAAGACCCTTGTCGGGGCCCTGGCAAGGCCCTTGCCGAGGACACCCGTAGGGCCACCATCAGGCCCACGCTGACTAATCCTCCACCATCGCATGCATGTAGCTGCCGACCCAACCAGCTGGGCAGGCACCTACATGGCGGCATGCAGATCTTCGTGAAGACCCACCACTGCGCCACCTCAGCTGCCTGCCTACCTACATGGCATCTCAGGCATCGCTGGCCAGGGCGCGTGTTGACACAAGAAGGAGCGGCGACGGACGAGACAGATCTCTCCCCCGTCCCCGATAAAGCAAGGACACCTAAGCAAGATGCATTAAATGCGCCTTGTCATGTAATGTGAGGGATAACCTCGCATCACTGTATCCTTTCCACCTCCTGTGTGCCACTGTGGCATCCCCTTTTTCTATAAAAGGAGGCCCGAGGCGACCAGGAGAAGGATTCGGCTTTTTGGAGCTCCTCACGCCCCATAGCTAGCTCAAGAACATAGATATACAATCCACCAAAGCAGGAGTAGGGTTTTACGCATCCTCGCGGCCCGAACTTGGATAAACGAACCGTGTGCTACCTGTTAGATCCGCTCTTCTCACGACCCCGCGCCCCGCTAACCGTAGTAGGGATTCTTGTGATCCCATAGGTGTCGTTCCCACCGACATCTTTGGCGCGCCAGGTAGGGGGTGCAGTTGTGAGAATCGTCTCTAGCAATCAGCCCAGCAGTCCTTCGTCTTTGTGGCTCTTGGAGAGGGAAGGAGGCCGGAAGATCAGCGCTCGAGCGACTACAAACAGAAGCTAAGTTGCACTGAACCCTTATTTGTTCTATCCTTCTTATATGAGGTTATTCCCCCTGGAGATGTCACGCCTTTGTATGAGAAACCTGCACGCTAGGGGGCTCTCCTACGATTGGCAACGCCCTTGCCCTGTTTCGAGTCCGCTCAACAGCTCAAGCGGCTGCGTCGAGAATGGCAGAGTAGCCTTCCGCGATCAACAACAATCTCGATTCTGACTTGAGTCAAGCTCGACAGTTCGAGCGGCCGCGTTCAGAACGGAAAGGTGGCTCATTCGGCAGCACGCGTACCCAGCAGGCCCATGGGGATCCGTCCCCAAAACACCGCTAGGGGCTTCTGCGCCGGCGAGCCTACCCAATCAACATAGGGCGCGCATACAAAGAGGAATTGAATGGGGAAATAACGTGCATGAAATTAAAAGTACTGCAAAGTTATATTACATCACATCATTGCCGCGGTTCTAACTAAAGATGAAATTTGTCTTGGTCGTGAACCTGCAATGGCGGTGAAGAACGGGATGCCTAATCTCGGCGCTGGCCTTCCACCCTCTTGATTTCGTTGATGCTGCTGATGATGGGCTTGATGCGCTCCTTGAGCACCGTGAGGTCAATACCGTCCGGCAAGCTATCCATCGCGGCACCGAAGTCGAGGTCGGGGTTCCAGTATGCCATCTTGGTGAGGACCTTGGTCATGACCCCCGGCAAAGTCGCCGGGCTTCCCCGGCCAACGTGGCCGCTCTGCTGGAGTGATGATAAGCCAAGGCTCCAAGGATGCCCTCGAAGAACAGAGTCAGCTTGGTGTTGACGGTCCCGCTGCGCTCAGGGGCGTACCTCACGTTTGGCATCCCCATGGTGGCCAACTGCGAGGTGACCCTACCGGCGACGTCCTCCAGACGGCTGATCCATCTGTTCTCGCCCGCCACGTATTCCTGGTGGGAGGCGGCCTCGTTCGCCCACAGCTGCTTCTCCTCCTCCAGACTCCTGGTCAAGATCTTCGACAACATCTTCTCGAGATCCTCCAGCTTCAGCTTGAGATCTCTGACGGAGTTTTGCACTTCGGAGAGCTCCCCAGCCCTGCTGATGACCGCTCCTTGCGCCTCCACCAACGCGCTGTTGAGCGTGCTCTTCTCGTTGGACAGCTTGAGGGCCTGCTCCTTCAGCTCGTCCTGCCCCACCTCCAACTCCCTTACTTTGCCGGCATGGGCCAGAGCCTGGGCATCGAGTGCCTCCTTGTGCCTCTGCTCTAGCTCGCGAGTCCGCCGCGCGACAAGGGCCTCGAGTTCCTCATGCTTTCCATGGAGCGCTGCGGCAAGCTTCGCCTCATGCACGGTGAGGTCCTCTTCCTGGGAATCCAGTGCGGCTTGATGCTGGTTCCGGACGGCCTCGGCCGTGGCAGCCAAGTTCACCGCCTTTTCCTGGGCCTTCTCGATGTCAGCCATCTTCATGGTGAGCTCGACATTGCGCTTGGCCAATTCCTCCTGAAAGGCCCTCTGCTCCTCGCGAGTCTGGTGGAACTAGGTCTACGTCTCAGCAACGCGCGCCTTGAAATCCACCACCGCCTGGTCCACCGTTGCCGTCCTGGACTTAACCTTGTCCAGACGGACACGGTAGAGCGCTTGGAGTTTTCGGAAGTTGGTCCCAATAGCACGGAAAAGCTGCTCTTCTGGAGAACCATCACCGCCAACGCCCGGCTCATCGACAACCTCGAGCCCGGTGGCGGCAAGCACCTCGCTGTCAAAGACTTCCCCTTCGGCGGGCGCCCGGGCACTTGACGCCCCTGGGAGATGGACGAAAAGATCGTCACCCACCTTCAGATATCTGCCGGGGCCCGAGGTTGAGGAGGAGGGAGGCTGATCATCAACCACCTCTTCCTCGGCAGTGGCCTTGCCGGCTTCCCCGGCAGGCCCACCGTGGGCGCCCTCGGCAGAAGCCTTGCCGGTCGCCTTGGCGGCCCTCGCAGCGGTGTCCTCGGCAGCATCCTTGGCGGCCTCATCAGCGGCGACCTCGCCAGCATCCCTGGCGGCCTCCTCGATGGCAATCCTGTCGGCCCCCGCCGCGGCCTCCACAGCAATATTCCCAACAACAGTATCCACGTCCTCCATACCTATTGAACGAGGGCCTGGGTAGTAATGGGAGCTTTGAAGCCAAGAAAAAGAATAAGGGAAAACAGAGACGGAGGACAGGCGACTCACCAGTGCCAGGCTGTGAAGCAGAAGTCCCTTTCCCGCCAGCATTTGGCGCCGTGGCAGAGTCACTAGCACCCAAGTTCCCCTCTTCCTCCATGGGTGTGGGCTCTGTGCTTGATGCCCTTGCCGGGGACACCCCTTGCGGCGGCGTAGTCGATGGGGGTGGTGTGTTGGGGGTAGCCCTCTGCGCCTCCTCCTGCTGCCGCTCCCCTCCTGCAGACCCGACAAGGTCAACACCATAGCATTGAACGCCTACCATGTGTCGATAAGAGGAGGGTGACGAACTTACGCTGGGGGCTGTGCCGGGGGCTGCTGTCCGGGCTGCTCAACACCACCAGTGGCGTCTTTGAAGCCCCAGCCGGGGGCTGACTGCTCGCCGAGGCCTTCGCCCTCTTCACCCTCTGGGCCAACATCTCTGCATCCCTGCAAAAGCAAAAATGGATCAAGATAAGTGACTTGATTCAGGGGAATGGAAATGGAACTAAGGGACGGAGTACTTACTCGTCATCTATCTCCTCTTCCTCCGCCACTTTCCTTTTCCTCTTCGAGCTGAGAGGCCCGAGATCAAAAGTGACCTTCGCGTCAACATTCGAGTCGACATCTGCCGGAGGAGGCGAAGACGGTGGGGTTTGTGCGTGCCTAGATGACGAGGGGCTGTTGTCTTCTTCTTCTCAGCGGCCTTCGTCAGCCTCTTGGCTGCCGTGGCCCTCGTGTGATGCCCAGACCCCTTCAGGGTCAATTGAGGCCGCGTAGCCCTGCCGGGCCAGACCGGCTCGCCGGAGCCAGCCCGCCGCAGGACTCGCCCTCTTCCCCTGGTTGGCGTCGAGCCCGCCGCCACGTCCTCCTCCGACGACGACTCGTCGGCCGCGTCTTCGACAAGCGGAGCTCTAGTGTCGGCGCTGCTGACCTCCTCGGTGGCCGCCGCCCACCGAGCGAGCTCCTCTTCCTCCGCAGCCGTTGCGGCCTTGTCCTCCACACCCCTGGCACTGCAGGCCTCCATGGCAAGCTGTGCCTCCCTCGCCCTAGTGGCGATGTAGTCCAGCTCTACCTGGGTGGTGTCCATGACAAGCCACCACTCGGCGTCAGCATTGACATACACCTCGATCAGGGTGTCAAAGAATTGTTGCACATCAGCATCCTTCGGCTCCTTCCAGCTCGGGACAGGGCCGTGCGTGTTACAGTCCGGCATCATAGCGATGATCTCGGACCGACGTGAATTATTGCACAACGGGACCACCCCCGCTAGCAACCTGAAAAACGGCCCCTTGATGGCCTTGCCAACCTTTGCGGCAGCCCTCGTGGCCTTGCCGGTCCGTTTGACCTCGCCGTCGCGACCCACATCAAGCTGGAAAAGCCGCTGGCAGAAGTGGGCATGCGCCAACACCGTGAAATTGTGGTCGAGGCCAGGGCAGAGTTGCATAATGTCAGCCGGATTCGTAAAAAGCCAGGCTGGCCTCCCCTTGTTGTGCAACGGGGCGATCCAGCGACGAATGAAGTCCGCCCCGATCATCTCACAGGTGAGTCCAGCCGGGGTGAGCCGGAGAATCCTGGTGGTGGCGACAGTGAGCCTCCCGTCGGCGACGTCGACATCACTCCAATCGCTGCCGCGGACCGGCGGCACTCGGCGGGCCTTGCAGAATTTTGGCGGGTCTTCATCTTCAATCCAGCACCACCGGCCATGCCATTCCTCCCACCTCTCCTTCACGGCACCGTTTGGGTACGCCCCCTTGGATCTTGGGATCTAGGTGACGCAACCAGAGACGGCACCTCCCGGCTAGATCCGAGGGAAGAAATAATGGCGGAAGAGCGTCGTGTTGGGCTGCACGCCGGCAAAGCCTTCGCAAAGATGCGCGAAGAAAGCCATGCACGCCACCGCATTCAGAGTAAAATCCAAGAGGCGAAAGCCAAAGGTGTGCATAATGTTGCAGAAGAAATCGGAGAAAGGGGGGCATAACCCGCAAGAAAGATAATCGACGAAAAAGGGATACAGATTTGGAGCAGGATCGGCGCAAGCAGCAGGAATGACGCGCGTTGCCGGGTGTCCCGAATTCTCTCCCCCCGTCTTCGCTCCCCATAGGGGCCTGAAGGAGGCCCGGAGCTCATGAACATCAACCGTCAAGGGGAAGAAAAAGGCGGACTTCGTCCGGTCCCCCGACAGCGCGCTCTCCGGCGGCTCCATTGTCCTAGCGCCCTTAGCCACCCCCTTGCCCTTGACAGATTTGGGCGCCATGGCGGCCAAGAAGTTTAGAGGGCTGAGGAAGGGGGATGGCGAAGCAACGACGGCGGGCTACGGCGGAAGCTTAGGAAGGAAGGAAGAGAGGAAACGGCGGCTCTGAGATTGGAAAAGGCACGAGGAAAGAGGAGAAAGTGAGCAGCGCGCCCGCGGTTATTCCTTTTTATGGGGGAGAACACGGGCCGCCTCCTTTCACATTAACTGTGGTGTGACGCATGCCTGCGGGAACCAACCCCACGCATGCTGCCCACGTCACACGCACCTCCCCACGCCGCGCCACGCGCGGGAGTTGTGGGAAGCGCAGCGCGCGAAGAATCTTACCGCGGTAAAAACCGCCCCGACTGCCCACGCACCGTTTTTGGGCCTAGCCCAACAACGCGGTGCGCTTATGTGTGGCCCAGGCCCGGGGGCTCCTGTCGGTGTACAAAAAGAGGGGTACACTTTTTGTACCCCTATAACTGTGCACGGTCAGTCTGAGCCACGGGCACCACCACACCAAGCAAGGCAAGGGAGGTGTGCCAGGGTAAGACCGAAGCTCAAGAGAACTAGAATGAGGCCAAGGCCAAGACCAGAAGAGCAAAAGGGACAAAGCGGACTCCCCCGGCAAGATCCTTGCCGGGGGACAGTTCTAGCAGCCCCGGCAAGACCCTTGCCGCGGCGATTCATCCCGCGCCTATGGAGCAAATCACCCTTGAGTCCACTGCCCCCAAAGGGCAAGGATTAGGGAGACATCCCCGTGGCGACATGCAGATGTTTCTGAAGACATTCAAGATCAGATACGCACTAAGGAGACGACAACCCTTGGCGGGATCCCAGCCGAGGAAGACCACAAGGCCGCCGGCAAGCGCCTTGCCGGGGATGACAGCAGGCGCCTCGGCAAGACCCTTGCCAGGGCCCTGGCAAGGCCCATGCCGAGGACACCCGCATGGCCACCATCAGGCCCAAGCCGACTAAACCTCCACCACTGCATGCATGCAGCTGCCGACCCAACCAGCAGGGCAGGCACCTGCGTGGCGGCATGTAGATCTTCGTGAAGACCCACCACTGCGCCACCTCAGCTGCCTGCCTACCTACGTGGCATCTAAGGCATCACTGGCCAGGGCGCGTGTCGACACAAGAAGGAGCGGCGACGGACGAGACAGATCTCTCCCCCGTCCCCGATAATGCAAGGACACCTAAGAAAGACGCATTAAATGCGCCTTGTCATGTAATGCAAGGGATAACCTCGCATCACTGTATCCTTTCCACCTCCTGTGTGCCACTGTGGCATCCCTTTTTTGTATAAAAGGAGGCCCGAGGCGACCAGGAGAAGGATTCGGCTTTTTGGAGCTCCTCATGCCCCATAGCTAGCTCAAGAACACGGATATACAATCCACCGAAGCAGGAGTAGGGTTTTACGCATCCTCGCGGCCCGAACCTGGATAAACGAACCGTGTGCTACCTGTTAGATCCGCTCTTCTCACGACCCCATGCCCCGCTAACCGTAGTAGGGATTCTTGTGATCCCATAGGTGTCGTTCCCACAGACAGTCCATGTCCAGAGGTCGGACATAAGTCCTTTGAAAATTTGCTCGAAAAGCGTCTTCGAGCTCTCCCAGCTTCCAATGGAGTTTTCGGGGAGGCTTTTAAGCCTGTGCCGAGCTAGCCCTTTGAGTTTGAGGGGTAAGTATTTAATGGCGTGGAGATCGTCTCCTGGAGCCATATGGATGTGGAGGATATAGTCCTCAATCCAGACCCAGGGTATGTTGTTCCGTCATATGCCTCTATGTTTACGGGTTTGAATCCCTCTGGAAATTCATGGTCCAGCACCTCATCGGTGAAACATAGGGGGTGTGTGGCGCCTCTGTATCTGGGCGTGCCGTGGTGTTCGAATGTTTGGTGTGCTGCATCGTGTGTTGGAGCACGCTTGCGCGGTCCATAGATGGATCTAGTTGCTCCGTCCTTTTGATGCGAGTACTTGCGTGGATCACGTATTGGCTTCTGTGCAGCGTTGCTTGCCGCTCCATGTTGGCCGTGAGGTCGTCTATCCGGCCTGGTGGCCGCTTTAATTTTCGGTTGCGGGGGATCTAAGGCCTCCTCATCGAATTCAGGTAGCAACTTCCGCTTCGGGTAGCTCTTGGTGAGGCGATTACCGCCATACTTCGCTGCTGTGTTGAGTACTTTACTCCATCTGATTTGGAGTGTGTCTTGCGCCACCTTGAGCCTTTGCTTCTACCTGTTTAGACTCCTCGCGGTGGCAACAAGCCTTTGATGGGCATTTTGTTGCTCCGGGTGTCTTTCCGGTGTTATGTCCTCTGGACTATTATCCTTGACGGAGTTGGTTTGTTCAGTTTGATTCTCCGCGTTGCCGTGGTCTGGCAGTGGTTCGCCCTGCTCTAATGCTGGGTCTGTATGATCATTATTTCTATCTAGACGAGATTTGGGGCGGCGCTTACGCCGCTGCTTTGACTGCTTCTCGAGGGGACAGCCCTCCGTTGCGTCCTTCCATTCCTCGTCGTCGTTTTCCTTTAGTGTGTCCACCATGTATACGTCATGTGATGAGGTGGATGTCCAGTGCCCTATGGAAAGTGGTTCCTCTTTGTCTCTCGCATCGTCGTCCATACCGTCGATGTCTTCGGAGTCGAAGTCGAGCGTGTCGGTTAAGTCATCGACAGTGGCTACTAAGTGGGTGGTGGGTGGGTCACGAATTTCTTCGTCGTCCGCATCCCAGTCCTGCCGGACATAGTTCGGCCAGGATCCTCCTGATAAGGAGAGAGACCTTAACAAGTTTAGGATGTCGCCAAAGGGCGAGTGCTGAAAAATATCCGCGGAGGTAAACTCCATGATCGGCGCCCCATCGGATTCGATAGGAATGGGCGCGGGCGGTTCGGAGTCCGTGGCCGGAGAAGGATCCGGCAGTTTATCAACACGGCTCTCGTGCAAGGTAAGGTCGATGTTCGGCTTGATCGCCGCTGAGGGTAAGGCCTCCGTGGCGGGGTCCATCCACCCGTCCGCGGAAGGCACAACTGGCTCTGAATTGAGGGTTGGAGCGGCTGCCGGTGCGATCTCCTGAACACTGTCCGATGGTAGAGCTAAATCATACTCATCATGACCGCGTGACACACAAGGCAGAGGCTCGAATCCGTCGAAGATCAAGTCTCCGCGGACATCGGCCATGTAGTTTAAGCTTCCAAACCTGACCTGGTAGCCAGGGGCGTAGCTTTCGATCTGCTCTAGATGGCCAAGCGAATTGGCCCGCAGTGCAAAGCTGCCGAACACGAAGATCTGTCCGGGGAGAAAAGTCTCACCCTGGACTGCATCGCTATCGATGATAGTAGGAGCCATCAAACCTAATGGTGACGACACAGAGGAACTCTCAATGAAAGCACCAATGTCGGTGTCAAAACCGGCGGATCTCGGGTAGGGGGTCCCGAACTGTGCGTCTAGGCCGGATGGTAACAGGAGGCAGGGGACACAATGTTTACCCAGGTTCAGGCCCTTTTGATGGAGGTGAAACCCTACGTCCTGCTTGATTAATATTGATGATATGGGTAGTACAAGAGTAGATCTACCACGAGATCAGAGAGGCTAAACCCTAGAAGCTAGCCTATGGTATGATTGTATGTTGTCCTACGGACTAAAACCCTCCGGTTTATATAGACACCGGAGAGGTGAGGGTTACACAAGGTCGGTTACAAAGGAGGAGATATACATATGTGTATTGCCTAGCTTGCCTTCCACGCCAAGTAGAGTCCCATCCGGACACGAGACAAAGTCTTCAATCATGTATCTTCATAGTCTAACAGTCCGGCCAATCGATATAGTCCGGCTGTCCGGAGACCCCCTATTCCAGGACTCCCACAAAGACCAAGGGCAAGATCATGCTCAAGACGGTGGTGACACACCAAGTGATGCCCAAGGTCAAGTTCTCTCCTCCGAGCAAGTTCAAGAACAAGAACAAGCTCAAGACGACACTCAAGATGATCAAGTGACCACTCCTCGTCTCACCCCCGAGGAGGAATTGGAGCGTCAAGCCACCAAGGTTGCCTCCAAGCTCTCCACCAAGGATCATCTCATGACGAATGTGCTTGGAAGCTTAAGAAAGGGGGTAAGCACTCGTAGACAATTAGCAAACTATTGTGAGCATCACGCGTTTGTCTCTTGTGTCGAACCTCACAAGGTCTATGAGGCACTCGAAGATCCGGATTGGCTCAATGCCATGCATGAAGAACTCAACAACTTCGAGCGCAACAAAGTGTGGAGATTGGTGCCAAGACCGACGGGGAATCACAATGTCATTGGAACCAAGTGGATATTTAAGAACAAGCAAGATGCCCATGGGATTATCATTCGCAACAAGGCTCGTCTGGTAGCACAAGGCTACTCCCAAGTCGAGGGTATCGACTATGGTGAAACCTTTGCTCCCGTTGCTTGTCTTGAATCCATTCGCATGTTGATTGCATATGCTTCTCATCATAACTTTAAGTTACAACAAATGGATGTGAAGAGTTCTTTTCATAATGGTCTTATTAATGAATTGGTTTATGTCAAGCAACCCCCTGGGTTCGAGGATCCCTACTTTCCCGATCATGTGTATCAACTCGATAAGGCACTCTATGGCCTTAAACAAGCCCCACGTGCGTGGTATGACCACCTTACCGAGTTGTTACAAGACCGTGGTTTTGAAGTTGGGCTAATCGACCCCACTCTTTTTACTAAGAAGGTCAAAGGGGAGTTGTTTGTGTGGCAATTTTATGTTGATGATATTATCTTTGGTTCCCCTAACAAAGCTTTCAATGAGGAATTTGCCGGTCTCATGACCTCAAAGTTCGAGATGTCTTCCATGGGAGAGTTGAAGTTCTTTCTAGGGTTCGAAGTGAAGCAAAGAAGGGAAGGAACCTTCATCAACCAAGCCAAATACACTCAAGACATGCTCAAGAGATTCAACCTAAGTGATGTCAAGCCAGCTTCCACTCCAATGCCCACCAAGTGCCAACTTGACATAGATCCCAATGGTAAAGCGGTGGATCAAAAGGTATATCGCTCCATGATAGGCTCCTTGCTTTACCTTTGTGCATCTAGACCGGATATCATGTTGAGTGTGGGAATTTGTGCATGTTTTCAAGCCGCACCTAAGGAAAGTCACTATGTGGCGGTCAAACGAATCTTTCGATATTTGGCTCATACCCCAAACTTTGTCTTATGGTACCAAAGAGGAGCAAACTTCAAGCTTGTAGGGTATTCGGATTCCGATTGGGCGGGAGACAAAGTGTATAGGAAGTACACTTACGGAGGGTGCCAATTCCTTGGTTGCTCTTTGGTAAGTTGGTCTTCCAAAAAGCAAAGTTGTGTGTCTCTCTCGTCCACCAAAGCGGAATATGTTGCGGCCTTTAGTTGTTGTGCACAACTCTTATGGATGAGGCAAACTTTAAAGGATTACGGTGTCATTTGTGACAAAGTGCCTCTTTGGTGTGACAATGAAAGTGCCATCAAGATATCTCTCAACCCGGTGCAACACTTCAAGACAAAGCATATTGAGATCCGGTATCACATCATCCGGGATCACATTAGGCAAGGAGAGATCGAGCTCAACTATGTCAACACTCATGATAACCTTGCAGATATTTTCACGAAGCCCTTGGATGAAGCAAGATTTCGCGAGTTAAGGCATGAGCTAAATATCATTGATTCAAGCAATGTTGCTTGAACCCTTGCACACCCCACCATACTCAACTTGTTGTCTTATTTAGGTGTAGGCATGGACATAGGGGGAGTGTTGTTCTCTCAATGAACTCTCCCTCCCCCCATTATGCATAAATTGATTAAGTCTTTCACTTTAGCCATGTTTGATGGTAATTGTGCCTCAAAGACGAGTTTTGGTCATGGGCCCAAGGATAATTATTCGTGGTGCCATACCAATTAACTCAAACATAGGTGGCTCCGGCCACTGCCCTCTCTTTGGAAGAGGTGGTGTCTCGTGGTTGTTTCGTGTTGTCGTTTGCCTCTCTGCCTTCGTGTGTCGCGTTGTCTTGTGGTGTTTTGTTGCCTTGAAGTTTTCGTGCTAAGTCCTGCTTGAAACTGGCAACTTTTTGAGCTCATGGTACTACCGCGGCTTGCCGCGGTACTACCGCGTTGAGAGGGCATGGTACTACCGCTCAGTAGAGCAGTACTACCGCTTCGGTGCGGTACTCCTGCCGAGCGGTACTACCGCGATGATGCACGGTACTACCGCGTCGTTGAGTGGGCGTGGGGGTTATGACTCGGGCAGGGGAGTTCCAACTCCCCATACCCATACTTTTGTCTCTCTCCCCACGTCTCTCTCACTCTCACTCGCTCAAGAACGGCGCCGGAGGTCCTCACCGGATCTCCGTCTCCGGCCACTCTCCTCGAATTCTGACCGCTGGGATTGTTCCCCACCACTTCCTCTTGCCATGTACCAAGGTTTTTCCCCAAATCCCTCTCTTTCTTGGTTGTTCTCTCGCTTCTAGGTTGTTGGGGAGATGCTTGTTGTTCTTGAGATTTTAGGCCAAATCTATGCAAGAGTCGGATGTACGAGAGTCGTGTTGCGTAGGAATTATACTTGAGATATTGTCCTGTGATAGATTTGTCCAACCGTAGTACAGCCGTGGTTTCACGGGCTTTCTCAGATTTGAACCTGTTCGGATCTGACACGGTGCGGTACTACCGCGACTCACATGCGGTACTACCGCTCGTGCGGTACTACCTCCCATCAGGTGCGGTACTACCGCGCTATCGTGCGGTACTACCGCCCATTAGGTGCGGTACTACCGCACTAGTTGTGGCACTAAGATCCTACTACCGCTCCCAGACCCGGTACTACCGTGCTCTTACACGGTACTACCGTGACTAGGAGCAGTACTATAATCTTAGTACCGCAGCACTTGGTTGTTCTACCGTTGGGGTCTAATCTCTCTCATGGCAATTATCTTGTGTGCTTCCTACATGTTTCTTTTGCTGTGTTGTGGTCTTTGCATTTATCCTTCTTGCTTGTCGTGTGTGTTTTGCACTTTGTGTCTCAGGTGGTGGCTCTCTTCGTTCCAATCCCAGTCGTGAAACTGGCTCCAAGCGTCTGTGCAATCCCTAAGATGAAGCACTAGAGGGCTCCAATGCCCCCAAGCGCAATGTCAAGACCACTGCCAGCAAGCAAAAGGAACCTGCTAAGGGCATGGATGAGATTTCAGTCAATGAGTATGTAGAACGCCGGAGGGTCAACCCCTATGTGAATCCTCGGGTTGTCCTCAGAGGCACTGAGTTGTTCTAGACCAAGCAACAGGCTCTCATCTATCTGGATGTGATCAAGAACAAGCTGAATACCTTCGTGGATGTCAAGTGGATAGACATGAATCACATGAGGAAGGACAAGTTTCGTGACTATTTTGGAGAGGCTCTGGACTTGGTGGAGCAGTTTTCTATTGAGCCTGTGGTCTCCTTTCACCTTGACTATGACCCTGAGCTTGTTTGTCAGTTCTTTGCCTCAGTTTATTTTCACCCCGGGGATGAGCGGAGGATGACCTGGATGACCAACGGCCGTCAGCTGTCTGCTACATGGAAGGAGTTCATGGATCTGCTTCACATTACTGATGATGGGCTTTCCACACTCATTGGTGTTCGGCCCCACGCCAACTCTGAGTCTGCTAACAAGAACCTGCTTCAGCCATTCCTTGTTGAGAAGGTGCTCCCCAATGGCAAGTCGACTTGGGTGCTGAACTCCTTTTTGGATATCATGCATCGCATCTTCCATAACACTCGGTTCCCACGCATTGGTGACAAGGACAAGGTTCATGCCTATCTAGTGGACATGTTGCTCCTGTGTGCGGAGGCACGTTCGTCTCAGACTCAGCCATTTGATGTCTCACACGTCATGTGATGTGAGCTTCGGTTTGCGGTGTTCACTCGCAAGGTACCTATCTATGGACCATACATGTCTCTGTTGCTCTCCACAACATGGGAGAAGACATACCCTGGTGATGAGTTCCTTGCTCCAGACTGGATTCGGCATGAGTCCATCAGTCTCCGTGTCAAGCCCAACTGGGCCAACACCACTACTCGTGCTGAGGCGTCTGCTGCTAGGAGGACTGTTGGTGAGGAGGAGGCTGGTGCAGAGACTGTCGCTAAGGACCATGCTGCTAGGTCTACCACACCTTCCTCTGAGCCGTCGTGGGCCAAGAAGCTGAAGGACAAGATGAAGACTCTCTTCTGCATGCAGGCAAAGGGGCAGTACAGGTCTCACGTGGCAGACAAGCAGAGTCGCCGCCGCGACAAGAAGGTCATGAGGCTCTTTGGAGAGGAGATCTCTGGCGGTTCTGAGGATTCCATCACGCCAGAGGCTGCATGGATGGTGAAGCAGGGGTACAAGTGGACTAGTTCTGAGGAGGACATCAAGGAGACCGTCCCCGCCGCCGAGTCTGACGAGGAGCACGAGGAGTAGTGGGATGACTTCTCCGCCTGAGCCACCCCGTGTGTGTAGGTGTCATCTCTTCCTTTTTGGCGTCTTGATGCCAAAGGGGGAGAGAGTGTAGGGATTTGCGGCGTGTCATGCTTGGTGTGTTTGATTTGTAGTGTGTTTGCCTTGTCGTTTGAACCTCGTTTTCCTTTGTTTGGTTTGTGCCTTCGAGACTTATCCTTCATATGGTGTAAGACATATGCACTCTATCTATCTTAGTTAACTTATGTTTGTGCTATCTTGTCTAGTGTTAGCCTTCCTTTTACTAGATATGCCTTGTCTCTATAATATAGGGGGAGCTTTGATCCTAGTATGTGTGCCGTGCAGTCCAAAGCACCCATCTAGTTGGCACACATCTAGGGGGAGCCCGTCTATATTCTAGAGAGGAGGGGTTTGAGTTTGCTTTATATTATTTCCCTTGTGCAAATCCCGTATTGTCACCAATCCACCAAAAAGGGGGAGATTGTAAGGGCATATTTATCCCTAAGGTGTTTTGGTGATTGATGACAACGCGTTTGCAGACTAATCGTGTGCCTTGAGTATCCCAGACATTTCATCGCTAGGCACAATACGGTTGGGTACCCCTCGAAGACTGTTGAAGACGGCGCCTTTTCTACGTTTCTTTTTGGTGGATTTGAGTCGTAGGAAAGCCGTACTATTAAGAGGGGGTCCGCGTCAGAAAGGTTTGGGTGGAATCATCATGTACACGTTTCTTCCTTGCCCCCTCCTTTCCCTTGCACCTTGGAGCTTCCTCCGTTGTTTATGTCGTCACCTTGTTTCCGGCTGCTGTGTTGGCTCGCGGTAGTACTACTCCCAGGTGAGCGGTAGTACCGTAGGCACCAGCGGTAGTACCGTGTTGCGGCACGGTAGTACCGTAGGCACCAGCGGTAGTACCGTGCTGCGGCACGGTAGTACCACAGGTGCCCACGGTAGTACCGCTCCCCTGGAGCTGCACTACCATGGCCCACCAGGCTAGTACTGCTCCCCTGCGGTAGTAGGGGCGGATGTAATTTTTTACATCCGCGCCCACCATGGTAGTACCTCTTTCCTTCCGCGGTAGTACCGTGCTCAGCTGTCTGGCGGTAGTACCGCCCTTCTGCGGTAGTACTGTGTCGGGTTTTTGCTTCTTCCGTTCTTCCACGGAAGTAGGCACGGTTGTTTCCTTATTCACTCTCTTCCCAGGCTAGAGGGTTCCTTCCTTGCGGTAGTACCGCAAGGGGGAGCGGTAGTACCGTGCCCGCGGAAGTACCGCCCTTAGCACTTGTGCTACAGGTTCTCCCTAGCTGTTGCTGGTGCAGTGGTAGTACCGCAGGCCTGCACGGTTGTACCGCGTGACCTTGCGGTAGTACCGCTTGGCAGCAAGCGGTAGTACCGCGTGGCCCTACGGTAGTACCGCTGGCCTGGAACGGTAGTACCGCTGGCCGCGGGCTGGTAGGTGGATAACGGTTGGATCTTTGTTCCACACTATAAAAGGGGTCCCCTTCTTCCCCGTTGACCCATCTCTTCCAACCCCAAGCTCCATTTTTGCCCGGTCTCACTCCCTAGCCAATCAAACTTGTTGATTTGCTCGGGAGTGGTTGAGAAGGCCTCGATCCACACTTCCACCAAGAGAAATTTGATTCCCCCCACTAATCCCTTGCGGATCTTGTTACTCTTGGGTGTTTGAGCATCCTAGACGGTTGAGGTCACCGCGGAGCCATAGTCCATTGTGGTGAAGCTTCGTGGTGTCGATGGGAGCCTCCAATTGAGTTGTGGAGATTGCCCCAACCTTGTTTGTAAAGGTTCGGTCGCCGCCTCCAAGGGCACCAATAGTGGAATCACGGCATCTCGCATTGTGTGAGGGCGTGAGGAGAATACGGTGGTCCTAGTGGCTTCTTGGGAGCACTGTGCCTCCACACCGCTCCAACGGAGACGTACTTACCCTCAAAGGGAAGGAACTTCGGTAACACATCCTCGTCTCCACTGCCTCCACTCTTGGTTATCTCGTGCCTTTACTCGTGCAAGCTTATTTGTGTTATATCTCTAGCTTGCTTGTGTTCCTATCATTGTTGCATCATATAGGTTGCTGACCTAGTTGCATATCTAGACAACCTACTTTGATGCAAAGTTTAAATTGTTAAAGAAAAGCTAAAATTGTTAGTTGCCTATTCACCCCCCCCCCTCTAGTCAACCATATCGATCCTTTCAGCAGCGGCATCCGCGCGCTCTGCGTCGAGTCGAGCCTCCGCCGCCCGGTTCAAGTCCAGGACATCCAGTTCCGCCTGCAGGAGGGCCTCGATGAGAGCGGCATCCGCGCGCTCCATGTCGAGTTGAGCATCTACCGCCCGGTTCAAGTTCAGGATGTCCGGTTCCGCCTGCAGGAGGGCCTCGATGGCAGCAGCATCCGCGCGCTCCGCCTCAAGTTGAGCCTCCGGCGCCCGGTTCACACCCACGACATCCGGTTCCGCCTGTAGGAGAGCCTCGATGGCAGCGGCATGCGCGCGCTCCGTGTTGAGTTGAGCCTCTGCCTCCCGGTCCTCCTTCAATATCGCTAGGTTGAACCGCTGGTCCGCCTGCACCATGGGGGACTCGGACGCCGGCACGAAGTCTGCGTCCATCGTCTCATACCCATCGGAGGCCTTCTGCGCCGCGACCTCCGCCATGAACATTGGATCGGCTTCCTCCTCCTCGTAGCTTGGCTCCAGAGAACTCAGGGATTGGCCCGACGCAAAGCAAGCTTGGGAACGGAGGTCTCTGGCGCCGACTGCCACCATGATTTCTGCATGGCGCTCTGGCGTCAGCATATTGTAGTACGTGATCTTGCGGCGCACCATGGCTTTCCGGTGAACTAGGGGATGCTTGATGCGGGCTAGGGAATCGAAAGGTGGGGGAAGGGGCTGGAGATTAGGTGTGGTTTTAGGGCAGTGGCTGGCGTAGGCCGAGCAACGAAGGTTCTAGTGTGAATAGTGGTTCCGGTGATGACCGGTCAATTGGTTTTGACTGTACATCGCTCTTGTCACATTCGCGTTGCAGACCGGCACGCTGGACCCTCCACGTCGCTCACCGAATGGAACGCGCTTCGTCTTGTGTTTTCGCTCGCTTGTGGGACCGCAGTTGAGAGCAAACCGACGTCCCTCCCCCTCCCTCGCCCGCGTCATTTTATGCGGAGTAAATAAAAATAGATGGAGTATACTACGGATGAGGATCCCCTGACATGGCCGAACCCGTTGAGTAACTTACATGCGGGGCCTAGCAAGCATGGGGTCCGCCAGTAAGTGACCTAAAGGGAGGGTAAGGCAGGGATACGTATGTGAAAGGAGCTTCCAATGATATAATTTTCACACTATACATCTCATGTACTATTAATCTTGTCAATAGTCAAATGCGGTTTTGAAAAATGCATTAGAGCATGGTTAATAATATAGCCAGTCGATGGCTATAAGGAACTACCATGTCATCTGTATCATCTATTATATGCACTCATACAGTAGTGTGGGCTATAAGGTTGGCTATTTCCCGCAAAAAAAATTATAAGGTTGGCTATTGTATTAGTACTTTTTCCATCTCCTCTCCATCTCTTTCTTCATATTTATTGTACGTATTTAACTAAGAATGCGTATATAGCTAGGCTCTTGCATGAGAGCTCACTCCCCTTACTTTTTCACATCTCTCTCCTCCACATAGGCCCTATATAAATGGAAGGAGGGAGTACAACTATGAGCACTGCATACTCTAGTACAGATGTTGTCAGTACTCCACTATTACTATTGGACACGAAGCTTAAAAAAGTTACTATTGGACTGGCTATACGTGGCGAAATCCTAGTAGGAAGAGCATGCGCGAGAACAAGCACATTCACATGGTTGAAAACAAATTGGAAACCATCTTGAGTACAAATCTAGGAGTACGTACGAATCTAGCAATATTGATTGGGCGTTGTTGAATGTTGATACTTTTTATCAAAGTAGAGATACTTTCACTACACATAAAACTTATATGTAAACTAGAAAGGATAGGAGGGAGTATATTGTACGTTCAAAAATGAAACGAACATTGAATACCCTTTATATATGATTTGCGGATGCTATGATCACCGGTTCAAAACTTTGAATCCGCCTTAGGTATCACACATGCCCCCACTTGTTCTCTCTCGATTTCATCTCGGGGTCCGGAGATCGATTGAAAGAGGACTAAGGTGGGTACAATACATTCGTTTCGCTTATGAATGTACAATATGCTCCCTCTGATCCCCACCCCCCCCCCCCCCCCCCGCGGGTCATTTCTATCATAGAAACAGACCAAACCTTTATCTCCTTGCACGACACCCAATTGATCTCTGAACATCAATCGATCTCATCAACATGTGTCGGGGCATGAACCGAATGGGATGTCAAAACTAAGACGCGAAGCGACACATAGTGGAGGCAAAGTTAAACTTCAAACGAACTGTTTGTTTGTATGCATGTCGGACAAATTACAAATAAACATTGGAAATACAAGCATGGTCTAGGCCCACATGCGAATGATACTCGGCGGAATGTTGAAATGAGGCATGCGGGAGGATGGACTCGACTGGAGGGTGACATGATCGATGGAGAAGAGGGTTGGAGAGGAATGATAAATAAGCAAAAGCCACATGATTATACTTGAACGGCTCAAATAAACAATAAGTTATCTCGCTTGGCCTACATAGTGAAAGGCCTAATGCGCAACGCGGAGCACTGACGCTCGAATATGGCCGGGAAAACAGGGAAACCGACATGTGGGGCACACCTGTCGGGACAACATAGCGCAAACTAGTCCAATGGAGGAGCTGGACCACGACCTCCTCGCCACCGGCAACCGTTCATGTGGGTCGTGGGGGCCAACAACATGGCGCAGCTCCTGCACCGCCTCTGGACACGACTGCTACCACTTCAGCACTGTGTTGGATTTCCCCGAAGAGGAGAGGATGATGTAGCAAAGTAGCATAAGTATTTCCCTCAGTTTTTGAGAACCAAGGTATCAATCCAGTAGGAGGCTACGGGCGAGTCCCTCATACCTACACAAAAACAATAGCTCAACGCAACCAACGCGCTTAGGGGTTGTCAATCCCTTCATGGTCACTTACGAAAGTGAGATCTGATAGATATGATAAATAATATTTTTGGTATTTTTGGTATAGAGATGCAGAGTAAAAAGGTAAAAGCAAAGTAAAAGCAAAGCAATAATAAAGTGATGGAGATTGATATGATGAGAAAGAGACCCGGGGGCCATAGGTTTCACTAGTGGCTTCTCTCAAGAGCATAAGTATTCTACGGTGGGTGAACAAATTACTGTTGAGCAATTGACAGAATTGAGCATAGTTATGAGAATATCTAGGTATGATCATGTATATAGGCATCACGTCCGAGACAAGTAGACCGACTCCTGCCTGCATCTACTACTATTACTCCACTCATCGACCGCTATCCAGCATGCATCTAGAGTATTAAGTTAAAAACAGAGTAACGCCTTAAGCAAGATGACATGATGTAGAGGGATAGTTTCATGCAATATGATAAAAAAACCATCTTGTTATCCTCGATGGCAACAATACAATACGTGCCTTGCTGCCCCTTCTGTCACTGGGAAAGGACACCGCAAGATTGAACCCAAAGCTAAGCACTTCTCCCATGGCAAGAACAACCAATCTAGTAGGCCAAACCAAACTGATAATTCGAAGAGACTTGCAAAGATAACCAATCATACATAAAAGAATTCAGAGAAGATTCAAATATTATTCATAGATAGACTTGATCATAAA
The DNA here is from genome assembly GCA_034509565.1 of Triticum monococcum. Lineage (NCBI taxonomy): Eukaryota > Viridiplantae > Streptophyta > Magnoliopsida > Poales > Poaceae > Triticum > Triticum monococcum. The sequence continues at coordinate 349,136,954 of CM067845.1, forward strand.
CCCACAATTCATCGGTCTCAACAAACACACCGCAAAAAGAAGATTACATCGAATAGATCATGAGAGAGGGGGAGAACATTTTATTGAAATCTAAAAAGAGAGAAGAAGCCATCTAGCTACTAACTATGGACCCGTAGGTCTGAAATAAACTACTCACACTTCATCGGAGGGGCTTGGATGATGATGTAGAAGCCCTCCGTGATCGATGCCCCTTCCGGCGGAGCTCCAGAACAGGCCCCAAGATGGGATCTCGTGGATACAAAAAGTTGCGGCGGTGGAATTAGGTTTTTGGCTCCGTCCCCGATCGTTTGGGGGTACGTAGGTATATATAGGAGGAAGAAGTACGTTGGTGGAGCTTCGAGGGGCCCACGAGGCAGGGGGCGCGCCCTAGGGGGCGCCCTCCACCCTCGTGACCGCCTCGTGGCTTTCTTGACGGAGGGTCCAAGTCTCCTGGGTTTTATCTGATGAGAAAATCACATTTCCGAAGGTTTCATTCCGTTTGACTCCGTTTGATATTCTGTTTCTCCGAAACACTGAAATAGGCAAAAAACAACAATTATGGGCTAGGCCTCCGGTTAATAGGTTAGTCCCAAAAATAATATAAAAGTGGATAATAAAGCCCAATAATGTCCAAAACAGTAGATAATATAGCATGGAGCAACCAAAAATTATAGATACGTTGGAGACGTATCAAGCATCCCCAAACTTAATTCCTGCTCGTCCTCGAGTAGGTAAATTATAAAAACAGAATTTTTTATGCGGAGTGCTACTTGGCATAATTCTAATGTAATTTTCTTAATTGTGGTATGAATATTCAGATCTGAAAGATTCAAGACAAAATTTCATATTGGCATAAAAATGATAATACTTCAAGCATACTAACTAAGCAATTATGTCTTCTCAAAATAACATGGTCAAAGAAAGTTCATCCCTACAAAATCATATAGTTTAGTCATGTTTCATTTCGTCACACAAGAATGCTCTCATCATGCACAACCCGGATGACAAGCCAAGCAACTGTTTCATACTTCAGTAATCTCAAACCTATAAGCTTTCATGCAATATATGAGCGCGAGCCATGGACATAGCACTATAGGTGGAATAGAATATAATGAGGGGGGGTTATGTGGAGAAGACAAAAAAGGAGAAAGTCTCACATCAACGAGGCTAATCAATGGGCTATGGAGATGCCCACCGATTGATGTTAATGCAAGGAGTAGGGATTGCCATGCAACGGATGCACTAGAGCTATAAATGTATGAAAGCTCAACAAAAGAAACTAGTGGGTGTGCATCCAACTTGCTTGCTCACGAAGACCTAGGGCACTTGAGGAGGCCCATTGTTGGAATATACAAGCCAAGTTCTATAATGAAAAATTCCCAGTAGTATATGAAAGTGATAACATGAGAGACTCTCTACTATGAAGAACATGGTGCTACTTTGAAGCACAAGTGTGGTAAAAGGATAGTAACATTGTCCATTCTCTCTTTTTCTCTCATTTTTTGGGGCCTTTTTTATGGCATTTCTCTTTTTTTGGGCCTTCTCTTTTTTTATTCCTCACTTGGGACAATGCTCTAATAATGATGATCATCACACTTCTATTTATTTACAACTCAATGATTACAACTCGAGACTAGAACAAAGATGACTCTATATGAATGCCTCCGGCGGTGTACTGGGATATGCAATGAACCAAGAGTGACATGTATGAAAGAATCATGAACGGTGGATTCGCCACAAATACTATGTCAACTACATGATCATGCTAAATAATATGACAATGATGAATGTGTCATGATGAACGGAATGATGGAAAGTTGCATGACAATATATCTCGGAATGGCTATGGAAATGCCATAATAGGTAGGTATGGTGGCTGTTTTGAGGAAGATATAAGGAGGTTTATGTGTGAAAGAGCATATCATATCACAGGGTTTGGATGCACCGGTGAAGTTTGCGCCAACTCTCAATGTGAGAAAGGGCAATGCACGGTACCGAAGAGGCTAGCAAGGATGGAAGGGTGAGAGTGCGTATAATCCATGGACTCAACATTAGTCACAAAGAACTCACATACTTATTGCAAAAATCTACAAGTCATCAAAAACCTCGGCACTACGCGCATGCTCCTAGGGGGATAGATTGGTAGGAAAAGACCATCGCTCGTCCGCGACCACCACTCATAAGGAAGACAATCAAATAACACCTCATGTTTGAAATTTGTTGCATAAAGTTTACCATACGTGCATGCTACGGGACTTGCAAACCTCAACACAAGTATTTCTCAATTTCACAACTACTCAACTAGCACGACTTTGATATTATTACCTCCATGTCTCAAAACAATCATCAAGCATCAAACTTCTCTTAGTATTCAACACACTCATAAGAAAGTTTTATTATTAATCTTGCATACCAAGCATATTAGGATTTTAAGCAAATTACATGCTATTAAGACTCTCAAAATAATCTAAGTGAAGCATGAGAGATCAATAGTTTCTATAAAACTAATCCACCACCGTGCTCTAAAAATATAAGTGAAGCACTAGAGCAAAATTATATAACTCAAAAAGATATAAGTGAAGCACTAGAGTAAAACTATAGAGCTCAAAAGATATAAGTGAAGCACATAGAGTATTATATCAAATTCCAAATTATATATGGCTCTCTCAAAAGGTGTGTACAGCAAGGATGATTGGGGTAGACTAACAAGCAAAGACTCAAATCATAAAAGACGCTCCAAGCAAAACACATATCATGTGGTGAATAAAAATATAGCTCCAAGTAAAGTTACCGATAGAAGTAGACGAAAGAGGGAATGCCTTCCGGGGCATCCCCAAGCTTTGGATTTTAGGTGTCCTTAGATTATCTTGGGGGTGCCATGGTCATCCCCAAGCTTAGGGTCTTGCCACTCCTTGTTCCATAATCCATCAAATCTTTATCCAAAACTTGAAAACTTCACAACACAAAACTTAAAGTAGAAAACTCGTGAGCTCCGTTAGCGAAAGAAAACAAAAGACCACTTCAAGGTACTGTAATGAACTAATTATTTATTTATATTGGTGTTAAACCTACTGTATTCCAACTTATCTATGGATTATAAACTATTTTACTAGCCATAGATTCATCAAAATAAGCAAACAACATACGAAAAACAGAATCTGTCAAAAACATGAGAAAAACATGAGAAAAAGGGGATACCCCCTGATTTCCGTTAATAGAAATCATTAGATGTTCTCAACACTATGCCCAGCCTGGTACACAGGTTTCATTCATTACTAGTTTCAGCAAAGTGCTCATGTCATAGCCATTGAATACATCATGAGTGCTACATACACTGCAAATAAAGAGACAATCATCCTACAGAGCACATCGATTTTGCCCATTATCTTCACAAGCTCTTTCATCTCCTCATTGCTGTCAAGGCCGTTCAGCAGCTGTTGCTTGGCCATGATCAGAGGAACTGCATCTTTAACCTTCTGCTTTGCATCTTCCTCTTCTATCGTTCCTTCAGTTACTTGTCCAACACCCCAACCTGCTGGTATTGGGATTCCTCGGCTAACCAAATAATCAGCTTAGTTGCACTCCCCCACATCAGCAACTTCCCAGAAATACAAATCACACAAATCTTCCCTTTTCTGCACGAATCAAATTGGAAAATCATCAACCAAACTATTAAAAAAATCAGCAAGTGAAAGCAGCAGAACAACACTTCAACATATTATTACCCCATGATTCGGGCATTTGTAGAAGACTTGGCCAGGGTTGAGGATTGTGGTTGAGACGCGATGGATGACTCTGCGTGATTTGCAGCAGTGGCACCGCACCAACGGCAGCGGGTTGTGATGAGCAACCGGCTGCGGTGCGCGTGCCAGTGGGGGTGTCATGAGACCCACATGCGATGGTACGGGTGGCGACTTGGCGCATATTTGGTTGTTGCCTGCTAAAGAGCAGGTGGACGAGCAGCCAGCGGACATGGTTGCTGCGGCCAGAGCTTCTGATGCTAGGCAGAGTAAGTAGAGAAGAGGAGAAGCGAACGTTGGATATGTCATTTTCATTACTTGCAGAGTAGCATAGCACCATATATAGTCATAGTCTAGATTTGGATTCGAACCAGCTACGGGAGCACGTCTCTCTTGTTTCTAAAACTCAGCAACAACTCTTTACTGGCACATTAGCTTGTTCTGTACGCCTTCTCAAGTCTTTGATTCCTCCACCTGACATCTGGGACCCACTGGAAGGGCCTCTATATTTTGCAAAAAAACGTGCCCCCCGCTGACAGGTCGGACCCACCAGCTATCTTCGCACGCAAGGAAGTGCCTCCTTATTACGCACAAAAAAAATGAATACTCCCCCTGCCAGCTGGAACCCAGCATCATGGGAGGCTGACTTGTGGGCCTACCAAGTTGATGGGGATGGAGGGCTTTGTCAACTTAGTCAATATGAACGATTCTAGCTTCAGTTACCGTACGATGTTCATCCAACGGCAATAGTGCTTCTTCAACCTCTAGTCTTCTTGCTCCAGCCGCCCAAACTAGCGTCGGTCGTGTTGCGTGCTCCTGCCTCACGTGGCCGGCTGTGATGCCGCGGAGGCCTCATCGCCCCTACTACTCCCACCGCTGGCCAGGGCATCCCTCTACTCACCCACACCCCCTGTTATTCTGCGACGACAGCAGCCTCACACCGCAGCCGAACCAGTGAACCCTCGTACTCCTCTCCGCGTGGGAATCCACTACCGCGTCTTCCCCGGCTCTGCGTCGTCCCCTTCCTAGGCCTCGCAGTCGTCCACCGCCTTGGTGCTCTCGGAGCGGCATGGTCAATGTGGTCAACGACCGACTTCCATCTGAAGAGTACTGTACGTGGGGAGGCTGACAGCTGGGTCCATGGCCACAGCCTAGTTTTTTGTGATTTGCCAAGTCGCTTTGTCAGGCCTGTTGGGCTGCAAATCTTTCAAGACAAGGAGAGCTTCATTCGGCTGGCCGAGAAAATGGCCTATCAGTAATGAGAAATGGGTTGTACATTTTTAAAACACATCAAACCGACAATTAGTTTCAATTTTTTTTTCATTTCGAGATTTTAATTGCATTAATTTTTATGCGTGGACAATTTGTTGGATTTTATATTGATATATATTTATTTTTAAAATCAGTTTGAATGTGACTCGAAATTTCGGGATTAAAAATAGTTCGGACTGCACTGAAATATGCAAAATTTCATATAAGTTTTTAACCGTGGCCACAATATGGGCTATAATGCTAACAAAAAGAATACGGGCTCCAAAAAAACCTTAAGAATTCGCAAATGGGCTGTAAATTATTAGAAATAATGGTAGATGGGTTGTATGATGTTTTCCATAGATTTGAGGCTTTCCTAAAAAAAGGTTGACGCACAAGCAGTGACTGTTGGATGTCCATCCAACGGCCACCGTGCTTCTTCAATCTCTGCTCTTCCTGCTCCAGCCGCTCAAACAAGCGCCGGCGGGACTGCCTGCTCTCTCCTCCCCACGGCCGGCTGTGCTGCCGCGCAGGCCTCACCGCCCCACCGTACTGCCATCGCTGGCCTAGCCATCCCTCTACTCACCCACACCTGCTGTTATTCTCCGGCGATGGCAGACGAACCAGTAAACCCTCGTACAGTCGTACTCCCCTCCATGTGGGAAACAACTGTCGAGTCTTCCCTGCCTCTGTGTCGTTCCCTTCCTAGGCCTCGCCGTCGTCCATCGCCCTGGTACTATCGGTGCGGCCTGGTCAACATGGTCAACGACTGACATGCATCTGAAGTGGACTGTACGTGGAGAGGCTGACAGCTGGGTCCATGGCCGCACACAAGGAAATGCCTCCTTATTACGCGCAAAATAATGATTCCTCCACCTGACATCTGGGACCCACCGAAAGGGCCTCTGTATTTCGCGGAAAAGGCGTTACCACTACTGACAGCTTGGACCCACCAGCTATATCTTCACACCCAAGGAAGTGCCTCCTTATTACGCATAAAAACATCAATACTCCCCCTGCTAGCTGGGACCCAGTATAGTGGCAGGCTGACTTGTGGGCCTACTAAGTTGACGGGGACGGAGGGCTTTTTCAACTTAGTCAATATGCATGATTCTAGCTCCAGTGATCGTACGATGTCCATCCAATGGTCGTAGTGCTTCTTCAACCTCTGGTCTTCTTGCTCCAGCCGCCCAAACCAGTGCCGGTCGTGCCTCGTGCTCCTGCCTCCCGTGGCCGGCTGTGATGCGGCGGAGGCCTCACCACCCCCTACTACTCCCACTGATGGCTAGGCCATCCCTCTACTCACCCACACCCCCTGTTATTCTGCGGCAACGGCAGCCTCACATCGTAGCGAACCAGTGAGCCCTCATACTCCTCTACATGTGGGCATCCACTGCCACATCTTCCCTGGCTCCGCGTTGTCCCCTTCCTAGGCCTCGCCGTCGTCCACCGCCCTGGTGCTCTCAGCGTAGCATGGTCAACGTGGTCAATGAATGACTTCCATCGGAAGAGTACTGTACGTGGAGAGGCTGACAGTTGGGTCCATGGCAGCCGCAAGGAAGTGCTTCCTTATTACGCGAAAAATAATTATTCCTCCACCTGACAGCAGGGACCCACCGGACGGGCCACTGTATTTGGCGACGTTTCCCCCCTGACTGCTGGGACCCACCGGATGGGCCACTGTATTTCTTGAAAAAAACGTTCCCCCCGCTATCAGGACCACCAGAAGTGCCTCCTTATTACGCACAAAAAAATGAATACTCCCCCTGTTAGTTGGGACCCACCTTGGTGGGTGGCTGACTTGTGGGCCTACTAAGTTGACGGAGACGGAGTGCTTTGTCAACTTAGTCAATATGAACGATTCTAGCTCCAGTGACCGTACGATGTCCATCCAACGGTCGTAGTGCTTCTTCAACCTCTGGTCTTCTTTCTCCAGCCGCCCAAAGCAGCGCCGGTTGTGCCGCATGCTCCTGCCTCCCGTGGCCGGCTGTGTTGCCGTGGAGGCCTCACCACCCCCTACTACTCCCATCGCTGTCCAGGCCCTGCGGCGACGGCAATCTCACACCACAGCCGAACCAGTGAACCCTCGTACCCCTCTTCGCGCGGGCTTCCACTGTCGCGTCTTTCCCGGCTCCGTGTCGTCCCCTTCCTAGGCCTTGCCATCGTCCACTGCCCTGGTGCTCTTGGCGCGGCGTGGTCAACGTGGTCAAGGAACGGCTTCCATCAGACATGGACTATACGTGGAGAGGATGACAGCTGGGTCCACGGCCGCAGCAATGAAGTGCCTCCTTATTACGTGCAAAATAATTATTCCTCCACCTGACAGCGGGGATCCATCGTACGGACCACTGTATTTCGCGAAAAAAACGTTTCCCCTGACTGCTGGGACCCACCAGCTACATCTTCGCATGCAAGGAAGTGCGTCCGGGCAAAAAAAACGATTCGCCCCCCTGACTGCTAGGACCCACCAGCTACATCTTCGCACGCAAGGAAGTGCCTAACAGTCGGGACCCATAGCAAAAAAAACGATTCGCCCCCCTGACTGCTAGGACCCACCAGCTACATCTTCGCACGCAAGGAAGTGCCTGATAGTCGGGACCCACCTAGTCAAAGCGTACATAGCGTTGTCATTCTGGCCGCGAACGTGTACGTACATACTGGTCGATGTAGAGGTGCGCACATGTTGTAGTAGAGGCGCACACGTAGCATGTACACGTACGTACAACGGCCAGTGTGCAAGAAAGAAAATACGGCCTTGTATGTACATACGGGCAGGGTCTCGAACGCCTACTCGCGCATACGTACGGCCAGGGCTCGTGTACATGGCTGGGTCGGAACGGAGAAATAGCGTCGTCGTCGTGTTCATGGGGAGCCAACCGGCTGGGTCGGAACGAAATGCATCGTCGTGTTCATCGGGAGGGCTTGGACGGAACAGCCGATGGAAACGAGGCTTGGCGTATCGCAGAACGGAGGAAACGGTCTTGTGTTCGACCGGCCACGGTCGAAACGGGATCCTGTTCATCGGGAGGGGTCTGGCGTACCATAAAATGGAGGAAATGGACCTCCTATGGTCGAAACGAGGGTCCTGTTGATCGGGAGGGGTGTGGCGTACCGCAAAACGGAGGAAACAGACTTGTGTTGGAGCGCTACGGTCGAAACAGGGGTCCTGTTCATCGGGAGGGGTGTGGCGTACCGCAAAACAGGACTCCACGGGATACTGTTCATCTCCACCATCGACCCCCTCCAGTCTCCACGGGCTACTATTCATCCACCGTCGACCTCCTCCAGCCTCCACATGCGACTGTTCATCCAGCCTCCACCGCGCGCTACTCCACCGGCTACTATTCAACCAGCCCTCTCCACGGGCTCTTGTTCAACCATGCTTCCACAGGCTACTGTTCATCCAGCCCTCCATGGGGTGGTCCTGTTCATCCTGCCCTCCACGGGGTCCTGTTCATCCAGCCCCAACTGGCTCGATCGATCGGGGTCCTGTTCATCTAGAGGCAACACCACGGGGTCTTGTTCATCCACCCCCACCGGGAACTATTCATCCAACCCCCCCCCCCCCACAGCAACGCTCACTGTTCATCCAGAGGCAGCATCGATCAACTTCAATTAGTAGCAGTAGCGAAGGAATCGCTCGATCGGGTTCAGTTAACAGCCATCGATCGATCACTCGGGTTCAGTAACGCGTAGCCTGCAGTGCAATCGCACGGGTTCAGTTAGAGCCCAACGCCTCGCACCCACGCGCGTGCGTGTACGTGAGAAACGCGCATTGCTCGGCCCCGGCCACCCACCGTAACCGGGAATGCCCTGATATTTTCCTCGCCCTCGCTTCTACCACGGTTTTTTCCGTCATGGATGGCCCAAAGAATGTCATACAGCTGCGTCTCCGGCCCGCCCAGGATGAAAAGCCCATTTTCTGTCATGATTTTTTGTCATAGAAGTAGGACCCCACCACATCTATGATGATACCGGGTTTTGACACAATTATCGTCATAGAAGTGTCATAAGTATGACAGAAAAAAATTTCGTTCGGCCCAAAATGTCATGGATGTGTCTTTTTTGTAGTGCTCCCTAACAATATTTTCAATGTAATTCTCTTTATTGTGGCATGAGTGTTCAGATCCAAAATATTCAAGATAAAAGTTTAATATTGACATAAAAATAGTAATAATTCAAGCATGCTAACCAAGCAATTATGTCTTATCAAAATAACATAGCCAAAGAAAGCTTATCCCTACAAAATCATATAGTTTGGCCATGCTTCATTTTCGTCACACAAAATTCCCCCCTCATGCATAACTGTTGGAACACGTGGTACGTACGCTAGCGCCGAATAAAACTTTCTACCGCGCACCCAAGATCATGCTGCTAGAAATAGATCACGGGATCGGGTTTACCACTAGACGCACAGTCACCGCAGCAGAAGTAGAGTTGGTGATGCGTGTAGCCGATCTCCCAGGCCGTCTCCTTCTTGTGTTGCCGATCTCCCGCAAACAGTGAAGACCCGTGAATGGTGATCTCCCACGAATGGCACCTTGCGGTTCCCTCGAATGGTTCGTCCAAGCACCGCAGATGCGATGCCTCCAAGGTATCCACACGTACGGGGAGCAGCGTCGAGCGGCGGACTGCTAGGTCCGGTCACGCGGCATGGGCGTGGGGAGTGGCGGTGGCTAACCTGGGTTCAATTCGATCAACCCTAAGTGGTGTGCCCACTCCCCTTTATATAGACCTCCGAGGTGGGCTCAACACTTGAGCCCACTAGGAGTCCACATCCATTTTCCACTCAGATCCAATCCGAATGGGCTGCAGCCCCTTAAGTGTGCGACCCTATAGGTTCACGTACACATGGACACGACCAGAGTCGATAGTTGGTAGCGGCTCCTAACAGAACGTGCCAACTCCCATGTGGGCGTAAAGTCGTTTGACGAACCTCAACAATGTGGCATATGCAACATTCCTTCTGCCTCATGATATTTGTTGTCGAGCTCAAGGCGAGTACTTGTCACCCTTGTGTTAGCTTGACCTCTCTTCTCAAAACCATGATACAGATTCCATCTTGGTCAACCATGTCTCGCGGCATGTCTCATGACTCACCCGAAAGCTACCTTTATAACTACCCATTTACGGAGTAGCGTTTGATAGACCATAAGTGAGTCGATCCTCATCCCAAGAACATGCGAGGACCTCAGGTCTAGGACATGGCATAGACATTGCACTTGAGACTAACAGATGACTATATCTCGCTGCGTCTCAAAGTGGGTCTGTCCGGCTCGGTGATCTCCATCCCCGAGCCCATACTATCGGTTTAGCATTTCCATGCACATGACTTGTGAAACATAGTCATCAACCGAGTCGTATACTAGTCAAGGATATGTGTCCCCATAACCTTATCAACTAGGGACCATTAAAACAATCATCATACAATACATAGTTCCACAAGTTCCACAAACAAGTCACATACTTATTGATACATATCACTGATGATGTTCAAGGACAATACAAAGGTCTCATGAATACATATGGAAATATCATCATCACATGATTGCCTCTAGGGCATATCTCCAACAATAACCTCGATGACAAGCCGAGCAATTGGTTCATACTTTTTAACGCGCTTCAGCCTTTTCAACCCTTACGCAATACATGAGCGCAAGCCATGGATATAGCACTATAGGTGGAATAGTATATGATGATGGGGGTTATGTGAGAAGACAAAAAAGGAGAAAGTATCACATTGACGCGGCTAATCAACTGGCTATGGAGATGCCCATCAATTGATGTCAATGCGAGGAGTAGGGATTGCCATGCAACGGATGCACTAGAGCTATAAGTGTATGAAAGCTCATCAAAAGAAACTAAGTGGGTGTGCATCCAACTTGCTTGCTCACGAAGACCTAGGGCATTTTGAGGAAGCCCATCATTGGAATATACAAGCCAAGTTCTATAATGAAAAATTCCCACTAGTATATGAAAGTGACAAAATAAGAAACTCTCTATCATGAAGACCATGGTGCTATTTTGAAGCACAAGTGTGGAAAAAGGATAGTAACATTGTCCCTTCTCTCTTTTTCTCTCATTTTTTTATTTGGGCTTCTTTGGCCTCTCTTTTTTATTTGGGCTTCTTTGGCCTCTCTTTTTTTGTTTGACTTTCCTCACATGGGACAATGCTCTAGTAATGATGATCATCACACTTTTATTTACTCGTAACTCAATGTTACAACTCGATACTAGAACAAAAAATATGACTCTATGTGAATGCCTCGGGCGGTGTACCGGGATATGCGATGAATCAAGAGCGACATGTATGAAAAAATTATGAAAGTGGCTTTGCCACAAATACGATGTCAACTACATGATCATGCAAAGCAATATGACAGTGATGGAGCGTGTCAATAAACGGAACGGTGGAAAGTTGCATGGCAATATATCTCGGAATGGCTATGGAAATGCTATAATAGGTAGGTATGGTGGCTGTTTTGAGGAAGATATAAGGAGGCTTATGTGTTATAGAGTGTATCGTATCACGGGGTTTGGATGCACCGGCGAAGTTTGCACCAACTCTCGAGGTGAGAAAGGGCAATGCACGGTACCGAAGAGGCTAGCAACTTGCCGAAGGGTAAGAGTGCGTATGATCCATGGACTCACATTAATCATAAAGAAATCATATACTTATTACCAAAGTTTATTATCCCTCGAAGCAAAGTACTACTACGCATGCCCCTAGAGGGATAGATTGGTAGGAAAAGACCACCGCTCGTCCCGACCGCCACTCATAAGGAAAGCACTCAAAGAACACCCCATGCTTCAAATTTTTCACACAACATTTACCATGCGTGCATGCTACGGGACTTTCCAACTTTAACACAAGTATTTCTCTATTTCACAATTGCCCAACTAGCACGACTCTCACATTACCACCTTTATATCTCAAAGCATTTATCAAGAAACATAGTATTCAATGCACTCTATATGAAAGTTTTTATCATACCCATCTTGAATGCCTATCATATTAGGACTGGTTTTATAGCCAAAGCAAATTACCACGCTGTTCTAAAAGACTCTCAAAATAATATAAGAGAAGCATGAGAGATCAATAATTTCTACAAGATATAAGTGAAGCACTAGAGCAAAATTATCTAGCTCAAAAGATATAAGTGAAGCACATAGAGTATTCTAATAAATTCCAATTCATGTGTGTCTCTCCCAAAAGGTGTGTATAGCAAGGATGATTGTGGTAAACTAAAAAGCAAGACTCAAATCATACAATACGCTCCAAGCAAAACACATATCATGTGGTGAATAAAAATATAGCCTCAAGTAAAGTTACCGATAGACGAAGACGAAAGAGGGGATGCCTTCCGGGGCATCCCCAATCTTAGGCTTTTGGTTGTCCTTGGATTTTACCTTTGGGGTTCCTTGGGCATCCCCAAGCTTAGGCTCTTGCCACTCCTTATTCCAAAATCCATCAAATCTTTACCCAAAAACTTGAAAACTTCACAACACAAAACTCAACAGAAAATCTCATGAGCTCCGTTAGTATAAGAAAACAAATCATCACTTAAGGTACTGTAATGAACTCATTATTTATTTATATTTGTGTTAAACCTACTGTATTCCAACTTCTCTATGGTTCATACCCTCCGATACTAGCCATAGATTCATTAAAATAAGCAAACAACACACAAAAAACAGAATCTGTCAAAAACAGAACAGTCTGTAGAAATCTGTAGGTTTCGAATACTTCTGTAACTCCACAAATTCTACCAAATTAGGAAGACCTAGATAATTTTTATATTGATCTACTTCAGTTGGAATCTGTATTTTATCGCTCTCTGGTTAAAAATGAAAATTCTTCTCGTGAGTGCATACTTTATGTTTTTCTTCAGCAAGATCAAATAACAATCATCCAAGAAGATCCTAAAGGCTTTACTTGGCACAAACACTAATTAAAATGTAAAAAACACAATCATAACATAGTATAGATGATTTATTTATTACTAAACAGGAACAAAAATAAAATTGGGTTGCCTCCCAACAAGCGCTATCGTTTAACGCCCCTAGCTAGGCATAAAAACAAGGATAGATCTAGGTATTGTCATCTTTGGTATGCAATCCATAAGTGGCTCTCATAATAGATTCATAAGGTAATTTAATTTTTTTCCTAGGAAAGTATACCATTCCTTTCATTAATGGAAATTGGAATCTAATATTTCCGTCTTTCATATCAATGATTGCATCAATCGTTCTAAGGAAAGGTCTACCAAGAATCATAGGACAAGTAGGATGGCAATCTATATCAAGAACAATAAGATCTATGGGCACATAATTCCTATTTTCAACAATAATAACATCATTAATTCTTCCCATAGGTTACTTAATGGTGGAATCTGCAAGATGCAAATTTAAAGAACAATCATCAAATTCACAAAAACCTAGCACATCACACAAAGTTTTTGGAATCATGGAAACACTAGCACCCAAATCACATAAAGCATAGCATTCATGATCTTTAATCTTAATTTTAATAGTAGGTTCCCACTTATCATAAAGTTTTCTAGGAATAGAAACTTCTAATTCAATTTTTTCTTCATAAGATTGCATTAAAGCATCAACAATATGTTTAGTGAAAGTTTTGTTTTGATCATAAGCATGAGGAGAATTTAGCACGGATTGCAACAAGGAAATACAATCTATCAAAGAGCAATTATCATCATTAAATTCCTGGAAATCCAAAATAGTGGGTTCATTTCTATGTAAAGTTTTGACATCTTCAATCCCATGTTTACCAATTTTTGCATCAAGATCTAAAAACTCCGAATCATTAGGACGCCTTCTAACTAAAGTTGACTCATCTCCAGTCCCATCTTTATCACGATTCATATTGGCAAACAAAGATTTAATTGTTGGGGAACGTAGTAATTTCAAAAAATTTCCTACGCACACGCAAGATCATGGTGATGCATAGCAACGAGGGGGAGAGTGTTGTCTACGTACCAACGCAGACCGACTGCGGAAGCGATCACACAACATAGAGGATGTAGTCGTACGGCTTCTTCCCGATCCGACCGATCCAAGCACCGTTACTCCGGCACCTCCGAGTTCTTAGCACACGTTCAGCTCGATGACGATCCTCGGGCTCCGATCCAGCAAAGCGTCGAGGAAGAGTTCCGTCAGCACGACGGCGTGGTGACGATCTTGATGTACTACCGACGCAGGGCTTTGCCTAAGCACTTTAACGGTATGATCAAGGTGGAATTTGGTGGCAGGGGGCACCGCACACGGCTAAGGAACGATCTCAAGGATCAACTTGTGTGTCTCTGGGGTGCCCCCTGCCCCTGTATATAAAGGATGGAGGAGGAGGAGGCCGGCCTTTAGGGAGTCCTACTAGGACTCCAAGTCCTAGTAGGAGTCCACCAAAAGGGGAAGAAGGGAGAAGGAATAGGAGGAGAAGGAGAGGTGGCCGGCCCCCTTTTCCCTAGTCCAATTCGGACCAAATGGGAGGGGGGGCGCAGCAGCCTTTTCCTCTTCCCACTAAAGCCCATCAAGGCCCATTACTTCTCCCGTAACTACCCGATACTCCGAAAAATACCCGAATCACTCGGAACCTTTCCGATGTCCGAATATAGTCGTCCAATATATCGATCTTTACGTCTCGACCATTTCGAGACTCCTCGTCATGTCCCCGATCTCATCCGGGACTCCGAACTCCTTCGGTACATCAATACTCATAAACTCATAATATAACTGTCATCGAAACCTTAAGCGTGCGGACCCTACGGTTCGAGAACAATGTAGACATGACCGAGACACGTCTCCGGTCAATAACCAATAGCGGGACCTGGATGCCCATATTGGCTCCTACATATTCTACGAAGATCTTTATCGGTCAGACCGCATAACAACATACGTTGTTCCCTTTGTCATCGGTATGTTACTTGCCCGAGATTCGATCGTCGATATCCAATACCTAGTTCAATCTCGTTACCGGCAAGTCCCTTTACTCGTTCTGTAATACATCATCCCACAACTAACTCATTAGTTGCAATGCTTGCAAGGCTTAAGTGATGTGCATTACCGAGAGGGCCCAGAGATACCTCTCCGACAATCGGAGTGACAAATCCTAATCTCGAAATACGCCAACCCAACATCTACCTTTGGAGACACCTGTAGTACTCCTTTATAATCACCCAGTTACGTTGTGACGTTTGGTAGCACCCAAAGTGTTCCTCCGGTAAACGGGAGTTGCATAATCTCATAGTCATAGGAACATGTATAAGTCATGAAGAATAGCAACAGCAACATACTAAACGATCGGGTGCTAAGCTAATGGAATGGGTCATGTCAATCAGATCATTCAACTAATGATGTGACCTCGTTAATCAAATAACAACTCTTTTGTCCATGGTTAGGAAACATAACCATCTTTGATTAACGAGCTAGTCAAGTAGAGGCATACTAGTGACACTCTGTTTGTCTATGTATTCACACATGTATTATGTTTCCGGTTAATACAATTCTAGCATGAATAATAAACATTTATCATGATACAAGGAAATAAATAATAACTTTATTATTGCCTCTAGGGCATATTTCCTTCAGTCTCCCACTTGCACTAGAGTCAATAATCTAGTTCACATCGCCATGTGATTTAACAGCAATAGTTCACATCACCATGTGATTAACACCCATAGTTCACATCGTCATGTGACCAACACTCAAAGGGTTTACTAGAGTCAGTAATCTAGTTCACATATCTATGTGATTAACACCCAAAGAGTACTAAGGTGTGATCATGTTTTGCTTGTGAGATAATTTTTAGTCAACGGGTCTGTCACATTCAGATCCGTAAGTATTTTGCAAGTTCTATGTCTACAATGCTCTACACGGAGCTACTCTAGCTAATTGCTCCCACTTTCAATATGTATCCAGATTGAGACTTTATATTCATCTGGATCAGTGTCAAAAACTTGCATCGACGTAACCCTTTACGACGAACCTTTTTGTCACGTCCATAATCGAGAAACATATCCTTATTTCACTAGGGATAATTCTGACCGCTGTCCAGTGATCTACTCCTAGATCACTATTGTGCTCCCTTGCCAAATCAGTGCAGGGTATATAATAGATCTGGTACACAGCATGGCATACTTTATAGAACCTATGAATGAGGCATAGGGAATGACTTTCATTCTCTTTCTATCTTCTGCCGTGGTCGGGCTTTGAGTCTTTACTCAACTTCACACCTTGTAACACAGGCAAGAAACTTTTTCTTTGACTGTTCCATTTTGAACTACTTCAAAATCTTGTCAAGGTATGTACTTATTGAAAAACTTATCAAGCGTCTTGATCTATCTCTATAGATCTTGAAGCTCAATATGTAAGCAGCTTTACCGAAGTCTTTCTTTGAAAAACTCCTTTCAAACACTCCTTTTATGCTTTACAGAATAATTCTACATTATTTCCGATCAACAATATGTCATTCGCATATACTTATCAGAAATGCTGTAGTGCTCCCACTCACTTTCTCGTATATACAGGCTTCACCGCAAGTCTGTATAAAACTATATGCTTTGATCAACTCATCAAAGCGTATATTCCAACTCCGAGATGTTTGCACCAGTCCACAGATAGATCGCTGGAGCTTGCATATTTAGTTAACACCTTTAGGATCGACAAAACCTTCTAGTTGCATCGTATACAACTTTTCTTTAGCAAATCCATTAAGGAATGCAGTTTTGTTTATCCATTTGCCAGATTTCATAAAATGCGGCAATTGCTAACATGATTCGGACAGACTTAAGCATAAATACGAGTGAGAAAATCTCATCGTAGTCAACACCTTGAACTTGTCGAAAACCTTTTGCGACAATTCTAGCTTTGTAGATAGTAACACTACTATCAGCGTCCCTCTTCCTCTTGAAGATCCATTTATTTTCTATGGCTTGCCGATCATCGGGCAAGTCAACCAAAGTCCATACTTTGTTCTCATACATGGATCATATCTCAGATTTCATGGCTTCAAGCCATTTTGCGGAATCTGGGCTCACCATCGCTTCTTCATAGTTCGTAGGATCATCATGATCTAGTAGCATGACTTCCAGAACAGGATTACCATACCACTCTGGCGTGGATCTTACTCTGGTTGATCTACGAGGTTCAGTAGTGTCTTGTTCTGAAGTTTCATGATCATCATCATTAGCTTCCTCACTAACTGGTGTAGGTGTCATAGAAACATTTTTCTGTGATGTACTACTTTCCAATAAGGGAGCAGGTACAGTTACCTCGTCAAGTTCTACTTTCCTCCCACTCACTTCTTTCGAGAGAAACTCCTTCTCCAGAAAGTTTCCGAATTTAGCAACAAAAAGTCTTGCCTTCGGATCTGTGATAGAAGGTGTATCCAATAGTTTCCTTTGGATATCCTATGAAGATGCACTTCTCCGATTTGAGTTTTTGAGCTTATCAGGATGAAACTTTTTCATATAAGCATCGTAACCCCAAACTTTAAGAAACGACAACTTTGGTTTCTTGCCAAACCATAGTTCATAAGGCGTCGTCTCGATGGATATAGATGGTGCCCCTTTTTTTTAACGTGAATGCAGCTGTCTCTAATGCATAACCCCAAAACGATAGTGGTAGATCGGTAAGAGACATCATAGATCGCACTATATCTAATAAAGTACGGTTATGACGTTCGGACACACCATTACACTATGGTGTTCCTTGTGGCGTGAGTAGTGAAACTATTTCACATTGTTTTTTAACTGAAGGCCAAACTCGTAACTCAAATACTCTTCTCTACGATCAGATCATAGAAACTTTATTTTCTTGTTACGATGATTTTTCACTTCACTCTGAAATTCTTTGAACTTTTCAAATGTTTCAGACTTATGTTTCATCAAGTAGATATACTCATATCTGCTCAAATCATCTGTGAAGATCAGAAAATAATGATACCTGTCGCGAGCCTCAATATTCATCGGACCACATACATCAGTATGTATGATTTTCAACAAATCTTCTCGCTCCATTGTTCCAGAGAACGGCATTTTAGTCATCTTGCCCAAAAGGCATGGTTCGCAAGCATCAAGTGATTCATAATCAAGTGATTCCGAAAGCCCATCAGCATGGAGTTTCTTCATGCGCTTTATACCAATATGACCTAAACAGCAGTGCCACAAATAAGTTGCACTATCATTATTAACTTTGCATCTTTTGGTTTCAATATTATGAATATGTGTATTATTAAGATCGAGATCCAATGAACTATTTTCATTGGGTGTGTAACCATATAAGGTTTTATTCATGTAAACAGAACAACAATTTATTCTTTTACTTAAATGAATAACCGTATTACAATAAACATGATCAAATCATATTCATGCTCAACACAAACACCAAATAACACTTATTTAGTTTCAACACTAATCCCGAAAGTATAGGGGAGTGTGCGATGATGATCATATCAATCTTGGAACTACTTCCAACACATATCGTCACTTCACCCTTAACTAGTCTCTGTTTATTATGCAACTCCCGTTTCGAGTTAGCAACTGAACTAGTATCAAATACTGAGGGTTTGCTATAAACACTAGTAAAGTACACATCAATAACATGTATATCAAATATACTTATGTTCACTTTGCCATCCTTCTTATCCGCCAATCACTTGGGGTAGTTCCGCTTCCAGTGACCAGTCCCTTTGCAGTAGAAGCACTTAGTCTCAGGCTTAGGATCAGACTTGGGCTTCTTCACTTGAGCAGCAACTTGCTTGCCGTTCTTCTTGAAGTTCCCCTTCTTTCCTTTGCCCTTTTTCTTGAAACTAGTGGTCTTGTCAACCATCAACACTTGATGTTTTTCTTCGATTTCTACCTTCATTGATTTCAGCATCACGAAGAGTTTGGGAGTTGTCTCCGTTATCCCTTGCATATTATAGTTCATCACGAAGTTCTACTAACTTAGTGATGGTGACTAGAGAATTCTGTCAATCACTATCTTATCTGGAAGATTAACTCCCACTTGATTCAAGCGATTGTAGTACCCAGACAATCTGAGCACATGCTCACTAGTTGAGCGATTCTCCTCCATCTTTTATCTATAGAACTTGTTGGAGACTTCATATCTCTCAACTCGGGTATTTTCTTGAAATATTAACTTCAACTCCTGGAACATCTCATATGGTCCATGATGTTCAAAACATCTTTGAAGTCCCGATTCTAAGCCATTAAGCATGGTGCACTTAAACTATCAAGTAGTCATCATATTGAGCTAGCCAAACGTTCATAACGTCTGCATCTGCTCCTGCAATAGGTCTGTCACCTAGCGGTGCATCAAGGACATAATTCTTCTGTGCAGCAATGAGGATAAACCTCAGATCACGGATCCAATCCGCATCATTGCTACTAACATCTTTCAACACAATTGTCTCTAGGAACATATCAAAAATAAACACAGGGAAGCAACAACGCGAGCTATTGATCTACAACATAATTTGCAAAATACTACCAGGACTAAGTTCATGATAAATTTAAGTTCAATTAATCATATTACTTAAGAACTCCCACTTAGATAGATATCCCTCTAATCCTCTAAGTGATCACGTGATCCAAATCAACTAAACCATAACCGATCATCACGTGAGATGGAGTAGTTTTCAATGGTGAACATCATTATGTTGATCATATCGACTATATGATTCACGCTCGACCTTTCGGTCTCCGTGTTCCGAGGCCATATCTGTATATGCTTGGCTCGTCAAGTATAACCTGAGTATTCCGCGTGTGCAACTGTTTTGCACCCGTTGTATTTGAACGTAGAGCCTATCACACCCGATCATCACGTGGTGTCTCAGCACGAAGAACTTTTGCAACGGTGCATACTCAGGGAGAACACTTCTTGATAATTTAGTGAGAGATCATCTTATAATGCTACCATCAATCAAAGCAAGATAAGATGCATAAAAGGATAAACATCACATGCAATCAATATAAGTGATATGATATGGCCATCATCATCTTGTGCTTTGTGATCTCCATCTTCGAAGCACCGTCATGATCACCATCGTCACCGGCGCGACACCTTGATCTCCATCGTAGCATCGTTGTCGTCTCGCCAATCTTATGCTTCCACGACTATCACTACCGCTTAGTAATAAAGTAAAGCATTACATCGCGATTGCATTGCATACAATAAAGCGACAACCATATGGCTCCTGCCAGTTGCCGATAACTCGGTTACAAAACATGATCATCTCATACAATAAAATCAGCATCATGCCTTGACCATATCACATCACAACATGCCCTGCAAAAACAAGTTAGACGTCCTCTACTTTGTTGTTGCAAGTTTTACGTGGCTGCTACGGGCTTAAGTAAGAACTCATCTCACCTACGCATCAAAACCGCAACGATAGTTCGTCAAATAGACTCCGTTTTAACCTTCTCAAGGACCGGGCGTAGCCACACTTGGTTCAACTAAAGTTGGAGAGACTGTCTTCCGCAAGCCATCTATGTGCAAAGCACGTCGAGGGAACCGGTCTCGCGTAAGAGTACGCGTAAGGTTGGTCCGGATCGTCTCGTCCAACAATACCGCCGAACCAAAGTATGACATGCTGGTAGGCAGTATGACTTGTATCGCCCACAACTCACTTGTGTTCTACTCGTGCAAATAACATCAAACCATAAAAACCTAGGCTCGGATGCCACTGTTGGGGAACGTAGTAATTTCAAAAAATTTCCTACGCACACGCAAGATCATGGTGATGCATAGCAACGAGGGGGAGAGTGTTGTCTACGTACCAACGCAGACCGACTGCGGAAGCGATCACACAACATAGAGGAAGTAGTCGTACGGCTTCTTCCCGATCCGACCGATCCAAGCACCGTTACTCCGGCACCTCCGAGTTCTTAGCACACGTTCAGCTCGATGACGATCCTCGGGCTCCGATCCAGCAAAGCGTCGAGGAAGAGTTCCGTCAGCACGACGGCGTGGTGACGATCTTGATGTACTACCGACGCAGGGCTTCGCCTAAGCACTGTAACGGTATGATCGAGGTGGAATTTGGTGGCAGGGGGCACCGCACACGGCTAAGGAACGATCTCAAGGATAAACTTGTGTGTCTCTGGGGTGCCCCCTGCCCCTGTATATAAAGGATGGAGGAGGAGGAGGCCGGCCAAGGCAAAGGTGCGGCCAGGATAGGGAGTCCTACTAGGACTCCAAGTCCTAGTAGGAGTCCACCAAAAGGGGAGGAAGGGAGAAGGAATAGGAGGAGAAGGAGAGGTGGCCGGCCCCCTTTTCCCTAGTCCAATTCGGACCAAAGGGGAGGGGGGCGCAGCAGCCTTTTCCTCTTCCCACTAAAGCCCATCAAGGCCCATTACTTCTCCCGTAACTACCCGGTACTCCGAAAAATACCCGAATCACTCGGAACCTTTCCGATGTCCGAATATAGTCGTCCAATATATCGATCTTTACGTCTCGACCATTTCGAGACTCCTCGTCATGTCCCCGATCTCATTCGGGACTCCGAACTCCTTCGGTACATCAATACTCATAAACTCATAATATAACTGTCATCGAAACCTTAAGCGTGCGGACCCTACGGTTCGAGAACAATGTAGACATGACCGAGACACGTCTCCGGTCAATAACCAATAGCGGGACCTGGATGCCCATATTGGCTCCTACATATTCTACGAAGATCTTTATCGGTCAGACCGCATAACAACATACATTGTTCCCTTTGTCATCGGTATGTTACTTGCCCGAGATTCGATCGTCGATATCCAATACCTAGTTCAATCTCGTTACCGGCAAGTCTCTTTACTCGTTCTGTAATACATCATCCCACAACTAACTCATTAGTTGCAATGCTTGCAAGGCTTAAGTGATGTGCATTACCGAGAGGGCCCAGAGATACCTCTCCGACAATCGGAGTGACAAATCCTAATCTCAAAATACGCCAACCCAACATCTACCTTTGGAGACACCTGTAGTACTCATTTATAATCACCCAGTTACGTTGTGACGTTTGGTAGCACCCAAAGTGTTCCTCCGGTAAACGGGAGTTGCATAATCTCATAGTCATAGGAACATGTATAAGTCATGAAGAATAGCAACAGCAACATACTAAACGATCGGGTGCTAAGCTAATGGAATGGGTCATGTCAATCAGATCATTCAACTAATGATGTGACCTCGTTAATCAAATAACAACTCTTTTGTCCATGGTTAGGAAACATAACCATCTTTGATTAACGAGCTAGTCAAGTAGAGGCATACTAGTGACACTCTGTTTGTCTATGTATTCACACATGTATTATGTTTCCGGTTAATACAATTCTAGCATGAATAATAAACATTTATCATGATATAAGGAAATAAATAATAACTTTATTATTGCCTCTAGGGCATATTTCCTTCATTAATAGGAGACACACCAATCACTTTTAGATCTTCATCATTATTATCATGAAAACTAGAAGAACACCCTTTTACAACGCAATCTTTCTTAGCACGCTTCCTAGCGGTTCTTTCCTTGCACTCATCAATGGAAATTCTCATGGCTTTGAGTGACTCATTGATATCATGCTTAGGTGGAATAGATCTAAGCTTCAAATAATCAACATCAAGAGAAATTATATCCACGTTCCTAGCCAACTCATCAATCTTAAGCAATTTGTCTTCAAGCAAAGCATTGAAATTCTTTTGCGAATTCATAAATTTTTTAACACTAGTCTCAAAATCAGAGGGCATCTTATTAAAAAATTCCATAAGAGTGGTTATAGGAATTACCATAATTATTAGAGGAATTACTAGGGAACGGCCTAGAATTAAAGTTACCTCTATACGCGTTGTTACCAAAATTGTTTCGGCCAAAAAAATTCACATCCATAGATTCATTATTATTCTCAATCAAAGTAGACAAAGGCATATAATTAGGATCATAAGAAACACTATTATTAGCAAACAATTTCATAAGTTCATCTATCTTTCCACTCAAGACATTAATCTCTTCTATCGCATGAACCTTTTTACTAGTAGATCTTTCGGTGTGCCATTGAGAATAATTAACCATAATATTACCTAGGAGTTTAGTAGCTTCTCCTAAAGTTATTTCCATAAAAGTGCCTCCCACGGTCGAATCTAAAAGATTTCTAGAAGCAAAATTCAATCCAGCATAATTTTTTGTATAATCATCCATAAATTCAAACCATGTGTTGGGCAATTACGTATCATTAATTTCATCCTCTCCCAAGCTTGTGAAACATGCTCATGATCAAGTTGCTTAAAATTCATAATATCGTTTCTAAGAGAGATGATCTTAGCGGGAGGAAAATACTTAGAGATAAAAGCATCTTTGCACTTATTCCATGAACCAACACTATTTTTAGGCAAAGAAGATAACCAAGTTTTAGCACAATCTCTAAGCGAAAACGGAAATAGCTTCAGTTTAACAATATTATTATACACATCTTTCTTCTTTTGCATATCACATAAATCAACAACGTTGTTTAGATTGGTAGCGACATCTTCACTAGGAAGGCCAGAAAATTGATCTTTCATGACAAGATTCCGCAAAGCAGTATTAATTTCACAAGATTCAGCATCGATAAGAGGAGCAATCAGAGTGCTAATAAAATCATTATTGTTGGTATTGGAAAAGTCACACAATTTAGTATTGTCTTGAGCCATCGTAACAAACAATCAATCCAACACACAAGCAAATAAGAGGCAAGCAAAAAAAGATGAACGAAAAAAAGGGCGAACGGAAAAGAGGCGAATAAAACGGCAAGGGTGAAGTGGGGGAGAGGAAAGCTAAAGGCAAATGGCAAATAATGTAATGCGAGGGATAAGAGTTTGTGATGGGTACTTGGTATGTCTTGACATGTGCGTAGATCTCCCCGGCAACGGCGCCATAAATCCTTCTTGCTACCTCTTGAGCATGCGTTGGTTTTATCTTGAAGAGGAAAGGGTGATGCAGTAAAGTAGCGTAAGTATTTCCCTAAGTTTTTGAGAACCAAGGTATCAATCCAGTAGGAGACTACACGCAAGTCCCCTAGTACCTGCACAAACAAACAAGAACCTCGCAACCAATGCGATAAAGGGGTTGTCAATCCCTTCACGGTGACTTACGAGAGTGAGATCTGATAGAGATAATAAGATAAATATTTTTGGTATTTTTGTGATAAAGATTGGAAAATAAAGATTGAAAATAGATAGTAAACTAGAATTGTAGATTGGAAACTTATATGATATAAAGTAGACCCAGGGGCCATAGGTTTCACTAGTGGCTTCTCTCAAGATAGCATGTATTACGGTGGGTGAACAAATTACTGCCGAGCAATTAATAGAAAAGCGCATAGTTATGATGATATCTAAGGCAATGATCATGAATATAGGCATCACGCCCGTGACAAGTAGACCGAAACGATTCTGCATCTACTACTATTACTCCGCACATCGACCGCTATCCAGCATGCATATAGAGTATTAAGTTCATAAGAACGGAGTAACGCATTAGGCAAGATGACATGATGTAGAGGGATAAACTCAAGCAATATGATATAAACCCCACATTTTTAGCCTCGATGGCAACAATAAAATACGTGTCGTTTCCCTTTCTATCACTGGGATCGAGCACCGCAATATTGAACCCAAAGCTAAGCACTTCTCCCATTGCAAGAAAGATCAATCTAGTAGGCCAAACCAAACTGACAATTCGAAGAGACTTGCAAAGATATCAAATCATGCATATAAGATTTTAGAGAAGAATCAAATGATATTCATAGATAATCAAGTCATAAACCCACAATTCATCGTATCTCGGCAAACACGCCGCAAAAAGAGTTACATCGAATAGATCTCCAAGAAGATCAAGGAGAACTTTGTATTGAGATCCAAAGAGAGAGAAGAAGCCATCTAGCTAATAACTATGGACCCGAAGGTCTGTGGTAAACTACTCACACATCATCGGAGAGGCTATGGTGTTGATGTAGAAGCCCTCCGTGATCGAATCCCCCTCCGGCAGATCACCGGAAAAGGCCCCAAGATGGGATCTCACATGTATAGAAGGTTGCGGCGGTGGAAAAGGTGTTTCGTGGCTCTCCCCGAAGGTTTCAGAGTATAAGAGTGTATATAGGCGAAAAAGTAGGTCGGTGGAGCTGCAAGGGGCCCACGAGGGTGGGGGGCCTGCCTGGCCCCCTAGTCGCGCCCTCCTACCTCGTGGCCGCCTCGCTGCTTCCTTGACGTCCACTCCAAGTCTCCTGGATCACGTTTGTTCCAAAAATGGTCCTCGCGAAGGTTTCATTCCGTTTGGATTCCGTTTGATATTCCTTTTCTGCGAAACACTGAAATAGGCAAAAAAACAGCAATTTGCACTGGGCTTTCGGTTAATAGGTTAGTCCCAAAAATAATATAAAAAGGTATATTAAAGCCCATTAAACATCCAAAACAGATAATATAATAGCATGGAACAATAAAAAATTATAGATACATTGGAGACGTATCAACCACCTCAAAGCTATTCTTTCCGATCAATCTGTCGTAGAGTTCGTACTAAAATAACACGATGCTATTCTTTCCGATCGATCTAACCAAGACTTCATACTAAAATAACACCAAAGAAAATTCAGATTCATAATATTCAATCCAACACAAATAACTTCAAAGGGTGCCCCAATATTTCTACCGAAGAAACAAAGACAAGAACGTGCATCAAGCCCTATGCATAGATTACCCCAATGTCACCTCGGGAATCCGCGAGTTGAGGGCCAAAACGTATATCAAGTGAATCAATATGATACCCCATTGTCACCACGGGTATTCAATTGCAAGACATATATCAAGTGTTCTCAAATCCATGAAAGTATTCAATCCAATAACAACGAAATCTCAAATGGAAAAACTCAATTCATCACAACAACATAGAGAGGGGAAAACACCATATGATCTGACTATATTAACAAACCCCGTGATACATCAAGATCGTGACATCTCAAGAACACGAGAGAGAGAGAGAGAGAGATTAAACACGTAGCTACTGGTACAAACCCTCAGCCCCGAGGGTGGACTACTCCCTCCTCATCATGGTGGCCACCAGGATGATGAAGATGGCCACCGAAGATGATTCCCCCCCTTCGGCAGAGTGCCAGAACGAGGTCTAGATTGGTTTTCCGTGGCTACAGAGCCTTGCGGCGGCGGAACTTTTGATCTAGGTTAACCCCGAGGGTTTTCGAAATATTTGTGAATTTGTAGGGTAAAGAGGGGGTGCGGGAGGCCACCGAGGTGGGCACAACCCACCTGGGCGCGCCTGGTAGGTTGTGCCCCCCTTGGGGCACCCCCCAGGTGTTGCTCTGGCCCATCAGGAGTCTTCTGGTCCATAAAAAATTCACAAAAAGTTTCACGGTGTTTGGACTCCGTTTGACATTGATTTCCTGCGATGTAAAAAACATGCTAAAAACAGCAACTGTCACTTGACACTATGTTAATAGGTTAGTCCCAAAAAATGGTATAAAATGATTATAAAACATCCAAGAATGATAATATAACAGCATGGAACAATCAAAAATTATAGATATGTTGGCGACGTATCACGGATCTAGT
This sequence comes from Triticum monococcum, assembly GCA_034509565.1. Lineage (NCBI taxonomy): Eukaryota > Viridiplantae > Streptophyta > Magnoliopsida > Poales > Poaceae > Triticum > Triticum monococcum. The sequence continues at coordinate 349,163,548 of CM067845.1, forward strand.
CCCCCTGGATCCAACCAGGCGGCAGACCGGACCATGACGACAACCCCCGAGCCGTCTTCTTGCCTTTCGCCGCTGCCTTCTTCGCACGCTCCATAGCCGCGGTCTTCTCCTTCCCCATGGTGGCGGAGTGCGAGCAGGGCAGGTGGAAGCATCGAGAGCAGAGAGATGCGCGGTGGAGAAGTAGAGGAGAAGAGGTGTAGGATCGAAAGTATGTCTAGAGGGGGTGATTAGACTACTTGACCAAATAAAAATCTAGTCTTTTCCCAATTTTAGTTGTTGGCAGATTTTAGCAACTTGGCAGAAGTCAAGCAATCAACCTACACATGCAATTCTAAGAGTATAGCAGCGGAAAGTAAAACGATTGCATATGAAGGTAAAGGGAGGAGTTTGAAGTGTGCAAACGCAATTGGAGACACGAAGATTTTTGGCGTGGTTCCGATAGGTGGTGCTATCGTACATCCACGTTGATGGAGACTTCAACCCACAAAGGGTAATGGTTGCGTGAGTCCACGGAGGACTCCGCCCAAGAAGGGTCCACGAAGAAGCAACCTTGTCTATCCCACCATGGCTGTCGCCCACGAAGGACTTGCCTCACTCAGGTAGATCTTCACGAAGTAGGCGATCTCCTTGCCCTTACAAACTCCTTGGTTCAACTCCACAATCTTGACGGAGGCTCCCAAGTGACACCTAACCAATCTAGGAGACACCACTCTCCAAGAGGTAACAAATCGTGTGTTGGTGATGAACTCCTTGCTCTTGTGCTTCAAATGATAGTATCCCCAACACTCAACTCTCTCACAGGATTTGGATTTGGTGGAAAGATGATTTGAGTGGAAAGCAACTTGGGGAAGGCTAGAGATCAAGATTTATGTGGTTGGAGTGGAATATCTTGACCTCAACACAAGTGTAGGTGGTCCTCTCTTAGAAAATATATGTTGGAAGTGTAGGCATGTTCTGATGGCTCTCTCTATGAATGAAGAGTGGGTGGAGGGGTATAAATAGCCTCCACACAAAATCTAAACATTACACACAAGTCACCAAACTCGGTGGGACCGAATCATGAAACTCGGTCAGACCGATTTAGTTCAAAATGTGAACGTCAGGATTTTCGGTGGGACCGACATGTCAACTCGGTGGGACCAATTTTGTTAGGGTTAGGGCATAACGTAATCTCAGTGAGACCGATTACACAAACTCGGTGAGACCGATTTTGGTAATGGACTAACAGAGAGTTGGTTAGGCAAACTCGGTGGGACCGATTCGCTCATCTCGGTTGGACCGAAACGTTACGAAAGGGAAACAGAGAGTTTGCATTGCAATCTCGGTGGGACCGATCGCTCACCTCGGTTTAACCGAAACGTTACGAAGGGAAATAGAGAGATTACAATCCCATCTCGGTGAGACCAAGATCCCTATCAGTGAGACCGAAAAGACTAGGGTTTCTGGCAGTGGCTATGTCAACTGAACTCGATGGCGCCGGATAGAAAATTTCGGTGGGTCCGAGTTTGACTTTTGGTTTGAGACATATGTGGATAGGAGAAAGTAGTTGAGGATATGGTTGTGCATTAGTAACGAGATTTCTAGCCCAACACATGCAACTTCTTGGATCGCAAAAAAGGGGTGGCGACAACACATGTTTGACTTCGATTTGGTGGTACTTCTCAAGTACCCAGTATCGAGCTCCGAGGTGAAAACCCTAGGTCTGGCCAAGTTGGTTATACCTGGCAATGATGATGTTTTTTGCTATTACCTTATTGAAGGCATTGCATGGATATGCTCGGATGTGATCTTCACGGTGAAAACCTAGAATATGACCTTTGGTGGTTAGACCCGGCGACGGCGGCGCTCGGGTGTCGTTCCCTTCGTAAAAGTGTTGTTGTTGAAGAACCACATCGTCCTTGTGGTGTCAAGAGTTGGTTGGTGTGGATATGGTCATTCATGTAGTTTTGTTGATTATTATTTTGGTTGCTTCAATTTTTTTCAACTTAGGCATAGATTTGGTCTTGTATGACTTTGTTATTTGCCGGCGTGTTTATTTGTGTGTATGCATTGGTGTTGGATGTGTTGAATGTCGTGCATACCACAAAAATATGATGTCCGTTGTTGGGAACACCTCACCTTTGTTGTGGCGCCCTTTCTCGTTCACACCGTACATCTCCACGGACAGCCAAGCAGGAGTCCCCTACCACCCGCCCCGCTCTCCACCCTGACAAAGGAAATATGCCCTAGAGGCAATAATAAAGTTGTTATTTTTTATTTCCTTATATCATGATAAATGTTTATTATTCATGCTAGAATTGTATTAACCGGAAACTTGATACATGTGTGGATACATAGACAAAACACAGTGTCCCTAGTAAGCCTCTACTAGACTAGCTCGTTAATCAAAGATGGTTAAGTTTCCTAGACATAGACATGTGTTGTCATTTGATGAACAGGATCACATCATTAGGAGAATGATGTGATGGTCAAGACCCATCCGTTAGCTTAGCATAATGATCATTAAGTTTTATTGCTATTGCTTTCTTCATGACTTGTACATATTCCTTTGACTATGAGATTATGCAACTCCCGGATACTGGAGGAATACCTTGTGTGCTATCAAACGTCACAACGTAACTAGGTGATTATAAAGATGCTCTACAGGTATCTCTGAAGGTGTTTGTTGGGTTGGCATAGATCGAGATTAGGATTTGTCACTCCGAGCATCAGAGAGGTATCTCTGGGCCCTCTCGGTAATGCACATCATGATAAGCCTTGCAAGCAATGTCACTAATGAGTTAGTTACGGCATGATGCATTATGGAATGAGTGAAGAGACTTGCCGGTAACGAGATTGAACTAGGTATGAAGATATCGACGATCGAATCTCGGGCAAGTAACATACTGATGACAAAGGGAATAACGTATGTTGTCATTACGGTTTGACCGATAAAGATCTTCGTAGAATATGTAGGAACCAATATGAGCATCCAGGTTCTGCTATTGGTTATTGACCGAAGAGGTGTCTCGGTCATGTCTACATAGTTCTCGAACCCGTAGGGTCCGCACGCTTAACGTTTGATGACGATTTTGTATTATATGAGTTATGTGATTTGGTGACCGAATGTTGTTCGGAGTCCCGGATAAGATCATGGATATGACGAGGAGTCTCAAAATGGTCGAATGTTGTTCAAAATGGTCAAAAGGAGTCTCAAAACAGTTTACGCTGAATTGAAGGTCATATTCACGTACTGCGCGAATCACTTCAGCATCATTGTCGCCACATCGTCATGCTGACGGAACTCTCCCATGACACTTTGCTGGATCAAGAGTTTGAGGGACGTCATCGATCAGAACATGTGCAGAACTCGGAGGTGTCATATGTTCGGTACTTGATCGGTCAGAACAAGAAGTTCGACTACATCAACATCGTTGTCAAATGCTTCCGCTTTTGGTCTACAAGGGTATGTGGACACACTCTTCCCCTCTCATTGCTATGCATCTCCTAGATAGATCTTGCATGATCGTAGAATTTTTTGAAATTGCATGCTAGTTTCCCAACAGTGGTATCAGAGCCAGGTCTATGCATAGATGATATGCATTAGTAGAACACAAAGAGTTATGGGCGATAATAGTCATACTGCTTACCTGTAACGCCCCAAGACCGGAGCTTCAGACGCCTTCCATGTTTTCTGAGTTTCATCGTGTGAGTTGTTGGTTTGTTGCATTCATCATTGCATCATGTTCATTTCATCATCATGTTTTCAAAATTTGCATCCGTCCAAGTTTCCCCAGTTCTCTCTGTTGTCCGTTCTGAGCCCAGACACACTTGCACGCGCCCGCAGCACGTCCGAAATATTATTTTATAAGTGGATGGAAATGTTCTCGGAATGGGATGAAAGTTCGCACGCAATGTTGTTTTGTTGTTAGTAGGTCGCCTGCCAAGTTTCGTCGCATTCGGAGTTCGTTTGATGCCCCAACGGATAACTATAGCAGCATTATAGTCGGTCAATCGTCGGACGTTTTCGGTCTCCGAAAACTGTTGCCGGACTTTCCCTCTCTTTCCTCCCTAGATGTATACACAGTCCACTACCTACCGCCAGGCCCAACCTAACCTATCTCATCAGCCCGTGGCCCTCCTCGCACGCGCGTCCGGAAGCTGTCCCGGACCCGACCCGGGCAGTCTTCATCGTTGGGTCCGGATCATCCCCAAACATCCCTAAAATATCACCGTTTTCTTTTTTTGGACTTCCTAACCTAGTTTTCTTGAACCGCCCGATTTCAATCGGAGGGTCCCAATCTACCCTAAACTCCCCCTCTTTCCTTATATAAAAACTCCCTAGTCTAAATCTGGACAAAACCCTAACTTCTAGGGGCTTGTCCCATTCCCCCGCCGCCACCTTACAAATCATCATCGGGATCCCTCCTGATCCACCCACGTCCTCTCCACGAAATTCCCCATCGGGCCAATCCCATAGCCCCCTTTCGGTCCAAGCACCCGAGCCACGGCGAGCCCGCAAGGCGCCAGCCTCTCACCGGCGACCGCTTCACCAGGACCCTCGCGCCTGTAGCCTCCATCCCTTGCTCGCCCGATGCCCGAGCGAGGAGTTCCCCTTGGCCATCCTCGACTTGCAGCAGCAGAAGCCACCAGGCCATCCCCGTCGCCCCTACCCTTCCTCCTTCCCGTTCCCTTCTCCTCCTCTCTCTCAACTCCCTCTCCATCTCTGTACCAGGAACGTACAGGAGCTCCGCCCCAACGCCTTGGCTGCTGAAGGAGCTCGTCGCTGCCACCTTGAACCCCGTCGTCCCGTACCCCGCCTCTGCACCCTTGGAACGGGACGAGGTCGACCAGTTCCGGGCCAGAGACCCTTGTTCCTGGCCGTCCCCTGCCATCGACGCCGTCTTCTTCAGGTTGTTGCGCCCTGCGTCGCCTGAAGCCGCCGTCCAAGCCCGTTCTGGCCAGATCCGCCATCCGGGAGACCCGTGCCCCTGCCGGACGTCCCCTGCTTCGCCTGGGTCCTCGCCGGTTCCCCACGTCTTCCCGGAGCCCTCGCCGTGTCTACAAGTCCCGTCGTCGCCAAGTCCCTGCGCCCCTACCCTGTTTCTGCCTCGCCCTCGTTCGAACAGAGGACGAGCGCTTCCTCGTCGTGCGCCTGGGCTGCTAGCAGAAAAAGGTCTTGATAACCCAGAAGTATAGGGGATCACAATAGTTTTCGATAAGTAAGAGTGTCGAACCCAACGAGGAGCTAAAGGTAGAACAAATATTCCCTCAAGTCCTATCGACCACCGATACAACTCTACGCACGCTTGACGTTCGCTTTACCTAGAACAAGTATGAAACTAGAAGTACTTTGTAGGTGTTGTTGGATAGGTTTGCAAGATAATAAAGAGTACGTAAATAAAAGGTAGGGGATGTTTAGATAAATAAACAATAAAGTAAATATAGCGAGTGTTGAAAAGTGGTGGTAGGAGTTGCGAAATTGCCCCTAAGCAATTGACTACTTTACTAGACCGATAGCAAGTATTATGTGGGAGAGGCCACTGCTAGCATGTCATCCCTGACTTGGAATTCTATGCACTTGTGATCGGAACTATTAGAAAGCATCCGCAACTACTAATGTTCATTAAGGTAAAACCCAACCATAGCATTAAGATATATTGGTCCCCCTTCAATCTCGTATGCATCAATTTCTATGCTACGTTGAAGCTTCTGTCACTCTTGCCCTCCAAGACATAGTCCTATCAACATACAACTAACCCTAGGGTGTGATCCATGTGCGCAATCATATGATGGGCACCAAAGGAAAGCAACATAACCACAAGAAAATTAATCAATCATATCAATTCATCAACCACCGATAGGACAATGAAAATCTACTCAGACATCATAGGATGGCAACACATCATTGGATAATAATATGAAGCATAAAGCACCATGTTCAAGTAGAGGGTACAGCGGGTTGCGGGAGAGTGGACCGCTGTAGATAGAGGTGGGAAGGTGATGGAGATGTTGGTGAAGATGGCGGAGGTGTTGGTGTAGATCGCGGTGATGATGATGGCCCCGGTGGCACTCCGGTGCCACCGGAAGCGAGGGGGAGAGAGCCCCCCTCCTTCTTATTCTTCCTTAACCTCCTCCCTAGATTGAAGAAGGGTTTCCCCTCTGGTCCATCGTCTCCATGGCGTGGGAGGGGCGAGAGCCCCTCCGAGATTGGATATGTCTCTCTGTCTCTCTCTGTTTCTGCGTTCCGTTATTGCTCTGTTTCACTATTTCATGTATATATGGAGACCCGTAACTCCGATTGGCCTGAAACCTTCGCCGTGATTTTTTCCAAAAATTAGCTTTCGTGCGGCAAAAGAAGAGCGTCAACCGCCTTACGAGTGGCTCACGAGGGTAGGGGGCACGCCCAGGGGGGCAGGCACGCCCCCTGCCTCGTGGCCACCTCGGGCACCGTCTTGCATGGATTTTTCTTCCAGAATTTTCCAAATATTCCAAAAAGTATCTCCGTCCGTTTTTATCCCGTTTGGACTCCGTTTGATATGGATATTCTGTGGAACCAAAAACATGCAACAGACAGGAACTGGCACTGGGCACTGGATCAATATGTTAGTCCCAAAAATAGTATAAAAAGTTGCCAAAGGTATATGAAAGTTGTAGAATATTGGCATGGAACAATCAAAAATTATAGATACGACGGAGACGTATCAGCATCCCCAAGCTTAATTCCTGCTCGTCCTCGGGTAGGTAAATGATAAAAAGATAATTTTTGATGTGGAATGCTACCTAGCATAATCTTGATCATATGTCTAATCATGGCAAGAATATTAAGACACGAGTGATTCAAAGCAATAGTCTATCATTTGACATAAAAACAATAATACTTCAAGCCCACTAATAAAGCAATCATGTCTTTTCAAAATAACAAGGCCACAGAAAGTTATCCCTACAAAATCATATAATCGGGCTATGGAGATGCCTATCAATAGATATCAATGTGAGTGAGTAGGGATTGCCATGCAACGGATGCACTAGAGCTATAAGTATATGAAAGCTCATCAAAGAAACTAAGTGGGTGTGCGTCCAACTTGCTTGCTCATGAAGACCTAGGGCATTTGAGGAAGCCCATCGTTGGAATATACAAGCCAAGTTCTATAATGAAAATTCCCACTAGTATATGAAAGTGATAACTCAAGAGACTCTTTATATGAAGAACATGGTGCTACTTTGAAGCACAAGTGTGGTAAAAGGATAGTAACATTGCCCCTTCTCTCTTTTTCTCTCTTTTTTTGTTTTTTTGTTTTTTTTCTTTTTTTCTTTTTTTTTGTAGGCTTCTTTGGCCTCTCTGTTTTTTTGTGGGCTTCTTTGGCCACTTTTATTTTGATAACCTCACATGGGACAATGTTCTAATAATGATGATCATCACACTCTTATTTACTTACAACTCAATATTACAACTCGATATCTAGAACAAGGATATGACTATGTATGAATGCCTCCGGCGGTGTACCGGGATGTGCAATGATCTAGCGTAGCAATGACATAAAAACGGACAAGCCATGAAAACATCATGCTAGCTATCTTACGATCATGCAAAGCAATATGACAATGAATGCTCAAGTCATGTATATGATGATGATGAAAGTTGCATGGCAATATATCTCGGGATGGCTACGGAAATGCCATGATAGGTAGGTATGGTGGTTGTTTTGAGGAAGGTACATGGTGGGTTTATGGTACCGGCGAAAGTTGCGCGGTACTAGAGAGGCTAGCAATGATGGAAGGGTGAGAGTGCGTATAATCCATGGACTCAACATTAGTCATAAAGAACTCACATACTTATTGCAAAAATCTATTAGTCATCGAAAAAAAGTACTACGTGCATGCTCCTAGGGGGACAGATTGGTAGGAAAAGACCATCGCTCGTCCCCGACCGCAACTCATAAGGAAGACAATCAATAAATACCTCATGCTCCAACTTCGTTACATAACGGTTCACCATACGTGCATGCTACAGGAATCACAAACCTCAACACAAGTATTTCTACAATTCACAACCACCCACTAGCATGACTCTCATATCACCATCTTTATATCGCAAAACTATTGCAAGGAATCAAACATATCATATTCAGTGATCTACAAGTTTTATGTAGGATTTTATGACTAACCATGTGAATGACCAGTCCCTGTCATCTCTCTAAATAGATATAAGTGAAGCAAGAGAGTTTAACTCTTTCTAAAAAAGATATGCCCATGCTCTAACAAATATAAGTGAAGCAAAAGAGCATTCTACAAATGGCGGTTTTCTATGTAAAGAGAAACAGGCAATCCAAACTTCAAATGATATAAGTGAAGAACATGAACCATTCTATAAAGCCATACTCAAAAGATATAAGTGAAGTGCAAAGAGAATTTTATAAATCAACAAAGGACTATCTCATACCAGCATGGTTCATAAAAGAAAAATGAAAACTAAATGCAAAAGACGCTCCAAGATTGCACATATCGCATGAACGGAACGAATCCGAAAATATACCGATAGTTGTTGAAGAAAGAGGGGATGCCTTCCGGGGCATCCCCAAGCTTAGACGCTTGAGTCTCCTTGAATATTTACTTGGGGTGCCTCGGGAATCCCCAAGCTTGAGCTCTTGCCTCTCTTCCTTCTTCTCACATTGAGACCTTCTCAATCATCGAACACTTCATCCACACAAAACTTCAACAGAAAACTCGGTAAGATCCATTAGTATAATAAAGCAAATCACTACTCAAAGTACTGTTGCAAACCAATTCATATTTTATTTTTGCATTGTTTCTACTGTAATATAACTTTTTCATGGCTTAATCCACTAATATAAATTGATAGTTTCATCAAAACAAGCAAACTATGCATCAAAAACAGAATCTGTCTAAAACAGAACAGTCTGTAATAATCTGAACATTCACCATACTTATGATACTTGAAAAATTCTACCAAAATTAGGAAAAATAAAAAAATTTAATAGTAAGACAGTGCAAAAAGAATCAGAATCATTTGACGTTCGAGCTAAAAATGTAAAATCGTGCACTACAGCCAAAGTTTCTGTCCTGCACCATACAAACCATCAAGCAAATGTAAACATCCTAAAGGCAAACCTTGGCACATTATTTTTATTTCTAAACTTTATAAAAGCACACAACAGAAATAAATGACTCTCTAAAACTTCCGGGTTGTCTCCCTGGCAGCGCTTTCTTTAAATCCATTAAGCTAGGCATATAGTGCTCAAGTAATGGATCCACCCGGATCCCAAGGTATATGAAAGTCAATTTTAATTAACAATGATTTAGCATTTAGTAGTGAGCACAAAGTAACATATATCATGTAACAACGAAGTCTAACTCTCTTCCTATGCATCGACATGTCATAAAATAACAATTCATGGACACATAGTAAAGGTTAATGCATAGTATAAATAGTTTCTTGCAATTTTATCATATTGGAAACACAGAGAGGTGGAGATATAGTTCCTCTCTCATAATAATTGCTATTAGGAGCAGCAAGCACATGCATATTATATCTATCAAAATCATCATGTGTAGTAGTAAAAGGCAACCCATCAATATAATCCTTAATAAGGGCAAACTTCTCCGATGTAGTGTAGTTTGGAGAATTCAAAAAGATAATGGGACTATCATGCATGGGTGCAATAGCAACAATTCCATATTTAACATAAGGAACTATAGCAAGTTCATCTCCATAAGCATAATTCATATTGGCATCTTGGCCACAAGCATCATCAAAAAGGGATATTTCAACAGAATCCAAGGGATCATAACAGTCATCATAGCAATCATCCTTCGGTAAGCACGAAGGGGAATTAAACAATGTATGAGTTGGAGAGTTACTCTCATTAGAAGGTGGGCACGGGTGATCAATCCGCTCTTCCTCCTTTTGTTCTTCGCTCTCTTCCTCATCTTTTTCATCCAATGAGCTCAAAGTTTCATCAATTTCTTCTTCCATAGACTCCTGCAAAATATTAGTCTCTTCTTGGACAGCGGAGACTTTCTCAATAAGTGCATTAATTTCAGAATTGTATTCATAATTCTGATAGAAATATTTGAGGATAGCTAAATTTTCAGATCTATAAATAGCATCATCAAAATCTTCAAACTCTTTACACATAGATTCAATTTCATAAGCACCCATAAAAGCAACAAATTCTTCTATTTGTTCCACATCATAGTAATCATATATACCATTAGCATAAGAAGCTAAGGTTTTATTATCATTAAATTTGCATGAAAAGGGAAGGTGTGGAGCATTCATCCTAGAGCAACAAGTATAATCAAAACTCACGCAAAGTTGCCAAGCATACCACTTCAATATATGAATTTGATCCCATAATAGTTTCCCTTTTTGTGTCAAGCGATAATCCCTAAAGTATTCACGTTTATCCAACATTACTCCGATTACATGATTGAATGGGGTTTTCTCAGGATTATTAAAGTAGTACATAATATCTTTCACATAACCAGCATCGAGGGTTTTAGGAGGTTCCCCATCTCCATGAGTAGAAAGTACACCTAATTGTTTTGGTATTTCGTGTTCCATATCCATAACTAAAGATAGAGAACAACTAAGAACAGAAAATAAAAATTACTTAGTGATAAAGCAAACGAGCACACACGAGAATATTCACCCCACGCTATTGCTCCCCGGCAACGGCGCCAGAAAAAGGTCTTGATAACCCACAAGTATAGGGGACCGCAATAGTTTTCGGTAAGTAAGAGTGTCGAACCCAACGAGGAGCTAAAGGTAGAACAAATATTCCCTCAAGTTCTATCGACCACCGATACAACTCTATGCACGCTTGATGTTCGCTTTACCTAGAACAAGTATGAAACTAGAAGTACTTTGTAGGTGTTGTTGGATAGGTTTGCAAGATAATAAGGAGTACGTAAATAAAAAGTAGGGGCTGTTTAGATAAATAAACAATAAAGTAAATATAGCGAGTGTGGAAAAGTGGTGGTAGGAGTTGCGAAATTTCCCCTAAGCAATTGACTACTTTACTAGACCGATAGCAAGTATTATGTGGGAGAGGCCACTGCTAGCATGTCATCCCTGACTTGGAATTCTATGCACTTATGATTGGAACTATTAGCAAGCATTCGCAACTACTAATGTTCATTAAGGTAAAACCCAACCATAGCATTAAGATATATTGGTCCCCCTTCAATCCCGTATGCATCAATTTCTATGGTAGGTTTAAGCTTCTGTCACTCTTGCCCTCCAATACATAGTCCTATCAACATACAACTAACCCTAGGGTGTGATCCATGCGCGCAATCATATGATGGCACCAAAGGACAGCAACATAACCACAAGCAAATTAAATCAATCATAGCAATTCATCAACCACCGATAGGACAATGAAAATCTACTCAGACATCATAGGATGGCAACACATCATTGGATAATAATATGAAGCATAAAGCACCATGTTCAAGTAGAGGGTACAGCGGGTTGCGGGAGAGTGGACCGATGTAGATAGAGGGGGGGAAGGTGATGGAGATGTTGGTGAAGATGGCGAAGGTGTTGGTGTAGATCACGGTGACGATGATGGCCCCCGGTGGCACTCCGGTGCCACCGGAAGCGAGGGGGAGAGAGCCCCCCTCATTCTTCTTCTTCCTTGACCTCCTCCCTAGATGGGAGAAGGGTTTCCCCTCTAGCCCATGGTCTCCATGGTGTGGGAGGGGCGAGAGGCCCTTCGAGATTGGATCCGTCTCTCTGTCTCTCTCTATTTCTGCGTTCTGTTATTGCTCTATTTCACCGTTTCGTGTATATATGGAGATCCGTAACTCCGATTGGCCTGAAACCTTCACCGTGATTTTTTCTCTCCGAAAATTAGCTTTCTTGCGGCAAAAGAAGAGCGTCAATCGCCTTACGAGTGGCTCACGAGGGTAGGGGCGCCCCCCTGCCTCGTGGCCACCTCGGGCACCGTCTCGTGTGGATTTTTCTTTCGGAATTTTCCAAATATTCCTAAAAGTATCTCCGTCCGTTTTTATCCCATTTGGACTCCGTTTGATATGGATATTCTGCGAAACCAAAAACATGCAACAGACAGGAACTGGCACTGGGCACTGGATCAATATGTTAGTCCCAAAAATAGTATAAAAAGTTGCCAAAAGTATATGAAAGTTGTAGAATATTGGCATGGAACAATCAAAAATTATAGATACGACGAGACGTATCAGCGCGCAATAGGCCTAGGCCAGTCCAGCCGACATCCCCACCGACCGGGCCAGGCCCAGCTCGCGTCGGCCCAGTGGCCACGCTGGTGAGCAGCTGCCCAGATCCATGTGCACTTTCGGGCCTTCCAGATTCGGCCCATGTACTTTTGTTCCTCTCTGTGATTTGGCTATTATCCAGAGAAAAACTAGTTTTACAGGAAGCCCCCTAGACTTTATGCATATTATAACTCATCATCCGTGCATCGGTTCAAAATGATTTATATATGTAATATGACTAGAATTTCATCTAGTTTCGTAATATGCCACTTTCATGAATGTTTAAAATGTTTAAAATGCTATTTGTTTTAATTTTCCATATCACCATGCTAAAATGATTTAATTCATAACTAAATAACCATAGCTCCAAACCTAATAAACTTTATATGTAAATGGGGTGGAAAATTGCCTAGTTTAACATGGTGCACTGATCTTGCATGTTTAGAAACTCTTAAATATGGTTTAGGGCAGAACAGTACCATAACCAAAAATATGCACATGGGGATTTTCTGGATTTGTTGTTTGTTGTATCTGGCCCTATTTAAATTGCTTAGATAGTATAGTTTTGTTATGCTTCACCTCTTGCCATGTTTACCAACATTTAATATTGATGGGTAGCATAACCGGGAGTGAACTAAATAAGTCATGTGGTGTTTTCTTCAATATGCAATTCCGTTGCATATTGAGCTCCACTAAACTTGTAGTTTTGTTTGTGCACTTTGCCATGCCATGCATATTTAAACCGGACATGCATCATACTTGGTTGTGCATCATGCCATGTTTATGTGGTGGTTGTTTACTTTGTTTCTTGCTTCTTTCCGGGTTGCTTCTCTCGTTAGCTTCGGTTTCGTTCCGGAGTTGTGAGGATCCGTTCGACTACGTCCATTTGTCTTCTTCATGGACTCGTTCTTCTTCCTTGCGGGATCTCAGGCAAGATGACCATACCCTCGAAATCACTTCTATCTTTGCTTGCTAGTTGATCACTCTATTACTATGCCATGCTACCTACCACTTGCTATATCATGCCTCCCATATTGCCGTGTCAAGCCTCTAACCCACCTTTCCTAGCAAACCGTTGTCTGGCTATGTTACCGCTTTTGCCCAGCCCATCTTATAGTGTTGCTAGTTACAGGTGAAGCTGAAGTTTGTTCCATGTTGGAACATGGATATGTTGGGATATCACAATATCTCTTATTTAATTTAATGCATCTATATACTTGGTAAAGGGTGAAAGGCTCGGTCTTATGCCTGGTGTTTTGTTCCACTCTTGCTGCCCTAGTTTCCGTCATACCGGTGTTATGTTCCTTTATTTTGCGTTCCTTACGCGGTTGGGTGTTATGGGAACCCCTTGACAATTCGCTCTGAATAAAACTCCTCCAGCAAGGCCCAACCTTGGTTTTACATTTGCTTAACAACCTATTACCTTTCCCTTGGGTCGGCCAACCCGAGGGTCATCTTTATTTTAACCCCCCCCCCTCGGGCCAGTGCTTCTCTAAGTGTTGGTCCAAACCGGGCAGCCTGCGAGGCCACCTCGGGGAAACTTGAGGGTTGGTTTTACTCGTAGCTTGACCTATCCGGTGTTGCCCTGAGAACGAGATATGTTCAGCTCCTATCAGGATTGTCGGCACATCGGGCGGCTTTGCTGGTCTTGTTTTACCATTGTCGAAATGTCTTGTAACCAGGATTCCGAGACTTATCAGGTCTTCCCGGGAGAAGGAATATCCTTCGTTGACCGTGAGAGCTTGTGATGGGATAAGTTGGGACACCCCTGCAGGGTATAAACTTTCGAAAGTCGTGCCCATGGTTATGTGGCAGATGGGAATTTGTTAATGTTCGGTTGTAGAGAACTTGACACTTAACTTAATTAAAATGCATCAACCGCGTGTGTAGCCGTGATGGTCTCTTTTCGGTGGACTCTGGGAAGTGAAAACGGTTTTGGAGTTATGTTTGAACGTAAGTAGCTTCAGGATCACTTCTTGATCATTTCTAGCTTCACGACCGTTGCGTTGCTTATCTTCTCACTCTTATTTGCGTATGTTAGCCACCATATATGCTTAGTGCTTGCTGCAGCTCCACCTCACTACCCTTTCCTACCCATAAGCTTAAATAGTTTTGATCTCGCGGGTGTGAGATTGTTGAGTCCTCGTGGCTCACAGATACTTCCAAACAGTTGCAGGTGCCGATGCTACCAGTGCAGGTGACGCAACCCAACTCAAGTGGGAGCTCGATGAAGATCTTGATCGTTGTTTTGTTTCGTTTCTTGTTGATCAGTAGTGGAGCCCAGTTGGGACGATCGGGGATCTAGCATTTGGGGTTGTCTTCTTTTATTTTGGTTTCATAGTTGGACCTTGATTGTTTTCTGGATGATGTATGTATAACTTGTATTTGTGTGAAGTGGCGATTGTAAGCCAACTCTTTATCCCTTTCTTATTTAGTACATGGGACTGTGTGAAGATTACCCCTCTTGCGACAAACCTACCAAGCGGCTATGCCTCTAAGTCATGCCCCGACACGTGGGAGATATAGCCGCATTGTGGGTGTGACAAGTTGGTAATCAGAGCCATCCCCGACTTAGGAGCCCCCTGCTTGATCGAATCGCTAACGTTGTTGAGTCTAGAACAAAATGTTTTGAGTCTTAGGATTATATATATCAGAGAGTAGGATTCTTTTTACTCCTCGGTCCCTTCGTCGCTCTGGTGAGGCCTCTTGCCGTAGAAGTTTTGACTCTCCTCTCCTCAAATTTCACGAAAAAATTAGGATCACGCGGGTATCTTGGAATCGTTTCGATAGTTTTGTGACAAGAACATTGTTCTTGGTGCCTCCTGACATTTAGGGGTTGTGGCAGTGTCCTGGGGAGTTGAGCTCCGAGGTGTTGTCATCATAATTTTATCGTTGCAGTTCTGGAATACCTAAGTTTCACCGACATCAAAAATCTCTTTTATGCAGTTGTTGGTGAGATAACCTCGATGCCACCCAGTACTGGGGCGGGAGTTCGGGAGTATTGCCATAACTTGTATAACAAATGCTTTTCAAAGGTTGAGGTACACGATTTCCGAAGGTTTCTTGGTTATGTGTTGAAGGGTGGATACAACTGGATGTAGGAATTGTTAGTTTGAGTGAGATATTATGTTTCCCCTGTATCCCCAACACCTGATTGCATAAACAGAAAGTTTCGGTAGCTTATAAGTGGGAATTCAAGTAGTTCCTAGAATAATCTTTCCAACAGACACATGATACGATATGGGATCTATCATCTATTTGTTCCGGCTTATTTTGCAAGCCAATCCTTTGTTTTGTTTTGATTGTGGTATTCGAGTTGCTTCGAAGTCAAGTGTTGATTCCATACCTTTCCTAAGCGGTGTTCTCATATTTCTATGTGAATACTAATCCTTCTTGATCATCGAGGTTGTCATGTCAATTTTTTCAACCGGTGTGTTTCTCTTCAAGTGGATCCGATCATTTTAAACATCCGCAAGTTCAATTCTAAGTTCTCTCAATGGTGTTCATTTCATCCGCCCCCAAGTTGTCTTTGTTTTCCCGCCCACCCACCCTTTTTCTTCAAGGATTCAGATTTCTTAACCAAGTATCCTTTTATTGATGGGAAGTCTCTCCATTCTTTTCCGTCAATGTTCTTACCCGGTTATTCTCAGGAGGATACTAACGGAGCTTCAAGTGTATTATTCATCGTTCTCTTTTCTTCTCCGGTGGATTCAAGTCAAGCGTTGTCGATCATATATTTTCCTCGTTTCAAATGTTTTCTCATGCCGGTGCACCTCTTAATCATCCATTTCTCGCTATCCAATTGTTCTGGAGTGCCGAAGATATCTCAGAAGATTCGTGTTTTCACTCCTAATCCGTTCAAGCTATTTCGAGATTGTTTTTTCATTCAAGCCATTTAATTCAACTGGTGCAATATCTCTTTTCAAGAAATCTCTTCAACGGTGTTTCTTTTGAGTGGGCCCTAACCCATAGGTCTTTTCCCAGGATCTTACCTGACTCTTCTAATTTTCTTGGAGCTTCTCAAATTCTTTTCCAAGTTTGACATAAGAATGAATTATCATCAGTCATATGTCTTTCTCCAAGATCTTTCAAATTCTTTTCATCGTTGGTTCAACCTTTCTATTTCTTCATTCCGGAGTGTCTCAACAATTCTTGATGGTGTTTCTCATCGTCATTCTCGGATTTTGAAGACCAAAGAAGAGTTTTCCTCCAAATCTTATCCGTTCTCTCAAAGATTCGTGATTCTAGTTTGTTGCCATCCTCTCATAATTGTTTTCGATTGTGAGAATTCTTTTCAACCATCTGAAACATTTCAGGAGCCTTTGTTAGTTTGATTCTCCGGAGGCCATCATTTCAGAAGATTTATTCATTCTCACCTTTCAGCTCTCGTTCTTGAATTCTCCCGGCGCATCGTTCAAATATCCTCTAATCAGTTCATGATCTCTCCATTCTCGTGTATCTAAATTCTCTCAAGTATCTTCTTTAGCTTTCTAATTCTTACGGTGGTTCGTTCAATATTTATATTCCGTTGTTCTTGTATCAATTCATTCGTTCTTTCCAAATCCTACCGGTGGTTCGTTGAAGTCCTTCTCAAGTTTGCGCTATATCTTTCTTAATCCTTTTTACGAGAATAAGTAGTATGCCAAATCTGTTGCTTGTCATCAATCTAAATTGGTGAAGGATATGCATAATGTAATTCTTATTCTTGTTTCATCCAAGTGATTAATTCCTTATTCCGGAGGTTCATCAAAATTCTTGATTTCATTTGTTCATCTTTCTTTCCGGTGTTCCATGTTTTTCTCGGTTATATCATCGCGAAGCTCCATCTAAATCATCGCAAGGCTTCACCTTGTGTTCCCAACTTCTCTTTCTTTTAATCATCCTTTTATTACCCGAGTTCTTCATGGAGGCTATACATGGTGGTTCGTCAAGGATTCTTTTAATTCTTCAAGTTTTTTCTCGAAGTTATGATCCGCTAAACTATACTCAAAAATAAACATGGTGCTCAACACATGTTTACTTTTGAGGAGTTAAAGCATTCTTCATCTTGCATTCCGAAGTGCAATTATTTCTCTCTTATCTTTTGAGGTGGTGTTATGTCACTCTTGACAATTTCCCTTCATGTTTCATGATTCATAAGTTGTCCAGAATGAGATAGTTAAACCCATCAATTTCTTCGAGCATGAGCTCTTCTCAATCCATCAATCTCTTCATTGGAGTCATCTTGGGTTATATTTCACCTAAAGCTTTCCTGAAGGATTGTTGCTATTTATGGTGCTTATAAATGATCCAAGTTCTTCATTTATCCTCCCGGTGAAATAAGTTTCTAGTCTCCTTGTTGAAATCAATCCAAATCTATTGTTTCCATTAGTGGCAGAATTTCACCTCATAATTTTGAGATGTTTTCCATAAGCCCATGACAATCTTACTCTTTTTGTATTGCTCTTCCAACAACTCCGTTCTATCCTTCTATTTAAGGATGCTCTCTCAAATTCACTTGAAGTAGAACATGTTGTTTTTCTTCTACGTTCTTTTCTTTCCAAGCCTCTCACCGGCGACCGCTTCACCAGGACCCCCCGCGCCTGCAGCCTCCATCCCCTGCTCGCCCAACGCCCGAGCAAGGAGTTCCCCTTGGCCATCCTCGACTTGCAGCAGCAGCAGCCACCAGGCCATCCCCGTCGCCCCTACCCTTCCTCCTTCCCATTCCCTTCTCCTCCTCTCTCTCAACTCCCTCTCCGTCTCTATACCAGGAACATACAGGAGCTCCGCCCCAACGCCTTGGCCGCTGAAGGAGCTCGTCGCCGCCACCTTGAACCCCGTCATCCCGTGCCCCGCCTCTGCACCCTTGGAACGGGACGAGCTCGACCAGATCCGGGCCGGAAACCCTTGTTCCCGGTCGTCCCC
This sequence comes from Triticum monococcum, assembly GCA_034509565.1. NCBI lineage: Eukaryota > Viridiplantae > Streptophyta > Magnoliopsida > Poales > Poaceae > Triticum > Triticum monococcum. Next base: position 349,181,695 of record CM067845.1, read on the forward strand.
TTCCATCAACACTGTCTTCTTCAGGTTGTTGCGCCTTGCGTCGCCTGATGCCGCCGTCCAAGCCCGTTGAGGGAGTCCAGGATTAGGGGGTCTCCGGACAGCCAGACTATCTCCATTGGTCGGACTGTTAGACTATGAAGATACAAGATTGAAGACTTTGTCTCGTGTCCGGATGGGACTCTACTTGGCGTGGAAGGCAAGCTAGGCAATACGGATATGGATATCTCCTCCTTTGTAACCGACCTTGTGTAACCCTAACCCTCTCCGGTGTCTATATAAACCGAAGGGTTTTAGTCCGTAGGACAACAACCACAACATACAATCATACCATAGGCTAGCTTCTAGGGTTTAGCCTCTCTGATCTCGTGGTAGATCTACTCTTGTACTACCCATATCATCAATATTAATCAAGCAGGACGTAGGGTTTTACCTCCATTAAGAGGGCCCGAACCTGGGTAAAACACTGTGTCCCCTGCCTCCTGTTACCATCCGGCCTAGACGCACAGTTCGGGACCCCCTACCCGAGATCCGCCGGTTTTGACACCGACATTGGTGCTTTCAGTGAGAGTTCCTCTGTGTCGTCGCCGTTAGGCTTGATGGCTCCTACTACCATCAATAGCGATGCGGTCCAAGGTGAGACTTTTCTCCCCGGACAGATCTTCGTGCTCGGCGGCTTTGCACTGCGGGCCAATTCGCTTGGCCATTTGGAGCAGCTGGAAAGTTACGCCCCTGGCCACCTGGTCAGGTTTGGAAGCTTAAACTACACGGCCGATATCCATGGAGATTTGATCTTCGACGAATTCGAGCCTCTGCCTTGTGCGCCATGCGGTCACGATGAGCATGACTTAGCTCTCCCATCGGACAGTGTTAAGGAGATCTCACCAGCAGCCTCTCCGACCCTCAATTCGGAGCCAGTCGCGCCTTCCGCGGACGGGTGGATGGACCCCGCCACGGAGGCCTTACCCTCAGTGGCGATCGAGCTGAACATCGACCTTGCCTTGCACGAGAGCCGTGTTGTTAAACTGCCGGATCCTTCTCCGGCCACGGACTCCGGACCGCCTGCGCCCGTTCCTATCGAATCTGATTGGGCGCTGATCATGGAGTTTACCTCCGCGGATATTTTTCAGCACTCGCCCTTTGGCGACATACTGAACTCATTAAGGTCTCTCTCCTTGTCAGGAGAATCCTGGCTGAACTATGTCCGGCAAGACTGGGATGCGCACGACGAAGAAATTTGAGGCCCACCCACCACCCACTTGGTAGCCACTGTTGATGACTCAACCGACATGCTCGACTTCGACTCCGAAAACATCGACGGTATGGACGATGATGCAGGAGGCGAAGAAGAACCACCACCCACAGGGCGCTGGACGTCCACCTCATCGTATGACGTATACATGGTGGACACACCAAAAGAAGACGACGACGAGGAACAGAAGGACACAACGAAGGCTTGTCCCCTCGAGATGCAGTCAAAGCGGCGGCGTAAGCACCGCCCCAAATCCCGCCTCGGCAGAAATAACGATCATACAGACCCAGCGTTGGAGCAGGGCGAACCACTGCCGAACCACGGCAATACGGAGAATCAAACCGAACAAACCAATTTTGTCAAAGATAATAGTCCGAATGACATAACACCGGACAGGCATCCGGAGCAGCAGAATGCCCGTCAAAGGCTTGTTGCCACCGCGAGGAGTCTGAAAAAGCAGAAGCAAAGGCTCAAGGCTGCGCAGGACACACTCCAAATCAGATGGAGTAAAGTACTCAACACAGCAGCGAAGTATGGTGGTAATCGCCCCACCAAGAGCTACCCGAAGCGGAAGTTGCTACCCGAATTCGATGAGGAGGCCCTAGATCCCCCACAACCAAAAATCAAAACGGCCACCTGGCGGGATAGACGACCTCACGGCCAACATGGAGCGGCAAACAACTCCACTCACAAGCCAATAAGCGATCCACACGAGGGCTCGCACCAAAAGGATGGCGCAACCAGATCCATCTATGGACCACGCAAGCACGCCCCAGCATATGATGTAACACAACAAACATCAGAACAACACGGTACACCCAGATACAGGGGTGCCGCACACCCCCTATGTTTCACCGGTGAGGTGCTGGACCATGAATTTCCAGAGGGATTCAAACCCGTAAACATAGAGGCATACGACGGAACAACAGACCCTGGGGTCTGGATTGAGGACTACATCCTCCATATCCATATGGCTCGAGGAGATGATCTCCACGCCATCAAGTACTTACCCCTCAAGCTCAAAGGGCCAGCTTGGCACTGGCTTAAAAGCCTCCCTGAAAACTCCATTGAAAGCTGGGAAGAGCTTGAAGACGCTTTTCGGGCAAATTTTCAAGGGACTTATGTATGACCCCCGGATGCGGATGATCTGAGTCATATAACTCAACAGCCCAGAGAGCCAGCCCGAAAGCTTTCGAACAGGTTTCTTATTAAGAAGAACCAAATAGTTGACTGCCCGAACGCCGAAGCCTTGGCAGCTTTTAAGCATAGCGTCCGCGACGAATGGCTTGCCAGACACCTCGGCCAAGAAAAGCCAAGAACAATGGCAGCATTAACAAGCCTTATGACCCGCTTTTGCGCGGGTGAGGACAGCTGGCTAGCCAGATGCAACACCAGCGACCCAAGCACATCCGAAGTTAAAGATGAAAACGGGAAATCCCGACGCAGCAAAAATAATAAGCGTCAGAATAAAGAAGACAGCCCGAGGAGCATAGCGGTACACGCCGGATTCCCAAGCTCTCGACCAGGTCAGCAAAAGCCGCCCTTTAAAGGTGCTAGAGATGAACTATCTAGCCTGAACAAAATTCTGGACCAAGTATGTCAGATCGATAGCACCCCTGGTAAACCCGCTAATCATACCCACAGAGAATGTTGGGTCTTCAAGCAGTCCAGCAAGCTCAACACCGTACACAAGGAGGAGGATACACCAAGCGAAGATGAGGATGAGCCTCTCAAGCAAGACACTGGAGAACAAAAGAAGTTTCCATCAGAAGTCAAAACAGTCAATGTATTACACGTGATCAAGGGAAGCAAAGCGGCCCTCCCGGATAAATATGCCCAAGGGCCTATCACCGCGAAACCCTGCCACTGGTCGTCTCAACCGGTCACTTTCGACCATCGTGATTACTCAGCAAGTATCCGACGGGCAGGATGGGCTCCCCTGGTATTAGACCCAATAATTGACAGATACCACTTTGCACGAGTCCTGATGGACGGTGGCAGCAATTTAAACCTAATATACCAGGATACAATCCGCGAAATGGGGATAGACCCAATGAAAATTTGCCATAGCAACACTACCTTTAAAGGAGTAACGCCAGGCCCAGGGGCTCACTGCGCGGGCTCCCTGCTACTAAAGGTTATATTTGGCTTCCCTGGTAACTCCCGTAGCGAACATTTAACCTTCCACATTGCTCCGTTCCAATGCGGTTATCAAGCACTACTTGGACGCGAAGCTTTTGCTCGTTTTAATGCAATACCGCATTATGCTTCCCTCACACTCAAGATGCCCGGTCCACGTGGCATCATTACAGTGAACGGAAGTATTAAGCGATCTTTGCGCGCCGAAGAGAATGTGACTGTCCTGGCAGCCGCACACTAAAAACGGCCTCACCAACTAAAGCATTTGATAGGTCGTCAAGACCACGGACGCGGTTAGACGAGTCCGGCACTGCTATATGTAATTTGTACTGGATTGATGGCCACACCCCTATTACAAATACAAGGGGCTCAACGCGCGCAGACAAGTGGCAATTTCTACTCATTTCTAGTTATACATGGTTTCTTTAAAAAAAACAACTTTTTGCACGACAACTTTTTCACTTAAGTTCCTCTCTTTTACAGATGACCATCGTGCTACACCCGTCCAGGATACAGCACAATGGAGACATAGGCGCAGACGTGTAGCAGGGACCCGCTCCAAGGATTCTTTTTAGATTAAGACCCTACATAAACCTTTTTTATTGTCTCTTGTTGATACACATCCACCGAATTCTCGGCACAATTGAGAAGGATGCTGACGTCTTGGCATGTGGCCACGTCAGAATAATGCACGTACCTGGACACAAGGGGCTTCTTACAAAGGGCACTATTTAGGCCCAGTTTACACCATAAAGACCGAATACCTTAGGGAGTGTTTGGCGTCGCGAGTTTGGCCTTATATGCATCAGCTCCGAATCATTGTCTTTGGTCAAATGTTGGGTTTGCCTGGCTCCTGTTTTTTGGTGCCTTACGTTCCACTTTATAGGCTAAGGCAGCACCAGGAGAACTACTGCGATTGTGCCCTAGTTCATCCGGACGAGCACCTTAGTAGAGAAAGACGAAAACTGACTGTCATGATATAGCGTGAGACTGGTCAACCACTCGATGACCTATCGGAATGTTAGAATTCCTCCGCCTTAACAAAGGGCCGTTTTCTGGCTAGGCATGTGTGCACCCCGAGATCGGGAGAGTGCGGAGCCACCAGGGGCTATCTAGTAGCCCCACTATCAAACTCCTATGTCTAAGTGAAAGTGTTAAATCATTATAGTCTGGTTGCCTCATTCGTTGCGCTATCACCTCCTTAATAGGACCAAGATGTTGGGTTAAATGTGAACATGCATTTTTTGCGAGCACCTCCACATTATATGCGTGGGGGCTGAAGCCGACGACTGCAATCTTTCAGGTTATACACATGTATACATAAACGGCCGCACAGGAGGCATCGTATTACTTTCAGGCAAAAGTATAAACGCAGCCTTATAAAAATTCATAAAAACAATGTGTTTACAATGGGAATACATATCACTCAAACATAATATTCTTCGAGCACTGGGCCTCTATCAAACGAGCACCCTCGAGAACCTCCTAGAAATAGTGCTCGGCAGCCACTCGGCCTATGGCCGAACCCTGCGCCGCAACAGTGGTAGCGTCCATCTCCGCCCAGTATGCTTTAACACGGGCAAGGGCCATCCGCGAGCCTTCTACGCACGCCGACCTCTTCATCGCATTAATGCGCGGCACCGCACCAAGGAACTGCTGCACTAAGCTGAAATAGTTGTTCGGCTTTGGATCTTCCGGCCATAGCTGATCCACGACAGACCTCATGGCGAGTCCGGACAACCTATTTAGTTCGGCCCATTCGGCTAGCTGATCAGTCAATGGAAGCGGACGCTCTGGAACGTTGAATTGCGACCAGAACAACTTGTCCACCTCACGACCTGTTTGACCTTGGAAGTATTTGGCCGCATCGGTAGCGCTCGCCACCAAGTCCATATATGCATCTGCCGAACTCCATAGCCGATCCAGAGGGGCATACCGTGGATCTCGGAACTTCCTCTATAGCATGAAGGGCTTCCCAGCCGCAATATCCTCGGCTTCCTGCAGCTCCTCCTTCTTCGCTCTCATAGCAGAGTGGGTGTCTTTGTCCGCCATCGTGGCCTTCTCAAGGTCAGTTGCCTTCGCTCGATTTTCTTTTTCAAGGAGCCGGCAACAGTCGGCAGTGTCTTTTAATTCTACGGCCATCTTGGCCATCTTCTCTTTGCTCTCGCAATGTGCGGCCTTCTCGGCTTTCAACTCTTCGGCCGCCTTCAAAGCAGCCGCATTACTAATCCTCGCTTGTTCCTTGGCTCGGGCAAGTTCTGCCTACAAGGTTTCCACGGTGGCAGCTCCATATGCAGTCACAACATATTAAAGATACTGGCATCATGCTGCTCTTACTATGTGGCATTCACCAGAAAATAACACTTACCCTGTGCCTCGTCAAGCCTCTTGTTAACAAGCTCGATGTCGGCGTCTGCCGCATCCAGTTGCCATTTTAATTCGGCAAACTCACTAGTCCGGCTAGCCACCGAAGCTTCCACCACCTGCACATAAAGGCAGTCTGGTTATTGCCTAGGACTATGATCCTCTGTTCGCCGCCGTTCTCGACGACAACTAGAGTCTCAGGGGCTACTATCTACACAGGGCACACCTAACATGTGCAATACTATCACATATTATCTCATGTACCTCAAAGCCTGTCAGTAGACTCATAAAGGCTTCATGTAATCCGCTTTCGGCGGATGAAATTCTCTCCATCACCGTACCCATCGGCGTAGGGTGTTCTTCTGAGATGGCCGCTCGCCCCACCAGCTCCCTCAAAACGTCCGACCGCATACCAGATGGTGCCGGACTCTTTTTGCTCTCTTCGAGAGCCGGACGCTGGGGACTTTGGGGGTCTATGGGATTATCTTCTGGCCTCACCGGATCCTAAGAGGCCCTCTGTGACAACACTTCGGGGTCGCCCGCTTCTTGAGTGGAGGAATCCGGGGGAGGCGTTTCGCTCTCCATCATCTCCGGAAGAAGATCCCCCGAAGACGAGCTTAGCTGAGAGGGGCTAAGGCCCGAACTGCAAGATATATGCGGCGGTCATTTTCTCAGAAGAAAGATAGTATACCTTCACTATTAAAGTATTTTTTGGATCACTTACGACTCGTTGGAGAGCTGATCCCCCCGCGGAATTTGTGCGGCAAGAGCACCCCCTGAGGCAGGACCCTCTGCTGGAGACTTCTTCTCCCGTTTGGAGGCCTCGGCTTCCGGATCCTCGGAAGCAGTCCTTTTCCTCCCCCGATTATCCTCCTTCATGGAGGCGCTTATTCCCTCGGTTGGAACTGGCAGCGATGGGGGCCCGCGTCTGCCCGTATTATTCCCCCCTGTATCTTCCTTCGAGGGCTCCGGTCAAGGTGCGAGCTCGAGCATCTTTTCCAATACCGGATTTTCCAAACCCTCAGGGAGAGGGGCCAAACACCGAATCATCTTCACATTTGTTAGCCAGTCCTGGTCAAAGAGCAAACTCTCAGAAATAACTTCATGATGAATAAAAGACGGTGTGTTCGGCTAGAGGATTTCTTACTTGTTCGGCGGCGCGATTACTGCTCAGGCCCACGTCCTCGGTCATATCCGGACACTCTATTTGAGGTCCGAAGAATGACTTGTACATCTCCTCGTGCGTCAGGCCAAGGAAACTTTGAAAGGCACGTAGTCCTTCTGGGTTGAACTCCCACAAGCGAAGGGGCCGGCGTTTGCAAGGCTAGACATGACGAACCAGCATAACTTGCATTACCACAACCAAATTCAAATCTCCCTCAAAGAGATCTTGAATGCGGCTTTGCAGTATAGGCACATCCTTGGATGGACCCCAGCTCAGACCTCTGCTAATCCATCATCATTTGTGGTGGGGGGCCGAGCGGAAAGCGGGGGCAGCCGCCCACTTGGCACTTCTGGGAGCCGTGATGTAAAACCACTCCCGTTGCCATAATTTGGACACCTTTGGAAAGGAACCTTTCGGCCATGGAGCTCCTGCCATCTTGCCTATTGATGCGCCTCCGCACACTGCATGTTGCCCCTCGATCATCTTCGGCTTCACTTCAAAGGTCTTGAGCCACAGGCCAAAGTGAGGGGTAATGCGGAGGAAGGCCTCACCCACGACAATAAATGTCGAGATGTGGAGAAAGGAGTCCGGAGCTAGATCGTGGAAATCTAGCCCGTAATAGAACATCAAACCCCTGACGAAGGGATCCAGAGTGAGGCCTAGGCCTTGGAGGAAGTGGGAGACGAACATGACGTTCTCGTTGGGTTTGGGAGTAGGGACGACCTGCTCTCGAGTAGGCAGCCGATGCAAAACTTCGGCGGTCAGTTATCTGGCCTCCCTCAACTTCTTGATATCCTCTTCCTTAACGGAGGAGGGCATCCATCGGCCTTGAAGGCTGGATCCGGACATGATTGAAGATCCGGAGCACCTGACCTGGGCTTTGGGTGTTAGAACTCGAGGCGGGGGAGGGGTTCGATTGAGCACGAGAGGGAAAAAAGCAAAAACCTTGTCCCTTTATAAAGAGGATGAATATCAAGCATCCTCTCCGTAGCCGTTTGGGACTTGCCTATAATCTAGGAGTCCTAGACACGGTTGGGTTACCCACGACCGTATTAATGAGAATCCCGTAATTAGGGAACACGATCTCTGCTTTGACAAGATGTGTCAAGAAACCGCCTCGCGTTATGTGTGGAGCTAGTTAAAGGAAACGGTTCGAATAATCACCGGGCCATGACATAACGTCATACTGTCAAGACAAGTCAGCAAATTAGATTTGCGAAAATATTATACTCCCTACGGTGGTATGTGGAACTTATTTTGCAGGGTCGGACACTATCCTCGTATTCAAATTCTTCTATGATGTATTCGGAGAAGGAACCCGCCTTGCGATGCCGAAGACAATACTGCGCGCCGGATTAGGGGGTCTCCGGACAGCCAGACTATCTCCATTGGTCGGACTGTTAGACTATGAAGATACAAGATCGAAGACTTCATCTCGTGTCCGGATGGGACTCTACTTGGCGTGGAAGGCAAGCTAGGCAATACGGATATGGATATCTCCTCCTTTGTAACCGACCTTGTGTAACCCTAACCCTCTCCGGTGTCTATATAAACCGAAGGGTTTTAGTCCGTAGGACAACAACCACAACATACAATCATACCATAGGCTAGCTTCTAGGGTTTAGCCTCTCTGACGTGGTAGATCTACTCTTGTACTACCCATATCATCAATATTAATCAAGCATGACGTATTGTTTTACCTCCATTAAGAGGGCCCGAACCTGGGTAAAACATTGTGTCCCCTGCCTCCTGTTACCATCCGGCCTAGATGCACAGTTCGGGACCCCCTACCCGAGATCCGCCGGTTTTGACACCGACACCCGTTCCCGGCCAGATCCGCCGTCCGGGAGACCCGCGCCCCTGCCGGGCCTCCCCTGCTTCGCCTTGGTCCTCGCCGGTTCCCCACGTCTTCCCGGAGCCCTCGTCGTGTCTGCAAGTCCCACCGTCGCCAAGTCCCTGCGCCCCTGCCATGTTTCTTCCTTCCCCTCATTCCAACAGAGGACGAGTGCTTCCTCGTCGTGCGCCTGGGCTGCAATCGCGCATCAGGCCCAGGGCAGTCCAGCCTGCATCCCCCACCGACCGGGCCAGGCCCAGCTCGCCCGGCCCAGTGGCCATGTTGGTGAGCAGTCGCCCAAATCCCTGTGCACTTTCGGGCCTGCCAGATTTGGCCCATGTCCTTTTTTTCCTCTCTGTAATTTGGCTATTATCCAGAGAAAAACCAGTTTTATACGAAGCCCCCTAGACTTCATGCATATTATAACTCATCATCCGTGCATCGGTTTAAAATGATTTATATATGTAATATGACTAGAATTTTATCTAGTTTCGTAATATGCCACTTTCACGAATGTTTAAAATGTTTAAAATGATGTTTGTTTAAATTTGCCATACCGTCATGCTAACATGATTTAATTCATAACTAAATAACCGTAGCTCCAAACCTAATAAACTTTATATGTAAATGGGGTGGAAAATGCCTAGTTTAACATGGTGCACTCATCTTGCATGTTTAGCAACTCTAAAATATGGTTTAGGGCAGAACAGTACTATAACCAAAAATATGCACATGGGGATTTTGTGGATTTGTTGTTTGTTGTATCCGGCCCCATTTAAATTGCTTAGATAGTATAGTTTTGTTATGCTTCACCTCTTGCCATGTTTACCAACATTTAATATTGATGGGTAGCATAACCGGGAGTGAACTAAATAAGTCATGTGGTCTTTTCTTCAATATGCAAGTCCGTTGCACATTGAGCTCCACTAAACTTGTAGTTTTGTTTGTTCACTTTGCCCTGCCATGCATATTTAAACCGGACATACATCATACTTGGTTGTGCATCATGCCATGTTTATGTGGTGGTTGTTTACTTTGTTGCTTGCTTCTTTCCGGGTTGCTTCTCTCGTTAGCTTCGGTTTCGTTCCGGAGTTGTGAGGATCCGTTCGACTACGTCTGTTTGTCTTCTTCATGGACTCGTTCTTCTTCCTTGCGGGATCTCAAGCAAGATGACCATACCCTCGAAATCACTTCTATCTTTGCTTGCTAGTTGATCGCTCTATTGCTATGCCCTGCTACCTACCACTTGCTATATCATGCCTCCCATCACTACAAAAAAGACACATCCATGACATTTTGGGCCGAATGAATTTTTTTCTGTCATACATATGACACTTCTATGATGATAATTGTGACAAAACCCGGTATCATCATAGATGTGGTGGGCTCCTACTTCTATGACAAAAAACATGACAGAAAATGGGCTTTTCATCCTGGGCGGGCCGGAGACGCAGCTGCATGACATTCTTTGGGTCGTCCACGACGGAAAAAACCGTGGTAGAAGCGAGGGGGAGGAAAATTTCGGGGAGTTCCCGGTTACAGTGGGAGGTCGGGGGCCGAGCGATGCGCGTTTCTCTCGTAGACGTACGCGTGTGTGTGTGCGAGGCGTTGGCTCTAACTGAACCAGAGCGAGGCGTTGGGCTCTAACTGAACCCGGGCGATTGCACTGCAGGCTACGCATTACTGAACCCGAGCGATCGATCGATGGCTGTTAATTGAACCCGATCGAGCGATTCCTTCGCTACTGCTGCTAACTGAAGCCGATCGATGGGATGAACAGTGAGCGTTGCGGGGGGGGGGGGGGGTTGGATGAACAGTGAGCGATGGCGTTGCCTCTGGATGAACAGGACCCCGTGGTGTGGTGGAGGGCTGGATGAACAGTAGATGGTGGAGGGGTGCCCGTGGAGGGGTGGATGAACAGGACCCCGTGGTGTGGAGGGCTGGATGAACAGTAGACGGTGGAGGGGTGGTTGAACAGGACCCCGTGGTGTGGAGGGCTGGATGAACAGTAGACGATGGAGGGGTGCCCGTGGAGGGGTGGTTGAACAGGACCCCATGGTGTGGAGGGCTGGATGAACAGTAGACGGTGGAGGGGTGGTTGAACAGTAGCCGGTGGAGTAGCGCGCGGTGGAGGCTGGATAAACAGGAGCCCGTGGAGGCTGGATGAACAGGAGCCCGTGGAGGCTGGAGGAGGTCGATGGTGGAGATGAACAGTATCCCGTGGAGTCCCGTTTTGCGGTATGCCACACCCCTCTCAATGAACAGGACCCCCGTTTCGACCGTAGCGCTCCAACACAAGTCCGTTTCCTCTGTTTTGCGGTACGCCACACCCCTCGCGATCAACAGGACCCCCCTTTCTACCGTAGGAGGTCCGTTTCCTCCGTTTTGCGGTATGCCACACCCCTCCCGATGAATAGGATCCCGTTTCAAACGTGGCCGGTCGAACACAAGGTTGTTTCCTCCGTTCTGCGGTACGCTAGGCCTCGTTTCCATCGCATGTTCCATCCAAGCCCTCCCGATGAACACGACGCATTCCATTGCCTCCCCATGGACACGACGCATTCCGTTGCCTCCCCATGAACACGACGCATTCCGTTGCCTCCCCATGAACACGACGATGACGTTGTTTCTCCGTTCCAACCCAGCCATGTACACGAGCCCTGGTCGTACGTATGCGCGAGTAGGCGTTCGAGACCCCGCCCGTATGTACACATACATGGCCATATTTTCTTTCTTGCACCCTGTCCGTTGTACGTACATGTACATGCTACATGCGCGCCTCTACTACGACACGTGCGCGCCTCTACATCGACCAGTATGTACGTACACGTTCGCGACCAGAATGACAACGCTACGTACGCTTCGACCAGGTGGGTCCCGAATGTCAGGCACTTCCTTGCCTGCGAAGATGTAGCTGGTGGGTCCCAGCAGTCAGGGGGCGAATCGTTTTTTTTTTGCCCGGACGCACTTCCTTGCGTGTGAAGGTGTAGCTGGTGGGTCCCAGCAGTCGGGGGCCTGGTGGGTCCCAACTGTCAGGGGGGCGAATCATTTTTTTCGGACGCACTTCCTTGCGTGCGAAGATGTAGCTCGTGGGTCCCAGCAGTCAAGGGGCGAATCATTTTTTTCGAGAAATACGGTGGCCCGTCCGGTGGGTCCCCGCTGTCAGGTGGAGAAATAATTATTTTGCGCGTAATAAGGAGGCACGTCCTTGCGGCTGCCGTGGACCCAGCTGTCAGCCTCTCCACGTACAGTACTCTTCCGATGGAAGTCGGTCATTGACCATGTTGACCACGCCATGCCGAGAGCACCAGGACGGTGGTTTGGACGACGGCGAGGCCTAGGAAGGGGACGATGTGGAGCCGGGGAAGACGCAGCAGTGGAAGCCCGCGTGGAGAGGAGTACGAGGGTTCACTGGTTTGGCTGCGGTGTGAGGTTGCCGTCGCCGCAGAATAACAGGGGGTGTGGGTGAGTAGAGGAATGGCCTGGCCAGCGGTGGGAGTAGTACGGGGCGGTGAGGCCTCCGTGGCATCACAGCCGGCCACGGGAGGCAGGAGCACGCGACATGACCGACGCTGCTTTGGGCGGCTGGAGCAAGAAGACCAGAGGTTGAAGAAGCACTACGGCCGTTGGATGGACATCGTACAATCACTGCAGCTAGAATCGTTTATATTGACTAAGTTGACAAAGCCCTTGGTACGCGTCAACTTAGTAGGCCCACAGCTCGGATTTGGCAGAGAACATATAGCCCATTTGCGATTTGTAAGAATGTACAGCCCATTTTTTAATTCTAATGGAATTTACTATAGCTCATTTACAGTTTGTTAAAAGTACAGCCCAACTTCTAGCTAAGACAACGATTAATAATTTCAAACAAGTAATGAAATTTCTAGTCAGGTTAAATATAATTTCAAAATAAAGTTGTATTACGTTAAAATCCAACGAAATATTGCGCGCGCAACAAGTAATGAAATTAAAATTTTCAAATTCCAAAAATAATATATTTTTCAAACTAATTACGTGTTTGGTGCATAGTAACTGTCCAGTTATTATAATTACATCCCACTTATTATTTATTAAAGATCATTTTCTTGTTAAGCCTAATACATACCTCCTAGGAAAGTTTGCAGCCCAGCGGGGCGGAGAATAACAAGTTGACTCGGATATTGTGTACAATTGTCGGCCCAGTTACATTGCTGATGTTGAAAAAAAGATATTTTTATGCACACATTTAAAAAATTTTGTATAGATAAGGAACATTTTTTATACACACATTTAACAATTTTTAAATACATGATTAACACTTTTTAAAACATTTTTTTAGTCAACAGTGGGCCCACAGCGAGCGAAGGAGGTCACAATACACATATTTTTTAAATACATGATTAACACTTTTGCAAAAACAATTAGCCCGCAGCGAGCCAATTAGCTCCAGTCAGCCCACAGTGGGCCGACAGGGGCCAGTCGGCCAGCTGTAGGCCGACTGGAATCCAATCGGCCTGCTGTGGGCCGACTAGGCCCAGTCGGCCTGCAGCGGACGGACGGTGTATTATTTTTGACAAAAATTTACCCAGCGTAATATTTATGAAAATTAATAGAAAAAATGTATTATTTAAAAAATAGCGAAAAAGGCCTGTGTAGTACAGTACAATCTAACATGGTTACTCAGCCCACATTCAGCGACGCTGGAAAGGCCCAAACAAGGCTTCTGTACAACTTTTTGAAGTCACTGAGCTCAATTAATAACTTAAGAAAAAAGTTAGATTACAGTAGAACCTAATTAAAGGCTGTCACGAGCAAATAAATAATTCAACGGGTCCTACTTGAGCATGTGCGCGCGCGTGTGTGTGTGAGAGAGAGAGAGAGACCCATTGGTCGATGCTCGTAAATACATCTTTCAGCCATATGCATTGCTGATGCTCAGTAAAAACTTATATAGTTGACACAATCATATAGAACATCATAGCACACTGAACTTGCATACAAAAATTTCACGCAGGCAGCACAATCAGGATGGAAGCAGTGGATCGCTACGGGAAGGGCTATGTTGAAACCAACGAAGTCGTACATAACGGTTCATCGTCTTTATCAATGACGGGGAAATAACTTGAATGTTGTGCAAAGAAAACAGACAGACAACACAATAAGTTCTCCTAGCACATTAAGTTGACGTACGTCCCTTTCTAAAAAAAGTTCAGGTACAAAATTAGAACAGGTCACAATCAAATGTACTGGCATATCAGTGCTTCACACCCATAGCTCGGATTTAACTAGTATCTGACAAGATTCAGTTGTTACCTCAAATTAGAGCACATCCACGCAGCCAGCCCTGCCTCTTCTCCCAAAGAAGCAGTGGCCTCCGCCGCGCGATGTAGTAGGCCCTGTGCCATCCATCGTTCTGAGCAACACGGGGAAAGTCTGACGTTGACTCCTATAATGGACATCGTCGATGAACCCTGGCACCAGCGGCGGTGGCAGGACTTCGATTGATGGATTGACCACTTCTTCGACATGCACGAACACTCGATACAGGTACATCCCTAACTTGTCCGCGGCGGCCTTGGTGGCGACAAATAGTACAACCCCGATACCTGCACCGGTATCTCAACACCAATCACCTTCGGTATGGTGGACGGCTTCTTCATCCATGCCATAACCGTCAGAGCCCAGCTGTCTGGAGGAACAAACATACTTGCGAGCTCACCTCCAAGGTCGTTGATAAGCTCGTTCACGGACTCGCTGTTCCAAGCACGTCAAGGCATGCCGTGGAAGGTAAGCTTTGTTAAAAACTCAACCTCAGAGGGCACCGAGCCCCATCCTGGGTGCCACCGATCAAAGCTCAACAGTGCACCATCGCAGAACAAACGCCGGGAAGATTCGAACACACGACTGCAGTCGAAAGTTGTCCGGAACCTGACGAAGAAATCAGCCGGTGGCCAACAGACTTCGACGAGCAAGTCACTTATTTGGATGCCATGCGCAATGCCAAGAGCTTTGACAAGGTCATCCGGCGAGACGGCAGGCCAGTCGCCGTTGATGGTTACCATCAGCACTTTGCCGGCAAACTGGTCGTCAAGCGCCGCCATGCCACTGTTGAGCGATAGCACGCAGCAACCGAAGGCAGGACGGACCTCAGGATCTCCGGCTTGGAGATCCGCGTTGATCGGCGACATGATAGTGCGCTTGAGTACAGGGAGTACAGGAGGGGGATTTGGGGGAACTGGAGTAGGAATCGAGATTCCAGAGGTGGGGGAGGGGCGGGAGACTGCGGATGAAAAGGTAGCATGAATTTCGAGCATGCGCCAATATGCTCTCGGCGCGCAAGCGCACGAAAACACCGGTGGCGCCCACATGTCGGCGTAAGAGTCCTTATTCATTCTTTTTTGGAGAACCCGGCCTTTCTTTTCAGGATCTTTTGAGAGCCCGGCCTGAGAGTCATAATTGACCTGTTTGGCATTGCGTTACTACTCGGCCCATATTCAATGACACCTCACTGGCCCAAACAAGTGTACATCATCGAAAAGACACTGAGCTCAAATTATATAACTTGAAAAAAGGAGATATACTCTGAACACTGGAGAATGGTGATGCCCTCATTTAGCCCACCAGTAGTTCGAGACAATAAACAGTTCGAAACAACGATATATACAACATTCAAACACTGACTAGTGACTACTACTGACATAAACAACAAGACATGATAGTTCATAAGAAGTCTTGCTACACCACCAAAACGCACCCATCTGCGGCGCTCAGACTCTCGTGATCCAGACGAGAATGACATTATAAACAGAAGCAACTATTACATAGTAAGAGTGACATAGATGAGGATGACCAAATGACAAGGAATATGCATAACAAAAGAAAGAACTACCCATCCAGAACCAGCAACAAAGACAACAAAGTCATTCGAAGAGATGATCCAACACCATCATAATTTGCAGCCCCGCTTCAGCGACCAGTGATCCAGAGACACCAGTACTCCACCCTTTCGATGCAACAGCCCAATTACCTATCAACCTGAAGGCTCGAACCACATCACTGCCTGTCGTAATTGAGACATCCAAGGATCAAAGTTAATCCGGATGCCTTTGTCATTCTCACCTTCTTTTGGCTGCAGGCTGTATCATTGACAATCAGGGGAGTTTGCTCCCGAACTCCTAGGGCTCGCCGTGTAGACACAATTTTCCATAGCAAACAGAGCCTCTCTCCCATCAAGGTCCTTGCCAACGGTGATCTCCTGGTTAATCGGATAATTGAGTCCGATAATTGAGGCCCCAACAAGCTGGTATCCTGCTCATAGACGTAACAGCCACTGTCCGGATACTCACGTATTACATGGTGCTTGTATACAGTGGGGTTTTTGCAATATAACTTTTCCGGCTCATGTGTCCGAGTGATCATCAGTCTTTTGCTCTCGTCTGATCGGGCGAGGAACCAGTTGTGCTTCTGTTTTTGGCAAAGGTGGTGTGATTACAAAGGGCAGTAACTGTAGGGACACTGCATCATATCAAAAAGGATAGGCATTGTTAATGTAAGATCAGCATTGTTCAGAGTATGAGTAGGATAATGCAAGAAACAGCATTGATATGTCCCTGTTGGAACTGGGAGGAAAATACAGGTAAATGTATACTGGGTTCGAAAATATAGAATGCATGGTTATACTCATGTTATCTCGCAATCGATTCTTCATAGGAAACTACCATGTCATGCATGTTATGTAATCATGTTCAGTCCTCACAAAAAAATTCTTCAAGGTAACTAACAGACCATGCATTGTTATATACTCGTGTTCTGTGGGCAAAAATTTTGTGAGGATATTATTCTAGCCATTGATTGCTGAAGGGCAAATATAGGTATGTACACATGGTAAGCATTGCAAGATTTCACTACTTCCAAATATAGAGTTCTCCATATGCACATTTACTTCCCTAATGTATGGTTAGATGAAACCAACAGTGTGGTGCATGTTTCTACATCATGAAAATGAGGAAACTAACATGGCCATTGATAGACACTCATATTTAGTAGTAGTATATAGATTACTGTAAAATAAGGATAATATCCATATATTCCTAACCGTTTGATTATTCAGGGTACAAATTGGTTGTAATGACATGGTCACAATCGCATGAATTAACTCATTCCAAATATAGCTGATTTACGGCGTCTCTAATACATTGCCATAGTTCTACTCAAATTCTGCTCAAACAGAGATATCCCAATCATCACAAAAAGTTCAAACAGTGTCATGGCGTCATCATTAACATGAGAGGAAACAACTTACACACGCCGTCCCAGCAATACATGGTGCCATCTGCTTTGTCGATCGCGTAGATGATGCCATTGTGTTCAATAGCATCACAGAAGTGTGTATCAGCTTTGACGATGATCCACTGCGAGCCGAGTTGTCTCCGGCTAAAGAAGGCACCGGCGTAAAGATAGGCGAGTCCGCGGTCGAACAAGGCAATTAGCTTGAAGTCTGCGTAATTCGCATGTCATGTGGGCACTTGGCAGATTACAATCTTCTGCAAAACAAGGTCCGTCCAACTGACATAGTAATCTAGATGACTTGGACCATGATGGTAATACTCTATATAATCCAACGGAGGAAGGATAATTTCATGGGAGGTCTGGAAGTTCACGAGCACCAACTTTTTACCTTCTTCTCTGAAGGCAGCCATCCAGTGGGAGTTCATGCCGACCCAGTACATACCTGCCAAGAAGTTTCGGGTGATGGTGATCGGATCGATGTCGAGGGAAATGATGTACGGCGACCCACTACATACCTACAAAGAAGTTTCGGCTAATGGAGATCAGATTGAAGTCGAGCGGCATCATGCACGCCTCTGTATCATGGTGAGCCAATCTCGCAAGACCAGATAGCAGCAAGTAGGGTGTCTTGAAAAGCTTAGGCCTCACTTCGATGATGGTCATGTGCATGTCCCTCGAGCATGCAGCCAGCCGCAGGGCGCTCAACATATCCATACACTAACAACGGAGGTCAAGGATGTCACTTGGGAGATTGCTCCAATCGCGGATCATATGGATGTTGCGCGGTTCGCGTTCGGCCATGGTGGAGTTTGGAAGGGTGCTTGATTTATGGGGGAGAAGGATGTCGGTGCTGGAGCGGCTAGCGAGGGAATAGTGGTACTGGGGGAGGCGAGTGAGGCGATGGTACACGGGGGCACAGTGAGATGGAGACGGAGAAGGAGATGGAGATGGAGTGGTGCTATGGGAGCGGAGAGGGAGACAAGGCGAGGCGCCAATGTGCTATACAGCGGCGGTGACAGACTGCACTGTGCATAGGGTGAGGCTGACTTTGGTAACCCGAACATGCCGCCTGGACTAGTGTCAGGCGCAGGGTGTTGTCACTTCACTGTGAGGACCGGATGAATAGTATTTTGACCATCAAGTGTACCACAGTTTTACTACTACTACTACTAGTAGGTACATGAGTACTCCAGTATTGTATAGCGTAAATAGGTCTCCCGTGCTAGCATGCCTGTTCACTTCATCATTCAGGTATCATCCATATTGCAAGCAGAACCAAATTCTCGTGCATGCCCAATCAACGGTCTACCGCGATGCATGCAGTGGTCATTCTGGTGCATCAAGGACGGCATGCAGATCGTTCCACACTTGAGAAGAGGAAAAATGGAAAGGTAGAACGTGGCAGCAGAGGAAGAGAACGCTGGCTAACGAGGCTGGGAGGGGATCGAGCAGGAAGTTAATGCTCCACGCCTAAAGGTTTTGGGAAAACCTGATTTTCATAAGGTGACTTATACTCTCCTAAACGGAGGGAGTATTCCTTAACCAGAGAATGTTATGTCTCCCACTCACGCACTCAAAAAAAACTATGACACATTTTTTTATCTGTTTGCAAAGGTCCCACCTATTAGGAAGGATGGGCACGTACATGAACAGGTATGACTCACTAGTCTACCCGCATAGCCTTTTCGTTTAGTCTACCTAGCCGTCTAATCAACTGCCTGCACGCCACTTCTCCCATTTACTTCTCCATCGGGAACTGATTCTCCTCGGCTTCTTCACCTCCCCTTCGTCTTCATTTGCATCCAAACCCCACTGCGTTCACATTGTTTTAACCTCTTTAAATAATCATCTACTACTTCAGTTAGACTAGCCATCTAATCCTAATTCTCCAAACCATAGCCCTCCGTTCCAGCGGTTCCAAATGGCGCTAGAGATCAAGATGCAGGTTTTTAGCGTACAACATGTCCTTGTCGAAGGGTCGATGCGCATAGTTGCCACCGTCACCGTCCACCCAAGGGTTTTTCGGTAGTGGATCAACAATGTATACAACTCCCTCGAAAAGGTAGAGACGAGGGTCATCGGTCTCGACGCAAAGTACACGGAGCGTGCCCCTTGGAAGATCCAGCGCGCCACTGTCCTTCAGCTATGCCTCGAAGATGAAGTTTTGGTGTACCACATCATACACTCACCCTCCATACCAGGTGAGCTTCACGATTTCTTGTCTCGGGAGGACGTATACTTCTGTGGGGCAGCCATCGAAGGGGACAAACAGAAGCTGGAGCCGTACAACCTTAATTTGAATAGCATCACTGACCTACAAACCAGAATCAAAATTCCTGTAGAATTTTGTGATAAATAGACACCATCCCTATTCGATGTAGCAAATTTTGTGCTCGGTACAAATCTTCAGAAGGGTGATGAGATGGTGGCATTAAGGTCGTCTGGATGGGAGAATTATCCCTTGACGTACGGGCGGATAAAATATGCTGCCCTCGATACCCGTGTGAGTTTCGAGATAGCTGCAAGGTCCAAAGAGCTTGTTGCGAAGCCGTCTCCCACAGAGAATGAGAAGAAGAAGAAGAAGAAGATTTTGCGGCTCCTACTCCTGGTGTGTTGAAGAGATTTTGCGGCTCATAAACCGACGGGAGATGTGATCGGTACCTTCTTCTCATGGTGTGTCGAAGAGATTTTGCGGCTCATAAACCGACGGGAGACGCGATTGGTACCTTCTTCTCATGACTTCCTCGGAAGCATTCTGATCCAGCCTAATCCGGTAGGCATGTGCTTCCAATTCAGCCCGTTCTGTAGACATCCTAGCGTTCTATGTTGCCAGGTCCACTTTAGCCTGAGCTATCTGATCTTTCACCTTTGCAATCTCCGCATTGTGCTGATCCCTGGCTACTGCATCCACCTCCGCGGCCATCAACGTTGCCAAAGCGTCGAACAAATCAGATAGGACTTGGGCTGGAGGCGGCGCAGAGCTTCTTGCCCCTGCCGGCGTGGCCGTTGTTGAATCAGAGAGTATTGCTGCGGCGGCTGATGAATGAGGCGCTGATTGCGTGCCGGCCATGAAGATGGCGGCCCGGTTTGGTAGATCAGGGGAGTCCAGAATACTGTTGCCCTCGGATCCTTCATCAATCCGACCATCCTGCAACTGATAAAGCGATTCGGTCTCTCCAGAAGACTCGTCGTCAGAACAGACCATGGTCTCTCCATCGGACGCTGGCCCGTCCTCGTATCTCGCCCCATGGATGACACCTATGAAAACATGCCTTGTCACGGGCTGAACCGGCGAAGAACTTGCACGCCGAGCCGTTTCGATGATGTCGGTGTAGATGTCCAGCTCAGGGGTCGGTTCGCCGATCTTGCCGATGAAGACATGAATCCCACCGAAGGGGACCCGGTACCCATACTCAATTGAATCGGCCTCGGGACCCCATCCTCCATTGTCGATGTAGAGCTTGCCGTGACGACTCTTCGTCATCCGGCCCACAGCGTACCACTTAAGTCCATCAAAGCTGCCCTTCAAGAACTCAAAACCATCGTGCGATAGCCCCACGGTGGGCGCCAACTGTCGTGGGTTTGTCACGGCAGATGTCCTTGTGAAAGGACTTAGTTGTGGGGCCATCGCTATGGGTTAGCTTAAAGGGGTTAAACTGGACAAGGGGATACGAGGAGTTTTATACTAGTTCGGCCCCTTCAAGGAAGGTAAAAGCCTACGTCTAGTTGTGATTGGTATTGCTAGGGTTTCGAAGGCCAGGGAGCGAATCCGCTTTGTCTGGCTCTTGAGTTGTTGTTCGTCCCTAAACCGTTGTCGGGTCGTCCCTTTATATACATAGGTTGACGCCCGCCGGGTTACAGAGTCCTGAAGCCAGATCATAAACGTGTCTGGTTCGGTCTCTATCCTTCCTATCTTACAACACAAGTTACATTACCAAGTCGGTTTACATCTATAGGCTTTAACCCGCCTTTGGTCCTTGGGCCTTTGTAAAGCACCATCCTTCTTGCATCTTCATGGGCTTCTAATCTTCAAGGAGTTAACCCGGCTACTCCTGGCCGATTTACATCCAGTAGTAATATCCCCAACATTAACCAACCTTATGTAACCCTAGATCCTCCCGGTGTCTATATAAACTGGAGGACTTAGTCCGGATAGAGGATATTGATCATCATAGCCATACACGCTAGACCTCTAGGGTTTAGCCATTACGATCTCGAGGTAGATCAACTCTTGAAACTCATATTCATCAATATCAATCAAGCAGGACATAGGGTATTACCTCTATAGAGAGGGACCGAACCTGGGTAAACATCGTGTCCCTTGTCTCCTGTTACCATCGACCTTAGACGCATAGTTCGGGACCCCCTACCCAAGATCTGCCGGTTTTGACACTGACACATGCAGCCAGCCGCAGGGCGCTCAACATATCCATACACGAACAATAGAGGTCGAGGACGTCACTGGGAGATTGCTCCAATCGCGGCTCATATGGATGTCGCATGGTTCGCGTTCAGCCATGGTGGAGTTTGGAAGGTGGGGTTTTGGGGGGCTTGATTTACGGGGGAGAAGGCTTTCGGTGCTGGAGCGGCTAGCGAGGGAATAGTGGTACTGGGGGAGGCGAGCGAGGCGAGGGTACGCGGGGCACGGTGAGATGATGAAGAGTGACCTCAGGATCTCCAGCGAGACGGAGATGGAGATGGAGTGGTGCTAGGGGAGAGGGAGACGAGGCGATGCATGCTATACAGCGACGGTGATAGTGACTGCACAGTGCACAAGGTGAGGCTGACTTTGGTAACCCAGACACGCCACCTGGACTGGTGTCACCTCGGGCGTAGGGTCTTGTCACCCCACAGTTGTACTACTACTAGTAGTAGGAGTAGTTGGAACATGAGTAGTACTCCCGTGCTAGCATGCCTCTGGGTTCACTTCATCCTCCAGGTATCATCCATATTGCGAGCAGAACCAAATTCTCGTGCATGCGGAAGCACGAAGAAGGACTTTTCTTTTTTGAGGATAACCGCATATTCCTTAACTAGAGAATGTTGTGTCTCCCACGCACGCGCCAATATCCAGCTGAACCAGCTACGACACATTTTTTATCCGTTTGCTAGGTCCCACTTGTCGGGAGGGGTGCAGAAATAAAAAGGAATCATAAAATGTCTTGCCACGGTGATTCGAAAGAGTGACCTCAACTAGCCAGTGGCACATGTAGCGCTGGAAGGATGGGTACGTACAGGGACAGGCCCCACTCCTCAGTCTACCCGCGTAGCCTTTTCGTTTAGTCTACCTAGTCGTCTAATCAACTGCCTGCAGGCCACTTCTCCCATTTACTTCTCCATCTGGAACCAATTTTCCTCGGCTTCTTCACTACTCCTTGATCTTCATTTGCATCCAAACCATACTGCATTCACATTGTTTTAACCTCTTCGCATCCTCTTGGAGTAATTTCGAAGCCCCTATAAATAATCATCTTCTTCAGTTAGACTAGCCATCTAATCCTAATTCTCCAAACCATAGCCCTCTGGTCCAACGGTTCCAAATGGTGAAAGAGATCGAGACGTAGGTTTTTAACGTCCAACATGTCCTCGTCGAAGGCTCGTTGAGCATAGTTTCCACGGCCACCGACCACCCAAGGGTTGTTCGGAAGTGGATCAACAATGTATCCAACTCCCTCCAAAAGGTGGAGATGAATGTCATCGGTCTTGACGCAGAGTACATGGAGCATGCCACTGGGAAGATCCAACGCGCCGCCGTCCTTCAGCTGTGCCTCCAAGATGATGTTTTGGTGTACCACATCATACACACGCCCTCCATACCAGGTGATCTTCACGATGTCTTGTCTCGGGAGGACATATATTTCTGTGGGGCAGCCATCATAGGGGACAAACAAAAGTTGGAGCCATACAACCTTGATTTGAAAAGCATCGCTGACCAACAAACCAAAATGAAAATTCATGTAAAAGATTGTGATAAACCGACACCATCCCTATTCGACGTAGCAAATTTTGTGCTCAAAACAAATCTTCAGAAGGGTGACAAGGCCCTGGCATTAAGGTCGTCTGGATGGGAGAATTATCCCTTGACGTGCGAGCGGATAAAATATGCTGCCCTCGATGCCCGTGTGAGTTTCGAGATAGCTGCAAGGTCCAAAGAGCTTGTTGCGAAGCCGTCTCCCACAGAGAAGAAGAAGAAGAAGAAGAAGAAGAAGAAGAAGAAGAAGAAGAAGAAGAAGAAGAAGAAGAAGAAGAAGAAGAAGAAGAAGAAGAAGAAGAAGAAGAAGAAGAAGAAGAAGAAGAAGAAGAAGAAGAAGAAGAAGAAGAAGAAGAAGAAGAAGAAGAAGAAGAAGAAGAAGAAGAAGAAGAAGAAGAAGAAAAGGCTGCACCAGCGGGAGGGCATTATGGATGGATGAACTATTTCCTCTCTTGTAAAAAAAATTATTCCCTCTCGGTGTATATTGATATAGATGGACTATTTCGATGGTGTGCATGTCTTTGGAACAGAGTAGTAGCATGGGTCCGCTTGGCTATAAGGAACTATTTATCCACATATATAGCTTTCTCTGCTACTCCTTCCAGTGATCGGTATGCAGTGCATGTGTCCGTAGACATGACAGCTTGTCCATGGAAGATCAACTACGACGACCATCACGTTTCATCTCGCGATTCCCATGACGCCTCTCCAACCCATGGCACCACGCCCCCCGACGTGCGCCTCACCCCTCTCGGCCGCGCAGCCCCTCTGCCTTTGTGTGCATGACATGTGGGCCACCTAAAATGCGGCGAGCATCAAGTTTCTACCACAGCCACCCGCGATTCCCACGACGCCGCTCGAACCCATGAAACCACACGTCCCCCGACCTGCGGCTCACCCCTCTTGGCCCCACTGCCCCTCAGTCCCGACGGCCCTGAGAGGGAAATGTAACTCCTGCGCCAGGGCTTGTGGTGCTCTCGCAACACGAACTCGTGCCAAACTCGAGATTTATTTCTTTACTATACATGCACGCAATGACTTAATGGACATTGTAATCTCAACATGTGATGGGGAGCTCTAAATTTGAATTTGAAACTTGTAAAACGAAAAGATTCAAAACAAATAAACTGGGAGAGAGGGAGTATATCGTAGGATGTGTCCCATACAAAATAAGTCCCCTGGTTTGTCACCGCAAAGATGCGGTTAGAAAGGAGCACAACGTCTTCCTACTCGTACGGCAACAAATCGGCTGCAGACAGCATGGTCCGCCTTTGACCGCCATGTGCAAGGTTCGTGCTATCTTATTCAATCTCACAGTGGTTCCATCGTACCAATTCATGCGGTGGCCCGTTGCATGGCTGATCCCAATGTTGGACAAAGGTTCTACGGGAACGGTTTCACCGTTGTAAATGTTGTGCAAATTGATGTTGGTACCCTCCCATACATATGCAAGCCAATCTCCACTCGCACTGAGCCTAACCTGTGAAACAGTGGGCAGGGGGAGAATTAGGAAATGGACACGGAAGTAGTCTTTAGAATGCATTTACTATGTGATCAAACTCATCTTACCTGCTCATCGAAGGAAATCCGAGTGCCCCTCAACGTCGGCATCTCAAGGGGCGTCAACTTGCAACTACGGCCACGCCGCGCTGGAGAGACCCCCAAGGAAACATCCTCGTGCGTTCCACGAAACATCAAGATGCATTTGTATGAGTAGTTTATCTTGTGAGAGAAAAGGATGAACAAGGGAAGGCCTCTAGAGATAGAGATGGACACTACTACTACCAATGTGTTGGCCCGTACGTTGCAATGGATCCAAAGTAGTAGAATAATACTTGTTCACGTGCTTGAAATATAAACACTCTAGTTTTGATATACATGTGTCACAGACATGACAACTTGTCCATGGAAGTTGAACCATGGCGACCATCACGTTTCTTGTTTCTACCACTAAGCCACTGAAGTTTGGTCCCGTGGGCCCCAAGAGGGAAATGTAACTCCTGCGGCAGGCCTTGTGGTGCTCCCGCAGTACGAGCTCGTGCAAAAACTAGAATTTGTTTCTTACTACTACCAACTAGTACTAGTAAGGTACACGTGCATTGCACGCATGAGATTCTGGTGGTTTGTGCATTATGCTTCTACATGTGGAGCTTTCTGGATTCTAACATGTGGCAAAATCTGGTGGAATGTAAGGTTAGGCAAGTTTTATTAACTTAGGCGAGTGTTTGATTCAACACCTTAGGCAAGCCACACTAAGGCCCCACATGACATACACACACAAAATGTGGCAAGATTCCCTTAGGCTTGCCAACTTGTTTCTCTCGTTTTGAAGAACTAATAGCTTTGCCTAAGCTTAGTTGTGGCAAAGTTAGGGTCTGTTTGATTCAAAGGATGTTCATAGGATCTTTGAAGGATTAGAATCCTTAGGAATTTTTCCTACGTTGGTCGTTTGATTCGTAGGATTGAATCATGTAGAATATTTTCCTAGGGATTCATTTGAACTACGTTTCACAGGAATTCTAACATGCACTCCAACCTCTTGAAAGAAATCCTTTGTTTTTCATGTGACACAATCAAACAAACTCAAATCCTATAGGGATCCAATGAACATGCCATTCCAATCCTACTTTTTTCCTATTCCTGTGTTTCTGCAATCCTATGAATCAAAGAGGCCCTTAGTCATGAACTAAGTTCAACCATGGAGTCTTCTAGATTATACATTGTGGCCAAAGGTACAATATCGATTCAGCACTATAAAGATTGGACACTCACATATCACATTTTTTCTATTTAAATAAGCCTTTTTAGTTGTGCATGCCAAAGTTACAGTGATGTTTCTTCAAACAACCAATGTAGCTATCATGAACATGCACCATTGTTACTCTTGCATTCAAATTCATTAGTCTTGGATGATTTAAGTTTCTGTTTTGAAGTAATATATGTAATATTCATATATGAATTCAACGGTACGCAATTTATGAAATGGAGGCTATGTAATCATATGAGGTAACACTTTTAAGTAGCTGACTACAATATCCATTTCTTTTTGTGCGCCTCTACACTAACACGTCAATGCATTATGTTTAAAGTAAATAACCAATGGCACTAAATTTTCTATTTACACGAGAAATACATGGGCTGAGCGTTTGATCCCTTTTTTGTGAATGCGCCACTACACCCGTACGATTGGTTGCGCCCGTGTGAACGTCCAAGTTATCGGCACATCATCCCGAGTTATTGTCTTTTTTCTGGGGTGGACTTCACACCAGTTATTAACTGCTGACGCGTGCCCCGTGTACACAGTCTAGCATGACCTTCCCGCTAGCACGGTCCAAAATTAGTTGAAACTAGATACGAACGATCCCGCGGGCGGCAAAATCTCCCGCCTCCTTCTAAAATTTCCGCCACCTTAGTCTTTAGCATGCGAAATCCCCCTTTTGTCCTTGGTGCACGGAGACCAACAGTTACAATACCACCCTCATCTACATGATAGGTTGGGGCTACTTTGGTAACTTCTGGTTCCCCCACTACACGGCACCCCCATTTCCTCTCCCCCTCCCGCAAAAACGACTAACTCCACAGCACCAGAGCATCTTACATCACACTATCCGTACTTCATCGCCCTTTCTCCCCTCCCCTCTCAAAACCCTAGACTGCTCATCCATTGGCGTACCATAGCCCATTCACTGTCAGCGGCGTCCACCTCGCCGGATCTGCTTCTGCGGCCGCATCTACCCCTCCCACCTCCCCTAGAAACAAGTAGACTGCTCATCCACCACTGTACCACAGCCCATTCAGTGCCGGCCTTGTCCACGGCACCGAATCTGCTTCGCCGGTACTCTCGTCAACCGCCGCGCATCTACAGCGGCTCATTCGTACTCCCCACCGGAGACGCTTCGTCCACACCCCCCGGAGCCGCCCCACCGACGCCCCCATCGACGGCCTCTGATCCTCTTCGCCGACACCTTCCTCAACCCTACCGGAGCCGCTTCGCCGACACCTTCCTCAACCCTACCGGAGTAGCTTCTCCTATACCATTCTCAACCCTACCGGGGCCGCTTTGCCAACTCACAAGTCCACGGCCTCAGATCCGCTTCCTCACACCCTCATCCAACCTACCGGAGCAGCTTTTGACGCCCCATCCACGGCCGCAGATCCGCATCGTCGACACCACCCTTAACCCAACCACCGGAGCAGCTTCTGACGCCCCGTCCACGGCCACAGATCCGCATCATCGACACCTTCCTTAACCCAAACCACCGAAGCAGCTTCACCTACGCCCTCGTCCACAGCCATAGATCCGCTTCGCCCACACCGTAGTCCACCCTACCGGAGCCGCTCCACAAACACCCTACTCGACGGTTCTAGATCTCCTTACCGGACCCCGACAGCCGGCGTAGCATCATCACCCTCGACGTTTCTAACCTGATTCCCACAGTCTGGAGAGATGCCAAGCACCCGCCACGACCTAGGTACTTGTCACCTTTAAACCCATCCGGCATCACCTGCCCGTTGTACTTCAAATATACTAACCGATCGCTGTTACCTGTTATGCAGCTGGCAAAAACTACAAGGATGATGTTTCTTCTGGATCTAACAGCTTGGCCAACCAAGATCCTAGACTGAGGCATTGCTATGATCTTGTAAGCGTGTCTCTCTCTCTTGTATTGTTCTGTGCCTGCCAGCGTGCTTTGCTAGGATTTTCGACCAGTAATCCCTTTGTGCAGACAATGATTTCTACTACTGGCTGCTAAATTAGATATGTAGATGTCATACATGATACTACCTCGTACCTCCGTTCCTAAATATAAGTCTTTCTAGAGATTCCACTATAGGCTACATACGGAACAAAATGAGTGAATCTACACTCAAAAATGCATCTATATACATCTGTATGTGGTCCATACTAGAATCTCTACAAAGACGTATATTTAAGAACAGGGGCAGTACATTACACAAAATCGTAGGTGGCATGTAGGAATTCCAGTGCACTACATTAGGCTCCCTTAGAGTGCCTGCTAGTCCAGCATACAGAGTCATGGCTAGTTTATGGTACGCACACAATCGTTAATTGGTGGTTTAAATATGCGCAAGGGATATGCAATGTAGTATCATGCAGAGATGTCTGAAATTAGCCGTGTCAACTTGCAGATAGGGTTACACAATGAAAAAGTATAAGATGTAGTGCACCAGTGGCGACGGCTCACTGAGGAACCCTAGTGCTGCAGGCAGGGGATCGAGGTAGAGGGAAAGGGGAGAGGAGATGCAAGCGGGTAGGGCAATGAATGCTTGCGTGTTTGTTTTTACTTGAGGGTCAGGTGTGACACGGGCATCAGCAGTTGCATTTTGAGTGTAATATAGGCAGACAACAGAGTCATTTCACTATTCCCCTTCCCTTCAATTTTTAGTGAGGTTCTACCTGAAACACCCCCCTCCAAAGCGAAATTAGTTAAGCCCAAGCCCATAACTCAAAAATGACTTCTTTACATCTTTTATGGCTTATTTTGACAATATGCCCTAAAAAGGCGGAATCGAACTGGCCCTTAACCTGCAATTCAATTGTGCGTGCAATGATGAATCACTCCTACCTGCTATCTGTATATTTAGGCATCATCATACATGGCATAACCTAATACATGTGCATTCCATTGTAGAATCTGGAATATGCAATGTTTATGTTAGTTCATACGTTGCACATGATGTTTAAATGCCCCTTAAATCTGGTCAGTCAAGTGATGGTCTTTAAGCCTCCTTCTTTGCTTCTTTTCTTGATATGTAAGATTTTCTCACACATCTGTTCAATTGCTTGTTTGCATCAGGCGGCCATACTCGGACTGTTTGCTTTGATTACTTGTTGTTCTTGACCTAACACTCTAACAGAGCTTGTCAACCATTTAAACACTAAGGGCTGTTGTAGTGGGGCCTTGTCTAACTCATAGGTGACATAAAGGTTTGGCTGTACACTACAGTAGGCAAGTATGTTAGGAAAGTATGCATATTTATCTTCCAAGGAGACGAGTAACTAGTTGACACAATTATGTGGTGTTGTTTTGTTATAATCTCATCCTTTTGTGTTCACAGACTGGAAAGTATGCATATTTATCTTCCAAGGAGACGAGTAACTAGTTTGTGTCACCTTGCAGAGGGGGTGCAATGAAGATAAGATTGAGGATTTCCAAGTACAAGATGTTAGGAAGGAGCCTTGTAAGAGAAGTAGGAGCTGCGCTGAGCCTCTTCAACCTGCTAAGGTAAGTCACTGTATGCAACTCAACAGTTCAATTCCTTGTTTGTTTCAGGCATAGTTAATTTTTCTCTTTTCAATTGCTTTATTTGTCCTCAGTTAATGAGATGCCCAAATAATCATGCCTGATGTTCGATACTTGTATCACTATTAGTTGACATAATTAAAGGCCTTACCATTTAATTACTCTGCCGAAGTGTGCCTGAAGCTTTGAAGTCTATTAACCAACTATTATTGCATGAGGCTTACAATCTAGTTTATACTACGCTAATGATTGCATAGTTGCCTATTGTAGTATGTTTGTATGAAACCCTCTGCTATTCATTATGCTCCCTAAGACTTTAATTGAGGCATAGAATGGTCAACTGCTTGCTTACTTATACGCAACATGCTGTCTAAATTTGTAACTTGTCTGTGTTTTCGATTGGGCCCCAACATCATGCTCCTCTGGTGAGCTAAGAGGGATTTCTGTATGCAGGCTGCACAGACTATCTTTTTTATAATTTTTAAAACATCACCTGCTTATGCTTCATGACGTGTAACATTTTTTTTGAAAGTGATGTGTAACATTATTGTTAGTCCTGTTTTGCCATGTGGTACAAAATAGTGTCTTGTTCGCTTCACTGTTGTAACTATATTTTTGCCCTAGTCATGTGTACTTACAGAAACATTTCTGGATGAAGTGACATCAACACAAAGATCTGCGAGCAGTGCGGCATGGCCGTTACTGAATGATTATGGATTGGAATTCGAATGTGCTGATGTTCTCGAGCATCAACTAGAGGTGGCAAGACAACGTGTACATGATTGTCAACTTATAATCAACAAGTTGAGACTGGACATGCAGGTATTAGATGCAGGAGTCAAAAAATGAAACAAGACACTGAGGTAACCATGAAGGAATTGGAGATTTTGCAGACTGAAATTTGTGCTATCTGAATCCGGCCAATCCTATTTTCTGAAGAGATTATAGTTCAAATGGAGTTAAGTTGATGCGTGTCCATGATGTACGAGTTGTATTTGCCCAGTGTATGTAATTTGCTATTTGTGTATGCTTTATTATCACCTGTGTCGAACCATAATGCCCAGTGGGTACAATCGGCTATAATTTCTTTATTGTATAGTGTAGGATTATTCTACCTTTCTATGCCTTGATCTCTTTGTTGTAATAGTGTAGGCTTTTTATAGGTGATAGTATTGAGTAGGATAATTCTTTGAATATGCTATATCGTTCAAACGGGGGCCAATTCGCCCGACCATGGCCCTTCACGGGCCGTCGGATCCATGGGCCTTCTACGTCTCGTAGGATCCATGGGCCTTGTACGTCTCGTAGGATCCATGGGCCGCCGGCTCATTTATGGGTCTTGTACGGGCCTTTAATGGAAATCGTACGTTTTATGGGCTGACCATAACGGGCCGTTAATAGGCCGTATTTGGTGATGCTATGAAAATGACCCAACAGACTAACGGTCCACAAACGGGCCGACTGTAACGACAGGCTGAATTTGGCCCACAAACAGAAAATGACAGTAACGGGCCGTAAGTAACTGAATGCTGCAAATGAGCCCAAGAATAAATGGGCCCTCAGAAGGCCGAAAGTTAACTTGGGTTGGAAACGGCCCGATGGAATAATGGGCCGTTAATGGGTATAAAGTGATACACTGTTCATTACGGGTCAGTTTCACCACGGGCCGTTAATGGGTGTGAAGTAATACACTGTTCATTACAGGCCAGTTTCAGCACGGGCCGCTAATGGGCCAAGAGTTACAAAGGGCCTCATATGGGCCAAAAGACATCATGGGCTATACATGGGCCAGAAGTGAAAACGGGCTGGAATCATATTGGACGGCCCAGATGACGCTACTGGGCCTAATTCGGATAGGGTGTAACGGGCCCTGGGTTAGCGGGTTGTAAATGGGCTATATGCGAACATGTCGTTAATAGGCTTTCCATGGGCCGGCCCACCAGCTTTTGACCAAGTCAAATGGGCCAGCCTTTTCACAGGAATGGGCCACTGTTGGGTCGTGCCACGTGTTGACGTATCATAGGCGCCTTTTGTCCAGTGAGTGGATGACATCTGTCCCAACGATGAGCCAACACGTGTTTCCTCTAGCCAATGATGATTTTACACGTGGAAAATCCCCATTGGTCGGGGCTGTTAATAGGTTATTGGATCCAAAACCCGACCCGATGGCTTAACGGCGTTCCGTTACGGTGGATGCCACATGTCAGTCACCATTGACGAATGCACTTCTGTGACGCGTGATTTATTGCCATGGAAGTGGACACTTCCGTGATGATAATTTTGGTAATGCCCTGGAACACTTCTACGACAGCACAGGTATGACTATCTTGATTCTGTCATAAATTTGTCATGGATGTACATGCATGACAAAAAAAGCAACCTACTGTGACAAACACGTATCATCACGGAAGTGTATTTTTTTGTAGTGCATATTGTCGTGTCAAGCCTCTAACCCACCTTTCCTAGCAAATGTTGTTTGGCTATGTTACCGCTTTTGCTCAGCCCCTCTTATAGCATTGCTAGTTGCAGGTGAAGCTGAAGTTTGTTCCATGTTGGAACATGGATATGTTGGGATATCACAATATCTCTTATTTAATTTAATGCATCTATACACTTGGTAAAGGGTGGAAGGCTCGGCCTTATGCCTGGTGTTTTGTTCCACTCTTGCCGCCCTAGTTTCCGTCATACCGGTGTTATGTTCCTTGATTTTGCGTTCCTTACGTGGTTGAGTGTTATGGAAACTCCTCCAGCAAGGCCCTACCTTGGTTTTACATTTGCTTGACAACCTATTACCTTTCCCTTGGGTCGGCCTATTGGGGAACGTAGTAATTTCAAAAAAAAAATCCTACGCACGCACAGGATCATGGTGATGCATAGCAACGAGAGGGGAGAGTGTGTCCACATACCCTCGTAGACTGAATGCGGAGGCATTAGCACAACATGGTTGATGTAGTCGTATGTCTTCACGATCCGACCGATCCAAGTACCGAACGCACGGCACCTCTGAGTTCTGCACACGTTCAACTCGATGACGTCCCGCGAGCTCCGATCCAGCAAAGCTTCATAGGAGAGTTTCATCAGCACGACGGCATGGTGACGGTGATGATGATGTTACCGACGCAGGGCTTCGCCTAAGCACCGCTACGATATGATCGAGGTGGATTATGGTGGAGGGGGGCACCGCACACGCCTAAGAGATCAATGATCAATTGTTGTGTCTCCAAGGGGTGCCCCTCTCCCCGTATATAAAGGAGTGGAGGAGGGAGAGGGTCGGCCCTCTCTATGGCGCGCCCTAGGGGAGTCCTACTCCCACCGAGAGTAGGATTCCCCCTTTCCTAGTAGAACTAGGAGCCCTTCCAAGTAGTAGGAGTAGGAGAGAAGGAAAGGGAAAAGAGAAGAGAAAAAAGGAGGGGGCGCCACCCCTCCTCTTAGTCCAATTCGGACTAGGCCTTGGGGGGCGCAGCCTCTCCTCTCTCTTTCCCCTAAAGCCCAATAAGGCCCATCTACTCCCCGGCGAATTCCCGTAACTCTCTGATACTCCGAAAAATACCTGAATCACTCAGAACCTTTCCGATGTCCGAATATAGTCGTCCAATATATTGATCTTTACGTCTCGACCATTTTGAGACTCCTCGTCATGTCCCCAATCTCATTCAGGACTCCGAACTACCTTAGGTACATCAAAACACAAAAACTCATAATATCGATTGTCATCGAACTTTAAGCGTCCGGACCCTAGGGTTCGAGAACTATGTAGACATGATCGAGACACGTCTTCAGTCAATAACCAATAGCGGAACCTGGATGCTCATATTGGCTCCCACATATTCTACGAAGATCTTTATCGGTCAAACCGCATAACAACATACGTTATTCCCTTTGTCATCGGTATGTTACTTGCCCGAGATTCAATCGTCGGTATCTCAATACCTAGTTCAATCTCGTTACCGGCAAGTCTCTTTACTCGTTCCATAATACATCATCTCGTAACTAACTCATTAGTTACAATGCTTGCAAGGCTATAGTGATGTGCATTACCGAGTGGGCCCAGAGATACCTCTCCGACAATTGGAGTGACAAATCCTAATCTCGAAATACGCCAACTCAACAAGTACCTTTGGAGACACCTGTAGAGCACCTTTATAATCACCCAGTTATGTTGTGACGTTTGGTAGCACACAAAGTGTTCCTCCGGTAAACGGGAGTTGCATAATCTCATAGTCATAGGAACATGTATAAGTCATGAAGAAAGCAATAGCAACATACTAAACGATCAAGTGCTAAGCTAACGGAATGGGACAAGTCAATCACATCATTCTCCTAATGATGTGATCATGTTAATCAAATGACAACTCATGTCTATGGCTAGGAAACATAACCATCTTTGAGCAACGAGCTAGTCAAGTAGAGGCATACTAGTGACACTTTGTTTGTCTATGCATTCACACATGTACTAAGTTTTCGGTTAATACAATTCTAGCATGAATAATAAACATTTATCATGATATAAGGAAATATAAATAAAAACTTTATTATTGCCTCTAGGGCATATTTCCTTCAGTCTCCCACTTGCACTAGAGTCAATAATCTAGTTCACATCGTCCTGTGATTTAACGTCAATAGTTCACATCTTTATGTGATTAGTTCACATCTCCATGTGACTAACACCCAGAGGGTTTACTAGACTCAATAATCTAGTTCACATCGCTATGTGATTTACACCCAAAGAGTGATCATGTTTTGCTTGTGAGAAATTTAGTCAACGGGTCTGCCACATTCAGAGCCGTATGTATTTTGCAAATTTCTATGTTTACAATGTTGTGCACGGAGCTACTCTAGCTAATAGCTCCCACTTTCAATATGTATCTAGATCGAGACTTAGAGTCATCTAGATCGGTGTCAAAGCTTGCATCGACGTAACTCTTTACGACGAACTCTTTATCACCTCCATAACCGAGAAATATTTCCTTATTCCACTAAGGATAATTTTGATCGTTGTCCAGTGATCTACTCCTAGATAACTATTGTACCCTCTTGCCAAACTCTTGGTGAGGTACACAATAGATCTGGTACACAACATGGCATACTTTATAGAACCTATGGCCGAGGCATAGGGAATGACTTTCATTCTCTTTCTATCTTCTGCCGTGGTCGGGCTTTGAGTCTTACTCAATTTCACACCTTGTAATATAGGCAAGAACTCTTTCTTTGACTGTTCCATTTTGAACTACTTCAAAATCTTGTCAATGTATGTACTCATTGAAAAAACTTATCAAGCGTCTTGATCTATCTCTATAGATCTTGATGCTCAATATGTAAGTAGCTACACCGAGGTCTTTCTTTGAAGAACTCCTTTCAAATAATCCTTTATGCTTTCTAGAAAATTCTACATCATTTCTGATCAACAATATGTCATTTACATATACTTATCAGAAAGGTTGTAGTGCTCCCACTCACTTTCTTATAAATACAGGCTTCACCGCAAGTCTGAATAAAACCATATGCTTTGATCACTTTATCAAAGCATATATTCCAACTCCCAGATGCTTGCACCACTCCATAGATGGATCGCTGGAGCTTGCTCACTTTGTTAGCACCTTTAGGATCGACAAAACCTTCAGGTTGCATCATATACAACTCTTCTTCCAGAAATCCATTCAGGAATGCAGTCTTTACATCCATTTGCCAAATTTCATAATCATAAAACGCGGCAATTGCTAACATGATCCGGATGGACTTAAGCATCGATACGAGTGAGAAAATCTCATGGTAGTCAACACCTTGAACTTGTCGAAAACATTTTGCGACAATTCGAGCTTTGTAGATAGCAACACTACTATCAGCGTCCGTCTTTCTCTTGAAGATCCATTTATTCTTAATGACTCACCGATCATCGGGCAAGTCAATCAAAATCCATACTTTGTTCTCATACATGGATCTCGTCTCAGATTTCATGGCCTCAAGCCATTTCGCGGAATCTGGGCTCATCATCGCTTCCTCATAGTTCGTAGGTTCGTCATGGTCTAGTAACATGACTTCCAGAAAGGATTTCCGTACCACTCTAGTGCGGACCATACTCTGGTTGTCCTACGAGGTTCGGTAGTAACTTGATCTGAAGTTTCATGATCATCATCATTAGCTTCCTCACTAATTGGTGTAGAGATCACTAGAACTGATTTCTATGATGAACTACTTTCCAATTCGGGAGAAGGTACAATTACCTTATCAAGTTCTACATTCTTCCCACTCACTTCTTTCGAGATAAACTTCTTCTCAAGAAAGGATCCACTCTTTAGCAACAAAGATATTGCCTTTCGGATTGATACGTCCATTTTGCATCATGATTTTATATCGATATTTATTGCATTATGGACTGTTATTTCACTTTATGTCACAATACTTATGGCTATTCTCTCTTATTTTACAAGGTTTACATAAAGAGGGAGAATGTCGGCAGCTGGAATTCTGGGCTGGAAAAGGAGCAAATATTAGAGGCCTATTCTGCGCAACCTGAAACTTCATGGACATCTTAAAAGTAATAAAGAAAAATCCTCGCCAAAGATGAAGGCCAGGGGGGCCACACCCTTCTCACGAGGGTGGGGGGCGCGCCCCCTACCTCGTGGGCCCCCTGGTGGCTCTCCGACGTCCATCTTCTCCTATATGAAGTCTTTCGATGAGAAAAAAATCAGAAGCAATCTTTTGGGACGAGACTCCACCGCCATGAGGCGGGACCAATCTAGAGCTCCTGCATAGCTGTTCCGCCAGGGAAACTTCCCTCCGGGAAGGGGAAATCATCACCATCGTCATCACCAACGCTCCTCTCATCGGGAGAGGGCAATCTCCATCAACATCTTCACCAGCACCATCTCATCTCCAAACCCTAGTTCATCTCTTGTATCCAATTCTTGTCTCAAAGTCCGGGATCGGTGCTAGTAGGTTGCTAGTAGTGTTGATTACTCCTTGTAGTTGATGCTAGTTGGTTTATTTGGTGGAAGATCATATGTTCAGATCCTACATGCATATTATTACCCCTCTGATTATGAACATGAATATGCTTT
The DNA here is from genome assembly GCA_034509565.1 of Triticum monococcum. Classification (NCBI taxonomy): domain Eukaryota; kingdom Viridiplantae; phylum Streptophyta; class Magnoliopsida; order Poales; family Poaceae; genus Triticum; species Triticum monococcum. Next base: position 349,218,012 of record CM067845.1, read on the forward strand.
GTGAGTAATTATGTTCGTTCCTGAGGACAAGGGAGAAGTCTTGCTATGAGTAGTCATGTGAATTTGGTATTCGTTTGATATTTTGATAAGATGTATGTTGTCTAGCCTCTAGTGGTGTTATGTGAACGTCGACTACATAACACTTCACCATTATTTGGGCCTAGAGGAAGGCATTGGGGAGTAATAAGTAGATGATGGGTTGCTAGAGTGACAGAAGCTTAAACCCTAGTTTATGTGTTGCTTCATAAGGGGCTGATTTGGATCCATATGTTTCATGCTATGGTTAGGTTTACCTTAATACTTTTGTTGTAGTTGCGGATGCTTGCAATAGAGGTTAATCATAAGTGGGATGCTTGTTCAAGTAAGAACAGAACCCAAGCACCGGTCCACCCACATATCAAATTATCAAAGTATCGAACGCGAATCATATGAACGTGATGAAAACTAGCTTGACGATATTCCCATGTGTCCTCGGGAGCGCTTTTCCTATTATAAGAGTTTGTTTCGGCTTGTCCTTTGCTACAAAAAGGATTGGGCCACCTTGCTGCACCTTATTTACTTTTGTTACTTGTTGCTCGTTACAATTTACCTTATTACATAACTATCTATTACCACTTATTTCAGTACTTGCAGAGAATACCTTGCTGAAAATTGCTTATAATTTCCTTCTGCTCCTCATTGGGTTTGACACTCTTACTTATCGAAAGGACTACGATATATCCCCTATACTTGTGGGTCGTCAAGACTCTTTTCTGGCGCCGTTGCCGGGGAGTGTAGCGCTTCTGGTAGGTGGAATTTGGTAAGGAAAAATTTATATAGTGTGCTGAAATTTACTGTCACTTGTTACTATGGAAAGTAATTCTCTGAGGGGCTTGTTCGGGGTATCTTCACCCTGTCCAGTAGAGCAAAGAGTTGCTCCTCAACCTACTGAACCTATTAATGAAACTCCTTTTGAATTTCCTGTGGCTATGATGGAAAAACTGCTAGCTAATCCTTTTACAGGAGATGGAACAAAACATCCTGATGAGCACTTAATATATGTGGATGAAGTTTGTGGATTATTTAAGCTTGCAGGTATACCCGATGATGTTGCTAAGAAGAAGGTCTTCCCTTTATCTTTGAAGGGAGACACATTGATATGGTATAGGCTATGTGATGATATGAGATCGTGGGACTATAAAAGATTGAAGCTGGAATTTCATCAAAGGTATTACCCTATGCATCTTGTTCATCGTGATCGCAATAATATATATAATTTCTGGCCTCGCGAAGGAGAAAGCATCGCTCAAGCTTGGGGGAGGCTTAAATCAATGTTATATTCATGCCCGAATCATGAGCTCCCGAGAGAAATAATTATGCAAAGTTTTTATGCTCGGCTTTCTCATAATAATAAAACCATGCTTGATACTTCTTGTGTTGGCTCTTTTATGATGAAGACTATTGAATTCAGATGGAACTTATTGGATAGAATTAAACGCAACTCTGAAGATTGGGACCTCGACGAAGGTAAGGAGTCAGGTATGACACCTAAGTTTGATTGTGTTAAATCTTTTATGGATACCAATATTTTCTGTAAGTTTAGCACTAAATATGGACTTGATTCTGAGATAGTAGCTTCTTTCTGTGAAACTTTTGCTACTTATGTTGATCTCCCTGAGGAGAAGTGGTTTAAATATCATCCTCCCATAGAAGTAAAAGTAGCTGCACCTATTAAAGTTGAAGAAAAGACTATCACTTATAATGATCCTATTGTTCCTACTTCTTATGTCGAGAAACCACCCTTCCCTGTTAGAATAAAGGATCATGCTAAAGCTTCAACTGTTGTTCGAAAAAGCAATATTAGAACATATACACCTCCTGAGAAAGTTAAAGTAGAACCTAATATTGCTATTGTTAAATATCTCTTGTCTGGTAATATTGATGGGCATGTTATTCAGTTCGAAAGTGAAACTGCTAGAATTGCTAAACCTTATGATAAAGATAAACATAGACCTGTGGTAGGCGTGCCTTTTATTTCTGTTAAAATAGGAGATCATTGTTATCATGGCTTATGTGACATGGGTGCTAGTGCTAGTGTTATACATCATGACTTACACAAAGAAATTAAGAATGAAATTGCACCTGCTGAGTTAGAAGATATTAATGTCACAATTAAACTTGCTAATGGAGATACTATTGCACCAATTGGAATTTTTAGAGATGTTGAAGTCTTGTGTGGGAAAACTAAATATCCTGCTGATTTTCTTGTTCTTACTTCTCCACAAGATAGCTTTTGTCCCATTATATTTGGTAGACCCTTCTTAAATACTGTCAATGCTACCATAGACTGCACTAAGAATATTGTTACTGTTGGTTTGGATGATATGGTTCATGAGTTTAATTTCTCTAAATTTAGTAAACAACATCGTGAGGAAGAATTACCCAGTAAGGATGAAATTATTGGTCTTGTTTCTATTGTTGTACCTCCTAGTGATCCTTTAGAACACTATTTGCTAGACCATGAAAATGATATGTTCATGAATGAAAGAAGGGAAATAGATGAAGTATTCTTTAAACAGGAACCTATTCTGCAACACAACTTTCCTATTGAAATTTTAGGAGATCCTCCTCCACCCAAGGGTGATCCCGTGTTTGAGCTTAAACCGTTGCCTGATAATCTTAAATATGCTTATCTTGATGAAAAGAAGATATATCCTGTTATTATTAGTGCTAACCTTTCAGAGCATGAAGAAGAAAGATTATTGAAAACTCTGAAGAAGCATCGTGCTGCTATTGGATATACTCTTGATGATCTTAAGGGCATTAGTCTCACTCTATGTCAACATAAAATAAATTTGGAAGCAGATGCCAAACCAGTTCGTGATCCTCAACGACGTATGAATCCTAAAATGAAAGAAGTGGTAAGAAAAGAAATACTCAAGCTTCTGGAGGCAGGTATAATTTATCCCGTTGCTCATAGTGAGTGGGTAAGTCCTGTCCATTGTGTCCCTAAGAAGGGAGGTATTACTGTTGTTCCTAATGATAAAGATGAATTGATTCCACAAAGAATTATCACAGGTTATAGGATGGTAATTGATTTCCGCAAATTAAATAAAGCTACTAAGAAAGATCATTACCCCTTACCTTTTATTGATCAAATGCTAGAAAGATTATGCAAACACACACATTATTGCTTTCTAGATGGTTATTCCGGTTTCTCTCAAATACCTGTGTCGTCTAAAGATCAATCAAAGACTACTTTTACATGCCCTTTTGGTACTTTTTCTTATAGACGTATGCCTTTTGGTTTATGCAATGCACCTGCTACCTTTCAAAGATGCATGATGGCTATATTCTCTGACTTTTGTGAAAAGATTTGTGAGGTTTTCATGGACGACTTTTTGGTCTATGGTTCTTCTTTTGACGATTGCTTGAGCAATCTTGATCGAGTTTTGCAGAGATGTGAAGAAACTAATCTTGTCTTGAATTGGGAAAAGTGCCACTTTATGGTTAATGAAGGTATTGTCTTGGGGCACAAAGTTTCTGAAAGAGGTATTGAAGTTGATAAATCCAAGGTTGATGCTATTGAAAAGATGCCATGTCCCAAGGACGTCAAAGGTATAAGAAGTTTCCTTGGTCACGCCGGATTTTATAGGAGGTTCATTAAGGACTTCTCAAAAATTTCTCGGCCTCTGACTAATTTATTGCAAAAAGATATAGCATTTGTCTTTGATGATGATTGTGTAGAAGCATTTGAAATACTTAAGAAAGCATTAGTCTCTGCACCTATTGTTCAGCCACCTGATTGGAATTTACCCTTTGAAATTATGTGCGATGCTAGTGATTATGCTGTAGGTGCTGTTCTAGGGCAAAGAGTTGATAAGAAATTAAATGTTATTCATTATGCTAGTAAGACTCTAGACAATGCTCAAAGAAATTATGCTACTACTGAAAAGAGCTTTTAGCAGTTGTATTTGCTTGTGATAAGTTCAGACCTTATATTGTTGATTCTAAAGTAACTATTCACACTGATCATGCTGCTATTAAATACCTTATGGAAAATAAAGATGCTAAACCTAGACTTATTAGATGGGTTCTCTTGCTACAAGAATTTGATTTGCATATTGTTGATAGAAAGGGAGCTGAGAACCCCGTGGCAGACAACCTGTCCAGGTTAGAAAATATTCTTGATGACCCACTACCTATTAATGATGACTTTCCTGATGAACAATTAAATGTTATAAGTACTTCTCGTAGTACTCCATGGTATGCTGATTATGCTAATTATATTGTTGCTAAGTTTATACCACCTAGCTTCACATACCAGCAAAAGAAAAAATTCTTCTATGACTTGAGACATTACTTTTGGGATGACCCACATCTTTATAAAGGAGTAGATGGTGTTATTAGACGTTGTGTACCTGAGCATGAACAGGAACATATCCTACGCAAGTGTCATTCCAAGTCTTATGGAGGACACCACGCTGGAGATAGAACTGCACATAAGGTATTGCAATCTGGTTTTTATTGGCCTACTCTCTTCAAGGATGCCCGTAAGTTTGTCTTGTCATGTGATGAATGTCAAAGAATTGGTAATATTAGTAGACGTCAAGAAATGCCTATGAATTATTCTCTTGTTATTGAACTGTTTGATGTTTGGGGCTTTGATTATATGGGACCTTTTCCTGCCTCTAATGGATATACACATATTTTAGTTGCTGTTGATTACGTTACTAAGTGGGTAGAAGCTATTCCAACTAGTAGTGCTGATCATAACACTTCTATCAAAATGCTTAAGGAAGTTATTTTTCCGAGGTTTGGAGTCCCTAGATATTTAATGACTGATGCTGGTTCACACTTTATTCATGGTGCTTTCCGTAAAATGCTTGCTAAATATGATGTTAATCATAGAATTGCATCTCCTTATCACCCACAGTCTAGTGGTCAAGTAGAGTTGAGCAATAGAGAGCTCAAATTAATTTTGCAAAAGACTGTTAATAGGTCTAGAAAGAATTGGTCTAAGAAACTTGATGATGCATTATGGGCATATAGAACTGCATACAAAAATCCTATGGGTATGTCTCCATATAAAATTGTATATGGAAAAGCATGTCACTTACCTCTAGAACTAGAACATAAGGCATATTGGGCTATTAAGGAGCTCCACTATGATTTCAAACTTGTCGATGAGAAGAGGTTATTTGATATTAGCTCACTTGATGAATGGAGAACCCAAGCATATGAAAATGCCAAGTTATTTAAAGAAAAAGTTAAAAGATGGCATGACAAAAGGATACAAAAGCGTGAGTTTAATGTAGGTGATTATGTATTGCTATACAACTCTCGTTTAAGATTTTTTGCAGGAAAACTTCTCTCTAAATGGGAAGGCCCCTATGTTATCGAGGAGGTCTATCGTTCCGGTGCAATAAAAATCAACAACTTCGAAGGCACAAATCCGAAGGTGGTAAACGGTCAAAGAATCAAACATTATATCTCAGGTAATCCCATAAATGTTGAAACCAATATTATTGAAACTGTAACCCCAGAGGAATACATAAGGGACACTTTCCGGAACGTTTCAGACTCCGAAAGGGAATAGGTATGTGGTACGGTAAGTAAACCGACTCCAAAACAATTTTTAAGGCAATATTTCTCCATTTTGGAATATTTAGAAAAAATAGAAAAATAAGTAGCAGTCCGGGAAGGACACGAGGGCCCCACGAGGGTGGTGGGCGCGCCCTGCCCCTGGGCGCGCCCCCTACCTTGTGAGCGCCTCGTGTGCCTTCCGGACTCCGTTTTCTTGCGCGTTACGTATTTTGGTCGGTAAAAATTCATTATATATTCTCCCGAAGGTTTTGACTCCCGTATCACGCAAAAATCTCCTATTCTTGTTTCGAGCTGTTTTTCTGACAGATCTAGGTTATCATGACGGCCCCAAGCGCCTCCAAGGACAAGTTCTTCGAGAAGGTCATCAACCCTTACCTAACGGAGGTGTTGCGACACCCTAAAACCATTGAGATGCGTGATGGGTTGCTGCACATCCGCGATGAAGAGGGACCAAAAGGGACCGGGAGCATGGAGACGAGGCTCGAAGCAGTGGAGCAAAAAGTTTTCAAGTGCCAAAGGATGGTGGAGCGTGGAATCAACGCTAGCCACATGATGCTCGTGGAGTTCACCAACAACTACAAGCCGGATGCCAAGAATACTGAGGAGGCCATCTTCAAGCTACATGAGAAGATCGAACACCTCCAAGCCCAAGTCTATGACCTTCAAAACCAAAACTATGAGTATGAATATAGATTCAAAAGAATGAGTTTGGCTGCAGATTTGAGGATTCCGGAGACTCGATCATCTTTCTATGATGGTGAACCTATGCCTTGGAAGATGGATGACAAGCCCGCATCATCAACAACACCTCCACCGTCTCCTCCAACAAAGAAGAATTGAGTATCTGGGTATGGGCACTCCCCTTGGCAACTGCCAAGCTTGGGGGAGGTGCCCCGGTATCGTATCACAATCACAACTCCTATCTTTACCCTTTTTCTTAGTTCGATCCTATTAGTAGTATCTTGATCTAGTAGAATAAAGTTTATGGCATGATCTAGTTTTGAGTTTTGCTTTATGATCTCTCTATGTAATCAAGTCCGTGAGCTATATATAATAAAGATTAGTGTTGAGTCAAGGGCTTGATTATTTTGCCATGATCTTGGGTGAATAAAAGAAAGAGAAAAAGAATAAAAAGAAACAAAAAGTTCATATTGATCTTATTGAGAGTAATGACTTCACATAGAAAGAGTATGATGATTAAAAGTTGTTGGGAGTTGGCAGACATAGCTTTGGTCATTGTTGCAATTAATAGGAAGTAATAAGGAAAGAGAGGTTTTCACATATAGATATATTATCATTGACATCTTTTATGATTGGGAGCACTCATTAAAATATGACATGCTAAAGAGTTGATGTTGGACAAGGAAGACAACGTAATGAGTTATGTATTTCTTATATCTGAGATAAAGTATGTTGTCATGGATCCTCTAACTTGTTGAGCTTGCCTTTCCCCCTCATGCTAGCCAAATTCTCAGCACCAAGTAGAAATACTACTTGTGCTTCCAAATACCCTTAAACCAGTTTTGCCATGAGAGTCCACCATATCTACCTATGGATTGAGTAAGATCCTTCAAGTAAGTTGTCATCGGTGCAAAGCAATAAAAATTGCTCTAAATATGTATGATTGATTGGTGTGGGAGAAATAAGCTTTATACGATCTTGTGATGTGGAAGTAATAAAAGCGACGGACTGCATAATAAATGTTCATATCACAAGGGGCAATATAAAGTGACGTTCTTTCGCATTGATATTTTGTGCATCCAACCATAAAAGCGCATGGCAACCTCTGCTTCCCTCTGCGAAGGGCCTATCCTTTATTATTATCTTCTACCTTATGCAAGAGTCATGGTGATCTTCACCTTTCCTTTTTCATTTTATCCTTCGCCAAGCTCAGCATGTTGGAAAGAACATGATATATATATATATATATATATCTAATTGGATGTAGGGGAGCATGAACCATTATTGTTGACATTACCCTTGAGGTAAAAGGTTGTGGGGCAAAACTATAAGCCCCTATCTTTCTCTGTGTCCGATTAAAACTCCATAACCACAAGTATCGCGTGAGTGTTAGCAATTATGGAGGACTAAATGATAGTTGAGTATGTGGACTTGCTTTTAAGCTCTGACATAGACTCTTTCCGATGTTATGATAAATTGCAATTGCTTCAATGACTGTGATTATAGTTTGTCGGAGCCCAATAAGGTTTATGATTTATACTTTTGCATTGTGAATAGATCATCACTTGAACATAAGTAATCATATGACAAAATCTATATATGTTGTTGTTATGAGAATAATCATGATGCCTTCATGTCCATATTTTATTTTTATCGACGCCTCTACCTCTAAACATGAGGACATATTTATTGTTATCGGCTTTTCGCTTGAGGACAAGCGAGGTCTAAGCTTGGGGGAGTTGATACGTCCATTTTGCATCATGATTTTATATCAATATTTATTGCATTATGGACTGTTATTTCACTTTATGTCACAATACTTATGGCTATTCTCTCTTATTTTACAAGGTTTACATAAAGAGGGAGAATACCAGCAGCTGGAATTCTGGGCTGGAAAAGGAGCAAATATTAGAGGCCTATTCTGCGCAACTCCAAAAGTCCTGAAACTTCACGGGGCATCTTAAAAGAAATAAAGAAAAATCCTTGCCAAAGATGAAGGCCAGGGGGCCCACACCCTTCTCACGAGGGTGGGGGGCACCCCCCTAGGGCATGCCCCCCTACCTCGTGGGCCCCCTGGTGGCTCTCCGACGTCCATCTTCTCCTATATGAAGTCTTTCAATGAGAAAAAAATTAGAAGCAATCTTTCGGGACGAGACTCCGCCGCCACGAGGCGGAACCAATCTAGAGCTCCGGCAGAGCTGTTCCGCCGGGGAAACTTCCCTCCGGGAGGGGGAAATCATCACCACCGTCATCACCAACGCTCCTCTCATCGGGAGAGGGCAATCTCCATCAACATCTTCACTAGCACCACCTCATCTCCAAACCCTAGTTCATCTCTTGTATCCAATTCTTGTCTCAAAGTCCGGGATTGGTGCTAGTAGGTTGCTGGTAGTGTTGATTACTCCTTGTAGTTGATGCTAGTTGGTTTATTTGGTGGAAGATCATATGTTCAGATCCTACATGCATATTATTACCCCTCTGATTATGAACATAAATATGCTTTGTGAGTAATTACGTTCGTTCCTGAGGACAAGGGAGAAGTCTTGCTATGAGTAGTCATGTGAATTTGGTATTCGTTTGATATTTTGATAAGATGTATGTTGTCTAGCCTCTAGTGGTGTTATGTGAACGTCGACTACATAACACTTCACCATTATTTGGGCCTAGAGGAAGGCATCGGGGAGTAATAAGTAGATTATGGGTTGCTAGAGTGGCAGAAGCTTAAACCCTAGTTTATGCGTTGCTTCGTAAGGGGCTGATTTGGATCCATATGTTTCATGCTATGGTTAGGTTTACCTTAATACTTTTGTTGTAGTTGCGGATGCTTGCAATAGAGGTTAATCATAAGTGGGATGCTTGTTCAAGTAAGAACAGCACCCAAGCACCGGTCCACCCACATATCAAATTATCAAAGTATCGAACGTGAATCATATGAACGTGATGAAAACTAGCTTGACGATATTCCCATGTGTCCTCGGGAGCACTTTTCCTATTATAAGAGTTTGTTCCGGCTTGTCCTTTGCTACAAAAAGGATTGGGCCACCTTGCTGCACCTTATTTATTTTTGTTACTTGTTGCTCGTTACAATTTACCTTATTACAAAACTATCTGTTACCACTTATTTCAGTACGTGCAGAGAATACCTTGCTAAAAACCACTTATCATTTCCTTCTGCTCCTCGTTGGGTTCGACACTCTTACTTATCGAAAGGACTACGATAGATCCCCTATACTTGTGGGTCATCACGGATCTGTGATAGAAGGTGTACCCAGCAGTTTCTTTTGGGTATCCTATGAAGACACACTTTCCCGATTTAGGTTTGTGCTTATCAGGCTGAAACTTTTTCACATAAGCATCACAACCCCAAACTTTAAGAAACGACAGCTTAGGTTTCTAGCCAAACCATAGTTCATACGGTGTCATCTCAACGGATTAGACGGTGCCCTATATAACGTCAAAGTAGTTGTCTCTAATGCATAACCCCAAAACGATAGTGGCAAATTGGTAAGAGACATCATAGATTGCACTATATCCAATAAAGTACGGTCATGACGTTCGGACACACCATTATATTGTGGTGTTCCAGGTGGCATGAATTTGTGAAACAATTCCACATTGTTTTAGTTGAAGGCCAAACTCATAACTCAAATATTCGTCTCCGCGATCAGATCATAGAAATTTTCATTTCTTGTTATGATGTTTACTTCACTCTGAAATTCTTTCAAATTTTCAAATGTTTCATACTTATGTTTCATCAAGTAGATATACCCATATCTGCTCAAATCATATGTGAAGGTTAGAAAATAATGATACCCACCACGAGTCTCAACACTCATCGGACTGCATACATCAGTATGTATTATTTCCAACAAGTTTGTTGCTCGCTCCATTGTTCCGGAGAACGGAGTCTTAGTCATGTTGCCCATGAGGCATGGTTCGCAAGCATCAACTGATTCATAATCAAGTGATTCCAAAAGCCCATCAGCATGGAGTTTCTTCATGCGCTTTACACCAATATGACCCAAACGGCAGTGTCACAAATAAGTTGCACTATCATTATTAACTTTGCATCTTTTGGCTTCAATATTGTGAATATGTGTATCACTACGATCGAGATCCAACAAACCAATTTCATTGGGTGTATAACCATAGAAGGTTTTATTCATGTAAACAGAACAACAGTTATTCTCTAACTTAAATGAATAATAGTATTGCAATAAACATGATCAAATCATATTCATGCTCAACACAAACACCAAATAACATTTATTTAGGTTCAACACTAATCCTGAAAGTATAGGGAGTGTGCGATGATGATCATATCATTCTTGGAACTACTTCCAACACACATTGTCACTTCACCCTTAACTAGTTTCTGTTCATTCTGCAACTCCCGTTTTGAGTTACTACTCTTAGAAACTGAACCAGTATCAAATACCAAGGGGTTTGCTATAAACACTAGTAAAGTACACATCAATAACATGTATATCAAATATACCTTTGTTCACTATGCCATCCTTCTTATCCGCCAAGTATCTAGGGAAGTTCCACTTCCAGTGACCATTTCCTTTGCAGTAGTAGCACTCAGTTCCAGACTTGGGTCTAGCTTTGGGCTTCTATATGGGAGCAGCAACTTGCTTGCTATTCTTCTTTGAAGTTCCCTTTCTTTCCCTTTGCCCTTTTCTTGAAACTAGTGGTCTTGTTAACCATCAACACTTGATGTTATTTCTTGATTTCTACTATCACCGATTTGAGCATCGCGAAGAGCTTGGGAATTAATTTCGTCATCCCTTGCATACTATAGTTCATCACGAAGTTCCTGTAACTTGGTGATAGTGACTAGAGAACTCTGTCAATCACCTTTTTCTGGAAGATTAACTCCCACTTGATTCAAGCGATTGTAGTACTCAGACAATCTGAGCACATGCTCACTGGTTGAGCTATTCTCCTCCATCTTGTAGGCAAAGTACTGTGAGAGGTCTTATACCTCTCGACACGAGCATGAGTATGAAATACCAATTTAAACTCTTAGAACATCTTATGTGTTCCGTGGTGTTCAAAACGTTTTTGAAGTCCCAGTTCTAAGAGGTAAAGCATGGTGCACTAAACTATTAAGTAGTCATCATACCGAGCTTTGTCAAATGTTCATAACATGTGCATCTGCTCCTGCAATAGGTCTATCACCTAGTGGTGCATCAAGGACATAATTCTTCTATGCAGCAATGAGGATAATCCTCAGATCACGGATCCAATCCGTATCATTGCTACTAACATCTTTCAGCTTTATTTTCTCTAGGAACATATCGAAAATAAACGGGAAGCTATATCGCAAGCTATTGATCTACAACATAGATATGCTAATACTACCAGGACTAAGTTCATGATAAATTAAAGTTCAATTAATCATATTACTTAAGAACTCCCACTTAGATAGACATCCCTCTAATCATCTAAGTGATCACGTGATCCAAATCAACTAAACCATGTCCGATCATCACGTGAGATGGAGTAGTTTTCAATGGTGAACATCACTATGTTGATCATATCTACTATATGATTCACGCTCGACCTTTCGGTCTCCAGTGTTCCGAGGCCATATCTGCATATGCTAGGCTCGTCAAGTTTAACCCGAGTATTCTACGTGTGCAAAACTGGCTTGCACCCGTTGTATATGGACGTAGAGCTTATCACAACCGATCATCACGTGGTGTCTTGGCACGACGAACTTTGGCAATGGTGCATACTCAGGGAGAACACTTTTATTGTGAAATTTAGTGAGAAATCATCTTATAATGCTACCATCAGTCAAAGAAAAATAAGATGCATAAAGGATAAACATCACATGCAATCAATATAAGTGATATGATATGGCCATCATCATCTTGTGCTTGTGATCTCCATCTTCAAAGCACTGTCATGATCACCATCGTCACCGGCGCGACACCTTGATCTTCATCGTAGCATCATTGTCATCTTGCCAACTATTGCTTCTATGATTATCGCTATCGCTTAGTGAGAAAGTAAAGCAATTACAGGGCGATTGCATTGCATACAATAAAGCGACCACCATATGGCTCCTGCCAGTTGCTGATAACTCTGTTACAAAACATGATCATCCCATACAATATATATAGCATCATGTCTTGACCATATCACATCACAACATGCCCTGCAAAAACAAGTTAGACGTCCTCTACTTTGTTGTTGGAAGTTTTACGTGGTTGTTACGGGCTTAGCAAGAACCGTTCTTACCTACACATCAAAACCACAATCGTAGTTCCTCAAGTTAGTGTTGTTTTAACCTTCTCAAGGACTGGGCGTAGCCACACTCAGTTCAACTAAAGTTGGAGAAACTGACACCCACCAGCCACCTATGTGCAAAGCACGTCGGTAGAACCAGTCTCGCGTAAGCGTACGTGTAATATCAGTCCGGGCCGCTTCATCCAACAATACCGCCGAACCAAAGTATGACATGCTGGTAAGCAGTATGACTTGTATCGCCCATAACTCACTTGTGTTCTACTCGTGCATATAACATCTACGCAATAACCTGGCTTTGATACCACTGTTGGGGAACATAGTAATTTCAAAAAAAAATCCTACGCACACACAGGATCATGGTGGTGCATAAAAACGAGAGGGGAGAGTGTGTCCATGTACCCTCGTAGACTGAATGCGGAAGCGTTAGCACAACGCGGTTAATGTAGTCGTACATCTTCACGACCCGACCGATCCAAGTACCGAACGCACGACACCTCCGAGTTCTGCACACATTCAACTCGATGACGTCCCGCGAGCTCCTATCCAGCAAAGCTTCACAGGAGAGTTTCGTCAACACGACGGTGTGGTGATAGTGATGATGATGTTACCGACGCAGGGCTTCGCCTAAGCACCGCTATGATATGATCGAGGTGGATTATGGTGGAGGGGGGCACCGCACATGGCTAAGAGATCAATGATCAATTGTTGTGTCTCCAAAGGGTGCCCCTCTCCCCGTATATAAAGGAGTGGAGGAGGGAGAGGGCCGGCCCTCTCTATGGCATGCCCAAGGGGAGTCCTACTCCCACCGGGAGTAGGATTCCCCCTTTCCTAGTAGAACTAGGAGCCCTTCCAAGTAGTAGGAGTAGGAGAGAAGGAAAGGGAAAAGAGAAGAGAAGGAAGGAGGGGGCGCCGCCCCTCCCCTTACTCCAATTCGGACTAGGCCTTGGGGGGCGTGCAACCTCTCCTCTCTCTTTCCCCTAAATCCCAATAAGGCCCATCTACTCCCTGGCGAATTCCCGTGACTCTTCGGTACTCTGAAAAATACCTGAATCACTCGGAACCTTTCCGATGTCCGAATATAGTCGTCCAATATATCGATCTTTACGTCTCGACCATTTCAAGACTCCTCTTCATGTCCTCGATCTCATCCAGGACTACGAACTACCTTCTGTACATCAAAACACAAAAACTCATAATACCGATCGTCACCGAACTTTAAGCATGCGGGCCCTATGGGTTCGAGAACCATGTAGACATGACCGAGACACGTCTCCGGTCAATAACCAATAGCGGAACCTGGATGCTCATATTGGCCCCCACATATTCTACGAAGATCTTTATCGGTCAAACCACATAACAACATACGTTGTTCCCTTTGTCATCGGTATGTTACTTGCCCGAGATTCGATCATCGGTATCTCAATACCTAGTTCAATCTCATTACCGGAAAGTCTCTTTACTCGTTCTGTAATACATCATCCCGTAACTAACTCATTAGTTACAATGCTTGCAAGGCTTATAGTGATGTGCATTACCGAGTGGGCCCAAAGATACCTCTCCGACAATTGGAGTGACAAATCCTAATCTCGAAATACGCCAACTCAACAAGTACCTTTCGAGACACCTATAGAGCACCTTTATAATCACCCAGTTATGTTGTGACGTTTGGTAGCACACAAAGTGTTCCTCCGGTAAACGAGAGTTGCATGAAGAAAGCAATGGCAACACACTAAACAATCAAGTGCTAAGCTAACGGAATGGGTCAAGTCAATCACATCATTCTCCTAATGATGTGATCCTGTTAATCAAATGACAACTCATGTCTATGGCTAGGAAACATAATCATCTTTGATCAACAAGCTAGTCAAGTAGAGGCATACTAGTGACACTTTGTCTATGCATTCACACATGTACTAAGTTTCCGGTTAATACAATTCTAGCATGAATAATAAACATTTATCATGATATAAGGAAATATAAATAACAACTTTATTATTACCTCTAGGGCATATTTCCTTCACGACCAACCCGAGGGTCATCTTTATTTTAACCCCCCCCCCCCCCCGGGGCCAGTGCTTCTCTAAGTGTTGGTCCGAACTAGGCAGCCTGCGGGGCCACCTCGGGGAAACTTGAGGGTTGGTTTTACTTGTAGCTTGACCTATCCGGTGTTGCCCTGAGAACGAGATATGTGCAGCTCCTATCGGGATTGTCAGCACATCGGGCAGCTTTGCTGGTCTTGTTTTACCATTGTTGAAATGTCTTGTAACCGGGATTCCAAGACTGGTCGGGTCTTCCTGGGAGAAGGAATATCCTTCGTTGACCATGAGAGCTTGTGATGGGCTAAGTTGGGACACCCCTGCAGGGTATAAACTTTCGAAAGCCGTGCCCGTGGTTATGTGGCGGATGGGAATTTGTTAATGTATGGTTGTAGAGAACTTGACACTTAACTTAATTAAAATGCATCAACCGCATGTGTAGCTGTGATGGTCTCTTTTCGGCGGAGTCCGGGAAGTGAACACGGTTTTGGAGTTATGTTTGAACGTAAGTAGCTTCAGGATCACTTCTTGATCATTTCTAGCTTCATGACCATTGCGTTGCTTCTCTTCTTGCTCTTATTTGCGTATGTTAGCCACCATATATTCTTAGTGCTTGCTGCAGCTCCACCTCACTACCCTTTCCTACCCATAAGCTTAAATAGTTTTGATCTCGCGGGTGTGAGATTGCTGAGTCCTTGTGGCTCATAGATACTTCCAAACAGTTGCAAGTGCCGATGATACCAGTGCAGGTGACGCAACCCAGCTCAAGTGGGAGCTCGATGAAGATCTTGATCGTTGTTTTGTTTCGTTTCCTGTTGATCAGTAGTGGAGCCCAGTTGGGACGATCGGGGATCTAGCATTTGGGGTTGTCTTCTTTTATTTTGGTTCCGTAGTCGGACCTTGATTGTTTTCTGGATGATGTATGTTTAACTTGTATTTGTGTGAAGTGGCGATTGTAAGCCAACTCTTTATCCCTTTCTTATTCAGTAGATGGGATTGTGTGAAGATTACCCCTCTTGCGACAAACCTACCATGCGGTTATGCCTCTAAGTTGTGCCCCGACACGTGGGAGATATAGCCGCATTGTGGGTGTGATGTTACCACCAATGTCTTACTTTGATTCAACGATATTGTTGGATGTAGCAACCCGGACCGACACTACATGACCACGTTCATGAGACTGGTTCTACCGACGTGCTTCACACAAAGGTGGCTAGCGGGTGTCTGTTTCTCCAACTTTAGTTGAATCGAGTTTGACTACGCCCGGTCCTTGTTGAAGGTTAAAACATCACACTTGACGAAAAATCGTTTTGGTTTTGATGCGTACGTAAGAACGGTTCTTGCTAGAAGCCTGTAGCAGCCACGTAAAACTTGCAACAACAAAGTAGAGGATGTCTAACTTGTTTTTGCAGGGCATGTTGTGATGTGATATGGTCAAGACGTGATGAGATATAAATTTTTGTATGAGATGATCATGTTTTGTAAAAGTTATCGGCAACTGGCAGGAGCCTTATGGTTATCGCTTTATTGTATGAAATGCAATCACCATGTAATTGCTTTACTTTATCACTAAGCGGTAGCAATAGTCGTAGAAGCAATAGTTGGCGAGACGACAATGACGCTATGATGGATATCAAGGTGTCAAGCCGGTGACAATGGAGATCATGACGGTGCTTTGGAGATGGAGATCAAAGGCACAAGATGATGATGGCCATATCATGTCACATATTTTGATTGCATGTGATGTTTATCCTTTATGCATCTTATTTTGCTTAGTACGGCGGTAGCATTATAAGATGAACCCTCACTAAATTTCAAGGTATAAGTGTTCTCCCTAAGTATGCACCGTTGCTATAGTTTGTCGTGACAAGACACCACATGATGATCGGGTGTGATAAGCTCTACGTTCACATACAATGGGTGCAAGCCAGTTTTGCACGTGCAGAATACTCAGATTAAACTTGACGAGCCTAGCATATGCAGATATGGCCTCGAAACACTGAGACCGAAAGGTGGAATGTGAATCATATAGTAGATATGATCAACATAGTGATGTTCACCATTGAAAACTACTCCATCTCACGTGATGATCGGACATGCTTTAGTTGATATGGATCACGTGATCATTTAGATGACTAGAGGGATGTCTATCTAAGTGGGAGTTCTTAAGTAATATGATTAATTGAACTTTAATTTATCATGAAGTTGGTACCTGATAGTTTTTGCATATCTATGTTGTTGTAGATCAATGGCCTGTGCTACTGTCCCCTTGAATTTTAATGCGTTCCTAGAGAAAGCTAAGTTGAAAGATGATGGTAGCAACTACACGGACTGGGTTCGTAACTTGAGGATTATCCTCATTGCTGCATAGAAGAATTATGTCCTGGAAGCACCGCTAGGTGCAAGACCCGCTATAGGAGCAACTCTGGATGTTATGAACGTCTGGCAGAGCAAAGCTGATGACTACTCGATAGTTCAGTGTGCCATGCTTTACGTCTTAGAATCGGGACTTCAAAGACGTTTTAAACGTCATGGAAGCATATGAGATGTTCCAGGAGTTGAAGTTAATATTTCAAGCAAATGCCCGAGTTGAGAGATATGAAGTCTCCAACAAGTTCTATAGCTGCAAGATGGAGGAGAATAGTTCTATCGGTGAACATATACTCAATATGTCTGGGTATCATAACCACTTGACTCAGCCGAGAGTTAATCTTCCTAATGATAGTGGCATTGACAGAGTTCTTCAATCACTGCCACCAAGCTATAAAGGCTTCATGATGAATATGCAAGGGATGGAAAAGACTATTCTAGAGCTCTTCGCGATGCTAAAGGCTGCGGAGGTAGAAATCACGAAGGAGCATCAAGTGTTGATGGTTAACAAGACCACTAGTTTCAAGAAAAAGGGCAAAGGGAAGAAGGGGAACTTCAAGAAGAATAGCAAGCAAGTTGCTGCACAAGGGAAGAAGCCCAAGTCTGGACCTAAGCCTGAAACTGAGTGCTTCTACTGCAAAGGGGCCAGTCACTGGAAGCGGAACTGCCCCAAGTATTTGGCGGATAAGAAGGATGGCAAAGTGAACAAAGGTATATTTGATATACATGTTATTGATGTGTACCTTACTAATGCTCGTAGTAGTGCCTAGGTATTTGATACTGGTTATGTTGCTCATATTTGCAACTCAAAGCAGGGGCTACGGATTAAACGAAGATTGGCTAAGGACGAGGTGCCGATGCGCATGGGAAATGGTTCCAAAGTCGATGTGATCGTCGTTGGCACGCTACCTCTACATCTACCTTCGGGATTAGTTTTAGACCTAAATAATTGTTATTTAGTGCTAGCATTGAGCATGAACATTATATCTAGATCTTTTTTGATGCGAGACGGTTATTCATTTAAATCAGAGAATAATGGTTGTCCTATTTATATGAGTAATATCTTTTATGGTCATGCACCATTGATGAGTGGTCTATTTTTGTTGAATCTCGGTTGTAGTGATACACATATTCATAATATTGAAGCCAAAAGATGCAAAGTTAATAATGATAGTGCAACTTATTTGTGGCACTGCCGTTTAGGTCATATTGGTGTAAAGCACATGAAGAAACTCCATGTTGATGGGCTTTTGGAATCACTTGATGCTTGCGAACCATGCCTCATGGGAATGATGACTAAGACTCCGTTCTCCGGAACAATGGAGCGAGCAACTGACTTATTGGAAATAATACATACTAATGAATGCGGTCCGATGAGTGTTGAGGCTCGCGACGGGTATCGTTATTTTTTGACCTTCACAGATGATTTGAGCAGATATGGGTATATCTACTTAATGAAACATAAGTCTGAAACATTTGAAAAGTTCAAAGAATTTCAGAGTGAAGTGGAAAATCATCGTAACAAGAAAATAAAGTTTCTACGATCTGATCGTGGAGGTGAATATTTGAGTCATGAGTTTGGTCTTCATTTAAAACAATGTGGAATAGTTTCACAACTCACGCCACCTGGAACACCACAGCGTAATGGTGTGTCCAAACGTGGTAACCGTACTTTATTGGATATGGTGCGATCTATGATGTCTCTTACCGATTTACCACTATCGTTTTGGGGTTATGCATTAGAGACAATTGCATTCACGTTAAATAGGGCACCATCTAAATCGGTTGAGACGACACCGTATGAACCGTGGTTTGGCAAGAAACCTAAGCTGTCGTTTCTTAAAGTTTGGGGTTGCGATGCTTATGTGAAAAAGCTTCAGCCTGATAAGCTCGAACCCAAATCGGAGAAATATGTCTTCATAGGATACCCAAAAGAAACTGTTGGGTACACCTTCTATCAGAAATACGAAGGCAAGATCTTTGTTGCTAAGAATGGATCCTTTCTAGAGAAGGAGTTTCTCTCGAAAGAAGTGAGTGGGAGGAAAGTAGAACTTGATGAGGTAATTGTACCTTCTCTCGAATTGGAAAGTAAATCATCAGAGAAATACGTTCTCGTGATGCCTACACCAACTAGAGAGGAAGCTAATGATGATGATCATGAAACTTCAGATCAAATTACTACCGAACCTTGTAGGTCAACCAGAGCATGTTCCGCACTAGAGTGGTATGGTAATCCTGTTCTAGAAGTCATGTTACTAGACCATGACGAACCTACAAACTATGAGGAAGCGATGATGAGCCCAGATTCCGATAAATGGCTTGAGGCCATGAAATCTGAGTTAGGATCCATGTATGAGAACAAAGTGTGGACTTTGGTGGACTTGCCTGATGATCATCAAGCCATTGAAAATAAATGGATCTTCAAGAGGAATACAAGCACTGATGGCAGTGTTACTATCTACAAAGCTCGACTTGTCGCAAAAGGTTTTCTACAAGTTCAAGGTGTTGACTATGATGAGATTCTCTCACTCGTATCGGTGCTTAAGTCTGTCCGAATCATGTTAGCAATTGCCACATTTTATGAAATCCAGCAAACAGATGTCAAAAAACTACATTCCTTAATGGATTTCTTAAAGAAGAGTTGTATATGATGCAACTAGAAGGTTTTGTCGATCCTAAAGGTGCTAACAAAGTGTGCAAACTCCAGCGATCTATCTATGGACTGGTGCAAGCATCTCAGAGTTGGAATATACGCTTTGATGAGGTGATCAAAGCATATGGTTTTTTATACAGACTTATGGTGAAGCCTGTATTTACAAGAAAGTGAGTGGGAGCCCCGTAGCATTTCTGATATTATATGTGGATGACATATTGTTGATCGGGAATTATATATAATTTCTGGATAGCATAAAAAGGATACTTGAATAAGAATTTTTCAATGAAAGACCTCGGTGAAGCTGCTTATATATTGGGCATCAAGATCTATCGAGATAGATCAAGACACTTGATAGGACTTTCACAAAGCACCTACCTTGATAAAGTTTTTGAAGCAGTTCAAAATGGATCAGTCAAAGAAAGGGTTATTGTCTGTGTTACAAGGTGTGAAGTTGAGTAAGACTCAAAACCCGACCACGGCAGAATATAGAGAGAGTGAAAGTCATTCCCTATGCCTCAGTCATAGGTTCTATAAAGTATGACATGTTGTGTACCAAACATGTTGTGTGCCTTGCCATGAGTTTGGCAGGGGGTACAATAGTGATCCAGGAGTAGATCACTAGACAGCGGTCAAAATTATCCTTAGGTACCTAAAGAGGACTAAGGAAATGTTTCTCGGTTATGGAGGTGATAAAGAGTTCATCGTAAAGAGTTAAGTTGATGCAAGCTTTGACACCGATCTAGATGACTCTGAGTCTTGATCTGGATACATATTGAAAGTGGGAGCAATTAGCTAGAGTATCTCCATGCATAGCATTTTAGACAGAAATTTGCAAAATACATACGGACCTGAATGTGGCAGACCCGTTGACTAAACTTCTCTGACAAGCAAAACATGATCACACCTTAGTGCTCTTTGGGTGTTAATCACATAGCGATGTGAACTGGATAATTGACTCTAGTAAATCCTTTGTGTGTTGGTCACATGGCGATGTGAACTATGGGTGTTAATCACATAAAGATGTGAACTATTGGTGTTAAATCACATGGCGATGTGAACTAGATTATTGACTCTAGTGCAAGTGGGAGACTGAAGGAAATATGCCCTAGAGGCAATAATAAAGTTGTTATTTTATATTTCCTTATATCATGATAAAATTTTTATTATTCATGCTAGAATTGTATTAACCGGAAACTTGATAGATGTGGGGATACATAGATAAAACACAGTGTCCCTAGTAAGCCTCTACTAGACTAGCTCGTTAATCAAAGATGGTTAAGTTTCCTAGCCATAGACATGTGTTGTCATTTGATGAACAGGATCACATCATTAGGAGAATGATGTGATGGACAAGTCCCGTATGTTAGCTTAGCTTAATGATCGTTAAGTTTTATTGCTATTGCTTTCTTCATGACTTGTACATATTCCTTTGACTATGAGATTATGCAACTCCCGGATACCGGAGGAATACCATGTGTGCTATCAAACGTCACAACATAACTGGGTGATTATAATGATGCTCTACAGGTATCTCTGAAGGTGTTTGTTGGGTTGGTATAGATTGAGATTAGGATTTGTCACTCTGAGCATCGGAGAGGTATCTCTAGGCCCTCTCGGTAACGCACATCATGATAAGCCTTGCAAGCAATGTGACCAATGAGTTAGTTATGGGATGATGCATTATGGAACAAGTAAAGAGACTTGCTGGTAACGAGATTGAACTAGGTATGAAGATACCGACGATCGAATCTCGGGCAAGTAACATACTGATGACAAAGGGAATAACGAATGTTGTCATTATGGTTTGACCGATAGAAATCTTCGTAGAATATGTAAGAACCAATATGAGCATCCAGGTTCCGCTATTGGTTATTGACCGGAGAGGTGTCTCGGTCATGTCTACATAGTTCTCGAACCCGTAGGGTCCGCACGCTTAACGTTTGATGACGATTTTGTATTATATGAGTTATGTGATTTGGTGAACGAATGTTGCTCGGACTCCCGAATGAGATCACGTACATGACGAGGAGTCTCGAAATGGTCGAGAGGTAAAGATTCATATATAGGACGATAGTATTCGGACACCGGAAGTGTTCTGGGGGTACCGGGTACGTATCGGGGCACCCGAAGGGGTTCCGGGCAACCCCCGGCAAGCTATATGGGCCTAATGGGACAAGAGGGGAAACACACCAGCCACTAAGGGGCTGGTGCGCCCCCTCCCCATATGAGCTGGCCAAATTGGAGAAGGAAAGGGGAAGAAGGAAAGGGAAAAGGGAACAGGATTCCCCCTTCCCCCTGTTCCCTTCCTAGTCTGAATAGGAATAGAAAAGGGGGAGGCCGAATTGAGAGGACCCCAAGTAGGATTCGTCGTACTTGGGGCGCCCCCTTTGCTGCCTCTCCTCCCCTCCAACCAATATATATGTGGGGGAGCCGCTAGAACACACAACAAACATTGTTAGTCGTGTGCGGCGTCCCCATCCACAGTTCACGCCTTCGGTCATATTCACGTACTGCTTAGGCGAAGCCCTGCATGGATCACTTCATCATCACCGTCACCATGTCGTCGTGCTAACGGAAATCTCCCATGACACTTTACTGGATCAAGAGTTCGATGGACGTCAATCTTTGAAGACCAAATCAATGAATTTAAGAATGTATCCATGATGCACTTGACATTGATTCCTTTCCATAAATGTTGTCTTATTCTATCAAACTTGATTCCTTTTCATAGATTTGGTCTTCAAAGATTGATTCCTTTCCATAATGACATTACTAAATTCGGCAATTAAAACTAGATTAAGTATATCAATGGGCTAAAAACCAGTTTAAATAAATTGTTAGGATAGAAAATAATGATGTCTGTGGGAGGGGGGGTTAACCGAATGGAGGCAACGCTACCAATTCACCATGGCGTACATGTCTGTGCCAATTCTGATAGTATGCCGAGCAAAAACCAAACTATTGGACATAGAAAAAATTAAACAGAAAAAAGGAAACCAAAAAATGAAAAATGAAAACACGCACACGCATCACATGGGCCGACCAACTTTGATTATTGTTGATGTTCATGTAAGATTTGATTTGATTTGAATATGAGTGGTGGAAGACAAGGAAAGCTTGGATTTGGTTGAGATTTCTTAAGATTTGATTTAAATTGAGTTAATGCATGATGTTGTTTTGGGAAAGTGTCAATTTGATTGAGTTAATGCATGCTTCAAAGGCCCCGGCCCAAATTGGCCACACTTAAGTGAAAGGTCACCTATAAGACGCCCGCGGGCATAATATTGGGTTTGCCGAGGGGTTGATGGGACTGTGGCGAGACTATCAACTCCCCCATTTGGAATAGAGATATCCCAAATTCTCAATGGACTCCTTAAGCCAAAGCAAACTCCATCCATTGGTGTCACAGTCGTCAAACTAGTCGACCTTATCACCTAAATAACTCCAAAGAAAAATCCAAAGTACACTAAAGTGTGACGAATCACCTAAAATTCGAACATAGTTTAACCGAATGGAGGCAACACTACCAACTCACCATGGTGTACATGTTTGTGCCAATTCTGATAGTATGCCGAGCAAAAACCAAACTATTGGTCATAGAAAAAAATTAAATAGAAAAAAGGAAACCCAAAAATGAAAAATAAAAACGCACACACGCATCACATGGGCGGACCAACTTTGATTATTGTTGATGTTCATGTAAGATTTGATTTGATTTGAATATGAGTGGTGGAAGACAAGGAAAGCTTGGATTTGGTTGAGATTTCTTAAGATTTGATTTGAATTGATTTGATGCATGACATTGTTTTGGGAAAGTGTCGATCTAATTGAGTTAATGCACACTTCAAAGGGCCGGCCCAAATTGGCCACACTTAAGTGAAAGGTCACCTATAAGACACATGTGGGCGTAATATTGGATTTGCCGAGGGGCTGGTGGGACTGCGGCGAGACTATCAACTCCCCCATTAGGAATAGAGATATCCCAAATTCTCAATGGACTCCTTAAGCCAAAGCAAACTAAAGGAAATATGCCCTAGAGGCAATAATAAAGTTGTTATTTATATTTCCTTATACCATGATAAATGGTTATTATTCATGCTAGAATTGTATTAACCAGGAACTTGGTACATGTGTGAATACATAGACAAAACAGAGTGTCCCTAGTATGCCTCTACTTGACTAGCTCGCTAATCAAAGATGGTTATGTTTCCTGACCATAGACATGTGTTGTCATTTGATGAACGGGATCACATCATTAGAGAATGATGTGATGGACAAGACCCATCTGTTAGCTTAGCATAATGATCGTTTAGTTTTATTGCTATTGCTTTCATCATGACTTATACATGTTCCTCTGACTATGAGATTATGCAACTCCCGAATATCAAAGGAACACCTTGTGTGCTACCAAACGTCACAACGTAACTGGGTGATTATAAAGATGCTCTACAGATGTCTCCGAAGGTGTTTGTTGGGTTGGCATAGATCAAGATTAGGATTTGTCACTCCGTGTATCAGAGAGGTATCTCTGGGCCCTCTCGGTAATGCACATCACTATAAGCCTTGCAAGCAATGTGACTAATGAGTTGGTCATGGGATGATGCATTATGGAACGAGTAAAGAGACTTGCCGGCAATGAGATTGAACTAGGTATGATGATACCGACGACTGAATCTCGGGCAAATAACATACTGATGACAAAGGGAACAACATATGTTGTTATGCGGTTTGACCGATAAAGTTCTTCGTAGAATATGTAGGAGCCAATATGAGCATCTAGGTTCCGCTATTGTTTATTAACCGAAGATGTGTCTCGGTCATGTCTACATAGTTCTCGAACCCGTAGGGTCCTCACGCTTAACATTCGATGACGATTTGTATCATGAGTTATGTGATTTGATGACCGAAGTTTTTTCGGAGTCCCGGATGAGATCACAGACATGACGAGGAGTCTCAAAATGGTCGAGACGTAAAGATCGATGTGTTGGAAGGCTATATTTGGACATCGAAAAGGTTCTGAGTGGTTCGGGTATTTTTCGGAGTACCGGAGAGTTACGGGAATTCCTGGGGGGAGTATTGGGCCTTCATGGGCCTTGGTAGAAAGGAGAGAAGGGCCACAAGGGGAGGCCGCGCGCCCCCCATGGGCTGGTCCAGATTGGATTAGGGAGGCAGCGGCGCCCCCTTCTTTCCTTCTCCCTCTCCTACTCCTTCCCTCTTTCCCCTCTTGGAAAAGAAAGGGGACTCCAACTATGATTGGGAATCCTAGTTGGACTCCCCCTATAGGCACGCCCATCCTAGGCCGGCCTCCTCTTCCCCCCTTCTTTATATACGTGGGCAGGGGGCACCCCAAAGACACAAGTTGATCTTTTAGCCGCATGCGGTGCCCCCTCCAAAGTTACACACCTCGGTCATATCGTTGTAGTGCTTAGGCGAAGCCCTACATCGGTAACTTCATCATCACCGTCACCACGCCGTCGTGCTGACGGAATTCTCCCTCGGCCTCAACTAGATCAAGAGTTCGAGGGACGTCATCGAGTTGAACGTGTGCTGATCGCGGAGGTGCCGTGTGTTCGGTACTTGGATCGGTTGGATCATGAAGACGTTCGACTACATCAACCGTGTTAGTAAACGCCTCCGCTTTCGGTCTACGAGGGTACGTAGACACACTCTCCCCTCTCGTTGCTATGCATCTCCTAGATAGATCTTGCGTGATTGTAGGTAAATTTTTTGAAATACTGTGTTCCCCAACAGTGGCATCCGAGCTAGGTCTATGCGTAGATGTTATATGCACGAGTAGAACACAAAGAGTTGTGGGCGATAATAGTCATACTGCTTACCAGCATGTCATACTTTGATTCGGCGGTATTGTTGTATGAAGCGGCCCAAACCGACATTACATGACCACGTTCATGAGACTGGTTCTATCGACGTGCTTCGCACACAGGTGGCCAGTGGGTGTTTGTTTCTCCAGCTTTAGTTGAATCGAGTGTGACTACGCCCGGTCCTTGTTGAAGGTTAAAACAACACACTTGATGAAAAATCATTGTGGTTTTGATGCGTAGGTAAGAACGGTTCTTGCTAGATGCCCGTAGCAGCCACGTAAAACTTGCAACAACAAAGTAGAGGACGTCTAACTTGTTTTTGCAGGGTATGTTGTGATGTGATATGGTAAAGACGTGATGAGATAAAAATTGTTGTATGAGGTGATCATGTTTTGTTAAAGTTATCGGCAACTGGAAGGAGCCTTATGGTTCTCTCTTTAATGCATAAGATGCAAGCGCTATATAATTGCTTTACTTTATCGCTATGCGATAGCAATAGTTGCAAAAGCAATAGTTGGCGAGACGACCATGTGACGACACATTGATAAAGATCAAGATGATGGAGATCATGGTGTCATGCCGGTGACGATGAAGATCATGACGGTACTTTGGAGATGGAGATCAAAGGCACAAGATGATGATGGCCATATCATGTCACATATTTTGATCGCATGTGATGTCTATCTTTTATGCATCTTATTTTGCTTAGTACGACGGTAGCATTATGAGATGATCCCTTACTAAAATTTCAAGGTATAAGTGTTCTCCATAAGTATGCACCGTTGCGATAGTTCTTCGTGCTGAGACACCATGTGATGACCGGGTGTGATAAGCTCTATGTTCACATACAACGGGTGCAAGCCAGTTTTGCACAAGCAGAATACTCAGGTTAAACTTGATGAGCCTAGCATATGCAGATATGGCCTGGGAACACTGAGACCGAAAGGTCCAGCGTGAATCATATAGTAGATATGATCAACATAGTGATGTTCACCATTGAAAACTTCTCCATCGCACATGATGATTGGACATGGTTTAGTTGATATGGATCACGTGATCATTTAGATGACTAGAGGGATGTCTATCTAAGTGGGAGTTCTTAAGTAATATAATTAATTGAACTTAAATTTATCATGAACTTAGTCCTGATAGTATTTGCATATCTATGTTGTAGATCAATAGCTCGCGTATAGCTTCCCCGTTTTATTTATAATATGTTCCTAGAGAAAACCATGTTGAAAGATGTTAGTAGCAATGATGCGGACTAGCTCTGTGATCTGAGGATTATCCTCCTTGCTGCACAGAAGAATTATGTCCTTGATGCACCGCTAGGTGACGGACCTATTGCAGGAGCAGAGGCAAACGTTATGAACATTTGGCAAGCCCGGTATGATGACTACTTGATAGTTTAGTGCGCCATGCTTTACGGCTTAGAACCAGGACTTCAAAAACGTTTTGAACGCCACAAAGCATATAAGATGTTCCAAGAGTTGGAATTAGTATTTCAGACTCATGCCCGTGTCGAGAGGTATGAGACCTCTGACAATACTTTTCCTACAAGATGGAGGAGAATAGCTCAACCAGTGAGCATGTGCTCAGATTGTCTGGGTACTACAATTGCTTGAATCAAGTGGGAGTTAATCTTCCAGATAAGATAGTGATTGACAGAGTTCTCTAGTCACTATTACCAAGTTACTGGAACTTAGTGATTGATACGTCCCCAACATATCTATAATTTTTGATTGCTCCATGCTATATTATCTACTATTTTGGACATTATTTGGTTTTATTATCCACTTCTATATTATTTTTGGGACTAACCTATTAACCGGAGGCCCAACCCAGAATTGCTGTTTTTTTTGCATGTTTTAGGGTTTCGAAGAAAAGGAATATCAAACGGAGTCCAAACGGAATGAAACCTTCGGGAACGTGATTTTCTCAATGAACAAGACCCAGGAGACCTGGACCCTACGTCAAGACACAAAAGAGGCGGCCACGAGGTAGGGGGCGCGCCTACCCCCCCCCCCCCCAGGCGCGCCCTCCACCCTCGTGGGCCCCCTGTTGCTCCACCGACGTACTCCTTCCTCCTATATATACCTACGTATCCCCAAACGATCAGATACGGAGCCAAAACCCTAATTCCACCGCCATAACTTTCTGTATCCACGATATCCCATCTTGGGGCCTGTTCCGGAGCTCCGCCGGAGGGGGCATCGATCATGGAGGGCTTCTACATCATCACCATAGCCCCTCCGATGAAGTGTGAGTAGTTCACCTCAGACCTATGGGTCCATAGTTATTAGCTAGATGGCTTCTTCTCTCTTTTTGGATCTCAATACAATGTTCTCCCCCTCTCTTGTGGAGATCTATTCAATGTAATCTTCTTTTTGCGATGTGTTTGTTGAGATTGATGAATTGTGGGTTTATGATCAAGTCTATCTATGAACAATATTTGAATCTTCTCTGAATTCTTTTATGTATGATTGGTTATCTTTGCAAGTCTCTTCGAATTATCAGTTTGGTTTGGCCTACTAGATTGATCTTTCTTGCAATGGGAGAAGTGCTTAGCTTTGGGTTCAATCTTGTGGTGTCCTTTCCCAGTGACAGTAGGGGCAGCAAGGCACATATTGTATTGTTTCCATTGAGGATAACAAGATGGGGTTTTCATCATACTGCATGAGTTTATCCCTCTACATCATGTCATCTTGCTTAAGGCGTTACTCTGTTTTCATTAACTGAATACTCTAGGTGCATGCTGGATAGCGGTCGATGAGTGGAGTACTAGTAGTAGATGCAGGCAGGAGTCGGTCTACTTGTCTCGGACGTGATGCCTATATACATGATCATACCTAGATATTCTCATAACTATGCTCAATTCTGTCAATTGCTTAACAGTAATTTGTTCACCCACCGTAAAATACTTATGCTCTCGAGAGAAGCCACTAGTGAAACCTATGGCCCCCGGGTCTATCTTCATCATATTAATCTCCCAATACTTAGTTATTTCCTTTGCTTTTTACTTTGCTTTTATTTTACTTTGCATATTTATCACAAAAAAACTAAAAATGTTATCTTATCATATCTATCAGATCTCACTCTCATAAGTGGCCGTGTAGGGATTGACAACCCCTTATCATGTTGGTTGCGAGGATTTATTTGTTTTGTGCAGGTGCGAGGGACTCGCGCGTAGCCTCCTACTGGATTGATACCTTGGTTCTCAAAAACTGAGGGAAATACTTACGCTACTTTGCTGCATCATCCCTTCCTCTTCAGGGAAAACCAATGCAATGCTCAAGAGGTAGCAAGAAGGATTTCTGGCGCTGTTGCCGGGGAAGTCTATGCAAAAGTCAATATACCAAGTACCCATCACATACCCTTATCTCCCGCATTACATTATTTGCCATTTGCCTCTCATTTTCCTCTCCCCCACTTCACCCTTGCCGTTTTATTCGCCCTCTCTCTCTCTCTATCCTGCCTCTCTTCCTCTATTTGCCTCTTTTTGCCCGCTTGCTTTTTGTTTGCTTGTGTGTTAGTTTGCTTGCTTGTCACGATGGCTCAAGATAACACTAAATTATGTGACTTCACCAATAACAACAATAATGATTTTATTAGCACTCCAATTGCTCCTCTTCCCGATGCTGAATCTTGTGAAAGTAATACTGCTTTGCTGAATCTTGTCATGAAAGATCCGTTTTCCGGCCTTCCTGGTGAAGATGCTGCTACCCATCTAAATAGCTTCGTTGATTTGTGTGATATGCAAAAGAAGAAAGATGTGGATAATGATATTGTTAAATTGAAGCTATTTCCTTTTTCGCTTAGAGATCGTGCTAAAGCTTGGTTTTCGTATTTGCCTAAAAATAGTATTGATTCATGGAACAAGTGCAAAGATGCTTTTATCTCTAAGTATTTTCCTCCCGCTAAGGTCATCTCTCTTAGAAACGATACTATGAATTTTAAGCAACTTGATCATGAACATGTTGCTCAAGCTTGGGAGAGAATGAAACTAATGACACGTAATTGCCCTACTCATGGTTTAAATTTGTGGATGATTATACAAAAAATTTATGCCGGATTGAATTTTGCTTCTAGAAATCTTTTAGATTCGGCCACGGGAGGCACTTTTATGGAAATCACTTTAGGAGAAGCTACTAAACTCCTAAATAATATTATGGTTAATTATTCTCAATGGCATACTGAAAGATCTACTAATAAAAAGGTGCATGTGATAGAAGAAATTAATGTTTTGAGTGGAAAGATGGATGCACTTATGAAATTATTTGCTAGTAAGAGTGTTTCTTCTGATCCTAATGATATGCCCTTGTCTACTTTGATTGAGAATAATAATGAATCTATGGATGTGAATTTTGTTGGTAGGAATAATTTTGGTAACAACGCATATAGAGGAAATTTCAATCCTAGGCCTTATCCTAGTAATCCCTCTAATAATTATGCTAATTCCTACAACAATTCTTATGGAAATTATAATAAGATGCCCTCTGATTTTGAATCTAATATTAAAGAATTTATTACTTCGCAAAAGGGTTTCAATGCTATGATTGAAGAAAAATTGCTTAAGATTGATGAGTTGGCTAGGAACGTTGATCGGATTTCTCTTGATGTTGATTCTTTAAAACTTAGATCTATTCCACCTAAGCATGATATCAATGAGTCTCTCAAAGCCATGAGAATTTTCATTGATGAGTGCAAAGAAAGAACCGCTAGGATGCGTGCTAAGAAAGATGCCTTTTATAAGAGTGTGTTCTTCTAGTTCCTATGAAAATAAAGATGAAGATCTAAAAGTTATTGATGTGTGACCTATTAAATCTTTGTTTTGCAATGTGAATCTTGATAATGATGGGACTGAATATGATCCACCTTTACCTAGAAGGCGTTCCAAGAATTTGGAATTTTTTGATCTTGATGCTAAAATTGATAAAAGTGGGATTGAACAAATTAAAACCCTAGATGTTGCTAAACCCACTATTATGGATTTCAAGGAATTTAACTATGAAAATTGCTCTCTGATTGATTGTACTTACTTGTTGCAATCCATGCTAAATTCTCCTCACGCTTATAGTCAAAATAAAGTGTTTAATAAACATATCGTTGATGCCTTGATGCAACCTTATGAAGAAAAACTTGAATTGGAAGTTTCTATCCCTAGAAAACTCTATGATGAGTGGGAACCAACTATTAAAATTAAAACTAAAGATCATGAATGCTATGCTTTATGTGATTTGGGTGCTAGTGTTTCCACAATTCCAAAGACTTTGTGTGATTTGTTAGGTTTCCGTGATTTTGATGATTGCTCTCTAAACTTGCACCTTGCGGATTCCACTATTAAGAAATATATGGGAAGAATTAATGATGTTATTATTGTTGCAAATAGGAATTATGTGCCCGTAGATTTTATTGTTCTTGACATAGATTGCAATCCTTCATGTCCTATTATTCTTGGTAGACCTTTTCTTAGAATGATTGGTGCAATTATTGATATGAAGGAAGGAAATATTAGATTCCAATTTCCGTTAAGGAAAGGCATGGAAAACTTTCCTAGAAAGAAAATTAAATTACCTCATGAATCTATTATGAGAGTCACTTATGGATTGCCTACCAAACATGGCAATACCTAGATCTATCCTTACTTGTTATGCCTAGCTAGGGGCGTTAAACGATAGCGCTTGTTGGGAGGCAACCCAATTTTATTTTTATTCCTTGATTTTTGCTCCTGTTTAGTAATAAATAATTTATCTAGCCTCTGTTTTGGTTGTGTTTTTGTGTTTAATTAGTGTTTGTGCCAAGTAGAACAGTTGGGAAGACTTGGGGAAAGTCTTGTTACACTTGCTGTAAAAAACAGAAACTTTAGCGCTCACGAGAACTGCTGTCATTTTTATTTGGAAAGTGCTATTTAGTTAAATCTTTTTGAAGATTATTAATAGATAAATTCCTCACATCCAGCAATTTATTTTAGAATTTTTGGGGTTCCAGATCTTGCGCTAGCTACAGATTACTACAGACTGTTCTGTTTTTGACAGATTCTGTTTTTCGTGTGTTGTTTGCTTATTTTGATGAATCTATGGCTAGTAAAATAGTTTATAAACCATAGAGAAGTTGGAATACAGTAGGTTTAACACCAATATAAATAAATAATGAGTTCATTATAGTACCTTGAAGTGGTCTTTTGTTTTCTTTCGCTAACGGAGCTCACGAGATTTTCTACTTTGAGTTTTGTGTTGTGAAGTTTTCAAGGTTTTCGTAAAGATTTGATGGATTATGGAATAAGGAGTGGCAAGAGCCTAAGCTTGGGGATGCCCATGGCACCCCCAAGATAATCTAAGGACACCTAAAAGCCAAAGCTTGGGGATGCCCCGGAAGGCATCCCCTCTTTCGTCTACTTCTATCGATAACTTTACTTGGAGTTATATTTTTATTCACCACATGATATGTGTTTTGCTTGGAGCGTCTTGTATGATTTGAGTCTTTACTTTTTAGTTTACCATAATCATCCTTGATGTACACACCTTTTGAGAGAGCCATACATGATTCGGAATTTGTTAGAATACTCTATGTGCTTCGCTTATATCTTTTGAGTTATATAGTTTTGCTCTAGTACTTCACTTATATCTTTTAGAGCACGGTGGTGGATTTGTTCTATAGAAACTATTGATCTCTCATGATTCACTTAGATTATTTTGAGAGTCTTAAATAGCATGGTAATTTGCTTAAAATCCTAATATGCTAGGTATTCAAGATTAGTAAAATTTTCTTATGAGTGTTTTGAATACTAAGAGAAGTTTGATGCTTGATGATTGTTTTGAGATATGGAGGTAATAATATCAAAGTCGTGCTAGTTGAGTAGTTGTGAAATTGAGAAATGCTTGTGTTGAAGTTTGCAAGTCCCGCAGCATGCACGTACGGTAAACGTTATGTAACAAATTTGAAACATGAGGTGTTATTTGATTGTCCTCCTTATGAGTGGCGGTCGGGGATGAGCGATGGTCTTTTCCTACCAATCTATCCCCCTAGGAGCATGCGCGTAGTGCCGAGGTTTTTGATGACTTGTAGATTTTTGCAATAAGTATGTGAGTTCTTTATGACTAAGTTGACTCCATGGATTATACGCACTCTCACCCTTCCATCCTTGCTAGCCTCTTCGGTACCGTGCATTGCCCTTTCTCACATTAAGAGTTGGCACAAACTTCGTTGGTGCATCCAAACCCCGTGATATGATACGCTCTTTCACACATAAACCTCCTTATATCTTCCTCAAAACAGCCACCATACCTACCTATTATGGCATTTCCATAGCCATTCCGAGATATATTGCCATGCAACTTTCCACCATTCCGTTTATCATGACACATTTATTATTGTCATATTGCATGATCATGTAGTTGACATTGTATTTGTGGCAAAGCCACCGTTCATAATTCTTTCATACATGTCACTCTTGGTCCATTGCATATCCCGGTACACTGCCGGAGGCATTCATATAGAGTCATCTTTTGTTCTAGTATCGAGTTGTAATCATTGAGTTGTAAATAAATAGAAGTGTGATGATCATCATTTTCTAGAGCATTGTCCCAAGTGAGGAATTATAAAAAAGAGAAAGGCCATAAAAAAGAGAAAGGCCAAATAAAAAATGAGAGAAAAAGAGAGAAGGGACAATGTTACTATCCTTTGCCACACTTGTGCTTCAAAGTAGCACCGTAATCTTCATGATAGAGAGTCTCTTGTTTTGTCACTTTCATATACTAGTGGGGATTTTCATTATAGAACTTGGCTTGTATATTCCAACAATGGGCCTCCTCAAGTGATGCACACCCACTTAGTTTCTTTTGTTCAGCTTTCATACATTTATAGCTCTAGTGCATCCGTTGCATGGCAATTCCTACTCCTTGCATTAACATCAATCGGTGGGCATCTCCATAGCCCATTGATTAGCCTCGTTGATGTGAGACTTTCTCCTTTTTGTCTTCTCCACATAACCCCCCTCATTATATTCTATTCCACCCATAGTGTTATGTCCATGGCTCGCGCTCATATATTGTGTGAAAGTTTATAGGTTTGAGATTACTAAAGTATGAAACAATTGCTTGGCTTGTCATCAGGGTTGTGCATGATGAGAGCATTCTTGTGTGACGAAAATGGAGCATGACTAAACTATATGATTTTATAGGGATGAACTTTCTTTGGCCATGTTATTGTGAGAAGACATAATTGCTTTGTTAGTATGCTTGAAGTATTATTATTTTTATGTCAATATGAACTTTTGTCTTCAATCTTTCGGATCTAAACATTCAAACCACAATTAAGAAGAATTACATTAAAATTATGCCAAGTAGCACTCCACATCAAAAATTATGTTTTTATCATTTACCTACTCGAGGACGAGCATGAATTAAGCTTGGGGATGCTTGATACGTCTCCAACGTATCTATAATTTTTGATTGCTCCATGCTATATTATCTACTATTTTGGACATTATTGGGCTTTATTATCCACTTTTATATTATTTTTGGGACTAACCTATTAACTGGAGGCCCAACCCAGAATTGTTGTTTTTTGCTTGTTTTAGGGTTTCGAAGAAAAGAAATATCAAACGGAGTCCAAACAGAATGAAACCTTCGGGGACGTGGTTTTCTCAACGAACAAGGCCCAGGAGACTTGGACCCTACATCAAGACACAAAAGAGGAGGCCACGAGGTAGGGGGGCGCGCGTACCCCCCCCCCCCGGCGCGCCCTCCACCCTTGTGGCCCCCCTGTTGCTCCACCGACGTACTCCTTCCTCCTATATATACCTACGTACTCCCAAACGATCAGATACGGAGCCAAAACCCTAATTCCACCGCCGCAACTTTCTATATCCACGAGATCCCATCTTGGGGCCTATTCTGGAGCTTCGTCAGAGGGGGCATCGGTCACGGAGGGCTTCTACATCAACACCATAGCCGCTACGATGAAGTGTGAGTAGTTCACCTCAGACCTACGGGTCCATAGTTATTAGCTAGATGGCTTCTTCTCTCCTTTTGGATCTCAATACAATGTTCTCCCCCTCTCTTGTGGAGATCTATTCGATGTAATCTTCTTTTTGCGGTGTGTTTGTTGAGACCGATGAATTGTGGGTTTATGATCAAGTCCTATGAACAATATTTGAATCTTATCTGAATTCTTTTATGTATGATTGGTTATCTTTGCAAGCCTCTTCGAATTATTAGTTTGGTTTGGCCTACTAGATTGATCTTTCTTGCAATGGGAGAAGTGCTTAGCTTTGGGTTCAATCTTGCGGTGTCCTTTTCCAGTGACAGTAGGGGCAGCAAGGCACGTATTGTATTGTTGCCATCGAGGATAACAAGATGTGGTTTTCATCATATTGCATGAGTTTATCCCTCTACATCATGTCATCTTGCTTAAGGCGTTACTCTGTTTTCATTAACTTAATACTCTAGATGCATGCTGGATAGCGGTCGATGAGTGGAGTAATAGTAGTAGATGCAGGCAGGAGTCGGTCTACTTGTGTCAGACGTGATGCCTGTATACATGATCATACCTAAATATTCTCATAACTATGCTCAATTCTGTCAATTGCTTAACAGTAATTTGTTCACCCACCGTAGAATACTTATGCTCTCGAGAGAAGCCACTAGTGAAACCTATGGCCCCCGGGTCTATCTCCATCATATTAATATCCCAATACTTAGTTATTTCCTTTGCTTTTTTACTTTGCTTTTATTTTACTTTGCATCTTTATCACAAAAATACCAAAAAATTATCTTATCATATCTATCAGATCTCACTCTCATAAGTGGCCGTGTAGGGTTTGACAACCCCTTATCGCGTTGGTTGCGAGGATTTATTTGTTTTGTGCAGGTGCGAGGGACTCACGCGTAGCCTCCTACTGGATTGATACCTTGGTTCTCAAAAACTGAAGAAAATACTTACGCTACTTTGCTGCATCATCCCTTCCTCTTCAGGGAAAACCAACGCAGTGCTCAAGAGGTAGCAATGATGAACTATAATATGCAATGGATGACGTAAAATGATTCCCGAGCTCTTCACGATGCTGAAATCGGCGAAGGTAGAAATCAAGAAAAGCATCAAGTGTGGATGGTTAACAAGACCACTAGTTTCAAGTAAAAGAGCAAGGGAAAGAAAGGGAACTTCAAGAAGAATGGCAAGCAAGTTGCCACTCCCATGAAGAAGCCCAAAGCTAGACCCAAGCCTAAAACTGAGTGCCTCTACTGCAAAGGAAATGGTCATTGGAAGCGGAACTGCCCTTAATACTTGGTGGATAAGAAGGATGGAAAAGTGAACAAAAGTATATATGATATACATGTTATTGATGTGTACTTTACTAGTGTTCATAGTAGCCCCTGGGTATTTGATACTGGTTCAGTTGCTATGATTAGTAACTTGGAACAGGAGTTAACATAGACTAGTTGAGGGCGAGGTGACGATGTGTGTTGGAAGTAATTCCAAGGTTGATAAGATCACCATCGCACACTCCCTTTACCTTCGGGATTAGTGCTGAACCTAAAATAAATGTTATTTGGTGTTTGTGTTGAGCATAATATGATTGGATCATGTTTATTGCAATACGGTTATTCATTTAAGTCAAATAGTAATTGTTATTCTGTTTACGTGAATAATATCTTCTGTGGTCATACCCCCAAGGTGAATGGTTTATTGAATCTCGATCGTAGTAATACACATATTCATAATATTGATGCCAAAAGATGCAAAGTTGATAATGATAGTGCAACATACTAGTGGCACTGCCGTTTAGGTCATATTGGTGTAAAGTGCACGAAGAAACTCCATGTGGATGGACTTTTAGAATCACTTGATTATGAATCATTTGATGCTTGCGAACCATGCCTCATGGGCAAGATGACTAAGACTCCGTTCTCCGGAACAATGAAGCAAACCACTGACTTATTGGAAATAATACATACTGATGTATGTGATCTGATGAGTGTTGAGGCTCGTGGCGGGTATCGTTATTTTCTGACCTTCACAGATGATTTAAGCAGATATGGGTATATCTACTTAATGAAACACAAGCCTGAAACATTTGAAAAGTTCAAAGAAATTCAGAGTGAAGTTAATAATCATCGTAACAAGAAAATAAAGTTTCTACGATCTGATCGCGGAGGCAAATACTTGAGTTACCAGTTTGGCCTTCGTTTAAAACAATGTGGAATAAATTTCACAACTCATGCCACCTGGAACACCATGGAGTAATGGTGTGTCCAAACGTCGTAACCGTACTTTATTAGATATGGTGCGATCTATAATGTATCTTACCGATTTACCACTGTCATTTTGGGGTTATGCATTAGAGACAGCTGCATTCACGTTAAATAGGGCACCGTCTAAAAATCCATTGAGACGACACCGTATGAACTGTGGTTTAGCAAGAAACCTAAGCTGTCGTTTCTTAAAATTTGGGGTTGTGATGCTTATGTGAAAAAGTTTCAACCTGATAAGCTCAAACCCAAATCGGAGAAGTGCGTCTTCATAGGATACCCAGAAGAAACTGTTGGGTACACCTTCTATCATAGATCCGAAGGTAAGATCTTTGTTGCTAAGAGTGGATCCTTTCTAGAGAAGGAGTTTCTATCGAAATAAGTGAGTGGGAGGAAAGTAGAACTTGATGAGGTAATTGTAGCTTCTCTCGAATTGGAAAGTAGCTCATCACTGAAATCAGTTCCAGTGATGCCTACACCAATTAGTGAGGAAGTTAATGATGATGATCATGAAACTTCAGATCAAGTTACTACAGAACCTCGTAGGTCAACCAGAGTACGTTCCGCACCAGAGTGGTACGGTAATCCTGTTCTGGAAGTCATGTTACTAGACCATGACGAACCTACGAATTATGAGGAAGCGATGATGAGCCCAGATTCCGCGGAATGGCTTAAGGCCATGAAATCTGAGATGGGATCCATTTATGAGAACAAAGTGTGGACTTTGATTGACTTGCTCAATGATCGGTGAGCCATTCAGAATAAATGGATCTTCAAGAGGAAGATGGACGTTGATAGTAGTGTTACTATCTACAAAGCTCGAATTGTCGCAAAATGTTTTCGACAAGTTCAAGGTGTTTACTACGATGAGATTTTCTCACTCGCATCGATGCTTAAAAGTCTGTCTGAATTATGTTAGCAAATTGCCACATTTTATGAAATCTGGCAAATGGATATCAAAACTACATTCCTTAATGGATTTCTTAAAGAAGAGTTGTATATGATGCAACTAGAAGGTTTTGTCAATCCTAAAAGTGCTAACAAAATGTGCAAGCTCCAGAGATCCACCTATGGACTGGTGCAAGCATCTCAGAGTTGGAATATACGCTTTGATAAGTTGATCAAAGCATACAATTTTATACAGACTTGTGGTGAAGCCTGTATTTACAAGAAAGTGAGTGGGAGCACTGCAACCTTTCTGATAAGTATATGTGAATGACATATTGTTGATCGGAAATGATGTAGAATTTTCTGGAAAGCATAAAGGAGTGTTTGAAAGGAGTTTTTCAAAGAAAGACCTCGGTGAAGCTGCTTACATATTGGGCATCAAGATCTATAGAGATAGATCAAGACACTTAATAAGATTTTTCAATGATTACATACCTTGACAAGTTTTTTGAAGTAGTTCAAAATGGAATAGTCAAAGAAGGAGTTCTTGCCTGTATTGCAAGGTGTAAAGTTGAGTAAGACTCAAAACACGACCACCACAGGAAATAGAAAGAGAATGAAAGTCGTTCCCTATGCCTCAGCCATAGGTTCTATAAAGTATGCTATGCTGTGTACCAAACCTATTGTGTACCTTGCCATGAGTTTGGCAAGGGGTACGATATTGATCCAGGAGTGGATCA
Organism: Triticum monococcum; assembly: GCA_034509565.1. Lineage (NCBI taxonomy): Eukaryota > Viridiplantae > Streptophyta > Magnoliopsida > Poales > Poaceae > Triticum > Triticum monococcum. Next base: position 349,256,301 of record CM067845.1, read on the forward strand.
CTTGATAGCGGTCAAAATTATCCTTATAAGACTAAGGAGATATTTCTTGGTTATGGAGGTGATAAAGAGTTTGTCGTAAAGAGTTATGCCAATGCAAGCTTTTACACCGATCTGGATGAGACTAAGCTTCTCTCACAAGCAAAACATGATCACACCTTAGTACTTTTTGGGTGTTAATCACATATCGATGTGAACTAGATTATTGATTCTAGAAAAACCCTTTGGGTATTAGTCACATGGCGATGTGAACTAATCACATGGTGATGTGAACTATTGGTGTTGAATCACATGGCGATGTGAACTAGATTATTGACTCTAGTGCAAGTGGGAGACTGAAGGAAATATGCCCTAGAGGCAATAATAAAGTTGTTATTTATATTTTCTTATATCATGATAAATGTTTATTATTCATGCTAGAATTGTATTAACCATAAACTTAGTACATGTGTGAATACATAGACAAAACAGAGTGTCCCTAGTATGCCTCTACTTGACTAGCTCGTCAATCAAAGATGGTTATGTTTCCTGACCATAGACATGTGTTGTCATTTGATGAACGGGATCACATCATTAGATAATGATGTGATGGACAAGACCCATCCGTTAGCTTAGCATAATGATCGTTTAGTTTTATTGCTATTGCTTTCATCATGACTTATACATGTTCCTCTAACTATGAGATTATGCAACTCCCGAATACCAGTGGAACACCTTGTGTGCTATCAAACGTCACAACATAACTGGGTGATTATAAAGATGTTCTATAGATGTCTCCGAAGGTGTTTGTTGGGTTGGCATAGATCAAGATTATGATTTGTCATTCCGTGTATCGGAGAGGTATCTCTGGGCCCTCTTGGTAATGCACATCACTACAAGCCTTGCAAAGCAATGTGACTAATGAGTTGGTCACGGGATGATGCATTACGAAACGAGTAAAGAGACTTGCCGGCAACGAGATTGAACTAGGTATGATGATACCGACGATCGAATCTCGGGCAAGTAACATACTGATGACAAAGGGAACAACGTGTGTTGGTATGCGGTTTGACCGATAAAAGATCTTCGTAGAATATGTAGGGGCCAATATGAGCATCCAGGTTTCGCTATTGGTTATTGACCGGAGATGTGTCTCGGTCATGTCTACATAGTTCTCGAACCCGTAGGGTCCGCACGCTTAATGTTTGATGACGATTTGTATTATGAGTTATGTGCTTTGATGACCGAAGTTTGTTTGGAGTCCCAGATGAGATCACGAACATGACGAGGAGTCTCGAAATGGTCGAGACGTAAAGATCGATATAATGGAAGGCTATATTCGGACATCGGAAAGGTTCTGAGTGGTTCGAGTATTTTTCGGAGTACCAGAGAGCTACGGGAATTCGACGGGGGAAGTATTGGGCCTTCATGGGTCTTGGTGGAAAGGAGAGAAGGGCCATAAGGGGAGGCCGCGCGCCCTCATGGGCTGGTCCGAATTAGACTAGGGAGGGAGCGACACCCCCCTCTTTCCTTCTCCCTCTCCTACTCCTTCCCTCTATCCCCTCTTGAAAAAGGATGGGGACTCCAACTACGATTGGGAATCCTAGTTGGACTCCCCTATAGGCACACCCCTCCTAGGTCGGCCTCCTCTTCCCCCCTCCTTTATATACGTGGGCAGGGGGCACCCCAAAGACACAAGTTGATCTTTTAGCCGTGTGCGGTGCCCCCCTCCATAGTTACACACCTCAGTCATATCGTTGTAGTGCTTAGGCGAAGTCCTGCGTCGGTAACTTCATCATCACCGTCACCACGCCGTCGTGCTGACGGAACTCTCCCTCGGCCTCAGCCGGATCAAGAGTTCCAGGGACGTCATTGAGCTGAACGTGTGCTGATCGCGGAGGTGCCGTGCGTTCGGTACTTGGATCGGTTGGATCGCGAAGACGTTCGACTATATCAACCGCGTTACTAAACGCTTCAGCTTTCGGTATACGAGGGTACGTAGACACACTCTCCCCTTTCGTTGCTATGCATCTCCTAGATAGATCTTGCGTGATCGTAGGTAAATTTTTTGAAATACTGCGTTTCCTAACACAAACTCCATCCATTGGTGTCACAGTCATCAAACTAGTCGACCTTATCACCTAAATAACTCCAAAGAAAAATCCAAAGTACACAGTGTGACGAATCACCTAAATTTCGAACATAGTTTAATCAGATCTTTTGCGAAATAATCAAACATGATCTAAGGAATAAGGCTGAACATTACAACAATCCTAAACATGACCTAAATTACATAGGTTTAGTGCAAGGCATGTGAATCAAACCATATTAATTAATTTCTTCAACTACGATCTTTACACAGCCGACTATCACATAACCTAGACCTAAATCTTTAACCTCTGCACAAATGACATAAAAGAGCGTCTCATAAAAAATTGACCGGCTCTAATTCCTAAATCAGCGGCGATCAAAATTGCTGATCAAACTTTTACTAGATGTGACCTTGGCCCCTCACCTCGAGTGCACCTAAAACACAAGGGGATCATATTTACTAACCGTGCCCAGGTGTTTCATCTTCCCATTGACAATGGTGAGCATCAACCATTTGATGGAGTCTTCAGCTCGCCAAGATCATCACAAGTCACCGGCGTTGTTGCCGTCACCGCCATGATGAGAGAGGAGAGGAAAACCAAAGTGTCGGGGGTGATCAATTGAAGACTAAATCAATGTGAGGTCCTTTTCGTAGAAGTATATGTAAACGCCCTCTTTTGTCCACGTCAACGCCAACGTAGCCGATTTTTATCCTGCTTGGATGCATTTGCAATTTTATGGCCTCCTGTTATGGTTTTGCAGGTTCATGTACTAAAGCGTAATTTTTTTTGAACTGCTAAATGGTGTTTTTTTTGAACTGCTAAATGGTGCATTTCGCCAAGCCCCCCTCGAAATTTCAGAGTTCCCGCTGGGCTGCCGATTCGAACGAAACAGGAAACTTCCAGACAAATTCAATTCCCCATCGCCATCTCACATCCCCGTTCCCGACGCCGCCGCCTCCGACGACGACTCCGGCGACGGCCGCATTTCCGGCGATATATACGCATGGACTCTTCGACGCACATCCCCGCCGCCGCCGGATCCGGTGAGGCACCCCTCTCTCTCTCTCTCTCTCTCTCTCTCTCTCCCCCCCCCTCTCTCTCTCTCTCTCTCTCTCTCTCTCCCTCTGCGCGCGCGCGATTTGATTCAGTTATCCAATGGGGATCTTGGTGGGTGGGGGACCTAGGACCTAGATTTTGCGTCCGCGTGCTTCTCCACCGTTTTTAGCGCAACCAAATTTCCCTCCAGGTTTTACTTGGTCCAAGCTGCTGTTATTGTGCGTCCATCTGTACTGCTTCACGCCATTCAGCGATGAATTCATTGGTAGTAATTCTAGATTTCTGATTTGGCACAGATTCTCCTCCGCTCCCTGAAACTTGTGACAAAGAGAATATCTATCAAGACCGCGGCATTGTCTCCGATTGCCCGATGCTGCACAGGGAGGGGACTGTCTCTACAAAGAGGAAAAAGAAGCCTGGCGGGTTCAACCTCAGGAAGAGCATAGCATGGAACCCTGCTTTCTTCACTGAAGAAGGTTCGGTAGTTTTTTTGCAGATCTTCATGTCAGACTGGGCTGGAGCTAACGGTTTTGTAAAATTCGCAGGTGTTTTAGATAACATGGAGCTTTCTGTGCTCAGTGGCTCACAAATGAAGGCAAACAGGAGCCCTGGCTCAGGGGTTGGTGGTATCGTTTCCCCATTGTGTAGGTATGGGAGATCCGACGGTTCATCCGTACTGAAGGAAGTCGTGGAGAACTCTCATGGAAAATTGCTTGTGAAGTATCGAAGCGCCGAAAACAAGGGAAGGAAATTGTTTTCTCCTGCAAAAAATTCTGAGCGGCATGAACAGAGAGAACTTCCGGTCAGTTCGCCACTAAGCGCATAGTTCACTTGTGGTAGTGGTGGACACTAATAATCATGCAATAACATTGCTCTTTCTGACCAATTGCAGGGAAAGCAGGATAAGAAGTCAGCACGAAGCATTCAAAATTCAATACCGCGGTCACCAGCAGGATATGCATATCCTTTGTCAAGTTTTAAGATAATTGGACAATCTTAGTTTTTTGTTACCACTTACCATCAGTAGGTTTAACTTATCGCCAATACTGCTGTACGACGTTTTCTTGATACCTATAAATACTGTTAGTCTTAACGTAGTTATACACAGAAGAAGGTGCCCAACTCAAACACTACAGTTCAAATGACAAGAACACCAAAAAAATCATTTCAACCTTCTATTCCCACGGTCCCTAGAAGTACCTCATCCGCAGCAAATATTTCCAAACCAAGCACAAAGCTACCTCCAGGTATTCTTGTGTATATGTTTTTTTTAAAGAAGCTTAGTCGTGTGAACTCAGCGAATATTTTTACCTAAACCCCAGGCTCCATTTAACTTATATTATTGCATTCTTGTATGTTACTACCAACTGGCTAACTCATCACACTGCTAATTTTCAGTTAAAGCCAAGCACCCAAATAAAATGGAGGCACTCCCGCTTAAATCGAAGATTAAGCCTACACCTTTGACTAAATCCTCTGGATCTACCACAGAGAAAGATGTGGTGAGTGCTTGCACCAGTTACCATTTTAATATGGGAAAATTTATATGCACGACTGATATTTCAAGCAATGTCAGTTCTATTCCTAAATTTTCGTCACTCCATCAGATTCAAAAAGTCTAAAATGTATGCTACTGTAAGTATTTGAAAATGTGGATGTTTACAGCCTAAAATTTTGAATTGTAAGCACCTCATTCTACATACATATTGCATTTCCTGATTTTAGAATCCATGGCTTTAGATTTACAGATCTTGATTTTTCTCAGATATTTACTACTCCCTCTGATCCATATTAATTTTAGTATAAGTACAACTTGAACTAAATCAGAGACAATTAACATGGATTGGAGGGAGTATAAGATTCGTTTAGTCATTTGAGGTGATATTCAGTTGAATATGGCATCTGGCATCCTTTGCAAGAGAAAAATGGCATATAGATTAAAAATTTCAAATATTAATCTTACCCAAGGAGACAAAACTTAGTGCTGACCTGGCTTTTAGAATTTCAAGTGTTACATAATGAAGTTCACATCACCATTTGGAAAAATTGTCTGCAGTCATATTTGCAGTAATGAAGCATACCTATTTTTTTTGCAGGCGCCTCTTGTTACAGCCACCCATGAACAAGGGAGTAGTTCTAGAAACTGTTCAAGTTTCTCAACATATTCACAAAATAGTCCCTCCAGTTTTGTTGGTGTACCTGCATCAACTTTTGCTAAGCCATCAGCACTTCGCATGCCTTCACCTTCAGTTGGTTTTTTCTCTCAGGTAGACTGTTACACTCTTCCATACCTAGTAACATGTGATAGTTTTACATCTACATCTTTTTAAGAATACATATCTTTTTTCTTCTGTGATTCAGTTCACTGGTGTTGTTTATAGTTCTCTCCGTTGCATGGTTTTTGAGTCGCTGATTAGTCGCTGTATAGTCGCCGACTAATCGCCAAGTCGTTTTCCAGAAATCAGGGCGATTCGTGACTATACAGCGACTTATGGCGACTATACAGCGACTTGGGTCGACTAATCGCCGAGCCGCTGGGCTGGCGGCGACTTGACTGGTCGCGACTCAAAAACCATGCTCCGTTGTATGCAAATAGTGCGATTATTCTACAGCTTCTTTGAGTAATAAATACTTAAATAAACATGTGATTCTATGTGATGTTCTTATCTGCGTACCACCAAGCTTTGCAAATCAGTTCCCTGCAAATGTATGAAAGATAATGGTGCTGATATCCTAATTTTTGTGGAAGGTATTTCCTTTTTTTCGATAAAGGGTGGATTTTATTGGCTCAAAATGGAGCATCAAGAGGACACAAATACAATGAGCACACACCCGGCCTCTGCATAGTTAGGATGCACACAGCCAACACCGACGCACACACATAAAAACATGCAGGCAAATAGAAAAGTCATATAAGACTATAAGACCAAAGCTATGCATAGGTGATGAAAAAAGAAAAGCCCAAAGCGATTGGCAAACTACAACAATGACCATATTCACACCAACCATCTCATGACACCAAAAGGACAACAAGGTTCTTCAACAACAATGACTTCAGAAAAGGAGCGACGCTCAAGCGCTGTCGTCACCGGTTCCAACCACTCAAGGCTAGAATCTAGGTTTTCACCCGAAAGAACCAGTCCGAGCATATCCGAGCAATGCCTTCAACAAGGTAACGACATAAAAACATTGTCATTGCCAAGTATAACCGACATATGTCAGACCTAGGCTTTCACTTGGGAACTCGAGACCGGGTGCTTGAGTATTGTCGCCACCACTTTTCCGCGATCTCAGCAGCTACATGCGATGAGGATCGCCGCCGCTGCACAACCATCCCTCTGCGTCAAGCTGTCGTCCATAGTTTGCTTCTCCCCGCCGAAGTCAACCACCGGATCTAGAGAGAGGAACCCTCATGAAGACCTTTCGGTGGTCACCACAATCCTTAGCTAGTCCGCCGCCGCATGCCGGAGTGGTTGCCATAAGGACCAAAACCGATGAAGGAAAACATAACCGCCAACTAGGCAACTACCACCTCGCCGGAGAGTACCCTGTCTAGGCCCATCTGCCCAGGGGCCGACATGGCCGGATCGGGAGCACCGAAGGCAGATCAACATCGCCCGTGCGGAGCGCAGTCGCCGCTAGATCAGGAGCGCACTGCCGCCAGATCGTCGCCGCGCCTCTCGCCGTCCGGCGGCTGCAGCCCGACCTTTGTCTCAGACCGCTGCCATGGATGAAAGGTGAAGGTATTTCCTTAGCATACATGTAGAATGGTTTAATCATTAGTAGTTATTCTATAAAGGGCAACCTGGTGCATGTAGCTCCCGCTTGCGCAGGGTCCAGGGAAGGGTCCGACCACTTTGAGTTTTATATGAAAGTTGCTTGAAACAAGAGATGATCATGCTACAGACGCTACTTATAATTTTTCCATAAAACGAAACTCAAGCAATCAGGCACTAGTGCCTGGTGGTCTTGTTTGTAGAAGAATGACTGAGGCAGGCGGTCTGTGAAATAAAAGTTCTGTCCAACGGGAGTCAAACCCTCGTGGTTGAGTTGGTGCTCACGCACCGCCCGCGAACTGGGTGACGCCCAGTTGTCACTAATAATTTCCGTAGGCAGTACTTAACTACGTAGGGATGCTCAGTACTGATTCTAATGGTGCTGTTTGGTCCAACTGTTAGAATGTGAAAGGCAAGAAACCTATAGTTGTGAATGCTGTTGGAACGAGCCAGCAGCTTAGTTCTGATATATTTCCGTGCCCCAAATGGATCCCATCAACTGAAGGCTGGATGAACATCAATGGGGACAGCTCGTTTGTTGCCACAATGAGAGAAGCCACTGTGCTGTTCTCCATGACCACCAAGGGAATGTGATTGAAGCAGCCGGGTGTGTCACGGAGAGATGTCATGATGCCGAGGAAGCTGAAGCTCTGGTGTGCCTGGAGAGAGCTCTACTCGGCACGAGTCGCGCTGTTATGCCCATCACCACTGAAAGCTGCAGCCGAGTTGTCTCGGCTCTGAAGAATGGATGCCAGGACATGTCAAGGCTGGTTGCTATTTATAGTTATATTCGGTGCGAAGTTTCATCTCGTGCCGATTGTAGCTTTGTCCAGATCAGAAGAGATCAAAACCTTGTAGCCCATGAGATTGCTTCTTATGTGCGTCAGACCAGATTGCTACAGACTGTATTCTCCTTGTTATAGTTTCTGAATAAATACCTCTTTTGCCCTCAAAAATATAAAAATAAACATAATTATATGTCTCTAAGATAGTACACGTCTAGTTTCTCTTCTTTGATTAATTTAGTTTCCAAGTTTTCTTGCCTTTGAACTTCTGAAATCTGTTGGCTTGCCTTTGTCACTTAAATTCTTATTTTTTTGAGATGGCTTTTTTGTGTTTCATCAAAACTTTATTTCTTGAACATCGTCAAAACTTCACTGGTTGACTGATTTTTTTTTTTTCCATTTCAGGGAAAGGCTCTTGTGTCACATGATGCTGCTGCTCAAGGAAATACATCATCACTTGTAAAGCCTCCTAGATATAAGCAGCTGGAGTACCTAAAGAGCAGACTCTATCAGACTTCTGTGCTGAATGGTGATACTGCTCAAGCAAATGGGCAGATCTGCTTTACTAGAAATACTTCATCACTTGTAAAGCCTCCTAAATATAAGCAGTCTGAGGATTTAAAAAGCAGACACAGTCTAACACCGCAGCTGCCAATCAATTGCCCTGCGGCTTCGAAGCCTCTTGTTCATCCTATAACCAATGAGAACACTCTCAACACTTTGGTCTCTTCATTACCTGTTCTAGAGCATGCTAATGTGTGTTCTGGGAAAGATTCCTTGTCAAAAGGTACAATAACATGCTCAGCATATTCAGGAAATGCAAATAATCAACCAACGCAGAAGGTTGATTGCTCGTCTGCTGGAAGTGGAGATACTACACCGTCATCGAGTTCAGAAAAAAATGGCGCTTCCAGAAATGGCGCGCTAAATGCATATAGCGTTTCATCACATGTTGAAGAAACGTGCATTATAAACAGAACTGGACCTAATAAGGATCCCCACTCTCTTAGAGCTATTTGCTCCTCAATCACTGAGCATGGTGAGGATTCCTGTTCCCATGAACCCATTGGCTCCTCAATGAACCCTATTGCTGCGATTAGATTGTCATCTTCTTACATTTCTTCTCAAGTGTGCACCCTTAACGATCTCAATTGTCAAAGCAAGTCAGACAGTAGTGCTTGTTTAGCAATTGACTTGAAAAATTCTCTTGCTGGAGAGAAAACGCTTGCAGTTTCTTTGTCAGAAGACAACAGTTGCACTGCAGGTCCTGACTTCTTGCGTGAGTTTGATTCCCAGAATCAACAGAATGCTGAATGTTCCACTCTAAGGAAATCAGTAGAGTCTACAACATCTGCAGATCAGGTGCCACAATTTGGTAATCCACTTGATACAGAACCAGCTTCATCTGACAGCACAACAGATTTGCATGGTTCTTTGTGTAATGAAGCGGAGCCTAATTCAGCAGAAGAACCAAGTACTGATGGTGGAGCGGAGTTTGACTCAGATAGTCCATCAATTGGCAATGAACTTCAGCTGTTAATAGAGTGTGACCATGACCATGATTATAGGAGTACAGAATCTTCCCCTATACAGGTAGCAGCACATATGCCTTGTGCTGATTTTAGTGATTCGAAAGAAGTCTGCAAGACAGAAACACATGATTCATTGGCAGTGAAAAGACGGCCTGCTTTGTTGGACGAACCCAATACTGAAGATGATATGGATCTTGACTCAGATAGTCCACTGGTTGGCAAGGAAGAGGTGATAATAGGGTGTGAGAGTGACCATGATTATAGAAGTACAGAATGTTCCCCTATGGAACCAGCAGTACCTGTGCCTTGTATTGATCTTAGCGATTTAGAAGAAGTCACACTTGACTGTAAGACAGAAACACATGATTCTTTGGCAGTGGAAAGACGGTCTGCTTTATTGGAAGAACCAAATGCTGAAGACGATATGGATCTTGACACAAATGAGTTGTCAGCTCTAGAGGATGCATCACCTATAGGGTATGCCTGCACCAAGTATATCGAATGCATAAAGTTAACTGGCTTCAATTGCATAGCGCATTGATTGTGTCTTGTTCTTATCTTTTGCAGAAAGAACAAGGCGGCGCACAAAACAGGCGCAAATACCATCCTTAAAGATCATCTAAAACAACTGGTACCATTTTCGGAAGAATGGCTTGCTGCCATGGAGGCTTGTGGGGAGGTCAGTTTACTTGAACACCACTGCATTTCAAACCTGGCATTCATATGAATTTAGTTCAGGTGGTTATCTTAATTCTGTACATGTGATGTTCTATATACAGCTGTAATGTGCCAGATCTCTCCCCACCCTTGAGCGACCAACATAATTCTTTAGTTTTATAGTCCTGCTTCTGTATATTAGTTATGATGAATCCGATGAAGCATCTGCATGCCATATACTCCCTCTGTAAACTAATATAAGAGTGTTTAGATAACTAAATTAGTGATCTAACGCTCTTATATTAGTTTACGGAGGGAGTAACTGGCAGTTACAAGTTTCATCGAATATATCACTATTTTCAGCATGATGTTTTTACCTGATGGGTAAATGAAATACATTTTAACAGGAAGTTCTGGAACAGAAGAGTGGAGCTGTGCAAAATTCTCCTACGGACAAATCTACCCCAGAACCCAGTCCGTGGTCACCGGTACGTAATTGCAAATATGGAACTCATCTTCCCTAAACATGCATCAAGTGTCGCTTTAATATTTCCATACTCCTTAGCTTTAGAGAGTGTACATGCAATGAATCTTTACAGAACTTGCAGTGCTTTGTATAGTTCTTATAAGAAATTCCATTCTTTTCTTTTCTTTTCTTTCTGAGGAGAGAAGCAAATGCACTGGTTAGGATCAGTGGATGCACTTTTCGTTGCATTTCTTGTGACTTTGTTCAAGAGATTTTGCATGTGTCTTTGTAGGTTAAACGCAAAGCTCAAGATGTCGGTCCATTTGACTGTACCAAGTACTCCAAAAGCGTTCGAACATCTGACACGCCTTAACCTGCACTTCACCTTCTCTTGAGGTACCATCAGGGAGCAGACACGCTGTACAAAGTCACGCAGAGCTCAGCTCGGAGTGTTGTCACTCCTGTGATCTACCACTGGATCTTATTTTGTCCAATCCAACAGCCTCGTTGAAGTGCTTTTGTTGTCCAATCCAACAATCTTATTTTGATTAAATTGTACGTATAATCAACACTGTTGACATCACACGCCACAAGCAATGCTTGTGTGGTAAATAAAGAGATAACTTCTTCTGTTTCTTCGGAATCCTCAATAAGCTACTAATTGGTGTTTGGACATTATGTCTGGCAAGGTAAAATTTCTTATGTCTGAAATCTAATAGAGCGAGCAACATTATGAGATGGAAGATTCCTTCATACAGGGTAAAATTTCCTTACTGCCATTATGCAATGATGGTTGACGATATATGATAAAACAGATAAAACAACAGCATTATATACTGGCATCTAATAGAGCGAGCAACATCATGAGATGAAGATTCATTCATACAGGGTAAAATTTCCATACTGCCATTATGCATTGATAGTTGACGATATGAGGCAACAACAGCATTATGCGCCGGCATCTCTTTGCGAGTTTGTAATTGTCAAAACTTTTGCGGGAGGAGTGAGGGATCTCTACTCTAGCTGGTCGTCGTCGTTGTCGTCGCCGCCGCCGACGAGGGGCCCGATCCGCCACTCGCTGCCATAGTAGGAGTTGGGCAGGCCGAGCCAGAACTTGAATGCCTCCGCCGCGCGCTTGCGCTCCCTCCGGCGGTCCTGCCTGGCCTGCGACGCGTGCTTGCTGGTGAACATCCTCGAGTGCATCTCGATGTAGATCTTCTTGTACTTGGTCTTGTTGGGCGCGATGCCGTTCTCCTCCATGCACGCCACGATCTCCAGCGCCTTCTTGAAGAAGGCGCCGCGCACGCACACGTCCGCCAGCGCGTCCAGGAGCTCCTCGTCCGGCTTCAGCGCCAGCTTGCCGCTGCCGCTGCCGGCCTCGCACCGCTCCTTCACCTCGTTCCACAGCAGCAGCGCCTCCCCGGGCTTTCGGGCGACGGCGATCCCCTTGGCCAGGCTGCCGTACGTCGCCACGTCCGGCTGCACGCCGCTCTCCTTCATCCTCTCCACCGTCTGCTTCGCCGTCTCCAGCATCCCTTGCTGGCAGTACCCTTCCACCAGCATGTTCCACGCCGGCCTGTCCACCGTCACCCTCGGGTCCTTCTCCATCTCCTCGAACACCTTGTGCGCCACCTTGGGCTGCCCCGACGCCGCGAACGCCTTCATCAGCGTCGTGTAGCTCACCGTCGACGGCGCCACCCCGCGCGTCCGCATCTCGTTGAACAGGGCCAGCGCGCCGGCGCTGTCGTCCATCAGGACGCACCCGTCGATGAGGGTGTTGTACGTCACCACGTCGGCCTCGATGCCGGCCTCCGTCGTCATCTCCTCCAAGAGCTCCCTTGCCCTGCTCATCTGTAGCTGCTGGCAGTACCCCTTGATGAGCACGTTGTACGTCACCCGGCTCGCCGGGACCCCTGCTCTCGCCATCTCGTCGAGCACGGCGTGCGCGCGCTCCATGTCGCCGGCAGCCGCGAGGGTCGAGACCACCGTCGTGTACGTGACGTGGTCTGGCCGGCTCGCCGGCATCGTCTCCCCCTCCCGCCGCATGGCGCGCGCCATGGTCACCACGTCGTCCACGCGCCCGGCGTTCATGTACCCCTTCATCAGCGTGGTGTACACCCTCGAGTTGGGTGGGTACGTTTTCGACAGCAACGGCGCCTCGGTGCCTTCCTCCGGCTTTGGTCCGACGATGTCCTCGAGCACGTCGCTGTGCTCGTCGACGACGATAGCAATGCCCTTCTCGTCGTTTCCTTCCACTGCGACATGCCTCAGCAGGAGGCAGACGTCGCTGCGGCCGTCCCGCATGGCCTGCACTATCCTCTCCGCCGTGGGGATGTCGCCGAAGCCGACGTAGGCGGCGACGAGGGAGTGGAAGGTGGTGGCGCAGGGGGCGAGGCCGGAGGAGAGTATCCGCTCGAGCACGCGCGCGACGAGGTCCCGGCGTCCGGCGCGCGCGCACATCTTGATGGCGACGTTGTAGGTGAGGGCGTCAGGGGCCGCGCCAGGCCAGCTGCATATCTCGTCGAACAGCTGGCGGAAGCGGCGGCAGTCGCCGGCGTCGGCGCAGGCGCTGAGCGCGGCGTTGAACGCGGCCGTGTCGGGGAGCGCGAAGGACGCCGAGCTGGAGTCCGGAGCGCGGCGGAGGTGGTGGAGAACGGCGTCGAAGAGGCGGAGCGCGTGGGCGGGGCGGAGACGGGAGATGGCGGCGGTGTAGGCGCGGCGGTCGGGGAGAAGGCCACGGCGGAGCATGGAGAGGAGGAGGGAGTAGGCGAGGTGGGCGCTGCCGGAGCGGGCCGCGGCGGAGGCGGCGAGGGAGAGGGAGTTGGCGTCGAGGAGGTTGAGGCCGCCCTGGGCGCGGAGGCGGTGCAGCAGGCCCGCGGCGCGGGAGAAGGTGTGGGAGGATGTGGACCTGTAGGAGAGCTGCGCGAGGAGGCGGGAGGCCGCGGTGGGGGACTCGGGGAGGGAGGGGGAGGCGGCGAAGAGGCGGTAGGCGGCGTCCGTTTCTCCGGCGCGGAGGAGAGCAAGGAGGGCGTCATCGTCTTCGTGGGTAGTAGAGAGTGGCGGGGCGGGAGAAATGGCCGAGTGGAGGGTGTGGTGGTTGCGCCAGGAAGTGGAGGAGGTGGCGGTGGCCGGCGAGAATGGCGGTGGCGCGGGGAAGGGGGCAGCCGGAGGGCGGGGCTGGGGCTGGAGGCGGGGCTTGCCGTGCCCGTGCAGCATGATGGATGCTCCGCTCTGCTCTGCACAGGGGTGGGGAGGAGAAGAGGAGAGGGAGGGGATGACGCTGACGTGTTAAACTGTGAGTGTCTCAGACTCGAATGCAAAATCCTTTCTTCTTTTGTTTCCGCATGTGGAGCCTCTCCCAAATCGTGGACGAACCTGTACCAAGCTAGCTAACTTGGCCTAGTATCATTCACAGCCCAATGACTCACTACGAGCATTTATAGGCTCTTGACGAATCCGGCTCCTCAAACATCCACGGACGCGATCAGGCGCGTCTAATCACACTTTATATTTGGTGCTATGCATTTAAGTACATCATATTTCATTTTCTACATTCATAAAAATCATGTAAAAAATCCTTCATACTTTGGACATCACGTTAGCCTAACACCGCTTCGTCGTCGGAGATGTCCACGACGTCGATGCCGGGCGTCGGGTAGATGCTAGAGCATATCTCTCTAATGGTTTTGATGATTGATGATAATATTATTTATGGACTAACCATGTGCATTGAGTATTTCAGATACTCTCACATATGGCACAAGACGGTTTTATTCCCCTCATTAAAAGAAAGAGCGAAGGCGGGTTTCCGGCGTTTTTTCTTTGGTTAATTTGAGTTGTAGGAAATCCGTACTATTATTAGAGGATCTGTTTTAAAAAAGTTGAGGTGGAATCAACACGTACACAACCCCATATGCACCCGCATACCCTTTCCGCATCATGGAGGATCCATCTGTTGATGCTTGGGCAGTTTTTCAGTACGATAGTACCGCTTGGGCGGTACTTCTGCCTACTACTACCGCCCCTACTTCCGCTTGCTTTTGAGGAGTGCACAAGCTTCTGTTGGCCATTTTGTTTTCGCGCTATTTGGACGGTAGTTACATGGTAGTACCGCCTTGGGCAAAACTCTGGCTCTGACACCGCTCCAATACCGCTCGCTCATCTGTATCCCGCGACAATTAGCGGTAGTATTGCTGAGCGCAGACGATAATCCCGCTCCGGCGGCACTACCGCTCTAGTATCCCCACTAATCCCTTGCGTATCTTGTTACTCTTTGGGTGTTTGGATACCCTAGACGGAAGAGGTCACCTTGGAGCCACATTCCATTGTGGTTAAGCTTCATGGTGGTGTAGGGAGCCTCCAATTAAGTTGTGGAGAGAGCTCTAACCTTGTTTGTAAAGATTCGGTCACCACCTTCAAGGGCACCACTGGTGGAATCACGACATCTTACCTTGTGCGAGGGCGTGAGGAGAATAGGATGGCCCTAGTGGCTTCTTGAGGAGCATTGTGCCTCCACACCACTCCAACGGAGACGTACCTCCCCCTAAAGGGAGGGAACTTCGATAATACATCCTCGTCTTCATCGACTCCACTTGTGATTATTCCTAACCTTTACTTTGTGCTAGCTTATATTGTGTTTATATACCTTGTGCTTGAATGTGTGCTTGTTTGAAAGTGCAACTAATAACAACATATACATCATTCAACATTAGCCTATTCAAAGACTATTTCAGGAAAGTTCAATGTAGGTATGGTAAGGAAATGTGAATGTCGATCCCTCAAATGAAAAAGAACATGGATTTCCAATAGCTCCAAGGCTCTAGATTTTTGGTTAAGTGATGCAAGACACATTGAGTCCTTAGGAAAGCCAATATTATTAAGAAGATGAGGTTTTGATCATGAGTAATTTGTTCAAGTGCTTGAAGATATTGCTCCAAAACCCTCGGCCACACCCTCACAATGCAATTTGTCAAAAACCCTAAAGTTATTCTCGGTCCCACCAAAACACTTACATCTGGATCCACCAAGGTACATCAGAGCCACTGCCTAAACCTAGAAACTCGGTCTCATCGAGATGACATTCGGCCCCACCGAAGTGCGTGTGGCAACTCTCTGTAACCCACCGTGTTCATTCCAGAATTACCGAGTGAAACCGATTGGAACTACCGAGATGTGGAAAGTGCTTAAGTCATCACTAATCAGGCCCACCGAGTGGATTCATTCGGTCTCACCGAAGCGTCTGAAGTTCAAACCTTTTACACTAATATGCCCCTTGAGTTTTTGACCCGGTTCCACTGAGTTGTGCATAAAGGTGTGTAACGGCTAGATCTTTCGTGATGGCTATATATACCCCACCCACACCACCTAGTCTTAGTGAGAGCAACAAGGATGAATCCACCACTTCCCATATCCATTTTCCGAGAGAGAATCACCTAGACTTATGTTGAGATTAGCTCGATTCACATGAACAAGGAAGAAGATGGACACTGCAGTTTTACCCAGGTTTGGGCCACCTTGCGGTGTAAGAGCCTACTCCTGCTTTGTGGTGGATTGGCCTCACGAGGGGTTGAGGATGAACGAGTACAAGGGATGAACAACCTCGCGAGGTTCGGGGTGAGAGGGAATGAGTCGACCGGGGTCAGATCCCTTCTACGGTGGTGGCTAGCCTATACTTATAATGGCCTCAGTCCTCTTCCCCCAAAGCGTAGGCGGGAAGGGATCCCACAGTGGCCAATTTGAAAGGGGACAAGTAGTACATCTTATCCTGACGAAAGGTGGTCCTCGCATGCAAAGCTTCTGGTCGTGACGCGACGGTGGGATCGGAGATGACATCCATCCTGCCGTCCTCGCGGTCTTGGTCTCATTGCACCGGAATGGAAACCTTTGCCAGATTCCTCGGGAACCCACGCTTGCGCTTGCCTCCTTAGCACCAAAGAGGAAACTGCCTCCACTGCGCCCGCTGACGCCCGCCTGCCTTGGTCGTCACTGCTTGCGTCATCACAACCTCATGAGGTCGGGTACCTGCATAGAAATCTCCACTCCTCGGGAGGCCGCCTGGGGAGAGGCCGCTTCCTCGGGAGGTCTTGGTGTCATCCGCCTCGCGAGGCTTGGCCCCTCGCGAGGGTCTTGTCTTGATGGCCTTGTAGATGGGCCGTACCAGGCCGTCGAAGGAGCCATTCCGTGGGCCACAGGCAGGCTAGTCTGGGTACCCATGTTCCCAAAACACTGACAGTAGTAGCCTTCCCGACGGCAAGGCGTGCCGGAGAGCAACTGAAGTCCAAGACCAAGACTAGGCGACAGGAATATAAAGATGACCTCCAAGCTAGACATCAGGAATACAGAAGATCAAGCTTGGCATTCCTGGCAAGACCCTTGCTGGGAAGTTAATGAAGACCCAGCAAGCTCTGAGCCTGGCAAGAATCCCACTACCTTGCCACCGCTCCACCTCATCGATCAGGTTGTCACTTGTCGTTAAAGGTACTAGTAGAAGAAGTATTGAGCATGGATTGATCATTATGAAAAAGCCGAGCATAAAAGTTTTGTACAATTATTTATCTTGAGATCTCATGATTGGGGCATGTATGCATCATGTATTTAAGCCTCCCCAAGCTTGAGCGATACTTTCTCCTTCACGAGGCCAAAAATTATATATATAATTCCGACCACGATGAACCAAATGCATAGGATAAAACTTCGGTTCCAATCCCATGTTCTACTTGTTGGAAATATGCCCTAGAGGCAATAATAAATTGATTATTATTATATTTCCTTGTTCATGATAATCGTTTATTATCCATGCTAGAATTGTATTGATAGGAAACTCAGATACATGTGTGGATACATAGACAACACCATGTCCCTAGTAAGCCTCTAGTTGACTAGCTCGTTGATCAATAGATGGTTACGGTTTCCTGACCATGGACATTGGATGTTGTTGATAACGGGATCACATCATTAGGAGAATGATGTGATGGACAAGACCCAATCCTAAGCCTAGCACAAAGATCATGTAGTTCGTATGCTAAAGCTTTTCTAATGTCAAGTATCATTTCCTTAGACCATGAGATTGTGCAACTCCCGGATACCGTAGGAATACTTTGGGTGTGCCAAACGTCACAACATAACTGGGTGGCTATAAAGGTGCACTACGGGTATCTCCAAAAGTGTCTGTTGGGTTGGCACGAATCGAGACTGGGATTTGTCACTCCGTGTAAACGGAGAGGTATCTTTGGGCCCACTCGGTAGGACATCATCATAATGTGCACAATGTGATCAAGGAGTTGATCACAGGATGATGTGTTACGGAACGTGTAAAGAGACTTGCCAGTAACGAGATTGAACAAGGTATCGGGATACCGACGATCGAATCTCGGGCAAGTATCGTACCGCTAGACAAAGGGAATTGTATACGGGATTGATTAAGTCCTTGACATCGTGGTTCATCCGATAAGATCATCGTGGAGCATGTGGGAGCCAACATGGGTATCCATATCCCGCTGTTGGTTATTGACCGGAGAACGTCTCGGTCATGTCTGCATGGTTCCCGAACCCGTAGGGTCTACACACTTAAGGTTCGATGACGCTAGGGTTATAGGGAATAGATATATGTGGTTACCGAATGTTGTTCGGAGTCCCGGATGAGATCCCAGACGTCACGAGGAGTTCCGGAATGGTCCGGAGGTAAAGATTTATATATGGGAAGTCCTGTTTTGGTCAACGGAAAAGTTTCGGGTTTTATCGGTAACATACCGGGACCACCGGGAGGGTCCCGGGGGTCCACCAAGTGGGGCCACAAGCCCCGGAGGGCTGCATGGGCCAAGTGTGGGAGGGGACCAGTCCCAGGTGGGCTGGTGCGCCCCCCCACCAAGGCCCAAGGCGCAAGGAAGAGGGGAAGGGGGCAAACCCTAGGGAAGATGGGCCCTAAGGCCCACCCTGGTGCGCCTTCCCCTCTCCCCTCCCCTTGGCCGCCCCTAGATGGGATCTAGGGGGCTGCCGCCACCCCTAGGGAGGGAACCCTAGGCGGGGGCGCAGCCCCTCCCCTCCCCCTATATATAGTTGAGGTTTGGGTTGCCCAATACACATGAGTTCCTCTCCCTATTGGTGCAGCCCTACCTCTCTTTCTCCTCATATCTTGTGGTGCTTGGCGAAGCCCTGCTAGAGAACCACGCTCCTCCACCACCACCACGCCGTCGTGCTGCTGCTGGATGGAGTCTTCCCAACCTCTCCTTCCCCCCTTGCTGGATCAAGGCGTAGGAGACGTCACCGGGCTGTACGTGTGTTGAACGCGGAGGTGCCGTCCGTTCGGCACTAGGATCTCCGGTGATTTGGATCACGACGAGTACGACTCCATCAACCCCGTTCTCTTGAACGCTTCCGCTTAGCAATCTACAAGGGTATGTAGATGCACTCTCCTTCCCCTCGTTGCTGGTTTCTCCATAGATAGATCTTGGTGACACGTAGGAAAATTTTGAATTTCTGCTATGTTACCCAATAGTGGTATCAGAGCCAGGTTTATGCGTAGTTTCTATGCACGAGTAAAACACAAGTTGTTGTGGGCGTCGATATTGTCAATTTACTTGCCGTTATTAGTCTTATCTTGATTCGGCGGCATCGTGGGATGAAGCGGCCCGGACCGACCTTACACGTACTCTTGCGTGAGACTGGTTCCACCGACTGACATGCACTAGTTGCATAAGGTGGCTAGCGGGTGTCTGTCTCTCCCACTTTAGTCAGATCGGATTCGATGAAAAGGGTCCTTATGAAGGGTAAATAGCAATTGGCATATCACGTTGTGGTTTTTGCGTAGGTAAGAAACGTTCTTGCTAGAAACCCATAGCAGCCACATAAAACATGCAAACAACAATTAGAGGACGTCTAACTTGTTTTTGCAGGGTATGCTATGTGATGTGATATGGCCAAGAAGAATGTGATGAATGATATATGATGTATGAGATTGATCATGTTCTTGTAATAGGAATCACGACTTGCATGTCGATGAGTATGACAACCGGCAGGAGCCATAGGAGTTGTCTTTATTTATTGTATGACCTGCGTGTCATTGAACAATGCCATGTAATTACTTTACTTTATTGCTAACCGTTAGCTGTAGTAGTAGAAGTAATAGTTGGCGAGACAACTTCATGAAGACACGATGATGGAGATCATGATGATGGAGATCATGGTGTCATGCCGGTGACGATGATGATCATGGAGCCCCGAAGATGGAGATCAAAAGGAGCAAAGTGATGATGTCCATATCATGTCACTATTTGATTGCATGTGATGTTTATCATGTTTATACATCTTATTTGCTTAGAACGATGGTAGTAAATAAGATGATCCCTCATTAAAATTTCAAGAAAGTGTTCCCCCTAACTGTGCACCGTTGCGAAAGTTCGTCGTTTCGAAGCACCACGTGATGATCGGGTGTGATAGATTCTTACGTTCGAGTACAACGGGTGTTGATGAGCCTGGCATGTATAGACATGGCCTCGGAACACATGCGGAACACTTAGGTTAACTTGACGAGCCTAGCATGTACAGACATGGCCTCGGAACACAAGAGACCGAAAGGTCGAGCATGAGTCGTATGGTAGATACGATCAACATGAAGATGTTCACCGATGTTGACTAGTCCGTCTCACGTGATGATCGGACACGGCCTAGTTGACTCGGATCATGTAATCACTTAGATGACTAGAGGGATGTCTATCTGAGTGGGAGTTCATAAGATGAACTTAATTATCCCGAACATAGTCAAAAGGTCTTCGCAAATTATGTCGTAGCTCGCGCTTCAGTTCTACTGTTTAGTTATGTTCCTAGAGAAAATTTAGTTGAAAGTTGATAGTAGCAATTATGCGGACTAGGTCCGTAAACTGAGGATTGTCCTCATTGCTTCATAGAAGGCTTATGTCCTTAATGCACTGCTCAGTGTGCTGAACCTCGAACGTTATCTGTGGATGTTGCGAACATCTGACATACACATTTTGATAACTACGTGATAGTTCAGTTAAACGGTTTAGAGTTGAGGCACCGAAGACGTTTTGAAACATCGCGAAACATATGAGATGTTTCGAGGGCTGAAATTGGGATTTCAGGCTCGTGCCCACGTCAAGAGGTATAAGACCTCCGACAATTTTCTTAGCCTGCAAAGTAAGGGAGAAAAGCTCAATTGTTGAGCTTGTGCTCAGATTGTCCGAGTACAACAATCATTTGAATCGAGTGGGAGTTGATCTTCCAGATGAGATAGTGATGTTTCTCCGAACTCATTACCACCAAGCTGCTAGAGCTTCGTGATGAACTATAATATATCAGGGACATATATGATGATCCTTGAGATATTCACGATGTTTGACACCACAAAAGTAGAAATCAAGAAGGAGCATCAATTGTTGGTGGTTGGTGAAACCACTAGTTTCAAGAAGGGCAAGGGCAAGAAGGGATACTCCATGAAACGGCAAATCAGCTGCTGCTCTAGTGAAGAGACCCAAGGTTGAACCCAAACCCGAGACTAAGTGCTTCTGTAATAAGGGGAACATCCACTAGAGCAGAATTACCCTAGATACTTGGTAGATTAGAAGGCTGGCAAGGTCGATAGAAGTATATTGGATATACATTGTGTTGATGTGTACTTTACTAGTACTCCTAGTAGCACCAGGGTATTAGATACCGGTTCGGTTGCTAAGTGTTAGTAACTCGAAATAAAAGCTACGGAATAAACGGAGACTAGCTAAAAGGTGAGATGACGATATGTGTTGGAAGTATTCCAAGGTTGATCAAATATCGTACGCTCCCTCTACCATCGAGATTGGTATTAAAACCTAAATAATTGTTATTTGGTGTTTGCGTTGAGCATAGACATGATTGGATTATGTCTATCGCGATACGGTTATTCATTTAAGGAGAATAATGGTTACTCTGTTTATTTGAATAATACCTTCAATGGTCTTGCACCTAAAATGAATGATTTATTGAATCTCGATCGTAGTGATACACATGTTCATGCCAAAAGATATAAGATAGTAATGATAGTACCACCTACTTGTGGCACTGCCACTTAATTCATATCAGTATAAAACGCATGAAGAAGCTCCATGTTGATGGATCTTTGGGCTCACTCGTTTCTGAAAAGTTTGAGACATGCGAACCATGTCTATTGGTGTATATGCATGAAGAAACTCCATGCAAATGGACCATTTGGACTCACTTGATTTTGAATCACTTGAGACATGCAAATCATACCACATGGGCAAGATGACTGAAAGCCTCGGTTTCAGTAAAATGTGCACAATGTGATCAAGGAGTTGATCACAGGATGATGTGTTACGGAACGAGTAAAGAGACTTGCCAATAACGAGATTGAACAAGGTATCGGGATACCGATGATCGAATCTCGGGTAAGTATCGTACCGCTAGACAAAGGGAATTGTATACGGGATTGATTAAGTCCTTGACATCGTGGTTCATCCGATGAGATCATCGTGGAGCATGTGGGAGCCAACATGGGTATCCAGATCCCGCTGTTGGTTATTGACCGGAGAACGTCTCGGTCATGTCTGCATGGTTCCCGAACCCGTAGGGTCTACACACTTAAGGTTCGATGACGCTAGGGTTATAGGGAATAGATATACGTGGTCACCGAATGTTGTTCGGAGTCCCGGATGAGATCCCAGACGTCACGAGGAGTTCCGGAATGGTCCGGAGGTAAAGATTTATATATGGGAAGTCCTGTTTTGGTCACCGGAAAAGTTTCGGGTTTTATCGGTAACGTACCGGGACCACCGGGAGGGTCCCGGGGGTCCACCAAGTGGGGCCACAAGCCCCGGAGGGCTGCATGGGCCAGGTGTGGGAGGGGACCAGCCCCAGGTGGGCTGGTGCGCTGTGACGCCCGGGTAATTAAGCTACAGTAAACATTTGTTAATGATGCCAAGTCATCATGATTAAAATTTTGCTAAACCTCACGTGTTTCAAAACTTAGTTCAAATACAAATTCAAATAACAAGTCAAAATATAGTTTCATAAAATAGTGAATTTACAATGTTCAAAGGGTTATAAATATCCACTAACTAATTAGCAAATAGCATCCAACATTATATAAAATATTTATTTTCCCTAAAACAATTAAAATGGTGACCAAAACAGCCTCATTAATCCATTTTCATTTGTGCACAATTCAAATGCATTCAAATGCTCTTCAAACCTTTTGTGGCAGTGCCTAAAATGGCTATGCTAATTTAGGCCAAGTCTCATACTTAACTAAAAGTCATTTGCTTCTGTAAATAAAAATAAAACAAAAACAAAAAAAAAGAAAAGGAAAAAGAAAAGGAAAGCGGAATTGGAAAATGAAACAACTACATTATGCACTAAGCCTACTACTGTGCACTAGGCCTGCTAGCTACACGGAAGGCCCAGCCCAACTCCCCCCTCTCCTTCCTCCTCTATTCACAGAGGGGAGGTGGACACCGGGCAACCGCCCACGGCTGCGATGGCCACGTGCCGGCCATCCGCCGCACCCCCGTCGACCTACAAGGCGTCGCACCGCACCCCGAAACCCTAGCCGCCTTCTCGTTCCCCACACACGCGCAGTTTCCTCTCTGCTTGCCTCGCAGAGCGCCTCCATGGCCGCGTCGTCAACGTGCACGCGGCCATCGGCCACCATCCGCCACACCGACGGGTCCAGGAGGTCCACCGTGGACGAGTTCGTCGCTTGCGCCCTCGAGACCAAGCCGGAGAGCCCCGCATCGCCGCCATCGAGTTCGTCTTCGACATCCTGCATCGCCGGTCGCCATCATCGATTCGCTGCACCCCGACCACCTCCGGCTGCCCCGAGCTGCTCCTCGTCACCGATGTGAGCACCTCCTCCGTTCCCCACTGCCCCGCGAAGCGATTGTGCCACGTAGCTTGTTCGTCTGCACACCGTGGCGATGTCATCGTCCAAATCCATCCTGCCGCTGCCTATTCCCTTCGGCTGCTGCTTGCTCTGCATGCTGTGCTGCTCCTTACGCTACTATTGCTGCTGCTTCTGTAGGATGCCGCAGCCTTTTCCTCCCCCTGCGCTGTTGCCTGCTCTCGCACAGCCGCCAGCGCCCGCTCACGCTTGTCGCCCTCCCGCTGCCGCCGCCGCTGACATCCATGGCCGGAGCCCCGCGCGAGCTCGCCCCTCCGATTGCACAGCCCCGCGCCCGTACCTCCTACTCCCATGCCGCGCCGCTCGGCGCCATTCCGGCCGGCCGGCCTGCTGCGCCGGCGGCCCCCGTCTGTGCGCGGGCGTAGCCCCTGCTGGCTGTGCCTCTGCCAGATTGGGCAGGCCCCTGCTAATTGGGGGTTAGATTAGCACTAACCCCCTCCTAGTGAGCCACTGACCATGGGGCCCCACGCCCCAGAAAACATTAAAGAAAAGTGATTAAAAATAAATAAATAATTAAAATATTAATTAATTAAAGAATTAATTAACCTAATTAATCCTGTTAATTAACATGTTAACTGCTTAATTAGTCTAACTAGAATTGTTAGTTTACTAGTCAGTCAATGACAGGGGGCCCCACCCCCTGTTGACCAGTCAAACCTTGACTGGTCAACTGGGTCCCCCTTGGCCCACTTGTCATCCCCTGGGTACACTTCTGTGTACCTGTGCTGGGTGCACATAGCATTTATTCAATTAATTTTGAATTAATAATATTTTCAGAATATCATTAAAACTTTGAAAAATCATATAAAATAATCCGTAAGTCAGATGAAAAAACTTTATACATGAAAGTTGCTCAGCACGACAAGACGAATCTGGATATGCAGCCCGTTCGTCCACCACACATCCCTAGCATAGTGAACACGCAACTTTTCCCCTCTGATTCATCTGTCCGAAAACGCGAAACACCGGGAATCCTTTCCCGGATGTTTCCCCCCTTTCACGGTATCACCTAGTACTGCGTTGGGGCACACCTAGCACCGCGTATTGTGATGTTATGCCTTGTGTTGCTTTGATTGCTCTATTATTTATTGTGTTCCCCCTCCGTTACTTCTTTCCGGTAGACCCCGAGACTGCCGACGACCCCCAGTTCGACTACGGTGTTGATGACCCCTCCTTCTCGGCTGAGCTTCCAGGCAAGCCCCCCCCTTGATCACCAGATATCGCCTATTCTTCTCTATACTGCTTGCATTAGAGTAGTGTAGCATGTTACTGCTTTCAGTTAATCCTATACTGCTGCATAGCCTGTCCTTGCTACTACTGTTGTTACCTTTACCTGCTATCCTACTGCTTAGTATAGGATGCTAGTGTTCCATCAGTGGCCCTACACTCTTGTCCGTCTGCCATGCTATACTACTGGGCCGTGATCACTTCGGGAGGTGATCACGGGCATATACTATATACTTTACACTGTTACATTACCGGAGAAACTGTTTGGATATGGGGGCTGAAGGGGCAGGTGGCTCCATCCCGGTAGAGGTGGGCCTGGGTTCCCGACGGCCCCCCGACTGTTACCTTGTGGTGGAGCGACAGGGCAGGTTGAGACCACCTAGGAGAGAGGTGGGCCTGGCCCTGGTCGGCGTTCGCAGATACTTAACACGTTAAACGAGATCTTGGTATTTGATCTGAGTCTGGCCATTTGGTCTATACGCACTAACCATCTACGCGGGAGTAGTTATGGGTATCCCGGCGTCGTGGTATCAGCCGAAGTACTTCGTGACGTCAGCGACTGAGCGGCGCGCGCCGGATTGGACTGGAACGCCTACTAGGCTAGGTCTGCTTCCGGCCGCCCTCGCAACGTGCAGGTGTGCAATGGGCGATGGGCCCAGACCCCTGCGCCATAGGATTTAGACCGGCGTGCTGACCTCTCTGTTGTGCCTAGGTGGGGCTGCGACGTGTTGATCTTCCGAGGCCGGGCATGACCCAGGAAAGTGTGTCCGGCCAAATGGGATCAAGCGTGTTGGGGAATGTGGTGCACCCCTGCAGGGAAGTTAATCTATTCGAATAGCCGTGTCCCTCAGTAAAAGGACGACCCGGAGTTGTACCTTGACCTTATGACAACTAGAACCGGATACTTAATAAAACACACCCTTCCAAGTGCCAGATACAACCGGTGATCGCTCTCTCACTGGGCGACGAGGGGAGGATCATCGGTTAGGTTGATGCTATGCGATGCTACTTGGAGGACTTCCGTCTACTCTCTTCTACATGCTGCAAGATGGAGGTTACCAGAAGCGTAGTCTTCGAAAGGACTAGCTATCCCCCTCTTATTCCGGCTTTCTGCAGTTCAGTCCACATATAATAGCCTTATTCCAGTTGATACCAATGCATACATATGTAGTGTAGCTCCTTGCTTGCGAGTACTTTGGATGAGTACTCACGGTTGCTTTCTCCTTCTTTTCCCTCTATCCCTTCTAACTGGTTGTCGCAACCAGATGTTGGAGCCCAGGAGCCAGACGCCACCTTCGACGACGACTCCTACTACACCGGAGGTGCCTACTACTATGTGCTGTCCGCTGACGACGACAAGGAGTACTTTAGGAGGATCCCAGGCAGGAGGCCTGCGCCTCTTTCGATATGTATCTCAGTTTGTGCTAGCCTTCTTAAGGCAAACTTGTTTAACTTATGTCTGTACTCAGATATTGTTGCTCCCGCTGACTCGTCTATGATCGAGCTCTTGTATTCGAGCCCTCGAGGCCCCTGGCTTGTAATATGATGCTTGTATGACTTATTTTATTATTAGAGTTGTGTTGTGATATCTTCCTGTGAGTCCCTGATCTTGATCGTACATGTTTGCGTGTATGATTAGTGTACGGTCAAATCGGGGGTGTCACAAGTTGGTATCAGAGCCGACTGCCTGTAGGAATCCCCCTTCCATACTCCTTGGCCGAAGTCGAGTCTAGTCAATACAAAACTTTTACTAACATGGCTGTGTGTCTTACGGGCACACGTCGCCATTGGGTGGTATTAGAATCTTTTACTCCTTGTCTATACTCTGGGAATCTGATCTCTCTTCTATTCGGGTTAAAAGATTTTGCTAAAATCTAACTCTAGGTTCTCATTACCACTTCCTGCCGGAGAACCCTTTCATTACGGATGATCGACTGCTTCAACAGAAGATTCTGACAATACTCTCCGATATTATCTCGAGACCTTATGCATGTTGCTTTTGCAATTCCCTACCACCGAAAAATCCCTATGGATAAATACTTACACCTGTCGTTCTTACTTTTATTCCTAGTTGGTCTTGTTATTACAAGATACCCCGAAATACTCGTCGTTGTTTCAATAATCCTTTGGGCTTACTGCCTTGTTGTTCTTTGACACCTGAATACCCCTACGGATAATTCTCGCACTTATCGAGTATCCGCTCATCCCCCAGTTGTTCATGTGTTTCACAATGGTCATCGAAATACTATTCGATCCTCCAAAAATCCTTAATAGCTTATTGCTCGGCAATACTTGTCTGGTTGCATGATGGATGCTTTCCATATGTCTGGCAAATCATGTTGATTCAACATGTGTGTGAATGCACGCAATCATCAATTATTCCCTGAAAATTATCCCTCCGGCTCAGATATCTTTTTAAACGTGAGCTGGTTCTTGACCAATCAAATTGCCATCAATGGAACCCTAAGCTTACTCAACTTATCCATCCTTGATCAGAGTGTTTGCTTCTGATCCCTTGATTTGAAGATCATAATTCCTTTGCATTTGAGCTTAGAATTAGTCAGGTGTTTCTATAATCCAATGTCTTTGCATTGATTCTTCCTCTGGTTGTGAGCCGATACTCACATCAGATCCTTTATGGACCATCAGAACCTTGTTGGATTTTATCCGACAACGTCCTTCATATTCAATCACTCTGGAAGTTCTTTCCCTGTTACATAATTCCTTTGGTAAATCTTATTTCTTGATTTGGCCAACCATGCTCTACTTTCGAGCTGGTGATATTTAGTATTGAAGCTTGTGATATATGTTTCCACGATCCCCCAATGGGTTGAACCAACGCCTTCCCTAATCTATGTGAACCCGAAAGATTTCACGGGTCATACTTGTCTGGTATTGCACCAGGTAAAACTCCCAACAACTAATGTCATTTTTGAAATACGAGGAGGTGAATGGAAGGTTATGCATTGAGGAAGTGGGAGTCGACCTTGAACCTTTGTGTTCATGCCCATGGACATGATGTAGATCCTATCATGGAAGCTTCTTGTAATAATAACTATTTCCTTGATATAATATCCTTGGTATCGGTGAATTGATCCTTTGCAATCGTGGTTCCGACCATATGTTCTTCTTTGATCCCATTTCTCGGGCAAGTTTAAGCACTTGTCTTCCATGGATCAATACACCTGTCCAACCTTTACTTTGATCTTTCATCGAGTACTACACCCTGGTATCTCGAGATCATCACGGGACTGCATAACTTCTTATGGGTTCTTCATCAACTGTCATTTTTCACCGATTTCAATTTTTCTGGGTTCTGGGTTGTCGTCAACCGAGAACACCGATATGTGAACCGATGCCTCATTCCGGTTCGATAACCTAATTAATTTCCTTGCTTATGAGTTTAATAATCCTTCCCGTCATTCCTAGCCTGATCGGCTATACCATTATTGGGCTAATTTTTAACTGTGCTACCTGGTCCTTATCTCCGGAGCACCACTTTTGACGATGAGCTAAGCTTACGTCGATTTTCCTCGTCATATCATTCGCCTTGAACAACAAGCTTGATTTCGAGTTTGTGTCGTACTCGTGGTTCCAATAATTTTCGCTTCATCATTCCGTTGACTTGATGTCATCGCCGACCGGTTACATCTTCTTGAAATCTCTCGACAAATGTGTCGTGGTCATCAGCAACATCCTGAGCTCTTCCAAGATTTATATCGAATTCATGATGAGAAATACCATCCTTGCCCTTGATGATTTGTTTTATCACCTACCACTTTATTGCCTTCCGTTTGACACAAACTTGTTCATGTTTTGTGTTATACCTTGAGTTCCTTGCTACCCAGCATTGTTCTTCTTTACCTTGGATAGTGCACCTTTTATGTCAAGAATGTTGTGGGAATTTCACCGCCTCTTATGCATTCTTGGTACAAGTGATACTTCTTACCATATCCGTTCATTCTTAGACTATTGATTATTGGATCACCATTCTGACATTGGTCGTGCAACCCAACCCATAATTCGGGCGCACCTTTCAACCAATGTTTAATTATGTATGTTTTCCTCAAGCATACTTCATTATATTATTTGATTTGACAAATGTTATCTCCTTGTTCACATAATCGTGGAAATCCATCTTTTGGAGATATCAATGAATTGTCTCTGAGTTCATCATCCACCTCTTCATCCTCCCCTTGGTTTAATGATGAACTCTTGTGTTGGAACTCGCTTCCATAGTACATTTCCCGAGAATCTTACATTGTCGTCTCGTCAATTTTGTTGCACCTTTTCTTCTCAGGCATCCTGAGTCTGAGGCATCCTGGCACCAATCAGATCTGAATCTCGGGCAGATATGATGGTTGAACATATTTCCAAGAGTCTATGGTATTCCGATTTTCAACAAGAACATTGAAGCTAATGCCAAATGTTTCTTGCTAAATTATCCAAATGTCGTTGTATGGGAAATGTCATGAAATTTCTCTCCCCTTACCTAAAGGCTTTTCTACTTTATATCCGGTCTTGGGTATCATACTCTGCTTGTCTTGGGGAGGATATACCCCTAAAATATGTGCTTAAACATATATTTCCTTTCCATTGTTCTGTTTAATCTGATAATCACATTTTCCTTTCCATTGTTCTGTTTAACCTCCTTGAGGTTTATATGATCTAAGCAGTAATACGTCACTGCTTTTATAAGCACCTCAGCGTACAACTCTATCAGTAAGACCCTGTTACTATTGTTGATGACATTCTGGTAACCACCGATGGACGAGAACTTTGCCTACTGGTCCGCCTCGTTCAACGAGCAGGAAAATGGTTCTCTTCGTCCCTCGCCCTTGGTACCGATGTTGTTGCCGACATAACCAACAGACTATCCTCTGACATGCCTTCTTTCATGATCGTGCAAGACGTCACCGCCCTTCCCGCTTTTAACCCACATGGTGGGCCCAGAACCCACAGTTCCACAGGATCGAAACCCGACTCTCCTATGCAACCCTGTTTCTAAAGTTATTCCTCACGCTTGGCTTCGTGTGAAATTCACGAGCCACCTTCCCTGTGATCATCAATTCTGGTATTAATCACAATACTTATTTTCGTTGCTTTGAACCCCTTTCACGCCCCGTTTCAGGCATCGAACGATTGTCTATCTGCTTCAAACTTCTTATGGAACCTTCTTACTTTGCTCTCGATGTGTTTTCATCTGTTCAACTCGAGAGATACTCCTATGATCATTCTTGGGATACCCACCCCCAAATGATTTTCCCTTATAAGATTCAATGGTTGTAAAGTTGCCCCTTACCTATTTGTAAGTACGATGGACTTCCCAAAGAAAGGATGACAACTTCATCATGATGACCTGAAACAGCGAAATGAAGACATCAATGTAATGGATCAACCTCTTCGAGAAGGACAACCAAGACCAAGAACACTCCCTAGAATTTTGTAACCCGAACCTTCCCCCCTTTACTTCCCTCTAAAATCTTGGGACGAGATTTCTTGTAGTGGAGGAGAATTGTGACGCCCGGGTAATTAAGCTACAGTAAACCTTTGTTAATGATGCCAAGTCATCATGATTAAAATTTTGCTAAACCTCACGTGTTTCAAAACTTAGTTCAAATACAAATTCAAATAACAAGTCAAAATATAGTTTCATAAAATAGTGAATTTAAAATGTTCAAAGGGTTATAAATATCCACTAACTAATTAGCAAATAGCATCCAACATTATATAAAATATTTAATTTCCCTAAAACAATTAAAATGGTGACCAAAACAGCCTCATTAATCCATTTTCATTTGTGCACAATTCAAATGCATTCAAATGCTCTTCAAACCTTTTGTGGCAGTGCCTAAAATGGCTATGCTAATTTAGGCCAAGTCTCATACTTAACTAAAAGTCATTTGCTTCTGTAAATAAAAATAAAACAAAAACAAAAAAAAAGAAAAGGAAAGCGGAATTGGAAAATGAAACAACTACACTATGCACTAAGCCTACTACTGTGCACTAGGCCTGCTAGCTACACGGAAGGCCCAGCCCAACTCCCCCCTCTCCTTCCTCCTCTGTTCACAGAGGGGAGGTGGACACCGGGCAACCACCCATGGCCGCGATGGCCACGTGCCGGCCATCCGCCGCACCCCCATCGACCTACAAGGCGTCGCACCGCACCCCGAAACCCTAGCCGCCTTCTCGTTCCCCACACACGCGCTGTTTCCTCTCTGCTCGCCTCGCCGAGCGCCTCCATGGCCGCGTCGTCAACGTGCACGCGGCCACCGGCCACCATCCGCCACACCGACGGGTCCAGGAGGTCCACCGTGGACGAGTTCGTCGCCTGCGCCCTCGAGACCAAGCCGGAGAGCCCCGCATCGCCGCCATCGAGTTCGTCTTCGACATCCTGCATCGCCGGTCGCCATCATCGATTCACTGCGCCCCGACCACCTCCGGCTGCCCCGAGCTGCTCCTCGTCACTGATGTGAGCACCTCCTCCGTTCCTCACTGCCCCGCGAAGCGATTGTGCCACGTAGCTTGTTCGTCTGCACACCGTGGCGACATCATCGTCCAAATACATCATGCCGCTGCCTATTCCCTTCGGCTGCTGCTTGCTCTGCGTGCTGTACTGCTCCTTATGCTACTACTGCTGCTGCTTCTGTAGGATGCCGCAGCCTTTTCCTCCCCCTGCGCTGTTGCCTGCTCTCGCACAGCCGCCAGCGCCCGCTCACGCTTGTCGCCCTCCCGCTGCCGCCGCCACTGACAGCCATGGCCGGAGCCCCGCACAAGCTCGCCCCTCCGATTGCACAGCCCCGCGCCCGTCCCTCCTACTCCCATGCCGCGCCGCTCGCCGCCATTCCGGCCGGCCGGCCTGCCGCGCCGGCGGCCCCCGTCTGTGCGCGGGCGTAGCCCCTGCTGGCTGTGCCTCTGCCAGATTGGGCAGGCCCCTGCTAATTGGGGGTTAGATTAGCACTAACCCCCTCCTAGTGAGCCACTGACCATGGGGCCCCACGCCCCAGAAAACATTAAAGAAAAGTGATTAAAAATAAATAAATAATTAAAATATTAATTAATTGAAGAATTAATTAACCTAATTAATCCTGTTAATTAACCTGTTAACTGCTTAATTAGTCTAACTAGAATTGTTAGTTTACTAGTCAGTCAATGACAGGGGGCCCCACCCCCTGTTGACCAGTCAAACCTTGACTGGTCAACTGGGTCCCCCTTGGCCCACTTGTCATCCCCTGGGTACACTTCTGTGTACCTGTGCTGGGTGCACATAGCATTTATTCAATTAATTTCGAATTAATAATATTTTCAGAATATCATTAAAACTTTGAAAAATCATATAAAATAATCCGTAAGTCAGATGAAAAAACTTTATACATGAAAGTTGCTCAGCACGACAAGACGAATCCGGATACGCAGCCCGTTCGTCCGCCACGCATCCCTAGCATAGTGAACATGCAACTTTTCCCCTCTGATTCATCTGTCCAAAAACGCGAAACACCGGGAATCCTTTCCCGGATGTTTCCCCCTTTCACGGTATCACCTAGTACTGCGTTGGGGCACACCTAGCACCGCGTATTGCGATGTTATGCCTTGTGTTGCTTTGATTGCTCTATTATTTATTGTGTTCCCCCTCCGTTACTTCTTTCCGGTAGACCCCGAGACTGCCGACGACCCCCCAGTTCGACTACGGTGTTGATGACCCCTCCTTCTCGGCTGAGCTTCCAGGCAAGCCCCCCCCTTGATCACCAGATATCGCCTATTCTTCTCTATACTGCTTGCATTAGAGTAGTGTAGCATGTTACTGCTTTCAGTTAATCCTATACTGCTGCATAGCCTGTCCTTGCTACTACTGTTGTTACCTTTACCTGCTATCCTACTGCTTAGTATAGGATGCTAGTGTTCCATCAGTGGCCCTACACTCTTGTCCGTCTGCCATGCTATACTACTGGGCCGTGATCACTTCGGGAGGTGATCACAGGCATATACTATATACTTTACACTGTTATATTACCGAAGAAACTGTTTGGATATGGGGGCTGAAGGGGCAGGTGGCTCCATCCCGGTAGAGGTGGGCCTGGGTTCCCAACGGCCCCTCGACTGTTACCTTGTGGCGGAGCGACAGGGCAGGTTGAGACCACCTAGGAGAGAGGTGGGCCTGGCCCTGGTCGGCGTTCGCAGATACTTAACACGTTAAACGAGATCTTGGTATTTGATCTGAGTCTGGCCATTTGGTCTATACGCACTAACCATCTATGCGGGAGTAGTTATGGGTATCCCAGCATCGTGGTATCAGCTGAAGTACTTCATGACGTCAGCGACTGAGCGGCGCGCACCGGATTGGACTGGAACGCCTACTAGGCTAGGTCTGCTTCCGGCTGCCCTCGCAACATGCAGGTGTGCAATGGGCGATGGGCCCAGACCCCTGCGCCATAGGATTTAGACCGGCGTGCTGACCTCTCTGTTGTGCCTAGGTGGGGCTGCGATGTGTTGATCTTCCGAGGCCGGGCATGACCCAGGAAAGTGTGTCCGGCCAAATGGGATCAAGCATGTTGGGGAATGTGGTGCACCCCTGCAGGGAAGTTAATCTATTCGAATAGCCGTGTCCCTCGGTAAAAGGACGACCCGGAGTTGTACCTTGACCTTATGACAACTAGAACCGGATACTTAATAAAACACACCCTTCCAAGTGCCAGATACAACCGGCGATCGCTCTCTCACTGGGCGACGAGGGGAGGATCATCGGTCAGGTTGATGCTATGCGATGCTACTTGGAGGACTTCCGTCTACTCTCTTCTACATGCTGCAAGATGGAGGTTACCAGAAGCGTAGTCTTAGAAAGGACTAGCTATCCCCCTCTTATTCCGGCTTTCTGCAGTTCAGTCCACATATAATAGCCTTATTCCAGTTGATACCAATGCATACATATGTAGTGTAGCTCCTTGCTTGCGAGTACTTTGGATGAGTACTCACGGTTGCTTTCTCCTTCTTTTCCCTCTATCCCTTCTAACTGGTTGTCGCAACCAGATGTTGGAGCCCAGGAGCCAGACGCCACCTTCGATGACGACTCCTACTACACCAAAGGTGCCTACTACTACGTGCTGTCCGCTGACGACGACAAGGAGTAGTTTAGGAGGATCCCAGGCAGGAGGCCTGCGCCTCTTTCGATCTGTATCTCAGTTTGTGCTAGCCTTCTTAAGGCAAACTTGTTTAACTTATGTCTGTACTCAGATATTGTTGCTCCCGCTGACTCGTCTATGATCGAGCTCTTGTATTCGAGCCCTCGAGGCCCCTGGCTTGTAATATGATGCTTGTATGACTTATTTTATTATTAGAGTTGTGTTGTGATATCTTCCCGTGAGTCCCTGATCTTGACCGTACATGTTTGCGTGTATGATTAGTGTACGGTCAAATCGGGGGCGTCACATGCGCCCCCCCACCAAGGCCCAAGGCGCAAGGAAGAGGGGAAGGGGGCAAACCCTAGGGAAGATGGCCCCTAAGGCCCACCCTGGTGCGCCTTCCCCTCTCCCCTCCCCTTGGCCGCCCCTAGATGGGATCTAGGGGGCTGCCGCCACCCCTAGGGAGGGAACCCTAGGTGGGGGCGCAGCCCCTCCCCTCCCCCTATATATAGTTGAGGTTTGGGCTGCCCAATACACATGAGTTCCTCTCCCTGTTGGTGCAGCCCTATCTCTCTTTCTCCTCATATCTTGCGGTGCTTGGCGAAGCCCTGCTAGAGTACCATGCTCCTCCACCACCACCACGCCGTCGTGCTACTGCTGGATGGAGTCTTCCCAACCTCTCCTTCCCCCCTTGCTGGATCAAGGCGTAGGAGACGTCACCGGGCTGTACGTGTGTTGAACGCGGAGGTGCCGTCCGTTCGGCACTAGGATCTCCGGTGATTTGGATCACGACGAGTATGACTCCATCAACCCCGTTCTCTTGAACGCTTCCGCTTAGCGATCTACAAGGGTATGTAGATGCACTCTCATTCCCCTCATTGCTGGTTTCTCCATAGATAGATCTTGGTGACACGTAGGAAATTTTTGAATTTCTGCTACGTTACCCAACACTACTATCATCCAATATCCTATACCATGTCAATGTCTTTCCCTCCAAAGGTAAAGGGAATATCTTATTATTAACTCCAACCTCGGATAAACCTACAAGCTTAAACAATCCACAAATTTCATCCACATAGATTAAGTGCATATTAGGATGTACCGTTCCATCTCCTGCATAAGGATTAGCTGGTAGTTTCTCTAACATACCCGAAGGAATCTCATAATAAATATTTTCAATAGGTTCATTAGGTTGAGGGGCAACTCTTATTGCTTCCGGTCGAGGTGAAGATACCCAGACAAACCCCTCAAATGATTATTTTCCATAGTGACAACTGACAGAAAATTTGAGCACGTAATATAAATGTTTCCTTACCAAAGGCGCTTCACTCCTCGGCAACAATGCTAGAAAAGAGTCTTGATGACCCACAAGTATAGGGGATCAATCCTAGTCCTTTCGATAAGTAAGAGTGCTGAACCCAACGAGGAGTAGAAGGAAATGATAAGCGGTTTTTAGCAAGGTGTTCTCTGCAAGCACTGAAAGTTGCGGTAACAGGTAGTTTGATAGCAAGGTAATTCGTAACAAGTAACAATAGTAACAAAGGTGCAGCAAGGTGGCCCAATCCTTTTTATAGAAAATGACAAGCCAGAAAGTTCTCTTATATAAAGAAAGGTGCACTCGAGGACACATCGGAATTGTCGTTTACTCACGTTCATCATGTTTAGTTTTCGCGTTCGCTACTTTGATAATTTGATATGTGGGTGGACTGGTGCTTGGGTGCTATTTTTTACTTGAACAATCTTGGAGCAAAATATTGGCGCATTGTTGCCTTGTTTCATGCTATTATATTATCAATCTTGGATGTTTTATATTCATTTTATAGCAACTTTATATCATTTTTGGGACTAACGTATTGACATAGTGCCCAGTGCAAGTTGTAGTTTTTTGCTTGTTTTTACTTCGCAGAATATTAGTACCAAACGAAGTCTTGGAGATTTTTTCTGCCCAGAAGACAACTTGGGAGCCAAGGAAGTGCTAGATGGGAGGCCCATGGGGCCCACAGCCCCTCCTCCACCGCCGCTTAGCTCTGTTAATACCCAAATATTCCAGAATCCCTAGAGAGTTGGGAGATCAGAGTTTCCACCGCCGCATGTTCCAGAACCATGAGATCCAATCTAGAGGCCTTTTCTGGCACCTTGCCGGAGGGGGAAACGATCACGGAGGGGTTCATCATCCTCATTGGTGCTCCTATGATGATGCGTGAGTAGTTTACCACAGACCTACAAGTCTGTAGGCAGTAGCTAGATGGCTTCTTCTCTCTTTTTGATCTTCAATACAATGTTCTCCTCGGAGATCTATTTGATGTAACCTTTTTGCGGTGTGTTTGTTGGGATCTGATGAATTGTGAGTTTATGATCAGATCTATTTATGAATATTATTTGAGTCTTTGTTGATCTCTTATATGCATGATTGTTATAGCTTCATATTTCTTCTCTGAATCTTTGGTTTGGTTTGGCCAACTAGATTGATTTTTCTTGCCATGTGAAGAGGTGCTTTGTGATTGGTTCGATCTTGCGGTGCTCAATCTTAGTGACAGAAAGAGACATGACACGCATGTATCATTGCCATTAAGGAAAAGATGGAGTCTATTCCTACATGAATAGATCTTGTCTACATCATGTCATCATTCTTATTGCATTACTCAGTTTCTTCATGAACTTAATACACTAGATGCATGCTGGATAGCGGTTGATGTGTGGAGTAATAGTAGTAGATGCAGGCAGGAGTTAGTCTACTAATCTTGGACGTGATGCCTATATACATGATCATTGCCTTGGATATCGTCATAATTATTTGCTTTTCTATCAATTTCCCAACAATAATTTGTTTACCCACCATACGCTATTTTCTCTCGAGAGAAGCCTCTAGTGAAATCTACGACCCCAGGGTCTATTTTCTATCATATTGCTTTATATCTATTTATCCAAAAACCCAAAAAAACCTTGTTGCACCTTTTCTTTCTTTATTTTATTTTGTGTTTCTATCAGATCTATTTATCCAATCTTATACTATTTAATATATCTCAATACCGAGGAGGGGTTGACAACCCCTCTTACGCGTTGGGTTGCAAATTTTTGTTATTTGTGTGAAGGTACTGCTTACATAGTTGCTACCTCTTGAGCACTGCATGGGTTTTCCCTTGAAGAGGAAAGGGTGATGCAGCAAAGTAGCGTAAGTATTTCCCTCAGTTTTTGAGAACCAAGGTATCAATCCAGTAGGAGGCTACGCGCTAGTCCCTCGCACCTGCACAAAACAAATAAATCCTCGCAACCAACGCGATAAGGGGTTGTCAATCCCTACACGGCCACTTACGAGAGTGAGATCTAATAGATATGATAAGATAATATTTTTGGTATTTTTATGATAAAGATGCAACGTAAAATAAAAGGCAATGAAAATAACTAAGTGTTGGAAGATTAATATGATGAAGATAGACCCGGAGGCCATAGGTTTCACTAGTGGCTTCTCTAAAGAGCATAAGTATTTTACAGTGGGTGAACAAATTACTGTTGAGCAATTGACAGAATTGATCATAGTTATGAGAATATCTAGGTATGATCATGTATATAGGCATCACGTCCGAGACAAGTAGACCGACTCCTGCCTGCATCTACTACTATTACTCCACACATCGACCGCTATCCAGCATGCATCTAGAGTATTAAGTTCATAAGAACATAGTAACGCCTTAAGCAAGATGACATGATGTAGAGGGATAAATTCATGCAATATGATAAAAACCCCATCTTGTTACCCTCGATGGCAACAATACAATACGTGCCTTGCTTCCCCTACTGTCACTGGGAAAGGACACCGCAAGATTGAACCCAAAGCTAAGCACTTCTCCCATTGCAAGAAAGATCAATCTAGTAGGCCAAACCAAACTGATAATTCGAAGAGACTTGCAAAGATAACCAATCATACATAAAAGAATTCAGAGAAGATTCAAATATTGTTCATAGATAAACTTGATCATAAACCCATGATACGTCTCCAACGTATCTATAATTTTTGATTGCTCCATGCTATATTATCTACTATTTTGGGCAATATTGGGCTTTATTTTCCACTTCTATATTATTTTTG
Organism: Triticum monococcum; assembly: GCA_034509565.1. Classification (NCBI taxonomy): domain Eukaryota; kingdom Viridiplantae; phylum Streptophyta; class Magnoliopsida; order Poales; family Poaceae; genus Triticum; species Triticum monococcum. The sequence continues at coordinate 349,293,979 of CM067845.1, forward strand.
GGACTAACCTATTAACCGGAGGCCCAGCCCAGATTTGCTGTTTTACGCCTATTTCAGTGTTTCGAAGAAAAGGAATATCAGACGGAGTCAAAACGGAACAAAATCAACTGGAGAAGTTATTTTTGGAAGGAAACACACCTAATGGACTTGGACCCCATGTCAGAAGATATGGGAGCTTCCCACGAGGGTGGGGGCACCCCCCCTAGGGCGCGCCCCTGCCTCGTGGGGCCCCCGTGGCTCCCCTGACGTGCTTCTTCTGCCTATATAACTCCATATACCCTAAAACTTCTAGAATGCACAATAGATCGGGAGTTCCGCCGCCAGAAGCCTCCGTAGCCACCGAAAACCAATCTAGACCCGTTCCGGCACCCTGCCGGAGGGGGCAATCCCTCTCCGGTGGTCATCTTCATCATCCCGGTGCTCTCCATGACAAGGAGGGAGTAGTTCTCCCTCGGGGCTGAGGGTATGTACCAGTAGCTATGTGTTTGATCTCTCTCTCTCTCTCTCTCTCGTGTTCTTGATTTGGCATGATCTTGATGTATCGCGAGCTTTGCTATTATAGTTGGATCTTATGTTTCTCCTCCCCCTCTTCTCTCTTGTAATGAATTGAGTTTCCCCTTTGAAGTAATCTTATCGGATTGAGTCTTTAAAGACTTGAGAACACTTGATGTATGTCTTGCCGTGGATATCTGTGGTGACAATGGGATACCACGTGCCACTTGATGTACGTTTTGGTGACCAACTTGCGGGTTTCATGACATTGGGAACCTATGCATAGGGGTTGGCACACGTTTTCGTCGTGATTCTCCGGTAGAAACTTTGGGGCACTCTTTGAGGTCCTTTGTGTTGGTTGAATAGATGAATCTGAGATTGTGTGATGTATATCGTATAATCATACCCACGGATACTTGAGGTGACAATGGATTATCTAGGTGACATTAGGGTTTTGGTTGATTTGTATCTTAAGGTGTTATTCTAGTACAAACTCTAGGGCTGTTTGTGACACTTAGAGGAATAGCCCACCGGATTGATTGGAAAGAATAACTTTGAGGTGGTTTCATACCCTACCATAATCTCTTCGTTTGTTCTCCGCTATTAGTGACTTTGGAGTGACTCTTTGTTGCATGTCGAGGAGTTATGTGATCCAATTATGTTAGTATTCTTGAGGGAACTCAGTATGAACCCTAGGCCTTATTTCCTATCATTGCAATACCATTTACGCTCACTTTTATCATTCGTTACCTTGCTGTTTTTATATTTTCAGATTACAAAAACTATTATCTACTATCCATATACCACTTGTATCACCATCTCTTCGCCGAACTAGTGCACCTATACAATTTATCATTGTATTGGGTGTGTTGGGGACACAAGAGACTCTTTGTTAGTTGGTTGTAGGGTTGCTTGAGAGAGACCATCTTCATCCTACGCTTCCTACGGATTGATAAACCTTAGGTCATCCACTTGAGGGAAATTTGCTACTGTCCTACAAACCTCTGCACTTGGAGGCCCAACAACGTCTACAAGAAGAAGGTTGTGTAGTAGACATCAAGCTCTTTTCTGGCGCCGTTGCCGGGGAGGTGAGTGCTTGAAGGTATATCTTTAGATCTTGCAATCGAGTCTTTTAGTTTCTTGTTTTATCACTAGTTTAGTCTATAAAAGAAAACTATAAAAAATGGAATTGAGTTTGTCTCATACGCTTCACCTTTTTAATATCTTTCATGAGTATGATGGAAAGGATAATTGTGCTCAAGTGCTAGAAGAAGAAATCTATAAAATGTTTGGCACTAAATATTTGAATTCCTTGAATATCCATGATGCTAATGATATGCAAAGCCACAAGCTTGGCGAAGCTATGTTTGATGAAGATGATATTTTTTGTCCCCCAAGTTTTGATGAGCAAATTTATTATGATGAAAGCATGCCTCCTATCTGTGATGTTTATTGTGATGACATGTATGCTTTAAAGAATAATGACAACAATGAAACTTGTCATCTTGATTTCAATTTTCAATCCCATGATAGTTACTTTGTTGAGTTTGCTCCCACTACTATTCATGAGAAGAAATTTGCTTATGTGGAGAGTAGTAAATTTTCTATGCTTGTAGATCATGAAAAGAATGCTTTAGATGCTGGTTATATTGTTGAATTCATTCATGATGCTACTGAAAATTATTATGAGGGAGGAATATATGCTTGTAGGAATTGCAATAATATCAACTTTCCTCTCTATGTGCTTAAAATTTTGAAGTTATGCTTGTTTTACCTTCCTATGCAAGTTGATTCTTGTTCCCACAAGTTGTTTGCTCACAAAATCCCTATGCATAGGAAGTGGGTTAGACTTAAATGTGTTAGTCATATTCTTCATTATGCTCTCTTTATGTTTCAATCCTTATCCTTTATGTGAGCATCATTGTCATTATCATGCCTAGCTAGGGGCATTAAATGACATCGCTTGTTGGGAGGCAACCCAATTTTATTTTAGTTCCTTGCTTTCTGTTCCTGTTTAGTAATAAACAATTCATCTAGCCTCTGTTTATATGTGGTTTTATGCTTTTAATTAGTGTTTGTGCCAAGTAGAACCTTTGGGAAAGTCTTGTTGATCATGCTGTAAAAACAGAAACTTTAGCGCTCACGAGAATTGCTGCCATTTTTATTTGGGGAGTGCTATTTAGTTAATTCTTTTTTAAGATGATTAAAAGATAAATTCCTTATGTCCAGCAATTTATTTGAGAATTTTATGAGTTCCAGAAGTATGCGTTTTATCCATATTACTACAGACTGTTCTGTTTTTGACAGATTCTGTTTTCAATGTGTTGTTTGCTTATTTTGATGAATCTATGGCTAGTCAAATAGTTTATAAACCATAGAGAAGTTGGAATACAGTAGGTTTAACACCAATATAAATAAATAATGATTTCATTACATTACCTTGAAGTGGTCTTTTGTTTTCTTATACTAACGGAGCTTACGAGTTTTCTGTTAAGTTTTGTGTTGTGAAGTTTTCAAGTTTTGGGTAAGGATTCGATGGACTATGGAATAAGGAGTGGCAAGATCCTAATCTTGGGGATTCCCAAGGCACCCCAAGGTAATATTCAAGGATAGCCAAGAGCCTTAGCTTGGGGATGCCCCGGAAGGCATCCCCTCTTTCGTCTTCGTTCATCGGTAACTTTACTTGGAGCTATATTTTTATTCTCCACATGATATGTGTTTTGCTTGGAGCGTCAATTTATTTTGTTAGGATTTACTTGCTTTTATTTAGAATAATGTTTTGCATCTTTTATTTCAATAAAAGTGGCATTTATAGTCTTTACTATGCCTATGTTACAAGTATACATGTTGCTGTTTGAAAACAGAAAGTTTACCGCTGTTGCAATAATTTCCTAGAAAAGTCAGAATGTGATAAAATGTTGAAAACTTTTGCATATTAAGCTCTGATAAATTTACTACAGTGGGAATTTTCTTTCATAATTTTTGGATCTAGGGAAGTACAGATGTTGCAGCATTCTTTACAGACTATCCTGTTTAGGCAGATTGCTGTTATGTTTGCATTGTTTGCATATGTTTGCTTCTTTAATGATTCTATTTGAGGATAGGACTATTAAATATGCAGATGCATTTAGTATGCAATGTTGAATAATAATTTTAATGATTTTCTACAATAGAGTATGATAAGGTTTTTGCAATTTTTTATACTAACTTATCTCATGAGTCCTTGTTGAGTTTTGTGTGGATGAAGCTTTTGAGATTTAGGGAGACCGTGATATGAGAGGAATTAAGGATACACAAAAGCTCAAGCTTGGGGATTCCCAAGGCATACCAATATAATATTTCAAGAAGTCTCAAGCATCTAAGCTTGGGGATGCCCCGGTTGGCATCCCACCTTTCTTCTTCAACAATTATCGGTTAGTTTCGGTTGATCCTAAGGTTTTGCTTCTTCACATGATGTTTGCTATTCTTAGATGTCATTTTATTTTTTCTTTGCTTGCTGTTTGAATATATTACCAAGATCTGAAATTATTAAATGTTAGAGAGTCTTCACATAGTTGCATAATTATTCGACTACTCATTGATCTTGACTTATATCTTTCGGAGTAGTTTGTCATTTGCTCTAGTGCTTCACTTATATCCTTTTAGAGCACGGTGGTGGTTTTATTTTATAGAAATAGATGAACTCTCATGCTTCACTTATATAATTTTGAGAGTCTTAAATAGCATGGTAATTTGCTTAAAATCCTAATATGCTAGGTATTCAAGAATAATTAAATTCTCTTATGAGTGTGTTGAATACTATGACAAGTTTGATACTTGATGATTGTTTTGAGATATGAGGATGGTAATATTAGAGTCATGCTAGTTGAGTAGTTGTGAATTTGGGAAATACTTGTGTTGAAGTTTGTGATTCCCGTAGCATGCACGTATGGTGAACCGTTATGTGATGAAGTCGGAGCATGATTTATTTATTGATTGTCTTCCTTATGAGTGGCGGTCGGGACGAGCGATGGTCTTTTCCTACCAATCTATCCCCCTAGGAGCATGCGCGTAATACTTTGCTTTGATAACTTGTAGATTTTTGCAATAAGTATATGAGTTCTTTATGACTAATGTTGAGTCCATGGATTATACACACTCTCACCCTTCCACCTTTGCTAGCCTCTCTAGTACCGCGCACCTTTCGCCGGTATCATACACCCACCATATACCTTCCTCAAAACAGCCACCATACCTACCTATTATGGCATTTCCATAGCCATTCCGAGATATATTGCCATGCAACCTTCCACCGTTCCATTTATTATGACACGCTTCATCATTGTCATATTGCTTAGCATGATCATGTAGTTGACATTGTATTTGTGGCAAAGCCACCGTTCATATTTCTTTCATACATGTCACTCATGCATCATTGCACATCCCGGTACACCGCCGGAGGCATTTGTATAGAGTCATATCTTGTTCTAAGTATCGAGTTGTAAGAAAAATAAAAGTGTGATGATCATCATTATTAGAGCATTGTCCTAGTGAGGAAAGGATGATGGAGACTATGATTCCCCCACAAGTCGGGATGAGACTCCGGACGAAAAATAAATAAAAGAGGCCAAAGAAGCCCCAAAAAAAGAGGCCATAAAAAAGAGAAAAGGCCCAAATAAAAAAAATAAAAAAATGAGAGAAAAAGAGAGAAGGGACAATGCTACTATCCTTTTACCACACTTGTGCTTCAAAGTAGCACCATGATCTTCATGATAAAGAGTCTCCTATGTTGTCACTTTCATATACTAGTGGGAATCTTTCATTATAGAACTTGGCTTGTATATTCCAATGATGGGCTTCCTCAAAATGCCCTAGGTCTTCGTGAGCAAGCGAGTTGGATGCACACCCACTAGTTTCTTTTGTTGAGCTTTCATATACTTATAGCTCTAGTGCATCCATTGCATGGCAATCCCTACTCACTCACATTGATATCTATTGATGGGCATCTCCATAGCCCGTTGATATGCCTAGTTGATGTGAGACTATCTTCTCCTTTTTGTCTTCTCCACAACCACCATTCTATTCCACCTATAGTGCTATATCCATGGCTCACGCTCATGTATTGCGTGAAGATTGAAAAAGTTTGAGAACACCAAAAGTATGAAACAATTGCTTGGCTTGTCATCGGGGTTGTGCATGATTTAAATATCTTGTGTGGTGAAGATAGAGCATAGCCAGACTATATGATTTTGTAGGGATAGCTTTCTTTGGCCATGTTATTTTGAAGAGACATACTTTCTTAGTTAGTATGCTTGAAGTATTATTACTTTTATATCAATATGAACTTTTGTCTTGAATCTTATGGATCTGAATATTCATATCACAAGTAAGAAGAATTACATTGAAATTATGCCAACTAGCATTCCACATCAAAAATTATCTTTTTATCATTTACCTACTTGAGGACGAGTAGGAATTAAGCTTGGGGATGCTTGATACGTCTCCAACGTATCTATAATTTTTGATTGCTCCATGCTATATTATCTACTGTTTTGGGCAATATTGGGCTTTATTTTCCACTTCTATATTATTTTTGGGACTAACCTATTAACCGGAGGCCCAGCCCAGATTTGCTATTTTATGCCTATCAGTGTTTCGAAGAAAAGGAATATCAGACGGAGTCGAAACGGAACGAAACCAACTGGAGAAGTTATTTTTGGAAGGAAACACACCTGATGGACTTGGACCCCACGTCAGAAGATACGGGAGCTTCCCACGAGGGTGGGGGGCGCCCCCCTAGGGCGCGCCCCCTGCCTCGTGGGGCCCCCGTGGCTCCCCTGACGTGCTTCTTCTGCCTATATAACTCCATATACCCTAAAACTTCCAGAATGCACAATAGATTGGGAGTTTCACCAGAAGCCTCCGTAGCCACCGAAAACCAATCTAGACCCGTTTCGGCACCCTGCCGGAGGGGGCAATCCCTCTCCGGTGGCCATCTTCATCATCCTGGTGCTCTCCATGACGAGGAGGGAGTAGTTCTCCCTCGGGGCTGAGGGTATGTACCAGTAGCTATGTGTTTGATCTCTCTCTCTCTCTCTCTCTCTCTCTCTCGTGTTCTTGATTTGGCACGATCTTGATGTATCGTGAGCTTTGCTATTATAGTTGGATCTTATGTTTCTCCTCCCCCTCTTCTCTCTTGTAATGAATTGAGTTTCCCCTTTGAAGTAATCTTATCGGATTGAGTCTTTAAAGACTTGAGAACACTTGATGTATGTCTTGCCGTGGATATCTGTGGTGACAATGGGATACCACGTGCCACTTGATGTATGTTCTGGTGACCAACTTGCGCGTTTCATGACATTGGGAACCTATGCATAGGGGTTGGCACACGTTTTCGTCGTGATTCTCCGGTAGAAACTTTGGGGCACTCTTTGAGGTCCTTTGTGTTGGTTGAATAGATGAATCTGAGATTGTGTGATGTATATCGTATAATCATACCCACGGATACTTGAGGTGACAATGGAGTATCTAGGTGACATTAGGGTTTTGGTTGATTTGTATCTTAAGGTGTTATTCTAGTACAAACTCTAGGGCTGTTTGTGACACTTAGAGGAATAGCCCACCGGATTGATTGGAAAGAATAACTTTGAGGTGGTTTCGTACCCTACCATAATCTCTTCGTTTGTTCTCCGCTATTAGTGACTGTGGAGTGACTCTTTGTTGCATGTCGAGGAGTTATGTGATCCAATTATGTTAGTATTCTTGAGGGAACTCACACTAGCGAAAGTATGAACCCTAGGACTTATTTCCTATCATTGCAATACCATTTACGCTCACTTTTATCATTCATTACCTTGCTGTTTTTATATTTTCAGATTACAAAAACTATTATCTACTATCCATATACCACTTGTATCACCATCTCTTCGCTGAACTAGTGCACCTATACAATTTATCATTGTATTGGGTGTGTTGGGGACACAAGAGACTCTTTGTTAGTTGGTTGTAGGGTTGCTTGAGAGAGACCATCTTCATCCTATGCTTCCTACGGATTGAAAAACCTTAGGTCATCCACTTGAGGGAAATTTGCTACTGTCCTACAAACCTCTGCACTTGGAGGCCCAACAACGTCTACAAGAAGAAGGTTGTGTAATAGACATCAAGCTCTTTTCTGGCGCCGTTGCCGGGGAGGTGAGTGCTTGAAGGTATATCTTTAGATCTTGCAATCGAGTCTTTTAGTTTCTTGTTTTATCACTAGTTTAGTCTATAAAAGAAAACTATAAAAAATGGAATTGAGTTTGTCTCATACGCTTCACCTTTTTAATATCTTTCGTGAGTATGATGGAAAGGATAATTGTGCTCAAGTGCTAGAAGAAGAAATCTATAAAATGTTTGGCACTAAATATTTGAATTCCTTGAATATCCATGATGCTAATGATATGCAAAGCCACAAGCTTGGCGAAGCTATGTTTGATGAAGATGATATTTTTTGTCCCCCAAGTTTTGATGAGCAAATTTATTATGATGAAAGCATGCCTCCTATCTATGATGTTTATTGTGATGACATGTATGCTTTAAAGAATAATGACAACAATGAAACTTGTCATCTTGATTTCAATTTTCAATCCCATGATAGTTTCTTTGTTGAGTTTTCTCCCACTACTATTCATGAGAAGAAATTTGCTTATCTGGAGAGTAGTAAATTTTCTATGCTTGTAGATCATGAAAATAATGCTTTAGATGCTGGTTATATTGTTGAATTCATTCATGATGCTACTGAAAATTATTATGATGGAGGAATATATGCTTGTAGGAATTGCAATAATATCAAGTTTCCTCTCTATGTGCTTAAAATTTTGAAGTTATGCTTGTTTTACCTTCCTATGCAAGTTGATTCTTGTTCCCACAAGTTGTTTGCTCACAAAATCCCTATGCATAGGAAGTGGGTTAGACTTAAATGTGTTAGTCATATTCTTCATTATGCTCTCTTTATGTTTCAATCCTTATCCTTTATGTGAGCATCATTGTCATTATCATGCCTAGCTAGGGGCATTAAATGACAGCGCTTGTTGGGAGGCAACCCAATTTTATTTTAGTTCCTTGCTTTCTGTTCCTGTTTAGTAATAAACAATTCATCTAGCCTCTGTTTATATGTGGTTTTATGCTTTTAATTAGTGTTTGTGCCAAGTAGAACCTTTGGGAAAGTCTTGTTGATCATGCTGTAAAAACAGAAACTTTAGCGCTCACGAGAATTGCTGCCATTTTTATTTGGGGAGTGCTATTTAGTTAATTATTTTTTAAGATGATTAACAGATAAATTCCTTATGTCCAGCAATTTATTTGAGAATTTTATGAGTTCCAGACGTACGCGTTTTATCCATATTACTACAGACTGTTCTGTTTTTGACAGATTCTGTTTTCAATGTGTTGTTTGCTTATTTTGATGAATCTATGGCTAGTCAAATAGTTTATAAACCATAGATAAGTTGGAATACAGTAGGTTTAACACCAATATAAATAAATAATGAGTTCATTACATTACCTTGAAGTGGTCTTTTGTTTTCTTATACTAACGGAGCTTACGAGTTTTCTGTTAAGTTTTGTGTTGTGAAGTTTTCAAGTTTTGGGTAAGGATTCGATGGACTATGGAATAAGGAGTGGCAAGATCCTAAGCTTGGGGATTCCCAAGGCACCCCAAGGTAATATTCAAGGATAGCCAAGAGCCTTAGCTTGGGGATGCCCCGGAAGGCATCCCCTCTTTCGTCTTCGTTCATCGGTAACTTTACTTGGAGCTATATTTTTATTCTCCACATGATATGTGTTTTGCTTGGAGCGTCAATTTATTTTGTTAGGATTTGCTTGCTTTTATTTAGAATAATGTTTTGCATCTTTTATTTCAATAAAAGTGGCATTTATAGTCTTTACTATGCCTATGTTACAAGTATACATGTTGCTGTTTGAAAACAGAAAGTTTACCGCTGTTGCAATAATTTCCTAGAAAAGTCAGAATGTGATAAAATGTTGAAAACTTTTGCATATTAATCTCTGATAAATTTACTACAGTGGGAATTTTCTTTCATAATTTTTGGATCTAGGGAAGTACAGATGTTGCAGCATTCTTTACAGACTATCCTGTTTAGGCAGATTGCTGTTATGTTTGCATTGTTTGCATATGTTTGCTTCTTTAATGATTCTATTTGAGGATAGGACTATTAAATATGCAGATGCATTTAGTATGCAATGTTGAATAATAATTTTAATGATTTTCTACAATAGAGTATGATAAGGTTTTTGCAATTTTTTATACTAACTTATCTCATGAGTCCTTGTTGAGTTTTGTGTGGATGAAGCTTTTGAGATTTAGGGAGACCGTGATATGAGAGGAATTAAGGATACACAAAAGCTCAAGCTTGGGGATTCCCAAGGCATACCAATATAATATTTCAAGAAGTCTCAAGCATCTAAGCTTGGGGATGCCCCGGTTGGCATCCCACCTTTCTTCTTCAACAATTATCGGTTAGTTTCGGTTGATCCTAAGGTTTTGCTTCTTCACATGATGTTTGCTATTCTTAGATGTCATTTTATTTTTTCTTTGCTTGCTGTTTGAATATATTACCAAGATCTGAAATTATTAAATGTTAGAGAGTCTTCACATAGTTGCATAATTATTCGACTACTCATTGATCTTGACTTATATCTTTCGGAGTAGTTTGTCATTTGCTCTAGTGCTTCACTTATATCCTTTTAGAGCACGGTGGTGGTTTTATTTTATAGAAATAGATGAACTCTCATGCTTCACTTATATAATTTTGAGAGTCTTAAATAGCATGGTAATTTGCTTAAAATCCTAATATGCTAGGTATTCAAGAATAATTAAATTCTCTTATGAGTGTGTTGAATACTATGACAAGTTTGATACTTGATGATTGTTTTGAGATATGAGGATGGTAATATTAGAGTCATGCTAGTTGAGTAGTTGTGAATTTGGGAAATACTTGTGTTGAAGTTTGTGATTCCCGTAGCATGCACGTATGGTGAACCGTTATGTGATGAAGTCGGAGCATGATTTATTTATTGATTGTCTTCCTTATGAGTGGCGGTCGGGACGAGCGATGGTCTTTTCCTACCAATCTATCCCCCTAGGAGCATGCGCGTAATACTTTGCTTTGATAACTTGTAGATTTTTGCAATAAGTATATGAGTTCTTTATGACTAATGTTGAGTCCATGGATTATACACACTCTCACCCTTCCACCTTTGCTAGCCTCTCTAGTACCGCGCACCTTTCGCCGGTATCATACACCCACCATATACCTTCCTCAAAACAGCCACCATACCTACCTATTATGGCATTTCCATAGCCATTCCGAGATATATTGCCATGCAACCTTCCACCGTTCCATTTATTATGACACGCTTCATCATTGTCATATTGCTTAGCATGATCATGTAGTTGACATTGTATTTGTGGCAAAGCCACCGTTCATATTTCTTTCATACATGTCACTCATGCATCATTGCACATCCCGGTACACCGCCGGAGGCATTTGTATAGAGTCATATCTTGTTCTAAGTATCGAGTTGTAAGAAAAATAAAAGTGTGATGATCATCATTATTAGAGCATTGTCCTAGTGAGGAAAGGATGATGGAGACTATGATTCCCCCACAAGTCGGGATGAGACTCCGGACGAAAAATAAATAAAAGAGGCCAAAGAAGCCCCAAAAAAAGAGGCCATAAAAAAGAGAAAAGGCCCAAATAAAAAAAATAAAAAAATGAGAGAAAAAGAGAGAAGGGACAATGCTACTATCCTTTTACCACACTTGTGCTTCAAAGTAGCACCATGATCTTCATGATAAAGAGTCTCCTATGTTGTCACTTTCATATACTAGTGGGAATCTTTCATTATAGAACTTGGCTTGTATATTCCAATGATGGGCTTCCTCAAAATGCCCTAGGTCTTCGTGAGCAAGCGAGTTGGATGCACACCCACTAGTTTCTTTTGTTGAGCTTTCATATACTTATAGCTCTAGTGCATCCGTTGCATGGCAATCCCTACTCACTCACATTGATATCTATTGATGGGCATCTCCATAGCCCGTTGATATGCCTAGTTGATGTGAGACTATCTTCTCCTTTTTGTCTTCTCCACAACCACCATTCTATTCCACCTATAGTGCTATATCCATGGCTCACGCTCATGTATTGCGTGAAGATTGAAAAAGTTTGAGAACACCAAAAGTATGAAACAATTGCTTGGCTTGTCATCGGGGTTGTGCATGATTTAAATATCTTGTGTGGTGAAGATAGAGCATAGCCAGACTATATGATTTTGTAGGGATAGCTTTCTTTGGCCATGTTATTTTGAAGAGACATACTTTCTTAGTTAGTATGCTTGAAGTATTATTACTTTTATATCAATATGAACTTTTGTCTTGAATCTTATGGATCTGAATATTCATATCACAAGTAAGAAGAATTACATTGAAATTATGCCAACTAGCATTCCACATCAAAAATTATCTTTTTATCATTTACCTACTTGAGGACGAGTAGGAATTAAGCTTGGGGATGCTTGATACGTCTCCAACGTATCTATAATTTTTGATTGCTCCATGCTATATTATCTACTGTTTTGGGCAATATTGGGCTTTATTTTCCACTTCTATATTATTTTTGGGACTAACCTATTAACCGGAGGCCCAGCCCAGATTTGCTGTTTTATGCCTATTTCAGTGTTTCGAAGAAAAGGAATATCAGACGGAGTCGAAACAGAATGAAACCAACTGGAGAAGTTATTTTTGGAAGGAAACACACCTGATGGACTTGGACCCCACGTCAGAAGATACGGGAGCTTCCCACGAGGGTGGGGGGCGCCCCCCTAGGGCGCGCCCCCTGCCTCGTGGGGCCCCCGTGGCTCCCCTGACGTGCTTCTTCTGCCTATATAACTCCATATACCCTAAAACTTCCAGAATGCACAATAGATTGGGAGTTTCACCAGAAGCCTCCGTAGCCACCGAAAACCAATCTAGACCCGTTCCGGCACCCTGCCGGAGGGGGCAATCCCTCTACGGTGGCCATCTTCATCATCCTGGTGCTCTCCATGACGAGGAGGGAGTAGTTCTCCCTCGGGGCTGAGGGTATGTACCAGTAGCTATGTGTTTGATCTCTCTCTCTCTCTCGTGTTCTTGATTTGGCACGATCTTGATGTATCGTGAGCTTTGCTATTATAGTTGGATCTTATGTTTCTCCTCCCCCTCTTCTCTCTTGTAATGAATTGAGTTTCCCCTTTGAAGTAATCTTGTCGGATTGAGTCTTTAAAGACTTGAGAACACTTGATGTATGTCTTGCCGTGGATATCTGTGGTGACAATGGGATACCACGTGCCACTTGATGTATGTTTTGGTGACCAACTTGCGGGTTTCGTGACATTGGGAACCTATGCATAGGGGTTGGCACACATTTTCGTCGTGATTCTCCGGTAGAAACTTTGGGGCACTCTTTGAGGTCCCTTGTGTTGGTTGAATAGATAAATCTAAGATTGTGTGATGCATATCGTATAATCATACCCACGGATACTTGAGGTGATAATGGAGTATCTTGGTGACATTAGGGTTTTGGTTGATTTGTATCTTAAGGTGTTATTCTAGTACGAACTCTAGGGCTGTTTGTGACACTTATAGGAATAGCCCACCGAATTGATTGGAAAGAATAACTTTCAGGTGGTTTCGTACCCTACCATAATCTCTTCGTTTGTTCTCCGCTATTAGTGACTTTGGAGTGACTCTTTGTTGCATGTTGAGGGATAGTTATGTGATCCAATTATGTTAGTATTGTTGAGGGAACTTACACTAGCAAAAGTATGAACCCTAGGCCTTATTTCCTATCATTGCAATACCTTTTACGCTCACTTTTATCATTCGTTACCTTGCTGTTTTTATATTTTCAGATTACAAAAACTATTATCTACTATCCATATACCACTTGTATCACTATATCTTCACGAACTAGTGCACCTATACAATTTATCATTGTATTGGGTGTGTTGGGAACACAAGAGACTCTTTGTTATTTGGTTGCAGGGTTGCTTGAGAGAGACCATCTTCATCCTACGCCTCCTACGGATTGTTAAACCTTAGGTCATCCACTTGAGGGAAATTTGCTACTGTCCTACAAACCTCTGCACTTGGAGGCCCAACAACGTCTACAAGAAGAAGGTTGTGTAGAAGACATCAGCCCACAATTCATCGGTCTCAACAAACACACCGCAAAAGAAGATTACATAGAATAGATATCCACAGGAGAGGGGGAGAACTTTGTATTGAGATCCAAAAAGAGAGAAGAAGCCATCTAGATAATAACTATGGACCCGTAGGTATGAGGTAAACTACTCACACTTCATCGGAAGGGCTATGGTGTCGATGTAGAAGCCCTCCGTGATCGATGCCCCCTCCGGCGGAGCTCTAGAACAGGCCCCAAGATGGGAACTCGTGGATACATAAAGTTACGGTGGTGGAATTAGGGTTTTGGCTCCGTATCTTATCGTTTGGGGTTACGTAGGTATATATAGGATGAAGAAGTACGTCGGTGGAGCAATAGGGGGCCCACGAGGGTGGAGGGCGCGCCTGGGGGGGGGGGGGTAGGCGCACCCCTACCTCGTGGCCTCCCTGTTGGTTGCTTGACGTAGGGTCCAAGTCTCCTGGATCTTGTTCGTTCCAAAAATCATGTTCCCAAAGGTTCATTCCGTTTGGATTCTGTTTGATATTCCTTTTCCTCGAAGCCCTAAAATAGGCAAAAAACAGCAATTCTGGGTTGGGCCTCCGGTTAATAGGTTAGTCCAAAAAATAATATAAAAGTTTATAATAAAGCCCAATAATGTCCAAAACAGTAGATAATATAACATGGAGCAATCAAAAATTATAGATACATTGGAGATGTATCAAGCATCCCCAAGCTTAATTCCTACTCGTCCTCGAGTAGGTAAATGACAAAAACAGATTTTTTGATGTCGAATGCTACTAGGCATAATTTCAATGTAATTATTCTTAATTGTGGCATGAATATTCAGATCCGAAAGGTTCAATATAAAAGTCTAATATTGACATAGAAATAATAATACTTCAAGCATACTAACTAAGCAATTATGTCTTCTCAAAATAACATGGACGAAGAAAGTTCATCCCTACAAAATCGTATAGTTTAGTCATGCTCCATTTTCGTCACACAAAAATGTTCTCATCATGCACAACCCCGATGACAAGCCAAGCAATTGTTTCGTACTTTAGTAATCACAAACTTTATAAACCTTCACGCAATACATGAGCGTGAGCCATGGATATAGCACTATGGGTGGAATAGAGTATAATGATGGGGGTTATGTAGAGAAGATAAAAAAGGAGAAAGTCTCACATCAACGGGGCTAATCAATGAGCTATGGAGATGCTCATCGATTGATGTTAATGCAAGGAGTAGGGATTGCCATGCAACAGATGCACTAGAGCTATAAATGTATGAAAGCTCAACAAAGGAAACTAGTGGATGTGCATCCAACTTGCTTGCTCACGAAGACCTAGGGCACTTGAGGAGGCCCATTGTTGGAATATACAAGCCGAGTTCTATAATGAAAATTTCCCAATAGTATATGAAAGTGACAAGACAAGAGACTCTCTATCATGAAGATCATGGTGCTACTTTGAAGCACAAGTGTGGAAAAAAAGATAGTAGCATTGTCCCTTTATATATATATATTTGAGCCTTCTTTTTTTATTTGGCCTTTCTCTTTTTTTATTGGGACAACGCTCTATTAAATGATGATCATCACACTTCTATTTATTTACAACTCAATGATTACAACTCGATACTAGAACAAGGTATGACTCTATATGAATGCCTTCGGCGGTGTACCGGGATATGCAATGAATCAAGTGTGACATGTATGAAACATTTATGAACGGTGGCTTTGCCACAAATACGATGTCAACTACATGATCATGCAAATCAATATGACAATGATGAACGTGTCATGATAAACGGGATGGTGGAAAGTTGCATGGCAATATATCTCGGAATGGCTATGGAAATGCCATAATAGGTAGGTATGGTGGCTGTTTTGAGGAATATATAAGGAGGTTTATGTGTGAAAGAGCGTATCATATCACGGGGTTTGGATGCACCAGAGAAATTTGCACCAACTCTCAATGTGAGAAAGGGCAATGCACGGTACCGAAGAGGCTAGCAATGATGGAAAGATGAGAGTGCGTATAATCCATGGACTCAACATTAGTCATAAAGAACTCACATACTTATTGCAAAAATCTACAAGTCATAAAAAACCAAGCACTACACGCATGCTCCTAGGGGGATAGATTGGTAGGAAAAGACCATCGCTCGTCCCCGACCGCCACTCATAAGGAAGACAATCAAAGAACACCTCATGTTTCAAATTTGTTACATAACGTTTACCATACGTGCATGCTACGGGACTTGCAAACTTCAACACAAGTATTTCTCAATTTCACAACTACTCAACTAGCACAACTTTAATATCACTGCCTCCATATCTCAAAACAATCATCAAGCATCAAACTTCTCTTACTATTCAAAACACTCATAAGAAAGTTTTTACTAATCTTGAATACCTAGAATATTAGGATTACTTAAGCAACTTACCATGCTATTTAAGACACTCAAAATAATCTAAGTGAAGCATGAGAGATCAATAGTTTCTATAAAACAAATCCACCACCATGCTCTAAAAGATATAAGTGAAGTACTAGAGCAAAACTATATAACTCAAAAGATATAAGTGAAGCACATAGAGTATTCTAATAATTTCCGAATCATGTGTGTCTCTATCAAAAGGTGTGTACAACAAAGATGATTGTGGTAAACTAAAAAGCAAAGACTCAAATCATACAAGACGCTCCAAGTAAAACACATATCATGTGGTAAATAAAAATATAGCTCCAAGTAAAGTTACCGATAGAAGTAGACGAAAGAGGGGATGCCTTCCGGGGCATCCCCAAGCTTTGGATTTTTGGTGTCCTTAGATTATCTTGGGGGTGCCTTGGGCATCCCCAAGCTTAGGCTCTTGCCACTCCTTGTTCCATAATCCATCAAATCCTTACCCAAAACTTGAAAACTTCACAACACAAAACTTAAAGTAGAAAATCTCGTGAGCTCTGTTAGCAAAAGAAAAAAAAAGACCACTTAAAGGTACTGTAATGAACTCATTCTTTATTTATATTGGTGTTAAACCTACTGTATTTAAACTTCTCTATGGTTTATAAACTATTTTACTAGCCATAGGTTCATCAAAATAAGCAAACAACACACGAAAAATAGAATCTGTCAAAAACAGAACAGTCTGTAGTAATCTGTACCTAGCGCAAGATCTGGAACCCCCAAAATTCTAAAATAAATTTCTGGACGTGAGGAATTTATCTATTAATCATTTTCAAAAATAATTAACTAAATAGAACTTTCCAAATAAAAATGGCAGCAGTTCTTGTGAGCGCTAAAGTTTCTGTTTTTTACAGCAAGATTAACAAGACTTTCCCCAAGTCTTCCCAACGGTTCTACTTGGCACAAACACTAATTAAACACAAAAAACACAACCAAAACAGAGGCTAGATAAATTATTTATTACTAAACAGGAGCAAAAAGCAATGAATAAAAATAAAATTGGGTTGCCTCCCAACAAGCGCTATCGTTTAACGCCCCTAACTAGGCATAAAAGCAAGGATAGATCTAGGTGTTGCCATCTTTGGTAGGCAATCCATAAGTGGCTCTCATAATAGATTCATAAGGTAATTTAATTTTCTTTCTAGCAAAGTGTTCCATGCCTTTCCTTAACGAAAATTGGAATCTAATATTTCCTTCCTTCATATCAATAATTGCACCAATCGTTCTAAGGAAAGGTCTACCAAGAATAAGAGGACATGAAGGATTGCAATCTATGTCAAGAACGATAAAATCTACGGGCACATAATTCCTATTTGCAACAATAAGAACATCATTAATTCTTCCCATAGGTTTCTTAATAGTGGAATCCGCAAGGTGCAAGTTTAAAGAGCAATCATCAAAATCACGGAAACCTAACAAATCATACAAAGTCTTTGGAATCGTGGAAACACTAGCACCCAAATCACACAAAGCATACCTTTCATGATCTTTAATTTTAATTTTAATAGTTGGTTCCCACTCATCATAAAGTTTTCTAGGGATAGAAACTTCCAACTCAAGTTTTTCTTCATAAGATTGCATCAAAGCATCAACGATATGTTTAGTAAAAGCTTTATTTTGACTATAAGCATGAGGAGAATTCAGCACAGATTGCAACAAGGAAATACAATCTATCAAAGAGCAATTGTCATAATTACATTCCTTGAAATCCAAAATAGTGGGTTCATTAATATTTAAAGTTTTGACTTCTTCAATCCCACTTTTATCAAATTTAGCATCAAGATCTAAAAACTTCGAATTTTTGGAACGCCTTCTAGGTAAAGGTGGATCATATTCAGTCCCATCATTATCAAGATTCATATTGCAAAACAAAGATTTAATAGGGGACACATCAATAACTTTTAGATCTTCATCTTTATTATCATGGAAACTAGAAGAACACGCTCTTATAAAGGAATCTTTCTTAGCACGCATCCTAGCGGTTCTTTCTTTGCACTCATCAATGGAAATTCTCATGGCTTTGAGAGACTCATTGATATTATGCTTAGGTGGAATAGATCTAAGTTTCAAAGAATCAACATCAAGAGAAATTCTATCAACGTTCCTAGCCAACTCATCAATCTTAAGCAATTTTTCTTCAATCAAAGCATTGAAATTCTTTTGCGAAGTAATAAATTCTTTAATATTAGATTCAAAATCAGAGGGCATCTTATTATAATTTCCATAACAATTTTTGTAGGAATTACCGTAACTATTAGAGGAATTACTAGGATAAGGCCTAGGATTAAAGTTTCCTCTATACGCATTGTTACCAAAATTATTCCTACCAACAAAAATCACATCCATAGATTCATTATTATTCTCAATCAAAGTAGACAAAGGCATATCATTAGGATCAGAAGAAACACTCTTATTAGCAAATAGTTTCATAAGTTCATCCATCTTTCCACTCAAAACATTAATTTCTTTTATCGCATGCACTTTTTTATTAGTAGATCTTTCAGTGTGCCATTGAGAATAATTAACCATAATATTATCTAGGAGTTTAGTAGCTTCTCCTAAAGTGATTTCCGTAAAAGTTCCTCCCGCGGCCGAATCTAAAAGATTTCTAGAAGCAAAATTCAATCTGGCATAAAATTTTTGTATAATCATCCACAAATTCAAACCATGTGTTGGGCAATTATGTATCATTAATTTCATCCTCTCCCAAGCTTGTGCAACATGTTCATGATCAAGTTTCTTAAAATTCATAATATCATTTCTAAGAGAGATGATCTTAGCGGGATGAAAATACTTAGAGATAAAAGCATCTTTGCACTTATTCCAAGAATCAATACTATTTTTAGGCAAAGACAAAAACCAAGCTTTAGCACGATCTCTAAGCGAAAAAGGAAATAGCTTCAATTTAACAATATCATTGTCCACATCTTTCTTCTTTTGCATATCACACAAATCAACGAAGCTATTTAGATGGGTAGCGGCATCCTCACTAGGAAGGCCGGAAAACGGATCTTTCATGACAAGATTCAGCAAGGCAACATTAATTTCACAAGATTCAGCATCGGTAAGAGGAGCAATCGGAGTGCTAATAAAATCATTATTGTTGGTATTGGTAAAGTCACACAATTTAGTGTTATCTTAAGCCATCATGACAAGCAAGCAATCCAACACACAAGCAAACGAGGAACAGGCAAAAGAGGCAAATAGAGAAAGAGAGGGAGGATAGAGAGAGAGAGGGCGAATAAAATGGCAAGGGTGAAGTGGGGGAGTGGAAAACGAGAGGCAAATGGCAAATAATGTAATGCTGGAGATAAGGGTTTGTGATGGGTACTTGGTATGTTTGACTTTTGCGTAGACCTCCCCGGCAACAGCACCAGAAATCCTTCTTGCTACCTCTTGAGCACTGCGTTGGTTTTCCCTTGAAGAGGAAAGGGTGATGCAGCAAAGTAGCGTAAGTATTTCCCTCAGTTTTTGAGAACCAAGGTATCAATCCAGTAGGAGGCTACGCGCTAGTCCCTCGCACCTGCACAAAACAAATAAATCCTCGCAACCAACGCGATAAGGGGTTGTTAATCCCTACACAGTCACTTACGAGAGTGAGATCTAATAGATATGATAAGATAATATTTTGGTATTTTTATGATAAAGATGCAAAGTAAAATAAAAGGCAATGAAAATAACTAAGTGTTGGAAGATTAATATGATGAAGATAGACCCGGAGGCCATAGGTTTCACTAGTGGCTTCTCTCAAGAGCATAAATATTTTACGGTGGGTGAACAAATTACTGTTGAGCAATTGACAGAATTGATCATAGTTATGAGAATATCTAGGTATGATCATGTATATAGGCATCACGTCTGAGACAAGTAGACCGACTCCTGCCTGCATCTACTACTATTACTCCACACATCGACCGCTATCAAGCATGCATCTAGAGTATTAAGTTCATAAGAATAGAGTAACGCCTTAAGCAAGATGACATGATGTAGAGGGATAAATTCATGCAATATGATAAAAATCCCATGTTGTTATCCTCGATGGCAACAATACAATACGTGCCTTGCTGCCCCTACTGTCACTGGAAAGGACACCGCAAGATTGAACCCAAAGCTAAGCACTTCTCCCATTGCAAGAAAGATCAATCTAGTAGGCCAAACCAAACTGATAATTAGAAGAGACTTGCAAAGATAACCAATCATACATAAAAGAATTCAGAGAAGATTCAAATATTGTTATAGATAAACTTGATCATAAACCCAAAATTTATTGGTCTCAACAAACACACCGCAAAAGAAGATTACATCGAATAGATCTCCACAAGAGAGGGGGAGAACTTTGTATTGAGATCCAAAAAGAGAGAAGAAGCCATCTAGCTAATAACTATGGACCCGTAGGTCTGAGGTAAACTACTCACACTTCATTGGAAGGGCTATGGTGTTGATGTAGAAGCCCTCCGTGATCGATGCCCCCTCCGGCGGAGCTCTAGAACAGGCCCCAAGATGGGATCTCGTGGATACAGAAAGTTACGGCGGTGGAATTAGGGTTCTGGCTCCGTATCTGATCGTTTGGGGGTACGTAGGTATATATAGGAGGAAGAAGTACGTCGGTGGAGCAACAGGGGGCCCACAAGGGTGGAGGGCGCTCCTGGGGGGGGGGGGGGGGGTAGGCGTGCCCCCTACCTCGTGGCCTCCCTGTTGGTTGCTTGACGTAGGGTCCAAGTCTCATGGATCTTGTTCGTTCCAAAAATCACGTTCCTGAAGGTTTCATTCCGTTTGGACTCCGTTTGATATTCGTGTTCTTAGAAACCCTAAAATAGGTAAAAAACAACAATTCTAGGCTGGGCCTCCGGTTAATAGGTTAGTCCCAAAAATAATATAAAAGTGTATAATAAAGCCCAATAATGTCCAAAACAGTAGATAATATAGCATGAAGCAATCAAAAATTATAGATACGTTGGAGACGTATCAATAGTTTGGTGGATCCCCCTACTGGATTGATACCTTGGTATCATAACTGAGGGAAATACTTACCGTTGCTGTGCTGCATCATCCTCTCCTCCTCGGGGAAAATACCAACGCAAATACAAGCAATTACCGACGGGGACGCATGCTCCCTCCTTCCACGGCAGGTTGTGCCTCCGTGCACACATCACCGCCCACATACCTTAAACCTTTAACAACGATGTCATCCCCATCCCGCACCAGAACTAGTCAACCCTCGTACTCCCCCTGCCTGTAACTACACTACTACATCTTCCCTTTCTCCTGTTCATTGCCATCTGAGGCCTCCCTGTCATCCTTCGCCTTGGTCTTCTCGCCGCGGCGCCGCTGTCTAGCATCAACATGGTAAACAAACAAGAGGAATCAAGAGAGGACTATATGTGGAGAGGATGATAGCAGGGAGCCACCATGTGACCGTACGTAAGCAAGTGTCTCCTTATTACAAGCAAAAAATGCTTCCTCCTAATGATTTGCTGACATCTAGGACCCACGGTATCATTAACGTATAGTCAATAAACGAGAGAATTGCACAAGGAGCGGCTGACACCTGGGACCAAGTAGCTTGAGTGGTATTTTATTGTTGAGACGGAGCAGGGTATCTACTAGGCTATGTGTGGGTTGTGGCCTGTGTAGCCCAGGCTTTTCTTATATGTTTACAACATAACAAGCCCAACTGTTGTTATTTTAACCCCTCAAAAAAGTTGTTTTCTTTCTTTGTGAAAATGGCTAGCCCAGTTTTTTTGAAGAATACCCAACCCTGGCCAACTTGTTTTTCTCCACCTTGTTGGGCTACAAATCTTTCAAGAGGGTTGTCAATCTTAAAAGTAATACGAAATGGGTGGTTAATATTTAAAAACACAGGAAATTGGCAATTACTTTCAAATTTATGATTTTTCGGCTTTTAAGATATCAATTTTCTTTGGATTTTAACCTAATTTAAATTTATTTTGAATTTGGCTTGACATTTCAGGATTAAAAATAGTTTGGACACCACTGAAATATGCAAAATTTCATTGAAAATTTTAACCATGTGCTGGCCAACAAAAAGAAAATGGGCCGCAATTGTCGCGGGAAATCACGACCACCTATGGGGCCATCAGCCCCTTGTGGTTCGGGAGGGGGGATGATCACATTGCACAAAGGGCGGAGAACGTAGCACAACACGACAGAGATCACACGGGCAATTTTACCCAGGTTTGGGCCGCCGTGAGGCGTAAAACCCTACTCCTACTTTGGTGGATTGATGGTGGACTGGGGTGGAAACACGTTGCTCTAGCCCGACAAGGTTGCCTCGGGGCGAGAGCAGCTACGCGCGTATGAGTGTACAAGGGTCTGAATCCTTTCTATGGTTGCCATGACCCCCCTTTATAGATCAAGGGGTCACCACAGTGGAAAATCAGTAATTGTGTAACGATTAGATAGCAAACGGTGCTATCACACCTAACTCTGCACACAGGGTAGAGCACATTAAATGCGTCACTTAGTGTCACATCATGGCACACCTGACAAGCCTTGCCGGGCTGTTCGGCCACCTTGTAGTCTGTCTACTTGACATGTCTCTGGACGAGTGTCACTTGGAGGCGATTTCCTTCGGAAGTAGCTGCCATGTGTCAGGAAACAACCACTTAATCACTTGGGGGCTTTACACCGCACCGATTGATGACTTGCTTCGCTGTGAGGTGGAGCGGTGGAGACTTGGCAGGGTAGTTCGCCCTTGGTATCCCCGGCAAGCCTGCTGGGACAGTCTTAAGACTTGTCTTCAAATCAGCCTCGACCTCACGAGGCTCGCCTGCCAGACAAGGGAGGCTTTCTCTTAGTGATATCTTGTTTCCCTTGGCTCGACTTAGTCTTCTTAATCCGCTCTGTGACTCCTCAAAGATCTATCTTCCCAACTTGGCCTCGTCTTCGGATGTCGCAATATTGCTCTTAGGCCTGTGCACGGTCTGGGCAACAGACCCAGGGTTTGTTGCACCGACAGGAGCCCCCAGGTCTGGTCCGAACGCGCTGCCGGGTGTCGACGGGGTAGGCCCTATCCAATGCACATGCAAGAGTGTAGTAGGTGCTTGTATTTTGAGATCTTCTTTGCTTCTTCATTAACCTAAGCCCAGGCCAGTTTCCGGTTCTCCCGCGCGTCGCGTGATACCAATTGTAGTGGGCCCGCCCTTGTAATGGCCCGTGAATGACTTTAACGCACAGGCGAGTAACTGCCAATTCACTCTTCCCACCGCGTTCTTATCCTTGGACACATATGTTGCATGCATTGAGTGGGGTAGCTAATGGAGGCGCATGGTGTGGGAGGGCTTCAAGGCAGGGGCCCAACCTTCTTGGATAGCTGGAGGAGGATGGTGGTTACCCGTCGAGGGATCGGCTCCCAGCCCCAGTCCATCTATAAAAGAGGGGGTGGGGGAGGAGTGGGAGTGTTCATCCACACACCTCTCCATCTCCATTCCCTGCTTTCTTTTGGTTATGCTGAAAGGGAGAGCCCGGGGCCAGGCCCCGGGCCCTAGCTTGGGGTTGATGATGTCGAATGTTCATGCTGATGCTCGGGGAGAAGAAGGGTGTGGTCACGCCTTTGCTGGGATAGGACCCCTCTCCCATCTTTGCATAGGCCTTAGGGGAGCGCTCATGCGGCATGGTGGTAGCACCGGAGGTAGCAACTCTGGTGCGCTCGTCGCCGGGCCGCCCGGGGCTTCAACTTTAGTGAGGGGCTACATGAGCGACACCACGCCGGAGGCCATAATGGATGCAAAGCGTGCTAGTCACCATGGCCTATCCCCCTTCTCCTGTGACGTCAAAGGGAGACCGCGGGAGCGGTTCGTCATTGGTAACGGCAGATCCCTTCCTTTCAGGGTACTACCTATCTTGTGTATGGGCAGGTTCTTTATGCCTGTGCATGCTTCTTTAGGGAACGACATCCTTCTAGCTTCGGGTCATTGGAGACGACCATGCTCTCTGTGGAGCCACCCGGAGCGCCTAGTGCCCGCCCTGGCTGCCATGGTGGGGGCTTATGCGACAACGATGAGGAAGGTGGCGGCAACCCACGACGTGTCAAGAGCAAGGACGACCGCTCCGACGAGGCGTGATTATCGGCAACACCATCATCACCGGCTAGGCCTCCGGCAGTGTCACCATCCGCACCTGCCCTTCGGTTTCTTCCTCCCAACCTAGGAACGGAGCCATCCTAATCCTGGGGAGGCGCCGAATCCTAGCCAGGCCTTCCCTCCATCTTCTTCTTCTTCTCCCCCTGCAGTTCCAAGGAGGGGAGGGACAGAGCAAAGGCATCATGGGCATTTTCTTCAATCGAAAATGTGTAGGCACTTGCCAAACTTTAGTTTAAATTATGTAATCTTCTTTACCCATGTTTGTGTTCTATAAGACCTGTACTTGTTGATTAGCATATTAATAAAAAAGACAAATCTTGTCGGGTACTTGTGCATGTAACATGTCCATGCAGAGGTGAAATGCCTCTATACCTTCAAGTAAACAAGTTTTCCCCGGCAGGCTTATCCTGCTGGTACCCTCAGTTTGCTGCCATGGAGCTAGGCCTGCCGGGCACAAATCATAAATAGGGACCAACCCCCCCGCCAAACTTTTTCGCCGAAGGCCACTACAACCATCCTGACCGAAGCAATGTTCGAGTCAAGGGATGGGAGCACCTAAGTTTCGAAGGTGGTGTGGGTTTCATATGCACAAGTCTATACTTACAAAACATGTATGGGTAAGAAAGAACTTATCTGGTTGGCTTGCCAGGGATCGCAATGTAGGCTCTTCTTCCCTTCTCTTCTTTGGGACCAAGTCCACGGTGAGAGCCTGCAGCTTAGTGCAGATGAAAATGATGCCACATGCGATCTTATCTATATGAACATGCTATGCTCATGATATGCTTATGCATGTATTCATGCATGCAATTTGTCAGGGGCCCCCAACGCTTCATTTATTTCTCTATTGCTCACAGTCTGTGCCTGGCTTTGTACAAGGGGTTACATGCAACATCGGCAAGGCCTGTACAAAAGGTGGCTACCAGGCAGGGCCCGACAGCCGCGCCTTATGGGTAGAACTTAAGGAGATGCTCAATGTTCCATGAGTTTTGCAACTGAATGCCATCTCCGGTCTCCAGACGGACTGTGCCAGGTCTGGTGGCTCGTACTACCCAGTAAGGGCCTTCCCACTTTGGCGTCAACATGTTTGTACCCTTGGCGGATTGAACGCGCCAAAGGACAAGGTCGCCTTCCTAAAAACTCCGGGCATGAACCCTACGGCTATGATAGTGACGTAGGGCTTGCTAGTAGCGTGTAGCACGTGTAGCAACCCAGATACGGTTCTCCATGAGTAGCACAACATCGTCACGTCGGTGCTGTTCTTGTGCTACTTCATCATAGGCAAACACTTGAGGTGACCTGTAAATGAGTTCTGTGGGGATAACTGCTTCTACTCCATAGACTAGGGAGAAGGGAGTCTGCCCGGTAGCTCGATTTGGTGTCGTTCCGAGGGACCAAAGAACCACCAGTAGCTCGTCGATCCATTGTCTGCCACACTTATGCAGCTTATCAAATGTCCTTTTCTTGAGTCCTCGCAACACTTTAGCGTTCGCCCTCTCAGCTTGCCCGTTTCTCCTTGGATGAGCAACAGAGGCGACTGAGATCTTGCTTCCGAGGGCATGAACGTATTGCATGAAGGCATGGCTTGTGAAGTGGGTGCCATTGTCGGTGATGATTCGGGCAGGGACCCCAAAACGACACACCAATCCTTTCAAGAAATTGATAGCTGACTGAGCTGTCACATTTCTCATGGGCTCTACTTCCGGCCACTTTGCAAATTTGTCGATTGCAACGAACAAGAATTCAATGCCCTCGGTAGCACGGGGGAAAGGGCCCAAGATGTCGAGCCCCCAGACCGAAAACATCCATGATAAAGGGATTGTCTAAAGAGCTTGGGCAGACAGATGGATATTCTTGGAATGGAACTGGCAGGCATCACATTTGGTGACCAACTCAACTGCATCTTGGAGGGTTGTGGGCCAGTAAAATCCTTGTCGGAAGGCTTTTCCCACCAGATCCCTCGATCCAATGTGTGAGCCGCACATACCCTTGTGTATCTATGCCAATAGTTCCTTTCCTTCTTCCTGGCAAATGCATTTCAATTCACACCATTGGGCCTTCTTCTGTACAACGTGTAGTCAACGAACTGATACATATTGGCCCTTCAGGCTACTCTTTCAGCTTCTTCTTGCTCTTCGGGAAGTTCTCCAATTTGGAGGAAATGGACTATGTGTTGTACCCAAGTTGGAGCCTGAGGCCCGGCAACGAGGACTAGCGGCACCTCCTCATTCGTGGGAGCGGATTCCTCGACCGCATGGACCAGTGGTCTGGTAGGAGGGTGCAACTCAACGATTGAAGGGGAGTTGTTCCCGTCAAGCACTCTGTCGGGAGCCTCGGGAGGTTCTATCGGGAGAGGCTTGCTAGAGTCCAGTTTCCTCTTTCTGGCCATTGTTGCCGGGGATACGGAGGGCTGAGTCAGATGGAGGACAAAAGTCCCTGGTTCCACAGGGAGTTTTTGTGCAACGCACTTTGACAGATGATCAGCAATGCTGTTTTCCGCATGGGGTACGTGCTCTATTTGCAAATCGTCAAAGTGCTCCTCCAACTTTCTCACTTCCTCAACGTATGCCTCCATCAATGGACTTTGGTAATCCTTGTTCACTTGTCTCACCACAAGTTGCGAGTCTCCGCGGATGATCAGCTTCTTGATCCCCAATTCTGTTGCAATCCTGAGCCCGGCAAGGATCCCTTCGTACTCTGTAGTATTGTTGATAGCCTTCTCCTGGGGAAAATGCATTTGGACGACGTACTTAAGGTGTTCCCTAGTGAGAGCAATGCGAAGTACGCCAGCCCCTCCACCTTGTAGGGAGAAGGCACCATCGAAATATATAATCCATTCTTGGGGCGCTTCCTTGCTGGGGATAACTGTCTCCAACACTTCTTCATCAGGGGTTGGCGTCCACTCTGCAATAAACTTTGCTAGTGCTTTGCTCTGAATAGTTGACGTGCTCTCAAACTTCAAACCAAAACTGGATAACTCCAAGGCCCACTCCACTATCCTACCGATAGCCTCAGGGTTTCTGAGTATGCATTGCAAAGGAAAGCGGGTGACAACCGTGATCTCATGGGCATGAAAGTAGTGGCGCTGTTTCCTTGAGGCCATGATGAGGCCAAAAATCAACTTTTGCATGCCAGAGTACCTTGATCTAGCCCCCTGCAACAGGGAGCTGACGAAGTACACTAGGCGAGGCACCACCTTCCTCCTTGCCACAATCTTGGGACTGTCTCCGCTGCCTTGCTCTCCTTTGTCCTGAATTGCATCTGACCTTGCCAGGGGGTGTTCGTTTTCCTCTCCAGAGAGGACAATGGTTGTGGCTGCCGCTTCATCCACTTCCCACTGCGCTACCAGTGCGGCACTAACCACTTGATTAGTTGCCACTAAGTATAGCAGCAACGACTCCTGTGGTCTGGGAGCAACCAAAGAGGGCACGAAGGAAAGATAGGCCTTCAAATCTTGCAGCGCAGCGTCTGCCTCGGGGGTCCACTCCACAGGTCCTGCCTTCTTCAAGATTTTGAAGAACGAAAAGGCGTGGTCGGCAGACTTGGAAATGAACCTGCTAAGCGCAACAACACATCCAGTCAAAGGCCCTACGTCCTTAACTACCTTGGGTGCTTGAATTTGCTCGATAGGCTTGATCTTGTCGGGGTTGTCCTCTATCCCCCGATGGGACACAAAGAAGCCAAGTAGCTTGCCGGTAGGATTGCCAAACACACACTTCTCCGGGTTCAGCTTCAAGTTGATCTTGCACAGATTAGCAAATGTTTCTTCCAAATCCTGAATGAGGGTTGATCTGTCCTTGGTCTTGACTACAACATCATCCATGTAAGCTTCAATGTTTTTGTGTAGTTGGGGCTCAAAGCCAATCTATACAACCCTTGCAAAAGTGGATCCGGCACTCTTCAACCCGAAGGGCATCCGTACAAAGCAGTATGTGCCACATGGGGTGATGAACGCAGTCTTCTCTTTGTCTTCCTTGGACATAAATATCTGATGGTATCCAGAGTATGCATCCAGGAAATAAAGCAGGTCACACCCGGAGGTGGAATCCACAATCTGGTGGATGCGCGGTAAGGGAAATGGGTCCTTCGGGCAGGCCTTGTTCAGATCCGTAAAATCTATGCAAACCTCCATTTCCTATTAGCCTTGCCCACGTGCACAGAATTTCCTAACCATGTTGGATGTAGTACTCCTCTGACCAGACTAGATGCCTCAAGTTTCTTGATCTCCTCAGCAATGAATTGCTGCCGCTCCAAAGCTTGCTTCCAGACCTTCTGCTTGACAGGCCGGGCATGTGGGCAGACATCAAGGTGGTGCTCCATTACCTCCCTGGGAACACTGGGGATATCAGATGGTTGCCAGGCAAACACATCGATATTCGCCCGTAGGAAGGCAACGAGCACACTTTCCTATTTGTCATTGAGGGTGGCATTGATAGTGAAGGTACCATCAACGCCAGCCAGCCCTGCTGAAACCTTTTTCACAACGGGTGCAATAGCTTCCGTTCTGTTGCTATTGGAACTCTTCAGCAAGTCATCAACAAGCGCATCATACTCCGAAGAGGTACACTTCCTGGATTCCTTGCTGGCATCCTTGTTAGCTCTCTTTTTTCCTTTACTTTCCTTGGCGGGAACAGTGGCTTTAGCGGCCTGTGCTGCGACTGCTTCTCGGTACATCTTGTTGATGTCTACTACACAACCTTCTTCTTGTAGACGTTGTTGGGCCTCAAAGTGCAGAGGTTTGTAGGACAGTAGAAAATTTCCCTCAAGTGTATGACCTAAGGTTTATCAATCCGTGGGAGGCATAGGATGAAGATGGTCTCTCTCAAGCAACCCTGCAACCAAATAACAAAGAGTCTCTCGTGTCCTCAACACACCCAATACAATGGTAAATTGTATATGTGCACTAGTCCGGCGAAGAGATGGTGACACAAGTGCAATATGGATGGTAGATACAAGTTTTTGTAATCTTAAAATATAAAAACAACAAGGTAACTAATGATAAAAGTGAACACAAACGGTATTGCAATGCTAGGAAACAAGGCCTAGGGTTCATACTTTCACTAGTGCAAGTTCTCTCAACAATACTAACATAATTGGATCATATAACTATCCCTCAACATGCAACAAAGAGTCACTCCAAAGTCACTAATAGCGGAGAACAAACGAAGAGATTATGGTAGGGTATGAAACCACCTTAAAGTTATTCTTCCCGATCAATCCGTTGGGCTATTCCTATAAGTGTCACAAACAGCCCTAGAGTTCATAGTAAAATAACACCTTAAGACGCAAATCAACCAAAACCCTAATGTCACCTAGATACTCCAATGTCACCTCAACTATCCGTGGGTATGATTATACGATATGCATCACATAATCTCAGATTCATCTATTCAACCAACACAAAGAACTTCAAAGAGTGCCCCAAAGTTTCTACCGGAGAGTCAAGACGAAAACGTGTGCCAACCCCTATGCATAAGTTCACGAGCTCACAGAACTCGCAAGTTGATCACCAAAACATACATCAAGTGGATCACGTGATATCCCATTGTCACCACAGATAAGCACATGCAAGACATACATCAAGTGTTCTCAAATCCTTAAGAATCAATCCGATAAGATAACTTCTAAGGGAAAACTCAATTCATCACAAGAGAGTTGAGGGGGAGAAATATCATAAGATCCAAATATAATAGCAAAGATCACGATACATCAAGATCGTGCCGACTCAAGAACACAAGAGAGAGAGATCAAACACATAGCTACTGGTACATACCCTTAGCCCCGAGGGTGAACTACTCCCTCCTTGTCATGGAGAGCGCTGGGATGATGAATATGGCCATCGGAGAGGGATTCCCCCCTCCGGCAGGGTGCCGGAACGGGTCTAGATTGGTTTTCGGTGGCTATAGAGGCTTCTGGAGGCGGAACTCCCATCTAGGTTATTTTCTGGAAGTTTTGGGTTATATAAGAGGTGTTGGAGTCGGGAACAAGGGAGGGGGGGTCTCTGGGCTGTCCACGAGGCAGGGGGGCGCGCCCCCACCCTCGTGGGCAGCCCGAGACTCTTCTGGCCCAATTCTTTTACTTCCTAGCTTTCTTCTGGTCCAAGAATAAGTTCCGTGAAGTTTCAGGTCAATTGGACTCCGTTTGGTTTTCCTTTTCTGGGATACTAAAAAACAATGAAAAAACAGAAACTGGCACTGGCTCTAGGTTAATAGGTTAATCCCAAAAATCATATAAAATAGCATATAAATGCATATAAACATCCAAGGTTGATAATATAATAGCATGGAACAATCAAAAATTATAGATATGTTGGAGACGTATCAAGCATCCCCAAGCTTAATTCCTGCTCGTCCTCAAGTAGGTATATGATAAAAACAGAATTTTTGATGTGGAATGCTTTCTAGCATGTTCTTCAATGTATTTTTCTCTATTGTGGCATGAATGTTCAGATCCGAAAGATTCAAGATAAAATTTTATTGTTGACATAAAAATAGTAATACTCCAAGTATGCTAATCAAGCAATTATGTCTTATCAAAATAACATAGCCAAAGAAAACTTATCCCTACAAAATCATATAGTTTGGCCATGCTTCATTTTTGTCACACAAAATGCTCTTATCATGCACAACCCTGATGACAAGCCAAGCAATTGTTTCATACTGCCTTTTCAAACTCTCTCAACTTTTAAGCAATATATGAGCGTGAGCCATGGACATAGCACTATGGGTGGAATAGAATATGATGATTGAGGTTGTGTGAGAAGACAAAAAGGGAGAAAGTCTTACATTGACGCGACTAATCAATGGGCTATGGAGATGCCCACTTATTGATGTCAATACAAGGAGTAGGGATTGCCATGCAACAGATGCACTAGAGCTATAAATATATGAAAGCTCATCAAAGAAACTAAGTGGGTGTGCAATCAACTTGCTTGCTCACGAAGACCTAGGGCATTTGAGGAAGCCCATAATTGGAATATACAAGCCAAGTTCTATAATGAAAAATTCCCACTAGTATATGAAAGTGACAAAATAAGAGACTCTCTATCATGAAGATCATGGTGCTACTTTGAAGCACAAGTGTGGAAAAAGGATAGTAACATTGTCCCTTCTCTCTTTTTCTCTCTTCTTTTTTGGGCCTTATTTTCTCTTTTTTTATGGCCTCTTATTTTATTTTATTTTTATTTTTCGTCCGGAGTCTCATCCCGACTTGTGGGGGAATCATAGTCTCCATCATTCTTTCCTCACATGGGACAATTCTCTAATGATGATCATCACACTTTTATTTACTTACAACTCAAGAATTACAAATAGATACTTAGAACAAAATATGACTCCAAGTGAATGCCTCCGGCGGTGTACCGGGATTGTGATGAATCAAGAGTGACATGTATGAAAAATTAAGCATGGTGGCTTTGCCACAAATACGATGTCAACTACATGATCATGCAAAGCAATATGACAATGATGATGCGTGTCATAATAAATGGAACGGTGGAAAGTTGCATGGCAATATATCTCGGAATGGCTATGGAAATGCTATAATAGGTAGGTATGGTGGCTGTTTTGAGGAAGATATAAGGAGGCTTATGTGTGATAGAGCGTATCATATCACGGGGTTTAGATGCACCGACGAAGTTTGCACCAACTCTCAAGGTGAGAAAGGGCAATGCACGGTACCGAAGTGGCTAGCAATGATGGAAGGGTGAGAGTGCGTATAATCCATGGACTCAACATTAGTCATAAAGAACTCACATACTTATTGCAAAAATCTACAAGTCATCAAACCCAAGAACTACGTGCATGCTCCTAGGGGGATAGATTGGTAGGAAAAGACCATCGCTCGTCCCCGACCGCCACTCACAAGGAAAGCACTCAAAGAACACCCCATGCTTCAAATTTGTCACACAAAGTTTACCATATGTGCATGCTACGGGACTTGCCAGCTTCAACACAAGTATTCATCAATTTCACAATTACTCAACTAGCACACCTCTAATATTACCACCTTTATATCTCAAAACAACTATCGAGCATCCAAGTTCTCTTAGCATTTAAAATTTATAACCAAAGTAAATTACCATGATGTTAGAAAGGACTCTCATAATGATATCAGTAAAGCATGAGAGATCAATTATTTCTATAAAATAGAACCACCGCCGTGCTCTAAAAGATATAAGCGAAGCACTAGAACAAATGATAAACTACTCCGAAAGATATAAGTGAAGATCAATGAGTAGTCGAATACTTATGAAACTATGTGAAGACTCTTCAACATTTAATAATTTCAGATCTTTGTATTTTATTCAAACAGCAAGCAAAACAAAAGAAAATAACTTGACGCTCCAAGCAAAACACATATCATGCGGTGAATAAAAATATAGCTCCAAGTAAAGTTACCGATGAACGAAGACGAAAGAGGGGATGCCTTCCGGGGCATCCACAAGCTTAGGTTCTTGGTTGTCCTTGAATATTACTATGGGGTGCCTTGGGAATCCCCAAGAATAGGCTCTTGACACTCCTTATTCCATAGTCCATCGAATCTTTACCCAAAACTTGAAAAATTCACAACACAAAAGTTAACAGAAAACTCGTAAGCTCCGTTAGTATAAGAAAATAAATCACCACTTAGGTACTGTTGTGAACTCATTATAAATTCATATTGGTGTAATATCTACTTTATTCCAACTCATCTATGGTTCATACCCTCCGATACTACTCATAGATTCATCAAAATAAGCAAACAACACATATAAAACAGAATCTGTCAGAAACAGAACAGTCTGTAGTAATATGGATCAAACGTATACTTATGGAACCCAAAAAATTATAAAATAAATTTATGTACGTGAGGAATTTGTCTATTAATCATCTTCAAAAAGAATCAACTTAATCACACTCTCCAGTAAAAAATGAGAGCTAATCTCGTGAGCGCAAAAGTTTCTGTTTTTTACAGCAAGATCGCAAAGACTTTACCCAAGTCTTCCCAAAGGTTCTACCTGGCACAAACACTAATTAAAACATAAAAACCACATATAAACAGAGGATAGATTAATTATTTGTTACTAAACAGGAACAAAAAGCAAAGAACAAAAATAAAACTTGGGTTGCCTCCCAACAAGCGCTATCGTTTAACGCCCCTAGCCAGGAATGATGATTTCAATGATGCTCACATAAAAGATAAGAATTGAAACATAAAGAGAGCATGATGAAGAATATGGCTAGCACATTTAAGTCTAACCCACTTCCTATGCATAGGGATTTTTTGAGCAAACAACTTATGGG
The DNA here is from genome assembly GCA_034509565.1 of Triticum monococcum. Lineage (NCBI taxonomy): Eukaryota > Viridiplantae > Streptophyta > Magnoliopsida > Poales > Poaceae > Triticum > Triticum monococcum. The sequence goes on from CM067845.1 coordinate 349,327,516, forward strand.
AACAATAATCAACTAGCATAGGAAGGCAAAACAAGCATAACTTCAGAACTTTAAGCACATAGAGAGGAAACTTGATATTATTGCAATTCGTACAAGCATATGTTCCTCCCCTCATAATAATTTTTAGTAGCATCATGAATGAATCCAACAATGTAACTATCACATAAAGCATTCCTTTCATGATCTACAAGTATGCAAAGTTGACACTCTTCCAAAATAGTGGGATTAACATTAACTAAAGTCATGACCTCTCCAAACCCACTTTCATAATTATCACAATAAGATTCAACACCCTCCAAAATAGTGGGATCATTACTTCCTAATGTTGACACTCTTCCAAACCCACTTTCATCAATATAATCATCATAAATAGGAGGCATGCTATCATCATAATAAATTTGCATATCAAAACTTGGGAGGTTAAATATATCATGTTCATGAAACGTAGCATCCCCAAGCTTGGGACGAACATTAATTGCAGCAAATACATTCTCAAACATGTCATTCTCATCAAACATAGCATACCCAAGCTTGGGCTTTTTCATATCACAAGCATAATCATTCTCATCATTAATAGTATGGATAGCACCAATAGTATAGCAATTATCATCATCACAATGAGTAATAGGAGCAACATCATTTGGGAGGGATACCTTTTCACCTTTGCTCCTCCTCCTTTTATTTTGCTTCTTTGCATCATGTGTGGGTTTAACCCTCCTTTTGGAGCTCCTTATTAATGAGATTGGTTGGATAGAAAGCTCTTCCTCGTTACCTGATTCATCATAAGAAATAATAGGAGGATATTGGGAAGTCTCTTCCCTTTCATTAGTACTCTATTTATCTTCTATTTGTTTTCTTGTCTTTATGTAATTGGCGATATAAGGATTTTCAATGCAATTTACCACACAATACATATAAATTTCCTCTAGATCAAAATCAAGGAATCTATCAAGATTAAATTTTGGAATACCCTCAGTTATACGTTTCATTTCTTCATACCCCAAAAGAAGACTAAGCTCTTTATGATGCTCAAGGGTAATCAAGTTATCACAATTTTTGGACACGATTTGATCATGAAACAAATAGCATTGGAGCTTTAAATGACCATGTTCATTGCAAAGTTCACAAGGATGGCGATAAATATTGAATCTCTCAGCACAATCATCTAGCCTTTGTTGCAACCATTTAGTTTCCAAATACTTATGCCCCTTGCAAAATCTATCTTCCCTATTTGGTGTGTGCTTGCAAGCTCTATGTATTGCACAAAAGTTGACATGCTTATCAGAGACATTTTCATCATGACTAGTGCAATCATCATTAGTACTATGGATAATCAAAGAGTTCATACTAATAACATTGCAATCATGCTCATCATTCAAAGATTTAGTGCCAAACATTCTAATGCATTCTTCTTCTAACACTTTGGCACAATTATCGGAATCCTTATTTTCATGAAAGATATTAAAAAGATGAAGCATATGAGGTACTCTCAATTCCATTTTTTTGTAGTTTTCTTTTATAAACTGAACTAGTGATAAAACAAGAAACAAAAAGATTCGATTGCAAGATCTAAAGATATACCTTCAAGCGCTAACCTCCTCGGCAACGGCGCCAGAAAAGAGCTTGATGCATACTACACAACCTTCTTCTTGTAGACGTTGTTGGACCTCCAAGTGCAGAGGTTTGTAGGACAGTAGCAAATTTCCCTCAAGTGGATGACCTAAGGTTTATCAATCCGTGGGAGGCGTAGGATGAAGATGGTCTCTCTCAAGCAACCCTGCAACCAAATAACAAAGAGTCTCTTGTGTCCCCAACACACCCAATACAATGGTAAATTGTATAGGTGCACTAGTTCGGCGAAGAGATGGTGATGCAAATGCAATATGGATGGTAGATATAGGTTTTTGTAATATGAAAATATAAAAACAGCAAGGTAAATAATGATAAAAGTGAACACAAACGGTATTGCAATGCTAGGAAACAAGGCCTAGGGTTCATGCTTTCACTAGTGCAAGTTCTCTCAACAATAATAACATAATTGGATCATATAATTATCCCTCAACATGCAACAAAGAGTCACTCCAAAGTCACTAACAGCGGAGAACAAACAAAGAGATTATGGTAGGGTATGAAACCACCTTAAAGTTATTCTTTCCGATGAATCCGTTGGGCTATTCCTATAAGTGTCACAAATAGCCCTAGAGTTCATAGTAAAATAACCCTTAAGACGCAAATCAACCAAAACCCTAATGTCACCTAGATACTCCAATGTCACCTCAAGTATCCGTGGGTATGATTATACGATATGCATCACAATATCTTAGATTCATCTATTCAACCAACACAAAGAAGTTCAAAGAGTGCCCCAAAGTTTCTATCGGAGAGTCAAGACGAAAACGTGTGCCAACCCCTATACATAAGCTCACGAGGTCACGGAACTCGCAAGTTGATCACCAAGACATACATCAAGTGGATCACGTGATATCCCATTGTCACCACAGATAAGCACATGCAAGACATACATCAAGTGTTCTCAAATCCTTAAAGACTCAATCCGATAAGATAACTTCAAAGGGAAAAATCAATTCATCACGAGAGAGTAGAGGGGGAGAAACATCATAAGATCCAAATATAATAGCAAAGCTCGCGATACATCAAGATCGTGCCGACTCAAGAACACGAGAAAGAGAGAGATCAAACACATAGCTACTGGTACATACCCTCAGTCCCGAGGGTGAACTACTCCCTCCTCGTCATGGAGAGCGCCAGGATGATGAAGATGGCCACCGGAGAGGGAGTCCCCCCTCCGGCAGGGTGCCGGAACGGGTCTAGATTGGTTTTCGGCTTCTACGGAGACTTCTGGCGGCGAAACTCCCGATCTAGGTTATTTTCTGGAAGTTTTGGGTTATATAAGAGGTGTTGGAGTCGGGAACAAGGCATGGGGTCTCCAGGCTTTCCACGATGTAGGGGGCGCGCCTAGGGGGGTGGGCGCACCCCCCACCCTCGTGGGCAGCCCGAGACTCTTTTGGGCCAATTCTTCTACTTCCTGGCTGTCTTCTGGCCCAAAAATAAGTTCCGTGAAGTTTCAGGTCAATTGGACTATGTTTGGTTTTCCTTTTCCGCGATACTCAAAAACAACGAAAAAACAGAAACTGGCACTGGGCTCTAGGTTACTAGGTTAGTCCCAAAAATGATATAAATTAGCAGATAAATGCATATAAAACCTCCAAGGTTGATAATATAATAGCATGGAACAATAAAAAATTATAGATACATTGGAGACGTATTACTTGTCCATGCAAATGATTGCGTCCTTCTCGTCTGATGGAATGGAAATGATGCCTATCGGCCGTGGCATCTTCAAGGTGTTGTAGGCATAGTGGAATGCCGCCATGATTGTGGCCAGAGCTGGGTGACCAAGGATTTCATTGTACGGCAGGGGGAGGTCGACCACATCAAACATGATCTTCTCAATCCGGTAATTCAACTCCCCTCCGAATGTTACCGGTAGCGTGATCTTCCCCTTGGGACGACTCCTGCCGGGGTTGATCCCTTGAAACGTGCCAGTAACCTTGAGCTCTTCCTCTGCTATCTGAAGTTTGCTGATGACCTTTGGAGAAATCAGATTCAACCTGGCCCAGCCATCAACTAACATCTTTGTGACTTTGAGGTTGCGGATTGTTGGTGAGACCAACAACGACAAGCACCCTACCATAGTGGTGCGGTTAGGGTGGTCCTCTTTGTCAAAGGCAATGGGCGTGCGGGACAATTTGAGCGGCCTCCGAGAATCTGCCGCTGACTCCACAACATTGACTTCACACGCCCACTGTTTAAGTTGGCGGTGAGAGGAGTGCAGAGATGCACCCCCATCAATGCAGAGGGAGTCAGTGGATTTCTAGAATTCCTACTCGCTAGTTTCCTCTTCCTCTCCTCCATCACTCTCATCATTGCATTCCTCCTTCTCACGGCCTCTGGCGGGTTTCCCTTGATTTTGAGGAGCCTTGCTGGGGTGGCTTGCTCCGCCGTCTTGGCCCTTCCTGCCAGCGCCATCTTGACCTTTCTCCTCATCACACTTGTCATATTCATCCCTCTGCTTCTTGACGAGCTGCTCAACCTGATGACACTCCTGGAGATCGTGGCCCTTGGTCTGATGGATCTTGCAGTACGGCCCATCACCTTTCCCAGCCTTCTCGGCAGCCGTGGCTTCCCAACAATCAGTGCACGTGGCAGCTTCCTTGCCGGGAACCTCAGGCTTGGCCTTCTTGCCGGTACTAGGTGCGCTCGACCCCTCAACGGTCATCACTGCCTTATCCTTGCGCCTTTTGCTGCACTTCTTATTCTTCTTCTTCTTCTTCTAATTGGTGGCTTCATCATCATCTTTTGAATCGATGTCGACGACATCCTCTTCACTGGGGAGCCGCCTCCCATCCTCTACTTGAGCACACTTATCCACTAGAGTGTATAGCTCCTTCACAGTCTTGGGCAACCGAACGTTCATCTTGGAATGTATCCGACGATTGCACACATTGGACTGGAACACAGAAATCACAACTGCCGGGTGGATGTTTGGAATGTTCCTGTGTACTTGACTGAACCTCTGCATGTACTTCCGCAGAGTCTCTCCTTCCTTCTGCTGGAGGAGCTGCAAGTCGCTGGGCCGTCCTGGTTCTTGATGGCTGCCTGTAAAGGCGCCAGCAAACTCATGTCACAAGTCAGCCAGGTCGAAATGGAGTTCTCCGGCAGGTGCATCAGCCAAGACCTCACATTTGGCTTGAGTGCCAAAGGGAAGTAGTTGGTGAACACCTTCTCGTCTCTTCCCCCGGCAACTTGAACTACGATGGTGTAGATGCTCAAGAACTCTGCCGAGTTCCGTCTCCCATCATACTTCTCTGGTATTTCTGGCTTGAACGCATGAGTGGATGGTCAATAGACTTGCCGCAACTCACAGGTGAAGGCGGGGCACCCATCCTCGAAAGGCAGGTACCCACCTTCACCGAGTGCGGGCTCATCGACGTCGGGGCCATCGTGCCTATCGGACTGGCGGTGGGTGTCGCAGTGTCGCTCGATGGTGATGCGCGTGCCTTCCCTTTGCTTGTCCTCCAGGACTCGCCGTTGGCCTTGACGCACTCAAGGGTCGGACGAAGCCATTGAGACGTCATCGGGTTCTTGGTCGCGTGGCTCCCATGCTAGCTGCCATGGAGGGGACTGCACCATGGGGGTGGCCCCTTCTGCACGGCCAGCAACGTGGGCTGTTGTCATCACCTCGAGACGCCGTGGCCGGCCAGCTCACTGTGATCCTCCCACCATGGCGAAACCAACCAGACTTTGAATGGTGGCTCTCCACTCATCCATCTAATCGACTGCCGGTGGAAATCAAAATAGCAGTTGGGCCCGTGCCATGGCCTCGGAAGCGGTGCTTGGCATGGATGATGACGTAGATCGTAACTTCACCCCTCTCCTGACGGTGCCGGTAGTGGCCGCGCCATGTTCTCGTCATTGTGGGCCAGTCACCAGGATGGCTTGGTGACGAGGTGGAGGCGCTTGAGGACTAGCGGCTCCGTTTGGTGCATTGGTTGGGTCAGCTCACTCCTGGGGTGGTGCATGCCGTGCAGTCGCGCCCGCAACAGGAGCGGCCGGAGAGTTGCGATTCTCCCTAGAGCGAGTGCCGCTGCTGTGGCTGTGCCCTTTGGTCGGGCGGAGAGGTTCAGACGGAATGATATCTCCACCCATACCTCGTGGAGCGTGGTCGCTGGGATGTTGTTGGTGCCGTCCTTCTCTGGTGCCTCCTGCTCCCGTTTCGGCCGCAGGGGAGGTGGTGACGACGCTACCTGCGCCGACCACGTCCCCCGTAGCGTACACATCCCCAGGCGTCCCCGTAGCCCCCGCGGCATCGGTGGTCGCGTATGGCGGGGCCTTCGAGGTGGACAGGTGGGCTGCGGCACCGGGCTTCTTCTTGGGCGCCATGGACGATGGAGCCATTGATAAAGAAAACAATGATGAAGATGACGCGCTGTGTATGCTTCTAGGGTTCCCGCAAGCGCTTCCCCCTACCTGGCACACTAAAGATGCCGTGGGAAACCACAACCACCTATTGGGGCCGCCAGCCCCTTGTGGTTCGACAGGGGGATGAGCACAGTGCACAAAGCACAGCACGACAGAGATCACACAAGCAATTTTATCCAAGTTCGTGCCACCACGAGGCGTAAAACCCTACACCTGCTTTGGTGGATTGATGGTGGACTAGGGTGGAAATGTAGTGCTCTAGCCCGATAGGGTTGCCTCGGGGCGAGAGCGGCTACGCGCGTATGAGTGTACAAGGGTCCGAATGCTATCTATGGTTGCCACGACCCTCCCTTTATTGATCAAGGGGTCACCATAGTGGCAAATCAGTCATTGTGTACTAATTAGATAGAAAACAATGCTATCATACCTAAGTCTGCAGACAGGGCAGAGCACATTAAATGCGCCGCTTAGTGTCACATCATGGCACACCCGACAAGACTTGCCGGGCTGTTCGGCCACCTTCTAGTCTGTCTGCTTGACACGTCTCTGGATGGGTGTCACTTGGAGGCGATTTCCTTCGGAAGTGGATGCCATGTGTCAAGAAACATCCACTTAGTCACTTGGGGGCTTGACATCGCACCGCTTGATGACTTGCGTCACTATGAGGTGGACGATACGTCCATTTTGCATCATTTTTCTTACTGTTAGTAATAATGTTTTTATCCATGATAATGCTTTTTGGAGTAATTATAATGCCTTTTATCTCATAATTTGCAAGGAACACACCAAGAGGGAGAATTCCGGCAGCTGGAAATCTGGACCTGGAAAAGCTACGTCAGGTCACCTATTATGCACAACTCCAAATAACCTGAAACTTCACGGAGATTTTTTATGGATTATTTAAGAAATACTGGAGCCAATAAAGACCAGAGGGGGGCCACCAGGTGGGCACAACCCACCTGGGCGCGCCCTGGTGGGTTGTGGCCTCCTTGGCCCACCTTTGGTGCCCATTTTTGGTATATAAGTCATTTTGACCTAGAAAAAAATAAGGGGAAGACGAAGCGCCGCTCTCCCGAGCCAGAACTTGGGCAGGAGCACTTTTGCCCTCCGGTGGAGCGATTCCGCCGGGGGAACTTCCCTCCCGGAGGGGGAAATCATCGTCATCATCGCCACCAACAACTCTCCCATCTTGGGGAGGGCAATCTCCATCAATATCTTCAATAGCACCATCTCCTCTCAAACCCTAGTTCATGTAACACCCCGGATATGACTTTCCCAATTTATACTCCAACTCTTGCCGTTTCCGGCGTTAAGTTATTTTATTTTCTCGGGTTCGGGTTTTTGTCTCCGTGTGTTGTTATCGTTGTCATGCATCTCATATCATGTCATCATGTGCATTGCATTTGCATATGTGTTCGTCTCATGCATTCAAGCATTTTCCCCGTTGTCCGTTTTGCATTCTGGCGCTTCGTTCTCCTCCGGTGGTCATTTCTACCTTTCTTTCGTTTGTGGGGATTAAATAGTTCCGGATTGGACCGAGACTTGCCAAGCGACCTTGGTTTACTACCAGTAGACCGCCTGTCAAGTTTCGTACCATTTGGACTTCGTTTGATGCTCCAACGGTTAACCGAGGGACCGAAAAGGCCTCATGTGTGTTGCAGCCCAACACCCCTCCAAGTTGGCTCAAAACCCACCAAAACCTTCTCCATCATCTAGAGTGTTCGATCACGATCGCGTGGCCGAAAACCGCACCTCATTTGGACTCTCCTAGCTCCCTCTATGCCTATATAAAGGCCTCTCCCCGAAAATCCCGGGTCTTCCCCTTCCTCTAACCCTAAAAATCTCCTCACGCCGCGCCGGACGTGTCCGTTCCGGCCGGACAATGTCCGCCGCCGCCCCGCACCCAACCACGCGGTGACACGTGTCCCGCCGGTCTCCTCTCCGCCGCCGGCCAGGGAGGCCCAAACCGGGCCCCCGAGGCCTGTTCGCCGCCCCGCGCCGCCTGGGATCCCCGCTGCCCGAGTGCCGCCACCGCGCATGCTGGCCGCGGCCTCCGCCCGCCGGCGCCACCACCAGCCGCCCCGTGCGCCATCACTGGCCGCCGCGCCGCCGCACGGGTTCCTCGCCGGCGCCGACATCCGTGCCCGCCGCCCGCAGCCCGGCCTCACCCCGGCGCCCCTCCGCCGCCTCTCCCTCCTACTCCGGCACTCCGACAAGTCCCCGGAGCAGCTCCGGCCACCTCGATCTCCGGCGAGTCCGGCCGGCCATCCTCGGGCTCCATGAGCTACAGTAAAATCCGGCGTACCTCGAACCGCGTGCAAACCCGATCCAGATATGAGATTCGGTTGACTTTTTGCCCGAAACCCAAATCCATGTGCCTTTGTTCATCGTGCCGTAACTTTGCATTCGTAGCTCCGTTTTGGGCATATAGCATAAGTACATCATTTCATTCCATTGCATCATTTTCATTTGAGTTCATCTTGATGCCCGAAATGCTGTTAGAAGAGGGCTACTTGAGATAATTGTCAGATCTGCTGCTCCATTTAGACTTTTGTCATTTTTGCCATGATTATTGTGTGCATGATATGCTCATGAGCTCTACATATGTTTTGTTAAGGGTTTTGTCATCTTTCTAGAGGTGCAACCCATGTATTTTTGTGATGTGTGTGGTGACTAGCACAAGCTTGCAAAGTGAGGCACTTGGTAATTCTGTTTTCAGGGACTTAGCATTTCCACTATGTCCTTGAGCTGTTTATCTCATATGACCATATGTTCATGTTGTTTCCTAGTGATCCGTGCCTCTTTTGAGGATGATCAGTAAGGATGATTTATTAATCTTGTAGTGCTCTATCCATCCAAGTCTTTTTTTTGCATTTATGGAGCACCCTAGCTTGAGTCAATCAAGCTCTACTTTTGCTACTTCGTGAATCTGGGCAGATTGTCTACTAGTTAGCGATTTTGCCGATGATGTTGTAGTTGATCCGTGCATGCTATGCTATTGTTATTGCCATGTCTAGCTTGCATTTTGTGCATTCTTGATGGATGTATGCTTAGCTTTTCATGACTTGCTCCGTAGTGAGTGCATCAAGCTCGTAAACATGCCTACTTGATATCTGTTTCAGCATGTGCCAGTTTTCACTGTTTGAAAACTGATTATGGTTTTGCTATGTTCACATGCTTGCAAATGTGTTTTCTGATCCCTTTTGGCTCAAGGTCACTAAGGGACTTTTGTTAAGCTCTTTGAGTAGCTCCATGCCATGCTTTACTTTGCCATGTTCAGGTCCTGTAGCATGTAGTTTTGTTGCTCCGAAGAGTGCTACCCGATCTGAAATTCCAGACAAGTGTTAATTTCACTAAGTCTGAAATCTGTTTACCATATGCATTTTTGCCATGCTTGTTTGAGCCTGTTAATGGATGAATTGGCCGTAGCTCAGTGCTAGACTTTTGTTAAGCATCTTGAATGCATCCCTGCCATGTATTTTGTTGTCATGTTTGTATGCTGTAGCATGTTCATTTCGTTGCATTTAGATGGCTACTTGCTGTAAATCGCAGACCGGTGTCATATTTGAATCGCTTGCCATTTCCAAACCGTAACTCCGATTCCGGCGTTCTTTATATCGTTTTCAAGCGATTTCATCTCATATTTCCAGTGGCACACTTGGTTTCCCAAGTTGAGGACAGGTTCATGCATTCCTTGTCAAATCCTGCATATGCATCCCGCATCGCATCCCGCATAGCATATCATCATTGCATCATATTGTTTGATCCTTGCACGTGGTTGATTGTGTCCTTGTTGCTTGTTTGTCTTGTTTGGATAGAGCCGGGAGACGAGTTCGCTAACGAGGAGCCCGTTGAGTTTGCTTTCGAGGATCCAGTCAACTCTGACAACTTTGCAGGCAAGATGATCATACCCTCGAAATCACTACTATCTTTGCTATGCTAGATTGCTCGCTCTTTTGCTATGCCAATGCTACGATGCCTACCATTTGCTTTCAAGCCTCCCAAATTGCCATGTCAAACCTCTAACCCACCATGTCCTAGCAAACTGTTGATTGGCTATGTTACCGCTTTGCTCAGCCCCTCTTATAGCGTTGCTAGTTGCAGGTGAAGATTGGAGGCCGTTCCTTGTTGGAACATTTATTTACTTGTTGGGATATCATTATATTGCCATGTTATATTACTGCATCTATATACTTGGTAAAGGGTAGAAGGCTCGGCCTCTCGCCTAGTGTTTTGTTCCACTCTTGCCGCCCTAGTTTCCGTCATATCGGTGTTATGTTCCCGGATTTTGCGTTCCTTACGCGGTTGGGTTATAATGGGAACCCCTTGATAGTTCGCCTTGATTAAAGCTTTTCCAGCAATGCCCAACCTTGGTTTTACCATTTGCCACCTAGCCTCTTTTTCCCTTGGGTTTCTGGAGCCTGAGGGTCATCTTATTTTAAATCCCCCCGGGCCAGTGCTCCTCTGAGTGTTGGTCCACCTGTCAGCTGCCGGTGGCCACCAGGGGCAACTCTGGGCTGGCCTACCCGTACCTAGGACAATCTGAGTGTGCCCTGAGAAAGAGATATGTGCAGCTCCTATCGGGATTTGTTGGCACATTCGGGCGGTGTTGCTGGATTAGTTTTAACCTGTCGAAGTGTCTTGAAGAACCGAGATACCGAGTCTGATTGGAACATCTCGGGAGGAGGTCTATTCCTTCGTTGACCGTGAGAGCTTGTCATGGGCTAAGTTGGGACTCCCCTGCAGGGATTTGAACTTTCGAAAGCCGTGCCCGTGGTTATGGGCGGATGGGAATTTGTTAATGTCCGGTTGTAGATAACTTGAACTTTAACTCAATTAAAATGAATCAACCGTGTGAGTTACCGTGATGGCCTCTTCTCGGCGGAGTCTGGGAAGTGGACACGGTGTTGGTGTAATGCTTACGCAGGTTGTTCTCTAGATTACTCGCTCGCGCTTTGCCTCCTCTTCTCGCTCTCTTTTGCGAACAGGATAGCCACCATATATGCTAGTCGCTTGCTGCAGCTCCACATATATTATTTACCTTGTCATACCTATAACCTTAAATAATCTTGATCGCGAGGGTGCAAGATTGCTGAGTCCCTGTGGCTCACAGATTACTATTACACCAGATGCAGGGCCTGATGATTCCGCTCTAGGTGACGCGCTTGAGCTCAAGTGGGAGTTCGACGAGGACTCTCAACGTTACTATGTTTCCTTTCCTGATGATCAGTAGTGGTGCCCAGTTGGGGTGATCGGGACCGTGTCGCATGTTGGGTTATCTTTTATTTTGGCGCCGTAGTCGGGCCATGAGTGTTTGAATGATGTAATGTTATTTATGTCCTTGATTGACGTGGCGAGTGTAAGCCAACTATGTTATCTCCCTTTTTATCTATATATTACATGGGATGTTGTGAAGATTGCCTAACTTGCGACATATGCCTTCAATGCGATTATGTCTCTAAGTCGTGCCTCGACACGTGGGAGCTATAGTCGCATCGAGGGTGTTACAAGTTGGTATCAGAGCCTTCCCCGACCTTAGGAGCCCCATTGCTTGATCGTTTTTAGCAGCCGAGTTGTGTCTAGAAAAAATGTTTTGAGTCATTTAGGAATTATATATCGGAGAGTTTAGGAATTCTTTTTACTTCCCAGTCTCCTCATCACTCTGGTAAGGCATCCTGACGTAGAGTTTTGACTCTTCTCTTCTCAAATTTCACAATTTTTTTTAGGATCACGCGGGTATCTTGGAATCGTTCAGATGGTTTTATGATGAGAACATTGTCTTGGTGCCTTCTGTCAGGGGTTTTGTGGAAGTGTCCCGGGGAGTTGAGCTCTGAGGTGTTGTCGTCATAATTTTATCGTTGCAGTTCTGGAATACCTGAGTTTAGTATGCCGAAATCGAAAACCTCTTTTATGCAGTTCGTTGATGAGATAACCTCGACGCCACCCAGTACTGGGGCGGGAGTTCGGGAGTATCGCCATAACTTGTATAACAGATGCTTTTTGAAGGTTGAGGTAGATGGTTTCCGAAGTTTTTCTCGGTTATGTGTTGAAGGATGGATACAGCTGGATGTAGGATTTGCTAGATTTGGGTGAGATATTATGCTTCCCATGTATCCCCAACACCTGATTGCATAACTGGAAAGGTTCGGGAGTTTCATAGGTGGGAATTCTTGTAGCTCTAGTTTCTTCTTCCATGGATATTGGTTTGAGATTGGGATTTCTTACCGAGTATTCGTTCTTGATCCATACCTTGTTGATTTATTTCTCTACCTAAATTCTACGTGGCTTCTCAATTTATGGATATGTGACCATTTCAAGAGGAATGCATTCGTTTATTTTGTTCGGATGTGAAGACTATATGTTGCAATTTTCATTCCGTTGGATTCAGCTTCAATATCTGTCTATCGATGTGCTAATGGATGTCAACCTCTTCAGGATGGCTCCTCCAACACGCACGACTCCGAATCTTGATCCGCCACCACCTCCACCTCCTCCGGAGGCATGGCAAGCTGTGATGGCCGCAACCAATGCAAACACACAGTTGATCATGCAAATTATTCAAGAGCCCAATCAAGGCAACCAAGGGAATCAAGGCAACAATCAGAATCACTCTGCTACACTCAACCAGTTCCTTGCTAATGGGCCGAAGACTTTCAGCAATTGTGTTGAGGCAACTGATGCTGATGATTGGCTCGTGGATCTGTCCAAGCATTTCGAGTGCAGTAACATCAGGCCTGAGGACTTCATCAAGTTCGCTTCCTTCCAACTCAAAGACCAGGCCGCAGAATGGTTTCAGCAGTACAAGGATTCCAGAGGTGGACGTGCGATCACTTGGGATGAATTCCGTCAAGATTTCAGGGCTCATCATATTCCTCAGAGCGTGGTTGAAAGCAAGCGTGAGGAATTCCGCAACCTGAAGCAAGGCTCTTTGTCTGTCTATGACTACAACAAGTTGTTCCAGAAGCTCGCCCGCTTTGCCAAGCAGGACGTGCCTGATGAGAAGAGCATGATATACCAGTTCAGGGGTGGTCTCAGAGAAGAAATTCAGCTAGCTCTTGTTCTCTTTGAGCCCTTGAGGTACGATGAGTTCTACAACATGGCATTGAAGCAAGATGCCGCTCAATTGAGGTGTGATGCTTCCAAGAAGCGAGTCAGAGATGCTACTCCTTCTTCCTCTACTCAAGTGGCCAAGCAGCAGAAGTATTGGCTTCCTCCTCCTCCGTTTCGTCAGCCGTACCAGCAGAAGAGCAAAGGTGGCAGTGGATCTTCCAACCCACCCAACCCTGGATTTCAAAACAAGACTTCATCTCAAGCTCCAAGATCGAGTGCTCCGTACCACCGTCCGCTTTCAGAGGTCACGTGCAACAAGTGCCAACAGAAGGGTCACTATGCCAACAAGTGTTTCAACCAGAGGCGTCTTCCTCCTCCTCCTCCTGTCAGATCGACAAGTACAGCTGTGGTCAAGCATAACCCCAAGCACGCCAAGGTCAACTTGATGAATGCAGCTCAGGAAGAGGACTCGTCAGATGTCATCATGGGTAACCTTCCTGTTAATGATATTCTAGCTAAAGTTCTTTTTGACATGGGTGCATCGCATTGTTTCATCTCGATACCGTTTTCATCTAGGCATGAATTGGTTTCGCAAGTTTTGCCTAGTCCATTAGCAGTTGTCTCTCCAGGTAAGCGCATGCATGCTAACTCCATCGTTTCGGATGTTACTATCACCTTGGGTGACTACAAGTTTCTGGCTTCTCCGGTGGTTCTTGGTAACTCGGATATTGATCTTATTCTCAGAATGGATTGGCTTTCTAAGCACAAGGCTCAGCTTGATTGTGCAGCCAGGCAGATTCAATTGACTCATTCGTCTGAGGATGTAATTGTCTTTGCCGCTCGTGATGATACCATCCGTCTGTTTTCTCTCAATGAGAAGGGTGAACTGGATGCTGTCGGATTTCGGGTTCCGGCAGACCCTTAAGGTTCGAACCCTGGGGTGCGCGCGGAGATTACGCCTTCAACCTCTTCGTCTCACAAGGATCTAAGCTACTGAAAGAAACGCGCAAGAGACACGAGATTTATACTGGTTCGGGCCACCGTTGTGGTGTAATACCCTACTCTAGTGTGAGGTGTGTGGATTGCCTCTTGGGGCTGGTGAGGATGAACACTACAAGGAAGAACAGCCTCGCGAGGGTCTGTTCTTGGCCGGTGGATGAACTGCAAAGGGGAGTGCAGCTACCCTTCTCTCTCTCTCTCTCACTTTGCCCTCGCCGATGGTCTAGAGCTGAACCCCTTGCAATGTGGGTGGCTAGTCCTATTTATAGAGGCCCTGGTCCTCTCCCCAAATATTGAGCGGGAAGGAATCCAACAATGGCGGGCTAATTTGAAGGGGTACAACTAGTACATCTATCCTGTCAAAAGTAGTCTTCGCCTGCTAAAGGCTCTGGTGATGACGCTGCGCTGGGCTCCATGGTGACCTCCGTCTCGTAGTCCGTAGGCCTTGGTCTCGTTGCACTGAAGCGGCAACCTTTGCCTGATGCCTTGGTACCCCGCGGCTGCGCCTGTCCCCTTTGCACCAAAGAGGAAAGAAGGACGCTGCGCGCGCTGGCACCCGCCTGGTGCCCTGGGTCATCATGGCTCATGTCGTGGGCACCTTGCGAGGTACCCCGCCTCAATGTCTTCGCCTCCTCACGAGCCTGCCTGATGAGGCTTGGCCTGAGGAAGTGCCGTGTCGTCCGCCTCGCGAGGCTTGGCCCCTCGCGAGGGTCTTGAGTCTTGCGCTGATGAAGATGGGCCGTGTTGGGCCCCCACTTGAGCCAGGCCGCAGGCCGCAGGCAGGCAAGTCTGGGGACCCGCGTTCCCAGAACGCCGACAGTAGCCCCCGGGCCCAAGGCGCCCCTGGAATTGGCCGTGCCGAGAGGCGAAAGGGCAAGGGCGAATCACCGCGGGCCCTAACAGCCAGCGGCCTTGGGCGCCGCGTGGCGGTTGATTGGATGTGGCGTCTCCACTTCCCATGACGCCTTGGTGATCGTGCGAGTCCCTGCATGCAGATCGTGTTATGATTACCTGCGATCATGGAGGCGGGCGGTTGGCCTTCGCCGGCTATAAGTACGGCGCCGCGCGTGCCCTTCCAGTCCATCTCTTCCTGCTCTCTTCTCTTGCTCTGCCTTGGCGTGATGGCCCCGTCGAGGAAGTACTCAGCCGCTGAAAAGGGGAAGGCCCACTGGCTGGTCCTGCCTCTCCCCCGCCCAAGCGCGGTCGTGGGCGTCCCCGGAAGCACCCGATGGCCGCCCCGGCAGCATCTGGTGGTCATAGGAGCGGTTCCCAGCGTGGCGGCGGGCGCGCCGCCGCGGCTGAGGGACACACCTGGGCCGCGCGCTCCCCCAGGCCGCGTTTCCGCGCTGTGCAGGCGCCGCCGGAGTTCGTCGTCTGGGTGGCGGAGCCAACTTGTGCCCGACTTCCGCTCCCTTGCTTCCTCCTCGGTGAACTCCCGGCCGACGCTCCTGTTGGCCTCTGGCTCCAGGCGGAGGGCTGCTGCAGCAGGTCTTCGTGGGTTGCGCTGGAGGTCTCCGCCAGCGGGGCTTGGCCCTCACCCGGGGCTGGCAGGCATTCGCCCATGCCCGCGACCTGGAGCATCGGTGCACCTTGCACTTCAGGTTCGACGGCGACGCCACCCTCTACGTGAGGGTGTTTGGGGAAGATGGTCGCCGCGCGGGGTGCTGCCCGGAGGGCGACGACCGCGCCCGCGGGCCTCGCCCCGGTGGCGATGAAGGAGATTGCGCCCGTGCGGATGGTGGCGTCCGCGGCTCTCCAAGCTTCGTCAGCACCTCCTCGAGTGACTCCTCCAGCGGTGGCAGCAGTCCTCCCCCGCACCGCCGAGTTTGCTTGGGGGGTGGCGGTTCGTCCGCCCGCCATCGCGCCCCAATGGAGCACGAGAGGGAGTCCGCCTGAGGTCCTGAGGCAGCCCGCGCTGCCTTTGCAAGCTGATGCGAGGAGGGCCGCGCCGAGCTCGTCTCTTTTTTTTTCTTTCCCTTTTGTTTCCTGCGTCAGACAGAACAGTTGCATGGAGCCCCACTGAGGCGTGTTGGAAATATCGTCGTTTCAGTTGTTACCTTGATCTTTTCCTTGCGCCTCTGGACCACTCGCCTGTATGTAGATAGTCCTTGACCCCTGCCTGGGGGGGGGGGGGGGGCGACCGACTCAGGCCCTGCATGCGTGTCGCGGTGCCCGAGGGACACGGACTAGGAGGGGTGCTCCTGTAATGCGCTAGGGCCATGAAAATCTTCCCGCGGCAAGGGCAGAGACGCTCGCAAGGATGCCTGAACACCATCCCTCGTGAGGTCGTTTACGAGAGAAACCAAAGCGAGGAGCGAAAATCGATAAACCACAAATCAGCAACAGCGATAACTTCAATAAGACTCCAAACGCAAACAAACACGTCAACTTCGGAAAGCAAATGAAAAAGCCGCGTCCGGCACCTAATCTAGTCTTCGACGTCTTCTCACCAGCGCGGAGCTAAGTGCTGCCACTGGGCGTGGGAGGGAGCCCCAGGGCCTGAGGCCGGCGCTCCTGAGACTCCAGGGCATGTACAGCCCCACTCATTATTACGTGAGAGTGTCACGGGGCGGCGAGCTTCACAGGCATTGGCCTTGCTTCACAGGCTCCGGGCCTTTTCCAAAACGCGATAGCTTCACAGGCACTCGCCTTGCTTCACAGGCTCCGGGCCTTACAAAAAGAGATGGTCTTCACAGGCGCTCGCCTTGCTTCACAGGCTCCGGGCCTTACAAAAAGAGATGGTCTTCACATGCATTCGCCTTGCTTCACAGGCTCCGGGCCTTACAAAAAGAGATGGTCTTCACAGGCATTCGCCTTGCTTCACAGGCTCCGGGCCTTACAAAAAGAGATGGTCTTCACAGGCACTCGCCTTGCTTCACAGGCTCCGGGCCTTACAAAAAGAGATTGTCTTCACAGGCACTCGCCTTGCTTCACAGGCTCCGGGACTTTTTAGGGGTAGAACCTCCGGAGGTGCTGGATATTCCACGCTTTCTGGATAGGCACTCCCTCCTGAGTCTCCAAGCGCGCGGAGCCGGGCCTGGAAATATGGACAACCTTGAACGGGCCCTCCCACATGGGAGAGAGTTTGTGCAATCCCTCCCTAGAGAGGACCCTCCTGAGCACGAGGTCTCCTACCTCAAGGGTCCTGGGGCGGATGTTGCGGCAGTGATATCGCCGCAGCGCTTGTTGATACCTGGCAGCTCGCAGCGCGGCTTCCCGGCGATGTTCCTCCCCCAACACGAGGTCCATCCCCCGCATGGCGTCCTGCTGCACCTCGTCAAACGCCAGGACCCGCGCGGAGCGACGTCTGACCTCGTGAGGGAGGACTGCTTCCGCTTCGTAGACCAGGAAGAATGGGGTCTCCCCAGTTGGCTTGGTCGCGGTGGTGCGGATGGACCACAGCACGGACGGAAGCTCGTCGCACCAACCCCTGCCGCAGGCCTCCAGCTTCTTCTTGAACGTCCTGGTCTTGAGGCCCCTCAGGACCTCTGTGTTGGCTCGCTCGGCTTGGCCGTTGCTTCTGGGGTGCGCCACCGAAGCGTAGCATATCTGTGTTCCAAGGTTAGCACAGTATGTTTTGAAGAGGTTACTGGTAAACTGCGAACCGTTGTCGGTGATGATGCGGTTCGGCACCCCGAACCGGCTCGCGATGCCCTTGATGAACTTGACCGCGGAACCCGCGGGGATGGTGCGGACGGCCTCTACCTCAGCCCACTTGGTGAACTTGTCCACGGCAACGTAGAGGAAGCAGTAGCCCCCGGGCACCCGGGGGAACGGGCCTAGGATGTCCAGCCCCCAGACCGCAAACGGCCACGAGAGGGGTATAGTCTGCAGGCCTCCCACCGGCTGATGGATTTGCTTGGCATGGAACTGGCAGGCCTCACAAGCTTTCACCAGTTCGACGGCGTCATTTAGTGCGGTCGGCCAATAAAACCCACTGCAGAACGCCTTGCCGATGAGGGTCCGCGATGATGAATGATGTCCACAATCCCCGCCGTGTATATCTTCCAGCAGTTCCTTTCCTTGCTCCCTAGAGATGCAGCGCAGGGATACATCGTTTGGTCGCTTTCGGTAGAGCTCTCCATCCCTGATGCAGTATGCCGTGGCCTGCCGCGCCACACGCTCCGCTTCCTCCTCCTTCTCCGGTAAGGTCCCCTATGTCAAGTAGCTCCGGAGCTCCGTGATCCAGCACCCCTCCTGTGGTTCCATCGTCAGGAGCAGCCGAGCCCCCGAGGCCGAGCCACAGACTGGGGCTCCCGAGGCAGGTGGCGGGGGGAGCTCCTCCCGAGGCTGAGCCGTATTTGATAGTAAAGGCTGGGCTGAGGGCTTGAAGAGCCGCTCCTCGAAGACGCCAGGCTTCTGAGGTAACCGCCTGGACGCTCGTTTGGCGATGTCGTCGGCCTCCTGATTGGTGCCGCGGGGCACATGCTGTAACTCCAGCCCCCAGAACTGCTTCTCCATCCTGCGGACCTCCGCATGGTAGGCTTCCATGTGCTCGTCCTTCGGCTCGTACACCTTGTTGGAGAAATTGACAAGGAGCTGCGAGTCGCCCTTGATGGTCAGGCGCTTCACCCCCAGGGCAGCTGCGGCCTTCAAGCCAGCTATCAAACCTTCATACTCCGCTATGTTGTTGGAGACCTTTTCGCCGTGCTGGAAACAGAGCTGTACAGCGTAGTAGAGCTTGTCTTGAGTGGGCGATACAAGCACTGCCCCAGCCCCAGCGCCATGCCTGGAGAACGCCCCGTCGAAGTGCATGACCCAGCCTTCGGACGCTTCGCTCCCCGGGGAGAGGGACCGATCCCCTTCTGCCTTGAGGCCTGGTGCCTCAGTCCATTCTGCCACGAAATCTACCAACGCTGCTCCTTTGATGACCCTGGTTGTGCTGAACTCGAGCTGAAACGCCTGCAGCTCTATGTTCCACTCTGCGACCCTTCCAGCTGAGTTAGGGCTCCTGAGCACCCTCTCCAGTGGGTATGATGAGATGACCTTGATGGGATGGGCCTGGAAGTAATGACGCAGCTTGCGCGAGGCTACCAGTAGCGCAAGGAGGAGCTTCTGAGGCATCGGGTACCGTGCCCTCGCGTCCCGTAGCACCGTGCTAACAAAATAAACTGGGTGCTCGACTTGGCTGGGAGCATCAGGGGTTGCCGCGCCCTCGGGAGGTAAGGGCGCCTCACGAGGTGACGTGGCCTCCGGAGGTGGGCCATTCGGTCGGGCTGCCTCTCCTGCCTCCGGTGCATTCCTCGGCAGCCGCCCCTCCTCAGCTGTGGTTGTGGCTTCTGCAGGCTTTCCTTGTTCCCGTTTTGTCCTGCCTCGCGCCGCCGCTGCGGTCTTGATTTGGCGCTCCTCCCTAACCGCCACCAAGGCCGCGCTGGCGGAGTAGGGTGGGGCGGCGAGGTACAGCAGCAGGGGCTCCTGTGGGCGCGGAGCTACCATGACTGGGGGACTGGTCAGGTACCTCTTCAGATCTTGAAACGCCTTATCTGCCTCTTCAGTCCATTCAAAGGGCCCCTTCTTCTTCATCAGCTGGAAGAAAGGCAGCGCTCGCTCCCCTAACTTGGAGATGAAGCGCCCCAGTGCGGTCACGCGCCTAGTGAGCTTCTGCATTTCTCTGAGGGTCTTGGGCGGACTCATGTCCTCGACGGCCTTGACCTTCTCGGGGTTGGCCTCGATGCCACGATGGGACACGAGGAATCCCAAGAGCTTGCCCGAGGGGACGCCAAACACACATTTCTCTGGGTTGAGCCGTAGGTTTACTGCGTCGAGGCTCGTGAAGGTCTCCTCCAGGTCTTGTATCAGGGTCTTGGCCTCCCGAGATTTTACTACGATGTCGTCAACGTAGGCTTCGACGTTCTTTCTGAGCTGCTGGCCCAAGGTGATGTGCATCAGCCGCTGAAAGGTTGCCCCTGCGTTACGCAGCCCGAACAGCATGCATGTATAGCAATATACCCCGCACGGGGTCAAGAAAGCGGTCTTCTCTACGTCTTCCACTGCCATCTTGATCTGGTGGTACCCGGAGAAGGCGTCCAGGAAGCACATCAGGTCGCATTCCGCAGTGGAATCGACAATCTGGTCGATGCGGGGGAGTGGGAACGGATCTTGCGGGCATGCCTTGTTGAGGTTGGTGAAGTCGACACACATGCGCTCTTTCCCTCCTTTCTTGGGCACAACGACAGGGTTTGGCCAACCAATCCGGGTACCGAACCTCGCGAATGACCCCGACAGCCTCGAGCTTGCGGGTCTCTTGGGCAATGAAGGCCTGCTTCTCCGTGGACTGCCGCCTGGCCTTCTACTTCACCGGGCGCACATTTGGGCATACGTTGAGGTGGTGCTCGATGACACTCCTGGGGATCCCCGCCAGCTGATCTGGCTCCCAAGCAAACACCTTCTTGTTCGCGCGCAAGAACTTGACCAAGGCCTCCTGCTCAGGCTCAAGGTTGGCGCCTATGGTGAAAGTGGCACTGGAGGACCCATCCTCATCGACTGGTATCTGCTTGGTTTCTGCTTTGTCCTGGGTGAATAGCTTCTTCTTCTTGGCGGGCGCAGCCCCCTTGGGCTCAGGGGTCTCCGCGTCAGCGGGCCGTGCTGATGCCACTGTCTTGAAGACGAGCTGGAGCACTTGTAGGGCGCTCCCGACGTCCCCGCGAATGACGAGGGGGCCGCTGCTCCCAGGCATCTTCATGAGGTTGTACGCTGGGTGCGTGGCGGCCATGAACTGGGCCAGCGCCGGGTAGCCGAGGATGGCGTTGTAGGGGAGGTCGATGGGGGCGATGTCGAAGTCGACCATCTCCGTGCAAAAGTTGTCGTAGGTGCCGAAGGTTACCAGGAGCCGGATCTGCCCCAGGGAGTCGGACGATCCGCCCCCGACACCTGAGAAGGGTCGACTGGGTCGCAGTCGCTCCCGAGGTATGCGGAGGAGGCTGAAGGTTTCGACCCAGAGCACATTGAGGCCTGCACCGCCGTCGACGAGGGTCCTGGTGACGGCCACCTGGCAAATAGTGGGGGTGCACAGCAGGGGGAGTGCCCCCGAGCCGGTCGGGTTGGCGGGGTGGTCCTTCGAGCTGAAGGTCAGGCCGTCCTCGTGCGCCACCCGGTCTGGGGGAGCCCCTTGCCGTGCGGAAACGGCGTTGACTCGGCGGGCGAAAGGCTTGATGTGGCGACTTGTGGGTGGCTCCTGCGAGCCGCCTAGGAGGGCCGCAATGACCAGAGGCGTCGATGTTGCGGTGCAGTTACTCCGTCGCGTGGGCAGATGCCGGGGTGGCGTTTGCTGCCCGCTTCCCGCCGGGCCGGTGGCGGTGTCGACGGCGGGCGACGAGGAACGGCGAGGGCGCCCACCGACAGGGGCCGTCTGGGCGACGCGAGAGGCGGTGGCGGCCCAGCGCTCGGCGGGGGCCCGGCGAACGTCGGACATGGTTGTGACGGTCGGAGGACAGCAGAGTGGTGGAAGACGAATTCCGGCGCACCCCTACCTGGCGCGCCAAATGTCGGATTTCGGGTTCCGGCAGACCCTTAAGGTTCGAACCCTGGGGTGCGCGCGGAGATTACGCCTTCAACCTCTCCGTCTCACAAGGATCTAAGCTACTGAAAGAAACGCAGAAGAGACACGAGATTTATACTGGTTCGGGCCACTGTTGTGGTGTAATACCCTACTCCAATGTGAGGTGTGTGGATTGCCTCTTGGGGCTGGTGAGGATGAACACTACAAGGAAGAACAGCCTCGCGAGGGTCTGTTCTTGGCCGGTGGATGAACTGCAAAGGGGAGTGCAGCTACCCTTCTCTCTCTCTCTCTCACTTTGCCCTCGCCGATGGTCTAGAGCCGAACCCCTTGCAATGTGGGTGGCTAGTCCTATTTATAGAGGCCCTGGTCCTCTCCCCAAATATTGAGCGGGAAGGGATCCAACAATGGCGGGCTAATTTGAAGGGGGACAACTAGTACATCTATCCTGTCAAAAGTAGTCTTCGCCTGCTAAAGGCTCTGGTGATGACGCTGCGCTGGGCTCCATGGTGACCTCTGTCTCGTAGTCCGTTGGCCTTGGTCTCGTTGCACCGAAGCGGCAACCTTTGCCTGATGCCTCGGTACCCCGCGGCTGCGCCTGTCCCTTTGCACCAGAGAGGAAAGAAGGACGCTGCGCGCGCTGGCACCCGCCTGGTGCCCTGGGTCGTCATGGCTCACGTCATGGGCACCTCGCGAGGTACCCCGCCTCGATGTCTCCGCCTCCTCACGAGCCTGCCTGATGAGGCTTGGCCTGAGGAAGTGCCGTGTCGTCCGCCTCGCGAGGCTTGGCCCCTCGCGAGGGTCTTGAGTCTTGCGCTGATGAAGATGGGCCGTGTTGGGCCCCCACTTGAGCCACGCCGCAGGCCGCAGGCAGGCAAGTCTGGGGACCCCCGTTCCCAGAACGCCGACAGATGCTATCCCACAAATTCCAGTCGTTTGCGAATATCAAGACGTCTTTCCAGAAGAGCTTCCAGGAATGCCTCCACACCGGCCAGTTGAATTCGGTAGTGATCTTGAGCCCGACACGGAACCTGTGTGCAAGCGTCCTTACATGCTCGGACCTGAAGAGTTGAAGGAGCTGAAGAAACAACTCGATATTCAAGAAAGAATGGGTCTCATCCGGCCTAGTTCTTCTCCATGGGGTTGTGGAGTTCTTTTTGTGAAGAAGAAGGATGGAATGGACCGACTTTGTGTTGATTACCGTCCATTGAACAAGAAGACCATCAAGAACAAATACCCACTTCCTAACATCAATGAGATGTTCGAACAACTCAAAGGTGCACAAGTATTTTCCAAGCTTGATCTCCGTATGGGTTATCATCAGATTCGAATCCGTGAGCAAGATATTCCCAAGACGGCTTTCAGGACAAGCTATGGTTCATATGAATACACTGTCATGTCTTTTGGCCTCGTCAACGCTCATCCGACGTTCTCTCGCATGATGAACTTCATCTTCAACGCCTACACCAATGACTTCGTTTTGGTCTATCTCGACGACATTCTGGTTTTCTTGATGAACAAGGAAGATCATGCCAAGCACTTGCGTTTGGTACTCGATAAGTTGAGGGAACATCAGTTCTACGCCAAGTTCTCCAAGTGCGAATTTTGGCTCGATGAGGTTCTTTATCTTGGTCATATCATCTCTGCCAAGGGCATTGCGGTGAATCCTGAGAAGGTGTCTGCAATTGTGAATTGGGAACCTCCTCAGAACGTGAAGCAACTTCGTAGCTTCCTCGGTCTCGCAAGCTATTGCTGAAGATTCGTTGAAAACTTTTCTAAGATCGTGAAGCCTCTCTCAAATCTTCTTTGAAAGCACGTCAAGTACGTTTGGTCTCCGGAGTGTGACATTGCTTTCAACACTTTGAAAGAGAAATTGATCACTGCTCCAGTTCTGACTCCGCCTGATGAATCCAAGCCGTACGAGGTCTTTTGTGATGCCTCTCTCCAAGGTCTTGGCGTAGTGTTGATGCAAGAGAAGAAAGTTGTGGCTTATACCTCTCGCCAGTTGAAGCCCAATGAGAAGAACTACCCCACTCATGATCTCGAGTTGGCGGCAGTTGTGCATGCTCTTTTGACTTGGAGACATCTCTTATTGGGAAGAAAAGTGGACATTTTCACTGACCACAAGAGTCTCAAGTACATCTTCACTCAGCCTAATCTCAACCTCAGGCAAACTCGATGGGTCGAAATGATTCAAGAGTATAATCCGTGTATCGAGTATACTCCAGGCAAGGCCAATGTGATTGCTGACGCATTGAGCAGGAAGGCTTATTGCAACAGTCTGATTCTCAAGCCTTATCAACCCGAGCTTTGTGAAGCTTTCCACAAACTTAATCTGCAAGTTGTTCCTCAAGGTTTCCTCGCCAACCTTCAAGTCCCTCCTACCTTGGAAGACCAGATTCGCCAAGCTCAGCTTCTGGATGCTATGGTGAAAAAGGTGAAGATTGGGATTGCCAAGAGTCAACCCAAGTACAAGTGCTACCGCCTTGATGACAAGGACACTCTCTTCTTCGAGGATTGTATTGTTGTGCCCAAAGGTGACCTCCATAAAGTGATCATGAACGAGGCTCACAATTATCTCCTCTCCATCCACCCTAGGAGTACAAAGATGTATCAGGACCTCAAGCAGGCTTATTGGTGGACTCGAATGAAGCGCGAGATTGCTCAATTCGTGAATGAGTGTGATGTCTGCAGAAGAGTGAAGGCAGAACACCAAAGGCCAGCTGGTCTCCTCCAACCTCTTGCCATTCCAGAATGGAAGTTTGACCACATTGAGATGGACTCCGTGACTGGGTTTCCAAAGTCCAAACATGGTAATGATGCTATATTCATTGTCATCGACAAACTCACCAAAGTGGCTCACTTTCTGCCTATCAAAGAGTCAATCACTGCAGCTCAATTGGCGGAACTCTATACCTCTCGAATTGTCTCTCTGCACAGTATTCCACAAGTGATCTCTTCAGACCGTGGCAGCATCTTTACCTCTAAGTTTTGGGATTCTTTTCAGAAGGCCATGGGCACCAACATCCGCTTCAGCACATCTTTCCATCCTCAAACTAGCGGTCAAGTCGAGCGTGTCAACCAGATTCTTGAAGATATGCTCAGGGCTTGTGTGATCTCCTTTGGCATGAAGTGGGAGGATTGTCTTCCTTATGCTGAATTCTCCTACAACAACAGTTTTCAAGCAAGTTAGGGAAAGGCCCCATTTGAAATTCTGTATGGCAGGAAGTGCCGTACCCCTCTCAACTGGTCTGAAACCGGTGAACGTCAGCTTTTGGGAAATGACTTAATCACAGAGGCAGAGGAAATGTGCAAAGTCATTCGAGATAACCTCAAAGCAGCCCAATCCCGCCAGAAGAGCTACTATGACAGTAAGCACCATGATTTGGCTTTCGAGATCGGAGATCATGTTTACCTCCGCGTCTCTCCTATGAAAGGGACTCGTCGCTTCAGTATCAAAGGGAAGCTTGCCCCAGATACGTGGGACCTTTCAAGATAGTCAGCAAGAGATGCGATCTCGCCTATCAACTCGAGCTTCCTTCAAACTTTGCAAATGTTCATGATGTGTTCCATGTCTCTCAGCTCCGAAAGTGCTTCAAGACTCCTGACCGCACCGTCAACTTTGAGGACATTGAGCTCCAAGAAGATCTCTCTTATCGTGAGCACCCAGTTGCTATTCTTGAAGAGACTGAACGCAAGACTCGCAACAAGTCAATCAAATTCCTCAAAGTCAAGTGGTCACACCATTCCGACCGTGAAGCTACCTGGGAACGCGAGGATCACCTCCGTTCTGAGTACCCGGCGTTCTTTCAGTCCTAGATCTCGGGACGAGATCCTTTCGTAGTGGTGGAGTGTTGTAACACCCCGAATATGACTTTCCCAATTTGTACTCCAACTCTTGCCGTTTCCGGCGTTAAGTTATTTTATTTTCTCGGGTTCGGGTTTTTGTCTCCGTGTGTTGTTATCGTTGTCATGCATCTCATATCATGTCATCATGTGCATTGCATTTGCATACGTGTTTGTCTCATGCATTCGAGCATTTTCCCCGTTGTCTGTTTTGCATTCCGGCGCTTCGTTCTCCTCCGGTGGTCATTTCTACCTTTCTTTCGTGTGTGGGGATTAAACAGTTCCGGATTGGACCGAGACTTGCCAAGCGGCCTTGGTTTACTACCGGTAGACTGCCTGTCAAGTTTCGTACCATTTGGACAATGTTTGATGCTCCAATGGTTAACCGAGGGACCGAAAAGGCCTCGTGTGTGTTGCAGACCAACACCCCTCCAAGTTAGCCCAAAACCCACCAAAACCTTCTCCATCATCTAGAGCGTTCGATCACGATCGCGTGGCTGAAAACCGCACCTCCTTTGGACTCTCCTAGCTCCCTCTATGCCTATATAAAGGCCTCTCCCCGAAAATCCCGGGTCTTCCCCTTCCTCTAACCCTAAAAATCTCCTCACGCCGTGCCGGACGTGTCCGTTCCGGCCGGACAATGTCCGCCGCCGCCCCGCACCCAACCACGTGGTGACACGTGTCCCGCCGGTCTCCTCTTCGCCGCCGGCCCGGGAGGCCCAAACCGGGCCCCCGAGGCCCGTTCGCCGCCCCGCGCCGCCTGGGATCCCCGCTGCTCGAGCGCCGCCACCGCGCCTGCTGGCCGCGGCCTCCGCCTGCCGGCGCCACCACCAGCCGCCCCGTGCGCCATCACCGGCCGCCGCGCCGCCGCACGGGTTCCTCGCCGGCGCCGACATCCGTGTCCGCCGCTCGCAGCCCGGCCTCACCCCGGCGCCCCTCTGCCGCCTCTCCCTCCTACCCCGGCACTCCGGCAAGTCCCCGGAGCAGCTCCGGCCACCTCGATCTCCGGCGAGTCCGGCCGGCCGTCCTCGGGCTCCGTGAGCTACAGTAAAATCCGGCGTACCTCGAACCGCGTGCAAACCCGATCTAGATCTGAGATTCGGTTGACTTTTTGCCCGAAACCCTAATCCATGTGCCTTTGTTCATCGTGCCGTAACTTTGCATCCGTAGCTCCGTTTTGGGCATATAGCATAAGTACATCATTTCATTCCATTGCATCATTTTCATTTGAGTTCATCTTAATGCCCAAAATGCTGTTAGAAGAGGGCTACTTGAGATAATTGTCAGATCTGCTGCTCCATTTAGACTTTTGTCATTTTTGCCATGATTATTGTGTGCATGATATGCCCATGAGCTCTACATATGTTTTGTTAACGGTTTTGTCATCTTTCCGGAGGGGCACCCCATGTATTTTTGTGATGTGTGTGGTGACTAGCACAAGCTTGCAAAGTGAGGCACTTGGTAATTCTGTTTTCAGGGACTTAGCATTTCCACTATGTCCTTGAGCTGTTTATCTCATATGACCATATGTTCATGTTGTTTCCTAGTGATCCGTGCCTCTTTTGAGGATGATCAGTAAGGATGATTTATTAATCTTGTAGTGCTCTATCCATCCAAGTATTTTTTTGCATTTATGGGGCACCCTAGCTTGAGTCAATCGAGCTCTACTTTTGCTACTTCGTGAATCTGGGCAGATTGTCTACTAGTTAGCGATTTTGCCGATGATGTTGTAGTTGATCTGTGCATGCTATGCTATTGTTCTTGCCATGTCTAGCTTGCATTTTGTGTATTCTTGATGGATGTATGCTTAGATTTTCATGACTTGCTCCGTAGTGAGTGCATCGAGCTCGTAAACATGCCTACTTGATATCTGTTTCAGCATGTGCCAGTTTTCACTAAGTCTGAAAACTGATTATGCTTTTGCTATGTTCACATGCTTGCAAATGTGTTTTCTGATCCCTTTTGGCTCAAGGTCACTAAGGGACTTTTGTTAAGATCTTTGAGTATCTCCATGCCATGCTTTACTTTGGCATGTTCAGGTCCTGTAGCATGTAGTTTTGTTGCTCCGAAGAGTGCTACCCGATCTGAAATTCCAGACAAGTGTTAATTTCACTAAGTCTGAAATCTGTTTACCATATGCATTTTTGCCATGCTTGTTTGAGCCTGTTAATGGATGAATTGATCGTAGCTCCGTGCTAGAATTTTGTTAAGCATCTTGAATGCATCCCTGCCATGTATTTTGTTGTCATGTTTGAATGCTATAGCATGTTCATTTCGTTGCATTTAGATGGCTACTTGCTGTAAATCGCAGACCGGTGTCATATTTGAATCGCTTGCCATTTCCAAACCGTAACTCCGATTCCGGCGTTCTTTATATCGTTTTCAAGCGATTTCATCTCATATTTCCAGTGGCACACTTGGTTTCCCAAGTTGAGGACAGGTTCATGCATTCCTTGTCAAATCTTGCATATGCATCCCGCATCGCATCCCGCATAGCATATCATCATTGCATCATATTGTTTGATCCTTGCACGTGGTTGATTGTGTCCTTGTTGCTTGTTTGTCTTGTTTGGGTAGAGCCGGGAGTCGAGTTTGCTAACGAGGAGCCCATTGAGTTTGCTTTCGAGGATCCAGTCAACTCTGACAACTTTGTAGGCAAGATGATCATACCCTCGAAATCACTACTATCTTTGCTATGCTAGATTGCTCGCTCTTTTGCTATGCCAATGCTACGATGCCTACCATCTGCTTTCAAGCCTCCCAAATTGCCATGTCAAACCTCTAACCCACCATGTCCTAGCAAACTGTTGATTGGCTATGTTACCGCTTTGCTCAGCCCCTCTTATAGCGTTGCTAGTTGCAGGTGAAGATTGGAGGCCGTTCCTTGTTGGAACATTTATTTACTTGTTGGGATATCATTATATTGCCATGTTATCTTAATGCATCTATATACTTGGTAAAGGGTGGAAGGCTCGGCCTCTCGCCTAGTGTTTTGTTCCACTCTTGCCGCCCTAGTTTCCGTCATATCGGTGTTATGTTCCCGGATTTTGCGTTCCTTACGCGGTTGGGTTATAATGGGAACCCCTTGATAGTTCGCCTTGATTAAAGCTTTTCCAGCAATGCCCAACCTTGGTTTTACCATTTGCCACCTAGCCTCTTTTTCCCTTGGGTTTCTGGAGCCCGAGGGTCATCTTATTTTAAACCCCCCCGGGCCAGTGCTCCTCTGAGTGTTGGTCCACCTGTCAGCTGCCGGTGGCCACCAGGGGCAACTCTAGGCTGGCCTACCCGTACCTAGGACAATCTGAGTGTGCCCTGAGAAAGAGATATGTGCAGCTCCTATCGGGATTTGTCGGCACATTCGAGCGGTGTTGCTGGATTAGTTTTAACCTGTCGAAGTGTCTTGAAGAACCGAGATACCGAGTCTGATTGGAACGTCTCGGGAGGAGGTCTATTCCTTCGTTGACCATGAGAGCTTGTCATGGGCTAAGTTGGGACTCCCCTGCAGGGATTTGAACTTTCGAAAGCCGTGCCCGCGGTTATGGGCGGATGGGAATTTGTTAATGTCCGGTTGTAGATAACTTGAACTTTAACTCAATTAAAATGAATCAACCATGTGAGTTACCGTGATGGCCTCTTCTCGGCGGAGTCTGGGAAGTGGACACAGTGTTGGTGTAATGCTTGCGCAGGTTGTTCTCTAGATTACTCGCTCGCGCTTTGCCTCCTCTTCTCGCTCTCTTTTGCGAACAGGATAGCCACCATATATGCTAGTCGCTTGCTGCAGCTCCACATATATTATTTACCTTGTCATACCTATAAGCTTAAATAGTCTTGATCGCGAGGGTGCAAGATTGATGAGTCCCTTTGGTCACAGATTACTATTACACCAGATGCAGGGCCTGATGATTCCGCTCCAGGTGACGCGCTTGAGCTCAAGTGGGAGTTCGACGAGGACTCTCAACGTTACTATGTTTCCTTTCCTGATGATCAGTAGTGGTGCCCAGTTGGGGTGATCGGGACCGTGTCGCATGTTGGGTTATCTTTTATTTTGGCGCCGTAGTCGGGCCATGAGTGTTTGAATGATGTAATGTTATTTATGTCCTTGATTGACGTGGCGAGTGTAAGCCAACTATGTTATCTCCCTTTTTATCTATATATTACATGGGATGTTGTGAAGATTGCCTAACTTGCGACATATGCCTTCAATGCGATTATGTCTCTAAGTCGTGCCTCGACACGTGGGAGCTATAGTCGCATCGAGGGTGTTACAGTTCATCTCTTGTATCCAATCATGATCAACACCAATCTATAGTTTCGGTAACAAGATTGAATACAAGAGATGAAGTTGGGTTTGAGATGAGATGGTGCTATTGAAGATGTTGATGGAGATTGCCCTCCCCAAGATGGAAGAGTTGTTGGTGATGATGATGACGATGATTTCCCCCTCCGGGAGGGAAGTTTCCCCGGCGGAATCGCTCCGCCAGAGGGCAAAAGTGCTCCTTCCCAAGTTCCTCCTCGAGGCGGTGGTGCTCCGTCCCGAAAGTCATCTCCTTATTTTTTTCTAGGTCAAAATGACTTATATACCAAAAGATGGGCATCAGAGGTGGGCCGAGGAGGGCACAACCCACCAGGGCACGCCTGAGCTCTCTGGCGTGCCCAGGTGGGTTGTGCCCACCTAGTGGGCCCCCTATGGTAGTTATTTGCTCCAATAATTCTTCAATAATCATAAAAAATCTCCGTGAAGTTTCAGCTTGTTTGGAGTTGTGCAGAATAGCTGGCCCGACGTAGCTTTTCCAGGTCCAGATTTCCAGCTGCCAGAATTCTCCCTCTTGGTGTGTACCTTGCAAATTATGAGAAAAAAGGCATTAGAATTACCCCAAAAAGCATTATTATGGATAAAAACATCATAAATAATAGTAAGAAAACATGATGCAAAATAGACGTATCAAGATTGGTCGAGGTCCAGGGGATCCACAATGCAGGGGACGCGCCCACGGGGGCGGGCATGTCCTCCACCCTTGTGGATAGCAGGTGGGCCCGCCTCAGTTGATTCTTTCGTCAATATTTTTTATTAATTCCAAAAATATTCTCCATGAAGTTTCAGGTCATTCCGAGAACTTTTATTTTTGCACAAAAATAACACCGATGCAATTCTGCTGAAAACAACATCAGTCCGGGTTAGTTCCATTCAAATCCTGCAAATTAGAGTCCAAAACAAGGGCAAAAGAGTTTGGAAAAGTAGATACGATGGAGACGTATCAACTCCCCCAAACTTAACCCATTTATTGTCCTCAGGGAATTTAGTTGACAAACTGAAAGTGATAAAGAAAAACTTCTACAAACTCTGTTTGATCTTGTTGTTGCAAATATGTAAAGCCAGCATTCAAGTTTTCAACAAAGATTATGAACTAACCATACTCACAATAACATTTAGGTCTCACATTTACTCATATTAATGGCATAATCAACCAGCGAGTAATAATAATAAATCTCGGATGACACACTTTTCCAAAACAATCATGATATGATATAACAAGATGGTATCTCGCTAGCCCTTTCTAAGACCACACAACATAAATGCAGATCACCCTTTAAGATCAAGGACAGACTAGACATTGTAATTCATGGTAAAAGATATCCAGTCATACTCAATATCAATTAATAGAAAATCATACAAGTGACAGTGGTGCTCTCTAACTGGTGCTTTTTATAAGAGGATGATGACTCAACAATAAAAGTAAATAGATAGGCCCTTCGCAGAGGGAAGCACTGATTTGCAGAGGTGCCAGAGCTCGAGCTTTTTGAAATAGAGATAAATAATATTTTTAGCAGCATGCTTTTGTTGTCAACATAACAACCAAGAGGTCTTGGTATCTTCCATACTAGGTACATTATAGGCAGTTCCCAAACAGAATGGTAAAGTTTATACCCCCTCCACCAACAAGCTCATTCCACGACTGGTTTGAAACAACAGGTACCATCCAACTAACAACAATCCTGGGGGAGTTTTGTTTGAAATTATATTTTGATTTGATTTGAGCATGGAACTGGGCATCCCAATTACCAACCATTTTCTCGTGAATGATGAGGGGAGTCCACTCATCATGAGAATAACCCATCTAGCATGGTAGATACTGACAGCCCCCAGTCGCTACATGAGCGATTCAGGCATACAAAACAGATTATCATTTGAAGGTTTAGAGTTTTGCACATGCAAATTTACTTGGAACGGCAGGTAAATATATACCACATATAGGTAGGTATGGTGGGCTCATATGAAAAAACGTTGGGTTTATGGAAGTGGATGCACAAGCAATATTCCCGCTTAGTACTGTTGGGTAACGTAGCATGCAATTTAGAAAATTTCCTATGCTCACACAAGATCTATCTAGGAGATGCATAGCAACAAGAGGGGAGAGTGTGTCCACGTACCCTCGTAGACCGAAAGTGGAAGCGTTTGACAACGCGGTTGATGTAGTCAAACTTCTTCTTGTTCCGACCGATCAAGCACCGAACGTACGACACCTCCGAGTTCTGCACACGTTCAGCTCGATGACGTCCCTTGAACTCTTGATCCAGCAAAGTGTCAAGGGAGAGTTCTGTCAGCACGACGGCGTGGTGACACACTACAAAAAAAGACACATCCGTGACATTTTGGGCCGAACGAATTTTTTTCTGTCATACATATGACACTTCTATGACGATAATTGTGACAAAACCCAGTATCATCATAGATGTGGTGGGCTCCTACTTCTGTGACAAAAAATCATGATAGAAAATGGGCTTTTCGTCCTGGGCGGGCCGGAGACGCAGCTGCATGACATTCTTTGGGCCGTCCATGACGGAAAAAACCGTGGTAGAAGCGAGGGGGAGGAAAATTTCCGGGAGTTCCTGGTTACGGTGGGAGGTCGTGGGCCGAGCGATGCGCATTTCTCTCGTACACGTACACGCGTGTGTGCGAGGCGTTGGCTCTAACTGAACCCGAGTGAGGCGTTGGGCTCTAACTGAGCCCGAGCGATTGCACTGCAGGCTACGCGTTACTAAACCTGAGCGATCGATCGATGGATGTTAACTGAACCCGATCGAGCGATTCCTTCGCTACTGCTGCTAACTGAAGCCGGTCGATGCTTCCTCTGGGATGAACAGTGAGCGTTGCGGGGGGGGGGGGGGGGGTTGGATGAACAGTGAGCGGTGGCGTTGCCTCTGGATGAACAGGACCCCGTGGTGTGGTGGAGGGCTGGATGAATAGTAGACGGTGGAGGGGTGCCCGTGGAGGGGTGGTTGAACAGGACCCTGTGGTGTGGAGGGCTAGATGAATAGTAGACGGTGGAGGGGTGGTTGAACAGTAGCCGGTGGAGTAGCGCGCGGTGGAGGCTGGATGAACAGGAGCCCGTGGAGGCTGGAGGAGGTCGACGGTGGAGATGAACAATATCCCGTGGAGTCCCGTTTTGCGGTACGCCACACCCCTCCCGATGAACAGGACCCCCCGTTTCGACCGTAGGAGGTCCATTTCGTCCGTTTTGCGGTACGCCACACCCCTCCCGATCAACAGGACCCCCGTTTCGACTGTAGGAGGTCCGTTTCCTCCGTTTTGCGACACGCCACCCGATCAACAGGACCCCCGTTTCGACCGTAGGAGGTCCGTTTCCTCCGTTTTGCGGTACGCCAGACCCCTCCCGATGAACATGATACTGTTTCGAATGTGGCCGGTCGAACACAAGGCCGTTTCCTTCGTTTTGCGGTACGTCAGGCCTCGTTTCCATCGCCTGCTCCGTCCAAGCCCTCCCGATGAACACGACCACGCATTCCGTTCCGACCCAGCCGGTTGGCTCCCACACGTTCTGTTGCCTCCCGATGAACATGACGCATTCCGTTGCCTCCCCATGAAGACGACGCATTTCGTTGCCTCCCCATGAACACGACGCATTCCGTTGCCTCCCCATGAACACGACGATGACGTTGTTTCTCCGTTCCGACCCAGCCATGTACACGAGCCCTGGCCGTACGTATGCGCGAGTAGACGTTCGAGACCCTGCCCGTATGTACACATACGTGGCCGAATTTTCTTTCTTGCACCTTGTCCGCTGTACGTACATGTACATGCTACGTGTGCGCCTCTACTACGACACGTGCGCGCCTCTACTACGACATGTGCACGCCTCTACATCGACCAGTATGTACGTACAGGTTCGCGACCAGAATGACAATGCTACGTATGCTTCGACCAGGTGGGTCCCGACTGTCAGGCACTTCCTTGCCTGCGAAGATGTAGCTGGTGGGTCCCAGCAGTCAGGGGGGCGAATCGTTTTTTTTGCCCGGACACACTTCCTTGCGTGCGAAGGTGTAGCTGCTGGGTCCCAGCAGTCAGGGGGGAGAATCGTTTTTTTGTCCGGACGCACTTCCTTGCGTGCGAAGGTGTAGCTGGTGGGTCCCAGCAGTCGGGGGGCGAATCGTTTTTTTTCGGACGCACTTCCTTGCGTGCGAAGATGTAGCTGGTGGGTCCCAGCAGTCAGGGGGGCGAATTGTTTTTTTCCCAGACGCACTTCCTTGCGTGCGAAGATGTAGCTCGTGGGTCCCAGCAGTTAGGGGGCAAATCATTTTTTTCACGAAATACGATGGCCCGTCCGGTGGGTCCTCGCTATCAGGTGGAGGAATAATTATTTTGCACGTAATAAGGAGGCACTTCCTTGCGGCTGCCGTGGACCCAGCTGTCAGCCTCTCCACGTACAGTCCACGTCCGATGGAAGTTGTTCCTTGACCACGTTGACCATGCTGCACCGAGAGCTCCAGGGAGGTGGACGACGGCGAGACCTAGGAAGGGGATGACGCGGAGCCGGGGAAGACGCGGTAGTGGATGCACACGCGGAGAGGAGTACAAGGGTTCACTGGTTCGGCTGCGCTGTCGCCGCCGCAGAATAACAGGGGGTGTGGGTGAGTGGAGGGATGGCCTGGCCAGCGGTGGGAGTAGTAGGGGGCGGTGAGGCCTCCGCGGCAGCATAGCCGGCCACGAGAGGCAGGAGCAGGCGACATGACCGGCACTGCTTTGGGCGGCTGGAGCAAGAAGACCAGAGGTTGAAGAAGCACGACGGACGTTGGATGGACATCATACGGTCACTACAGCTAGAATTGTTTATATTGACTAAGTTGACAAAGTCCTTGGTACGTCAACTTAGTAGGCCCACATGTCAGCTTCCGAAATGGTGCACCCCGGATGTCATGGGGGAGGAATCATTTTTTGGGCGGGTGAAGCTAGAATATCCGAGATTGAAGAAGAAGCACGGCATCCGTTGGATGGACATCCAACGGCCACTGCTGCTAGAACCGTGTGTTGACTATAAGTTGACAAAGCCTTGCATACGCGTCAACTCTGTTTTTTTAGGGGACGCGTCAACTTAGTAAGGCCAGAAGTGTGTGGCAGAGAACTTATAGCCCAATTGAGATTTCTAAGAATGTGTAGCCCATTTTTGAATTCTAATGGAATTTACTACAGCCCATTTACAGTTTGTTAAAAGTACAGCCCATTTCAACCAACCGTTCAAAACAGAATTCAATAAAATTTCCCACATTTTGATGGGATTCGAAATATTTTTATCCCAAAATTTCTAGTCAGATTAAATACAATTTCAATATAAATTTATATTATGTAAAAATCCAATGAAACATTGCGCTCACAACAATTAATGAAATTAAAATTTTCAATATCCAAAAATAATATTTTATAAAGTAATCACGTGTTTGGTGCATTTTTTTATAGTTACTACCCAGTTTTTATAATCACATCCCATTTATTATTTCTTAAAGCCCATTTTCTTGTTAAGCCTAATGCATCCCTCCTAGGAAAGATTTGCAGCCCAGCGGGGCGGAGAATAACAACTTGACCTTGCCTGGGTATTCCTAAAATAAAGTATAGCTCGGCTTGCCATTTTCAGCTTGAAAAAAATTAATATCTGGGATGGATATCTGGCCTGGGCTAGACGGGCCATAGCCCTCCCAGTTAATACCTGCAGCGATATTTTCGTTGTTGTTCAGAGGAGAAAAATTGATATCTGGGCTAAACATTGAAAAACTCTGTAGTGCTCACACCTCAAAAACACAAATACTGCTTGAGCTGCTTGGTCCCAGCCGTCGTCCGCTTCTTGTGCAATTCTCTCGTTTATTGACTACTCCCTATATTCAAAAATCTCACCAACCAAGGTAGATGATGAGTGGTGGAATATTTTTATAGTTTGCAAAAGCACCCAATTAATGCTCTTGTTTTCCTCAAAAAATTATGTTTACGAATGCATTAATTGCAATGCATGCATGCATAAAGTGCATGCATTGGTCAGTTTTCTCTTAATACTTGCACGCAATGATTTAATGCACCTTGAAGTCTGAACATGTGATGGGGAACAACCAAATTGAGCCTTATAAAATGGAAAAACCAAAATTTTGAGATAAGCCCTATAAACCGAAAAGGAGGGAGTACTACATAGGTTGACAATGGTGTGGGACCGTGATGTCAGGAAACCAGGAGGAAGCAAAATAAATTATAGTTATATATATATATATATATAATAAGGAGGCACTTGCGTATGTGAGGCTATGGACCTGGTGGGTCCCAATTGTCATCCTCTCCAAGTAAAGTCATCTCCTCGCCCGCACGCGCTTTCCGCCCGAAACAGTCAGCGCCGCCCTCCCCGCTTCCCGGTGCAGGCGATTGCTCCGCCTTCAAACGACACAAGTGCCGCCCGTCAGTCCATCTTCCGTCCACATTAATGATACGTGGTTGCCGAGGCGGCTACTCTGGCGCCACACGTCCGTCCCTCCGCCAGCCCACCATTTCTATATAAACTGCTGCGCCGGCCATAGCCGCAGTCATCCACATCCGTTCACTTTCTCTTGTCCACACCACTACTGCCCACCATGGCTTCCTCGTGCTCCAGCACTCTTCGTGACGGGTGGACGACGGACCACAAGGAGATGGCAGCCACTGCTGCCGACCAGCTGGGCACCCGGAGGACGAAGACGTCCCAATGGAGAACATGGTAGTCCACGATCCGGCGCCAACTCCCTCCTCCGCGCCATCCTCGCCGGTGCATTGCACCATGACCATCGGCGAGGCTCGTGCCCAATATATGGATAGGGTGAGGTAGATACGTGAGGAGCAGTTCCGGCAGGCGCAGGCCGACACCGCCTACAACCACCATCTCCTCGAGGAGCACCTGCAGGCGGAGGAGCAGATCGCCGCGGAGCGGGCGGAGCAGGAGGCGCTGCTCGACTTGTACCGCTCCGCCCGCAAGGGCCGCCTCGAGCGCTGGCGGTACCGCATGGAGGTGGTGGAGGCTGCGGCCGCCTACAAAGAGGCTAGCAAAGAAGGCGATGAAGCGGGCGAGGCGCTGTTTGGCGAGACCGAGGACGAGGTAGAGGACAATGCCGACTTCGACGAGTCCCCGCTCCACTAGCGTCAACGAGGCCCGGCTCCGTCGAGGCCCTCCGGCGCCAACAACGAGGCAGAGGACACCGCCGGCTCCGCCGAGGCCCCGCCTCGCCAACAACGAGGCAGAGGACACCACTGGCTCCACCGAGGCCCCGCCCCACCAACAACGAGGCAGAGGACATCACCGGCTCCGCCGAGGCCCCGCCCCGCTGCCAACGAGGCCGCGCCACATAGAAAATGAGGAAGAGTAGAACACGATAGGTCGCCGCCGCTCGGGTCCAAGTAAGGCCACCACTGCTACCCTCCGGTTGAAGCCAAGCTAAGCGGGTTGACCATTGACGACCGGTTAGCTTCTTGGCGGTGACGTGGAGTCGGAGAGCTGCACTGGAGAAGAACACTGCTTCTACTTAACTGCTAGTGTAGTTGGCCGACTGACACATGGGCCCAACAGGCCACATGCCAGTTATGCAACTGCACCTGCAGTTAAGTCACTGAAGCTTCTGTTCGGCTCAGCGGGACACAGGTGGGTAGATTCGGTTAATTAATTATACCTCCAGCGCACCCCTTTTTAGTTGAAGAATGTATGAAATGTAATGAAATCCATCATGTTTATATGAAATCTGACCGTGTATGAATGAATTTATTTCGATTAGTTCGAATTCCTGTATCACTGGCATTGGATGAACATGCAAAACAATACGTACTAGCATTATTCCCAGGGTGATCACCTCGTTTGCAGCAGTTTCACATGTACTCCCTCCGGTCCTTTCTAGTCTGCATACAAGTTTTGTCTGCAGTCAAAGTATCTCTACTTTGACCAATCTTATACAAAAAGTATGCACTTTCACAATGTGCGAAGTAAAAAGGAACAGAAGGAGTACAAAGAGTTTGAGCAGCTTTTTAGCATTTCTGTACATTGCAATCAAACACACAGGCCTGACAATTAGAGAACATTCAAAACAATCAATGATTATGCATCTCAGCGACTCACATGTTAGAGGCAATATTTACTTCACAACTATAGAATAAAGAAAAAATTGATCGACGCTGCTGACAGCAAAGTGCGTCCCATTCGAAAATATCAAACGCATGTCTTGCTAAAATCATGAAGCAAAATTTGACAAGGTTGTCCCATTCCAAAATATCAAATGCCTACGATTGTGGAATGGCAGGGTTTGCCATCAGTTCGGACATTGACATGGCACCTCGTGCTAAATAAACCAGTTATTCTTTTTGTGCAGTTCCACCAAAATCAACCAAATTCGCGCGTAGCTTGTATGATTTCGCCCTTATATGTTGCAACGCCTTGAACTTATCGGCACCACCTTTCTTGTGGTGGAAATGAATGATTCGATGTATTCATGAGCATTTTGTGCAGTTCCCATTGAAATCAAGTTGAGCACCCCTGTTTTCACAAATACAAAAAAGTGATTTGTATAAAGCAAACTGTACTATGAAATTGACAGTTTCAACAGGCACATACATGGTCCATATAGAGCACACTTTTAGAAAAATGGAACTCACCAGAAAGAATCCTAGAACAACATTGTACTCGCGCATCACAACAAAAAGATGGAGATTTGTCAGTCCTTCTGAGCTGAAGTTAGTTTGGTCTTGTGGGGAGTAATGTAACCATCCTTCAACTGCTCCTTCTGATGAGAAGATAGACAGGGCTTCTTCATCCTGGCATAATCAGAACTAGTCACTTCACGTACTCCATATTCTTCTTCAGAGGAAGATGATCCTATTGTGCAAAGACAAGAGGACTACTAAATGCCAGCATCCCTGTTTGCTCGAAAAAAGGAAAGGCAATATTTAAAACTGCACAGATGAAGCACTTCTCAAGGACAATACCACTTTTTCATGACAGTATCTAAACAGTAGCACAACACCAATAGGGATAACAAAGCTCAATCATATGGATGAAATCAATGGGCGAGTACCAACCTTTGTCAGGAGGCTTATTGTGTAGAGCATACAAATGAAGCACTTCTCCGAAACCATCTGTTGCTATTTACGGTGGTGGCCATGCTTACTATATACTCCTTGATTAGTTTAATGTTTCCAACATCTTCTTGTGTAGTTCCACTAAAATATATGGTATCTTCAAAGAAGATCCCTGTTTGCACAAGTTGAGATAATTACATATTACATTAAGAGTGGCATCAAATCAGTGGCAAAACAATTGCTCGTTCCAGCCATAGCAATAAATTAAGATGCAAAACTATATCATTACTTGTGTCATCACAGTTCCAGTGCTTCATTATAGCACCGGGAGTTGATTTTTGCTTTTCTTCCGCTTGTTCTTCCCCTTCATCACTTGGTTAAATAACAGACAAGCTTTGCCTTCAATGTAAGATTTGGCATGTCAATTAGGGAGCACAAGTATAGTACTAAACTTAATTTTCTGATGGAAGTGGAAAAATACAGGCCAGCGGTTGTGAAATATCCTTATCTTACCTCAATGGGATATTACGGTGCACATACAGATTGGAAGTCTTGTCTCCATTTGCGCAGTTCAATAAAATCAAGCAACATTATCGTACAAGTAGCACAACATATGAAAGCACACTACAGAATCATGTGAAAGAAGGCTAGTACTGACCTCTCATGATGCGGAATTCAAACAACTCACAAGAAGAAGATCTGAACCAAATTCGCCTTAATGGATTGTTGGGGAACGTAGTAATTTCAAAAAATTTCCTACGTACACGCATGATCATGGTGATGCATAGCAACGAGAGGGGAGAGTGTTGTCTATGTACCCTCGTAGACTGGAAGCGGAAGCGTTATGACAACGCGGTTGATGTAGTCGTACGTCTTCACGGCCCGATCAATCAAGCACCGAAACTATGGCACCTCCGAGTTTTAGCACACGTTCAGCTCGATGACGATCCCTGGACTCTAATCTAGCAAAGTGTTGGGGAAGAGTTCCGTCAGCACGACGGTGTGGTGACGATCTTGATGTTCAACTATCGCAAGGCTTCGCCTAAGCACCACTACAATATTATCGAGGTATATGGTGGAAGGGGGCACCGCACATGGCTAAGAAAACGATCACGAGGATCAACTTGTGTGTCTAGGGGTGCCCCCTGCCCCCATATATAAAGGAGCAAGGGGAGGAGGCCGGCCGGCCCTATTGGCGCGCCAAGGAGGAGTCCTCCTCCTAGTAGGAGTAGGACTCCTACTAGGAGGGGGGAAGGAAGTGGGGAGGGAGAAGGAAAGTGGGGTGCCACCCTCCCTCTCCTAGTCCAATTCGGACCAGGGGGGAGGAGGCACGCGGCCCACCCTGGCTGCCCTTCCCTCTCTCCACTAAGGCCCATATGGCCCATTACTTCTCCCGGGGGGTTTCCGGTAACCCTCCGGCACTCCGGTTTTCTCCGAAATCACCCGGAACACTTCCGGTGTCTGAATATAGCCGTCCAATATATCAATCTTTATGTCTCGACCATTTCGAGACTCCTCATTATGTCCGTGATCACATCCGGGACTCTGAACTAACTTCGATACATCAAAAACTCATAAACTCATATAACTGTCATCAAAACCTTAAGCGTGCGGACCCTACGGGTTCGAGAACAATGTAGACATGACCGAGACATGTCTCCGGTCAATAACCAATAGCGGAACCTGGATGCTCATATTGGCTCCCACATATTCTATGAAGATCTTTATCGGTCGGACCGCATAACAACATACGTTGTTCCCTTTGTCATCAGTATCTTACTTGCCCGAGATTCGATCGCCGGTATCTCAATACCTAGTTCAATCTCGTTACCGGCAAGTCTCTTTACTCGTTATGTAATACATCATCTCGCAACTAACTCATTAGTTGCAATGCTTGCAAGGCTTGTGTGATGTGCATTACCGAGAGGGCCCATAGATACCTCTCCGACAATTGGAGTGACACATCCTAATCTCGAAATATGCCAACTCAACATTTACCTTTGTAGACACCTGTAGAGCTCCTTTATAATCACCCAGTTACGTTGTGACGTTTGGTAGCACACGAAGTGTTCCTTCGGCAAACGGGAGTTGCATAATCTCATAGTCATAGGAACATGTATAAGTCATGAAGAAAGCAATAGCAACATACTAAACGATTGGGTGCTAAGCTAATGGAATGGGTCATGTCAATCACATCATTCTCCTAATAATGTGATCCCGTTAATCAAATGACAACACATGTCTATGGTTAGGAAACATAACCATCTTTGATTAACGAGCTAGTCAAGTAGAGGCATACTAGTGACGCTTAGTTTGTCTATGTATTCACACAAGTATTATGTTTCCGGATAATACAATTCTAGCATGAATAATAAACATTTATCATGATATAAGGAAATAAAATAATAACATTATTATTGCCTCTAGGGCATATTTCCTTCAGTCTCCCACTTGCACTAGAGTCGATAATGTAGATTACACGGTAATGATTCTAACACCCATGGAGCTTTGGTGTTGATCATGTTTTGCTCGTGGAAGAGGCTTAGTCAATGGGTCTGCAACATTCAGATCCGTATATATCTTGCAAATCTCTATGTCTCCCACCTGGACTAGATCCCGGATGGAATTGAAGTGTCTCTTGATGTGCTTGGTTCTCTTGTGAAATCTGGATTCCTTTGCCAAGGCAATTGCACCAGTATTGTCACAAAAGATTTTCATTGGACCCGATGCACTAGGTATGACACCTAGATCGGATATGAAGTCCTTCATCCAGACTCCTTCGTTTGCTGCTTCCGAAGCAGCTATGTACTCCGCTTCACATGTAGATCCCGCCACAACGCTTTGTTTAGAACTGCACCAACTGACAGCTCCACCGTTTAATGTAAACACGTATCCGGTTTGCGATTTAGAATCGTCCGGATCAGTGTCAAAGCTTGCATCAACGTAACCATTTACAATGAGCTCTTTGTCACCTCCATATATGAGAAACATGTCCTTAGTCCTTTTCAGTTATTTCAGGATGTTCTTGACCGCTGTCCAGTGATCCACTCCTGGATTACTTTGGTACCTCCCTGCTAGACTTATAGCAAGACACACATCAGGTCTGGTACACAGCATTGCATACATGATAGACCCTATGGCTGAAGCATAGAGAACATCTTTCATTTTTTCTCTATCTTCTGCATTGGTCGGGCATTGAGTCTTACTCAATTTCACACCTTGTAACACAGGCAAGAATCCTTTCTTTGCTTGATCCATTTTGAACCTTTTCAAAACTTTGTCAAGGTATGTGCTCTGTGAAAGTCCAATTAAGCGTCTTAATGCCCAATATGTAAGCAGCTTCACCGAGGTCTTTCATAGAAAAACTCTTATTCAAGTATCCCTTTATGCTATCGAGAAATTCTATATCATTTCCGATTAGTAATATGTCATCTACATATAATATCAGAAATCCTATAGAGCTCCCACTCACTTTCTTATAAATACAGGCTTCTCCAAAAGTCTGTACAAAACCAAATGCTTTGATCACACTATCAAAGCGTTTATTCCAACTCCGAGAGGCTTGCACCAGTCCATAAATGGATCGCTGGAGCTTGCACACTTTGTTAGCTCCCTTTGGATCGACAAAACCTTCCGGCTGCATCATATACAACTCTTCTTCCAGAAATCCATTCAGGAATGCAGTTTTTACATCCATCTGCCAAATTTCATAATCATAAAATGCGGCAATTGCTAACATGATTCGGACAGACTTAAGCATCGCTACGAGTGAGAAGGTCTCATCGTAGTCAATTCCTTGAACTTGTCGAAAACCTTTTG
Organism: Triticum monococcum; assembly: GCA_034509565.1. Taxonomy (NCBI): domain Eukaryota; kingdom Viridiplantae; phylum Streptophyta; class Magnoliopsida; order Poales; family Poaceae; genus Triticum; species Triticum monococcum. The sequence goes on from CM067845.1 coordinate 349,370,091, forward strand.
CGACAAGTCGAGCTTTGTAGACAGTAACATTACCGTCAGCGTCAGTCTTCTTCTTGAAGATCCATTTATTCTCAATTGCTTGCCAATCATTGGGCAAGTCAACCAAAGTCCACACTTTGTTCTCATACATGGATCCCATCTCAGATTTCATGGCTTCAAGCCATTTTGTGGAATCTGGGCTCACCATCGCTTCTCCACAGTTCGTAGGTTCATCATGATCTAGTAGCATGACTTCCAGAACAGGATTACCGTACCACTCTGGTGCGGATCTTACTCTGGTTGATCTACGAGGTTCAGTAGTATCTTGTTCTGAAGTTTCATGATCATCATCATTAGCTTCCTCACTAATTGGTGTAGGTGTCACAGAAACTGGTTTCTGTGATGTACTACTTTCCAATAAGGGAGCAGGTACAGTTACCTTATCAAGTTCTACTTTCCTCCCACTCACTTCTTTCGAGAGAAAGTCCTTCTCTAGAAAGTTTCCGAATTTAGCAACAAAAGTCTTGCCTTCAGATCTGTGATAGAAGGTGTATCCAATAGTTTCCTTTGGATATCCTATGAAGACACATTTCTCCGATTTGGGTTCGAGCTTATCAGGTTGAAGCTTTTTCACATAAGCATCGCAACCCCAAACTTTTAGAAACGACAACTTTGGTTTCTTGCCAAACCACAGTTCATAAGGCGTCGTCTCAATGGATTTTGATGGTGCCCTATTTAACGTGAATGCGGCCGTCTCTAGAGCATAACCCCAAAACGATAGCGGTAAATCAGTAAGAGACATCATAGATCGCACCATATCAAGTTAAGTACGATTACGACGTTCGGACACACCATTACGCTGTGGTGTTCCGGGTGGCGTGAGTTGCGAAACTATTCCGCATTGTTTCAAATGTACACCAAACTCGTAACTCAAATATTCTCGTCCACGATCAGATCGTAGGAATTTTATTTTCTTGTTACGATGATTTTCAACTTCACTCTGAAATTCTTTGAACTTTTCAAACGTTTCAGACTTATGTTTCATTAAGTAGATATACCCATATCTGCTTAAGTCATCTGTCAAGGTGAGAAAATAACGATATCCGCCACGAGCCGCAATATTCATCGGACCACATACATCTGTATGTATGATTTCCAACAAATCTGTTACTCTCTCCATAGTACCGGAGAACGGTGTTTTTGTCATCTTACCCATAAGGCACGGTTCGCAAGTACCAAGCGATTCATAATCAAGTGGTTCCAAAAGTCCATCAGTATGGAGTTTCTTCATGCGCTTTACACCGATATGACCCAAACGGCAGTGCCACAAATAAGTTGCACTATCATTATCAACTCTGCATCTTTTGGCTTCAACATTATGAATATGTGTGTCACTACTATCGAGATTTAATAAGAATAGACCACTCTTTAAGGGTGCATGACCATAAAAGATATTACTCATATAAATAGAACAACCATTATTCTCTGATTTATATGAATAACCGTCTCGCATCAAACAAGATACAGATATAATGTTCATGCTTAACGCTGGCACCAAATAACAATTGTTTAGGTCTAATACTAATCCCGAAGGTAGATGTAGAGGTAGCGTGCCGACCGCGATCACATCGACTTTGGAACCATTTCCCACGCGCATTGTCACCTCGTCCTTAGCCAATCTTCGCTTAATCCGTAGCCCCTGTTTCGAGTTGCAAATATTAGCATCAGAACCAGTATCAAATACCCAAGTGCTACTGCGAGCATTAGTAAGGTACACATCAATAACATGTATATCACATATACCTTTGTTCACCTTGCCATCCTTCTTATCCGCCAAATACTTGGGGCAGTTCCGCTTCCAGTGACCAGTCTGCTTGCAGTAGAAGCACTCAGTTTCAGGCTTAGGTCCAGACTTGGGTTTCTTCTCTTGAGCAGCAACTTGCTTGCTGTTCTTCTTGAAGTTTCCCTTCTTCTTCCCTTTGCCCTTTTCTTGAAACTAGTGGTCTTGTTGGCCATCAACACTTGATGCTCCTTCTTGATTTCTACTTCCGCAGCCTTTAGCATTGCGAAGAGCTCGGGAATTGTTTTATTCATCCCTTGCATATTATAGTTCATCACGAAGCTCTTGTAGCTTGGTGGCAGTGATTGAAGAACTCTGTCAATTACACTATCAACCGGAAGATCAACTCCCAGCTGAGTCAAGTGATTATGGTACCCAGACATTCTGAGTATATGTTCACTGATAGAACTATTCTCCTCCATCTTGCAGCTATAGAACGTATTGGAGACTTCATATCTCTCAATCCGGGAATTTGCTTGAAATATTAACTTCAACTCCTGGAACATCTCATATGCTCCATGACGTTCAAAACGTCGTTGAAGTCCCGATTCTAAGCCGTAAAGCATGGCACACTGAACTATCGAGTAGTCATTAGCTTTGCTCTGCCAGACGTTCATAACATCTGGTGTTGCCCCAGCAGCAGGCCTCGCACCCAGCGGTGCTTCCAGGACGTAATTCTTCTGTGCAACAATGAGGATAATCCTCAAGTTACGGACCCAGTCCGTGTAATTGCTACCATCATCTTTCAACTTTGCTTTCTCAAGAAATGCATTAAAATTCAACGGAACAACAGTACGGGCCATCTATCTACAATCAAACATAAACAAGCAAGATACTATCAGGTACTAAGTTCATGATAAATTTAGGTTCAATTAATCATATTACTAAAGAACTCCCACTTAGATAGACATCCCTCTAATCCTCTAAGTGATTACGTGATCCAAATCAACTAAACCATGTCCGATCATCACGTGAGATGGAGTAGTTTCATTGGTGCACATCACTATGTCGATCATATCTACTATATGATTCACGCTCGACCTTTCGGTCTCCGTGTTCCGAGGCCATATCCGTATATGCTTGGCTCGTCAAGTATAACCTGAGTATTCCGCGTGTGCAACTGTTTTGCACCCGTTGTATTTGAACGTAGAGCCTATCACACCCGATCATCACGTGGTGTCTCAGCACGAAGAACTTTCACAACGGTGCATACTCAGGGAGAACACTTCTCGATAATTAGTGAGAGATCATCTTAAAATGCTACCATCAAACAAAGCAAGATAAGATGCATAAAAGATAAACATCACATGCAAACAATATAAGTGATATGATATGGCCATCATCATCTTGTGCTTGTGATCTCCATCTTCGAAGCACCATCATGATCACCATCGTCATCGGCGGGACACCTTGATCACCATCGTAGCATCGTTGTCGTCCCGCCAATCTTATGCTTCCACGACTATCTCTACCGCTTAGTGAAAAGTAAAGCATTACAGCGCAATTGCATTGCATACAATAAAGCGACAACCATATGGCTCCTGCCACTTGCCGATAACTTGGTTACAAAACATGATCATCTCATACAATAAAATTTAGCATCATGTCTTGACCATATCACATCACAACATGCCCTGCAAAAACAAGTTAGACATCCTCTACTTTGTTGTTGCAAGTTTTACGTGGCTGCTACGGGCTTAAGCAAGAACCAATCTTACCTACGCATAAAAACCACAACGATAGTTTGTCAAGTTAGTGTTGTTTTAACCTTCGCAAGGACCGGGCGTAGGCACACTCGGTTCAACTAAAGTTGGAGAAACTGACACCCGCTAGCCACCTTTGTGCAAAGCACGTCGGGAGAACCGGTCTCACGTAAGCATACGCATAATGTCGGTCCGGGCCGCTTCGTCCAACAATACCACCGAACCAAATTATGACATGCTGGTAAGCAGTATGACTTATATCGCCCACAACTCACTTGTGTTCTACTCGTGCATATAACATCAACACATAAAACCTAGGCTCGGATGCCACTGTTGGGGAACGTAGTAATTTCAAAAAAATTCCTATGCACACGCAAGATAATGGTGATGCATAGAAACGAGAGGGGAGAGTGTTGTCTACGTACCCTCGTAGACCGGAAGCGGAAGCGTTATGACAACGCGGTTGATGTAGTCGTACGTCTTCACGGCCCGACCGATCAAGCACCGAAACTATGGCACCTTCGAGTTTTAGCACACGTTTAGCTCGATGACGATCCCCGGACTCCGATCCAGCAAAGTGTCGGGGAAGAGTTCCTTCAGCACGACGGTGTGGTGACAATCTTGATGTTCAATTGTCGCAGGGCTTCGCCTAAGCACCACTACAATATTATCGAGGTATATGGTGGAAGGGGGCACCGCACACGTCTAAGAAAACGATCACGAGGATCAACTTGTGTGTCTAGGGGTGCCCCCTGCCCCCATATATAAAGGAGCAAGGGGAGGAGGCCGGCCGGCCCTATTGGCGCGCCAAGGAGGAGTCATCCTCCTAGTAGGAGTCCTAGGAGGGGGGAAGGAAGTGGGGAGGGAGAAGGAAAGGGGGGCGCCGCCCCCTCTCCTAGTCCAATTCGGACCAGGGGGAGGAGGCGCGCGGCCCACCCTGGCTGCCCTTCTCCCTCTCCACTAAGGCCCATATGGCCCATTACTTCTCCCGGGGGGTTTCCGGTAACCCTCCGGCACTTCGGTTTTCACCGAAATCACCCGGAACACTTCCGGTGTCCGAATATAGCCGTCCAATATATCAATCTTTATGTCTCGACCATTTCGAGACTCCTCGTTATGTCCGTGATCACATCCGGGACTCCGAACTAACTTCGGTACATAAAAAACTCATATAACTGTCATCGAAACCTTAAGCGTGCGGACCCTACGGGTTCGAGAACAATGTAGACATGACCGAGACATGTCTCCGGTCAATAACCAATAGCGGAACCTGGATGCTCATATTGGCTTCCACATATTCTACGAAGATCTTTATCGGTCAGACCGCATAACAACATATGTTGTTCCCTTTATCATCGATATGTTACTTGCCCGAGATTCGATCATCGGTATCTCAATACCTAGTTCAATCTCGTTACCGACAAGTCTCTTTACTCGTTATGTAATACATCATCTCGCAACTAACTCATTAGTTGCAATGCTTGCAAGGCTTGTGTGATGTGCATTACCGAGAGGGCCCATAGATACCTCTCCGACAATCGGAGTGACAAATCCTAATCTTGAAATACGCCAACTCAACATTTACCTTTGGAGACACCTGTAGAGCTCCTTTATAATCACCCAGTTACGTTGTGACGTTTGGTAGCACACAAAGTGTTCCTCCGGCAAACGGGAGTTACATAATCTCATAGTCATAGGAACATGTATAAGTCATGAAGAAAGCAATAGCAACATACTAAACGATTGGGTGCTAAGCTAATGGAATGGGTCATGTCAATCACATCATTCTCCTAATAATGTGATCCCGTTAATCAAATGACAACACATGTCTATGGTTAGGAAACATAACCATCTTTGATTAACGAGCTAGTCAAGTAGAGGCATACTAGTGACGTTTAGCTTGTCTATGTATTCACACAAGTATTATGTTTCCGGATAATACAATTCTAGCATGAATAATAAACATTTATCATGATATAAGGAAATAAAATAATAACATTATTATTGCCTCTAGGGCATATTTCCTTCACGGATAGGAAGTAAGATCTCCTCTTGTGCAGTTCCACTAAGATCAAGCAATCAAGCAACATTGTCGGTGTGACATTTTGGTTCAAATAGAGAAACGAATTCAAATTTAGTTCATATTGAAGCGGTAGTATATATGTTTGGAATGCACTAAAACGTTCATTTGAGTAGTAGGTTGCATGCATTATACATGTAGCGAAATATTTTAATTGAACATAACATGAATTCAAAGTTTTGAATGACATTTGTAGTGCGCATTGATTTGGTACAGTACACGTTAGGCTTGTCCGGAAATTTCAACCCACGCCTTGTTAGCCTGAAATATTTAAGATATATCTTTATCTCCTTGTGCTCCGACAACTCCCTCCTCTCAACGCGCGCCTTGCTATTCCGAAATTACAACGTGCGTGAAAACTCCCACCTCCTGTGAAATCCCGACACGCGAAATGCCCATGGTACCCCTGAACCGAAAGAACCACCTCAAATCAGTGGGGGTACTTTCGTAACTTACCCCACATTTCGGACAAGCGCGGCTCTAAGCCATGGTTCCCCATTGCCTTCCCATCCGCCCACCCATTCATACACCGAGGCCGTGAAAACCCATGATGAAACCCCACACCCTGCTCCGTCCGCCACCCAGCCGGAGCCTCTTCCCCGACGACGTCGTCCACAACAACACCCCAACATCCCTCATCCACCGTATCGGATGAGGATCCGTCGTCGATCTCATCGTCCCGCCGGTTCAGCCACCCCGTCCTCCACCTCCAAGGAGCTGCCCCGACGTTCCCCTCGTCTTTCACGCCACCTCCATTCCCACACCGCCGTCTTCACCTGCACCACCGGAACAACATCATCATCACAGTTTCCTCGGATGAAACTGTGTCCTAATCGGCGCCACCAAAGAGGTTGTACACTAATCGCCGCATTTTCTTCTTGATTCGATCTCATGGTGCTGCCGGCGCTCGGTCCCGAGACAACACGGTGCGGCTCCATCCACGGCGGCATCGCCGGCCACTTCCTCCACGGAGTCGCTCCCTCGGCGGCGACGTCCACATCAGTAGGAGCTACTGCTGCTTTAGCTCTCGCTCGCGCTGCTGCTCTGCTCTTGCTCTCGGTCCCCTGCCTGGTCTGCTCTTGCTATTGCTCTTGCTCGCGCTGCTGCTCTCGCTCTTGCTCTTGCTTGCGATGCTGCTCCGATTTAGCTACACTTCAGTCGACTGAATCGACTTTTGGGTCAGTCGATTTTCAGGGGGTGGGGAGGGGGGGGGGCTCGTCGGGGTGAAGGAAGAACCAGCCGCAGCGGGGAGGGGGGCTCGCCAAAGAGGTACCCCACTATCTATCTTTGGGTTCAGGATGGGGGCGGTGGTCGCCGGGGGTGGCGGGGCGTTGGCGGGGCGGTGGCATGGGGATCGCCGGAGAAAAAGCTCGGCACGAGGGGGGGGGCTAGATGGATGGCCGGGGCGGCGGCGGATCGGCGATGGGGAGTGTTTTCGGGGCGGGCGGCGGGGGCTGCTATTTGGCCGGTGGTGGTTGGCGGCTCAGGGGGGTGGAGCTTGAAGATGAACCGCAGGCCCTTGATTTCGTGTCCAACAGCTGCAAAATCGACTGACCAGAGATGAAAAAGTCAGTCGACCTACATGTAGCCTCACCTTGCTAGTGCGTTCAGTTTTGACAGCAAAATTCAGTTTCGAAAGTTAAGTTCAGTTTCGACAGTTAAGTTCAGAGATGAGCGGCTAATGTATTTTACATCTAGCACTTTGTGGTTATGTATTTTATGTCATGTATTGGAGATGCTATTAGAATTCCACTCAGGTTAACGTTGTTCGTTGTCTCTCTTGTCCTACTTCAGCCTCGGCGTCGTACAACTCACCGGAGCTGCTCCAACAACGAAACCCTCCATCACAGCGGAGCAGTACCTCGGGCTCCATCTCTAGACGCCTAAGAGCTTCTTCCCCTCCTCCGACAAGAAAGTCAGCCGGAGCATCCTCACCGGCCAACCCAATCACACTGAGATTGACATGGCTTCGCCAAAGAGGTTGTACACTTGTTGCATCTCTTTTTTACTCTACATGTTATATATATTGTCCACCGAGCACACGGATTTGTTCCTTTAGTGTCTCCTTGAAAGAAAAAACGTAGGAATTTTAATTTTCACTTGTCCTCCTTTTCAAATTCCTATTCATGAAGAACAAGACTAAGAGATAGTAGCATAATAGCATTATAACCGTACATTTTCTTGTGGTTTGACTTAATCTCACCATGCTTCTTTGCATCCTGTGGTCTTCCAATTGTTGTGAATCAAACACTCACATTGGCAGAAATCCTGTGTTTTTAAATTCTCTGTTTTGCACGTGCATTCCTATCCTATTCCTGTCTATTTCATATCCCTGTATTGTTGGAATCCTCCAATTCAAACGAGCCCTTACAGAATTACTTCCCTTACATATAGTTGTCAAAGAAAACCTTTTGTGGTTTGTCCTGCTCCTGCTGCGCCGTCATCCACCCCAGCTCAGCTGGTCCAATGACAGAAGGGTCCAGCACAGCAGGGATCCGGCCTCTAGACTGTCTTTCTCCACCTTAGATCTTCTTCCCCGCCGCTGGCAGCCATGAAAACTGCATTACCATCATCAACCGAGCAGATGACCTCGAGGAGTACACGGGTCCGCAAGAGAGGTCGCACTCTTTCATGTCTGCTTACGTTATGCATCGCTGAATATTACATGCTACTTTATCATCCTGTTCACCGATTAGACTCTGAGTTAGCTCCAAACTAATGGTCAAACTTGAGTTTTTAAATGGTTGTGGGGTACATATCGGGGCCGCTATCAATAGTATCTATCTACTATCTGGTTAATCTCCGGTGTCTACTATGAGTTTCATGTTGGGTGGGAAACAAACAGTAAAGAAGCCATTATCTGTATTTTTTAACTGAAGCCATTATCTGCCTGCTATTATTGGTTTTGGGTCTATCCACAGATTGCTACCATCACTCTGGATTTCTGCATGCACTCCTTACATAATCTCAGTATGTTTTATTCCTATGCATGATAGTTATTGTAAACAATGGAACTGAACATGTAGAGCAAAAGAGACGAGCCTTGCGTGGCAATAAAATTTCATGCAGACGTCACTCCATGGTAGGCGCAAAGGCAGCCCCCCTCCAGGCATTTCGGATTGTAATCGAGAGGAAGATATCTGTTCTGTGGGGGATTCAGAAGGAGAAGACAACTCCTATTTACCCCCTGAGGTCTTCGCTCTAACTTGGCATGCTGATGTTGGTTATATCATGCATATGGTGTCTTGCATTGCTTACTTTATACATCACATATGTCATCTGCTTAGTTTATACATCCTTTGTGCGAATGCCATCTGTTTAGTTTATTCATCGTTTATGTGAATTATGCAACACCATCTTGTTTAGCCGGGCATCATATATGTGAATTTTGCAATGCCATCCTGCTTAGATAGTCATCTTATATGTAAATTATACCAGGCCATCCTTTTTGTTCGTTACATATTACATTTGTCAACAATGTTAGTACATTCAACTGCTCTTTGTGTGCATCAGCCATTTGACACGGTGATGGCAAATTCTAGAGTGAAAACAAGGTCTTCAGAGCAGACTATGCTATCTGACGAACCGCATATCTCACCGGTTAAGGATAGCTCCTCAGAGGAGGATTCAGAGACATATGACCAATCCTATTCCCCCAAGGTGTATGCTCTAACTTGGCAGGGTTACGTTGCTCATATCGTGCGTATGGTGTCTCGCATTGCTATGTCATTTGATTAGTTTAGACATGCTTTGTGTGAATGCCACCTGTTCAGTGTCTAATTACCATATATGTGAATTATGCATTGCCATCTTGTTGCAAGACATTATATATGTGAATTATACAATGCTATCTTGTTGCAAAGGCATTATATATGTGAATTATGCAATGCCATGCTGTTTAGCCAATCATCATGTATGTGAATTATAGCATGCTATCATTTTTTTGTATTACGTGTTCCATTTGTCGACAACGTTTGTATATTCAACTACTCTTCCTGTGCATCAGCCATTTGAAGCGGTGATGGAAGTATCTGGAGTGAAAACAAGGTATTCAGAGCAGACAATGCTACCTACTGAAGCAGACATCTTGCTGGTTACAGAGAGCTCCTCAGAGGAGGATTCAGAGACTGATGACCAGTCCTATTCCCCCCCTGAGGTCTATGCTCAAACTTGGCAGGGTTATATTACCCATGTCATGCATGTTGTCTTGCATTGCTTAGTTTTTACATCATATATGGATTGCCATCTGCTTACTTGCTTACTATATAAATCATATATTTGAATTATATCTGTTGGGTAACGTAGTAATTTCAAAAATTTTCCTACGCACACGCAAGATCATGGTGATGCATAGCAACGAGAGGGGAGAGTGTGATCTACGTACCCTTGTAGATCGTCAACGGAAGCGTTAACACAACGTAGAGGAAGTAGTCATACGTCTTCCCGATCCGACCGATCCAAGCACTGTTACTCCGGCACCTTCGAGTTCTTAGCACACGTACAACTCGATGACGCTCCCCGGGCTCCGATCCAGCAAAGCTTCGGGGATGAGTTCCATCAGCACGACGGCGTGGTGACGATGAAGATGTTCTACCGGCGCAGGGCTTCGCCTAAGCACTGCAACGATATGACTGAGGTGGAATATGGTGGAAGGGGGCACCGCACATGGCTAAGGAACGATCACGAGGATCAACTTGTGTGTTCTAGGGTGCCCCCTGCCTTCCTATATAAAGGATCCAAGGGGGGGGGGGGGTGCGGCCGGCCCTATAGGAGGCGCGTAGGAGGAGTCCTACTCCTACCGGGAGTAGGACTCCCCTCCCTTCCTTGGCCAAGTAGGAGAGGTGGAAGGAGAGGAGGAAAGGGGGGGGGGGCGCCGCCCCTCCCTCCTTGTCCAATTCGGACTAGGGGGAGAGGGGGCGCGCAGCCTGCCTTGGCAGCCCCTTCCTCTTCTCCACTTTAGGCCCATGAGGCCCATTAATCCCCCGGGGGGTTCCGGTAACCCCCCGGTTCTCCAGTTTTATCCGAAACTTACCCGGAACGCTTCCGGTGTCCGAATATAGTCATCCAATATATCAATCTTTATGTCTCGACCATTTCGAGACTCCTCGTCATGTCCGTGATCACATCCGGGACTCCGAACAACCTTCGGTACATCAAAATGCATAAACTCATAATAACTGTCATCATAACGTTAAGCGTGCGGACCCTACGGTTCGAGAACAATGTAGACATGACTTGAGACAAATCTCCGGTCAATAATCAATAGCGGGACCTGGATGCCCATATTGGCTCCTACATATTCTATGAAGATCTTTATCGATCAGACCGCATAACAACATATGTTGTTCCCTTTGTCATCGGTATGTTACTTGCTCGAGATTCGATCGTCGGTATCCAATACCTAGTTCAATCTCGTTACCGACAAGTCTCTTTACTCATTCTGTAATACATCATCTCGCAACCAACTCATTAGTTGCAATGCTTGCAAGGCTTATGTGATGTGCATTACCGAGAGGGCCCAGAGATACCTCTCCGACAATCGGAGTGACAAATCCTAATCTCGAAATACGCCAACCCAACATCTACCTTTGGAGAAACCTGTAGAGCACCTTTATAATCACCCAATTATGTTGTGACGTTTGGTAGCACACAAAGTGTTCCTCCGGCAAACGGGAGTTGCATAATCTCATAGTCATAGGAACATGTGTAAGTCATGAAGAAAGCAATAGCAACATACTAAATGATCGGGTGCTAAGCTAATGGAATGGGTCATGTCAATCAGATCATTCACCTAATGATGTGATCCTGTTAATCAAATAACAACTCTTTGTTTATGGTTAGGAAACATAACCATCTTTGATTAACGAGCTAGTCAAGTAGAGGCATACTAGTGACACTCTGTTTATCTATGTATTCACACATGTATTATGTTTCCTGTTAATACAATTCTAGCATGAATAATAAACATGTATCATGATATAAGGAAATAAATAATAACTTTATTATTGCCTCTAGGGCATATTTCCTTCAGTCTCCCACTTGCACTAGAGTCAATAATCTAGATTACACAGTAATGATCCTAACATCCATGGAGCTTTGGTGCTGATCATGTTTTGCTCGTGGAAGAGGCTTAGTCAACGGGTCTGCAACATTCAGATCCGTATGTATCTTGCAAATCTCTATGTCTCCCACCTGGACTAGATCCCGGATGGAATTGAAGCGTCTCTTGATGTGCTTGGTTCTCTTGTGAAATCTGGATTCCTTTGCCAAGGCAATTGCACCAGTATTGTCACAAAAGATTTTCATTGGACCCGATGCACTAGGTATGACACCTAGATCGGATATGAACTCCTTCATCCAGACTCCTTCATTTGCTGCTTCCGAAACAACTATGTACTCCGCTTCACATGTAGATCCCGCCACGACACTTTGTTTAGAACTGCACCAACTGACAGCTCCACCGTTTAATGTAAATACGTATCCGGTTTGCGATTTAGAATCGTCCGAACCAGTGTCAAAGCTTGCATCAACGTAACCATTTACGATGAGCTCTTTGTCACCTCCATATACGAGAAACATATCCTTAGTCCTCTTTAGGTACTTCAAGATGTTCTTGACCGCTTTCCAGTGATCCACTCCTGGATTACTTTGGTACCTCCCTGCTAAACTTATAGCAAGGCACACATCAGGTCTGGTACACAACATTGTATACATGATAGATCCTATGGCTGAAGCATAGGGAACATCTTTCATTTTCTCTCTATCTTCTGCAGTGGTCGGGCATTGAGTCTGACTCAACTTCACACCTTGTAACACAGGCAAGAATCCTTTCTTTGCTTGATCCATTTTGAACTCCTTCAAAATCTTTTCAAGGTATGTGCTTTGTGAAAGTCCAATTAAGCGTCTTGATCTATCTCTATAGATCTTTATGCCTAATATGTAAGCAGCTTCACCGAGGTCTTTCATTGAAAAACTCTTATTCAAGTATCCCTTTATGCTATCCAGAAATTCTATCTCATTTCCAATTAGTAATATGTCATCCACATATAATATCAGAAATGCTACAGAGCTCCCACTCACTTTCTTGTAAATACAGGCTTCTCCGAAAGTCTGTATAAAACCAAATGCTTTGATCACACTATCAAAGCGTTTATTCCAACTCCGAGAGGCTTGCACTAGTCCATAAATGGATCGCTGGAGCTTGCACACTTTGTTAGCTCCCTTTGGATCAACAAAACCTTCCGGTTGCATCATATACAACTCTTCTTCCAGAAATCCATTCAGGAATGCAGTTTTGACATCCATCTGCCAAATTTCATAATCATAACATGCGGCAATTGCTAACATGATTCGGACAGACTTAAGCATCGCTACGGGTGAGAAGGTCTCATCGTAGTCAACCCCTTGAACTTGTCGAAAACCTTTTGCAACAAGTCGAGCTTTGTAGACAATAACATTACCATCAGCGTCAGTCTTCTTCTTGAAGATCAATTTATTCTCAATTGCTTGCCAATCATCGGGCAAGTCAACCAAAGTCCATACTTTGTTCTCATACATGGATCCCATCTCAGATTTCATGGCTTCAAGCCATTTTGCAGAATCTGGGCTCACCATCGCTTCTTCATAGTTCGTAGGTTCATCATGATCTAGTAGCATGACTTCCAGAACAGGATTACCATACCACTCTGGCGCGGATCTCACTCTGGTTGACCTACGAGGTTCAATAGTATCTTGTTCTGAAGTTTCATGATCATCATCATTAGCTTCCTCACTAATTGGTGTAGGTGTCGCAGAAACAGGTTTCTGTGATGTACTACTTTCCAATAAGGGAGCAGGTATAGTTACCTCGTCAAGTTCTACTTTCCTCCCACTCACTTCTTTCGAGAGAAACTCCTTCTCTAGAAAGGATCCATTCTTAGCAACGAATGTCTTGCCTTCGGATCTATGATAGAAGGTGTACCCAACAGTCTCCTTTGGGTATCCTATGAAGACACATTTCTCCGATTTGGGTTCGAGCCTATCAGGTTGAAGCTTTTTCACATAAGCATCGCAGCCCCAAACATTAAGAAATGACAACTTTGGTTTCTTGCCAAACCACAGTTCATAAGGCGTCGTCTCAACGGATTTTGATGGTGCCCTATTTAATGTGAATGCGGCCGTCTCTAGAGCATAACCCCAAAATGATAGCGGTAAATCAGTAAGAGACATCATAGATCGCACCATATCTAGTAAAGTACGATTACGACATTCAGACACACCATTACGCTGTGGTGTTCCGGGTGGCGTGAGTTGCGAAACTATTCCGTATTGTTTCAAATGTACACCAAACTCGTAACTCAAATATTCACCTCCACGATCAGATCGTAGAAACTTTATTTTCTTGTTACGATGATTTTCAACTTCACTCTGAAATTCTTTGAACTTTTCAAATGTTTCAGACTTGTGTTTCATTAAGTAGATATACCCATATCTCCTTAAGTCATCTGTGAAGGTGAGAAAATAATGATATCCGCCACGAGCCTCAATATTCATCGGACCACATACATCTGTATGTATGATTTCCAACAAATCTGTTGCTCTTTCCATAGTACCGGAGAACGGTGTTTTAGTCATCTTGCCTATGAGGCACGGTTCGCAAGTACCAAGTGATTCATAATCAAGTGGTTCCAAAAGTCCATCAGTATGGAGTTTCTCCATGCGCTTTACACCGATATGACCTAAATGGCAGTGCCACAAATAAGTTGCACTATCATTATCAACTCTGCATCTTTTGGCTTCAACATTATGAATATGTGTGTAACTACTATCGAGATTCATCAAAAATAGACCACTATTCAAAGGTGCATGACCATAAAAGATATTACTCATATAAATAGAACAACAATTATTCTCTGATTTAAATGAATAACCGTCTCGCATCAAACAAGATCCAGATATAATGTTCATGCTCAACGCTGGCACCAAATAACAATTATTTAGGTCTAATACTAATCCAGAAGGTAGATGTAGAGGTAGCGTGCTGACCGCGATCACATCGACTTTGGAACCATTTCATATGCGCATCGTCACCTCGTCCTTTGCCAGTGTTCGCTTAATCCGTAGTCCCTGTTTCGAGTTGCAGATATTAGCAATAGAACCAGTATCAAATACCCAGGTACTACTGCGAGCTCTAGTAAGGTACACATCAATAACATGTATATCACGTATACCTTTGTTCACCTTGCCATCCTTCTTATCCGCCAAATACTTCGGGCAGTTCCGCTTCCAGTGACCAGTCTGCTTGCAGTAGAAGCACTCAGTTTCAGGCTTAGGTCCAGACTTGGGTTTCTTCTCTTGAGCAGCAACTTGCTTGCTATTCTTCTTGAAGTTCCCCTTCTTCTTCCCTTTGCCCTTTTTCTTGAAACTAGTGGTCTTGTTGACCATCAACACTTGATGCTCCTTCTTGATTTCTACCTCCGCAGCTTTCAGCATTGTGAAGAGCTCGGGAATAGTCTTATTCATCCCTTGCATATTATAGTTCATCACGAAGCTCTTGTGGCTTGGTGGCAGTGATTGGAGAATTCTGTCAATGAAGCAATCATCTGGAAGATTAACTCCCAATTAAATCAAGTGATTATTATACCCAGACATTTTGAGTATATGCTCACTAACAGAACTGTTCTCCTCCAGCTTGCAGCTATAGAACTTATTGGAGACTTCATATCTCTCAATCCGGGCATTTGCTTGAAATATTAACTTCAACTCCTGGAACATCTCATATGCTCCATGACGTTCAAAACGTCGTTGAAGTCCCGATTCTAAGCCGTAAAGCATGGCACACTGAACTATCGAGTAGTCATCAGCTTTGCTCTGCGAGACGTTCATAACATCTGGTGTTGCTCCAGCAGCAGGCCTGGCACCCAGCGGTGCTTCCAGGACGTAATTCTTCTGTGCAGCAATGAGGATAATCCTCAAGTTACGGACCCAGTCCGTGTAATTGCTACCATCATCTTTCAACTTTGCTTTCTCAAGGAACGCATTTGAATTCAACGGAACAACAGCACGGGCCATCTATCTACAATCAAACATACATAAGCAAGATACTATCAGGACTAAGTTCATGATAAATTCAAGTTAAATTAATCATATTACTTAAGAACTCCCACTTAGACAGACATCCCTCTAATCCTCTAAGTGATCACGTGATCCAAATCAACTAAACCATAACCGATCATCACGTGAAATGGATTAGTTTTGAATGGTGAACATCATTATGTTGATCATATCTACCATATGATTCACGCTCGACCTTTCGGTCTCCGTGTTCCAAGGCCATATCTGCATATGCTAGGCTTGTCAAGTTTAACCTGAGTATTCTGCGTGTGCAAAAACTGGCTTGCACCCGTTGTAGATGGACGTAGAGCTTATCACACCCGATCATCACGTGGTGTATGGGCACGACGAACTTTGGCAACGGTGCATACCCAGGGAGAACACTTCTTGATAATTTAGTGGGAGATCATCTTATAATGCTACCGTCAATCAAAGCAAGATAAGATGCATAAAAGGTAAACATCACATGCAACAAATATAAGTGATATGATATGGCCATCATCATCTTGTGCCTGTGATCTCCATCTTCGAAGCACCGTCATGATCACCATCGTCACCGGCGCGACACCTTGATCTCCATCGTAGCATCGTTGTTGTCTTCGCCAGTCTTATGCTTCTACCACTATCGCTACTACTTAGTGATAAAGTAAAGCATTACAGGGCGATTGCATTGCATACAATAAAGCGACAACCATATGGCTCCTACCAGTTGCCGATAACTCGGTTACAAAACATGATCATCTGATACAATAAAATTTAGCATCATGTCTTGACCATATCACATCACAACATGCCCTGCAAAAACAAGTTAGACGTCCTCTACTTTGTTGTTGCAAGTTTTACGTGGCTGCTACGGGCTTAAGCAAGAACCAATCTTACCTACGCATCAAAACCACAACGATAGTTTGTCAAGTTGGTGCTGTTTTAACCTTCGCAAGGACCGGGCGTAGCCACACTCGGTTCAACTAAAGTTGGAGAAACTGTCACCCGCAAGCCACCTCTGTGCAAAGCACGTCGGGAGAACCGGTCTCACGTAAGCGTACGCGTAATGTTGGTCCGGGCCGCTTCGCCCAACAATACCGCCGAACCAAAGTATGACATGCCGGTAAGCAGTATGACTTATATCGCCCACAACTCACTTGTGTTCTACTCGTGCATATAACATCAACATATAAAACCTGGCTCTGATACCACTGTTGGGTAACGTAGTAATTTCAAAAATTTTCCTACGCACAGGCAAGATCATGGTGATGCATAGCAACGAGAGGGGAGAGTGTGATCTACGTACCCTTGTAGATCGTCAACGGAAGCGTTAACACAACGTAGAGGAAGTAGTCGTACGTCTTCCCGATCCGACCGATCCAAGCACTGTTACTCCGGCACCTCCGAGTTCTTAGCACACGTACAGCTCGATGACGCTCCTCGGGCTCTGATCCAGCAAAGCTTCGGGGATGAGTTCCGACAGCACGATGGCATGGTGACGATGAAGATGTTCTACCGGCGCAGGGCTTCGCCTAAGCACTGCAACGATATGACCGAGGTGGGATATGGTGGAAGGGGGCACCGCACACGGCTAAGGAACAATCACGAGGATCAACTTGTGTGTTCTAGGGTGCCCCCTTTCTCCGTATATAAAGGATCCAAGGGGGGGGGGTGCGGCCGGCCCTATAGGAGGCGTGCAGGAGGAGTCCTACTCCTACCGGGAGTAGGACTCCCCTCCCTTCCTTGGCCAAGTAGGAGAGGTGGAAGGAGAGGAGGAAAGGGGGGGCGCCGCCCCTCCCTCCTTGTCCAATTCGGACTAGGGGGAGAGGGGGCGCACGGCCTGCCTTGGCAGCCCCTTCCTCTTCTCCACTTTAGGCCCATGAGGCCCATTAACCCCCCGGGGGGTTCCGGTAACCCCCCGGTTCTCCGGTTTTATCCGAAACTTACCCGGAACGCTTCCGGTGTCCGAATATAGTCATCCAGTATATCAATCTTTATGTCTCGACCATTTCGAGACTCCAGTATATCACGCTTCGGTACATCAAAATGCATAAACTCATAATAACTGTCATCGTAACGTTAAGCGTGCGGACCCTACGGTTTGAGAACAATGTAGACATGACTTGAGACAAATCTCCGGTCAATAACCAATAGCGGGACCTGGATGCCCATATTGGCTCCTACATATTCTACGAAGATCTTTATCGGTCAGACCGCATAACAACATACGTTGTTCCCTTTGTCATCGGTATGTTACTTGCCCGAGATTCGATCGTCGGTATCCAATACCTAGTTCAATCTCATTACCGACAAGTCTCTTTACTCGTTCAGTAATACATCATCTCGCAACCAACTCATTAGTTGCAATGCTTGCAAGGCTTATGTGATGTGCATTACCGAGAGGGCCCAGAGATACCTCTCCGACAATCGGAGTGACTAATCCTAATCTCGAAATACGCCAACCCAACATCTACCTTTGGATACACCTGTAGAGAACCTTTATAATCACCCATTTACGTTGTGATGTTTGGTAGCACACAAAGTGTTCCTCCGGCAAACGGGAGTTGCATAATCTCATAGTCATATGAACATGTATAAGTCATGAAGAAAGCAATAGCAACATACTAAACGATCGGGTGCTAAGCTAATGGAATGGGTCATGTCAATCAGATCATTCACCTAATGATGTGATCCCGTTAATCAAATAACAACTCTTTGTTTATGGTTAGGAAACATAACCATCTTTGATTAACGAGCTAGTCAAGTAGAGGCATACTAGTGACACTCTGTTTGTCTATGTGTTCACACATCTATTATGTTTCCGGTTAATACAATTCTAGCATGAATAATAAACATTTATCATGATATAAGGAAATAAATAATAACTTTATTATTGCCTCTAGGGCATATTTCCTTCAATATCATGCCATCATGTTTACATAGTACATACACATCATCTATCTGAATTATGGCATGGCAACCATTTAATAAAGACATCATATAGTTATACCATCTCATCCTGTTTAGTGTTTACAGTCATCATATTTTGAATTATGGCATTCTATCCGTGAATGTATGTGAATTATGGCATGCCAACGTATTTAATAAACACATTATATAGTTATGTCATGTCATCCTGTTTACATAGTCTCATATTTTGAACTATGTCTTTCCATCTTTTTTAGTTAGCCATCATAATGTGAAATTGTGTCATGATATCCTGTTTAGTTAGCCATCATATATGTGAAATTGTGTCATGCTATCCTGTTTGGTTATACAACATAAATATGAATTATTTCATGCCCTCTTTTATTCCCCACTATCCATTGCACTTGTCTATCATACAATGTCTATACTTTCAATTACTTTTCTTGTTTATCAGCCATTTGAATTGGAGAGCATGATGGCAGTATCTAAGGGAGTAACAACATGGTCTTCAGAAAAGATAGTGCTACCAGTTGATGTAGATAGAACCACAGTTGTACTTGCCCAAGGACCAGATCCACCACACATAACCCAGACTCTCGCAGATTGTACCTCTACCTAGTTGGATAGAGAACCAGCTACACCCCTTCTAACCCCAACCCCGGCAGATAGTAACCTAGTTCCAGTTGACACAACACAGTGTCCACCATAGAGCACCCAAACACGAGCAGCTAGTAAGGGAACTGCAGTGCACAAAGCATGAGGACCACCACTCCAAATCCTAACTCAACGCTTAAAGGAGAAGAAGATTTGTTCTCAGGTCAGGTTCTGTAGCTATAGTTCATACTCCTTTGCTCTTGCATTACTGTATTTACTCATACCAACTATTTTCAAATTTGAAGGATGGAATTGAAACTCCAATGGCGCAACAGGTATGTTTTAAACCTGTTTCTTTAACTGGTTTGCTGTTGTAACCTGCTCTATGTTGATTTCAGTTTCAATTGAATAAACAGTTATGTTCTCATGTCATGCACATTACAAGTGTTGTTATTGCTCTATAGTTACCCACACTTATATTCTATCTATTCTGCTTTGTCTTGAACAAATATTATTTGAACTGTGTCTCTATCTTGATTTGGCAACAAAAACTAGAATGATATAGACCATAAAGTGACCATGGTACATAGATATATGTTTGTTTCATGCTGTTATCATGTCCACTTTACTACTGAACTCATTTACCAAAATGAGTTTCATATACAACATGGTAAACATGTGATGTGTCTGCTTGTTTCTCTTTTAGAATGCGGACGAAATATTGGAGAACAGTACCGTGTTATCCAATGGTAAAGGAAGTAATGCAGATAAGGTTCACGATAGTGAGACATCCCTGTTGGTCTCCAACAAAGCTGATAAAAACTATCTTGACAATAGTGAGGGAACCCAAAAGTCCTGTCTTGATGTAGTGTTTGAGTTACTGGCCACTACTGCTGGGACAAGCTCTTCGAACTCGCTGCCTGAATCAGTTCGTCTTCTTGAGTTTCAACTTCAAGTTGAAAGACATCGATCAGATGTGCTGCGACAGGAAGCTGAAGGACTGAGGAAGTCCCTGCAGAATTTAGATGCATATTTTCTGGTGCAACAGCAAGCGCTGGAGGATTTAAGCGCCAACCTAGAGAAAGTTAATAAGCTTGCTAAGCATCTTGCCAGCATTATGGGTACCTAGGATATTGTTTCTTGAGATCTTCTGAAGTGGTTTCAGTTCTGGATTTGTTTTGCTGCGGCCTTTATTTGCGCTGGTCGCCAACTTTGACAACCAGTGTATATGATATGCTGCTTTGTTCCCTATATTTGCACTGGTGGCGAACTTTGATGCCCAGTGGATGTAATATGTGTAATAGCCGTGATAGCCTAGCGTTAGTTGCTTGCTTATTTATTTCCTTGTTGTCCTGTTTATTTGTTTGCTTGTAGTCATTGCAGTTCTTTTTCCACGGTTAGCTAGTGGCTGCAATAACCTATTTTTTAAAACTAGGCCACAATAACCATGGGCTAATATTTACTGTAGTGACACTGGGCCTCCTACTGGCCGTAGAAACAGTGGGCCTTCTATGGGCCATAGAAAAATGGGCCTTCTATGGGCCGTAGAAACAATGGGCCTTCTGCGGGCCGTATCATCAATGGGCCTTATACGGGCCATATGATCGATTGGCCAAACAAGGGCCAAACAGACCGCATTATGGCCGTAAATGGGCTAGAGTTGGAATCATCCGTTCATGGGCCGACCATAACAGGCCATCGTTAATAGGCCGTATTTGATGACGATATGAAAACAGCCCAACGTATTAAAAGACCACAAACGGGCCGACTATAACCACGGGCTGAATTTGGCCCACAAGCAGAAAATGACAGTAACGGGCCGTAAGTAAATGAATGCCGGAAATGAGCCCAAGAATAAATGGGCTCTGAGAAGGCCGAAAGATAACATGAGCTGGAAACGGCCCAACGGAATAACGGGCCGTTAATGGGTATAAAGTGATATAATGTTCATTACGGGCCAGTTTCACCATGGGCCGCTAATGGGTGTAAAGTGATACACTGTTCATTACGGGCCAGTTTCACCACGGGCCGTTAATAGGCCAAGAGTTACATAGGGCCTCATATGGGCCGAAAGACGTCATGGGCCATGCATGGGCCAGAAGTGAAAACAGGTTGGAATCATATTGGGTGGACCAGATGACGCTACTGGGCCTAATTCGGATAGGGCGTAACGGGCCTTGGGTTAGCGGGCTGTAAATGGGCTATATGCGAACAGGCCGTTAACATGCTTTACATGGGCCGACCCACCACCTTTTGACCAAGTCAAACGGGCCGGCCTTTTCACAGGAATGGGCCTCTGTTGGGCCGTGCCACGTGTCGACGCATCATAGGCGCCTTCTGTCCAATGAGTGGATGACATCTGTCCCAACAATGAGTCGACACGTGTTTCCTCTAGCCAATGATGATTTTACATGTGGAAAATCCCCATTGGTCGGGGCTGTTAACAGGTTATCAGATCCAAAACCCGACCCGATAGCTTAACGGTGTTCCGTTACGGTGGATGCCACATGTCAGTCACCCTTGATGAAAGCACTTCTGTGACGCGCGATTTATCGTCATGGAAGTGGACACTTCCATGATGATAATTTTGGTAATGTCATGGAACACTTCTATGACAACACATGTATGACTATCTTGATTCTGTCATAAATTTGGCATGGATGTACATGCATGACAAAGAACGCGACCTACTGTGACAAACACGTATCATCACAGAAGTGTATTTTTTTGTAGTGACAGTGATGGTGAAGTGATCCGCGCAGGGCTTCGCCTAAGCACTACGAAGATATGGCCAGAGGCGTAAACTGTGGAGGGGGGCGCCACACACGACTAACAATTGTTGGTGTGTATTCTAGCGGTGCCCCCTGTTTATATATATAGGTTGGAGGGGAGGACAGGCAGCAGAGGGGGCGCCGCAAGTAGGAGGAATCCTACCTGGGTGCCTCCCAATTTGGCCTCTCCCCTTTCTTATTCCTATTCGGAGTAGGAAGGGAAGAGGGGGTGATACGTCTCCAACATATCTATAATTTTTGATTGTTCCATGCTATTATATTATCTGTTTTGGATGTTAATGGGCTTTATTTTACACTTTTATATTATTTTTCGGACTAACCTATTAACCGAAGGCTGAACCCAAATTGCCGTTTTTTGCCTATTTCAGTGTTTCATAGAAAAGGAATATCAAACGAAGTCCAAACGGAATGAAACCTTCGGGAACATGATTTTTGGAACAAACGTGATCCAGAGGACTTGGAGTGGATGTCAAGCAATCAACGAGGCGGCCACAAGGCAGGAGGGCGCGCCCTTCCCCCTCGTGGGCCCCTCGTAGCTCTACCGACCTACTTCTTCCTCCTATATATGTTCACATAACCCGCAAACATCCAGGAGCACCACGAAACCCTATTTCCACCACCGCAATCTTACGTACCCAAGAGATCCCATCTTGGGGCCTTTTCCGGAGCTCCGCCGAAGGGGGCATTGATCACGGAGGGCCTCTACATCAACTCCATGTCCCCTCTGATGATGTGTGAGTAGTTTACCTCAGACCTTCGGGTCCATAGCTAGTAGTTAGATGGCTTCTTCTCTCTCTTTGGATCTCAATACAAAGTTCTCCTCAATTCTCTCGGAGATCTATTCGATGTAATCTTCTTTTGCGGTGTGTTTGTCGAGATTCGACGAATTGTGGGTTTATGATCCAGATTATCTATGAACAATATTTGAATCTTCTCTGAATTCTTTTATGTATGATTGGTTTATCTTTGCAAGTCTCTTCGAATTATCAGTTTGGTTTGGCCTACTAGATTGATCTTTCTTGCAATGGGAGAAGTGCTTAGCTTTGGGTTCAATCTTGCGGTGCTCTATCCCAGTGACATAAAGGGAAACGACACATATTGTATTGTTGTAATCGAGGATAAAAAGATGGGGTTTATATAATATTGCATGAGTTTATCCCTCTACATCATGTCATCTTGCTTAAGGCGTTACTCTGTTCTTATGAACTTAATACTCTAGATGCATGCTGGATAGCGGTCTACGTGTGGAGTAATAGTAGTAGATGCAGGCAGGAGTCGGTCTACTTGTCGCAGACATGATGCCTATATACATGATCATACCTAGATATTCTCATAATTATTCGCTTTTCTATCAATGGATCGACAGTAATTTGTTCACCCACCGTAATACTTATGCTATCTTGAGAGAAGCCACTAGTGAAACCTATGCCCCCCGGGTCTATTTTCCATCATAAAAGTTTCCAATCTATTTTATTTTGCAATCTTTACTTTCAATCTATATCATAAAAATACCAAAAATACTTATCTTATTATTATCATCTCTATCAGATCTCACTCTTGCAAGTGGCCGTGAAGGGATTGACAACCCCTTTATCGCATTGGTTGCGAGGTTCTTATTTGTTTATGTAGGTACTAGGTGACTCGCGCGTGGTCTCCTACTGGATTGATACCTTGGTTCTCAAAAACTGAGGGAAATACTTACGCTGCTTTACTGCACCACCCTTTCCTCTTCAAGGGAAAACCAACGTAGTGCTCAAGAGGTAGCAAGAAGGATTTCTGGCGCCGTTGCCGGGGAGATCTACGCCAAGTCAAGACATACCAAGTACCCATCACAACCCTTATCCTTCGCATTACATTATTTGCCATTTGCCTCTCGTTTTCCTCTCCCCCACTTCACCCTTGCTGTTTTATTCGTCCTCTCTTTTCTGTTCGCCTCTTTTTCACTTGCCTCGTCGTTATGGCTAGTCCTTTATCTACTCCCTTGTCTCCCGAGAATGAAGTTCTTAATTTTAAACAAAGGGAGGGAGAAAATCTAAAAGATGCTTGGTACAGAATTTGCATTGCGCAAAATAGATCTACTAGGAAGCAATCTACTTCCGTTCTTCTTTGCAATTTTTATGTAGGCATCACGCCTTGGAATAGATATATTCTTGATACCATTACCGGATGAAATTTCTTGGGTAGCCATACTTTTGATTCTTATAATGCTATGGTAGATTTGTTTGGCCCACCACCTCTTTTGGTTAATGGAACTACTTTAACTTTGGAACATGTGATGCAAAGGCTTGAAATTATTGAAAATAAAGTTGCTACCATAGAGTTGATTGAAAATTTGGATAGAAAGATCCACAACCAAGTTACCCAATACGGATCTAAGGTAGGAGTGGCTCTTAAATTTTTTAAGGAAAAGGAACCTATGGTTAATGAAAAGATAGATCAAGATTCCACTAGAATTGATAAAATTGAGGACATTATTACCAACCTAGGATTGCATTTTCTTTCGTGAAGAACACTCCTTCTAATGCTAAGATTGCCAAATTGATGTATGTTCCTAAAATTAAGGGTGAAACTTCTAGTAAGGGAAATACGGACCTCACATCCATAAGTCTTAACCCCAACTTCCTTGCTATCCTTAAGGAACCTTTTGCTACAAATGATTTTCTTGATTTTGTGCCTAGGAGTTTGATATTTAATAAAAATAAAGAGACTCCTAGGGGTTATAGGTGTTTTATAGAAGAATTGCCTACCAAAGATGGCAATACTTAGATCTATCCTTGCTTTTATGCCTAGCTAAGGGCGTTAAATGATAGCGCTTGTTGGGAGGCAACCCAACTTTATTTTTATTCCTTGATTTTTGCTCCTGTTTAGTAATAAATAATTTATCTAGCCTCTGTTTTGATTGTGTTTTTCTGTGTTTAATTAGTGTTTGTGCCTAGTAGAACCATTGGGAAGACTTGGGGAATGTCTTTTTGATCCTGCTGTAAAAAATAGAAACTTTAGCGCTCGCGAGAATTGATGCAATTTTTTATTGGAGAGTGATATTTAGTTAATTATTTTTGAAGATGATTAATAGATAAATTCCTCACGTCCATCAATTTATTTTAGAATTTTTGGGGTTCCAAAAGTGGTCGAAACCTACAGATTACTACAGACTGTTCTGTTTTTGACAGATTCTGTTTTTCGTGTGTTGTTTGCTTATTTTGACGAATCTATGACTAGTAATAGAGTTTATGAACCGTAGAAAAGTTGGAATACAGTAGGTTTAACACCAATATAAATCAAGAATGAGTTCATTACAGTACCTTGAAGTGGTGGTTTGTTTTCTTTTACCAGCTCACAAATATTTTCTTTTAAGTTTTGTGTTGTGAAGTTTTCAAGTTTTGGGTAAGGATTTGATGGATTATGGAACAAGGAGTGGCAAGAGCCTAAGCTTGGGGATGCCCAAGGTACCCCAAGATAAAATCCAAGGACACAAAAAAGCCTAAGATTGGGGATGCCTCGGAAGGCATCCTCTCTTTCGTCTTCGTCTATCGGTAACTTTACTTGGAGCTATATTTTTATTCGCCACATGATATGTGTTTTGCTTGGAGTGTCTTGTATGATTTGAGTCTTTGCTTTCTAGTTTACCACAATCATCCTTGCTGTACACACGTTTTGGGAGATACACACATGAATTGGGATTTATTAGAATACTCTATGTGCTTCACTTATATATTTTGAGCTATATAGTTTTTTGCTCTAGTGCTTCGCTTATATCTTTTAGAGCACGACAGTGGTTCTACTTTATAGAAATAATTGATCTCTCATGCTTCACTTATATCATTTTGAGAGTCCTTTATAACAACACGGTAATTCACTTTGGTTATAAATTTTAAATGCTAAGAGAAGTTGGATGCTTGATAGATGGTTTTGAGATATAAAGGTGGTAATATTAGAAGTGTGCTAGTTGAGTAATTGTGAAATTGATGAATACTTGTGTTGAAGTTGGCAAGTCCCGTAGCATGCACGTATGGTGAACGTTATGTGACAAATTTTAAGCATGGGGTGTTCTTTGATTGCTTTCCTTATGAGTGGCGGTCGGGACGAGCGATGGTCTTTTCCTACCAATCTATCCCCCTAGGAGCATGCGCGTAGTGCTTGGTTTTGATGACTTGTAGATTTTTGCAATAAGTATGTGAGTTCTTTATGACTAATGTTGATTCCATGGATTATATGCACTCTCACCCTTCCACCATTGCTAGCCTCTTCGGTACCGTGCATTGCCCTTTCTCACGTTGAGAGTTGGTGCAAACTTCGCCGGTGCATCCAAACCCTGTGATATGATACGCTCTATCACACATAAGCCTCCTTATATCTTCCTCAAAACAGCCAACATACCTACCTATTATGGCATTTCTATAGCCATTCCGAGATATATTGCCAAACAACTTTCCACCATTCCATTTATTATGACACACATCATCATTGTCATATTGCTTTGCATGATCATGTAGTTGACATCGTATTTGTGGCAAAGCCACCGTTCATAATTTTTTCATACATGTCACTCTTGATTCATCGCAATCCCGGTACACCGCCGGAGGCATTCACATAGAGTCATGTTTTGTTCTAAGTATCAAGTTGTAATTCTTGAGTTGTAAGAAAATAAAAGTGTGATGATCATCATTAGAGCATTGTCCCATGTGAGGAAAGGATGACGGAGACTATGATTCCCCCACAAGTCGGGATGAGACTCCAGACGAAAAAAAGAAAGAAAGAAAAGAGGCCCAAAGAAAAACAAAGAAGGCCCAAATAAAATAATAATAATAATAAATAAATGAGAGAAAAAGAGAGAAGGGACAATGTTACTATCCTTTTTCCACACTTGCGCTTCAAAGTAGCACCATGATCTTCATGATAGAGAGTCTCTTATTTTGTCACTTTCATATACTAGTGGGAATTTTTCATTATAAAACTTGGCTTGTATATTCCAATGATGGGCTTCCTCAAATGCCCTAGGTCTTCGTGAGCAAGCGAGTTGGATGCACACCCACTTAGTTTATTTGATGTGCTTTCATATATTTATATCTCTAGTGCATCCGTTGCATGGAAATCCCTACTCCTTGCATTGACATCAATCGGTGGTATCTCCATAGCCCATTGATTATCTGCGTCAATGTGAGACTTTCTCCCTTTTTGTCTTCTCACACAACCTCAATCATCGTATTCTATTCCACCCATAGTGCTATGTCCATGGCTCGCGCTCATATATTGCGTAAAAGTTGAAAGAGTTTGAAAAAGCTAAGTATGAAATAATTGCGTGGCTTGCCATCGGGGTTGTGCATGATGAGATAATTTTGTGTGACGAAAATGAAGCATGGCCAAACTATATGACTTTGTAGGGATAAGTTTTCTTTGGCTATGGTATTTTGATAAGACATAATTGCTTGATTAGCATACTTGGAGTATTACTATTTTTATGTCAACAATAAACTTTTATCTTGAATCTTTCGGATCTAAACATTCATGCCACAATAGAGAAAAATACATTGAAGAATATTCTAGAAAGCATTCCACATCAAAAATTCTGTTTTTAGCATTTACCTACTCGAGGACGAGCAGTAATTAAGCTTGGGGATGCTGATACGTCTCCAATGTATCTATAATTTTTGATTGTTCCATGCTATTATATTATTTGTTTTGGATGTTGAAGGGCTTTATTTTACACTTTTATATTATTTTTGGGACTAACCTATTAACCGGAGGCCCAGCCCAAATTGCTGTTTTTTGCCTATTTCAGTGTTTCGTAGCAAAGGAATATCGAACGGAGTCCAAACGGAATGAAACCTTAGGGAACGTGATTTTTGGAACAAACGTGATCCAGAGGACTTGGAGTGGATGTCAAGCAATCAATGAGGCGGCCAGGAGGTAGGGGGGCACACCTACCCCCCTAGCGCGCCCTCCCCCCTCGTGGGCCCCTCGTTGCTCCACCGACCTACTTCTTCCTCCTATATATGTTCACTTACCCCGCAAACATCCAGGAGCACCACGAAAACCTATTTCCACTGCCGCAATCTTACGTACCCAAGAGATCCCATCTTGGGGCCTTTTCCGGAGCTCCGCCAGAGGGGGGCATTGATCACGGAGGGCCTCTACATCAACTCCATGCCCCCTTCGATGATGTGTGAGTAATGTACTTTAGACCTTCGGGTCCATAGCTAGTAGCTAGATGGCTTCTTCTCTCTCTTTGGATCTCAATACAAAGTTCTCCTCGATTCTCTTGGAGATCTATTCGATGTAATCTTCTTTTGCGGCGTGTTTGTCGAGATCCGATGAATTGTGGGTTTATGATCTAGATTATCTATGAACAATATTTGAATCTTCTCTAAATTCTTTTATGTATGATTGGTTTATCTTTGCATGTCTCTTCGAATTATCAGTTTGGTTTGGCCTACTAGATTGATCTTTCTTGCAATGGGAGAAGTGCTTAGCTTTGGGTTCAATCTTGCGGTGCTCGATCCCAGTGACAGAAAGGCAAACGACACGTATTGTATTGTTGCCATCGAGGATAAAAAGATGGGGTTTATATCATATTGCATGAGTTTATCCCTCTACATCATGTCATCTTGCTTAAAGCGTTACTCTATTCTTATGAACTTAATACTCTAGATGCATGCTGGATAGCGGTCGATGTGTGGAGTAATAGTAGTAGATGCAGGCATGAGTCAGTCTACTTGTCGCAGACGTGATGCCTATATTCATGATCATACCTAGATATTCTCATAATTATTCGCTTTTCTATCAATTGCTCGACAGTAATTTGTTCACCCACCGTAATACTTATGTTATCTTGAGAGAAGCCACTAGTGAAACCTATGGCCCCCGGGTCTATTTTCCATCATACAAGTTTCCAATCTATTTTATTTTGCAATCTTTACTTTCAATCTATATCATAAAAATACCAAAAATACTTATCTTATTATTATCATCTCTATCAGATCTCACTCTTGCAAGTGGCCATGAAGGGATTGACAACCCCTTTATCGTGTTGGTTGCGAGGTTCTTATTTGTTTGTGTAGGCACGAGGTGACTCGCGCATGGTCTCCTACTGGATTGATACCTTGGTTCTTAAAAATGGAGGGAAATACTTACGCTGCTTTACTGCACCACCCTTTCCTCTTCAAGGGAAAACCAATGCAGTGCTCAAGTGGTAGCCGGGGGAAGGGGGAATCCTATTCCCTTTTTCCTTTCGTCCTTCCCCTTTCCTTATCCAATTTGTCCAGCCCATATGGGAGAGGTGCACCAGCCCCTTTGTGGCTGGTGTGTATCCCCTCTTGGCCCATAAGGCCCATATCTTTTGCCGGGGTGCGCGGAACCCCTTCCGGTGACCCGATAAATACCCGGTGCATCCCGAAACACTTCCGGTGTGCGAATACCATCGTCCTATATATCAATATTTTCCTATCGACCATTTCGAGACTCCTAGTCATGTCCGTGATCTCATCCAGGACTTCGAACAACATCCGGTCATCAAATCAAATAACTCATATAATAGAAAATCGTCATCGAACATTAAGAGTGCGGACCCTACGAGTTCAAGAATTATGTAGACATGACCGAGACATCTCTCTGGTCAATAACCAATAGCAGAACCTGGATGCTCATATTGGCTCCCACATATTCTAAGAAGATCTTTATTGGTCGAACCGTAATGCGAAGTTACGTTACTCCCTTTGTCATCAGTATGTTACTTGCCCGAGATACGATCATCGGTATCTTCATACCTAGTTCAATCTCATTACTGGCAAGTCTCTTTACCCATTCTGTAATACATCATCCTATAACTAACTCATTAGTCAAATTTCTTGCAAGGCTTATTATGATGTGCATTACCGAGAGGGCCTAGAGATACCTCTCCGATGATCGGAGTGACAAATCCTAAAATCTCGATCTATGCCAACCCAACAAACACCTTCAGAGATACCTATAGAGCATGTTTATAATCACCTAGTTACGTTGTGATGTTTGATAGCACACAAGGTATTCCTCCGGTATCTGGGAGTTGCATAATCTCATAGTCGAAGGAATATATATTTGACATGAAGAATGCAATAGCAATAAAACTGAACGACGAATATGCTACGCTAACGGATGGGTCTTGTCCATCACATCATTCTGCTAATGATGTGACCCCGTTCATCAAATGACAACACATGTCTACGGTTAGGAACTTAACCATCTTTGATTAACGAACTAGTCTAGTAGAGGCTTACTAGGGACACGGTGTTTTGTCTATGTATCCACACATGTATCAAGTTTTTGGTTAATACAATTCTAGCATGAATAATAAACATTTATCATGATATAAGGAAATATAAAATAACAACTTTATTATTGCATCTAGGGCATATTTCCTTTAGTCTCCCACTTGCACTAGAGTCAATAATCTAGTTCACATTGCCATGTGATTTAACGCCAATAGTTCAAATCTTTATGTGATTAACACCCATAGTTCACATCGCCATGTGACCAACACCCAAAGGGTTTACTAGAGTCAATAAACTAGTTCACATCACTATGTGATTAACACCCTTTGAGACCCAGAGTCATCTGGATCGGTGTAAAAGCTTGCATCGACGTAACCCTTTACGACGAACTCTTTGTCACCTCCATAACCGAGAAGCATTTCCTTAGTCCTCTTTAGGTACCTAAGGATAATTTTGACCTATGTCCAGTGATCTACTCCTAGATCACTATCGTACCCCCTTGCCAAACTCATGGCAAGGTATACAATAGGTCTGGCACACAACATGGCACAGGGAATGAATTTCATTCTCTCTCTATCTTCTGTCGTGTTTGGGTTTTGAGTCTTACTCAACGTTACACCTTATAATACAAGCTAGAATTCCTTCTTTGACTGATCCATTTTGAATTCCTTCAAAATCTTGTCAAGGCGTGTGCTTTGTGAAAGTCCTATTAAGCGTCTCGATCTATCTCCATAGATCTTGATGCCCAATACATAAGTAGCTTTACCGAGGTCTTTTATTGAAAAAATCTTATTCAAGTATCCTTTTATGCTATCCAGAAATTCTATATCATTTCCAATCAGAAACATTTCATCCACGTATAATATTAGAAATGCTACAGAGCTCCCACTCACTTTCTTGTAAATATAGGCTTCACCGTAAGCGTGTATAAAACCATATGCTTTGATCACCTCGTCAAAGCGTATATTCCAACTCCGAGATGCTTGCACCAGTCCATAGATGGATCACTGGAGCTTGCACACTTTGTTAGCACCTTTAGGATTGACAAAAACTTCTGGTTGCATCATATACAACTCTTCTTTAAGAAATCAATTAAGGAATGCAGTTTTGACGTCTGTCGGTGTCACTACCGGCGGATCTCGGGTAGGGGGTCCCGAACTGTGCGTCTAGGCTGGATGGTAACAGGAGGCAGGGAACACGATGTTTTACCCAGGTTCGGGCCCTCTTAATGGAGGTAAAACCCTACGTCCTGCTTGATTAATATTGATGATATGGGTAGTACAAGAGTAGATCTACCACGAGATCGAGGAGGCTAAACCCTAGAAGCTAGCATATGGTATGATTGTTGTATATGGAGTTGATGTCCTACGGACTACAACCCTCTGGTTTATATAGACACCGGATAGGGTTAGGGTTACATAGAGTCGGTTACAATGGTAGGAGATCTTGAATATCCGCATTGCCAAGCTTGCGTTCCACGCCAAGGAAAGTCCCATACGGACACGGGACGAAGTCTTCAATCTTGTATCTTCATAGTCCAGGAGTCCGGCTGAAGGTATAGTCCGGCTACCCGAACACCCCCTAATCCAGGACTCCCTCAGTAGCCCCTGAACCAGGCTTCAATGACGACGAGTCCGGCGCGCAAATTGTCTTCAGCATTGCAAGGCGGGTTCCTCCTCCAAGTCCTTCATAGAAGATTGTAAACACCAAGAGTAGTGTCCGGATCTACAAAATAAGCTTCCACATATCGCCATAGAGAGAATAATATTAACACAAATCAAATCTGCTGACGTATTCCGCAGTGCGTCATCGCACTACGGCCAAGTCTTTTACTCGAATCGTTTTTACTTTTCCACCTCAGCACGTTTTGCGAGGCGGTTTCCTTGGCACGTCTTGTCAAAGCAGAGATCGTGTATCCCCCTTTTACGGGATTCTCATCAATACGGACGTGGGTAACCCAACCGCGCCACTTATCACGGCGCTTGGGAGGCAAGCGAGTTTTACTAGGCTGGTGGGGACGCACAACCGCATCTGCCCATATAAGGGGATAAGGATCCACCTTTTTACCTAAGCCTTCTTCCTCCTTTGCCTATCCATCTCCTGCGCACTCGAGCTCCAGCGCCCAAGCCCGCACTTCCCACCTCAACCTTCTCCAGCAATGTCTGGAGCAGGAGGCAAGTGGATGGTCTCCTCTGCCACGGAGGGCCAAGTCAAGAAGCTAAGGAAGGCCGGATACCTGTCCAAGGACATCGCGCACCGGCTTCCCGAAAAGGGGCAGCTTCTACCCACCCCAAGGCCCCATGAGAGGGTAGTATTTCTTCCCCACTTCCTCCGCGGACTAGGTTTTCCACTCCACCCATTTGTCCGGGGGCTCATGTTCTACTACGGCCTGGGTTTCCACGATCTGGCCCCGAACTTCATCCTCAACATCTCGGCGTTTATCGTCATGTGCGAGGCTTTCCTCCGCGTCCGCCCCCATTTCGGCCTCTGGCTCAAGACCTTCAATGTCAATCCCAAGGTGGTGCACGGCAGCCAGGCGGAGTGCGGAGGCGCCATGGTGGGCAAGATGGCCAACGTCCTATGGTTCGAGGGCTCTTTTGTGGAGACCCTAAAGGGATGGCAATCTGGGTGGTTTTACATCACCGAGCCACGCGATCCGAAATGGATTGCAACCCCCGAGTTCTGATCCGGACCCCCCACGCGGCTTATGTCCTGGAAAGAGACGGGCCTGTCGTGGGGTGACGAAAAAGAGGTGACCGGATTGCAAACATGCATCCAGTCCCTAGTGAACAAGCCAATCCGGCTTGTTAATGTAATCCAGGTTATGCTCGTCCGCCGGATCCTCCCGTGCCAACAACGGGATTTTAATCTGTGGGAGTTCGACCCGGCGCAGCACCAAACCCTTAGTAGGCTCTTCGACACGATGTACGAAGATGCCTGGAAGATGCTATTCAAGGGCGCGGATACAGCTCGCAGTGTCACACTAGCGAGGTAAGCTATCTTCACCTTTGACAGGATTTTAAGATTTTTCCATAGTTTGACTCTATGCGGGATCTAAACTCCCTTACCTTTGACAGGCTTGGCGGGCGATATCTGGACCGATTAACTGTCCGGCTCCGCTGCCCGATGACCCAGCCCCAGCTCTACTAGTGAAGCTGCTGGTTCCGGCGCCTTATGTGGTGCCGGAGAAGAAGGCCAAGAAGAAGAAGACCAAGGGGACTCGAAAGAGTGCCCGCAACATGGTGGTGTCGGACTCGTCATCTGACGAGTCCGAGACGCCCTCCTCCCATGAAAACGAGGAGGAGGAAGAAGAAAACTCTCGCCCCCCAGCGGAGGGAGGAGAGAAGAGGGAGGCCGCCCCAACGGGGGAGGCCGAGGGGTCTAGGAAAAGGAAGACCCCTCCGCCGGACTACTCCCCCGACGCCGAAGAGGGCAAAGAGGAGTGGCCAAACAGGGCCAAGCGTCCGGCGAAATCATAAGTTCGGATATCAGAGTAACTCATGATGTTCCTTTGTTGCACAACTTTCCCTAATCGTCGGGCGGCTCCCTGGACTCATCGGACGTGAACTCAGTTCCGCCCGCTGTCTCCCCCCGCACTGCAGACGACGCCGAAGTGGCATCGCGACAAGCTCCGGGGCAAGAGGAGGTGGTCCCGGAGGAGCCGCAAGGCAACCTCCCGGATTCCAGGAGTGAAGGGGACAAGGTTCCCCAGGGCTCCAAGTCCGGCTTTGTGCCGGACACCGCGCCGGAATCTTCTATAGTTCCGGACCGCGGTAGGCGAACTCCTTCCAAGAGGAGCAAGCCTTCTGAGCCGGTGGCCTCTGTCCAACCGGAGGTGCTGGACAATCTGCTGGAGGTGCTTGACGACGCCTCCATCGACGAGGGGCACCTTACTATTATGAGTACGGTGATCCAGAAGGTTCAGTCCGCCAAGAGCGGACTGACTGAAGCTTGCGCTAGCCTTCTAACAGGCTTCGAGGTAAGTAAAAATATGTAAAAATATTACCGCATAGACAGTAGCCCCTAATGCTCTGTTTGGCATTTGGAAAGAAAAGCCGAATAAAGGATCTATTGAATTTCGCAGGAGTCTAACAAAAAGAGTCAATATGCGTATGCAGGCTTCGCTGATATCCACCGCCGCACTGACTGCAGAGGTAGGTGTCCTGAAGCAGGACCTCGAGCGGACCGAGCAAGAGCTCAGCCTTGCCCAGTGGCGGCTCGAGGAAAAAGAAGGTAAGAAATACCTTACAAAAAGAATGCCTATAAAAAGGCGTGATTGCAAAAAGAATAACAGGATTGTACTGCTTATTGTAGGGGCCACGACTGAGGTGACGACCCTTAAGCAGGCGCTGTCTGAGGCCGAAAAGAAAACGACCGTGGAGCGCACCGAGCGAGACAGACTTGGGGCTCAGGTCAGCAAGGTGCAGCAAGAGCTTCAGGTTCTCATGAAAAAACATGAGAGTTTGGAGCTTGAGTCAAAGGCGCAAGCATCCGAGCTCGCGACGGCCCTAGAGGCTGCCAAGTCTGCCAAGGCCGAAGCCCAAAAGGCCCTCCAAGAGTTGGAGGAGATGAGGAAGATAGCAGTGGGTAAGGAATTCTTTATGCAAAGCAGAAATATAAAAGTGAACTACTTGTTACTTACCCGAATCCGGAGCTCTCCAGGGGCATTCACAGATCTTCCCCGCAGCGTATCCGACGCCGCCGCGTTCTACCGAGCTGAAGAGGGCAGCTCGATGGAGAAGGTGTTCTGGTCTCAGTATTCTGAGGCCGGACACCCTATGCCCTTGAGCGACCAGCTGAAACAGCTGGTCGAGCTCCACAAGGCGGTCGAACAGGCCATGAAGGGCTTCATAGTTCGGCTGTGGCCCGGAGAGGCCCTGCCTGGGAGCTATTTCGGGCTGGTGCGGCGGCTGGTGGAGGCCTGTCTGAGGCTCGAGGTCATCAAGTGCTCCGTCTGCATCGAAGGTGCCCGTCGGGCCCTTGCCCGTGCGAAGGTGCACTGGGGTAAGCTGGACGGTGAGATGCTTGTGAAGGATGGGCCGCCGCCGGGGAAGGAGCATCGCAAGCCCGAGAACTACTACAAGGATGTTCTTGCAGGTGCCCGCGTTGTGGCGGATGAATGTACCAAGGATGTAATTTTTGAATGAACTCGCTCGTGTTTATCCTGTGCGCTGAAAACTTGTTCATATGCGCTAACCAATGCTTATTGAATTTAAAATATTACTTTCTGTGCAGCCGTTTATCATAAAATTGAGAGATGGCCAGTCGTCGGCTTCTGCCCCCATGCCACTAGTGCTGGGGTGTTCGGGATAAACCTGAGCGCTCTTTTTCCCATAGTTGGGTCCTTCGAGGGAGGCACTCAGCACAACGAACCAGGCAATCGGACTATAATGCTTGAACACTCTCACTTAGCCATAGAACTCTATAATTTTAAATTTCGGCGAAGCCCCTAATTCGGAAGATCGAGTTCGGGGCGCTATCCACGCCTTGGCCGGACAAAGCCAGCTCCTCGCTCGAAGCGGCATAAGTCTTTAGGGACTCGAAAAACCTCTCGAATAGCGACCGGTCTCTCGCCACATCATGACAGTCAGTTTTAGCTTTCTCCACTGAGGTGCTTAACCCAGCTGAACCGGGGCACAATCGCAGTGGTTCTCCTAGTGCTACCTTAGCCGATATAGCGGAACGTAAGGCACCAAAACATAGGAGCTGGGTAAACCCAACTATTGACCCAAATCATGATTCGGAGCCGATGCATATAGTGCTATATGTTCGGGGTGCCGCACTTGTGAAAGTGTACGGACTTCTCACACCATTATGAGGGGTACTGAAGCCCCTGGCGTGTTTGCCGTACCATGGTGTACGGGTGCAATCATGTCATTTAATAAACATATATGTGAAAAGAAGATAATGCAAAAAATAGACAAAAAGCTATGCATTGTTTATAGAGAGGCTATTTATCAAAGCCGAAGGATACAAATAGTGCGGTAAGAAAAAGATATTGGACTATTTAGCATGTCCTGACCAGGGGCAGGCCGCGGAATTGTATTTAAAACAGGTATACCGCTCGTAACAGAGACCACCTGGGAGTTCCATAATGCGGCATGGCTTGTCTGCCTCCCTAGATCTTGCATCGTTTGTGTGGCAGTCGAATTGCCAAACAGGTTGTCCGAAGTATGGAGTCCTGGAAGTAAGAAAAAATTAAAAAAAGAATCCGGCAGCCCCTAGTACGTTTTAAGCCGTATTTTGGGCGTGCCGTTATTGCGCCCCTTCCCCTATGCCCATGGTATTTCAAGGGCGTAGTTATGTATGCGAGGCACTGGTTTCGCTATGTCGCGAAAGGTGGGGTTGGGGCCGCATTGCTACGCTTGCTCAGAGCGTGCCAGGCGGTCCTGCTGTGGGTTACTCCGGGCGCGCTTGGCAGTGTCTGGCTTTTTAACAGCCGGACTGGAGAATTGCCTAAGAAGGCTACTTTGTACTAACGCTGCGAGAGCCTCCGTGTGCTCCTCCATACGGAGGGAGCGTTCGGTGTTTCCGTTGACCGTGATTACTCCTCGAGGGCCAGGCATCTTGAGCTTGAGATATGCGTAGTGCGGCACCACATTGAACTTTGCGAATGCGGTTCGTCCGAGCAGGGCGTGATAGCCACTGCGAAACGGGACTATATCGAAGATTAACTCTTCGCTTCGGAAATTGTCTGGGGATTCGAAGACCACATCAAGTGTTAATGAGCCTGTACACTTGGCTTCTACAGCTGGTATAATGCCTTGAAAGGTCGTTTTTGTGGGCTTAATCCTTGAGGGATCTATGCCCATTTTCCGCACTGTATCCTGATAAAGCAGGTTCAGGCTACTACGCCGTCCATGAGGACTCTTGTGAGATGAAATCCGTCGATGATTGGGTCGAGAACCAATATGGCGAAGCCGCCATGACGGATGCTAGTGGGATGCTTCGATCAAAAGTGATTGGGCAGGAGGACCATGGGTTGAACTTTGGGGCGACTGGCTCCATCGCGTATACGTCCCGTAGCGCACGCTTCCGCTCCCTCTTGGGAATGTGGGTTGCGTATATCATGTTCACCATCCGCACTTGTGGGGGAAAGCCCTTCTGTCCATTGTTGTTCGGCGGCCTAGGCTCCTCCTCGTCGTCGCTATGCAGCCCCTTGTCTTTGTTTTCGGCTCTTAACTTGCCTGCCTACTTGAACACCCAACAATCCCTGTTAGTGTGATTGGTTGGCCTTTCGGGGGTGCCATGTATCTAGCACAAGCGGTCGAGTATTCGGTCCAAACTGGACGGGCCCTGAGTATATTTTTTGAATGGATTTTTCCGCTAACCGGATTTATAGCCTTTGAATCCGGCATTGACTCCCGTGTCTTCATTGCTATCGCTGCTAACGCGGCGTTTTTGATTATTCCGACGTGTCCTGCAACTTTTGTCTTTGGTATCCGAATTACCCAGGTTCTAAGTTGTTACTGCGAGCTAACCAGCTGTCTTCTCCCGCGCAAAAGCGGGTCATGAGTGTCGTGAGGGCTGCCATAGATTTCGGCTTTTCCTGTCCCAGGTGCCGGGCAAGCCACTCGTCGCGGATGTTATGCTTGAAGGCTGCTAGGGCCTCTGCGTCCGGACAGTCGACTATCTAGTTTTTCTTTGTGAGGAACCATGTCCAGAATTGTCTGGCCGATTCCTCTGGCTGCTCAATTATGTGTCTTAAGTCGTCGGCATCCGGTGGTCGCACGTAAGTGCCCTGGAAGTTGTCGAGGAATGCGGCTTCCAGGTCCTCCCAAGAACCGATGGAGTCTGCTGGCAAGCTGTTAAGCCAATGCCGGGCCGGTCCTTTAAGTTTGAGCGGGAGGTATTTGATGGCGTGTAGATCATCACCACGTGCCATGTGGATGTGAAGGAGATAATCCTCGATCCATACCGCCGGATCTGTTGTGCCATCGTATGATTCGATGTTTACGGGTTTGAAACCCTCTAGGATTTTCTGATCCATTACTTCATTCGTGAAGCATAGCGGGTGTGCGGCGCCTCTGTACTGGGCTATATCACGACGCAGCTCGGAAGAGCTATGTCTGTTGTGTTCGGCCCGGCCGGATTTGTTGTATCCAGAGTGAAGATCATCGTCACGTGTCGTAGGGCGCCTGCGCGATCCGTAGATCGATCTTGTTTGTCTTGCCCTGTCCTCCAGTACGTCTCGCAGGTCTGGCGCCTTTTCCCGTGCCTTAGTTGAGCGGCGTCGGGGCATGGCTTGGGTGGAGGACCGAGAGGCCTCTCTGTCGCAGCGGCGAGGTGGCCAGTCTGCCATGTCGTGCGCTGGTGATGTAGGTGCTTCCTCCTCTGACCGGGGTAGCGGCCTGCGCTTTGGGTAACTCTTGGAGGGGCGTTCGAGTTCATACTCTTCGGCCGCAAGGACTTCAGTCCATCTGTCAGCTAGCAAATCTTGGGCTGCTCTAAGCTGTTGCTGCTTTTTCTTGAGGCTGCTTGCCGTGGCTAAAAGCCTGCATTTGAAACGCTCTTGTTCGGCGGGGTCTGATGGTACGACGAATTCGTCGTCATCGAGGCTTGCCTTGTCTTCCGAGGGAGGCGTATAGTTATCATCCTCGACCTCTCGGTCTGCCGCCCTCTCATGAGGGCTGGCTTCCCCATCTTCCTGTGCCGGATCTTGCTGAGGTGGGTGTTCTTCGGCGCTATCCGGGGTAGTATTATCTCCCGTGCCGGAATTACCATTTTTGCTTTGGCGGGATTTAGAGCGGCGCCGCTGGCATTGGCACTTTGACTGTTTCTTGGGGGTGTCGTCCCCCACTGTTCCATCGCCATCTCCATATTTTGGAGTATCCACCATATATATGTCATATGACGAGGTGGCCTTCCAGCGCCCTACAGGCGCTGGTTCCTATTCGTCTCCTACATCGTCGTCCATACCATCGATGTCTTTGGAGCCGAAGTCAAGCATGTCGGTTAAATCGTCGACAGTGGCTACAAAGTGGGTGGTGGGTGTGCTTTGAATTTCTTCATCGTCCGTATCCCACCCTCGCTAACCGTAATCCGGCCAGGGCTCTCTTGATAAAGAGAGAGACTTAAGAGAATTCAGGATGTCACCAAAAGGCGAGTGCTGAAAGATGTCTGCGGCGGCGAACTCCATTATCAGCGCCCAATCAGATTCGATTGGCTGGGGCGCGGGGGGTTCGGAGTCCGGGAAGGAGTCCAGATCCTCGGAGTCATGGGTCATGCAGAGTGCGGGGCTGGCGTTCGGCTCGATCGCCTTTGAGATCGCAGCCCCCGAGGTGACGTCCAACCGCTCATCCTCAATTGGCACAATAGGCTCCGAGTTAGAGGTCGGAACCGGTGCGTGTGCGGCCTCCAGGACACTGTTCGGAGGCAGAGCTAGATCATGCCCCTCGAGATAGTGCGGCGCGCTTGGCCGTGGCTCGAACCCGTCGAAGATCAAGTCTCCGCAGATGTCAGCCATGTAGTTTAAGCTTCCAAACCTGACTTGATGTCCAGGGGCGTAGCTTTCGATTTGCTCCAGGTGGCCAAGCAAATTGGCCCGCAGAGCGAAGCCACCGAAGATGAAGATCTGTCCGGGGAGAAAAGTCTCACCCTGGACCACATCGTTGTTGATGATCAAAGGAGCCATCGGGCCTAAAGGCGACGACACAGAGGAACTCTCAATGAAAGCACCAATGTCGGTGTCAAAACCGGCGGATCTCGGGTAGGGGGTCCCGAACTGTGCGTCTAGGCCGAATGGTAACAGGAGGCAGGGAACACGATGTTTTACCCAGGTTCGGGCCCTCTTAATGGAGGTAAAACCCTACGTCCTGCTTGATTAATATTGATGATATGGGTAGTACAAGAGTAGATCTACCACGAGATCGAGGAGGCTAAACCCTAGAAGCTAGCCTATGGTATGATTGTTGTATATGGAGTTGATGTCCTACGGACTACAACCGTCCGGTTTATATAGACACTGGATAGGGTTGGGGTTACATAGAGTCGGTTACAATGGTAGGAGATCTTGAATATCCACATCGCCAAGCTTGCCTTCCACGCCATGGAAAGTCCCATCCGGACACGGGACGAAGTCTTCAATCTTGTATCTTCATAGTCCAGTAGTCCAGCTGAAGGTATAGTCCGGCTACCCGAACACCCCCTAATCCAAGACTCCCTCAACGTCCATTTGCCAGATTTCATAATCATAAAATGTGACAATTGCTAACATGATTCAGACAGACTTAAGCATCGCTATGGGCGAGAAAGTCTCTTCATAGTCAACTCCTTGAACTTGTCGAAAACCTTTCGCAACAAGCCGAGCTTTGTAGACAGTAATATTACCATCAGCTCTAGTCTTCTTGAAGATCCATTTATTCTCTATGGCTTGCCAATCATTGGGAAAGTCAACCAAAGTCCATATTTTGTTCTCATACTTGGATCCTATCTCAGATTTCATGGCCTCAATCCATTTTTTAGAATCTGGGCTCATCATCGATTCCTCATAGTTTGTAGGTTCATCATGGTCTAGTAACATGACTTCCAGAACAGGATTACCATACCACTCTGGTGTGAAACGTGCTCTGGTTGACCTATGAGGTTTTGTAGTAACTTGATCTGAAGTTTCATGATCATTAATATTAGCTTCCTCTCTAGTTGGTGTAGGCATCACGGGAATGGTTTTATGTGATGAGCTACTTTCCAATTCGAGAAAAGGTACAATTACCTCATCAAGTTCTACTCCCCCCTCACTTATTTCGAGAGAAACTCCTTCTCTAGAAAGGATCCATTCTTAGCAACAAAGATCTGGACTTCGGATCTGTGATAGAAGGTGTACCCAACATTTTCTTTTGGGTATCCTATGAAGACACACTTCTCCGATTTGGGTTCGAGCTTATCAGGCTGAAGCTTTTTCACATAAGCATCACAACCCCAAACTTTAAGAAATGACAGCTTAGGTTTCTTGCCAAACCACAATTCATATGGTGTCGTCTCAACGGATTTATACGGTGCCCTATTTAACATGAATGTAGCTATCTCTAATGCATAACCCCAAAACTATAGTTGTAAGTCGGTAACAGACATCATAGATCACACCATATCTAATAAAGTACGGTTACAACGTTTGGACACACCATTACGCTATGGTGTTCCAAGTGGCGTGAGTTGTGAAACTATTCCACATTGTTTTAAATTAAGGCCAAACTCGTAACTCAAATATTTGCCTCCGTGATCAGATCATAGAAACTTTATTTTCTTGTTATGATGATTCTCCACTTCACTCTGAAATTCTTTGATCTTTTCAAATGTTTCAGACTTGTGTTTCATTAAGTAGATATACCCATATCTGCTCAAATCATCTGTGAAGGTCAGAAAATAACAATACCTGCCGCGTGCCTCAACACTCATTGGACCGCATACATCGGTATGTATTATTTCCAATAAGTCATTAGCTCACTCCATTGTTCCGAAGAACAGAGTTTTTAGTCATCTTGCCCATGAGGCATGGTTCACATGTATCAAAAGATTCATAATCAAGTGATTCCAAAACTCCATCCGCATGGAGTTTCTTCATGCGCTTTACACCAATATGACCTAAACGGCAGTGCCACAAGTATGTTGCACTATCATTATCAACTTTGCATCTTTTGGCATCAATATTATGAATATGTGTATCACTGCAATTGAGACTCAATAAACCATTTATATTAAGTGTATGACCATAGAAGGTTTTATTCACGTAAACAGAACAACAATTATTCTTTGACTTAAATGAATAACCGTACTGCAATAAACATGATCCAATCATATTTATGCTCAATGCAAACAGCAAATAACATTTATTTTAGGTTCAACACTAATCCCGAAAGTAAAGGGAGTGTGCGATGGTGATCTTATCAACCTTAGAATCACTTCCAACACACATCGTCACCTCGCCATTAACTAATATCTGTTCATTTTGCAACTCCTGTTTCGAGTTACAAATCTTAGCAACTGAACCGGTATCAAATACCAAGGGGCTACTATGAACACTAGTAAAGTACACATCAATAACATGTATATCAAATATACCTTTGTTCACTTTGCCATCCTTCTTATCCGCCAAGTTTTTGGGGCAGTTCCGCTTCCAGTGACCATTTCCTTTGCAGTAGTAGCACTCAGTTTTAGGTTTGGGTCTAGCTTTGAGCTTCTTCACGGGAGTGGCAACTTGCTTGCCATTCTTCTTGAAGTTCCCTTTCTTTCCCTTGCCCTTTTTCTTGAAACTAGTGGTCTTGTTAACCATCAACACTTGATGCTATTTCATGATTTCTACCTTCACCGATTTCAGCATCGCGAAGAGCTTGGGAATCGTTTTCGTCATCCCTTGCATATTATAGTTCATCATGAAGTTCTAGTAAACTGGTGATAGTGACTAGAGAACTCTATCAATCACTATCTTATCTAGAAGATTAACTCCCACTTGATTCAAGCGATTGTATTACCCAGACATTCTAAGCACATGCTCACTAGCTGAGATATTCTCCTCCATCTTGTAGGCAAAGTACCTGTCAGAGGTCTCATACCTCTCGACATGGGCATGAGTCTGAAATATCAATTTCAACTCTCGGAACATCTCATATGCTCCATGGCGTTCAGAACGTTTTTGAAGTCCCGGTTCTAAGCCGTAAATATGGTGCACTAAACTATCAAGTAGTCATCATACTGAGCTTGTCAAACGTTCATAACGTCTGCATCTGCTCCTGCAATGGGGGTGTCACCTAGCAGTGCATCAAGGACATAATTCTTCTATGCAGCAATGAGGATAATCCTCAGATCACAAACCTAGTGCGTATCATTGCTACTATCATCTTTCAACTTAGTTTTCTCTAGGAACATATCAAAAATAAAACATGGGAGCTATACGCGAGCTATTGATCTACAACGCATATATGCAAATACTATCAGGACTAAGTTCATGATAAATTAAGTTCAATTAATCATATTACTTAAGAACTCCCACTTAGATAGACATCCCTCGAGTCATCTAAATGATCACGTGATCCATATCAATGAAACCATGTCTAATCATCAGGTGAGATGGAGTAGTTGTAAGTGCTGAACATCTCTATGATTCATGTTTGACCTTTTGGTCTCCAGTGTTCCAAGGCCATGTCTGTACATGCTAGGCTCGTCAAGTTTAACCTGAGTATTCTTCATGTACAAAACTGCCTAGCACCCGTTGTATGTGAACGTAGAGTTTATCACACCCGATCATCACATGGTGTCTCGGCACGACGAACTGTCGCAACGGTGCATACTCAGGGAGAACACTTATTCCTTGAAATTTTAGTGCGGGATCATCTTATAATTCTACCGCCGTACTAAGCAAAATAGGATGCATAAAAGATAAACATCACATGCAATCAAAATATGTGACATGATATGGCCATCACCATCTTGTGCCTTTGATCTCCATCTCCAAAGCACCGTTATGATCTCCATCGTCACTGGCTTGACACCTTGATCTCCATCGAAGCGTTGTGGTCGTCTCACCAACTATTGCTTCTACAACTATCGCTAACACATAGTGATAAAGTAAAGCAATTACACGGCGTTTGCATTTCATACAATAAAGCGACAACCATAAGGCTCCTGCTAGTTGCCGATAACATTTACAAAACATGATCATCTCATACAATAACCTATATCACATCATGTCTTGACCATATCACATCACAACATGCCCTGCAAAAACAAGTTAGACGTCCTCTACTTTGTTGTTGCAAGTT
This sequence comes from Triticum monococcum, assembly GCA_034509565.1. Taxonomy (NCBI): domain Eukaryota; kingdom Viridiplantae; phylum Streptophyta; class Magnoliopsida; order Poales; family Poaceae; genus Triticum; species Triticum monococcum. The sequence continues at coordinate 349,414,081 of CM067845.1, forward strand.
TTACGTGGCTGCTACGGGCTTCTAGTAAGAACCGTTCCTACCTACGCATCAAAACCACAATGGTGATTTTTCAAGTTTTTTGTTTTAACCTTCAACAAGGACCAGCCGTAGTCAAATTCCATTCAACTAAAGTTGGGGAAACAGACACCCGCCAGCCACCTTTATGCAAAACAAGTTGCATGCCTGTCGGTGGAACCGGTCTCATGAACGTGGTCATGTAAGGTTGGTCGCGGTCGCTTCATCCAACAATACCGCCGAATCAAAATAAAACGTTGGTGGTAAGCAATATGAATATCACCACCGACAACTCTTTGTGTTCTACTTGTGCATATCATCTACGCATAGACCTGGCTCTGATACCACTGTTGGGTAACATAGCATGCAATTTGAAAAAATTTCCTACGCCCACGCAAGATCTATCTAGGAGATGCATAGCAACTAGAGGGGGAGAGTGTCTCCACGTACCCTCGTAGACCGAAAGCGGAAGCGTTTGACAACATGGTTGATGTAGTAAAACTTCTTCTCGTTCCAACCGATCAAGCACCGAACGTATGGCACCTCCGAGTTCTGCACACGTTCAGCTCGATGACGTCCCTTGAACTCTTGATCTAGCAAAGTGTCAAGGGAGAGTTCCGTCAGCACGACGGCATGGTGACGGTGATGGTGAAGTGCCCCACGCAGGGCTTCGCCTAAGCACTACGAAGATATGACCGGTGGCGTAAACTATGGAGGGGGGCGCTGCACACGACTAACAATTGTTGGTGCGTGTTCTAGCGGTGCCCCCCTTCATATATATAGGTTGGAGGGGAGGAAAGGTGTCAGATTTCGGGTTCCGGCAGACCCTTAAGGTTCGAACACTGGGGTGCGCGCGGAGATTACGCCTTCAACCTCTCCCTCCCACAAGGATCTAAGCTACTGAAAGAAATGCACGAAAGACACGAGATTTATACTGGTTCGGGCCACCGTTGTGGTGTAATACCCTACTCCAGTGTGTGGTTTGTGGATTGCCTCTTGGGGCTGGTGAGGATGAACACTACAAGGAAGAACAGCCTCGCGAGGGTCTGTTCTTGGCTGGCGGATGAACTGCAAAGGGGGGCGCAGCTATCCCTCTCTCTCTCTCTCTCTCTCTCTGATGGTCTCGAGCCCAACGAACCAACCTTCGAACCCTCTGGCAGTGTGAGTGGCTAGTCCTATTTATAGAGGCCCTGGTCCTCTTCCCAAATATTGAGCGGGAAGGGATCCAACAATGGTGGGCTAATTTGAAGGGGGACAGCTAGTACACCTATCCTGTCAAAAGTAGTCTTCGCCTGCTAAAGGCTCTGGTGATGACGCCGCGCTGGGCTCCATGGTGACCTCCGTCTCGTAGTCCGTTGGCCTTGGTCTCGTTGCACCGAAGTGGCAACCTTTGCCTGATGCCTCGGTACCCCGCAGCTGCGCCTGTCCCCTTTGCACCGAAGAGGAAAGAAGGACGCTCCGCGTGCTGGCACCCGCCTGGTGCCTCCAGTCGTCATGGCTCACGTCATGGGAACCTCGCGAGGTACCCCGCCTCGATGTCTCCGTCTCCTCACGAGCCTGCCTGACGAGGCTTGGCCTGAGGAAGTGCCGTGTCGTCCGCCTCGCGAGGCTTGGCCCCTCGCGAGGGTCTTGAGTCTTGCGCTGATGAAGATGGGCCGTGTTGGGCCCCCACTTGAGCCACGCCACAGGCCACAGGCAGGCAAGTCTGGGGACCCCCGTTCCCAGAACGCCGACAGTAGCCCCCGGGCCCAAGGCGCGCTTGGACTTGGCCGTGCCGAGTGGCGAAAGGGCAAGGGCGAAGCGCCGCGGGCCCTAATAGCCTGCGGCCTTGGGCGCCGCGTGGCGGTTGATTGGACGTGGCGTCTCCACTTCCCATGATGCCTTGGTGATCGTGCAAGTTGGACGAGTCCCTGCATGCAGATCGTGTTATGATTACCTGCGATCATGGAGGCCGGCGGTTGGCCTTCGCCGGCTATAAGTACGGCACCGCGCGTGCCCTTCCAGTTCGTCACTCCTTGCTCTCTCCTTCGCCTCTGCTCTTGCTCCATCTTGTCGCGATGGCTCCGTCGAGGAAGTACCCAGCCGCCGAGAAGGGGAAGGCCCCCCTGGCCAGTCCTGCCTCTCCCCCGCCCAAGCGTGGTCGTGGGCGTCCCCGGAAGCACCCGGTGGCTGCCCCGGCAGCATCCCGTGGTCATAGGAGCGGTTCCCAACGCGGCGGCGGGCGCGCCGCCGCGGCTGAGGGATATGCCTGGACTGCGCGCTCCCCTAGGCCGTGCTTCCGCGCTGTGCAGGCACCGCCGGAGTTCGTCATCTGGGTGGCGGAACCAACTTGTGCCCGACTTCCGCTCCCTCGCTTCCTCCTCGGTGAACTCTCGGCCGGCGCTCTTGGTGGCCTCTGGCTCCAGGCGGAGGGCTGCTGCAGCAGGTCTTCGTGGGTGGCGCTGGAGGTCTCCGCCAGCGGGGGCTTGGCCCTCACCCGGGGCTGGCAGGCGTTCGCCCGCGCTCGCGGCCTGGAGCGTCAGTGCACCCTGCACTTCAGGTTTGACGGTGACGCCACCCTCTATGTGAGGGTGTTTGGGGAAGATGGTCGCCACGCGGGGTGCTGCCCAGAGGACGACGACCGCGCCCGCGGGCCCCGCTTCGGTGGCGATGAAGGAGACAGCGCCCGCGCGGACGGTGGCGCCCGCGACTCCCCAAGCTTCGTCAGCTCCTCCTCAAGCGACTCCTCCAGCGGCGGCAGCAGTCCTCCCCCGCGCCGTCGAGCTCACTTGGGAGGTGGCGGTTCGTCCGCCCGCCGTCGCGCCCCGGTGAAGCGCGAGAGGGAGTCCGCCTGAGGCCCTACAGCAGCCCGCGCTGCCTCTGCAAGCTGATGCGAGGAGGGTCGCGCCGAGCTCGTCTCTTTTTTTCTTTCCTTTTGTTTCCTGCACCAGTCAGAACAGTTGTACGGAGCCCCATTGGGGCGTGTTGGGAATACCGTCGTTTCAGTTGTTACCTTGAACTTTTCCTCGTGCCTCCGGACCGTTCGCCTGTATGAAGATAGTCCTTGATCCCTGTCTGGGGGGGAGGTGACCGACCCAGGCCCTGCGTGCGCGTCGCGGTGCCCGAGGGGCACGGACTAGGAGGGGTGCTCCTGTAATGCGCTAGGGCCATGAAAACCTTCCCGCGGCAAGGGCAGAGACGCTCGCGAGGACGCCTGAACACCATCCCTCGCGAGGTCGAGTTCGAGAGAAACCAAAGCAAGGAGCGGAAATCGGCGAACCACAGACCAGCACAGTGACAACTTCAATAAGGCTTCAAATGCAAATAAACACGCCAACTGTGGAAAGCGAATGAAAAAGCCGCGTCCGGCACCTAATCTAGTCTTCGACGTCTTCTCACCAACGCGGAGCTAACTGCTGCCACTGGGCGTGGGAGGGAGCCCCAAGGCCTGAGGCCGGCGCTCCTGAGACTCCGGGGCGTGTACAACCCCACTCATTATTATGTGAGAGTGTCATGGGGCGGCGAGCTTCACAGGCATTGGCCTTGCTTCACAGGCTCCGGGCCTTTTCCAAAACGTGATAACCTCACAGGCACTCGCCTTGCTTCACAGGCTCCGGGCCTTACAAAAAGAGATGATCTTCACAGGCACTCGCCTTGCTTCACAAGCTTCGGGCCTTACAAAAGAGATGATCTTCACAGGCACTCGCCTTGCTTCACAGGCTCCGGGCCTTACAAAAGAGATGATCTTCACAGGCACTCGCCTTGCTTCACAGGCTCCGGGCCTTACAAAAGAGATGATCTTCACAGGCACTCGCCTTGCTTCACAGGCTCCGGGCCTTACAAAAGAGATGATCTTCACAGGCACTCGCCTTGCTTCACAGGCTCCGGGCCTTACAAAAGAGATGATCTTCACAGGCACTCGCCTTGCTTCACAGGCTCCGGGCCTTTTTTAGGGGTAGAACCTTCGGAGGTGCTGGATGTTCCATGCTTTCTGGATCGGCACTCCCTCTTGAGTCTCCAAGCGCGCGGAGCCGGGCCTGGAAATATGGACAACTTTGAACGGGCCCTCCCACATGGGAGAGAGTTTGTGCAATCCCTCCCTAGAGAGGACCCTCCTGAGCACGAGGTCTCCTACCTCAAGAGTCCTGGGGCGGATGTTGCGGCAGTGATATCGGCGCAGCGCTTGTTGATACCCGGCAGCCCGCAGCGCGGCTTCCCGGCGACGTTCCTCCCCCAACACGAGGTCCATCCCCCGCATGGCGTCCTGCTGCGCCTTGTCAAATGCCTGGACCCGCGCGGAGTGACGCCTGACCTCGTGAGGGAGGACTGCTTCCGCTCCGTAGACCAGGAAGAATGGGGTCTCCCCGGGTGGTTTGGTCGCGGTGGTGCGGATGGACCACTGCACAGACGGAAGCTCGTCGTACCAACCCCTACCGCAGACCTCCAGCTTCTTCTTGAACGTCCTGGTCTTGAGGCCCCTCAGGACCTCCGCGTTGGCCCGCTCGGCCTGGCCGTTGCTTCGGGGGTGCGCCACCGAAGCGTAGCATATCTGCGTTCCAAGGTTAGCACAGTATGTTTTGAAGAGGTTACTGGTGAACTGCTAACCGTTGTCGGTGATGATGCGGTTCGGCACCCCGAACCGGCTCACGATGCCCTTGATGAACTTGACCGCGGAACCCGTGGGGATGGTGCGGACGGCCTCTACCTCAACCCACTTGGTGAAGTTGTCCACGACGACATAGAGGAAGCGGTAGCCCCCTGGCGCCCGGGGGAACGGGCCTAGGATGTCCAGCCCCCAGACCGCGAATGGCCACGAGAGGGGTATAGTTTGCAGGCCTCCCGCCGGCTGATGGATTTGCTTAGCGTGGAACTGGCAGGCCTCACAAGCTTTCACCAGCTCGACAGCGTCATTGAGTGCGGTCGACCAATAGAACCCACTGCGGAACGCCTTGCCGACGAGGGTCCGCGATGATGAATGATGTCCACAATCCCCGCCGTGTATATCTTCCAGCAGTTCCTTTCCTTGCTCCCTAGAGATGCAGCGCAAGGATACATCGTCTGGCCGCTTCCGGTAGAGCTCTCCATCCCTGATGCAGTACGCCATGGCCTGCCACGCCACATGCTCCGCTTCCTCCTCCTTCTCCGGTAAGGTCCCCTGCGTCAAGTAGCTCCGGAGCTTTATGATCCAGCACCCCTCCTGAGGTTCCATCGTCAGGAGCAGCCGAGCCCCCGAGGCCGAGCCACAGACCAGGGCTCCCGAGGCAGGTGGCGGGGGGAGCTCCTCCCGAGGTTGAGCCGTATTTGATGGTAACGGCTGGGCTGAGGGCTTGAAGAGCCGCTCCTCGAAGACGCCAGGCTCCTGAGGTAACCGCCTGGACGCTCGTTTGGCGATGTCATCGGCCTCCTGATTGGTGCCGCGGGGCACATGCTGTAACTCCAGTCCCCAGAACTGCTTCTCCATTCTGTGGACCTCCGCACGGTAGGCTTCCATGTGCTCGTCCTTCGGCTCATACACCTTGTTGGAGAAATTGACGAGGAGTTGCGAGTCGCCCTTGATGGTCAGGCGCTTCACCCCCAGAGCAGCCGCGGCCTTCAAGCCAGCTATCAAACCTTCATACTCCGCTATGTTGTTGGAGACCTTCTCGTCGTGCTGGAAACAGAGCTGCACAGTGTAGTAGAGCTTGTCTTGAGTGGGCGATACAAGCACTGCCCCAGCCCCAGCGCCATGCCTGGAGAACGCCCCGTCGAAGTGCATGACCCAGCCTTCGGGCGCCTCGCTCCCCGGGAAGAGGGACCGATCCTCTTCTGCCTTGAGGCCTGGTGCCTCAGTTCATTCTGCCACGAAGTCTACCAATGCTGCTCCTTTGATGACCCTGGTTGTGCTGAACTCGAGCTGGAACGCCTGCAGCTCTATGTTCCACTCCGCGACCCTTCCGGCTGAGTTAGGGCTCCTGAGCACCCTCTCCAGGGGGTAATATGAGAGGACCTTGATGGGATGGGCTTGGAAGTAATGACGTAGCTTGCGCGAGGCTACCAGCAGCGCGAGGAGGAGCTTCTGAGGCATCGGGTACCGTGCCCTCGCGTCCCGTAGCACCGTGCTAACAAAGTAAACTCGGTGCTCAACTTGGCTGGGAGCATCAGGGGTTGCCGCGCCCTCGGGAGGTATCGGCGCCTCACGAGGTGACGTGGCCTCCGGAGGTGGGCCGTCCGGTCGGGCTGCCTCTCCTGCCTCCGGTGCACTCCTCGGCAGCCGCCCCTCCTCAGCCGCGGCTGCGGCTTCTGAAGGCTTCCCTTGTTCCCATTTTGTCCTGCCTCGCGCCGCCGCTGCGGTCTTGATTTGGTGCTCCTCCCTAACTGCCACCAAGGCCGCGCTAGCGGAGTAGGGTGTGGCGGCGAGGTACAGCAGCAGGGGCTCCTGTGGGCGCGGAGCTACCATGACTGGGGGACTGGTCAGGTACCTCTTCAGGTCTTGAAACGCCTTATCTGCCTCTTCAGTCCATTCAAAGGGCCCCTTCTTCTTCATCAGCTGGAAGAAAGGCAGCGCTCGCTCCCCTAGTTTGGAGATGAAGCGCCCCAGTGCGGTCACGCGCCCAGTGAGCTTCTGCAGTTCTCTGAGGGTCTTGGGCGCACTCATGTCCTCGACGGCCTTGACCTTCTCGGGGTTGGCCTCGATGCCACGATGGGACACGAGGAATCCCAGGAGCTTGCCCGAGGGGACGCCAAACACACATTTCTCCGGGTTGAGCCTCAGGTTTACTGCGTCGAGGGTCGTGAAGGTCTCCTCTAGGTCTTGTATCAGGGTCTTGGCCTCCCGAGATTTCACTATGATGTCGTCAATGTAGGCCTCGACGTTCCTTTCGAGCTGGCCCAAGGTGATGTGCATCAGCCGCTGAAAGGTCGCCCCCGCGTTGCGCAGCCCGAACGGCATGCATGTATAGCAATATACCCCGCACGGGGTCAAGAAAGCGGTCTTCTCTACGTCTTCCACCGCCAGCTTGATCTGGTGGTACCCGGAGAAGGCGTCCAGGAAGCACAGCAGGTTGCATTCCGCAGTGGAATCGACAATCTGGTCTATGCGGGGAAGCGGGAACGGGTCTTGCGGGCATGCCTGGTTGAGGTTGGTGAAGTCGACGCACATGCGCTCTTTCCCTCCTTTCTTGGGCACGACGACAGGGTTAGCCAACCAATCCGGGTACCGAACCTCACGAATGACCCCGGCTGCCTCGAGCTTGCGGGTCTCTTGAGCAATGAAGGCCTGCTTCTCCGTGGATTGCCGCCTGGCCTTCTGCTTCACCGGGCGCACATTTGGGCATACGTTGAGGTGGTGCTCGATGACACTCCTGGGGATCCCTGCCAGCTGATCTGGCTCCCAAGCAAACACCTTCTTGTTTGTGCGCAAGAACTTGACCAAGGCCTCCTCCTGCTCAGGCTCAAGGTTGGCGCCTATGGTGAAAGTGGCGCTGGAGGACCCATCCTCATCGACTGGTATCTGCTTGGTTTCTGCTTTGTCCTGGGTGAATAGCTGCTTCTTCTTGGCAGGCGCAGCCCCCTTGGGCTCAGGGGTCTCCGCATCAGCGGGCCGCGCTGATGCCGCTGTCTTGAAGGCGAGCTGGAGCACTTGTAGGGCGCTCCCGACGTCCCCGCGCGCGACGAGGGGGCCGCTGCTCCCTGACATCTTCATGAGGTTATACGCTGGGTGCGTGGCGGCCATGAACTGGGCCAGCACCGGGTAGCCGAGGATGGCATTGTAGGGGAGGTCGATGGGGGCGATGTCGAAGTTGACCATCTCCGTGCGAAAGTTGTCGTAGGTGCCGAAGGTTACCGGGAGCCGGATCTGCCCCAGGGAGTCGGACGATCCGCCCCCGATGCCTGAGAAGGGTCGGCTGGGTCGCAGTTGCTCCCGAGGTATGCGGAGGAGGCTAAAGGTTTCGACCGAGAGCACACTGAGGCCTGCACCGCCATCGACGAGGGTCCTGGTGACGGCCACCTGGCAGATAGTGGGGGTGCACAGTAGGGGGAGTGCGCCCGAGCCGGCCGGGTTGGCGGGGTGGTCCTCCGAGCTGAAGGTCAGGCCGTCCTCGGGCACCACCTGGTCCGGGGGAGCCCCCTACCGTGCGGAAACGGCATTGACTCGGCGGGCGAAAGGCTTGATGTGGCGACTTGTGGGTGGACCTGCAAGCCGCCTGCGAGCCGCCTAGGAGGGCGAAAGGCTTGATGTGGCGAAAGGCTCTATGTGAACGTAGAGTTTATCACACCCGATCATCACATGGTGTCTCGGCACGACGAACTGTCGCAACGGTGCATACTCAGGGAGAACACTTATTCTTGAAATTTTAGTGCGGGATCATCTTATAATTCTACCGCCGTACTAAGCAAAATAGGATGCATAAAAGATAAACATCACATGCAATCAAAATATGTGACATGATATGTCCATCACCATCTTGTGCCTTTGATCTCCATCTCCAAAGCACCGTTATGATCTCCATCGTCACTGGCTTGACACCTTGATCTCCATCGAAGCGTTGTGGTCGTCTCACCAACTATTGCTTCTACAACTATCGCTAACACATAGTGATAAAGTAAAGCAATTACACGGCGTTTGCATTTCATACAATAAAGCGACAACCATAAGGCTCCTGCTAGTTGCCGATAACATTTACAAAACATGATCATCTCATACAATAACGTATATCACATCATGTCTTGACCATATCACATCACAACATGCCCTGCAAAAACAAGTTAGACGTCCTCTACTTTGTTGTTGCAAGTTTTACGTGGCTGCTACGGGCTTCTAGTAAGAACCGTTCCTACCTACGCATCAAAACCACAATGGTGATTTTTCAAGTTTTTTGTTTTAACCTTCAACAAGGACCAGCCGTAGTCAAATTCCATTCAACTAAAGTTGGGGAAACAGACACCCGCCAGCCACCTTTATGCAAAACAAGTTGCATGCCTGTCGGTGGAACCGGTCTCATGAACGTGGTCATGTAAGGTTGGTCGCGGTCGCTTCATCCAACAATACCGCCGAATCAAAATAAAACGTTGGTGGTAAGCAATATGAATATCACCACCGACAACTCTTTGTGTTCTACTTGTGCATATCATCTACGCATAGACCTGGCTCTGATACCACTGTTGGGTAACATAGCATGCAATTTGAAAAAATTTCCTACGCCCACGCAAGATCTATCTAGGAGATGCATAGCAACTAGAGGGGGAGAGTGTCTCCACGTACCCTCGTAGACCGAAAGCGGAAGCATTTGACAACACGGTTGATGTAGTAAAACTTCTTCTCGTTCCAACCGATCAAGCACCGAACGTATGGCACCTCCGAGTTCTGCACACGTTCAGCTCGATGACGTCCCTTGAACTCTTGATCTAGCAAAGTGTCAAGGGAGAGTTCCGTCAGCACGACAGCATGGTGACGGTGATGGTGAAGTGCCCCACGCAGGGCTTCGCCTAAGCACTACGAAGATATGACCGGTGGCGTAAACTATGGAGGGGGGCGCTGCACACGACTAACAATTGTTGGTGCGTGTTCTAGCGGTGCCCCCCTTCATATATATAGGTTGGAGGGGAGGAAAGGTGTCAGATTTCGGGTTCCGGCAGACCCTTAAGGTTCGAACACTGGGGTGCGCGCAGAGATTACGCCTTCAACCTCTCCCTCCCACAAGGATCTAAGCTACTGAAAGAAATGCACGAAAGACACGAGATTTATACTGGTTCGGGCCACCGTTGTGGTGTAATACCCTACTCCAGTGTGTGGTTTGTGGATTGCCTCTTGGGGCTAGTGAGGATGAACACTACAAGGAAGAACAGCCTCGCGAGGGTCTGTTCTTGGCTGGCGGATGAACTGCAAAGGGGGGCGCAGCTATCCCTCTCTCTCTCTCTCTCTCTCTCTCTCTGATGGTCTCGAGCCCAACGAACCAACCTTCGAACCCTCTGGCAGTGTGAGTGGCTAGTCCTATTTATAGAGGCCCTGGTCCTCTTCCCAAATATTGAGCGGGAAGGGATCCAACAATGGTGGGCTAATTTGAAGGGGGACAGCTAGTACACCTATCCTGTCAAAAGTAGTCTTCGCCTGCTAAAGGCTCTGGTGATGACGCCGCGCTGGGCTCCATGGTGACCTCCGTCTCGTAGTCCGTTGGCCTTGGTCTCGTTGCACCGAAGTGGCAACCTTTGCCTGATGCCTCGGTACCCCGCAGCTGCGCCTGTCCCCTTTGCACCGAAGAGGAAAGAAGGACGCTCCGCGTGCTGGCACCCGCCTGGTGCCTCCAGTCGTCATGGCTCACGTCATGGGAACCTCGCGAGGTACCCCGCCTCGATGTCTCCGTCTCCTCACGAGCCTGCCTGACGAGGCTTGGCCTGAGGAAGTGCCGTGTCGTCCGCCTCGCGAGGCTTGGCCCCTCGCGAGGGTCTTGAGTCTTGCGCTGATGAAGATGGGCCGTGTTGGGCCCCCACTTGAGCCACGCCGCAGGCCGCAGGCAGGCAAGTCTGGGGACCCCCGTTCCCAGAACGCCGACAAGAGGAAGCCAAGGGGGCACCCCAAGTAGGAGGAATCCTACTTGGGTGCCTCCCAATTCGGCCTCTCCCCTTTCCTATTCCTATTCGGAGTAGGAAGGGAAGAGGGGGAAGGAAGAATCCTATTCCCTTTTTGCTTTCCTCCTTCCCCTTTCCTTCTCCAATTTGGACAGCCCATATGGGAGGGGTGCACCAGCCCCTTTGTGGCTGGTGTGTTTCCCCTCTTGGCCCATAAGGCCCATATCTTTTGCCGGGGGTGCCCGAAACCCCTTCCGGTAACCCGATAAATACTCGGTGCATCTCGTAACACTTCTGGTGTCCAAATACCATCGTCCTATATATCAATATTTACCTCTCTACCCTTTCTAGACTCCTCGTCATGTCCCTGATCTCATCCAGGACTCCGAACAACATTCGGTCACCAAATCACATAACTCATATAATACAAAATCGTCATCGAACGTTAAGCGTGCGGACCCTACGGGCTCGAGAACTATGTAAACATGACTGAGACATCTCTCCGGTCAATAACCAATAGCGGAACGTGGATGCTCATATTGGCTCCCACATATTCTACAAAGATCTTTATTGGTCGAACCGTAATGACAACATACATTACTCGCTTTGTCATCGGTGAGATTCGATCGGCGGTATGTTCATACCTAGTTCAATCTCGTTACCGGCAAGTCACTTTACTCGTTTCGTAATACATCATCCCGTAACTAAATCATTAGTCACATTGCTTGCAAGGCTTATTATGATGGGCATTACCGAGAGGGCCCAGCGATACCTCTTCGATACTCGGAGTGACAAATCCTAATCTCAATCTATGCCAACCCAACAAACACCTTCACAGATACTTGTAGAGCATCTTTATAATCACTGAGTTACGTTGTGACATTTGATAGCACACAAGGTATTCCTCCGGTATACGGGAGTTGCATAATCTCATAGTCGAAGGAATATGTATTTGACATGAAGAAATCAATAGCAATAAAACTGAACGATCAATATGCTATGCTAAGTGATGGGTCTTGTCCATCACATCATTCTACTAATAATGTGATCCCGTTCATCAAATGACAACACATGTCTATGGTTAGGAAACTTAACCATATTTGATTAACGAACTAGTCTAGTAGAGGCTTGCTAGGGAGACGGTGTTTTATCTATGTATCCACACATGTATCAAGTTTCCGGTTAGTACAATTCTAGCATGAATAATAAACATTTACCATGATATAAGTAAATATAAAATAACAAATTTATTATTGCCTCTAGGGCATATTTCCTTCAAGTACAAGTGAAGGCTAGCAAGAGATTGAGGAGCGACCAACTAGAGAGCAACAACAGTCATAAACATGCATTGAGATTAACCAACTTTAAGTACAAGCATGTGTAGGATATAAATCCCCATGAACATAAATATCATGGAGGCTATGTTGATTTTGTTTCAACTACATGCATGGACATGTGCCAAGTCAAGCCACTTAAATCATTCATAGGAGGATACCATCCTATCATACCACATCACAACCATTTTAAAAGCATGTTGGCACGCTAGGTAAACCATTATAAACATCTAGCTAATTAAGCAATGCATGAGTAACTATAATCTCTAATTGTCATTGCAAACATGTTTCATTCATAATGGGCTAAATCAATGATGATGAACTAATCATATTTACAAACACAAGATAGTTCGAGTTCATACCAGCTTTTCCTCATCTCAATCATTTCATCATATATCGTCATTATTGCCTTTCACTTGCATGACCGAACGATGTGGATAATAATAATAGTGCACGCGCATTGGACTAAGCTGGAATGTGCAAACATTTATTCAAAGGAGAAGACAAGGTAATATGGGCTCTCTTGTTAGATCAACAATAATGCATATGAGAGCCACTCAACATTTTCATCGTGGTCTTCTCCTCTCGACCCAAAGAAAGGAAAAAGAATTTCAAAGAAACACACTGAAATGTTTTTGGAGTTTTTGTTTTTCTGAAGAAAGTAAAAACAAGAACGAGAAAAGCTCCCAACAAGTAAAAGAAGAACGTGAAATATTTTTGGGTTTTCTTTTAATATACTACTACTAACTAAACATGGGAAGGAAACTAAAAAGAAGCTACAAGTATTTTTTTTGATTTTTCTTACAATTTTTCAAACACACAAGAAGAAAGCAGGAAAAGAAAATTAACTAGCATGGATAATACAATGAAAAAGTATGAACACCGACAACTGAATTGAGTGTGTGAACATGAATGTAATGTCGGTGAGAAATACATACTCCCCCAAGCTTAGGCTTTTAGCCTAAGTTGGTCTAGGCCCACGGCTGGCTTGGCGGATATCCAAAGTTGTAGTCGGGGTTGTACTGGGATGCGGCAGCTACTGCCTGGAGGGCTGCAACATGGAGGCGAGTGGCCTCCACCTCTCTCTTGTACTCGTTCGCCTCGTCTCTAGTTATAAAATGTCTCCGTTTTTCCTGAAATTTAAAGAAGGCAGCAGCAGGAAGGATAATATGGACAGAGTGCTGCCTGTCAAAGATTAGTCGGTACAGGAGGGACTATTCGTTCCTCACAAGAAATTGGTAGCATACTAAAGCATTATAATCAAGAAAAGCAGGTGGTAACTCAATGTCCTTCCCCCTTATGGGTACTTTAAGAAAATTAGCTAAACGGGTTGCATAAATCCCACCAAATAAATCTCCATCTTTAGCATTAAGATGTAACCTCCTCGCAATAATGGCCCCAAGTTATATCGTTTATCACCCAACACCTCACACTTGAGGAAACTAATATCTGATGCACAAAGGTGGCTATGATCATGTTTACTATTAATGCATCTTCCTATAAAGAGAGCAAAATAATGTATGGCAGGAAAATGAATGCTCCCCATGGAAGCTTGTGTAATACTTCTAGTTTCTAGCTCCCATAGTAATGCTAGCAAGGAAATCATTATACTCATTTTTGCGAGGCTCGCTATGAGTGCCCCATTGTGGAATTTTGCATGCAGTGCTAAAATCTTCAAGGTCCATGGTATATGACTCATCATAAAGATCAAATAAAACAGTGTGGGTATTGCGTTGAGATGTAAACTTAAACCTTCGCACGAATGAATCAGTGAGTTGATAATATTGCGGACAGTTATCTGATACGAAGTCTTCAAGATCAGCATTCTGTACATACGCATCAAATTCCTCTTTGAAACCTGCATGAACCATGAATTGATCCGACGACCATTCGCAAGGCCGTACTTGAGCTTCCCTTAGTGGTTCAAGATCCGGCTCATGTATCGCGAGCCTTGGGGCTTGCTTCCTCGAGGAACCACCTTAGTATATTTTCCTAAACATTTTTCTTCCTCTGGAAAATTTCTGAAATTTTTAGTGACTCAAAATAAAAGTGAAGCAAACTCAACAAAATTAATAGCGACTACTCCTACAAGTGTCTAGCGGCTATATCATGCATCAAAGCTACTTTGGACCATATAAATTTGACATGCAAGATCAAGAACAAGGTCACCAAAGCAGCAAAAATTGCAACAAATAAAGCACTAGAAAAAAATATATAATTGGACCATTGGAGGAGTCACATACCGAAGAACAATCCCCCAAAACAGTTTTGCAAATGGAGCTTTGCACGAGGAGATCGAAAATGGCAGCAAGATGAGCTAGAACACGGATTTGAGAACAAGATGATTTTTCTGGAGGAAGACAAAGTGGATGGGTGCTGGAATAACTGAGGGGGCCTACGTGGGACCTACAAGGTAGGGGGCGCCCCCACGGGGTAGGGCGTGCCCTCCACCCTTGTGGCCCACTGGTGCAGCCCCCTGGTGCATGTTCAGTGCTAGAAATTCTAAAATATTCTATAAAAAATCATACTGAATTTTCAGGCCATTTGGAGATCTTTTATTTCCGGGACATTTTTATTGCACAAATAATTCAGAAAACAAATAGAAAATACTATTTTTCTTTATTTATTCTAAAAAACAGAAAGTAAAAAGTGGGTACAGAAAGTTGTGCTTTCTAAATTCATTCATCTCATGCTCATCAAAAGGAATCTATTAACAAGGTTGATCAAGTGTTATTAACAAACTTCTTCCGAATGACATGAAACCAAAGAATTTTCGAATAACACTAGGTTACCTCAACAGGGATATGCATGTCCCCAACAATAAGAATATCATATTTCTTTTTGACAGTAGGAAGAGGGAATTCAAAACCTCCAATAGTAATAGTTGAAATTTTTCCAATAGAATTGATACTATGAACTTGAGGTTGTTTCCTCGGAAAGTGCAGTGTATGCTCATTACCATTAATATGAAAAGTGGCATTGCGCTTGTTGCAATCAATAACAGCCCCTGTAGTATTCAAAAAGGGTCTACCTAGGATGATCGACATACTGTCGTCCTCAGGAATATCAAGAATAACAAAGTCCGTTAAGAGAGTAACGTTTGCAACCACAATAGGCACATCCTCACAAATACCGATGGGTATAGTAGTTGATTTATCAACCATTTGCAAAGAGATTTGACTAGGTGTCAACTTATTCAATTCAAGTCTACGATATAAAGAGAAAGACATAACACTAACACCGGCTCCAAGATCACATAAAGCAGTTTTAACACAGTTTCTTTTAATGGAGCATGTTATAGTAGGTACTCCCGGGTCTCCTAGTTTCTTTGGTATTCCACCCTGAAAAGTTTAATTTGCAAGCATGGTGGAAATTTCAGCTTCTGGTATCTTCCTTTTATTTGTAACAATATCATTCATATACTTAGTGTCGGTGTCAAAACCGGCGGATCTCGGGTAGGGGGTCCTGAACTGTGCGTCTAAGGCGGATGGTAACAGGAGGCGGGGGACACGATGTTTACCCAGGTTCGGGCCCTCTCGATAGAGGTAATACCCTACTTCCTGCTTGATTGATCTTGATGATATGAGTATTACAAGAGCTGATCTACCACGAGATCGTAGAGGCTAAACCCTAGAAGCTAGCCTATGGTATGATTGTATGTCGTCCTACGGACTAAACCCTCCGGTTTATATAAACATCGGAGGGGTCTAGGGTTACACAGAGTCGGTTACAAGGGAGGATATCTACATGTCCGTATTGCCAATTTTTCCTTCCATGCCAAGGAGAGTCCCATCCGGACACGGGACAAAGTCTTCAATCTTGTATCTTCATAGTCCAACAGTCCGGCCAAAGGATATAGTCCGGCTGTCCAGAGACCCCCTAATCCAGGACTCCCTCAGTAGCTCCTAAACTAGGCTTCAATGATGATGAGTCCGACACGCAGATTTGTCTTCGGCATTGCAAGGCGGGTTCTTCCTCCGAATACTCCATAGAAGATTTTGAACACAAGGATCGTGTCCGGCTCTGCAAAACAAGTTCCACATACCACCATAGAGAGAATAGTATTTTCACAAATCTAATCTGCTGACACGTTTGACAGCATGACATCATACCACGGCCCGTTCATTATTCGAACCATTTTTCTCAACCAGCACTGCACATATCACGAGGCGGTTTTCTTGACACGTCTTATCGAAGCAGAGATCATGTTCCCCTTATTACGGGATTCTCATCAATACGGACGTGGGTAACCCAATCATGTCCATTCGTATGACTCCTCGATTTTAGGCAAGTCCCAAGCGGCCACGAGGAGGACGCTTGATATTCACCCTCTTTATAAAGAGGCCAAGGCCTGTCCTTTTTTTCCCTCTCGTACTCAATCGAATCCTTCCCCTGCCTCGAGTTCCAACACCCAAGGCTCAGGTCAGGCGCTTCAGACCTTCAACCATGTCCGGATCCAACCTTCAAGGTCGGTGGATGCCTTCCTTTCTCACAGAGGAAGACATCAAGATGCAAAGAGAGGCCAGGTATTTGACCCGCGAAATCTCGCATAGGCTGCCTGCTCGAGGGCAGGTCATTCCCACTCCCGAACCCGGTGAGAGCGTTGTATTCATCTCTCACTTCCTCCGAGGGCTAGGCCTCGCTCTGGATCCCTTTGTTAGGATGCTCATGTTCTATTATGGGCTGGATTTCCATGACCTGGCCCCGGATTCCCTCCTTCATGTCTCGTCGTTCATCATCGTGTGTGAGGCCTTCCTTCGCATTACCCCACACTTCGGCCTGTGGCTCAAGACTTTCAATGTGAAGCAGAAGATGATCGGGGGCGGCATGCAGAGTGCGGAGGTGCCGCAGTAAGCAAAAGCGCCAATGTTCCATGGCCACAGGGTTCCTTCCCAGAAGTGTCTAGTTTATGGCAACGGGAGTGGTTTTATATCACAGCTCCCCGGAGTACCAAGTGGGTAGCCGCCCCTGCCTTTCACTCGGGCCCCCACCACAACTGATGTCATGGATCAACAAGGGGCTGTACTGGGGGCCAGTAAATGATGTGCCAATATTGCAGAGTCGCATCCGAGATCTCCTTGAGAGAGATGTCAACATGGTCATGCTAATGCAAGTCATGCTAGTTCGTCAAGTCCCGCCTTGCAAATGTCGACCCCTCCGTATGTGGGAATTCAACCCGGAAGGACCGCGAACTATTCAACACTTCCTCGACATGACGCTCGAAGAGATGTACAAATTTTTCTTTGGACCACAAATAAAGTGTCCGGACACCACCGAGGATGCGGGTCTGAGCTGTAATCGCCCAGATACCAAAGTAAGTAATCCCGTGGCTGAGCATGCTATCTTTTTATTTATCACAACATCATTCTAAAAATTCGCTCTTTGACCAGGACTGGGTAACAAAGGCGAAGATGATCAGGTGTTCGGCCCCCCTTCCCGAAGGCTCGGCCAATCCAGTACTAGCCAGAATGCTCGAGCCGGCGCCTTATTAGGCGCCCTCAGGGGAAGATAAAGGGGGGAATAAAGAGGCTGAAAGTAGGCCTCACTCATTATCCATCCAAACCAGGGGAATTAGCGCCTCCACAAAGGAGGATAACCAGGGAGAAGAATCGAAAATTCCCTCTCCCCAAGGAAGGAAGAGGACCACCTCTGAAGACCCAGAAACAAAGGTTTCCAAACGGGGGAAGAAATCTTCACCAGAGGGTCTTGCCTCGGAGAGTACTCTTGCCGCACAGTGCCCACAAGGGGATCAGCCCTCTACCGAGCTGTAAGTAAAAAAAAGTACTTGATAGTAAAAATATCCTACATTACTTCTGAAGACAATAACCGAAGCATATATCTTGTAGTTCGGATTGTAGCCCTTCTCGGCAGAGTTCGTCTTTGGGGGATCTTCTTTCGGAGATGATGGAGAGCGAAACACCTCCCCATGCCACCCCGCCTCATGAGGCGGGCGACCCTGAAGTGTCTTTGCGGAGGGTTTCTCCTGATCCGCCAAGGCCAGAGGGTAATCCCTCGGCCACCGAAGTCCTTAGTATTCGGCTCCTAAAGAGAGCAGCAGAAAGAGTCCGGAACCATCCGGTGTGCGTCGGACACACTGAAGGATCTTCTGGAGCAAGCGTCCATCTCATAAGCGCATCATACGCTGATGGGTACGGTGATTGAGAGGATTTCATCCACCGAAAGTGGGTTGCATGAAGCTTTTATGAGTCTGCTGAAAGGCTTTGAGGTACGTGAAATAGTGTATGTTTTTGACAGTATCGCACACGTTAGGTGCGCCCTATGCAGATAGTAGCCCCTGGGACTCTGGTTGTCGTCGAGAATGGCAGCAAACAGAGGATCATAGTCCCAGGTAATAATTAGTCCGCCTTCATGTGCAGGTGGCTAAAGGTCCGGTGGCTAGCCGGACTGGTGAGTTTGCCAAGCTGAAGCGGCAACTTGATGCGGCAGATGCCGACATCGTGCTTGTCAACAAGCGGCTCGACGAGGCATAGTGTATGTGATTTCTTCAGTGATCAACACATAGTAAGAGGAGCATGATGCTAGTATCTTTAATATGTTGTGACTGCAGATGGAGCTGCCGCCGTGGAGACCCTTCGGGCGGAACATGCCCGAGCCAAGGAACAAGCCAGGAATAGTGATGCGGCCGCTCTAAAGGCGGTCGAAGAGCTGAGGGCCAAACAGGCTGCGCATTGCCAAAGCAAGGAAAAAATAGCCAAGATGGCTATTGAGTTGAAAGATGTCGCCGACCATTACCAGCTTCTTGAAAAAGAAAGTCAAGCGAAGGCGACGGGCCTGGAGAAGGCCATGGTAGCAGCCAAGGAAGCCCGCTCTAAAATCAGAGCAACAAAGGAGGAGCTGCGTCAAGCTGGAGATATCGCGGCTGGGAAGCCCTTTTTGTTGCGGACGAAGTTCAGAGATCCGAAGTATGCCCCTCTTGATCAACTATGGAGTTCTGCAGACGCATATGTGGATTTGGCAGCCAGTGTTGCTGATCCGGCCGAGTACTTCAAGGATCAAAAAGATCGTGAAGTGGAAAGGCTATTCTGGTCACAGTTCCATGTTCCAGTGCGTCCGCTACTGTTGAATGAGCAAATGGACGAGTGGGCCGAGCTCCATAGGTTATCCGGGCTTGCATGAGTGAAAGTGCGTTATATCGACTAGAGGGGGGGGGTGAATAGGCGATTTTTATGAATTCTTCACTTAGGAATTTGCAGGTGAGGAAATTCCTTAGCGAAGGACTACTAGCAGCGGAATAAGTACTCAAAAGTAAACATAACAGAGCACAAGCATAGTCATCATGATGAAAAGAAGAAAGGCACAGAGTACAGAAAGCGTAAGCACAGGATAACACCGAAAGAAGACAAACAGACTAAAGAAATTGAACTGAGGAATTTGAGAAAGTCTTCAGCCAAAGTCTTCAAACACAGATATGAACAAGCACTCAACACAGTTATGAGGAAATGAAAGAGTCGAGGAAATATAACTAGTGAGCTTGGTGAAGACAATGATTTGGTAGACCAGTTCCAACTGCTGTCTCAGTTGTACATCTGGTTGGAGCGGCTTGGTATTTAAAACTGAGGATACAAAGTCCCGGACACACAGTCCTCACCGTATTCTCCTTGAGATAAGGTCACACAGACCTTGCCCAATCACTCGAGGTAAGTCTTCAGGTGACTTCCGAACCTTCACAAACTTGGTCACTCGGCGATCCACAATTCCTCTTGGATGCTCTAGACCTTGATGCCTAACCGTCTGGAAGAAGCACAGTCTTCAAAGGTAACAAGCGTCGGATCCATGCAGGATCAATCTCTTCAGTGATGCTCAATCACTTGGGGTTTGTAGGTGTTTGGGTTTGGGTTTTCCTCACTTGATGATTTTTGCTCAAAGTCCTCGGAGGATGGGATGCTCTCAAATGACAATTGTCAGTTTCTCTCGGAGCAGCCAACCAGCTAGTGGTTGTAGGGGGCGGCTATTTATAGCCTAGGGAGCAGCTCGACATGATAAGACATAAATGCTCTTCAATGATATGACCGTTAGGTGGGTAGATATTTTGGGATAGTTGGCGCATAGCACAACAACAGTCAGAATTTTGAGTAGCAAAATCCTCAGGGCTATCATGTTCCTCACTGTGTAGGTAATCCGCACTGGCGAATTCCTAACTCCTCAGTTAGAACAAATTCCTCAAAGACCAGAAGAACTTCGTCTCTGTCATTGAAGAATATGACTGAACTGTATGAGATTTCCAATGGCTTCACTCGAAGGGATTGGTAGGTGTAACATTTTGAGTTGAGCATCACATGGAAATTTTTCCTTAGTATTTCCTCGACCCCCTTTAATAGTACGGTGTTTCCTATGACTCAATAAAGAGAAAATGAGACTATGAAAACAAAAGTCTTCACGCTTCATGTTCCTCGGATGAATACCAAGTCTTGAGGATTGCACCAATTTCTTCACTTTCAAAGTCTTCAGAAAGTCTTCAGAAATCCATAGTCTTCAGTCGAAGAACTTAATTTTTAGGGGCCAACTTTCTCTGTAAATATCAAACTCCTCATAGACTTATAGACCTGTGTACACTTAAAAACACATTAGTCCCTTAACCTATAAGTCTTCAATACACCAAAATCACTAAGGGACACTAGATGCACTTACAATATCCCCCTTTTTGGTGATTGATGACAATATAGGTTAAGTTTTCAACGGGGATAAACATATGAAGTGTAAATACTGATATTGAGGAATTTGATTGCAAGATATAGAAGAACTCCCCCTGAAGATGTGCATGATGAGGAATTTACTTTTGAAGCATTGCACACTTGAAGAGTAGAATCATGGAGATCTCCCCCTATATCTTGTAATTCATACACGCATTTGACATATCATAATGAAGAATTTGAAATGCATGATTAAATATGGTGACTGATGTAATTCAGCATGCATGCATTAACATATATGAGGAATAAGCATGCAGAAAAAACACCAAAAGTATCAGAGCACCATCGGGTTTAAGTTTACAACTCGATCCAATAAAGTTTCAGAAGAACAAGAGTTGTAACTTAGCAAAAAACGCCCATATAGACAGACCCGCTTGAAGACTAACTCAAAATTCTCCCCCTTTGTCATTGAATGACCAAAAGGATTGAAAATGAGGACTAACGCCCCTGAAGAATATCAAGTTGATGAAGGAGCGCCAACGTTGATGGGGTCGTTTATCATGGAAGGGCCTGCTGCAGTGGTGTCAAGTCTTCATGCTCGTCGGTGTCGCGCGATGAAGAATAGGAGCTGGACACCAAGGGAGGAACCTTGACCTTCTTGTATTTCTTCGGTGGAGGTGCAGACCAGTCAAAATCTTCCTTGAGACCCATTTTCTTAAGATCTTCTTCACCATACAGATGTGCAGAATGGCCCAGGTGCGACCGAAGACTTCATGGAGGTAGTAATGGTTTTTCTTCACTGCATTGTGTGTAGCAATCATGTTGTGAAGAAATGAACCAAACTGACGCTTAACCCATTTATGGTTTCGATCCACCTTCTGGTGAAGACTAAGCAGAAGCTCACGGTCAGTCATCACATGAGGAGAAGTGGCTTGAGGAGTAGACTTGGGTGCATTGGCAGCAGAGTCATGTGTGGCAGAGTCATCATTGGTGGAATAAGATGCAGCTTTGCGAAACTGACCATCCAATGGACGAATGCCTTCATCAATGACAGCAGGAGCCTTGCCCTTTTCATCAGTTGAAGCAAAAGCCTGCTTGAGGACTTCAATCGGGGGCAGATTGGTAAGGTGATTCTGAAAATCAGCCTTGTAGTTGAGTGAAGACCTTGTCTTGAGGAATCTCATAATCCAAGGTGCATAAGGCTTCAGCTCAAATAGAGAAAGTGCAACATTTGCCAGACATGAAGAAATCATGATAGTTGATAGGAATGCTATGTATGATGTTGAATAGCAGATTCTTCATGATGCCAACTATTTCCTCATCACATGAGTCATGGCCTTTGATGGGACTCATTGTCCTCGTCAGAATGCGATAGACAGTCCGAGGCACATATAGTAATTCCTTCATGAGGAATTTGGTTCATGGGGCCTGACCTGGCTTCAAAGGTTTCATCAGTACTTGCATGTAGTGACTTGTAAGCTCAGGTTCACTATAGATGCAACAAGCAGCTTCAAGGGGAGGACTGAGTGGTAAAGCACAAAGCAATTCAGTAGCTGGTGCCTTGTAGTGAGTGTTTTCAGACATCCAGTCCAGCACCCATGAATTGACATCTTCAGAATCTCCTATGATGTGCAGCATCGCATAAAATTGAAGAATGAGTTCTTCATTCCAATCACAGATGTCAGTGCAGAAATTTAATAGTCTAGCATCGTGAAGAACATTGAGGACTGGCTCGAAGCACGACAGAGATTCCATATCCACGTGAGGAATGTGCTCATGGTAGAAGATTTTGTCTTTGTTAAACAACACCGAGGAATAGAAAGTAGCCTAGCTGGCAGTCTAGAAACGCCTTTTCCTAATGCGAGCAGAGTCATAGGGGTTGTAGTCTGTGAAGAATACGTGCTCGCCAAAGAAATCATCAACCTTGAATTTTTGCTTCCAGGAGAATGGATCCTTTGGCTTGGGTAGAGGAGTGTCAGTGAGTTGCATCATAACCTCAGGAATCGCAATCTCAGGTTCTTTAGGCGGAGGAATTTCTGGTTCCGCTTCAGTGGCAGTCTGCGTCTTCAGATGTTCAGCAGCAGCAGTTTCTTCAGCACTAGTGGCTGGAATTTCTTCATGCACAGATGAAGTGGGTTGAGTTTCTTCAGAGCCCATTTGAACAGTTTGTGTAGGGGACTGAGGTATTTGCTGTAAAGGTGTGAACAGTGGAGAGTTTGGATGCTGATTTTCCCAAAATTCATCACTTAGCACAAGTGTGGTGCAGCAAATGTCCACATCTTCTTCTTCCATTTCTTCAACACCAGCCTCTTCAGCTGTGAACTGAGGCATAGGCGAGGAAACAACTGGTGTTGAAGGGATTTGATCCGCTTCAATTTCTTCATCCATCTGCTCTAGCGAAGCAGCAGAGGGATTCTCTTCATCGGATTCACTTGGAATCACATATTCTTCATCAAAAGGAACAAGGTCCTTTGATGGCATGGTTGAGATAGGAACATCATCAATGGGGTTTGCAAATGATCTAGTCAATGGCTTCATCTTCTTCTGAGCTGAAGAATTTGAAGTAGCTGATGCTTTCCTTTTCTTCACAGCTGCACGCTCTGCAGCCTTGGTCTTCTTCACATCTGATGCAGATGGAAGGATCGGAGTTGGTGTAGGCGTAGGAGGAGAAGAGGAATCTGGTTGATTTTCTTCAGGCACAACTGATGCAGTTGCCCTGACTTATTCATTTTCTTCAGGTGCACCACTAGTGGATGCCCTGGCAATTTCTTCAGCGGCTGGAATGCAGTCATCAGCCCTGGAACTCACATTTTCTTCAGTAGCCTGAGAGTCATCAACGGTGCTGGCATGTTCTTCAGTTGGCTGAGCAGATGCTTCAGCCTGAGGAATTTCCTATTGCGATGGAGCTGCAACATTGGAGGTGAACTTCTCAGTCAGTTTAACAAACCTGACCTTGGCTCCTTGCCAATCAGCATAGTAGGCTTTGAAGTCATCGCTGAGGGTTTTGATTTCAGACTGGATTTTTACAAGTTCATCAGTTGTCATAGTGACAACGTTGATCTTCAGAAATTTCTCCTTCTTATATTGCGCTTTCTTGATCTTCCTAGCCTTCTCATATTTCCATTTTTCTTCTTGGATGAAATGGATCAGCATGTGACTTTGGCTAGGAGTCAAGTTGAAATCAGGCATGGGAGTGTTTGGGTCCTTGTGCCAGAGATCAATATAGTCGAGGATCAACCTTGGATCCAAAAGCAATGGCACATTTGTGCCTTTGGCTCTAGCGGCCCTAACTTGCCTATCTCTGATGATCTCAGCAAGTTCTTCATCATCAGCTTCGTCTTCTTCAAACGGCACTTGGAAGGCGACCTGCTTCTTTTGAGGACTAGGGCGAGGACCTCGTCCAGCAGTGGCCTTTGTCTTCAGCAGAGAGGGTCTGTTGAAGAATTGGGTGCAGCTGAGGAACTAACTGAAGCTCCTGAGGCAATAGAGATGTCTATAGTGCTTTGGCACGTGGCAAGATGCACAGGTGCAGTGGACTTTGTCGGAGCAACTAAGGACTTTGGAGGAGCTACTGAGGACTTTTGAGGAGCTGAGGATTTTGGAGGAGCAGGAGCAACATGAGGAATTGGCCTTGAAGGCTTTGAAGATTCTGGCCGTGAGGGCATTGCTGAGGTACTTGGTCCTGAGGGAACTGAAGGCGAAACACTTGGCTTGTGCGCATGCTTCTTTGACATGTCCTTCTTAGGCTTGACAGAGGCCTCAGCGGCAGCAGCACCACCAGCAGCAGAGTCTTCGTTGAACTTCCTCACAGCTTCTCTGGCTTGTCTAGCCAACTTGGCCTGGCACTTGGCCCATTCATCAGGATAATCCTCACCACGCTTGAGGCTGGTGGGATCAGCTATTTGGCCAGGTGCCAATGGAGGTCTTGGGCATGGAGAATTGAGTGCGAATTTCTTCATGTATTCGGGAGTAACATATCTGTATTCCCTCCACTCTCTTGCCCATCTCCTCTCTATCCTCTATATGCGCACCTTGCGCTGATTTTTGTCCTCTTTTCCAAATTTGGCCTCATCAGGAGTGCAGTAATCTTTGTATATGTCATCACGGATTTCAAACGCTGTGTTGACCTCAGGCGTGTTTCCTCCTTTCTGTGGCTTATTACCATCAGCCATTTTCTTCAGTAGAGGAATTTGAACAATCGAATTCTCTGAAGAAGTATGCAATTTTTCTTCAAGGAACACTACAAATGAGTTAAGTTCATGAGAACCTAGTGATTCAACAGTGGACATGAGTACCTGTGAATAGAGTATAGTTGCGAGGAATTTGGAGAGGTCATATGCGTTCTCAGAAGGTTTTGTAAAGAGAAGTGAGGCAGGGGAAGGGGGTATTTATAGCCATGGTGAAAAACTATTCGCCCGAAGAAATTGGACGAACGTGCCCCTGACCCTTCTCATTCGCATGACATGTGTCACCCACATACTGAGAAGTGGAGATTGTGTTAGATCATGGGTGAATAGATAAGTATATCGTGGGATGCGGAATAGTTTGAGCGGCAAAGCCGAAAATTTAGATAAGATAGGTTTTAACGTTCCGTTCGCAATTTCTTCAGCTGACAAGGACACAGTGAAGATTTTGAACGAGTGTCAAATAGAACGCACATGAAGAATTTGTGAACAGATTGGGTTGAGTATAGCATAGAGGGGAAAGTGTCCGATCACATTCACTTAGCAGAAAAACCAACTTGAAGAAATAGCCATAAGTGAATGCTGTAGAGGACATAAACTCATATATATATATATATATATATATATATATATATATATATATATATATATATATATATATATATATAGCCAATGAAGAAAAAACAACGAAAACAGTGAAGACTATGCAAAGTTGAAGAATTTGAACAACTGAGGAATTTCAACTTTTGCTGGTGGCGTGACCCACCGTATAAGAATGATGATTTCAGACACCGCGTACAATTGTCGTAGGGTTCTGAGAATCAAATTCTTCATTAATTTCTTCACACTTAGAGTGTTATTCTTCATTGATTGAAGAAAAACGTTTCTTCATGTGTTGCACATCTAAGTCATCAATTTTGCATAAGTGTTAGGATGAGTGTCCTTTTCAAAGAACATTCGGAGATTCTAAGATATTTAGCTCACACCGCAACTTGCTAAATATCTTCTCATCCAAGGGCTTTGTGAAGATATCGGCTAGCTGTTCTTCAGTCTTCACATGCTCAATAGAAATGTCGCCCTTCAACACATGATCACGAAGAAAATGATGACGAATCTGAATGTGCTTTGTCTTCAAGTGCCGAACTGGGTTGTGAGCAATCTTGATGGCACTCTCATTGTCACAGAAGAGAGGCACATTCTTCATGTTGACGCCGTAGTCCTTGAGAGTTTGCTTCATCCATAGCAATTGAGCATAGCAAGAACCAGCGGCAATGTACTCAGCTTCAGTAGTAGATAGTGATACACAATTTTGTTTCTTCAAGGACCAACAGACCAAAGATCGTCCAAGGAAATGACATGTACCAGATGTTGACTTGTGGTCCACACGATCACCAGCATAGTCAGAGTTAGAATATCCAATGAGGTCAAAAGCCGAGCCCTTGGGGTACCATAATCCAAGTGTTGGTGTGTGAGCTAGATATCGAAGAATATGCTTCACAGCCTTATGGCGTGATTCCTTCGGTGTATCTTGAAATCGGGCACACATGCAAACACTAAGCATTATATCTGGCCTAGATGCACATAGGTACAATAAAGAACCAATCATGGAGCGGTATACCTTATGATCGAAGTCAATACCATTTTCATCAGTGCACAGATGGCCATTTGTGGGCATAGGAATTTTGTCACCTTTGTAATCTTGCATGCCGAATTTCCTTAGTACATCCTTGAGGTATTTCTCCAGAGATATGAATATGCCATTGAGTTGTTGACGAATTTGAAGACCTAAGAAGAATTTCAATTCTCCCATCATAGACATTTGATATTCTTCACTCATCATATAGGCAAATTCATCACTATAACGTTGGTTAGTACAACCAAAGATAATATCATCAACATATATTTGGCACACAAACAATTCACCATCATAAGATTTAGTGAAAAGAGTAGGGTCGAGTGAACCGGGTTTGAAGCCTTTCTTCATAAGGAATTCCTTCAAAGTATGATACCACGCCCGTGGGGCCTGCTTGAGGCCATAGAGGGCCTTATTGAGTCTGAAGACTTTGTTAGGATTCTTTGGATCTTCAAAACCTGGGGGTTGAGCAACATATACTTCTTCCTCAAGCTTACCATTAAGGAATGCACTTTTCACATCCATTTGATATATAGTGATATCATGATGGTTAGCATAAGCAAGTAATATGCGAATAGCCTCAAGTCTAGCAACATGTGCAAAAGTTCCATCAAAATCAATTCCTTCAACCTGTGTGTAGCCTTGAGCTACAAGCCGTGCCTTATTCCTTACTACAAGGCCATTATCATCTTGCTTGTTGTGATAGATCCATTTTGTGCCAATGATATTGTGCTTGCGAGGATCTGTAAGTTTGACCAGTTCCCAGACGTTGTTGAGCTCGAACTGATGTAATTCTTCTTGCATGGCCTGAATCCACTCAGGCTCCAAAAATGCTTCATCTACCTTAGTGGGCTCTGTGATAGAGACAAAAGCATAGTGCCCACAAAAGTTAGATAAATGTGAAGCTTTTGAGCGTGTGAGAGGACCTGATGCTTTAATGTCATTGATGATCTTTTCAACTTGCACTTCTTTTGCAATGCAAGGATGAGCTGGTTGTCATTGAGGAATTTGATCAGCATTTTCTTCTGCACCATTTTCTTTAGTATTTTCTTTAGGTGCATTAGCTCGACATTCTTCATGTTCCGGAATGAATTCTTCAGCAGATTCTTCAGTAGGAATGACATCCTCAGTAGCCTTGAACTTGATAGTTTCCTCAGGTGCTGGTTCATCTACCACAGTAGGTAGGTGCTCTCTTTGCGAGCAATTAGTTTCATCGAACCGCACATCTACAGTTTCAACAACCTTGTGAAGAACGTTATTGAAGACTCTGTAGGTGTGCGAGTCCTTTCCGTAACCAAGCATAAAACCTTCATGTGCTTTCGGTGCAAACTTTGAGTTGTGATGAGGATCTCTAATCCAACATTTAGCACCGAAGAATTTGAAATAACTTACATTGGGTTTCTTATCAGTGAGGAGTTCATAGGCAGTCTTCTTGAAGAATTTGTGAAGATATACTCTGTTGATGATGTGGCACGCAGTTTCAATTGCATCAATCCAGAAATGACGAGGTGTCTTGTATTCATCAAGCATAGTGCGAGCCATCTCAACAAGAGTTCTGTTCTTGCGCTCCACGACGCCGTTCTGCTGAGGAGTATAAGGATCAGATAACTCATGAGTAATACCAAGTTCATCAAGATAGTCATCAAGACCATAATTCTTGAACTCAGTTCCATTGTCACTTCTGATGTGCTTGATCTTCACACCAAAGTTGGTTGAAGCCCTCGAGGAAAATTGCTTGAAGACTTCCTGCACTTCATGTTTGTAAGTAACGATGTGCACCCATGAGTATCGAGAGTAATCATAAACAATAACAAAGACATATAGAGATGCATCATTTGTAATAGCAGAATAATGATTAGGGCCAAAAAGATCCATATGAAGCAATTCAAACGGTCGAGTGGTAGTCATGATTGTCTTCGCTGTATGCTTGGCCTTGGTCATCTTTCCAGCTTCACAGGCTCCACATAAGTGATCCTTGAGGAATTTGACATTCTCGATGCCAATGACATGCTTCTTCTTTGCAAGCGTGTACAAATTCCTCATGCCTGCATGACCAAGTCATCGATGCCAGAGCCAGCCTTCTGAAGCTTTTGCAAGTAGGCACACGGCTGGTTGTGGTCCTGTAGAGAAATCAACAATATATAGGACTCCTCTCCTAAAGCCTTCGAAGACTTTGGAATTGTCAACTTCCATAACCACAACACAACGGTACTTGCCAAAGACAACAACCATATCAAGATCACAAGGCATTGAGACAAACATGAGGTTGTATCCTAAGGACTCAACAAGCATGACTTTGTCCATGTGTCGATCCTTTGTGATCGCAACCTTACCTAGACCTAATACCTGACTTTTGCCTTTGTCAGCAAAGATGATATGCTTCAGATGCGATGGTGATAAGGGAGCATCCATCAATAGATTCTTGTCACCAGTCATGTGATTTGTACATCCACTATCGAGGACCCACTCAGTGGCTTTGGGTTGATCATCCTGTAGATGAATTAGTGCAGCTTACGAACTCATATACTTCATCAGTGAAGAATATGACATCAATTCATCAGATCAATTTCAACAAGCAATGGAACAGATAAAGCAGTATGAGGACGTGAGAAATGAAAGTTCATTTCTTCATGGTTAGCCTGCGTCCTATCAGGCACACTCAGGTCTCCAGCAAATTCTTCAGACAATTACGTACGTCTGGAGACCTGACCCTGCAGAAGAGATTAGTTCCTTTTCTTCACCACCCACATCTGAAGGGGTGGCAAAGAGTTCATCACTTTGCGAGCTCCATACGAGAAAGGTGGCATAGAAGCCAGTCCATTTCGTTTCACATAAGAGGGGTTAGGATAAGCATATGAATAAGTAGAGAAATTCTTCGAGGACTTATGAACATAATGATTAGAAGAATAATGCTCATATTCATAGCCCTTAGCTCTTCCCCGTGAAACAGAGTTGTTAGCACGATGATATTCATATGAGGACTTTGATCCTTTTGAGGAATTTGGTCCATATGAAGAATTTGATCTGGGGTTCCTATTCTTCACAGGTGGTGTCCTGAGGACATTCACCTGAAGACTTTCAAGGCACCTTTTGGGAACCCAGATTTTCTTCATAGGGGAACCATTCCTGCAGTTCGTGCCAACATATCTAGCAAATACTTCACCATTCTGATTTTTGAATAGTTTATAGTTGGAGTCAAATGAATCATCATCAAAACGAGGAGATTCACATGCAAATCCAGATAAGTTAGATGGATCAACTGGAGGTCCCTTTGCAGCAACCCATGAGGTTTTGGGGTACTGCTCAGGCTTCCAATATGTACCATCAGCATTGAGTTTCCTCTCAAAGGCAATACCCACTTTCCTAGGGTTCCTCTTCAGGATATGCTTTTTAAGCTCATCACAAAGAGTCTGATGCCCTTTGAGGCTTTTGTACATGCCTATCTGAAGGAAATATGCCCTAGAGGCAATAATAAAGTTATTATTTATTTCCTTATATCATGATAAATGTTTATTATTCATGCTAGAATTGTATTAACCGGAAACATAATACATGTGTGAATACATAGACAAACAGAGTGTCACTAATATGCCTCTACTTGACTAGCTCATTAATCAAAGATGGTTATGTTTCCTAACCATGAACAAAGAGTTGTTATTTGATTAACAGGATCACATCATTAGTTGAATGATCTGATTGACATGACCCATTCCATTAGCTTAGCACCCGATCGTTTAGTATGTTGCTATTGCTTTCTTCATGACTTATACATGTTCCTATGACTATGAGATTATGCAACTCCCGTTTTGCCGGAGGAACACTTTGGGTGCTACCAAACGTCACAACGTAAATGGGTGATTATAAAGGAGCATTACAGGTGTATCCAAAGGTACATGTTGGGTTGGCGTATTTCGAGATTAGGATTTGTCACTTCGGTTGTCGGAGAGGTATCTCTGGGCCCTCTCGGTAATACACATCACATAAGCCTTGCAAGCATTGTAACTAAGATGTTAGTTGTGAGATGATGTATTACAGAACGAGTAAAGAGACTTGCCGGTAATGAGATTGAACTAGGTATTGGATACCGATGATCGAATCTCGGGCAAGTAACATACCGATGACAAAGGGAACAACGTATGTTGTTATGCGGTCTGACCGATAAAGATCTTCGTAGAATATGTAGGAGCCAATATGGGCATCCAGGTCCCGCTACTGGTTATTGACCGGAGACGTGTCTTGGTCATGTCTACATTGTTCTGGAACCGTAGGGTCCGCACGCTTAACGTTACGATGACAGTTATTATGAGTTTATGCATTTTGATGTACCGAAGGTTGTTCGGAGTCCCGGATATGATCACAGATGTGACGAGGAGTCTTGAAATGGTCGAGACATAAAGATTGATATATTGGAAGCCTATATTTGGACATCGGAAGTGTTCCGGGTGAAATCGGGATTTTACCGGATTACCGGGAGGTTACCGGAACCCCCCGGGAGCCATATGGGCCTTCATGGGCCTTAGTGGAAAGGTGAAAGGGGCTGCCATAGTGGGCTGAGCCCGTCCCCCCCTCCCCTAGTCCTATTAGGACTAGGAGAGGTGGCCGGCCACCTCTCTCTCTCTTTCCCCCTTGGAGTCCTAGTTGGAATAGGTTTGGGGGGGGGGGAGTCCTACTCCCGGTAGTAGTAGGACTCCTCCTGCGCCCTCCTCTTTGGCCGGCCAGCCCTCCCCCTTGGATCCTTTATATACGGAGGCAAGGGGCACCTCTAGACACACAAGTTGATCCTTGGTGATCGTTCCTTAGCCGTGTGCGGTGCCCCCTGCCACCATATTCCACCTCGGTCATATCATTGTAGTGCTTAGGCGAAGCCCTGCGTTGGTAGAACATCAAGATCGTCACCACGCCGTCGTGCTGACGGAACTCTTCCTCGACACTTTGCTGGATCGGAGCCCGAGGATCGTCATCGAGCTGAACGTGTGCTAAGAACTCGGAGGTGCCGGAGTAACGGTGCTTGGATCGGTCGGATCGGGAAGAAGACGTACGACTAC
Source organism: Triticum monococcum (assembly GCA_034509565.1). Classification (NCBI taxonomy): domain Eukaryota; kingdom Viridiplantae; phylum Streptophyta; class Magnoliopsida; order Poales; family Poaceae; genus Triticum; species Triticum monococcum. Next base: position 349,445,467 of record CM067845.1, read on the forward strand.
TTCCTCTATGTTGTGTCAATGCTTCCATTGCGATCTACAAGGGTACGTAGATCACACTCTCCCCTCGTTGCTATGCATCACCATGATCTTGCATGTGCGTAGGAAAATTTAAAAATTATTACGTTCCCCAACAGTGGCATCCGAGCCTAGGTTTTATGGTTTGATGTTATATGCACGAGTAGAACACAAGTGAGTTGTGGGCGATATAAGTCATACTTGAAGGAAATATGCCCTAGAGGCAATAATAAAGTTATTATTTATTTCCTTATATCATGATAAAAGTTTATTATTCATGCTAGAATTGTATTAACCGGAAACATAATACATGTGTGAATACATAGACAAACAGAGTGTCACTAGTATGCCTCTACTAGACTAGCTCGTTAATCAAAGATGGTTATGTTTCCTAACCATGAACAAAGAGTTGTTATTTGATTAACGAGGTCACATCATTAGTTAAATTATCTGATTGACATGACCCATTCTATTAGCTTAGCACCCGATCGTTTAGTATGTTGCTATTGCTTTCTTCATGACTTATACATGTTCCTATGACTATGAGATTATGCAACTCCCGTTTGCCGGAGGAACACTTTGGGTGCTACCAAACGTCACAACGTAACTGGGTGATTATAAAGGAGCATTACAAAGTGTCTCCAATGGTAGATGTTGGGTTGGCGTATTTCGAGAATAGGATTTGTCACTCCGATTGTCAGAGAGGTATCTCTGGGCCCTCTCGGTAATGCACATCACATAAGCCTTGCAAGCATTGCAACTAATGAGTTAGTTACGAGATGATGTATTACAGAACGGGTAAAGAGACTTGCCGGTAACGAGATTGAACTAGGTATTGGATACCGACGATCAAATCTCGGGCAAGTAACACACCGATGACAAAGGGAACAACGTATGTTGTTATGCGGTCTGACCGATAAAGATCTTCGTAGAATATGTAGGAGCCAATATGGGCATCCAGGTCCCGCTATTGGTTATTGACCGGAGACGTGTCTCGGTCATGTCTACATTGTTCTTGAACCGTAGGGTCTGCACGCTTAACGTTACGATGACAGTTATTATGAGTATATGCATTTTGATGTACCGAAGGTTGTTCGGAGTCCCGGATGTGATCACGGACATGACGAGGAGTCTCGAAATGGTCGAGACATAAAGATTGATATATTGCAAGCCTATGTTTGGACATCGGAAGTGTTCCAGATGAAATCGGGATTTTACCGGAATACCGGGAGGGTTACCGGAACCCCCCGGGAGCTAAATGGGCCATAATGGGCCTTAGTGGAAAAGAGAAGGGGCTGCCCTAGATGGGCTGCGCGCCTCCCCCTTCCCCTAGTCCTATTAGGACTAGGAAAGGGTGGCCGGCCACCTCCTCCTCTTTTCCCCTCCGAGGAATCCTAGTTGGACTAGGATTGGAGGGGGAATCCTACTCCCAGTGGGAGTAGGACTCTCCTGCGCCTCCTCCTTGGCCGGCCAGCCCCTCCCCCTTGGATCCTTTATATACGGGGGCAGGGGGCACCTCTAGACACACAAGTTGATCCTTGAGATCGTTCCTTAGCCGTGTGCGGTGCCCCCTGCCACCATAATCCACCTTGGTCATATCGTTGTAGTGCTTAGGCGAAGCCCTGTGTCGGTAGAACATCAAGATCGTCACCACGCCGTCGTGCTGATGGAACTCTTCCTCGACGCTTCGCTGGATCGGAGCCCGAGGATCATCATCGAGCTGTATGTGTGCTAAGAACTCGGAGGTGCCGGAGTGACGGTGCTTGGATCGGTCGGATCGAGAAGACGTACGACTACTTCCTCTATGTTGTGTGATCGCTTCCGCAGTCGGTCTGCGTTGGTACGTAGACAACACTCTCCCCTCTCGTTGCTATGCATCACCATGATCTTGCGTGTGCGTAGGAAAATTTTGAAATTACTACGTTCCCCAACAATAATGCCTACCAGCATGTCATACTTTGGTTCGGCGGTATTGTTGGACGAGACGACCCAGACCAACCTTACGCATACGCTTATGCAAGACCGGTTCCCTCGACGTGCTTTGCACATAGATGGCTTGCGGGCGACTGTCTCTCCAACTTTAGTTGAACCAAGTGTGACTACGCCCGGTCCTTGAGAAGGTTAAAACGGAGTCTATTTGACAAACTATCGTTGTGGTTTTGATGCGTAGGTGAGATGATTTCTTGCTTAAGCCTGTAGCAGCCACGTAAAACTTGCAACAACAAAGTAGAGGACGTCTAACTTGTTTTTGCAGGGCATGTTGTGATGTGATATGGTCAAAGCATGATGCTAAATTTTATTGTATGAGATGATCATGTTTTGTAACCGAGTTATCGGCAACTGGCAGGAGCCATATGGTTGTCGCTTTATTGTATGCAATGCAATCGCGATGTAATGCTTTACTTTATTACTAAGCGGTAGTGATAGTCGTGGAAGCATAAGATTGGCGAGACGACAATGATGCTACGATGGAGATCAAGGTGTCGCGCCGGTGACGATGGTGATCATGACGGTGCTTCGGAGATGGAGATCACAAGCACAAGATGATGATGGCCATATCATATCACTTATATTGATTGCATGTGATGTTTATCTTTTATGCATCTTATCTTTCTTTGATTGACGGTAGCATTATAAGATGATCTCTCACTAAATTATCAAGAAGTGTTCTCCCTGAGTATGCACCGTTGCGAAAGTTCTTCGTGCTGAGACACCACGTGATGATCGGGTGTGATAGGCTCTACGTTCAAATACAACGGGTGCAAAACAGTTGCACACGCGGAATACTCAGGTTATACTTGATGAGCCAAGCATATATAGATATGGCCTCGGAACACGGAGACCGAAAGGTTGAGCATGAATCATATAGCGGATATGATCAACATAATGATGTTCACCGATGAAACTACTCCATCTCACGTGATGATCGGACATGGTTTAGTTGATTTGGATCACGTAATCACTTAGAGGATTAGAGGTATGTCAATCTAAGTGGGAGTTCTTAAGTAATACGATTAAACTGAACTTAAATTTATCATGAACTTAGTCATGGTAGTATTTTGCAAATCATGTTGTAGATCAATAGCTCGCGTTGTTGCTTCCCTGTGTTTATTTTGATATGTTCCTAGAGAAAAATTGTGTTGAAAGATGTTAGTAGCAATGATGCGGATTGGATCCGTGATCTGAGGTTTATCCTCATTGCTGCACAGAAGAATTATGTCCTTGATGCACCGCTAGGTGATGGGCCTATTGCAGGAGCAGATGCAGACGTTATGAACGTTTGGCTAGCTCAATATGATGACTACTTGATAGTTTAGTGCACCATGCTTAACAGCTTAGAATCGGGACTTCAAAGACGTTTTGAACGTCATGGACCATATGAGATGTTCCAGGAGTTGAAGTTAATATTTCAAGCAGATACCCGAGTTGAGAGATATGAAGTCTCCAACAAAGTTCTATAGCTAAAAGATGGAGGAGAATCGCTCAACTAGTGAGCATGTGCTCAAATTGTCCGGGTACTACAATCACTTGAATCAAGTGGGAGTTAATCTTCCAGATAAAATAGTGATTGACAGAATTCTCTAGTCACCATCACCAAGTTAGTAGAACTTCGTGATGAACTATAATATGCAAGGGATGACAAAAGTAATTCCCAAGCTCTTCGTGATGCTGAAATCGACGAAGGTAGAAATCGAGAAAAACATCAAGTGTTGATGGTAGACAAGACCACTAGTTTCAAGAAAAGGGCAGAGGGAAGAAGGGGAACTTGAAGAAGAACAACAAGCAAGTTGCTGCTCAAGTGAAGAAGCCCAAGTCTGGTCTTAAGCCTGAGACTAAGTGCTTCTACTGCAAAGGGACAGGTCACTAGAAGCGGAACTACCCCAAGTTATTGGCGGATAAGAAGGATGGCAAAGTGAACATAAGTATATTTGATATACATCTTATTGATGTGTACTTTACTAGTGTTTATAGCAACCCCTCAGTATTTGATACTAGTTCAGTTGCTAAGATTAGTAACTCGAAACGGGAGTTGCAGAATAAACAGAGACTAGTTAAGGGTGAAGTGACGATGTGTGTTGGAAGTGGTTCCAAGATTGATATGATCATCATCGCACACTCCCTATAATTTCGGGATTAGTGTTGAAGCTAAATAAGTGTTATTTGGTGTTTGCGTTGAGCATGAATATGATTTGATCATGTTTATTGTAATACGGTTATTCATTTAAGTAAGAGAATAAATTGTTGTTCTGTTTACATGAATAAAACCTTATATGGTTACACACCCAATGAAAATAGTTCGTTGGATCTTGATCATAGTGATACACATAATCGTAATATTGAAACCAAAAGATGCAAAGTTAATAATGATAGGGCAACTTATTTGTGGCACTACAGTTTAGGTCATATTGGTGTAAAGCGCATGAAGAAACTCCATGCTGATGGGCTTTTGGAATCACTTGATTATGAATCAGTTGATGCTTGCGAACCATGCCTCATGGGCAAGATGACTAAAACTCCGTTCTTCAGAACAATGGAGTGAGCAACAGATTTGTTGGAAATCATACATACTGGTGTATGTGGTCCAATGAATATTGAGGCTCGTGACAGGTATCATTATTTTCTGATCTTCACAGATGATTTGAGAAGATATGAGTATATCTGCATGATGAAACATAAGTCTGAAACATTTGAAAAGTTCAAAGAATTTTTAGAGTGAAGTGAAAAATCATCGTAACAAGAAAATAAAGTTTCTACGATCTGATCGTAGAGAAGAGTATTTGAGTTACGAGTTTGGCCTTCAGTTAATAACAATGTGAAATAGTTTCACTACTCACGCCACCTAGAACACCACAATGTAATGGTGTGTCCGAACGTCATAACCGTAGTTTATTAGATATGGTGCGAGCTATGATGTCTCTTACCGATCTACCACTATCGTTTTGGAGTTATGCATTAGAGACCGCTGCATTCACGTTAAATAGGGCACCATCTAAATCCGTTGAGACGACACCGTATGAACTATGGTTTGGCAAGAAACCTAAGCTGTCGTTTCTTAAAGTTTGAGGTTGCGATCCTTATGTGAAAAAAGTTTCAACCGGATAATCTCGAACCCAAATCAGAGAAATGTGTCTTCATAGGATATCCAAAGGAAACTATTGGATACACCTTCTATCACAAATCTGAAGGCAAGACTTTTGTTGATAAATTCGGAAACTTTCTGGAGAAGGAGTTTCTCTCGAAAGAAGTGAGTGGGAGGAAAGTAGAACTTGATGAGGTAACTGTACCTGCTCCCTTATTGGAAAGTAAATCATCACAGAAATCTGTTCCTGTGACTACTACACCAGTTAGTGACGAAGCTAATGATGATGATCATGTAACTTCAGATCAAGTTACTACCAAATCTCATAGGTAAACCAGAGTGAGATCCGCACCAGAGTGGTACGGTAATCCTGTTCTGGAAATGATGCTACTAGATCATGATGAACCTACGAACTATGAAGAAGCGATGGTGAGCCCAGATTCCGCAAAGTGGCTTGAAGCCATGAAATCTGAGATGGGATCCACGTATGAGAACAAAGTATGGACTTTGGTTGACTTGCCCGATGATCGGCAAGCAATTTAGAATAAATGGATTTTCAAGAGGAAGACGGACGCTGATAGTAGTGTTACTATCTACAAAGCTAGAATTGTCGCAAAAGGTTTTCGACAAGTTCAAGGTGTTGACTACGATGAGATTTTCTCACTCGTATCTATGCTTAAAGTCTGTCCGAATCATGTTAGCAATTGCCACATTTTATGAAATCTGGCAAATGGATAAACAAAACTACATTCCTTAATGGATTTAAAGAAGAGTTGTATATGATGCAACCAGAAGGTTTTGTCAATCCTAAAGGTGCTAACAAAATATGCAAGCTCCAGCGATCCATCTATGGACTGGTGCAAGCATCTCGGAGTTGGAATATACGCTTTGATAAATTGATCAAAGCATATAGTTTTATAAAGACTTGCGGTGAAGCCTGTATTTACAAGGAAGTGAGTGGGAGCACTACAATATTTCTGATAAGTATATGTGTATGACATATTGTTGATCGGAAATAATGTAGAATCATTCTGCAAAGCATAAATGAGTGTTTGAAAGGATTTTTCAAAGAAAGACCTCGGTGAAGCTGCTTACATATTGAGTATCAAGATCTATAGAGATAGATCAAGCCGCTTGATAAGTTTTTTCAATAAGTACATACCTTGACAAGATTTTTGAAGTAGTTCAAAATGGAACAGTCAAAGAAAAAGTTTCTTGCCTGTGTTACAAGGTGTGAAGTTGAGTAAGACTCAACCCCCCAACCACGGCAGAAGATAGAGAGAGAATGAAAGTCATTCCCTATGCCTCAGTCATAGGTTCTATAAAGTATGTCATGCTGTATACCAGATCTATTGTATACCCTGCACTGATTTGGCAAGGGAGTACAATAGTGATCTAGGAGTAGATCATTGGACAACGGTCAAAATTATCCTTAGTGGAATAAGGATATGTTTCTCGATTATGGAAGTAAAAAAAGGGTTCGTCGTAAAGGGTTACGTCGATGCAAGGTTTTGACACTGATCCAGATGATTCTAAGTCTCAATCTGGATACATATTGAAAGTGGGAGCAATTAGCTAGAGTAGATCCATGTGGAGCATTGTAGACATAGAACTTGCAAAATACTTACGGATCTGAATGTGACAGACCCGTTGACTAAAATTATCTCACAAGCAAAACATGATCACACCTTAGTACTCTTTGGGTGTTAATCACATATATATGTGAACTAGATTACTGACTCTAGTAAACCCTTTGAGTGTTGGTCACATGACGATGTGAACTATGGGTGTTAATCACATGGTGATGTGAACTATTGCTGTTAAATCACATGGCGATGTGAACTAGATTATTGACTCTAGTGCAAGTGGGAGACTGAAGGAAATATGCCCTAGAGGCAATAATAAAGTTATTATTTATTTCCTTATATCATGATAAAAGTTTATTATTCATGCTAGAATTGTATTAACCGGAAACATAATACATGTGTGAATACATAGACAAACAGAGTGTCACTAGTATGCCTCTACTAGACTAGCTCGTTAATCAAAGATGGTTATGTTTCCTAACCATGAACAAAGAGTTGTTATTTGATTAACGAGGTCACATCATTAGTTGAATGATCTGATTGACATGACCCATTCTATTAGCTTAGCACCCGATCGTTTAGTATGTTGCTATTGCTTTCTTCATGACTTATACATGTTCCTATGACTATGAGATTATGCAACTCCCGTTTGCCGGAGGAACACTTTGGGTGCTACCAAACGTCACAACGTAACTGGGTGATTATAAAGGAGCATTACAAGTGTCTCCAATGGTAGATGTTGGGTTGGCGTATTTCGAGAATAGGATTTGTCACTCCGATTGTCAGAGAGGTATCTGTGGGCCCTCTCGGTAATGCACATCACATAAGCCTTGCAAGCATTGCAACTAATGAGTTAGTTACGAGATGATGTATTACAGAACGAGTAAAGAGACTTGCCGGTAATGAGATTGAACTAGGTATTGGATACCGACGATCGAATCTCGGGCAAGTAACATACCGATGACAAAGGGAACAACGTATGTTGTTATGCGGTTTGACCGATAAAGATCTTCGTAGAATATGTAGGAGCCAATATGGGCATCCAGGTCCCGCTATTGGTTATTGACCGGAGACGTGTCTCGGTCATGTCTATATTGTTCTCGAACCGTAGGGTCCGCACGCTTAACGTTACGATGACAGTTATTATGAGTTTATGCATTTTGATGTACCGAAGGTTGTTCGGAGTCCCGGATGTGATCACGGACATGACGAGGAGTCTCGAAATGGTCGAGACATAAAGATTGATATATTGGAAGCCTGTGTTTGGACATCGGAAGTGTTCCGGGTGAAATCGGGATTTTACCGGAATACCGGGAGGGTTACCGGAACCCCCCGAGAGCTAAATGGGCCATAATGGGCCTTAGTGGAAAAGAGAAGGGCTGCCCTAGATGGGCTGCGCGCCTCCCCCGTTCCCTAGTCCTATTAGGACTAGGAAAGAGTGGCCGGCCACCTCCTCCTCTTTTCCCCTCTGAGGAATCCTAGTTGGACTAGGATTGGAGGGGGAATCCTACTCCCAGTGGGAGTAGGACTCTCCTGCGCCTCCTCCTTGGCCGGCCAGCCCCTCCCCCTTGGATCCTTTATATACGGGGGCAGGGGGCACCTCTAGACACACAAGTTGATCCTTGAGATCGTTCCTTAGCCGTGTGCGGTGCCCCCTGCCACCATAATCCACCTTGGTCATATCGTTGTAGTGCTTAGGCGAAGCCCTGCGTCGGTAGAACATCAAGATCGTCACCACGCCGTCGTGCTGACGGAACTCTTCCTCGACGCTTCGCTGGATCGGAGCCCGAGGATCGTCATCGAGCTGTACGTGTGCTAAGAACTCGGAGGTGCCGGAGTGACGGTGCTTGGATCGGTCGGATCGGGAAGACGTACGACTACTTCCTCTACGTAGTGTGATCGCTTCCGCAGTCGGTCTGCGTTGGTACGTAGACAACACTCTCCCCTCTCGTTGCTATGCATCACCATGATCTTGCGTGTGCGTAGGAAAATTTTGAAATTACTACATTCCCGAACAGTGGTATCAGAGCCTAGGTTTTATGGTTTGATGTTATTTGCACGAGTAGAACACAAGTGAGTTGTGGACGATACAAGTCATACTGCCTACCAGCATGTCATACTTTGGTTCGGCGGTATTGTTGGACGAGACGACCCGGACCAACCTTACGCATACGCTTACGCGAGACCGGTTCCCTCGACGTGCTTTGCACATAGATGGCTTGCGGGCGACTGTCTCTCCAACTTTAGTTGAACCAAGTGTGACTACGCCCGGTCCTTGAGAAGGTTAAAACGGAGTCTATTTGACAAACTATCGTTGTGGTTTTGATGCGTAGGTAAGATGAGTTCTTGCTTAAGCCCATAGCAGCCACGTAAAACTTGCAACAACAAAGTAGAGGACGTCTAACTTGTTTTTGCAGGGCATGTTGTGATGTGATATGGTCAAGGCATGATGCTAAATTTTATTGTATGAGATGATCATGTTTTGTAACCGAGTTATCGGCAACTAGCAGGAGCCATATGGTTGTCACTTTATTGTATGCAATGCAATCACAATGTAATGCTTTACTTTATTACTAAGCGGTAGTGATAGTCGTGGAAGCATAAGATTGGCGAGACGACAACGATGCTACGATGGAGATCAAGGTGTCGCGCCGGTGACGATGGTGATCATGACGGTGCTTTGGAGATGGAGATCACAAGCACAAGATGATGATGGCCATATCATATCACTTATATTGATTGCATGTGATGTTTATCTTTTATGCATCTTATCTTGCTTTGATTGACGGTAGCATTATAAGATGATCTCTCACTAAATTATCAAGAAGTGTTCTCCCTAAGTATGCACCGTTGCGAAAGTTCTTCGTGCTGAGACACCACGTCATGATCGGGTGTGATAGGCTCTACGTTCAAATACAACGGGTGCAAAACAGTTGCACACGCGGAATACTTAGGTTATCCTTGATGAGCCAAGCATATGCAGATATGTCCTCGAAACACGGAGACCGAAAGGTCGAGCATGAATCATATAGTACATATGATCAACATAGTGATGTTCACCAATGAAACTACTCCATCTCACATGATGACCGGACATGGTTTAGTTGATTTGGATCACGTGATCACTTAGAGGATTAGAGGGATGTCTATCTAAGTGGGAGTTCTTAAGTAATATGATTAAATTGAACTTAAATTTATCATGAACTTAGTCCTGGTAGTATTTTGCAAATTATGTTGTAGATCAATAGCTCGCGTTGTTGCTTCCCTGTGTTTATTTTGATATGTTCCTAGAGAAAATTGTGTTGAAAGATGTTAGTAGCAATGATGCGGATTGGATCCGTGATCAGAGGTTTATCCTCATTGCTGCACAGAAGAATTATGTCCTTGATGCACTGCTAGGTGAAAGACCTATTGCAGGAGCAGATGCAGACGTTATGAACATTTGGCTAGCTCAATATGATGACTACTTGATAGTTTAGTGCACCATGCTTAACGGCTTAGAATCGGGACTTCAAAGACGTTTTGAACGTCATGGACCATATGAGATGTTCCAGGAGTTGAAGTTAATATTTCAAGCAAATACCCGAGTTGAGAGATATGAAGTCTCCAACAAGTTCTATAGCTAAAAGATGGAGGAGAATCGCTCAACTAGTGAGCATGTGCTCAGATTGTCTGGGTACTACAATCGCTTGAATCAAGTGGGAGTTAATCTTCCAGATAAGATAGTGATTGACAGAATTCTCTAGTCACCATCACCAAGTTAGTAGAACTTCGTGATGAACTATGATATGCAAGGGATAACAGAAACAACTCCCAAGCTCTTCGTAATGCGGAAATTGACGAAGGTAGAAATCAAGAAAAACATCAAGTGTTGATGGTTAACAAGACCACTAGGTTCAAGAAAGGGGCAAAGGAAAGAAGGGGAACTTCAAGAAGAACAGCAAGCAAGTTACTGCTCAAGTGAAGAAGCCCAAGTCTAGTCCTAAGCCTGAGACTAAGTGCTTCTACTGCAAAGGGACTGGTCACTGGAAGCAGAACTACCCCAAGTTTTTGGCGGATAAGAAGGATGGCAAAGTGAACATAAGTATATTTGATATACATGTTATTGATGTGTACATTACTAGTGTTTATAGCAACCCCTCAGTATTTGATACTAGTTCAGTTGCTAAGATTAGTAACTCGAAACGGGAGTTGCAGAATAAACAGAGACTAGTTAAGGGTGAAGTGACGATGTGTGTTGGAAGTGGTTCCAAGATTGATATGATCATCATCGCACACTCCCTATAATTTCGGGATTAGTGTTGAACCTAAATAAGTGTTATTTGGTTTTTGCGTTGAGCATGAATATGATTTGATCATGTTTATTGTAATACGGTTATTCATTTAAGTATGAGAATAAATTGTTGTTCTGTTTACATGAATAAAACCTTCGATGGTCATACACCCAATGAAACAAGTTCACTGCATCTCGATCGTAGTGATACACATATTCATAATATTGAAACCAAAAGATGCAAAGTTAATAATGATAGTGCAAGTTATTTGTGGCACTACCGTTTAGGTCATATTGGTGTAAAGCGCATGAAGAAACTCCATGCTGATGGGCTTTTGGAATCACTTGATTATGAATCAGTTGATGCTTGCGAACCATGCCTCATGGGCAAGATGACTAAGACTCTGTTCTTCGGAACAATGGAGGGAGCAAAATATTTGTTGGAAATCATACATACTGATGTATGTGGTCCGATGAATATTGAGGCTCGCGACAGGTATCATTATTTTCTGATCTTCACAGATGATTTGAGCAGATATGAGTATATCTACTTGATGAAACATAAGTCTGAAACATTTGAAAAGTTCAAAGAATTTCAGAGTGAAGTGGAAAATCATCGTGACAAGAAAATAATAGTTTCTATGATCTGATCGCGGAGACAAATATTTGAGTTATGAGTTTGGTCTTCAATTAAAACAATGTGGAATAGTTTCACAAACTCATGCCACCCGAAACACCACAGCATAATGGTGTGTCTGAACGTCATAACCGTACGTTATTGGATATAGTACAATCTATGACGTTTCTTACCGATTTACCAATATCGTTTTGGGATCATGCATTAGAGACAGCTACATTCACGTTAAAAGGGCACCATCAAAATCCGTTGAGACGACGCCTTATGAACTGTGGTTTGGCAAGAAACCAAAGCTGTCGTTTCTGAAAGTTTGGGGCTGCGATGCTTATGTGAAAAAGCTTCAACCTGATAATCTCGAACCCGAATCGGAGAAATGTGTCTTCATAGGATATCCAAAGGAAACTATTGGATACACCTTCTATCACAAATCCGAAGGCAAGACTTTTGTTGATAAATTCGGAAACTTTCTGGAGAAGGAGTTTCTCTCAAAAGAAGTGAGTGGGAGGAAAGTAGAACTTGATGAGGTAACTGTACCTGCTCCCTTATTGGAAAGTAAATCATCACAGAAATCTGTTCCTGTGACTACTACACCAGTTAGTGACGAAGCTAATGATGATGATCATGTAACTTCAGATCAAGTTACTACCAAATCTCATAGGTAAACCAGAGTGAGATCTGCACCAGAGTGGTACAGTAATCCTATTCTGGAAATGATGCTACTAGATCATGATGAACCTACGAACTATGAAGAAGCGATGGTGAGCCCAGATTCCGCAAAGTGGCTTGAAGCCATGAAATCTGAGATGGGATCCATGTATGAGAACAAAGTATGGACTTTGGTTGACTTGCCCGATGATCGGCAAGCAATTTAGAATAAATGGATTTTCAAGAGGAAGACGGACGCTGATAGTAGTGTTACAATCTACAAAGCTAGAATTGTCGCAAAAGGTTTTCGACAAGTTCAAGGTGTTGACTACGATGAGATTTTCTCACTCGTATCTATGCTTAAAGTCTGTCCGAATCATGTTAGCAATTGCCACATTTTATGAAATCTAGCAAATGGATAAACAAAACTACATTCCTTAATGGATTTAAAGAAGAGTTGTATATGATGCAACCAGAAGGTTTTGTCAATCCTAAAGGTGCTAACAAAATATGCAAGCTCCAGCGATCCATCTATGGACTGGTGCAAGCATCTCGGAGTTGGAATATACGCTTTGATAAATTGATCAAAGCATATAGTTTTATACAGACTTGCGGTGAAGCCTGTATTTACAAGGAAGTGAGTGGGAGCACTACAACATTTCTGATAAGTATATGTGTATGACATATTGTTGATCGGAAATAATGTAGAATCATTCTACAAAGCATAAATGAGTGTTTGAAAGGATTTTTCAAAGAAAGACCTCGGTGAAGCTGCTTACATATTGAGTATCAAGATCTATAGAGATAGATCAAGACGCTTGATAAGTTTTTTCAATAAGTACATACCTTGACAAGATTTTTGAAGTAGTTCAAAATGGAACAGTCAAAGAAAAAGTTTCTTGCCTGTGTTACAAGGTGTGAAGTTGAGTAAGACTCAACCCCCCAACCACGGCAGAAGATAGAGAGAGAATGAAAGTCATTCCCTATGCCTCAGTCATAGGTTCTATAAAGTATGTCATGCTGTATACCAGATCTATTGTATACCCTGCACTGATTTGGCAAGGGAGTACAATAGTGATCTAGGAGTAGATCATTGGACAGCGGTCAAAATTATCCTTAGTGGAATAAGGATATGGTTCTCGATTATGGAAGTAAAAAAAAGGGTTCGTCGTAAAGGGTTACGTCGATGCAAGGTTTTGACACTGATCCAGATGATTCTAAGTCTCAATCTGGATACATATTGAAAGTGGGAGCAATTAGCTAGAGTAGCTCCATGTGGAGCATTGTAGACATAGAACTTGCAAAATACTTACGGATCTGAATGTGACAGACCCGTTGACTAAAATTATCTCACAAGCAAAAAATGATCACACCTTAGTACTCTTTGGGTGTTAATCACATAGATATGTGAACTAGATTACTGACTCTAGTAAACCCTTTGAGTGTTGGTCACATGACGATGTGAACTATGGGTGTTAATCACATGGTGATGTGAACTATTGCTGTTAAATCACATGGCGATGTGAACTAGATTATTGACTCTAGTGCAAGTGGGAGACTGAAGGAAATATGCCCTAGAGGCAATAATAAAGTTATTATTTATTTCCTTATATCATGATAAAAGTTTATTATTCATGCTAGAATTGTATTAACCGGAAACATAATACATGTGTGAATACATAGACAAACAGAGTGTCACTAGTATGCCTCTACTTGACTAGCTCGTTAATCAAAGATGGTTATGTTTCCTAACCATGAACAAAGAGTTGTTATTTGATTAACGAGGTCACATCATTAGTTGAATGATCCGATTGAGATGACCCATTCTATTAGCTTAGCACCCGATCGTTTAGTATGTTGTTATTGCTTTCTTCATGACTTATACATGTTCCTATGACTATGAGATTATGCAACTCCCGTTTGCCGGAGGAACACTTTGGGTGCTACCAAACGTCACAACGTAACTGGGTGATTATAAAGGAGCATTACAAGTGTCTCCAATGGTAGATGTTGGGTTGGCGTATTTCGAGAATAGGATTTGTCACTCCGATTGTCAGAGAGGTATCTCTGGGCCCTCTCGGTAATGCACATCACATAAGCCTTGCAAGCATTGCAACTAATGAGTTAGTTACGAGATGATGTATTACAGAACGAGTAAAGAGACTTGCCGGTAATGAGATTGAACTAGGTATTGGATACCGACGATCGAATCTCGGGCAAGTAACATACCGATGACAAAGGGAACAACGTATGTTGTTATGCGGTCTGACCGATAAAGATCTTCGTAGAATATGTAGGAGCCAATATGGGCATCCAGGTCCCGCTATTGCTTATTGACCGGAGACGTGTCTCGGTCATGTCTACATTGTTCTCGAACCGTAGGGTCCGCACGCTTAATGTTACGATGACAGTTATTATGAGTTTATGCATTTTGATGTACCGAAGGTTGTTCGGAGTCCCGGATGTGATCACGGACATGACGAGGAGTCTCGAAATGGTCGAGACATAAAGATTGATATATTGGAAGCCTGTGTTTGGACATCGGAAGTGTTCCGGGTGAAATCGGGATTTTACCGGAATACCGGGAGGGTTACCGGAACCCCCCGGGAGCTAAATGGGCCATAATGGGCCTTAGTGGAAAAGAGAAGGGCTGCCCTAGATGGGCTGCGCGCCTCCCCTTTCCCCTAGTCCTATTAGGACTAGGAAAGGGTGGCCGGCCACCTCCTCCTCTTTTCCCCTCCGAGGAATCCTAGTTGGACTAGGATTGGAGGGGGAATCCTACTCCAGTGGGAGTAGGACTCTCCTGCGCCTCCTCCTTGGCCGGCCAGCCCCTCCCCCTTGGATCCTTTATATACGGGGGAAGGGGGCACCTCTAGACACACAAGTTGATCCTTGAGATCGTTCCTTAGCCGTGTGCGGTGCCCCCTGCCACCATAATCCACCTTGGTCATATCATTGTAGTGCTTAGGCGAAGCCCTGCGTCGGTAGAACATCAAGATCGTCACCACGCCGTCGTGCTGACGGAACTCTTCCTCGACGCTTCGCTGGATCAGAGCCCGAGGATCGTCATCGAGCTGTACGTGTGCTAAGAACTCGGAGGTGCCGGAGTGACGGTGCTTGGATCGGTCGGATCGGGAAGACGTACGACTATTTCCTCTATGTAGTGTGATCGCTTCCGCAGTCGGTCTACGTTGGTACGTAGACAACACTCTCCCCTCTCGTTGCTATGCATCACCATGATCTTGCGTGTGCGTAGGAAAATTTTGAAATTACTACATTCCTGAACAGTGGTATCAGAGCCTAGGTTTTATGGTTTGATGTTATTTGCACGAGTAGAACACAAGTGAGTTGTGGACGATACAAGTCATACTGCCTACCAGCATGTCATACTTTGGTTCGGCGGTATTGTTGGACGAGACGACCCGGACCAACCTTACGCATACGCTTACGCGAGACCGGTTCCCTCGACGTGCTTTGCACATAGATGGCTTGCGGGCGACTGTCTCTCCAACTTTAGTTGAACCAAGTGTGACTACGCCCGGTCCTTGAGAAGGTTAAAACGGAGTCTATTTGACAAACTATCGTTGTGGTTTTGATGCGTAGGTAAGATGAGTTCTTGCTTAAGCCCGTAGCAGCCACGTAAAACTTGCAACAACAAAGTAGAGGACGTCTAACTTGTTTTTGCAGGGCATGTTGTGATGTGATATGGTCAAGGCATGATGCTAAATTTTATTGTATGAGATGATCATGTTTTGTAACCGAGTTATCGGCAACTAGCAGGAGCCATATGGTTGTCACTTTATTGTATGCAATGCAATCACGATGTAATGCTTTACTTTATTACTAAGCGGTTGTGATAGTCGTGGAAGCATAAGATTGGCGAGACGACAACGATGCTACGATGGAGATCAAGGTGTCGCGCCGGTGACGATGGTGATCATGACGGTGCTTCGGAGATGGAGATCACAAGCACAAGATGATGATGGCCATATCATATCACTTATATTGATTGCATGTGATGTTTATCTTTTATGCATCTTATCTTGCTTTGATTGACGGTAGCATTATAAGATGATCTCTCACTAAATTATCAAGAAGTGTTCTCCCTAAGTATGCACCGTTGCGAAAGTTCTTCGTGCTGAGACACCACGTCATGATCGGGTGTGATAGGCTCTACGTTCAAATACAACGGGTGCAAAACAGTTGCACACGCGGAATACTTAGGTTATCCTTGATGAGCCAAGCATATGCAGATATGGCCTCGGAACACGGAGACCGAAAGGTCGAGCGTGAATCATATAGTACATATGATCAACATAGTGATGTTCACCAATGAAACTACTCCATCTCACGTGATGATCGGACATGGTTTAGTTGATTTGGATCACGTGATCACTTAGAGGATTAGAGGGATGTCTATCTAAGTGGGAGTTCTTAAGTAATATGATTAAATTGAACTTCAATTTATCATGAACTTAGTCCTGGTAGTATTTTGCAAATTATGTTGTAGATCAATAGCTCGCGTTGTTGCTTCCCTGTGTTTATTTTGATATGTTCCTAGAGAAAATTGTGTTGAAAGATGTTAGTAGCAATGATGCGGATTGGATCCGTGATCAGAGGTTTATCCTCATTGCTGCACAGAAGAATTATGTCCTTGATGCACCGCTAGGTGAAAGACCTATTGCAGGAGCAGATGCAGACGTTATGAACATTTGGCTAGCTCAATATGATGACTACTTGATAGTTTAGTGCACCATGCTTAACGGCTTAGAATCGGGACTTCAAAGACGTTTTGAACGTCATGGACCATATGAGATGTTCCAGGAGTTGAAGTTAATATTTCAAGAAAATACCCGAGTTGAGAGATATGAAGTCTCCAACAAGTTCTATAGCTAAAAGATGGAGGAGAATCGCTCAACTAGTGAGCATGTGCTCAGATTGTCTGGGTACTACAATCGCTTGAATCAAGTGGGAGTTAATCTTCCAGATAATATAGTGATTGACAGAATTCTCTAGTCACCATCACCAAGTTAGTAGAACTTCGTGATGAACTATGATATGCAAGGGATAACGGAAACGACTCCCAAGCTCTTCGTAATGCGGAAATTGACGAAGGTAGAAATCAAGAAAAACATCAAGTGTTGATGGTTAACAAGACCACTAGGTTCAAGAAAAGGGCAAAGGAAAGAAGGGGAACTTCAAGAAGAACAGCAAGCAAGTTACTGCTCAAGTGAAGAAGCCCAAGTCTGGTCCTAAGCCTGAGACTAAGTGCTTCTACTGCAAAGGGACTGGTCACTGGAAGCAGAACTACCCCAAGTTTTTGGCGGATAAGAAGGATGGCAAACTGAACATAAGTATATTTGATATACATGTTATTGATGTGTACATTACTAGTGTTTATAGCAACCCCTCAGTATTTGATACTAGTTCAGTTGCTAAGATTAGTAACTCGAAACGGGAGTTGCAGAATAAACAGAGACTAGTTAAGGGTGAAGTGACGATGTGTGTTGGAAGTGGTTCCAAGATTGATATGATCATCATCGCACACTCCCTATAATTTCGCGATTAGTGTTGAACCTAAATAAGTGTTATTTGGTTTTTGCGTTGAGCATGAATATGATTTGATCATGTTTATTGTAATACGGTTATTCATTTAAGTATGAGAATAAATTGTTGTTCTGTTTACATGAATAAAACCTTCGATGGTCATACACCCAATGAAACAAGTTCACTGGATCTCAATCGTAGTGATACACATATTCATAATATTGAAACCAAAAGATGCAAAGTTAATAATGATAGTGCAAGTTATTTTTGGCACTACCGTTTAGGTCATATTGGTGTAAAGCGCATGAAGAAACTCCATGCTGATGGTCTTTTGGAATCACTTGATTATGAATCAGTTGATGCTTGCGAACCATGCCTCATGGGCAAGATGACTAAGACTCTGTTCTTCGGAACAATGGAGCGAGCAAAATATTTGTTGGAAATCATACATACTGATGTATGTGGTCCGATGAATATTGAGGCTCGCGACAGGTATCATTATTTTCTGATCTTCACAGATGATTTGAGCAGATATGAGTATATCTACTTGATGAAACATAAGTCTGAAACATTTGAAAAGTTCAAAGAATTTCAGAGTGAAGTGGAAAATCATCGTGACAAGAAAATAAAAGTTTCTATGATCTGATCGCGGAGACAAATATTTGAGTTACGAGTTTGGTCTTCAATTAAAACAATGTGGAATAGTTTCACAAACTCATGCCACCCGGAACACCACAGCATAATGGTGTGTCTGAACGTCATAACCGTACTTTATTGGATATAGTACAATCTATGACATTTCTTACCGATTTACCAATATCGTTTTGGGATCATGCATTAGAGACAGCTACATTCACGTTAAAAGGGCACCATCAAAATCCGTTGAGACGACGCCTTATGAACTGTGGTTTGGCAAGAAACCAAAGCTGTCGTTTCTGAAAGTTTGGGGCTGCGATGCTTATGTGAAAAAGCTTCAACCTGATAATCTCGAACCCGAATCGGAGAAATGTGTCTTCATAGGATATCCAAAGGAAACTATTGGATACACCTTCTATCACAAATCCGAAGGCAAGACTTTTGTTGATAAATTCGGAAACTTTCTGGAGAAGGAGTTTCTCTCGAAAGAAGTGAGTGGGAGGAAAGTAGAACTTGATGAGGTAACTGTACCTGCTCCCTTATTGGAACATAAATCATCACAGAAATCTGTTCCTGTGACTACTACACCAGTTAGTGACGAAGCTAATGATGATGATCATGTAACTTCAGATCAAGTTACTACCATATCTCATAGGTAAACCAGAGTGAGATCCGCACCAGAGTGGTACGGTAATCCTGTTCTGGAAATGATGCTACTAGATCATGATGAACCTACGAACTATGAAGAAGCGATGGTGAGCCCAGATTCCGCAAAGTGGCTTGAAGCCATGAAATCTGAGATGGGATCCACGTATGAGAACAAAGTATGGACTTTGGTTGACTTGCCCGATGATCGGCAAGCAATTTAGAATAAATGGATTTTCAAGAGGAAGACGGACGCTGATAGTAGTGTTACTATCTACAAAGCTAGAATTGTCGCAAAAGGTTTTCGACAAGTTCAAGGTGTTGACTACGATGAGATTTTCTCACTCGTATCTATGCTTAAAGTCTGTCCGAATCATGTTAGCAATTGCCACATTTTATGAAATCTGGCAAATGGATAAACAAAACTACATTCCTTAATGGATTTAAAGAAGAGTTGTATATGATGCAACCAGAAGGTTTTGTCAATCCTAAAGGTGCTAACAAAATATGCAAGCTCCAGCGATCCATCTATGGACTGGTGCAAGCATCTCGGAGTTGGAATATACGCTTTGATAAATTGATCAAAGCATATAGTTTTATACAGACTTGCGGTGAAGCCTGTATTTACAAGGAAGTGAGTGGGAGCACTACAACATTTCTGATAAGTATATGTGTATGACATATTGTTGATCGGAAATAATGTAGAATCATTCTGCAAAGCATAAATGAGTGTTTGAAAGGATTTTTCAAAGAAAGACCTCGGTGAAGCTGCTTACATATTGAGTATCAAGATCTATAGAGATAGATCAAGACGCTTGATAAGTTTTTTCAATAAGTACATACCTTGACAAGATTTTTGAAGTAGTTCAAAATGGAACAGTCAAAGAAAAAGTTTCTTGCCTGTGTTACAAGGTGTGAAGTTGAGCAAGACTCAACCCCCCAACCACGGCAGAAGATAGAGAGAGAATGAAAGTCATTCCCTATGCCTCAGTCATAGGTTCTATAAAGTATGTCATGCTGTATACCAGATCTATTGTATACCCTGCACTGATTTGGCAAGGGAGTACAATAGTGATCTAGGAGTAGATCATTGGACAGCGGTCAAAATTATCCTTAGTGGAATAAGGATATGTTTCTCGATTATGGAAGTAAAAAAAAGGGTTCGTCGTAAAGGGTTACGTCGATGCAAGGTTTTGACACGGATCCAGATGATTCGAAGTCTCAATCTGGATACATATTGAAAGTGGGAGCCATTAGCTAGAGTAGCTCCATGTGGAGCATTGTAGACATAGAACTTGCAAAATACTTACGGATCTGAATGTGACAGACCCGTTGACTAAAATTATCTCACAAGCAAAACATGATCACACCTTAGTACTCTTTGGGTGTTAATCACATATATATGTGAACTAGATTACTGACTCTAGTAAACCCTTTGAGTGTTGGTCACATGACGATGTGAACTATGGGTGTTAATCACATGGTGATGTGAACTATTGCTGTTAAATCACATGGCGATGTGAACTAGATTATTGACTCTAGTGCAAGTGGGAGACTGAAGGAAATATGCCCTAGAGGCAATAATAAAGTTATTGTTTATTTCCTTATATCATGATAAAAGTTTATTATTCATGCTAGAATTGTATTAACCGGAAACATAATACATGTGTGAATACATAGACAAACAGAGTGTCACTAGTATGCCTCTACTAGACTAGCTCGTTAATCAAAGATGGTTATGTTTCCTAACCATGAACAAAGAGTTGTTATTTGATTAACGAGGTCACATCATTAGTTGAATGATCTGATTGACATGACCCATTCTATTAGCTTAGCACCCGATCGTTTAGTATGTTGCTATTGCTTTCTTCATGACTTATACATGTTCCTATGACTATGAGATTATGCAACTCCCGTTTGCCGGAGGAACACTTTGGGTGCTACCAAACGTCACAACGTAACTGGGTGATTATAAAGGAGCATTACAAGTGTCTCCAATGGTAGATGTTGGGTTGGCGTATTTCGAGAATAGGATTTGTCACTCCGATTGTCAGAGAGGTATCTCTGGGCCCTCTCGGTAATGCACATCACATAAGCCTTGCAAGCATTGCAACTAATGAGTTAGTTACGAGATGATGTATTACAGAACGAGTAAAGAGACTTGCCGGTAATGAGATTGAACTAGGTATTGGATACCGACGATCGAATCTCGGGCAAGTAACATACCGATGACAAAGGGAACAACGTATGTTGTTATGCGGTCTGACCGATAAAGATCTTCGTAGAATATGTAGGAGCCAATATGGGCATCCAGGTCCCGCTATTGCTTATTGACCGGAGACGTGTCTCGGTCATGTCTACATTGTTCTCGAACCGTAGGGTCCGCACGCTTAATGTTACGATGACAGTTATTATGAGTTTATGCATTTTGATGTACCGAAGGTTGTTCGGAGTCCCGGATGTGATCACGGACATGACGAGGAGTCTCGAAATGGTCGAGACATAAAGATTGATATATTGGAAGCCTATGTTTGGACATTGGAAGTGTTCCGGGTGAAATCGGGATTTTACCGGAATACCGGGAGGGTTACCGGAACCCCCCGGGAGCTAAATGGGCCATAATGGGCCTTAGTGGAAAGGAGAAGGGGCTTCCCTAGATGGGCTGTGCGCCTCCCCTTTCCCCTAGTCCTATTAGGACTAGGAAAGGGTGGCCGGCCACCTCCTCCTCTTTTCCCCTCCGAGGAATCCTAGTTGGACTAGGATTGGAGGGGGAATCCTACTCCCGGTGGGAGTAGGACTCTCCTGCGCCTCCTCCTTGGCCGGCCAGCCCCTCCCACTTGGATCCTTTATATACGGGGGGCAGGGGGCACCTCTAGACACACAAGTTGATCCTTGAGATCGTTCCTTAGCCGTGTGCGGTGCCCCCTGCCACCATAATCCACCTTGGTCATATCGTTGTAGTGCTTAGGCAAAGCCTTGCGTCGGTAGAACATCAAGATCGTCACCACGCCGTCGTGCAGACGGAACTCTTCCTCGACGCTTCGCCGGATCGGAGCCCGAGGATCGTCATCGAGCTGTACGTGTGCTAAGAACTCGGAGGTGCCGGAGTGACGGTGCTTGGATCGGTCGGATCGGGAAGACGTACGACTACTTCCTCTACGTTGTGTGATCGCTTCCGCAGTCGGTCTGCGTTGGTACGTAGACAACACTCTCCCCTCTCGTTGCTATGCATCACCATGATCTTGCGTGTGCGTAGGAAAATTTTGAAATTACTACGTTCCCCAACAATACTGCCTACCAGCATGTCATACTTTGGTTCGGCGGTATTGTTGGACGAGACGACCCGGACCAACCTTACGCATACGCTTACGCGAGACCGGTTCCCTCGACGTGCTTTGCACATAGATGGCTTGCGGGCGACTGTCTCTCCAACTTTAGTTGAACGGAGTCTATTTGACAAACTATCGTTGTGGTTTTGATGCGTAGGTGAGATGAGTTCTTGCTTAAGCCCGTAGCAGCCACGTAAAACTTGCAACAACAAAGTAGAGGACGTCTAACTTGTTTTTGCAGGGCATGTTGTGATGTGATATGGTCAAGGCATGATGCTAAATTTTATTGTATGAGATGATCATGTTTTGTAACCGAGTTATCGGCAACTGGCAGGAGCCATATGGTTGTCGCTTTATTGTATGGAATGCAATCGCGATGTAATGCTTTACTTTATTACTAAGCGGTAGTGATAGTCGTGGAAGCATAAGATTGGCGAGACGACAACGATGCTACGATGGAGATCAAGGTGTCGCGCCGGTGACGATGGTGATCATGACGGTGCTTCGGAGATGGAGATCACAAGCACAAGATGATGATGGCCATATCATATCACTTATATTGATTGCATGTGATGTTTATCTTTTATGCATCTTATCTTGCTTTGATTGACGGTAGCATTATAAGATGATCTCTCACTAAATTATCAAGAAGTGTTCTCCCTGAGAATGCACCGTTGCGAAAGTTCTTCGTGCTGAGACACCACGTGATGATCGGGTGTGATAGGCTCTACGTTCAAATACAACGGGTGCAAAACAGTTGCACACGCGGAATACTCAGGTTATACTTGACGAGCCAAGCATATACAGATATGGCCTCGGAACACGGAGACCGAAAGGTTGAGCGTGAATCATATAGCGGATATGATCAACATAATGATGTTCACCGATGAAACTACTCCATCTCACGTGATGATCGGACATGGTTTAGTTGATTTGGATCACGTAATCACTTAGAGGATTAGAGGGATGTCTATCTAAGTGGGAGTTCTTAAGTAATATGATTAAATTGAACTTAAATTTATCATGAACTTAGTCATGGTAGTATTTTGCAAATCATGTTGTAGATCAATAGCTCGCGTTGTTGCTTCCCTGTGTTTATTTTGATATGTTCCTAGAGAAAAATTGTGTTGAAAGATGTTAGTAGCAATGATGCGGATTGGATCCGTGATCTGAGGTTTATCCTCATTGCTGCACAGAAGAATTATGTCCTTGATGCACCGCTAGGTGATGGGCCTATTGCAGGAGCAGATGCAGACGTTATGAACGTTTGGCTAGCTCAATATGATGACTACTTGATAGTTTAGTGCACCATGCTTAACAGCTTAGAATCGGGACTTCAAAGACGTTTTTAACATCATGGACCATATGAGATGTTCCAGGAGTTGAAGTTAATATTTCAAGCAGATACCCGAGTTGAGAGATATGAAGTCTCCAACAAAGTTCTATAGCTAAAAGATGGAGGAGAATCGCTCAACTAGTGAGCATGTGCTCAAATTGTCCGGGTACTACAATCACTTGAATCAAGTGGGAGTTAATCTTCCAGATAAAATAGTGATTGACAGAATTCACTAGTCACCATCACCAAGTTAGTAGAACTTCATGATGAACTATAATATGCAAGGGATGACAAAAGTAATTCCCAAGCTCTTCGTGATGCTGAAATCGACGAAGGTAGAAATCGAGAAAAACATCAAGTGTTGATGGTAGACAAGACCACTAGTTTCAAGAAAAGGGCAGAGGGAAGAAGGGGAACTTGAAGAAGAACAACAAGCAAGTTGCTGCTCAAGTGAAGAAGCCCAAGTCTGGTCTTAAGTCTGAGACTAAGTGCTTCTACTGCAAAGGGACTGGTCACTAGAAGCGGAACTACCCCAAGTGATTGGCGGATAAGAAGGATGGCAAAGTGAACATAAGTATATTTGATATACATCTTATTGATGTGTACTTTACTAGTGTTTATAGCAACCCCTCAGTATTTTATACTAGTTCAGTTGCTAAGATTAGTAACTCGAAACGGGAGTTGCAGAATAAACAGAGACTTGTTAAGGGTGAAGTGATGATGTGTGTTGGAAGTGGTTCCAAGATTGATATGATCATCATCGCACACTCCCTATAATTTCGGGATTAGTGTTGAAGCTAAATAAGTGTTATTTGGTGTTTGCGTTGAGCATGAATATGATTTGACCATGTTTATTGTAATACGGTTATTCATTTAAGTAAGAGAATAAATTGTTGTTCTGTTTACATGAATAAAACCTTATATGGTTACACACCCAATGAAAATAGTTCGTTGGATCTCGATCGTAGTGATACACATAATCATAATATTGAAACCAAAAGATGCAAAGTTAATAATGATAGTGCAACTTATTTGTGGCACTGCAGTTTAGGTCATATTGGTGTAAAGCGCATGAAGAAACTCCATGCTGATGGGCTTTTGGAATCACTTGATTATGAATCAGTTGATGCTTGCGAACCATGCCTCATGGGCAAGATGACTAAAACTCCGTTCTTTGGAACAATGGAGCGAGCAACAGATTTGTTGGAAATCATACATACTGATGTATGTGGTCCAATGAATATTGAGGCTCGTGACAGGTATCATTATTTTCTGATCTTCACAGATGATTTGAGCAGATATGAGTATATCTACTTGATGAAACATAAGTCTGAAACATTTGAAAAGTTCAAAGAATTTTTAGAGTGAAGTGAAAAATCATCGTAACAAGAAAATAAAGTTTCTACGATCTGATCGTAGAGAAGAGTATTTGAGTTACGAGTTTGGCCTTCAGTTAAAAACAATGTGAAATAGTTTCACTACTCACGCCACCTGGAACACCACAATGTAATGGTGTGTCCGAACGTCATAACCATAGTTTATTAGATATGGTGCGATCTATGATGTCTCTTACCGATCTACCACTATCGTTTTGGGGTTATGCATTAGAGACAGCTGGATTCACGTTAAATAGGGCACCATCTAAATCCGTTGAGACGACACCGTATGAACTATGGTTTGGCAAGAAACCTAAGCTGTCGTTTCTTAAAGTTTGAGGTTGCGATGCTTATGTGAAAAAAGTTTCAACCTGATAAGCTCAAACCCAAATCGGAGAAATATGTCTTCATAGGATATCCAAAGGAAACTATTGGGTACACCTTCTATCACAGATCCGAAGGCAAGACATTCGTTGCTAAGGATGGATCCTTTTAGAGAAGGAGTTTCTCTCGAAAGAAGTGAGTGGGAGGAAAGTAGAAAACTTGATAAAGGTAATTGTACCTTCTCCCTTATTGGAAAGTAGTTCATCACAGAAATCTGTTCTTGTGACTACTACACCAATTAATGAGGAAGCTAATGATGATGATCATGTAACTTCAGATCAAGTTACTACCGAATCACATAGGTAAACAAGAGTGAGATCCGCACCAGAGTAGTACGGTAATCCTGTTCTGGAGGTCATGTTACTTGACCATGACGAACCTACGGACTATGAGGAAGCGATGATGAGGATTCCGATAAATGGCTTGAGGCCATGAAATCTGAGATAGGATCCATGTATGAGAACAAAGTTTGGACTTTGGTTGGCTTGCCCGATGATAAGAAAGCAATTGAGAATAAATGGATCTTCAAGAGGAAGACGGACGCTGATAGTAGTGTTACTATCTACAAAGCTAGAATTGTCGCAAAAGGTTTTCGACAAGTTCAAGGTGTTGACTACGATGAGAGTTTCTCACTCGTATCTATGCTAGAGTCTGTCAGAATCATGTTAGTAATTGCCGCATTTTATGAAATCTGGCAAATGGATAAACAAAACTGCATTCCTTAATGAATTTATTAAAGAAGTGTTGTATATCATGCAACCAGAAGGTTTTGTCAATCCAAAAGGTGCTAACAAAATGTGCAAGATCCAGCGATCCATCTGTGGACTGGTGCAAGCATCTCGGAGTTGGAATATATGCTTTGATGAGTTGATCAAAGCATATAATTTTATACAGACTTGCGGTGAAGCCTGTATTTACAAGAAAGTGAGTGGGAGCACTACAGCATTTCTGATGAGTATATGTGAATGACATATTGTTGATCGGAAATAATGTAGAATTATTCTGTACAGCATAGTGTTTGAAAGGAGTTTTTCAAAGAAAGACTTCGGTGAAGCTGCTTACATATTGAGCTTCAAGATCTATAGAGATAGAACAAGACGCTTGATAAGTTTTTTCAATAAGTACATACCTTGACAAGATTTTGAAGTAGTTCAAAATGGAGCAGTCAAAGAAAGAGTTCTTGCCTGTATTACAAGGTGTGAAGTTGAGTAAGACTCAAAGCCCGACCACGACAGAAGATAGAAAGAGAATGAAAGTCATTCCCTATGCCTTGGCCATAGGTTCTATAAAGTATGTCATGATGTATACCAGATCTATTATATACCCTGCACTGATTTGGCAAGGGAGTACAATAGTGATCTAGGAGTAGATCACTGGACAGCGGTCAGAATTATCCTTAGTGAAATAAGGGTATGTTTCTCGATTATGGACGTGACAAAAAGGTTCGTCGTAAAGGGTTACGCCGATGCAAGTTTTTGACACTAATCTAGATGACTCCAAGTCTAAATCTGGATACATATTGAAAGTGGGAGCAATTAGCTAGAGTAGCTCCATGCAGAGCATTGTTGACATAGAAATTTGCAAAATACACGTGGATCTGAATGTGGCAGACCCGTTGACTAAGATTCTCTCACAAGCAAAACATGATCACACCTTAGTACTCTTTGGGTGTTAATCACATAGCGATGTGAACTAGGTTACTGAATCTAGAAAACCCTTTGGGTGTTGGTCACATGACGATGTGAACTATGGGTGTTAATCACATGGTGATGTGAACTATTGCTGTTAAATCACATGGCGATGTGAACTAGATTATTGACTCTAGTGCAAGTGGGAGACTGAAGGAAATATGGCCTAGAGGCAATAATAAAGTTATTATTTATTTCCTTATATCATGATAAATGTTTATTATTCATGCTAGAATTGTATTAACCGGAAACATAATACATGTGTGAATACATAGACAAACAGAGTGTCACTAGTATGCCTCTACTAGACTAGCTCGTTAATCAAAGATGGTTATGTTTCCTAACCATGAACAAAGAGTTGTTATTTGATTAACGGGATCACATCATTAGTTGAATGATCTGATTGACATGACCCATTCCATTAGCTTAGCACCCGATCGTTTAGTATGTTGCTATTGCTTTCTTCATGACTTATACATGTTCCTATGACTATGAGATTATGCAACTCCCGTTTTGCCGGAGGAACACTTTGGGTGCTACCAAACGTCACAACGTAAATGGGTGATTATAAAGGAGCATTACAGGTGTATCCAAAGGTACATGTTGGGTTGGCGTATTTCGAGATTAGGATTTGTCACTCCGGTTGTCGGAGAGGTATCTCTGGGCCCTCTCGGTAATACACATCACATAAGCCTTGCAAGCATTGTAACTAAGATGTTAGTTGTGATATGATGTATTACAGAACGAGTAAAGAGACTTGCCGGTAACGAGATTGAACTAGGTATTGGATACCGACGATCGAATCTCGGGCAAGTAACATACCGATGACAAAGGGAACAACGTATGTTGTTATGCGGTCTAACCGATAAAGATCTTCGTAGAATATGTAGGAGCCAATATGGGCATCCAGGTCCCGCTATTGGTTATTGACCGGAGACGTGTCTTGGTCATGTCCACATTGTTCTCGAACCGTAGGGTCCGCACGCTTAACGTTACGATGACAGTTATTATGAGTTTATGCATTTTGATGTACCGAAGGTTGTTTGGAGTCCCGGATATGATCACGGACATGACGAGGAGTCTCGAAATGGTCGAGACATAAAGATTGATATATTGGAAGCCTATATTTGGACATCGGAAGTGTTCCGGGTGAAATCGGGATTTTACCGGATTACTGGGAGGTTACCGGAACCCCCCGGGAGCCATATGGGCCTTCATGGGCCTTAGTGGAAAGGTGAAAGGGGCTGCCGTGGTGGGCTGCGCGCGTCCCCCCTCCCCTAGTCCTATTAGGACTAGGAGAGGTGGCCGGCCACCTCTCTCTCTCTTTCCCCCTTGGAGTCCTAGTTGGAATAGGTTTGGGGGGGGGGGAGTCCTACTCCCGGTAGGAGTAGGACTCCTCCTGCGCCCTCCTCCTTGGCCGGCCAGCCCTCCCCCTTGGATCCTTTATATACGGAGGTAGGGGGCACCTCTATACACACAAGTTGATCCTTGGTGATCGTTCCTTAGCCGTGTGCGGTGCCCCCTGCCACCATATTCCACCTCGGTCATATCGTTGTAGTGCTTAGGCAAAGCCCTGCGTCCGTAGAACATCAAGATCGTCACCATGCCGTCGTGCTGACGGAACTCTTCCTCGACGCTTTGCTGGATCGGAGCCCGAGGATCGTCATCGAGCTGAATGTGTGCTAAGAACTTGGAGGTGCCAGAGTAACGGTGCTTGGATCGGTCGGATCGGGAAGAAGATGTACGACTACTTCCTCTATGTTGTGTCAACGCTTCCGTTGCGATCTACAAGGGTACGTAGATCACACTCCCCCCTCGTTGCTATGCATCACCATGATCTTGCGTGTGCGTCGGAAAATTTTAAAATTACTACGTTCCCCAACACTATCATGTAAAATTCCTTTAGCCCTGCATCGTCATTAATACTAGCAGTGTCCTCAGATGAGGAATTAGTGATAGCAGAGGCAGGTGAAGAATTTGTAGCATTTGAAGCATTTGAACATTCAGGTGAAGAATTAGTAGATTCACGTTCAATGCATTTCAAACAAGGAGGAAAAAATTCTTCCTGAGAAGCGCTGATTTGTTGAGCAAGTGAATCACGCTCCTTCTGAAGATCTTCATAACTCACTCTTAGCTTTTCAAGATCTTGCTTTCTTGGAAGAAATTCATAAGAAAGGTTCTCATGATCAGACAAGAGAGTGTTATGATGACCTTGAAGGTTGTCAAACCTAGTCTGAAGTCTCTGAAGATTTTCAGTCAAGGCTTTAGTGCGACCCATTTCTTCACCCAACATATCATCACTTTTGTCTAGCATGTTTTGAACCTTTTCAAAAGACCTTTGCTGTTTTACAGCAATCTTAGCAAGTTGAGAATATCTAGGCTTGAGGTTTTCATCAGATTCATTCTCACTTGATTCAGAGGAGGTATGTTTGAGTACCTTGGCACACTTTGCCATGAAGCAATAGGTGGGAGCGTAGTCATCATTGCCTTCATTAGCCTTGTTGGTGAGGTCATTTTCTTCAGTGTTGAAGATAGACTTGCTGACGAATGCAGTAGCGAGGGCTAGGCTCGCCACACCAGATTCGGACTCCTCAGATGCCTCCTCTTCCCCATTTTCTTCAGATTCAACCTCAGAGTCCATTTCCTTGCCAATGAATGCCCGAGCCTTCTTGGAGCTGCTCTTCTTGTGAGATGAAGACTGTAACGCCCTCGATGCGGCTATAGCTCCCACGTGTCGAGGCACGACTTAGAGACATAACCGCATTGAAAGCAATGTGCAAGTTAGGATATCATCACAACATCCCATGTAATATATATTAAAAGGGGAAGATACATAGTTGGCTTACACTCGCCACGTCACATCAAAGTACATAAATAACATCCATCATACAAACACTCACGGCCCGACTACGGCGCCAAAATAGAAAAGAACCCAACATGCGACAAGGCCCTGAATCGAACCCCAACTAGGCACCACTACTGATCATCAGGAAAAGACACATAGTAACGCTGAGAGTCCTCGTCGAACTCCCACTTGAGCTCGTACTCATCACCTGGAGCGGAAACACCTGGACCTGCATCTGGAGTTATAGTATCTGTGAGCCACAGGGACTCAGCAATCTCGCACCCTCGCGATCAAGACTATTTAAGCTTATAGGAAGGATAAGGCAAGTATATGTGGAGCTGCAGCAAGCGACTAGCATACATGGTGGCTAACTTATACACAAAAGAGAGCGAGAAGAGGAGGCAAAGCGCGAGCGAGAATCTAGAAGAACAACCTACGCAAGCATAACTCCAACACCGTGTCCACTTCCCGGACTCCGCCGAGAAGGGGCCATCACGGTAACACACACGGTTGATTCATTTTAATTAAGTTTAGTTCAAGTTATCTACAACCGGACATTAACAAATTCCCATCTGCCCATAACCGCGGGCACGGCTTTCGAATGTTCAACCCCTGCAGGGGAGTCCCAACTTAGCCCATGACAAGCTCTCACGGTCAACGAAGGAATAGACCTCCACCCAAGACACACCGATCAGACTCGGTATCCCGGTACAACAAGACATTTCGACAGGTCAAAACTAAACCAGCAACACCGCCCGAATGTGCCGACAAATCCCGATAGGAGCTGCACATATCTCTTTCTCAGGGCACACTCAGATGAGCGCTCCATACAACTAAAACCAAACCTCGAGTTTCCCCGAGGGGGCGCTGCACAGGACTCTAGTTCGGACCAACACTCAGAGGAGCACTGACCCGTGGGGGGCTAAAATAAAGATGACCCTCGGGCTCCGGAAACCCAAGGGAAAAAGAGGGTAGGTGGAAAATGGTAAAACCAATGTTGGGCATTGCTGGAAAAGCTTTAATCAAGGCGAACTATCAAGGGGTTCCCATTATAGCCCAACCGCGTGAGGGACGCAAAATCCGGGAACATAACACCGATATGACGGAAACTAGGGCGGCAAGAGTGGATCAAAACACTAGGCAAGAGGCCGAGCCTTCCACCCTTTACCAAGTATATAGATGCATTAAGATAACATAGCAATATAATGATATCCCAACAAGTAAGTAAATGTTCCAACAAGGAACGGCTCCAATCTTCACCTGCAAGTAGCAACGCTATAAGAGGGGCTGAGCAAAGCGGTAACATAGCCAATCAACGGTTTGCTAGGACATGGTGGGTTAGAGGTTCAACATGGAAATTTGGAGGCTGACAAGCAAAAGGTAGGCATCGTAGCATTGGCATAGCAAAAGAGCGAGCAAACTAGCATAGCAAAGATAGTAGTGATTTCGAGGGTATGATCATCTTGCCTGCAAAGCTGTCAGAGTTGACTGGATCCTCAAAAGCAAACTCAACGGGCTCCTCGTTAGCGAACTCGTCTCCTGTCTCTACCAAAACAACACAAACAAGCAACAAGGATACAATCAACCACGTGCAAACTCAAACAATAAGATGCAATGATGGTATGCTATGCGGGATGCGATGCGGGATGCAAAATGCAAGATGTGACAGGAAACGCATGAACCTGGCCTCAACTTGGAAAACCAAGTGTGCCACTGGAAAGAGGGGATGAAATTGCTTGAAAACGATATAAAGATCATTGGAATCGGAGTTACGGTTTGGAAATGGCAAGCGTTTTAAGATATGACACCGGTCTGCGATTTACAGCAAGTAGGCATCTAAATGCAATGAAATGAACATGCTACAGCCACCAAACATGACAACAAATTACATGGTAGGGATGCACACAAGATGCTTAACAAAAGACTAGCACTGAGCCACGGCCAATTCATCCATTATGAGGTTCAAACAAGCATGGCAAAAACGCAAATGCAAAACAGATTTCAGACTTAGTGAAATTAACACTAGTCTGAAATTTCAGATCACGAAGCCCTCTTCGGAGTAGCAAAACAACATGATACATGACCTGATTATGAAAAGTAAGAACATGGCATGGAGCTACTCAACAATCTTAACAAAATTCCCAAAGTGACCTGGGGCCAAAAGGGTTCACAAAATATACTAACAAGCACACGAACATAGCTAAAACACAATCAGTTTTCAGACTTATTGAAAACTGAGACATGCTGGAATTTAACTCACGAAGGCATGTAAACGAGCTCGATGCGCTCACTACGGTGCAAGTCATGGTAAGGCAAGCATACATCCATTAAGAAGGCACAAAATTCTAGCTAGACATGGCAAGAACAATGGCATAGCATGCACGGATCAACTACAATAGCATCGGCAAAATCGCAAACAAGTTGACGATCTACCCAGATTCACCACGAAGCAAAAGTAGAGCTCGATTGACTCAAGCTAGGGTGCTCTAAAATTGCAAGTAAAGACATGGATAGAGAGAGCACAACATGATTAACAAAACTCCTTTACTGATGATCCTCAAAAGAGGCACGGATCACTAGGAAACAAGCTGAACATATGGCATCATGAACTAAATAATCCCAGACTTAGTGAAAACTACTAAGTCTCTGAAAACAAATTTCCCGGGTGCCTCTCTTTGCAAGCTTGCACAAGTCACCACACACATCCTAAAAATGCATGGGTTGCACCTCTGGAAAGATAACAAAATGCTTAACAAAACACATGAAGGACTCACAGGCATATCATGCACACAATAATCATGGCAAAAATGACAAAAGTCTAAGATGAACTAGCAGATCTGACAATTAACTCACGAAGCCTCCTTCTAGCAGCATTTCGGGCATCAAGATGAACTCCAATGAAAATGACGCAATGGAAATAAATGATGTACTCGTCGAGACGAACATTTTGATATACTATATGTCCAATTCGGAGCTACAGATGCGGAGATATCACTGGTCAAAGTATGCACAAAAATTAGGGTTAGGGACGAAAAGTCAACCCCGAGATGACCCAGATCTAGATCTGGCCCGATCTGCACGCGGTTCGAGGAGTTCGCCGGAGTTGGACTTGAAGCTCGCTGGAGTTGAAGGAGAGGGCCGGGGCGGCCGGCCGGACTTGGGCTCCGGTGAGGCAGGCGGCCGGCGTCGCGAGGAGGCGGCGGCGGGCGCGTGGAGGCGGTGGTCGGCGAGGGGCGGCCGGCCGGGCGGCGGGGAGGCGAGGTCACCCGCGGAGGCGCGGTGCGGCCCGTGGCGGCGTCGGCCACCGGGCGCGAAGACGAAGGGCGGCGGCGGCTCGGGCCTCGGGGGCTCTCCCCGGGCCGAGCGGGCTTCGGCGGCCGCGCGGGCAGGCGTGCCACGTGGCGATCGGCGGGTGGCTGGGCGCGGCGGGGCGGACGCGTCCGGCCGGGGGTGGACATGTCCGTCGGTGGCGGGGATCTTTTTTTTAGGGTAGGACGGGGAGAGATCCGAGATCCAAAAACGGGGGGGGGGGGCTATTTATAGGCATAAGTGGAGCTAGGAGAGTCCAAATGAGGTGCGGTTTTCGGCCACGCGATCGTGATCGAACGCTCTAGGTGATGGAGCAGAATTTGGTGGGTTTTGGGCCAAATTGGAGGGGTGTTGGGCTGCAACACACACGAGGTCTTTTCGGTCCCTCGGTTAACCGTTGGAGTATCAAACGAAGTCCAAACGATACGAAACTTGACAGGCGGTCTACCGGTAGTAAACCAAGGCCGCATGACAAGTCTCGGTCCAATCCAGAAATGTTTAATCCCCACACACGAAAGAAAGCTAGAAATGACCACCGGAGGAGAACGAAGCGCCGGAATGCAAAACTGACAACAGGGAAAATGCTCGAATGCATGAGATGAACATGTTTGCGAATGCAATGCACATGATGACATGATATGAGATGCATGAAAACTAAAACAACACACGGAGACAAAGACCCGAACCCGAGAAATAAATATAACTTAACGCCGGAAACGACAAGAGTTGGAGTACAAATTGGGAAAGTTATAACTGGGGCGTTACAAAGACTTTGAGGATTTTGATGATGAAGATTTTGAGGATTTCTTCTTTTTCTTCGCATCATCAGAACTGTAATATTTGTATTTCTTCTTCTTTGATTCCTTTTCCCACTGAGGACAATCTTGAATGTAATGTCTAGGTTTCTTGCATTTGTGACAAAGCCTCTTCTTGTAGTCACTGGATGAGGAATCATTGCTCCTTGAGGGTCTTCCAAAGCGACCACGTCTTGAGAACTTCTGGAATTTCTTCATGAGCAGTGGTAGCTCATGGATTAGTTATTGAGGATCACCAAGGCTGCCACCAGAGTCTTCATCTTCGGACTCAGATACTGCCTTGGCCTTCAGTGCACGTGATCTGCCATAGCTCGAACCATAGAGATCTCTCTTTTCAGCAAGCTGGAACTCATGAGTATTTAGCCTCTCAAGAATATCAGCGGGATCAAGTGACTTGTAATCAACACGTTCTAGTATCATCAATGCCAGAGTATCAAATGAGGAATCAAGCGATCTCAGCAATTTCTTCACCACCTCATGGTCGGTGATGTCAGTGGCACCAAGTGCTTGAACCTCATTTGAGATGTCAGTGAGGCGATCGAAGATTTGTTGAACATTTTCAATGTCGAGTCTTTTGAAGCGGTTGAAGAGATTGCGAAGAACATCAACTCGAGAGTCACGCTGTGTTGGGACTCCTTCATTCACCTTGGACAACCTATCCCAGATAAGCTTAGCAGTTTCCAAAGCACTCACTCTTCCATACTGTCCTTTTCTCAGATGGCAACATATGATATTCTTCGCTTGAGAATCGAGTTTCTTGAATCTCTTCACATCAGCAGCATTCAGAGAAGCTGTGACTGAGGGAACACCATTTTCCACAACATACCAGAGATCGTTATCAATTGCCTCAAGATGCATTCGCATCTTATTCTTCCAGTAGGGGTAGTCCGTTCCATTGAAGGTAGGACACCCAGTAGAGACCTTGATCATACCTGCGGTCGACATAACTAAACTCCAGGCGGTTAAACCAAAATCACACAGAACAAGGGAGTACCTTGCTCTGATACCAATTGGAAGTGCGTTATATAGACTAGAGGGGGGTGAATAGGCGATTTTTATGAATTCTTCACTGAGGAATTTGCAGGTGAGGAAATTCCTTAGCAAAGAACTACTAGCAGCAGAATAAGTACTCAAAAGTAAACATAACAGAGCACAAGCATAGTCATCATGATGAAATGAAGACATGCACATAGTACAGAAAGCGTAAGCACATGATAACACAGAAAGAAGACAAACACACGGAAGAAATTGAACTGGGGAATTTGAGAAAGTCTTCAGTAAAATTCTTCAAACACAGATATGAACAAGCTCAACACAGTTATGAGGAAATAAAAGAGTTGAGGAAATAGAACCAGTGAGCTTGGTGAAGACAATGATTTGGTAGACCAGTTCCAACTGCTGTCTCAGTTGTACATCTGGTTGGAGCGGCTAGGTATTTAAACCCGAGGACACACAGTCCCGGACACACAGTCCTCACCGTATTCTCCTTGAGCTAAGGTCACATAGACCTCGCCCAATCACTTGAGGTAAGTCTTCAGGTGACTTCCGAACCTTCACAAACTTGGTCACTCGGTGATCCACAATTCCTCTTGGATGCTCTAGACCTTGACGCCTAACCGTCTGGAAGAAGCACAGTCTTCAAAGATAACAAGCGTCAGATCCACGCATGATCAATCTCTTCAGTGATGCTCAATCACTTGGGGTTTGTAGGTGTTTGGGTTTGGGTTTTCCTCACTTGATGATTTTCGCTCAAATTCCTCGGAGGATGGGATGCTCTCAAATGACAAGTGTCAGTTTCTCTCGGAGCAGCCAACCAGCTAGTGGTTGTAGGGGGCAGCTATTTATAGCCTAGGGAGCAGCCCGACATGATAAGACATAAATGCCCTTCAATGATATGACCGTTAGGTGGGTAGATATTTTGGGACAGCTGGCGCATAGCACAGCAACGCTCAGAATTTTGAGTAGCAAAATCCTCAGGGCTATCATGTTCCTCACTATGTAGGTAATCCGCACTGGCGAATTCCTAACTCCTCAGTCAGAAAAAATTCCTCAAAGACCAGAAGAACTTCGTCTCTGTCACTGAAGAATATGACTAAACTGTATGAGATTTCCATTGGCTTCACTCGAAGGGATTGGTAGGTGTAGGATTTTGAGTTGAGCATCACATGGAAATTTTTCCTTAGTATTTCCTCGACCCCCTTTAATAGTACGGTGTTTCCTATGACTCAAGAAAGAGAAAATGAAACTATGAAAACAAAAGTCTTCACGCTTCATGTTCCTCGGATGAATACCAAGTCTTCAGGATTGCACCAATTTCTTCACTTTCAAAGTCTTTAGAAAGTCTTCAGAAATCCATAGTCTTCAGTCGAAGAACTTCATTTTTAGGGGCCGACTTTCTGTGTAATATCAAACTCCTCATAGATTTATAGACCTATGTACACTTAAAAACACATTAGTCCCTTAACCTATAAGTCTTCAATACATCAAAATCACTAAGGGGCACTAGATGCACTTACAATGAGGTCTGTTGTGGATCATCTGTGGCTGGAAGGGCCAAGGCCGAATAGTTATTTTAGTTTAGTGCTATAGTTCCTTGGTGCTGTGCCGCACATCGACGCTATGAAGAGGTCGGTGTGCATAGAGGGTGCGCGTATGGCACTTGCCCGTGTCAAGACATACTGGGCAGAGATGGAGGCCACCGCTATTGCAACCCAGAGTTCGGCCATAGGCCGAGTATCTGCCAAGCACTACTTTGAAGAAGTCCTTGAAGGCGCTCGTTCAATAGAGGCTCAGTGCTCGAAGAATATTATGTTCTAGTGACATGTATTCCCATTGTAAAAACAATGTTTTATTGAATTATAAAGGTTGTGTTTATACTTTTGCCTGAAAGTATTATGATGCCTCCTGTGCGGCCGTCTATGTATATATGTATATAACCTGATAGTTTGCAGTCGCCAGCTTTAGCCCCCACGCACATAATCCGGGGGTGTTCACAAAAAACGCATATTCACACTTGATCCAACGTCTTGGTCCATTAAGGAGGTGGTGGCGCAGTGAACGAGGCAATCGGACTATATTGCTTTAACACTTTCACTTAGCCATAGGAGTTTGACGGTGGGACTACTATATAGCCCCTGGTACCTCCGCGCTCGTCCGAATATGGTGCGCATACGTACATGACTGGGAAACAGCCCTTCGTTAATGCAGAGGAATCCCAAAGATTCTGCTAAGTATCAAGTGGTTGACCAGTCTCGCGGTTTGTCATGACAGTCAGTTTTCGGCTTTCTCTACTGAGGTGCTCATCCGGATGAACCAGGGCACAATCGCAGTAGTTCTCCCGGTGCCGCCTTAGCTGATAGAGCGGAACGTAAGGTAGAGAAACACGGGAGCCGGGCAAACCCAACATTTGACCAAAGACATGATTCGGAGCTGATGCATATAAGGCCAAACTCGCGGCGCCGAACACTCCCTAAGGTATTCAGTCTTTATAACATATTCCGGGCTGAACAATGCCCTTAATAATAAACCCCGAGTGTCCAAGTACATGCAATATTCTAACGTGGCGAAATGCCAATAACGCCAGCATCCTTCTCGGTTGTATTGAGTATCCGGAGGATGTGAACAACAAGAGACAGTAAAAAAAGGTTTACGCAGGGTCTTATTCTGAAAAGAAACCTTTGAGCGGGTCCCTGCTGCACGTCTGCGCCTGTGCCTCCGTTGTGCCGTGTCGTGGACCGGTGTAGCACGATTGTCATCTGTAAAAGATAAGAACTTAGGTGAAAGTTGTCGTGCCAAAAAAATTGGTTATTCTCGATAAACCATTAAAATTCAAGATAAGTCAAGTTGAGCCGAACTAGCCCTGATTACGCGCGGGAAGCCCCTGGTACCGTCTATGAGGGTTTAATCATCAACCAATCTCAGGTATATCTAGTGATGCGCTGGACTCGTCTAACCATGTCTGTGGTCTTGACGACCTGTCATTTATTCTGGTTGGTGAGGCCGTCTAGTGCTCGGCTATTAAAGCCGCCACACGTTCTTCCGCACGTAGAGAACGCACAGTATTTCCACTAACTGTGATGGTGCGACATGGACCAGGCATCTTAAGCTTAAGAGAAGTGTAATGTGGTACCACATTAAAACGAGCGAAAGCTGTTCTTCCGAGTAGTGCTTGAT
Source organism: Triticum monococcum (assembly GCA_034509565.1). Classification (NCBI taxonomy): domain Eukaryota; kingdom Viridiplantae; phylum Streptophyta; class Magnoliopsida; order Poales; family Poaceae; genus Triticum; species Triticum monococcum. The sequence goes on from CM067845.1 coordinate 349,483,786, forward strand.
AGCCGCTTCGGAATGGAGCAATGTCGAAGTCTAACTTCTCACTTCGGTAGTTGTGGATGAACCGAATGCAACCTCTAGTATTAGAGAGCCCGTGGAGCGGGCCTCTAGGCCTAGTATTACTCCCTTGAAGGTAGTATTACTGTGGCTGATTTTTGTTGGGTCTATCCCCATTTTGCGGATTGTGTCCTGATATATCAGATTTAGACCACTGCCGCCGTCCATAAGGACTCGTGTGAGATGGTATCCGTTTATTATTGGGTCTAACACCAAGGCAGCCAATCCTTCATGCCGGATGCTTATCGGGTGATCCCTGCGATCAAAAGTGATCGGGCAGGCCAACCAGGGGTTGAACTCAGGGGTGACGGGCTCTACGACGCGTATGTCTCGGAGTCATGTTTGCTTCTCCTCTTCATCACATGGATCATGTTTATTGTTTTAACCTCTGGTGGGAATTTTCTCTGTCCTCCAATGCTTTGCTGGCGAGGTTCGTCCTCGTCTTCGCTTGGTGTCTCCCTCCCCTTGTGTTCGGCGTTTAGCTTACCGGCCTGCTTGAAGAGCCAGCATTCTCTATGGGTGTGTTTTGCAGGTTTATCAGGGGTGCCATGAATATGACATAGTTTGTCTAGAATCTTGTTTAGGCTGGATGGTCAATCTCTGCTGCCTTTGAAATGCTTTTTCCGCTGAACTGGTCGAGAGCCCCTGAATCCGGCGTTTACCGCCGTATTATCTGGGCTGTCTTCTTTATTTCGACGCTTGCTTTTACCGCGTCGTGGTTTTCCATTGCCATCCCTGACTTCGGATGTGCTTGGGTCGCTGGAGCTACTACGGGCTAACCAGCTATCTTCGCCCGTGCAAAAGCGGGCATGAGGCTTGTCAGTGCTGCCATTGTTCTTGGTTTTTCTTGGAGGTTCTGGCGAGCCATTCTTCTCGGACGCTATGCTTGAAAGCTGCTAAGGCTTCAGTGTCCGGGCAGTCGACGATTTGGTTCTTCTTGGTGAGAAACCTATTCCAAAGCTTTCGGGCTGACTCTCCGGGCTGTTGAATTATATGACTTAAATCGTCTGCATCTGGAGGTCAGACATAGGTCCCTTGAAAGTTATCCCAAAAAGCATCCTCGAGCTCCTCCCAACTTCCAATTGAGTTTTCGGGGAGGCTTTTCAGCCAGTGCCGAGCTGGTCCTTTAAGCTTGAGGGGCAAGTACTTGATAGCGTGGAGATCGTCTCCGTGAGCCATATGGATATGGAGGATAAAGTCCTCAATCCAGACCCCATGGTCTGTGGTCTCGTCATACGCCTCTATGTTCACTGGTTTGAATCCTTCTAGAAATTCGTGGTCCAGCACCTCATCGGTGAAACATAGGGGGTGTGCGGCACCCCTGTATTTGGATGTATCATGGCGTTCGGACGGTTGTAGTATTCGGTTTTGATTTTGTGCCGGAGCACCCTTCCTAGATCCATAGATGGATCTGGTCATACTGGATTTTTGGTGCAAGTCCTCACGTAGATCGTGTGTTGACTTATGTGCGGCCTTGTTAGCCGCTCTATTGCGGTCACAAGGTGGTTGATCCGGCCAGTTGGCCGTTTTATTTTTCGGCTATGTGGGCTCTAAGGCCTCATCGTCGAATTCAGGTAGCTTGCGCTTTGGATAGCTCTTTGTGTGGTAACTTCCACCATATTTTTCTTCGTTGTCGAGCACTTTGTTCCACCTGCTGTTGAGCGTATTTTGTGCGGCCTTAAGCCTTTGCTTCTGCTTCTTCAGACTCCTCGATGTGGCAATAAGACTTCTGCGGAGGTTCTCTTGTTCCAAGTGCGTTTCCGGGATGATGTGTGCATCTTCATCTGGACTATTTTCCTCCCAGAGGGGGTTTGATGAGGTTTATCCTCGGCATCGCCGTGTTCGGACATCGGATCCGTACTATGTTCACCATTTTCAGTTTCATTGTGCCCTGCTGCTGGGTCAATGTGATCATCGTTTCCTCTGGAGTCGACTGGAGTGTTTTTTTCTCTTGCGCTGTTATCGTTGTTTTTTGCCGAGGCGGGATTTTGAGCGGCGCTTATGCCGACGCTTTAGTTGCTTCTCGAGGGAGCTATTCTTCGCTGCATCCTGCCGTTCTTCGTCGTTGTTTTCTTTGGGTGTATCCACCATGTATATGTCATGTGGTGAAGTGGCTGTCCAGCGCCCTGTGGGCACTGGTTCCTGTTCCTCTCCTGCATCATCGTCCATACCGTCGATGTCTTCGGATTCGAAGTTGAGTATGTCGGTTAAATCGTCGACGGTGGCTACTAAGTGGGTGGTGTGTGGGGAGTGAATTTCTTCGTCGTCCGCATCCCGTTCTAGCCGGACATAGTTCGGCCAAGGTTCTCCTGACAAGGAGAGAGACTGTCGGTGTCAAAACCGACGGATCTCGGGTAGGGGGTCCCGAACTGTGCGTCTAGACCGGATGGTAACAGGAGGCAGGGGACATGATGTTTTTCCCAGGTTCGGGCCCTCTTGATGGAGGTAAAACGCTACATCCCGCTCGATTGATATTGATGATATGGGTAGTACAAGAGTAGATCTACCACGAGATCAGAGAGGCTAAACCCTAGAAGCTAGCCTATGGTATGATTGTAGGTTGTGGTTTTTTTTCCTACGGACTAAAACCCTTCGGTTTATATAGACACCGGAGAGGGTTAGGGTTACACAAGGTCAGTTACAAAGGAGGAAATATCCATATCCATATTGCCTAGCTTGCCTTCCATGCCAAGTAGAGTCCCATCCGGACACGAGACGAAGTCTTCAATCTTGTATCTTCATAGTCTAACAGTCCGACCAATGGAGATAGTCCGGCTGTCCGGAGACCCCCTAATCCAGGACTCCCTCAGTAGCCCCTGAACCAGGCTTCACTGACGATGAGTCGGCGCGCAGTATTGTGTTCGGCATTGCAAGGCGGGTTCCTTCTCCGAATACATCACAGAAGAATTTGAATACGAGGATAGTGTCCAACCCTGCAAAATAAGTTCCACCTTCCACCGTAGAGAGAATAATATTTTCGCAGATCAAATTTGCTGGCTTGTTTTGGCAGCATGACGCTACGTCATGGCCCGGTGATTATTCGAGCCATTTCTTTTAACCAGCCCCGCACATAACGCGAGGCAGTTTTTCGACATGTCTTGTCAAAGCAGAGATCCTGTCCCCTTATTACGGGATTCTCATCAATACGGGCGTGGGTAACCCAACCGCGCCATCAATTGTGGCGCTTGGGGGATAAGCGAGTTTTACCAGGCAAGTGGGGATGCTTAGTTTCGTCCGCCCATATAAAGGGATACGGACTCACCTTTCTATCCACGCCTTCTTACTCCCTTACCCATCCGTTTTTGCACACTCGAGCTCTAGCGCCCAAGTCTGCACTTCCCACCTCGACCTTCTCCAATCATGTCCGGAGCGGGAGGCAGGTGGATGGTCTCCTCCGTCACAAAGGGAGACATTAAGAAACTGAGGAGAGCCGGATACCTGCCCGACGACATCGCGCACCGGCTCCCAGATGAGGGGCAGCTCATCCCCACCCCCAGGCCCCATGAGAGGGTAGTATTCCTCACCCATTTCCTCCATGGACTGGGATTCCCTCTCTATCCCTTCGTCCGGGGGCTCATGTTTTATTACGGCCTAGATTTCCACGATCTGGCCCCGAACTTCATCCTCAACATCTCGGCGTTTATCGTCGTGTGCGAGGCCTTCCTCCGCATCAAGCCCCACTTCGGCTTATGGCTGAAGACCTTCAATGTCAAGCCGAAGGTGGTGGGCGGCCACCAGGCAGAGTGCGGAGCCGCCATGGTGGGCAAGATGCCCAACGTAACATGGCTTGGGGCCTCCTTTGTGGAAACCATAAAGGGGTGGCAATCGGGGTGGTTCTATATCACCGAGCCGCGCGACCCTGCATGTGCAGTGGCCCCCGAGTTCCGATCTGGCATCCCCATGCGGCTCACCTCCTGGAAAGAGAAGGGCCTGTCCTGGGGTAGTTCGAAAGAGCTGAACGGACTCCAAACATATATTCAAAACATGGTGGACAAGAAGCTCAAGCTTGTCAACATAGTCCAAGTTATGCTCATCCGCCGGATACTCCCGTGCCAACAATGGGAGTTCAACTTGTGGGAGTTCAATCCGGCGCAACACCGAACTCTGAACAGGCTCTTTGACACGACTCATGAACACGCCTGGAGGGTGCTGTTCAAAAGTGCCAAGGTCCCCCCTATTGCTGAGGATCACGGATTCAGCGCGAAGCGCCAAGCCGGTGCGGTAAGCTGCTCTACCTTTCAGAGGATACTTATTTTTTTATATAGATTGACTCTATGCGGGATCTAAACTCCCGTACCTTTGACAGGATTGGTAGAAGATGGCCGGACAGATCGACTGTCCGGCTCCTTTGCCCGAAGGCCCCGCAGACGCTCTTCTGGCGAAGATGTTGACTCCGGCCCCTTATACGGTGCCAGAGAAGACCAAGAAGGCCAAGGGAACCCGAAAGAGTTCCCGACGCCAAGCGTCTTCGGACTCACCGTTCGATGACTCTGCGGCGCACTCTTCCCCCGAAGACGAGGAAGAAGAAGAAGATGCTCCCCCACCGACTGGGGGAGACAAGAAAAGGAAGGTCGCCCCAACCGGGGAGGCCGGAGGGTCCAAGAAGGGAAGGACTCTCCTTTCGGACGGTTCCACCGCCGCCGACGAAGGCGAAGACGAGTGGTTGCCCAGGGTCAAGCCCCCGGGGAGATCGTAAGTATTCGGATACCAGAGTAACTCATAGGATTCCTTTGTCGCACTGCTTTCCCTAACGCCGAACGCAATTATGCAGGCCACCACGAGCCAGTATCGATGTATCATCGGACGGCTCCTTGGGCTTGTCGGACATGGATAGCGATCCAGTCCCGACCGCCACCTCCCCTCATCCTGCCGACCACGCTGAGGTGTTGTCTTAAGAGGCACCGGATCGAGGGGAGACTGTCCGGGAGGCGCCTCAAGGTGACCTTGCGGACTCCAGGAGTCGAGGGGACAGGGCCCCTGAGAGCTCCGAGTTCGGCCCTTAGCCGAACACCGCACCGGAACCTCCAGCGGTTCCAGGCTCGGGCAGGCGGCCTCCTTCTAAGAGGGTCAATACGCCTGTGCCGGTGACCTCTGTCCATCCAGAGGCGCCGGACAATCTGCTGGAAGCGCTTCACAGCGCTTCCATCGACGAGGAGCACCGCACTATCATGAGTGCGGTGATCCAGAAGGTTCAGTCCGCCAAGAGCAGATTGACTGAAGCCTGTGCCAGCCTTCTAACAGGCTTGGAGGTAAGTGTTTTAAAATGTAGTAGAAATATTACCGCATAGATAGTAGCCCCGGATGCTTTGTTCGGTGTTCACAAATAAAAGCCGAACAAAGGATCAAATAATATCGCAGGAGTCTAATATAAGTATGTTAATATGCATATGCAGGCTTCGTTGCTGGTGTCCGCCGCACTAACTGCGGAGGTCGCTGTACTGAAGCAGGACCTTGAGGGGTCCAGGAAAGAGCTCGGCCATGCCAAGAGGCAGCTCGAGGAGAACAAGGGTAAGTAATACCCTGTCTTATGTATATAGATATAAAATAGGACGCGCTTGCAAAATGACAGGATCATCGTATGTTTGCCAGGGGCCACGACCGAGGTGGCGACCCTGAAGCAAGCGCTAACCAAGGCCGAAGATACAGCGGCCAAGGAGCGCACCGAGCGAGAGAAGCACGAGGCTCGGGTGGGCGAGGTGCAGCAAGAGCTCCTGGCTCTTGTGGCGAAGCACGAGGCGTTGGAGCTGACTCCAAGACGCGGGAGTCTGAGCTTGCCGCGGCCCTCGAGAGTGTAAAAAGTGCCAAGGCCTGAGCCCAAAAGGCCCTCCAAGAGATCAACGTGATGAAGAAGATAGCGGCGGGTAAGGCTTTCTATATGCAAAGCAAGTATGTAAAAGTAAATTACCGATTACATACCCGGATCCGGAGCTCTTCAGGAGCATTCGCAGATTGCCCCGCAGTGTGTCCGATGTCGCACAATTTTACCAGGCCGAGGATGGAAGCTCGACGGAGAAGCTGTTCTGGTCTCAGTATGCTGAGGCCAAACATCCGGTGCCAATGAGCGACCAGCTGAAGCAGATGGTCGAGCTACATAAGGCGGCCGATCAGGCCATGAAGAGCTTTATAGTCCGGTTGTGGCCTGGCGACGCCCTTCCGAATAGCTTCTTCAGCCTAGTGAGGCGGCTTGTGGATGCCTGCCCGCGGTTGGAGTTCGTCAAACGATCTGTCTGCATTGAAGGTGCACGCCGGGCTTTCGCTTGTGTGAAATTGCAGTGGGTCAAGCTAGAGGCCGTGAAGCTGATCAAGGAGGGGCCGCCAGAGGGCAAGGAGCACCGCCACCCCGAGATGTACTACGAGGGTGTTCTGCCGGGTGCCCGTCTCATCGCGGACGAGTGTTCAAAAGATGTAATATTTGAATGAGACTTGCTCGTTTTATCCTGTATGTATGAAAACTTGTTTCATATCCGGTACCGCATTGAATCTAGCGAATCTGGTTCGCCCGAGCAGCGCGTGATAACCACTGTGGAACGAGACTATATCGAAGATTAACTCTTCGCTTCGGAAGTTATCCGGGGATCCGAAGACCACTTCTATTGTAATTGAGCCTGTGCAATGGGCCTCTACACCTGGAATGATGCCCTTAAAGGTCGTTTTTGTGGGTTTGATACTTGAGGGGTCTATACCCATTTGGCGCACCGTGTCTTGATAAAGCAGGTTCAGGCTGCTGCCGCCATCCATAAGGACTCGAGTGAGGTGAAATCCGTCGATGATTGGGTCTAGGACCAGTGCGGCGAATCCGCCATGATGGATACTAGTGGGGTGGTCCCTGCGATCGAAGGTGATCAGACAGGAGGACCAAGGGTTGAACTTTGGGGCGACTGGCTCCAACGCATATACGTCCCTGAGCGCACGCTTCTGCTCCCTCTTGGGGATGTGGGTTGCGTATATCATGTTCTCCGTCCACACTTGCGGGGGAAACCTCTTCTGTCCTCCAGTGTGCGGCTGCCGGGGCTCCTCCTCGTCATTGCTATGCGGCCCCTTGTCCTTGTTTTCGGTAATTAACTTGCCGGCCTGCTTGAACACCCAACAATCCCTGTTGGTGTGATTGGCTGGCTTGTCTGGGGTGCCGTGTATTTGACACGAGCGATCGAGTATATGGTCCAAGCTGGACGGACCCGGCGTACTTTGTTTGAATGGCTTTTTCTGCTGACCCGGTTTAGAGCCTTTGAATCCGGCATTGACTGCCGTATCCTCAGTATTTTCGCTGTTATTGCGGCGCTTATGCTTGTTGCGACGTGACCTGCTATTGCCGTCCTTGGTATCTGAGGTACCATGGTTCTTTGATATGTTATTACTGCGAGCCAGCCAGCTGTCTTCTCCCGCACAAAAGCGGGTCATGAGCGTCGTGAGAGCTGCCATAGATTTCAGCTTTTCCTGACCAAGGTGTCGGGCTAGCCACTCGTCTCGGATGTTGTGCTTGAAAGCCGCTAAGGCCTCTGCATCCGGACAGTCGACGATTTGACTTTTCTTTGTAAGGAACCGAGTCCAGAATTTCCTAGCCAACTCTTCTGGCTGCTGAATTATGTGGCTCAAGTCATCGGCGTCTGGTGGTCGCACATAAGTACCATGAAAGTTGTCGAGGAATGCGGCTTCCAGATCTTCCCAACAGCTAATGGAGCCCGCTGGCAAGCTGTTAAGCCAATGTCGCGCTGGTCCTTTGGGCTTTAGTGGGAGGTATTTGATGGCGTGTAAGTCATCGCCGCGGGCCATGTGGATGTGGAGGAGGAAGTCCTCAATCCATACTGCGGGATCTGTTATGCTGTCGTATGATTCAATATTTAAAGGTTTGAAACCTTCTGGGAATTGATGTTCCATTACTTCGTCTGTGAAGCATAAGGGGTGTGCGGCGCCTCTGTATTGGGCTATATCGCGACGCAGCTCGAATGGGTCTTGCCCGCTGTGTTCGGCCCGGCCGGATTTGCTTTTACTGTATCCGGTGTGACGTTTGTCGTCTCACAGGGTGGTGCGCCCTCGTGATCCATAGATCGATCTTGAATGCTTTTCCTTGTCTTCCAATATGTCTTGCAGGTCTGGCATATCTCCCCATGCCTTTTTATTTGAATGGTGGTGGGGTGGAGGCTGAGCTTTTGGCTGGAATGCCTCTCTATCGCGGCCACGAGGTGGCCGATCAGCCGTATCATACGCTTCTTCCTCCAGTCGGGGTAGTAACCTGCGTCTTGGATAACTCTTGGAGGGGAGCTCGAGTTTATATTCCTCGGCCACGAGGACTTTAGTCCATTTGTCAGCTAGCAGATCTTGATCAGCTTGAAGCTGCTGCTGCGTTTTCTTCATGCTATTTGCCGTGGCCATAAGCCGGCGCTTGAAGCGCTCTTGTTCGACGGGATCCTCTGGTACGGGGAATTCATCATCGTCGAGGCTTGCCTCGTCTTCGGAGGGGGGCATGTGATTGTCATCCTCCTCCTCTCCGTCTGCCGCTCTCTCAGGAGAGCTGGCTCCTCCATCCTCCTGCTCTCAATCTTGCTGGAGTGGTTTGTTGTTTTCATCGGCACTATCCGGAGTGTTATTATCTCCCGTGCCGGTATCGCCACTTTCGCTTTAGCGGGACTTAGAGCGGCGCTGCTAACGTCGGCGTTTGGGTTGCTTCTTGGAGGGGTCATCCTCTGCTATCCCGTCGCCATTGCCTTCTTTGGGTGTATCCACCATGTATATGTCATATGACAAGGTGGCTTTCCAGTGCCCTATAGGTGCTGGTTCATGTTCGTCTCCTACATCGTCGTCCATACCGTCGATGTCTTCGGAGTCGAAGTCGAGCATGTCGGTTAAATCATCGACAGTGGCTACGAAGTGGGTGGTGGGTGGGCGTCGAATTTCTTCGTCGTCCGCATCCCAATCCCGTTGGCCAGGGCTCTCCTGACAAAGAGAGAGACCTTAGTGAATTCAGAATGTCGCCGAAGGGCGAGTGCTGAAAGATATCTGTGGTGGTGAATTCCATGATCGGCGCCCAATCGGATTTGATTGGCAGGGGCGCGGATGGTTCGGAGTCCGGCACCTTGGAGTCATGGGCTGCGCAGAGGGTTAGGCTAGTGTTCGGATCGATCGCCGTTGAGATTGCCGCCCTTGAGGCGGTCTCTAACCACCCATCCTCGACTAGCGCAATTGGCTCCGAGCTAAGGGTCGGAGCTGATGTGGGCGCAGCCTCTGGGGTACTGTTCGGCGGCAGAGCTAGGTCATACCCATCGCGACAGTGCGGCGCGCCCGGCTGTGGCTTGAATCCGTCGAATATCAAGTCTCCGCGGATGTCGGCCGTGTAGTTCAAACTTCCAAATCTGACCTGACGACCAGGGGCGTAGCTTTCAATCTGCTCCAGATGGCCAAGCGAATTAGCCCGCAGTGCAAAGCCGCCGAATACGAAGATCTGTCCGGGGAGAAAAGTCTCACCCTGGACCGCATCGCTATCGATGATAGTAGGAGCCATCAAGCCTAACGGCGACGACACAAAGGAACTCTCAATGAAAGCACCAAAGTCGGTGTAAAAACCGGCAGATCTCGGGAAGGGGGTCCCGAACTATGCGTCTAGGCCGGATGGTAACAGGAGGCAGGGGACATGATGTTTTACCCAGGTTCGGGCCCTCTTGATGGAGGTAAAACCCTACATCTTGCTTGATTGATATTGATGATATGGGTAGTACAAGAGTAGATCTACCACGAGATCAGAGAGGCTAAACCCTAGAAGCTAGCCTATGGTATGATTGTATGTTGTGTTTTTTTCCTACGGACTAAAACCCTTCGGTTTATATAGACACTGGAGAGGGTTAGGGTTACACAAGGTCGGTTACAAAGGAGGAAATATCCATATCCATATTTCCTAGCTTGCCTTCCACGCCAAGTAGAGTCCCATACGGACACGAGACGAAGTCTTCAATCTTGTATCTTCATAGTCTAACAGTCCGGCCAATGGAGATAGTCCGGCTATTCGGAGACCCCCTAATCTAGGACTCCCTCAGAGACCTTAATGAATTTAGCACGTCGCCAAAAGGTGAGTGCTGAAAGATATCCGCGGATGTGAACTCCATGATCGACGCCCAATCGGATTCGATAGGAACGGACACAGGCGGCTCGGAGTCCGTGGCCGGAGGCGAATCCAGTGGTTCGGCAACACGGCTCTCGTGAGGGGTGAAGTCAGTATCCGACTCCATCGCCACTGAGAGTGCGGCCTCCATGGCGGGGTCTATCCCCCCATCCTTGGAGGGCGCGATTTGCTCTGGATTGAGGGCTGGAGTAGTTGCAGGTGTGATCTCCCGAACAATGTCCGACGGCAGAGTTACGTCATGCCCGTCGTGATTGTGCGGCGCACCTGACATGGGCCCGAATCCATCGAAGATCAAGTCTCCGCAGATGTTGGCAGTGTAGTTTAAGTGTCTGAACCTGACCCGATGGCCAGGGGCGTAGCTCTCGATCTGCTCTAGATGGCCAAGCGAATTGGCCCGTAGTGCGAAGCCGCCGAATACGAAGATCTGTCCGGGGAGGAAAACCTCACCCTGGACCGCATCATTACGGATGATCTGTGACGGCACAGTGGAACTCTTAATGAAAGCACCAACGTCGGTGTCAAAATCGGCAGATCTCGGGTAGGGGGTCCCGAACTGTGCATCTAAGGCGGATGGTAACAGGAGGCGGGGGACACGATGTTTACCCAGGTTCGGGCCCTCTCGATAGAGGTAATACCCTACTTCCTGCCTGATTGATCTTGATGATATGAGTATTACAAGAGTTGATCTACCACGAGATCGTAGAGGCTAAACCCTAGAAGCTAGCCTATGGTATGATTGTATGTCGTCCTACGGACTAAACCCTCCGGTTTATATAGACACCGGAGGGGGCTAGGATTACACAAAGTCGCTTACAAGGGAGTAGATCTACATATCCGTATTGCTAAGCTTGCCTTCCACGCCAAGGAGAGTCCCTCCCAGACACGAGACGAAGTCTTCAATCTTGTATCTTCATAGTCCAACAGTCCGGCCAAAGGATATAGTCCGGCTGTCCGGAGACCCCCTAATCCAGGACTCCCTCACTTAGCATAAGGAGACATTTTTAGCATATCGGTCAAATGCATACGCAAAAATATAGGTCTAATCATTTTAGCAAAGCACTCAAAATCCTCATCATCCTTTTTCTTGGATGGTTTAAGAGGAAAGTGCATGGGTTTCTGAACCCACGGTTCTCTTTCTTTACCATGTTTCCTAGAAATGAAGTCTCTCTTATCATAACATTGATTCTTTGGTTGTGGGTTATCAAGATCAACAACAGGTTCAATCTCTACATCACTATCATTACTAGGTTGAGCATCAACATGAGCATCATCATTAACATTATCACTAGGTTCATGTTCATTACCAGATTGTGTCTCAGCATCAGAAATAGAAATATCATTGGGATTCTCAAATGTGTCTATAACAGGTTCACTAGAAGCATGCAAAGTCCTATCAATTTTCTTTTTCTTTTTATTACTAGGACTAGGTGCATCAGTATTAGTTCTATGAGAATCTTGCTCAACTTTATTAGGATGGCCCTTAGGATCAAAGGTTCCTTGGTCATTTTACGACCTCTAGTCATAACCCTAACAACATTATCTTTATTCTTACTATTCAACTCACTGAGAAAATCATCTTGTTCCTTAAGTACTTGTTCTACTTGAGTTTTAACCATGGAAGCATGCTTACTAATAAGCTTAAGATCATTAACAGTTCTACTCATATAATCACCCAAGCATTCAAGCATGTAAGCATTACGTTTCAATTGTCTACTAACATAAGCATTGAAGTTTTCTTGTTTAACAATAAAATTATCAAACTCATCCAAGCATTGACTAGCAGACTTATTATGAGGAATATCACCTTCATCAAATCTATAGAGAGACTTTATGTCTACTACCAGTGTCGGGTTATCAAGACCAAGTATTTCTTCAATAGGCGGTAAATTCTTAACTTCTTCAGCTTTAATACCCTTTTCTTTCATAGATTTCTTTGCCTCTTACATATATTCAGGACTCAGAAATAGTATACCTCTCTTCTTCGGAGCTGGCTTAGGAGTTGGTTCAGGAAGTGTCCAATCATTATCATTACTCAATATATTATTCAATAGCAATTCAGCTTGCTCAACAGTTCATTCCCTGAAAACACAACCATCACAATTATCTAGGTGGTCCCTAGAAGCATCGGTTAGTCCATTATAAAAGATACCAAGTATTTCATTTTTCTTGAGAGGATGATTAGGCAAAACATTAAGTAATTGGAGAAGCCTCCCCAAGCTTGTGGGAGACTCTCTTCTTCAATTTGCACAAAGTTAAATATTTCCTTTAAAGCAGCTTGTTTCTTATGAGCAAGGAAATATTTTTCAGAGAAGTAGTAAATCATATCCTAGGGACTACACACACAACTAGGAGCAAGCGAATTAAACCATAACTTAGCATCACCCTTTAACGAGAAAGGAAACAACTTAAGAATATAGTAATAGCGATTTTTTCCTCATGAGCAAATAGGGTGGCTATATCATTCAATTTAGTAAGATGTGCCACAACAGTTTCAGATTCATAACTAGAGAAAGGATCAGATTCAACCAAAGTAGTTAACTCAGGATCGACAGAGAATTCATAATCCTTATTAGTAACAAAGATAGGTGAAGTAGCAAACTTATGATCATATTGCATTCTAGCATTCAAAGATTTTTCTTTCAGCTTAGCTAATAGTTTCTTAAGATCATCTCTATCATTGCAAGCAAAAAAGTCTAGCAGTTTCTTGATCCACAATATAAGCCTCAGGTACCTTAGGCAATTCATATCTAGGGGAGAATCATAATTTTCAGTTTCAACAATATCATTAGTTTTAGTAATTTCATTCTCTCTAACCCTATCAAGTTGTTCATCAAGAAATTCACCTAGTGGCACAATATTATCAAGCAAAGAAGTAGTATCACCATAAGCATCATGCATAGTAGAAGTGGAATCATCAGTAACATGCAACATATCAGAATCAATAGCAGGTGTAGGTGTCGCAAGCTTACTCAAAACAGAAGGTGAATCAAGTGCATAGCTAGATGGCAGTTCCTTACCTCCCCTCGTAGTAGAGGGATAGATATTGGTTTTGTTGTCTTTCAGATTCCTTATAGTGATCAGCACATATAAATCCCAAGTGCCTCAGAGAATAGAGCTATGGTCCCCTGCAATGGCGCCAGAAAAATGTCTTTATAACCCACAAGTATAGGGGATCGGAATAGTTTTTGAGGGTAGAGTATTCAACCCAAATTTATTGATTCGACACAAGGGGATCCAAAGCATATTTTCAAGTATTAGCAGCCGAGTTGTCAATGCAACCACACCTGAAAGACTTAATATATGCAGCAAAGTATTTAGTAGCAAAGTAGTATGGAAGTAACATTAATAGTGGCAAAAGTAACAGTAGCAGTTTTGTAGCAATTGTAACAGTGGCCAAGGAAAAGTAACTTAGCAAAGATCAATATGAAACGAACTCGTAGGCAATGGATCAATGATGTATAATTATGTCGGATGGCATTCATCATGCAATAGTTATAACCTAGGGTGACACAGAACTAGCTCCAATTCATCAATATAATGTAGGCATGTATTCTGTATATAGTCATCATGCTTATGGAAAAGAACTTGCATGACATCTTTTGTCCTACCCTCTTGTGGCAGCGGGGTCCTAATGGAAACTAAGGGATATTAAAGCCTCCTTTTAATAGAAAACCGGACCAAAGCATTAGCACTTAGTGAATACATGAACTCCTCAAACTACAGTAATCACCGAAAAGAATCCCAATTATTGTCACCTTGGGGTATGCGGATCATAACTCGTAATAGGTGTCCACAACTTGTAAGATAGGATCAAGAACACAAATATATTCATGAAAACATAATAGGTCCAGATCTGAAATCATGGCACTCGGGCCCTAGTGACAAGAATTAAGATAGCAAAGTCATAGCAACATCAATTTCAGAACATAGTGGATACTAGGGATCAAACTCTAACAAAACTAACTTGATTACATGATAAATCTCATCCAACACATCACCGCCCAACAAGCCTACGATGGAATTACTCACGCACGGCGGTGAGCATCATGAAATTGGTGACGAGGAAGGTTGGTGATGATGATGGCGACGATTTCCGCTCTCCGGATCACAAAAGGGGCTCCAGATCTGCCCTCCCGAGGAAGAATAGGAGGTGGCGGCGGCTCCATATTGTAAAACGCAACGAATCCTTCTCTCTACTTTTTTATCCCCGAACATGAATATATGGAGTTGGAGTTGAGGTTGGTGGAGGTCCAGGAGACCCACAAGGCAGGGGGCGCGCCCTCCACCCTTGTGGACAACAGGTGGGCCCTCCTCGGTTGATTCTTTCGCCAATATTTTTTATCCATTCCAAAAATATTCTTTGTGAATTTCTAGGTCATTCCGAGAACTTTTATTTCTGCACAAAAATAACACCGAGGCAATTCTGCTGAAAACAGCGTCATTCCGGGTTAGTTCCATTCAAATCATGCAAATTAGAGTCCAAAACAAGGGCAAAAGATTTTGTAAAAGTAGATACGATGGAGATGTATTAGGATCTCATGAGAACAGAAGCTTGTGGTAGTAGAAAAATATTTTTGGTGTGCCCCCTGACGTAGGGGGAATATTTGGGTATTTATAGAGCTGGAATTGGGGTTAGGAGAGCCATGGGGGGCCCACAAGCCCCCCTGGGGTGCGCCCCCAGGGCTTGTGGCCCCCTCGTGGGTCTTCTGGCCTCTTCCCGAAGTTTCGTGGGTGTCTTGTTGTCTAAGAAAAATCGTCAACAAGTTTCATTCCGTTTGGACTCCGTTTGGTATTGATTTTCTGTAGAGGTCATAAACAAGGGAAAACAACAACTGGGACTGGGCACTAGGTTAATAGGTTAGTCCCAACAAATGAAATAAATATCCTATTAATGCATATTGTCAGCGTTCTGGGAACGGGGGTCCCTAGACTTGCCTGCCTGCGGCCCACGGCGTGGCTCTACGAGCAGGCCCGAACGACCCATCATCACCAACAAGCACCCAAGTCCCTCACGAGGGGCCAAGCCTCGCGAGGCGGATGACACAAGACCTTCTTGGGAGCGCCCTCACTAGGCTGGCTCGCGAGGGGCGGAGAGTTCAAGGCATGGCAAGTCTCGTGAGGTTTCAATGGCGCGAGTCATGACGATCAAGATCAAGCGGGCACCAGCACGCACAGTGTCCTTGTTTCCTCTTTGGTGCTAAGGAAGCAAGCGCATGCACGGAGTACCGAGGCGTCAAGCAAAGGTTTCCATATCGGTGCAACGAGACCATGACCAGAAGGACGGCAAGACGGAGGTCACCATGGAGCCCAAGGCGGCGTCACCACCAGAGCCTTTTGCAGGCGAAGACTGCTTTTGTCAGGATAAGCTGTACTAGCTGTCCCCTTTCAAATTGGCCGTTGTTGGCTCCCTTCTTGCTCAATATTTGGGGAGAGGACCAGGGCCTCTATAAATAGGACTAGCCACCACCATAGCCGAGAGAGGAAATCCGAACAACCACAAGTTCACCAAGCACAAGAACACCTCTCCTCAGGAGGCCGTTCTTCCCCTTGTACTATTCATCCTCAGCCCAAGAGGCAATCCACCACCACCACACTGGAGTAGGGTATTACACCACAACGGTGGCCCGAACCAGTATAAATCTTGTGTCCTTTGTGTTGTGAGTTCGTCGAGTAGCCCTTGAGATCTTAGCAAAGCTAGGACATGGATCGACAAGGGGGAGATCTTCGCGCGCACCCCAGTGTTGGAACATTAAGGGTTTTGCCGGAACCCGAGATCCGACATTTGGCGCGCCAGGTAGGGGTGCGCCGAAGCTTCCCTTCCATCGCTCCGCGTCCTGTTGCTCCATCGTCTCCATGGCGGACGCTCGCCGTGCTCGTGCTGAGCGTCGGGCTGCCCTCGCTGCCCGCATTTCTCAGATGGCTCCCGTTGGCGGGCCACCCCGTCATTCTTCGTCGCCTGCCGCCAATGCTGCCACTGGCCCGACAGGGAACGAGTAGCAAGCATCCTCGCGGCACCCCTCGGTGCGGCGGGAGGGCCGCACCGCCACTCCATCGCTGACCCCGACTGGTTCGTCATCCCACGCTTGTCGCGCTCCCGTGGACGCGCAGGCCGCTATGTGCATGGTGCGCGAGCTCCTGCGCTACTGCCCCGTAGACGATCTCTATGAGGACTGGCTCGACCGCATCGCCGAGCTTGTCAGCGCCGCAGGGGGCTCCCCTGCATCGTCCCTCTTGCTGCCTCGCCCTCCGTCAGTCGCAGGCGGCATGGCCCATGGAGCGCCTCCACCACCTCTGCCCCAAGACGGAGTCTTGGCGCCCAGCCAGGCGCGCGGCCCCATGGTGCGACCTGCCATGTCCGGCGCCCGCACAAGAAGAAACTGCCAAGAAGTCCCTCGGCCGCGAGGAAACACCCCCGCACTCCCTGCGCCACCACGGCAAGACCGCGTGCCACCTGCGGCGGCGGTGCGCGGACCCCATCGAGGACAAGTTCTCCACCAGCGCAGAGTCCCGGTGACCACGACAGGCTGCCGGGCCTTCACCCCTGAGCTGCGTAGCGTCACATGGCTAGACAAGTTCAAGCCGGATTTGCCTCCTCGCTATGACGGCGCCCCCGACCCCGCGGAGTTCCTGCAGCTCTACGAGCTGAGCATTGAGGCGGCCAACGGCGATGAAAAAGTCATGGCGAACTGCTTCCCCATGGCTCTCAAGGATGGTGCCCACTCTTGGCTCCTGAATCTGCCTCCAGGCTCGATCTCCTCCTAGAACGAGATGCGTGACCGTTTCGTTGCCAACTTCCAGGGCACTCGCGACTGCCCACCACCCACCGGCTGCGGGTGACTTACGCCGCATCAAGCAACAACTAGGACAGACCCTCCAGAAGTACATCCAGCGCTTCAACAATGTTCACCTCAAGATCCCCAAGGTGACGGATGAGGCCATCATCTCCGTGTTCTCCGATGGCGTTCGCGACGTCAAGATGAAGGCCTGGCGACCAAGTGCGCAAAGCTGAGGAGGGGCGCCTCTCCCTCCTCGAGCTCCCGGCTTCAGACCCGGAGGAGAAGAAAGCCAAGACTAAAGACATGAAGCACAAGGGAGCAGCCGTGCTCGCGACGGAGCCGGACACAAAGTGCGGCAGGGACATGCTCGAGTCATCCAAGAGCAGCCGACCGTTCTGCGCCTTCCATAACCTGCATAGCCACAACACCAGTGGCTGTCAAGAGCACAAAGCCATTCGGGAAGGACGCTTCGGTCGACGCCCCAAGCGAACGACCTGGGTTATGTCCGAGGAGGAGGACGTGGTGGCGGACGCTGGGATGACCGTGGCCCGCGCCAGGAGTGGCGCGACCAGCCTCGTGAGGACCGTTGGTAGGATCAGTCTCGTGAGGGCGCCTAGAGTTATCAGCCTCGTGAGGATCGTCCTCAGGGCAACTCCGGTCTCCCTCCACTACCGCCACCAACAAGAAGGAATGATGACCACCATTAGGACGAGGGGGCTGGGGGCTTCCAGGAGTTGCGTGCCATCGCCTGCATCTTGGGCGGAGCTCAAGCCCCAGCCTCACAATGTATCTTCAAACAGTTCACTCGTGAAGTGAATGTAGTCCTCCCCAAGCTCGAGGCTACGCGCCCACTCAGATGGTCCAGGTGCGCCATCACGTTCAGCTTGGCAGATCAGCTCAAGTGCGCGGCTATCGCCGGTGCCCTCCCAATGCTCTGTTCACCAGTCATTAGCAATGTGCAAGTTACCAAGACTCTCATCGATGGCGGCGCAGGGCTCAACGTCATGTCCGTCGACACGTTCGACAACCTCCAAGTGCCGTATGATCATCTTCAGCCCACCAAGCCTTTCTCAGGAGTGACCGATGGCTCCACCACCCTGATCGGGCAGGTCCGCCTCCTCGTCACCTTCGGACAGCGTGACAACTACCACACCGAGCTCATCAACTTCGACGTCGCCCACATCCGTCTGCCATACAATGCCATCCTCCGGTATCCGACCCTAGCCAAGTTCATGGCCATGACGCACCACGACTACAACGTCCTCAAGATGCCAGGAAGCGGCGGGATCATCACAGTCCCCTGCGAAGAAAGAGATGCGGTGTGCTCCCTCAAGCGCGCCTTCCAAGCAGCGTTAATCGAAGACCCCGGCAACAATGCAGCTCGGTACCCTCGTCCCCAAGAAGAAGAAGCAGCTACTCTGTGCCGGACCTCGGGAGGGCAGCACTGCAAGTGGCACCTCGTCAGGATCAGCGCCCACACCTGGGGCGCCTCCCTCTGTTGCATAGGAAGGTGTGCCTGACCCCTCCTCGGGCAGGGCTCGGGGGCTCTCTTCTAGAGGGCCTCATACCTTGCCAACGTCACGAGGGAGGTGCTTGGGCACCACTTGGAGGCATGTTTTGCGACACGTCTCCCTCAGGAGGACACTGGGCAACGAGCGCCCGGCGCTCAGGAGTTCATCACCAAGGTATCTCAGGAGCTTCAGGAAGAAAGAGCAATACGCGGCGACCGCCGCCCACCTGGCGTTGCTCCCCACCCAGGTGAGGGCCGTGAGCTGCGCGTCTGCATCGACATACCAGGGTTCAACCAAGCCGCATCTCAGGAGCGCTTCTGGCCTTCGCGTGTTGGGCACTGAAGGTCCACCTCATAGCTACATTCATATGCCGGTGGGCCTGCCGAGTGTGGCTGCTGCCTTCCAGCGCAACCTGCGGAGCGTCATGGCGTGTCAGGAGGCCAGGCACCACGTAGTCCTGGCAGAGATGGAGACGGTCCTCAAGGAACCGCCTGGACCCCCAGGGCCTCCCGAGGCTCACGGCCCCGGTGGCTCGTGAGGGGTAACCCCTTCGTCGCGTACCTTCAGCTGCCTCAACACCCCTTCATCAACGGAACCGGGTGACATTTTCCAAGTTCATTTAGCTGGGAGTGCCCAGGGGGCTGCATTATTCCCAGGCCACGTGGGTCCGTCCCTGTGGCATGTATCCCTTCTTTTTTATGTCTTTAGCTTACCTTGCTGGGGGTGCTCCTCAGGCTGCATCATCCCCAAGCCGCTCGGGCCGGATCCAGTGGCGCGTATCGTTCATGCATTTACCTGAGCTAGTTTGGTTTCCATGCTTAATCTACCTATGACCATCACCTTCTTGATTCTTACCCGCCACGGGGGCTACTCACGCTGGCACGACGCTTGTGCTCGGGTCCGTTCCTGCAACGTCGACAAACCTAAGCGGTCGAGCTCTAGCTCGCGGCATGCCCCGCGCACGTCACCTCACCACGCCCTCAGTGCCTTCATCTCCTCGCGGAGCGACCAACGGCGGACCGGCAACCGTAATGGAAAACTATGTCTCTCCTTCCGCTGGCTTGCAGGAATCTCCTGAAGGCGACGGCGGGCGGGACCACGAGCTCTCTCTTTTCCCATGCAATCCGCTTGCGCGTTAAAAGGGGGGCTCCTAAGAATTGCGACTTAGGAGCTCTTACTGGCTCTCCAGCCCTCACCCCTGGCCTTGACCTGGCATACCAGCGGCGGCTGAGCTCGCTTGAGGGCCGAGACCTGAGGATGCAGAGCACAAAGGAGAGCGTGGAGAAGGGGGGAGGCTCGCATGGGCCTAGCTTAGCTATGCTTCGGGCGCATATGCACGAATCTGGCGCATCACGAGGAATCAACTCCGGACGTTCAAGATAAGTCCCGAGCCCGTGTTGGCTAAACCGCTAAGGACTAAGAACCATACTAACCGCAGCCCTGCTGCAGCAACGTCACCCCCTTCTCTTACCTCTCGACGGCTGCTTGAGTGCTAAAGGGGACCTCCTGAGCATCGTGCCTCAGGAATTCTTACTAGACCTCGGGTCGCTCACCTCCTGGCCTTGACCACGACACGCGACCTGGCATACCAGCGACGGCTGCAGCCTGCCTGGGGTCCGGGACCTGTCAGCATAGAGCGCCAAGTCATCATGAGGCCGGAAAGGGAGACCGAGCTGAAGTAGGACTCACGCTCGCGCAAGTTCATAATAAGGACAATATTGACAAGAGGCATTACAAAACCTTTTCACACCCCCACGGGGCATTTATTGATTCCTCACAGGGAACAAAAGGCAAGAACTTAGGGAATCCTAACTACACGTGCCCCTGTGGATGACACCATCATCAACAGTGGGCCACCAGAGGCCGGCGCCAACCTCATCCAGATCGGCGGCGGCGACAGCCTGATGCTGCAGCCCTGCTCCGGGCTCGACAGGAGCTTGGGGGAACGTAGCTGTCGTCGCTCGTCTCCGGGGTCTCATAGAGCTCGGGAGAATCACTGGACTCCCATGTGTCGCCGCTGCTACTAGAGGAGCCGCTGGCTACGCGGGAAGGAGACCCTGCCCCGGCTGTGCCGCCAGCCAGATGACCCCACCTGGGGCAACACTCCAGACGGCGGCCTTCTGCGTCGAAGACCTTGAAGAACAGCGTGGAGGCACCATCGTACGCGAAGTGGATCGCGAGGGCGCCCTCTGCACGACACACTCGGGCGACCTCACCCCAGCCTCGGGTCATGAAGATCTTCCCCGAGGAGATAGCCTCAACCTCTGCTCCAGTCGCCAGCGTGTCGCAGTCGGTGTGCTGTAGCCAAAGCTCGAGGGCCCCCCTCGGCGGAATCTCAGCTGAGAAGAAGGAAGGGAAGCAGATCTAAGTGCTCGGGGGCATCGCCGCTCACAGCACGAGCTCGCACGAGGATTCTGTGGCGTGGACTCCAGGGTTGCCGACGCGCGCCACCGCGACACGGCGACCATAGCCACGGCGCGCGCGCCAACACTCATCGCCTCTCCCTCCTGAGCACCCGTCTTGGGCGTACAGGGGTAACGGATACCCGGGAGGATGCTGCTCGCACCAAGGCCTCATCACCACCTGCATCGTCGCCTCGTCGCGGCGGTGGGTCAGCCTCATCTTCGGCGGGAGCGGTACCAGCCCGTCGAGGGGAGTCTTTCCTTTCTCCACCACGGAAAACCTTCGGATTGGCGCCTTTGGCGTCGGAAATGGTGCGAGGGGGGAGAAGCAAGCGAAATGGGAAGAGATGGGCGATGAGGGCTCCGCCCACTCCCATTTATAGCAGGAGAAGGCCAACCAGCGCCCCCCCACAATCACAGGTAATGATGGTTTTTCCTTGCATGTCATAGGGACTTGTCAATTCGGGCAGTTGTTGAGGCTGTGTGGGGAAGCGGAGATGCCCACGTCCAATCAACCTCCACGCGTCGACCAAGGCTGCGGGCTATTGGGGCCCGTGGCGCTCCGCACTTGACCTTCGGCTTTGCCTCGAAACTAAGCCCGAACGCGTGTTGGGCCCGGGGGCTACTGTCGGCGTTCTGGGAACGGGGGTCCCCAGCCTTGCCCGCCTGCGACCCACGGCATGGCTCTACGAGTGGGCCCGAACGGCCCATCTTCACCAACAAGCACCCAAGACCCTCGTGAGGGGCCAAGCCTCGTGAGGTGGATGACACAAGACCTCCTCGGGAGCGCCCTCACCAGGCCGGCTCGCGAGGGGCAGAGAGTTCATGGCAAGGCAAACCTCGCGAGGTTTCAATGACGTGATCCATGACGATCAAGATCAGGCTGGCGCCAGCACGCACAATGTCCTTGTTTCCACTTTGGTGCTAAGGAAGCAAGCGCAGGCGCGGAGTACCAAGGCGTCAATCAAAGGGTTCCATATCGGTGCAATGAGACCATGACCAGTAGGACGACAAGATGGAGGTCACCATGGAGCCCAAGTCGGCGTCACCACCAGATCCTTTTGCAGGCGAAGACTACTTTTGTCAGGATAAGCTGTACTAGCTGTCCCCTTTCAAATTGGCCGTGGTTGGCTCCCTTCCCGCTCAATATTTGGGGAGAGGACCAGGGCCTCTATAAATAGGACTAGCCACCACCATAGCCGAGAGAGAAGATCCGAACAACCACAAGTTCACCAAGCATAATAACCTCTCTCCTCAGGAGGCTGTTCTTCCCCTTACACTGTTCATCCTCAGCCCAAGAGGCAATCCACCACCACCACACTGGAGTAGGGTATTACACCACAATGGTGGCCCGAACCAGTATAAATTGTGTGTCCTTTGTGTTGCGAGTTCGTCGAGTAGCCCTTGAGATCTTAGCGAAGCGAGGACGTGGATCGACAGGGGGAGATCTTCGCGCGCACCCCAGTGTCCGAACCTTGAGGGTTTTGCCGGAACCCGAGATCCGACACATATAAACATCCAAGATAGATAATATAATAGCTTGTAACAATCAAAGATTATAGATATGTTGGAGACGTATCAAGCATCCCTATGGTTAATTCCTGCTTGTCCTCATGTAGGTAAATGATAAAAACAGAATTTTTGATGTGGTATGCTACCTAACATATTTATCAATGTAATTTCTTCTTATTGTGGCATGAATATTCAGATCCATAAGATTCAAAACAAAAATTTAATTTTGACATAAAAACAATAATACTTCAAGCATACTAATAAAGCAATCATGTCTTCTCAAAATATCATGGCTAAAGAAAGTTATCCCTACAAAATTGTATAATCTTGTCATGCTCTATGTTCATCACACAAAGTATTTATCATGCACAACCCCGATGATAAGCCAAGCAATTGTTTCATACTTTTAATGTTCCCAAACTTTTACAACTTTCACGCAATACATGAACGCGAGCCATGGATGTAGCACTATAGCTAGAATAGAGTATGATGGAGGTTGTGAGGAGAAGACAAAAAGGAGAAAGTCTCACATCAACTAGGAAAATTAATGGGCTATAGAGATGCTGATCAATTGATATCGATGCAAGTGAGCAGGGATTGCAATGCAACGGATGCGCTAGATGTATAAGTGTATGAAGGCTAAGAAACAAAACTAAGTGGGTGTGCATCCAACTTGCTTGCTCGCGAAGACCTAGCGCAATTTGAGGAAGCCCATCATAGGAATATACAAGTGTAACATCCCAAATTTTCAATTTGGAATGTTATACTTAGGTCATTCATGCATATCATATTCTATTGCATTTTCGTTTTGCGATCCTAGAAATTCTAAGCAACTCAAGGACCCACGGAGAGAGTTGGGAATTTCGTTATTTTTTTCATATTTGAGTTTTCTCAAATTTTGAAAAGAGGATCATTTGATTTTAATTATTTTTCCCCGAAGATATTTTATATCAAAATATATGAGAGGTAATAATATGACTTCTACAAAATGAATGAAATATTAGGTTAAAAATATTAAAATCAAATAAGTTATTTTTTATTTGGATTTTATCACAATTTTATTTGAATTAGGAAAATATGCATTTTTCAAAATTGCATTTTAGGCCTAAATAAATGTTCACTTTGTCCGCAATAATATTACAGGACCGTGAAAATTTATTTTAGCATTTTTGGAGTGAGTTTAGTATTTCTTTTAATTGTTTTTCTGCGTCAGGATTTAAAAAAAAGGTTACCGCCTTACCGGGCCGTACCCCAGCCGGACACCTCCGGCCGGGGCCTTTATAAGCCAGCCCGGGCCGCCGCCTCAGCCCACCAGCGACTCCCCGCCGAAACCCTAACCCTAAGCCACGCCCGCGCCCTAAGTCGCCGCCGCCGCCCGCGTGCAGCCATGCCGCCGACGACCGCCGCCGCCTGTTTTCGCTAGAAAACTATATGGTTCAGTTTTTTTGAAACCCTAGTTCATTTTTTTGTAGATTCGGTTTTATTTGGTTTTTCTCGGTTTAGTTAAATCGCGGACGATCATCCGTATGTTCATTTAAACGAACGCCATTCATCCATTAGCCACAGACAACAAACATTCGTTTGTTAGCCTGTTTGGCAGTTTTCTTTTTCTAGGGTTTTTCCGCGATTATTTTCGATCGCGATTTCTGCCCTAATCTTCGATCTAGTTTATCTTTTCGCTCGTTTACTCGAATCAGGTGAAACAAGCGCCTAGATCTTTGTCTCGAAGCCCCCTTTCCGTTTAACCAACTTGAACAAGATTTTAGTAGTGTAAAATTTGACTTTAGTCCAGATTAGTAATAGGATCTTGTTTCTTTCGTAGTTTGAGTTTCGTTGCTCCGTTTGATTTGATTCTTTTTGCAAACCGGAGTTCTTCGGTTGAACTTTTTGGTAGATCTTATTATTTGAGTTTTCCCCGTGCATCTTTGCTTGATTGCTTATGTATGTTATTGTTTGTTTGTGATAGAACACCCGCAGTGCGAAGGGTGCTACTACGAGTCTTTATGATTTGCAGATCGTCAGCAAGGCAAGTAACACTTTGATCATACCCCTTTATCACCCAGTTTTTATGCATTAGTTTCAACCCTCACACATTGCATGAGTAGGATCTCTTAACATGTGGGTCTGGGAAGTAGATGATGAGGTAGAACCTATTACCTGTTTTATTATCAAACCCTTGGGAGTTACTTCTACATTATGCTTATATTGCTATGCTATGCTCGTAGACGTGGTTTGGGTTTGAGTGTATCCATGACAGATGTGAGTTGTTAATTAATGGTTCAACTTAAGGTGGCAACTTTAATACACATCAGGGTGGATTGCTTGTGGGCACCTGGAGAATCCAGTGTTGTCCTAAGATATCCCGGATTACCCGTGTGATCATCCTATGGTCCGCGACCCATGCTCAAAGGGAACATAAGATTATTCATGCTAGAAACTTCCGTGTGCAGCCACAAGCCATTATGGCCTCTGGCATAGTTGAGTATGTTGCGTGACCTCTTTAAGTGGTGGGCTAGGAGATGTAGGGGAAAGTAGGTGTAACGGTCCACCTAGAGTAAAGAGTTAATGTTTCTGAAAGACTGTGTCTGGGTCATCCGTTTCTCAAACACCCTGTAGTGCGAGAAACCCAACGGAGGAGAGTGAGTCTTGTGGGGAAAAGTGCGCAAACCTCTGCAGAGTGTGTGAACTAATCATGGTTAGCCGTGTCCCCGGTAATGGACATCTTTAGTATCTGGTACTTGAATTATTGATTTGATCGCATCACTCTAAACTTAATTTGTTGGGATGTTAATGACTACTTTAATTGGGATTGAGTTGGAGGAACCTTCTCAATGATGTTTCAGGTACCATGAGAGTTAAATAAAACATATTCCTTTGTTGTAGGAAAAAATTGGCTTTTCGCAAAACAATATAACCATAGAGCCTCCACCAGCCATATATGCATGTAGTGATAGCATTTATCTGTTCATTGCTCTCTTGTGTTATATTGCCAGCATATTCCATGTGTTGACCTGTTTTCGGGCTGCAACGTATGATGTTGCAGACTTTTCAGACGACGAGTAAGATGCCGTAGGTCGTTTGTCATGCACTCATCTATGCCGTTGGAGTTGATAGACTCACTTATCTTCCAAGCCTTCCTCTGTTATCTTTTAGATGGCCTTAAGCCATATTTATTGTAATAAGTTCTCTTTCGAGACATACGATGTAATAAGTGTGTGATTGCTACTCTATTATAAATCCTTCGAAGTACTATGTGTGTCAGCATTACTGATACAGGGATGACACTGAAGCACAGAGACTTGACCATTTGAGGTCGAGTCGCTACAAGATGGTATCAGAGGCCACGCTGAATGTAGGACACGACCACTAAGATGACCCATAGATCACTCTTCCCTAATCATTTCTTACTCCTCCCCATTGTCTACTCTTTAGGATGGCGGACCCAAGGAACAAGTTTACACAGCCGGATGAAGACACCACGTTTGGACGACACTTGAAGGAAGTCACTAGGTACCTGAACATCGGAATACCAAGCTTCACCGGGACCTACACCGCCACCTTACCAGAAGAGGAGTGTTGGTTGATTCGATTTCAAGTTCCAGGAAGGACGTTCACGCCAGTCACTAAACCCACAGAGTTTTCCTTTGATGCACCATCCCGGAGTCTAGGCAAGAGCATGGCAGCCCACATCGCCATGGGACGCATCGGCAAAGTTTACCACAAGGACCTTAAGGACACTATCTACCAGATTTGTGGGCGCCGAGATGAGCAATGGGAGATGATCAGTAGCAGGAAGGATAGGTCCATTGCAGCATTCATCCAGGAGTTAAACCATCACATACGTTGCTAGGAGAAGCAGATGTGCGCAAGCATGATAGATTTGAAGAAGGTAATGACCAGGATCGCAGAGCTAGAGGAGGAGCTCAAGTCTACACGCGATGGATATGAGGAGGAAATGATGATACTTGTGGAGAAGAATGACGACATGACAAGGAAGCTAGGAGTTTTCATGTGAGACCCCGTGCCAGGAGGAGAAGACAACGAACTTAAGGAGATTCATTCTGAAGACTACATCATCATCAACGACACTGACTCTGACCCTCATAGTAGTGATGATGACTATGAAGACGAAGCTGGAGCGGATATCATGGAGTCTTCCACCTATCAAAATTTCTAGTAGACCACCATATGATTAGTAGTATTCCCCCATGTATATAGAATAGCCCGAGCACTGTAATGATAGTTAGATCGATTGTATGCCCTTGCTTGACTGACTGAGTGATATGATATGATTTTTTGTCTCATGTGCATATGGGTAGTGCTCTCTCATTAGACCCCATTCTATTCTACTCTCTCCCCTCTAAACCCATCAGATACCTCCGAGACATGACCCCGGATTTGCTTTTCCACCAGAGCTCACTCAGTTGATCCAGCAGCAGAATACACTGATGCAGTTGCTAGTTCAGAATCAGGGCAACAACAATAACAACAATAACAACAACCCTCCTCCACCACCACCAGCTGACAACTTAGCCCATTTTCTGAGGTTACAGCCGCCGGTGTTTTCCAGTAGCACCGAGCCCATAGTTACGGATGATTGGATACATAGAATTGGAAGGGAGTTAACCACTGCCGGTTGCACAGATGCTAAGAAGGTGTGTTTTGCCGCCCACTAATTGGATGGACCCGCAGCCGCATGGCGGGAGAATTACACAACCACTTTTCCCATAGCCAATGTCACTTGGGAGCAGTTTCAACAAGCTTTCCGTACAACTGGAGCTATGAGCATGAAGAAGCGGGAGTTTCACAACTTACGCCAGGGGAATCGTACTGTAGGCCAGTATGTGGAGGAGTTTAGTAAGTTATCTCGTTATGCCCCAAATGATGTGGCCACGGATGCTGCAAAGCAGGAGAAGTTTATGGAAGGGCTGAATGATGAGATGAGTATGCAGTTGATGGTGGCAACATTCAACAACTACCAGGAGTTGGTAGATAAGGCTCTTATGATTGAAGGGAAGCAGCAGCAAATTGAGAGCCGCAAGAGGAAGTATGGACAAGGGAAGTACAACTCAGGAGCTCAGCAGAAACCCCGTTTGACCCCGAACCTGGGAGGATTTACCCATAACCATGGAGGCCATAACCATAATGGAGGAATTCCGCATAACCACAATGGCCCTAGGAATGGAAATTGGAGCGGAGCAGGCAGCAATCAGAACCGCTCTAATCCAGCAACGTCCGCCAAGAAGGACCTAAGTCACATTACTTCTTTCAAGTGCGGGAAGACTGGACACTACGCCACCGAGTGTTCTGAAGCGAAGAATGGGAATGGCAACGGAATCTCTGGGAAGAAGCCCAATCCATTCAACAAAGGACAAGTGAACCACGTGAACGTGGAGGAGGTTGAAGAGCAGCCAGATGCAATTATCGATAAGTTTTTGGTTAAGTCATTTACCGCAATAGTTCTTTTTGATACTAGTGCGTCGCATTCACACATTTCAAGGGGATTCGTGGATAAATATAAGTTGCCCACCAAGGTACATAGGACACCCATGTTAGTAAGGTCACCAGGAGCGGAGTATATGGCTAGTCAGGGATGTTTTCAGATGCCATTGACCATAGGTAGGCATGTTTTCCCCTCAGACTTGACAATTTTGGAATCCCAAGGATTGGATGTGATACTCGGTATGGATTGGCTATCGATGTATGGAGGAAACATCAATTGCGCTATCAAGACTATTTTACTCACAACCTCGGAAGGGAAAAGGATTAAGTATGTATCTAGGTATAGTCCTAAGAGTACTCACGTAAATTATCTCACGGGAGTTGTTCAAGAAGAAGTGCCCATAGTGAAGGATTACCTGGATGTATTTCCGGAGGAATTACCAAGCATGCCCCCGGATCGAGACATTGAGTTTTTAATAGAGTTGTTTCCAGGCACCGCACCGATATCGAAGAGACCATACCGGATGCCTGCAAATGATCTAGAGGAGATTAAGAAGCAGATTAAGGAGTTATTGGAGAAATGTTACATTCAACTAAGTTCATCACCATGGGGAGCCCTAGTGCTTTTGGTTGAGAAGAAGGATAAGTCTCTGAGAATGGTTGTTGATTATCGGGCATTGAATGAGGTGACGATCAAGAACAAGTACCCACTGCCGATGATCAATGATTTGTTTGACCAGCTACAAGGAGCTAAAGTGTTTTCCAAGATCGATCTGCGATCAGGATATCACCAGCTATAAGTGAACGCGACCCATGGATGTAGTACTATAGCTGGAATAGAGTATGATGGAGGTTGTGAGGAGAAGACAAAAAGGAGAAAGTCTCACATCAACTAGGAAAATTAATGGGCTATGGAGATGACGATCAATTGATATCAATGCAAGTGAGAAGGGATTGCAATGCAACGGATGCACTAGAGCTATAAGTGTATGAAGGCTAAAAAATAAAACTAAGTGGGTTTGCATCCAACTTGCTTGCTCACGAAGACCTAGCGCAATTTGAGGAAGCCCATCATAGGAATATACAAGTGTAACATCCCAAATTTTCAATTTGGAATGTTATACATAGGTCATTCATGCATATCGTATTCTATTGCATTTTTGTTTCGCGATCCTAGAAATTCTAAGCAACTCAAGGACCCACGGAGAGAGTTGGGAATTTCGTTATTTTTTTCATATTTGAGTTTTCTCAAATTTTGAAAAGAGGATCATTTGATTTTAATTATTTTTCCCTGAAAATATTTTATATCAAAGTATATGAGAGGAGATAATATAACTTCTCCAAAATGAATGAAATATTAGGGTAAAAATATTAAAATCAAATAAGTTATTTTTTATTTGGATTTTATCGCAATTTTATTTGAATTAGGAAAAATATGCATTTCTCAAAATTGCATTTTAGGACTAAATAAATGTTCACTTTGTCCGCAATAATATTAGAGGATCGTGAAAATTTATTTCACGATGTTTGGAGTCCGTTTAGTATTTCTTTTAGTTGCTTTTTTTACGTCAGGATTTTTTTTAAAAAGGTTACCGCCTTACCGGGCCGTACCCGAGTCGGACACCTCCGGCCGGGGCCTTTATAAGCCGCCATGGGCCACCGCCTCAGCCCACCAGCGCTGGCCCGCCAAAACCCTAACTCTAAGCCGCGCCTGCGCCCTAAGCCTCCGCCGCCACCACCGACTGCCGCCACCTCGCCGCCCCGTCCCGCCGTCCGCCGTCGAGGTCGCGCCGCCGCCGGTTTTCACTAGAAAACTGTATGGTTCGGTTTTTTGAAATCCTAGTTCATTTTTTTCTAGATTCGGTTTTATTCCGGTTTTCTCGGTTTAGTTAAATTGCGGACGTTCGTCCGTACGTTCGTTTTAATGAACGCCGTTCATCCGCTAGCCACAGACAATGAACGTTTGTTCGTTAGCTTGTTCGTCAGTTTTCTTTTTCCAGGGTTTTTCCACGATTATTTTCGATCGCGATTTCTGCCCTAATCTTCGATCTAGTTTATCTTTTTGCTCATTTATTCGAATCAGTTGAAACAAGCACCTAGATCTTCGTCTCAAAGCCCCCTTTCCATTTAACCAACTTGAACAAGATTTTGGTACTGTAAAATTTTACTTTAGTCCAGATTAGTAATCGGATCTTGTTTCTTTCGTAGTTTGACTTTTGTTGCTCCATTTGATTTGATTCTTTCTGCAAACCAGAGTTCTTCAGTTGAACTTTCTGGTCAGATATTCTTATTTGAGTTTTCCCCGTGCATCTTTGCTTGATTGCTTATGTATGTTATTGTTTGTTTGGGACAGAACACCCGGAGTGCGAAGCGTGCTACTACGAGTCTTTCGGATTTGCAGATCGTCAGCAAGGCAAGTAACACTTTGATTATACCCCTTTATCACCCAGTTTTTATGCATTAGTTTCAACCCTCACACATTGCTTGAGTAGGATCTCTTAACATGTGGGTCTGGGAAGTAGATGATGAGGTAGAACCTATTACCTGTTTTATTATCAAACCCTTGGGAGTTACTTCTACGTTATGCTTATATTGCCATGTTATGCTCGTAGACGTGATTTGGGTTTGAGTGTATCCATGACAAATGTGAGTTGTTAATTAATGGTTCAAATTAAGGTGGCAACTTTATTGCACATCTGGGTGGATTGCTTGTGGGCACCTGGAGAATCCAGTGTTGTCCTAAGATATCCCGGAGTACCCATGTGATCATCCTACGATCCGCCACCCAGGCTCAAAGGGATCATTAGATTATTCATGCTAGAACTTCCGTGTGCAGCCACAAGCTATTATGGGCTCTGACATAGTTGAGTATGTTGTGTGACCTCTTTCAGTGGTGGGCTAGCAGATGTAGGGGAAAGTAGGTGTAACGGTCCACCCAAAGTAAAGAGTTAATGTTTCTGAAACACTGTGTCTCGGTCATCCGTTTCTCAAACACCCTGTAGTGCGAGAAATCCAACAGAGGAGATCGAGTCTTGTGGGGAAAAGTGCACAAACCTCTGCAGAGTGTATGAATTAATCATGGTTAGTTGTGTCCACAGTTATGGACATCTTGAGTATCTGGTACTTGAATTATTGATTTGATCTCATCACTCTAAACTTAATTTGTTGGGATGTTAATGACTACTTTAATTGAGATTGAGTTGGAGAAACCTTCTCAATGATGTTTCAACTACCATGATAGTTAAATAAAATATATTCCTTTGTTGTAGGAAAAAATTGGCTTTTCGCAAAACAATATAACCATAGAGCCTCCACCAGCCATATATGCATGTAGTGATAGCATTTATCTGTTCATTGCTCTCTTGTGTTATATTGCCAGCATATTCCATGTGCTGACCCGTTTTTGGGATGCAGCATAGCATGTTGCAGACTTTTCAGACGATGAGTAAGATGCCGTAGGTCGTTTGTCATGCACTCAACTATGCCGTTGGAGTTGATGGACTCACTTATCTTCCGAGCCTTCCATTGTTATCTTTTATATGGCCTTAAGCCATAATTATTGTAATAAGTTCTCTTTCGAGGCATACGGTGTAATAAGTGTGTGATTGCTACTCTGTTATAAATCCTTTGAACTAATGTGTGTGTCAGCATTACCGATCCAGGGATGACACTGAAGCACAGAGACTTGACCGTTTGAGGTCGGGTCGCTACAACAAGCCAAGTTCTATAAAAAAAATTCCATATAGGAGACTCTCTATCATGAAGAACATGGTGCTATTTTTGAAGCACAAGTGTGGAACGGGATAGTAACATTGTCCCTTCTCTCTTTTTCAATCATTTTTCCATTTTTTTCTTTTGGGCTCTTTGGCATCTCTTTTTCGTCCAGAGCCTCATCCCGACTTGTGGGGGAATCATAGTCTCCATCATCCTTTCCTCACGTGGGACAATGCTCTAATAATGATGATCATCATACTTTTATTTACTTACAACTCAAGAATTACAACTTGATACTAGAACAAAGATATGACTCTATATGAATGCCTCCAGTGGTGTACCGGGATGTGCAATGATCTAGCATGACATGTATAAAAAAATATGAATGGTGGCCAAGCAACAAATACTATGTCAACTATAT
The DNA here is from genome assembly GCA_034509565.1 of Triticum monococcum. Taxonomy (NCBI): domain Eukaryota; kingdom Viridiplantae; phylum Streptophyta; class Magnoliopsida; order Poales; family Poaceae; genus Triticum; species Triticum monococcum. The sequence goes on from CM067845.1 coordinate 349,515,729, forward strand.
GATCACGCAAAGCAATATGACAATGATGGTATGTGTCATAATAAATGGAACGCTGGAAGTTGCATGGCAATATATCTCGGAATGGCTATGGAAATGCCATAATAGGTAGGCATGGTGGATGTTTTGAGGAAGGGTATATGGTGGGTTTAATGCACCAGCGAAACTTGCGTGGTACTAGAGAGTCTAGCAATGGTGGAAGGGTGAGAGTGCGTATAATCCATGGACACAACATTAGTCATAAATAACTCACATACTTATTGCAAAAAATTATTAGCCATCAAAGCAAAGTACTAATACGCATGCTCCTAGGGGGATAGATTGGTAGGAAAATACCACCGCTCGTCCCCAACCTCCACTCATAAGGAAGACAATCAAAAATAAATCATGCTCTAACTTCATTACATAACGATAGACCATATGTGCATGCTTCTGGAATCACAAACCTTAACACAAGTATTTGTACTAATCAACAATTACTCTCTATCATGACTCTAATATCACCATCTTTATATCTTAATAATGGCAAGGAATCAAACTTCTCATATATTCAACGCTCTTTATGAATTTTTTTACTATATCCCTCTTGGATACCCATCATATTAGGACCAAATTCATAACCTAAGCAAATTGCCATATGTTGGAAATATGCCCTAGAGGCAATAATAAAAGCATTATTATTATATTTCCTTGTTCATGATAATTGTCTTTATTCAGGCTATAATTGTGTTATCCGGAAATCGTAATACATGTGTGAATAATAGACACCAACATGTCCCTAGTAAAGCCTCTAGTTGACTAGCTCATTGATCAATAGATAGTCATGGTTTCCTGACTATGGACATTGAATGCCATTGATAACGAGATCACATCATTAGGAGAATGATGTGATGGACAAGACCCAATCCTAAACATAGCACAAGATCGTATAGTTCGTTTGCTAGAGTTTTTCCAATGTCAAGTGTCCTTTCCTTAGACCATGAGATCGTGTAACTCCCGGATACCGTAGGAGTGCTTTGGGTGTACCAAATGTCACAATGTAACTGGGTGACTGTAAAGGTATACTACGGGTATCTCCGAAAGTGTCTGTTGGGTTGACACGGATCAAGACTGGGATTTGTCACTCCGTATGACGGAGAGGTATCACTGGGCCCACTCGGTAATGCATCAACCTAGTGAGCTCAAAGTGACCAAGTGTCTGGTCACGGGATCATGCATTACGGTACGAGTAAAGTGACTTGCCGGTAACGAGATTGAATGGGGTATTGGGATACCGACGATCGAATCTCGGGGAAGTAACATATCGGTTGACAAAGGGAATTGAATACGGGGTTGATTGAATCCTCGACATCGTGGTTCATCCGATGAAATCATCGTGGAGCATGTGGGAGCCAACATGGGTATCCAGATCCCGCTGTTGGTTATTGACCGGAGAGTCGTCTCGGTCATGTCTGCATGTCTCCCGAACCCGTAGGGTCTACACACTTAAGGTTCGGTGACGCTAGGGTTGTGAAGATATGTATATGCAGTAACCCGAATGTTGTTCGGAGTCCCGGATGAGATCCCGGACGTCATGAGGAGTTCCGGAATGGTCCGGAGGTAAAGAATTATATATAGGAAGTGGTGTTTCGGCCATCAGGACAAGTTTCGGGGTCATCGGTATTGTACCGGGACCACCGGAGGGGTCCCGGGGGCCCACAGGGTGGGGCCACCTGCCCCGGGGGGCCACATGGGCTGTAGGGGGTGTGCCTTGGCCTACATGGGCCAAGGGCACCAGCCCCTATAGGCCCATGCGCCTAGGGTTTCCATAGGGGAGGAGTCCCACTAGTGGAAGGCACCCCCTAGGTGCCTTGGGGGGGAGGGAAACCTCCCCTTGGCCGCACCCCCCCTAGGAGATTGGATCTCCTAGGGCCGGCCAACCCCCCTTGGCACCCCTATATATAGTGGGGGAGAGGGAGGACTTCATACAACAGCCTTTGGTGCATCCCTCTCTCCCCGTTACGTCTCTCTCTCATAGTATAGGCGAAGCCCTGCTACTGTGACGCCCTGCATCCACCACCACGCCGTCGTGCTGCTGGATCTTCTTCAACCTCTCCTTCCCCCTTGCTGGATCAAGAAGGAGGAGACGTCTCCCGTCCCGTACGTGTGTTGAACGCGGAGGTGCCGTCCGTTCGGCGCTTGGTCATCGGTGATTTGGATCACGTCGTGTTCGACTACATCATCCCCGTTCTTTGAACGCTTCCACTCGCGATCTACAAAGGTATGTAGATGCATCTGATGACTCGTTGCTAGATGAACTCCTAGATGGATCTTGGTGAAACGAGTAGGAAAATTTTTGTTTTTCTGCAACGTTCCCCAACAGTGGCATCATGAGCTAGGTCTATGCGTAGTTCTTCTTGCGCGAGTAGAACACTATCTGTTGTGGGCGTAGATTTTTCAACTTTCTTGCCGCTACTAGTCTTTTCTTGCTTCAGCGGTATTGTGGGATGAAGCGGCCCGGACCAACCTTACACGTACGCTTACGTGAGACTAGTTGCATAAGGTGGCTGGCGGGTGTCTGTCTCTCCCACTTTAGTTGGAGCGGATTCGATGAACAGGGTCCTTATGAAGGGTAAATAGAAGTTGACAAATCACATTGTGGCTTTAACGTAGGTAAGAAGACGTTCTTGCTAGAACCCTAATTCAGCCACGTAAAACTTGCAACAACAATTAGAGGACGTCTAACTTGTTTTTGCAGCAAGTGGTTTGTGATATGATATGGCCAAAGTTGTGATGAATGATGAATGATCTATATGTGATGTATGAGATGTTCATGCTATTGTAATAGGAATCACGACTTGCATGTCGATGAGTATGACAACCGGCAGGAGCCATAGGAGTTGTCTTTATTTTTGTATGACCTGCGTGTCATTGAGAAACGCCATGTAAATTACTTTACTTTATTGCTAAACGCGTTAGCCATGGTAGTAGAAGTAATAGTTGGCGAGCAACTTCATGGAGACACGATGATGGAGATCATGGTGTCAAGCCGGTGACAAGATGATCAAGGAGCCCCAAGATGGAGATCAAAGGAGCTATGTGATATTGGCCATATCATGTCACGTTTATTATTTGATTGCATGTGATGTTTATCATGTTTTGCATCTTGTTTACTTAGAACGATAGTAGTAAATAAGATGATCCCTCATATTAATTTCAAGAAGTGTTCCCCCTAACTGTGCACCGTTGCGACAGTTCGCTATTTTAAAACACCACGTGATGATCGGGTGTTTTATTCAGACGTTCACATACAACGGGTGTAAGACATATTCACACATGCAAACACTTAGGTTGACTTGACGAGCCTAGCATGTACAGACATGGCCTCGGAACACAGAAGACCGAAAGGTCAAGCATGAGTCATATAGAAGATACGATCAACATGGAGATGTTCACCGACGTTGACTAGTCCGTCTCACGTGATGATCGGACACGGCCTAGTTGACTCGGATCATGTTATACTTAGATGACTGGAGGGATGTCTATCTAAGTGGGAGTTCATTCAATAATTTGATTAGATGAACTTAATTATCATGAACTTAGTCTAAGATATTTACAATATGTCTTGTAGATCAAATGGCCAACGTAGTCCTCAACTTCAACGTGTTCCTAGAGAAAACCAAGCTGAAAGATGATGGCAGCAACTATACGGACTGGGTCCGGAACCTGAGGATCATCCTCATAGCTGCCAAGAAAGATTATGTCCTACAAGCACCGCTGGGTGACGCACCTATTCTCCCTGCAGAACAAGACGTTATGAACGCTTGGCAGGCACGTACCGATGACTACTCCCTCGTTCAGTGCGGCATGCTTTACAGCTTAGAGCCGGGGCTCCAAAAGCGTTTTGAGAGACACGGAGCATATGAGATGTTTGAAGAGCTGAAAATGGTTTTCCAAGCTCATGCCCGGGTCGAGAGATATCAAGTCTCCGACAAGTTCTTCAGCTGTAAGATGGAGGAAAACAGTTCTGTCAGTGAGCACATACTCACTATGTCTGGGTTGCATAACCGCTTGACTCAGCTGGGAGTTAATCTCCCGGATGATGCGGTCATTGACAGAATCCTCCAGTCGCTTCCACCAAGCTACAAGAGCTTTGTGATGAATTTCAATATGCAGGGGATGGAAAAGACCATTCCTGAAGTATTTGCTATGCTGAAATCAGCAGAGGTAGAAGTCAAGAAGGAACATCAAGTGTTGATGGTCAATAAAACCACTAAGTTCAAGAAGGGCAAGGGTAAAAAGAACTTCAAAAGGGATGGCAAGGAAGTTGCCGCGCCCGGCAAGCAAGCTGCCGGGAAGAAGCCAAAGAATGGACCTAAGCCCGAGACTGAGTGCTTTTATTGCAAGGGAAGTGGTCACTGGAAGCGGAATTGCCCCAAATACTTAGCAGACAAGAAGGCCGGCAAAAAAAAAGGTATATGTGATATACATGTAATTGATGTGTACCTTACTAGTGTCCGTAGTAGCTCCTGGGTATTTGATACTGGTGCAGTTGCTCACATTTGTAACTCAAAGCAGGGGCTGCGGAATAAGCGGAAACTGGCAAAGGACGAAGTGATGATGCGCGTTGGGAATGGTTCCAAGGTCAATGTGATCGCCGTCGGCACGCTACCTCTATATTTACCTTCGGGATTAGTTTTAAACCTTAATAATTGTTATTTAGTGCCAGCTTTGAGCATGAACATTGTATCGGGATCTCATTTAATTCGAGATGGCTACTCATTTAAATCCGAGAATAATGGTTGTTCTATTTATATGAGAGATATGTTTTATGGTCATGCTCCTATGGTGAATGGTTTATTCTTTATGAATCTCGAACGTAATGCTACACATGTTCATAATGTGAGTACCAAAAGATGTAAAGTTGATAATGATAGTCCCACATACTTGTGGCACTGCCGCCTTGGTCACATAGGTGTCAAACGCATGAAGAAGCTCCATGCATATGGACTTTTAGAGTCTCTTGATTATGAATCATTTGACACGTGCGAACCATGCCTTATGGGTAAAATGACCAAGACTCCGTTCTCAGGAACAATGGAGCGAGCAACCAACTTATTGGAAATCATACATACTGATGTGTGTGGTCCAATGAGTGTTGAGGCTCGCGGTGGCTATCATTATGTTCTCACCCTCACTGATGACTTGAGTAGATATGGGTATATCTACTTAATGAAACACAAGTCTGAAACCTTTGAAAAGTTCAAGGAATTTCAGAGTGAGGTTGAGAATCAACGTGACAGGAAAATCAAGTTTCTACGATCAGATCGTGGAGGAGAATACTTGAGTCACGAATTTTGCACACACTTAAGAAAATGTGGAATAGTTTCACAACTCACGCCGCCTGGAACACCTCAGCGTAATGGTGTGTCCAAACGTCGTAATCGCACTCTATTAGATATGGTGCGATCTATGATGTCTCTTACCGATTTACCGCTATCTTTTTGGGGCTATGCTTTAGAGACTGCCGCATTCACTTTAAATAGGGCTCCATCGAAATCCGTTGAGATGACACCATATTAATTATGGTTTGGGAAGAAACCTAAGCTGTCGTTTCTAAAAGTTTGGGGATGCGATGCTTATGTCAAGAAACTTCAACCTGAAAAGCTCGAACCCTGGTCAGAAAAATGCGTCTTCATAGGATACCCAAAAGAAACTAGTGGGTATACCTTCTACCTCAGATCCGAAGGCAAGATCTTTGCCAAGAATGGGTCCTTTCTAGAGAAAGAGTTTCTCTTGAAAGAAGTAAGTGGGAGGAAAGTAGAACTTGATGAAGTATTACCTCTTGAACCGGAAAGTAGTGCAACTCAAGAAAATGTTCCTGAGGTGCCTGCACCGACTAGAGAGGAAGTTAATGATAATGATCAAGATACTTCTGATCAAGCTCCTACTGAAATTCGAAGGTCCACAAGGACACGTTCCGCACCAGAGTGGTACGGCAACCCTGTCTTGGAAATCATGTTGTTAGACAACGGTGAACCTTCGAACTATGAAGAAGCGATGGCGGGCCCGGATTCCGACAAATGGCTAGAAGCCATGAAATCCGAGATAGGATCCATGTATGAAAACGAAGTATGGACTTTGACTGACTTGCCCGTTGAACGGCGAGCCATAGAAAATAAATGGATCTTTAAGAAGAAGACGGACGCGGATGGTAATGTGACCATCTATAAAGCTCGGCTTTGTCGCTAAGGGTTATCAACAAGTTCAAGGGGTTGACTACGATGAGACTTTCTCACCGGTAGCGAAGCTGAAGTCCGTCCGAATCATGTTAGCAATTGCCGCATTCTACGATTATGAAATATGGCAAATGGACGTCAAAACGGCATTCCTTAATGGTTTCCTTAAGGAAGAATTGTATATGATGCAGCCGGAAGGTTTTGTCGATCCTAAGAATGCTGACAAGGTGTGCAAGCTCCAACGCTCGATTTATGGGCTAGTGCAAGCATCTCGGAGTTGGAACATTCGCTTTGATGAGATGATCAAAGCGTTTGGGTTTACGCAGACTTATGGAGAAGCCTGCGTTTACAAGAAAGTGAGTGGGAGCTCTGTAGCATTTCTCATACTATATGTAGATGATATACTTTTGATGGGAAATGATATAGAACTCTTGGACAGCATCACGGCCTACTTGAATAAGAGTTTTTCAATGAAGGACCTTGGAGAAGCTGCTTATATATTAGGCATCAAGATCTATAGGGATAGATCGAGACGCCTCATAGGTCTTTCACAAAGCACATACCTTGATAAGATATTGAAGAAGTTCAATATGGATCAGTCTAAGAAGGGGTTCTTACCTGCGTTACAAGGTGTGAAATTGAGCTCAGCTCAATGTCCGACCACGGCAGAAGAAATAGAAGAGATGAGTGTCATCCCCTATGCCTCAGCCATAGGTTCTATTATGTATGCCATGCTGTGTACCAGACCTGATGTAAACCTTGCCGTAAGTTTGGTAGGAATATATCAAAGTAATCCCGGCAAGGAACACTGGACAGCGGTCAAGAATATCTTAAAGTACCTGAAAAGGACTAAGGAAATGTTTCTCGTTTATGGAGGTGACGAAGAGCTCGTCGTAAAGGGTTACGTCGACGCTAGATTCGACACAGATCTGGATGACTCTAAGTCACAAACCGGATACGTGTATATTTTGAATGGTGGGGCAGTAAGCTGGTGCAGTTGCAAGCAGAGCGTCATGGCGGGATCTACATGTGAAGCGGAGTACATGGCAGCCTCGGAGGCAGCACATGAAGCAATATGGGTGAAGGAGTTCATCACCGACCTAGGAGTCATACCCAATGCGTCGGGGCCAATCAAACTCTTCTGTGACAACACTGGAGCTATTGCACTTGCCAAGGAGCCCAGGTTTCACAAGAAGACAAGGCACATCAAGCGTCGCTTCAACTCCATTCGTGAAAATGTTCAAGATGGAGACATAGATATTTGTAAAGTACATACGGACCTGAATGTAGCAGATCCGTTGACTAAACCTCTCCCTAGAGCAAAACATGATCAACACCAGAATTCCATGGGTGTTCGATTCATCACAATGTAACTAGATTATTGACTCTAGTGCAAGTGGGAGACTGTTGGAAATATGCCCTGGAGGCAATAATAAAAGCATTATTATTATATTTCCTTGTTCATGATAATTGTCTTTATTCATGCTATAATTGTGTTATCCGGAAATCGTAATACATGTGTGAATAATAGACACCAACATGTCCCTAGTAAAGCCTCTAGTTGACTAGCTCGTTGATCAACAGATAGTCATGGTTTCCTGACTATGGACATTGGATGTCATTGATAACGAGATCACATCATTAGGAGAATGATGTGATGGACAAGACCCAATCCTAAACATAGCACAAGATCGTATAGTTCGTTTGCTAGAGTTTTTCCAATGTCAAGTATCCTTTCCTTAGACCATGAGATCGTGTAACTCCCAGATACCGTAGGAGTGCTTTGGGTGTACCAAACGTCACAACGTAACTGGGTGACTATAAAGGTATACTACGGGTATCTCCGAAAGTGTCTGTTGGGTTGACACGGATCAAGACTGGGATTTATCACTCCGTATGATGGAGAGGTATCACTGGGCCCACTCGGTAATGCATCATCATAATGAGCTCAAAGTGACCAAGTGTCTGGTCACGGGATCATGCATTACGGTACGAGTAAAGTGACTTGCCGGTAACGAGATTGAACGGGGTATTGGGATACCGACGATCGAATCTCGGGCAAGTAACATATCGATTGACAAAGGGAATTGAATACGGGGTTGATTGAATCCTCGACATCGTGGTTCATCCGATGAAATCATCGTGGAGCATGTGGGAGCCAACATGGGTATCCAGATCCCGCTGTTGGTTATTGACCGGAGAGTCGTCTCGGTCATTTCTGCATGTCTCCCGAACCCGTAGGGTCTACACACTTAAGGTTCGGTGACGCTAGGGTTATGAAGATATGTATATGCAGTAACCCGAATGTTGTTCGGAGTCCCGGATGAGATCCCAGACGTCACGAGGAGTTCCGGAATGGTCCGTAGGTAAAGAATTATATATAGGAAGTGGTGTTTCGGCCATCGGGACAAGTTTCGGGGTCATCGGTATTGTACCGGGACCACCGGAGGGGTCCCGGGGGCCCACAGGGTGGGGCCACCTACCCCGGGGGGGCACATGGGCTGTAGGGGGTGTGCCTTGGCCAACATGGGCCAAGTGCACCAGCCCCTATAGGCCCATGCGCCTAGGGTTTCCATAGGGGAGGAGTCCCACTAGTGGAAGGCACCCCCTAGGTGCCTTGGGGGGGAGGGAAACCTCCCCTTGGCCGCACCCCCCTAGGAGATTGGATCTCCTAGGGCCAGCCAACCCCCCTTGGCACCCCTATATATAGTGGGGGAGAGGGAGGACTTCATACCACAGCCTTTGGTGCATCCCTCTCTCCCCGTTACGTCTCTCTCTCTCATAGTATAGGCGAAGCCCTGCTACTGTGACGCCCTGCATCCACCACCACGCCGTCGTGCTGCTGGATCTTCTTCAACCTCTCCTTCCCCCTTGCTGGATCAAGAAGGAGGAGACGTCTCCCGTCCCGTACGTGTGTTGAACGCGGAGGTGCCGTCCGTTCGGCGCTTGGTGATCGGTGATTTGGATCACGTCATGTTCGACTACATCATCCCCGTTCTTTGAACGCTTCCGCTCGCGATCTACAAAGGTATGTAGATGCATCCGATGACTCGTTGCTAGATGAACTCCTAGATGGATCTTGGTGAAATGAGTAGGAAAATTTTTGTTTTTCTGCAACGTTCCCCAACACCATACTATTTTGAAGACTCTCAACATAATATAAGTGAAGCAGGAGAGTTCATCAATTTCTTCAAAATAAAACTACTGCCATGCTCTAAAAAGATATAAGTGAAGCACTAGAGCAACTACCTAACTCAAAAGATATAAGTGAAGCACATAGAGTATTCTAATAAATTCCCAATTAACGTGTGTCCCTATCAAAAGCTGTGTACATCAAGGATGATTGTGGCAAACTAAAAAGAAAATACTCATATAATACAAGATGCTCCAAGCAAAACACATATCATGTGGTGAATAAAAATATAACCACATGTAAATTTACCGATGGATTGAAGACAAAAGAGGGGATGCCATCCGGGGCCTCCCCAAGCTTAGATGCTTGGTTGTCCTTGAATATTACCTTGGGATGCCTTGGGCATCCCCAAGCTTAGGCTCTTGCTACCCCTTATTCCGTAGTCCATCAAAACTTTACCCAAAACTTGAAAACTTCACAACACAAGACTCAACAGAAAACTCGTGAGATCCGTTAGTGAAACAAAACAAATAACCACTTTAGGTACTACTGTAAACTCATTCCAATTTTATATTGGTGTTATATCTACTGTATTCTAACTTCTCCATGCTTCATACACCCCGACACTACCCATATATAGATTCATCAAAATAAGCAAACAACACAATGAAAACATAATCTGTCGAAAACAAAATAATCTGTAGTAATATGGAATTTTTCCAAACTTCTGTAACTCTAAAACTTCTGAAAAATTAGGAAAATAGAGGAAATTTGTATTTCAATATTTTCTTAGAAAATCAGAATTTTATTGCGCTCCTGTGATTTTTAACAATTCTGTTATTGGACGCAAAAGTTTCTGTTTTTAGCAAAATAAAATCAACTATCACCATAGATCATCCCAAAGGTCTTACTTGGCTCAAACATGAATTAAAACACTAAAAAACAATTACTGCAGAAGTAATATTGTGTATTTATTCAAGAAGAGAAGCAAAAACAAAAAAACACAAAATAAAATTGGGTTGCCTCCCAACAAGCGCTATTGTTTAACGCCCCTAGCTAGGCATATTGCATAGGTCTAGGTATTGTCATCTTTGATATTTAATCCATAAGTGCCCCTCATTATATATTCATATGGAAACTTAATTTTCTTTCTTGGAAATTGTTCCCTGCTATTCCTTAATGCAAATTGAAATCTAATGTTTCCTTCTTTCATATCAGTAATTGCCCCAATCGTTCTAAGGAAAGGTCTACCAAGAAATAGGGCATGCAGGATTGCAATCTATATCGATCACAATAAAATCTATGGGCACATAATTCCTACTCGCAACAATAATAACATCATTAATCCTTCCCAGAGGTTTCTTAATAGTAGACTACGTTAGATGCAAATTCAAAGAACAATAATCAAATTTATGGAAACCTAGCACATCGCATAGAGTTTTTGGAATAGTGGAAACACTAGCACCCAAATCACACAAAGCATTGCACTCATAATCTTTAATCTTAATCTTAATAGTAGGTTCCCATTCATCATAATTTTTTCTAGCTATTGAAACTTCCAACTCAAGTTTCTCTTCAAAAGATTTCATCATAGCATCCACGATATGTTTAGTAAAAGATTTATTTTGACTATATGCATGCGGTGAATTAAGCATGGATTGGAACAAGGAAATACAATCAATCAAAGAACACTTATCATAATTAAAGTCCATGAAATCCAAAAGAGTGGGTTCATCACTACTTAAAGTTTTGACCTCTCCAATCCCACTTTTATCAATTTTTTCATTAAGATCTTCACCTTCCAAATTATTGGGACGCCTTCTAGCTAAATTCGACTCATATCCAGTCCCATATTTATCAAGTTTTTTTATTGTCAAACAAATATTCAATAGGAGTCACACCAATCAGTTTAAGATCTTCATCATTATTATCAGGAAAACTAAAAGAACATGCTTTTTTCTAGCCAATCTCTCTTAGCATGCATCCTAGCTGTTCTCTCTCTACTTTCATTCATAGAAATTTTAATAGCTTTTAGAGATTCATTAATATCAATTTTGGGTGGCATACATCTAATCTTAAAAGAATCAATCTGATGAGAAATTCTATCAACCATCTTAGCCAAATCATCAATCTTAAGAAATTTTAATAGATTTCAGAGATTCATTAATATCAATCTTGGACGGCATAGATCTAATCTTAAAAGAATCAATCTCATGAGAAATTCTATCAACCTTCCTAGCCAAATCATCAATCTTAAGAAATTTTTCTTTTACCATAGCATTGAAAATCTTTTGAGAATTAATGAAATATTTAATATTATTCTCAAGATCAGAAGGTTTCTTATTATAATTTCCATAAGAATTGTTGTAGGAATTACCATAATTATTAGAGGAGTTACTAGGAAATGTCCTAGGATTAAAATTGCCTCTATACGCGTTATTACCAAAATTGTTCCTACCAACAAAATTCACATCCATAAATTCATTATTATTATTATTATTATTATTAATATTATTATTATTATTATTATTATCAATCAAAGTAGACAAAGGCACTTCATTAGGATCAATAGGAGCACTCTTACTAGCAATGAATTTCATAAGTTCATCCATATTTCCACTCAAAGTATTGATTTCTTCAATCGCATGCACTTTTTTACTAGTAGAAGATCTTTCGGTATGCCATTGCAAGTAATTTAACATAATATTATCTTGGAGTTTAGTAGCCTCTCCTAATGTGATTTCCATAAAGTTACATCCCATGGTGGAATCTAAAAGATTTCAAGATGCAAAATTAAATTTAGCATAAATTTTTTGTATGATCATCCGTAAGATTAAACCATGAGTAGGGAAATTTCTTATCATCAGTTTCATCCTCTGCCAAGATTGTGCAACATGTTCATGATCAAGTTGCTTAAAATTCATTATATCATTACTAAGGGAGATGATCTTAGTGGGAGGAAAATACTTGGAAATAAAAGCATCTTTACACTTGTTCCATGAATCAGTACTATTTTTAGACAAAGATGAAAACCAAGTTTTAGCACGATCTCGTAGTGAGAACGGAAATAGCTTCAGTTTAACAATATTATTATCCACATATTTTTCGTTTTGCATATCACTCAACTCAATAGAAGTATTTAGATGGGATGCAACATCTTCATTACACTTCAAAAAAAGACACATCCGTGACATTTTGGGCCGAACGAATTTTTTTCTGTCATACATATGACACTTCTATGACGATAATTGTGACAAAACCCGGTATCATCATAGATGTGGTGGGCTCCTACTTCTACGACAAAAAATCATGACAGAAAATGGGCTTTTCGTCCTGGCAGGCCGGAGACGCAACTGCATGACATTCTTTGGGCCGTCCATGATGGAAAAAACCATGGTAGAAGCGAGGGCGAGGAAAATTTTGGGGGAGTTCCCGGTTATGGTGGGAGGTCGGGGCCGAGTGATGCATGTTTCTCTCGTACATGTACGCGCGTGTGTGCGAGGCGTTGGCTCTAACTGAACCCGAGCAAGGCATTGGGCTCTAACTGAACCCGAGCGATTGCACTGCAGGCTACACATTACTGAATCCGAGCGATTCCTTCGCTACTGCTGCTAAAGGAATCCGATCGATGGCTATTAACTAAACCCGATCGAGCGATTCCTTCGCTACTGCTGCTAAAGGAAGCCGATCGATGCTGCCTTCGGATGAACAGTGAGCGTTGCGGGGGGGGGGGGGGGGGTGGATGAACAGTTCCCGGTGGGGGTCGATGAATAGGACCCTGTGGTGTTGCCTCTGGATGAACACGACCCCGATCGATCGAGCCGGTTGGGGCTGGATGAACAGGACCCCGTGGAGGGCTGGATGAACAGGACCACCCCGTGGAGTGCAGGATGAATAGTAGACGGTGGAGGGCAGGATGAACAGTAGCCCGTGGAGGGGTGGTTGAACAGGAGCCCGTGGAGAGGGTTGGTTGAACAGTAGCCGGTGGAGTAGCGCGTTGTGGAGGCTGGATGAACAAGAGCCCGTGGATGAACAGTCGCAGGTGGAGGCTGGAGGAGGTCGACGGTGGATGCACAGTAGCTCGTGGAGGCTGGAGGGGGTCGACGGTGAAGATGAACAGTATCCCGTGGAGTCCCGTTTTGTGGTACGCCACACCGCTCCCGATGAACAGGACCCCCGTTTTGACCATAGGAGGTCCGTTTCGTCTGTTTTGCGGTACGCCACACCCCTCCCGGTGGACATGACCCCCGTTTGCACCGTAGGAGGTCCGTTTCCTCTGTTTTGTGGCATGCCAGACCCCTCCCAATCAACAGGACCCCGTTCCAAACTTAGGAGGTCCGTTTCCTCCATTGTGCGGTATGCCAGGCCTTGTTTCCATCGCATGTTCCGTCCAAGCCCTCCCGATGAACACGACCACACATTCTGTTCCGACCCAGCCGGTTGGCTCCCACGCGTTTTGTTGCCTCCCAATGAACACGACGCATTCCGTTGCCTCCCCATGAACACGACACATTCCGTTGGCTCCCCATGAACACGACGCATTCCGTTGCCTCCCCATGAACACGACGACGACGCTGTTTCTCCGTTCCGACCCAGCCATGTCAACGAGCCCTCGCCGTACGTATGCGCGAGTAGGCGTTTGAGACCCCGCATGTATGTACACATACGTTGCCGTATTTTCTTTCTTGCACCCTGGTCGCCTCTACTACGACACGTGCACGCCTCTACATCCACCAGTATATATGTATGTACACGTTCGCGACCAGAATGTCAACGCTACGTACGCTTCGACCAGGTGGGTTCCCGACTGTTAGGCACTTCCTTGCGTGCGAAGATGTTGCTGGTGGGTCTCACCAGTTAGGGGGCAAAATACGGAGGCCCATCCGGTGGGTCCCCGCTGTCAGGTGGAGGAATAATTATTTTGCACATAATAAGTAGGCACTTCCTTGCTGCGGCCGTGGACCCAGATGTCAGCGTTTCCACGTATAGTCCACGTCTGATAGAAGCCGTTCCTCCACGTTGACCACGCTGCGCCGAGAGCACCAGGGCGATGGACGACGGCGAGGCCTAGGAAGGGGACGATGCGGAGCCGGGGAAGACGCGGCAGTGGATGCCCACGCGTAGAGGAGTACGAGGGCACTGGTTCACTGCGGTGTGAGGCTGCCGTCGCCGCAGAGTAACAGGGGGTGTGGGTGAGTAGAGGGATGGCCTGGCCAGCGGTGGGAGTAGTAGGGGCGGTGAGGCCTCCACCGCATCGCAGCCAGCCACGAGAGGCAGGAGCACGAGGGACGACCGGCGCTGGTTTGGGCGGCTGGAGCAAGAAGACCAGAGGTTGAAGAAGCACTACGGCCGTTGGATGGACATTGTACGGTCACTAGAGCTAGAATCATGCATATTGACTAAGTTGACAAAGCCCTTCGTCCCCGTCAACTTATTAGGCCCACAAGTCAGCCTGCCACTAAACTGGGTCCCAGCTAACAGGGGGAGTATTCATTTTTTTGTGCGTAATAAGGAGGCACTTCCTTGCGTGGGAAGATATAGCTAGTGGGTCCGAGCTGTCAGCGGCGGTAATGTTTTTTCGCGAAATACAGAGGCCCTTTCGGTGGGTCCCTGATGTCAGGTGGAGGACTCATTATTTTTCACGTAATAAGGAGGCATTTCCTTGCGTGCGGCCGTGGACCCAGCTGTCGGCCTCTCCACGTACAGTCCACTTCAGATGCATGTCGGTCATTGACCACATTAACCAGGCCGTGCCGAGAGCACCAGGGCGATGGACGACGGCGAGGTCTAGGAAGGGAATGACACGGAGGCAGGGAAGACTCGGCAGTTGTTTCCCACGCGGAGGGGAGTACGACTGTACGAGGGTTTACTGGTTCGTCTGCCGTCGCCGGAGAATAACAGTAGGTGTGGGTGAGTAGAGGGATGGCTAGGCCAGCGATGGGAGTACGGTGGGGCGGTGAGGCCTGCGCGGCAGCACAGCCGGCCGCGGCGAGGAGGGAGTAGGCAGTCCCGCCGGCGCTTGTTTGAGCGGCTGGAGCAGGAAGAGCAGAGATTGAAGAAGCACGACGGCCATTCAATGGACATCCAACAGTCACTGCTTGTTCGTCAACCTTTTTTTAGGAAAGCCTCAAATCTGTGGAAAATAGCATACAACCCATCTGCCATTATTTCTAATAATTTTTAGCCCATTTGCTAATTCTTAATCTTTTTTTGGAGCCCATATTCTTTTTGTTAGCATTACAGCCCAAATTGTGGCCACGGTTAAAAAATTATATGAAAATTTGCATATTTCGGTGCGGTCCGAACTGTTTTTAATCCCGAAATTTCGACTCACATTCAAACTGATTTTGAAAATAAATGTATATCAATATGAAATCCAACAAATTCTCCACGCATAAAAATTAATGTAATTTAAAATCTTGAAATGAAAAAAATATATTTGAAACTAATTGCCAGTTTGATGTATTTTAAAAATGTACATCCCATTTCTCATTACTGATGGGCCATTTTGTCGGCCAGCCGAATGAAAGCTCTCCTCGTCTTGAAAGATTTGCAGCCCAACAGGCCTGACAAAGCGACTTACTTGGCAAATCACAAAAAAACTGGGCTGTGGCCGTGGACCCAGCTGTCAGCCTCTCCACGTACAGTACTCTTCCGATGGAAGTCGTTCCTTGACCATGTTGACCACGCCGCGCAGAGAGCACCACGGCGGTGGAAGACGGCGAGGCCTAGGAAGGGGACGACACGGAGCCGGGGAATACGTGGTAGTGGAAGCCTGCGCGGAGAGGAGTACGATGGTTCACTGGTTCGGCTGCGGTGTGAGGCTGCCGTCGCCGCAGGGCCTGGCCATCGGTGGGAATAGTAGGGGGCAGTGAGGCCTCCGCGGCAGCACAGCCGGCCACGGGAGGCAGGAGCATGCGGCACGACCGGCGCTGCTTTGGGCGGCTAGAGCAAGAAGACCAGAGGTTGAAGAAGCACTACGGCCGTTGGACGGACATCGTATGGTCACTGGAGCTAGAATCATTCATATTGAGTAAGTTGACAAAGCCCTCTGTCCCCGTCAACTTTGTTGGCCCACAAGTCATCCTCCCACTATGGTGGGTCCCAGCTAGCAGGGGGGTACTCATTTTTGTGTGCGTAATAAGGAGGCACTTCCTTGCGTGCGAAGATATAGCTGGTGGGTCCGACATGTCAGCGGGGGGAACGTTTTTTTTGCAAAATATAGAGGCCCTTCCGGTGGGTCCCAGCTATCAGGTAGAGGAATCATTATCTTGCGCGTATAGTCCACGGACGATGGATGCCGTTCGTTGACCAAGTTTACCAGGCCGCGCCGAGAGCACCATGGCGGTGGACGACGGCGAGTCCTAGGAAGGGAACGACACGGAGCTGGGGAAGTCTCAGCAATGGTTGCCCACGCGGTGGGGAGTACGAGGGTTTACTGGTCCGGCTGCCGCCGTCGGAAAATAACAGGAGGTGTGGGTGAGTAGAGGAATGGCCTGGCCAGCAATGAAGTAGGGTGGGGCGGTGCGGCCTGTGCGGCAGCACAGCCGGCCATGGGAGGCAGGAGCAGGCAGTCCCACCGGAGTTGGTTTGGGCGGCTGGAGCAAGAAGATCAGATATTGAAGAAGCAGCATGGCCGTTGGATTAACATCCAACGGTCACTGCTGCTAGAATCGTTTTTTGGACTAAGTTGACAAAGCCAAAGTACACGTCAACCTAATAGACCCACAAGTTAGCCTCCAAATCTGTCCCAAACAGCATACAACCCGGAATTTCTAGCCAGATTCTAGTTAATTTTAAATCTAAATATACCTTAATTTAAATTCAATGAAATTTTATCGGCACAAAAACAATGAAATTTAAAATATCCAAATCCGAAAGAAAACGGTATTTTGGAACTAATTGTATGTTTGCTGTAATTTTTCCTTTTACAGCCCATTTATTATTACTTATAGCCCATTTCTTATTACTTATAGCCCATTTTCTGGGCAAAATGCATCCCTCCTCATCTTGAAAGATTTCCGGCCCAACAGGGCGTAGAAAAGCAAGTAGGCCTACGTTGGTTATTCTGCAAAAAACAAAATAGCTGGCTAGCAATTTTCAGAAAGGAAAAAAACAAACTTGGTTGGTCATGTGCTAAACATATGAAATAAAAGCCTGGGCTGGACGGGCCACGGGTCCCGCACAACCCAGTTGATACCCTTCTCCGTCCCGAAAAAATAAAATTACTGCGCGCTGCTGGGTCCCTACTGTCATCCTCACCATGTATAGTCATCTCCTTATTCCTCTCGGTTGTTGACCATGTTGACAACACCAGAGGGCAGCGCCGCAGCGAGCCAACCAAGGTGGAGGATGATGGTGAGGCCTTAGACGGGAACGAACAGGAGCCGGGGCAGATCACAACTAGCCGTGGGAGGCGAGAGCAGGCGGTCCCGCCGGCGCTGGTTTGGCTTTGTTGGCTCGAGGAAGAAGAGACTGAAGAAACGCGGCAGACATTGAATGTCAATCCAACGGTCAAGGTTGGCACAGTCGTTTGTTGACTAAGAGGACACGAAGTAGCATACTTTTTTATATATAGGAAGAAAACTGCGAGGAAAATGCATTCGTCTGCCGTCCTCCTCATAGGGAACGTTTTCCACATAAGTGGCTAGCACCCTTGGTTTTCAACCAAGAGGTCTTGGGTTCGAGTCCCAGGAACTCTCAATTTTGTCCTCCTTCCTTCCTCGCAAAAAAGGGAAAGAAAATCAAAGACTTGGGAAGGCGTATAGAACAAGCTAGTGTACCAGTAAAGAGACGTTGCCGAGTTTTAGAAAAAAGAAAGACGTGCTCCTGTAGCTGGTTCGAATACAAACCTAGACTATGACTATATATGGTGCTATGCTACTCTGCAAGTAATGAAACTGACATATCCAACGTTCGCTTCTCCTCTTCTCTACTTACTCTGCCTAGCATCAGAAGCTCTGGCCGCAGCAACCATGTCCGCTGGCTGCTCGTCCACCTGCTCTTCAGCAGGCAACAACCAGATATGCACCAAGTCGCAACCCGTACCATCGCCCGTGGGTCTCATCACACCCTCGCCAGCACGCGCACCGCAGACGATTGCTCATCGCAACCCGCTGCCGTTTGTGTGGTGCCACTGCTGCAAATCACGCAGATTCATCCATCGCGTCTCAACCACAATCTGCAACCCTGGCCGAGTCTTCTACAAATGCCCAAATCATGGGGTAATAATATGTTTAAGTGTTGTTCTGCTACTTTCAGTTGTTATTTTTTTAATAGTTTGGTTGATGATCTACCAATTTGATTTGTGCAGAAAAGGGAAGATTCGTGTGATTTGTATTTCTGGGAAGTTACTGATGTGGGGGAATGCAACTACGCTGATTATTTGGTTAGCCGAGGAATCCCAATACCAGCAGGTTGGGGTGTTGGACAGCTAACTGAAGGAACGACAAAAGAGGAAGATGCAGAGCAGAAGGTTGAAGATGCAGTTCCTCTGATCATATCCAAGCAACAACTGCTGAACGGCCTTGACAGCAATGAGGAGATGAAAGAGCTTGTGAAGATAATGGGCAAAATCGATGTGCTCTATAGGATGATTGTCTCTTTATTTGCAGTGTATGTAGCACTCGTGATGTATTCAGTGGCTACGACATGAGCACTTTGCTGAAACTAGTAATGAATGAAACCTGTGTAGCAGGATGGGCGTAGTGTTGTGAACATCTAATGATTTTCTATTAATGGAAATCAGGGGTATCCCCTTTTTCTCATATAAATAAATAAATAGCAGAGGCCCTGTCGGGTCAGCTTTGTTCTCATTCGAAGACGTCGAGCAAATTGCAGTCCAACAGCAAACTATGTCATCAAATTCAAGTTTCACAGCCAAATATGAGTACAACTAAACAACAATGTCATCATGTTTTAGTTGTCATACAATCACCAAACACAAATCAGCATACATAACAAGTGATGTTCTCACAGCAAAATACTAAACAACATGTTCATCATGTTTCAGTTGTCATAGCAAACACAATTTCACATAGTAGATAAAAAACGTCTTCTGACAGGCAAATATGACAAAAGAAATGTAATCATCATCCGCAGCAGCAGCGTCAACATCTTCGCCATGTGTATCAGTCTGAATCGTAATTCCCCATGGTGTCATCTTCTTCTTCGTCCTCAACGCCCTCGAACGTTGGCTTCTTCTTGATCAACTTTTGTATGTCCACAGCACGACAGGCAATCTTTTCGCCGGCGTCATTGACCTGATGGTTCTCAAAGATATTAGGAACATCTGTGTTATCTTGTACATCAGGAGCAGTGTAAGCATAATCTTGTTGTGCAACTTCATTAAATGAATTCCTCTACTCAAACCTTTGCAATACTCTCCAGTCATCGCTAGGTGCAAATGTGTCTTCCAAGAAAAATATCTGTGTTGCTTGATTTTACAAAATAAAAGGCTTGTTTGTCTGGTACGCCGCCTTTACATCGATGGATTGGAAATAATCATCAGCTCTGGTTTTTGCGATGCTAGAAAACAGGTTATACCAACAACAGCACAACAGAACCACACACCGATGATCCTCGAAACTGGAGATATACTGCAACTGAATAATGTCTGTTATGTTAGCATACATTTCAGTTGTCTCTTTGTCATACGTATCCGTGCTCATGATGGCACTGTTTTGTGTCTTCCTGCCTTCGTCTCGTGCAAGGGTGTTGTAGCGCACATCTCCAACAACGCAAGATTTATAATGTCTTACCCGAGTATCAGGACCCATTGCTAGTGAGTAAAGGGCATCATCGACTGCCTGCCCATCCTCCCGCATCTTCTTAACCTATGGTTAGAAAATAGACAAGCTGATCATCTTATGTACTCAATATATTTAAAAAACTGACAATGCACTTCAAGAGCTTACATGGTTCTTGAACCATTTCGCAAATCCTGCCATAACCAGTTTGTCAATGTTTCTTCGATTTTGCGACAGTAACTCCTCTTTGTAGATGCTACACAACATAGTGATCGCGTCAAACATCTAAATATATAAGAATGTGCTGCAAGTTTAGTAGATTATGATGTATAAGCTGCAATACTGCACTTACTTGATATAAGGTAGTATCTCAAGACAATTATTCAACACATACCAAACCATTTTGTCCAAATCTTTAGGGTGGTCCTCTTGTCGACTCTTCCCTGTAACTCGAATAGAATAATCAAAAACATTGAGCCCCGGATTGTCTTCACCCACCTCTTTGCTAAGCTGATCAGCTGTTTCAATGTATTTTGAGCAGAATGTCAATGCTTCTATAGCAATGTAGGCCTCTGCAATGGAACCCTCAGGTCTAGCTCTGTTCCTAGCATAGCCCTTGAAAGTGCCTAGCCTCCTTTCAATAGGGTACATCTAGCCATACTGTACTGGACCTCTAAGTAGTGCCTCATCAGGTAGATGAACAGTCAAATGCACCATCACATCAAAGAAGGCTGGAGGATATATCTTCTCAAGGTCGCATAGGATAGTTGGTATCTTGTCTCTAAGATGCTCCAAAGCATCTATCCTGATATTCCTACTGCAGAGTTCCCCGAAGAATTGTCCCAACTCTGCAACTGCTCTATATAAGTTAGGGCGGCCCAATCCTCTAAGGATAACAGGTAAAACCCTTTGAAGTAGGACATGTCAGTCATAAGTTTTCAACCCTTGTACCTTGTGTCCATCTGCACTGACTCTCCTTTCAGGGTTGGAAGCAAATCCATGTGGGAATCTCACACGTGACAGGACCTCGCAGAATTCTTTTCTTTTTACCTTGTCCAAAACGTACACAGCTGGTGCCATATCCCGTGGTTTACCTTCATCTTGCACCTGCAAATCCTTTCTGATACCCAGGTGTGTCAAATCAATCCTAGATTTTAAGGCATCTTTCGTCTTGCCTTCAATATTAAGAAGTGTGCCGATAATGCTGTCACATATATTTTTCTCGATGTGCATCACATCAAGATTATGCCGCAGATCCAAAATCTTACCAATACTCCAAGTCCCACAAAGTGGACCAGCGGGTAAACAATAATCTCTCTTCTACCCTGCCACACTTCCTTTTCCCGCTACCATTACCAGGATGGTTTCCTGGTGTAATATGCCTGACCTTCTCTAATTCTACTTGCAACTCATTGGCGGTGAGCCTCTTTGGCGCATCACGGGTTTCATGCTTTGCATTTGAACAGATGTCTTCGGTATTTTCTAGGATGCGGCTTGTCCTTGGCAAGGAAACGGCAGTGTCCAATGTAACAGATCTTGCTAAGTATTGCGTATGACAGCAGATTCCTATCACAGCGAACACATGCATTGTAACCATGTGTCATTCGCCCTGACATAGTGCCCAAAGCCGGATAATCATGGATGCACCAAATTATAATAGCACGCAGAAAGAAATCAGCTGGTGGGCTGCTATATAGGTCTCGAGTGAGAACACCCTTCCATAGTTGTTGAAGTTCCTCCACAAGAGGCTCCATGAACAAATCAAAATCCTTTCCAGGACTTTTTGGACCTGGGATGAGCAAGGCCATCATGTAGTTTGATTCTTTGGTGCATACATTTGGAGGCATGTTGTAAGGGATAACAAGCACTGGCCACATGCTATATGTGGCGCTCTGGTGGCCAAATGGGTTAAATCCATCTGAAGCTAAGCCAAGTCTAATGTTTCTCGGGTCAGCAGCAAACTCTTTGTGTTTATCATTGAAGCTTTTCCACTCACTACCATGAGATGGATGGCTCATTACATTCTGATCTCTGTACTCATGGTTCCTAGAATGCCATAGTACATCCTCTCTTGTTTCAGCATCATGAAACAACCTCTGCAATCTTGGTGTAATTGGAAAATGTCTCAGAACATTATGAGGAATCCTCGTCACAACATTGCCATCTTTCCATCTTGATGATTTGCATTTCGGGCATTCACTTAAGTTGGCATAATCCTTCTAGAACAGAACACAATTATTCTTACAAACATGGATCATATCATATCCAATTCCAACTGCATGAAGGAAATTTTTCATTTTACTGTAGGTGTGTGGCAGCTCAGACGCATCTGGGAAAGATTCGCGGAAAGAAGCCAACATCACATCGAATGATTTGTTGGTCATCCGCTCAGATGTCTTCACCTGAAGAAAGGTGACCATAGCTGAGAATACTGACAACTTATTTCCTGGGGTGACAACAACGTTGCATTGTTCCAACATGCGGGCCCACCGTTTTTCTTCTGCAGGTGAAATTTCACGGAATGCATGAGCATTTCTTAGCATTGTTTCAATGTTGGTCAAACTCACTGGCTCCGCCACCACCACCTCCTCCTCCTCTTCCACCTGAGCATTAGGCAGATCAAGATGGTGATCTGCTGCTTCCACGTAGTCAATAACATTGACGTTCACAGCTTCACCATGATGAACCCACCTAGTATATGTGACCGACATCCCATACAAGTGTAGATGATTTTGCACAGTTGACTGGGGTCTTGTAACTGAATTCATACAACTGCAACACAGGCAGAGCACATCTGATTTCGGACCACCGTACTCAGCTCTGATAAAGTTCATGAAGTTTTCAACCCCCTCGACATATGCAGCGGAGAATCTTCAAGCAGAAGTTATCCAAGTCATGTCCATCTGTTAGACATACAAATTAGTTCTTGTACTAGATATTACAGGAAAAACATATATGCTTTTTTATGAAGTCCAGAAAAAAAATACCTAGGTCGATGTCTAAAGCTATGGCAAGATATTTGGACGAGCAACTCTAAGTAACAAAATATATGTAAAGCTAATTCAGCAAACATATTTGAGTGCCAAATTATGGCAGGCTGTTTCAGCAGTCAATGAGGCCGAGCACACAGCCATCGAACTATCGAAGGCCATCGCACCAACAAAGATCGAGTATAAAACGGTGTAGAGCTATTTCAGCTAACAGATTGGCTACTAGACCACGGCAATCTACGTCATTATAAATATATGGCAGGATATTTTAGCAACTAATCGGCCTTGGCATGCCATCTCAGCTAAGCAGATTGAGTGCAGAACAGGGCAAGGAAGCTTCTTAAGCAGAGCATATTGACAGTAAACTACTTCGGCAAACAGTGAGATTAACAGTGTCTATCGGCTAACATTCAGCGCTACACCAACATGAATGGGGCCTCAGTCTAGAATGCGCGTACCGTGGGAGAAGCTGACCGCCGTGCGTCCCCACACGAACGTCGCCAGCGGTGGTGGCACTGACCGCCGTGCGCCTCCACAAGAACGTAGCCAGAGGTGGCGGCGCGGCTAGAGGATGGCAGTCTACGAGAGCGTACTATTGGAGCAAGAGGATCGCCGAACCGCGGCGCCGACGTATTGGCGCGGCGGGGAGGCTGGCTTTGGCGGAGTGAATGGAGTGGAGGGGGACAGGGGGGAGGGGGGTTTGGGGCATATTATTGGCTAGTTGGTCGAAGGGCGGTTGAATCAGATTTGGGGGAAATTTTTGGGTGTGTGGGGGGGGGAGGATTTTTGCGCGGTGGGTGGGGGGAGTTTGGCGCATGGTCGGTTTCTCCAAGTGCAGTCCCATGTGTCAGTGAAGAGGCAAGCCGAAGCGCGTTCCATTTGCGTGAGCCGTGTGCAGGACCGAACGTGTGTGGGGTGCAATGCGACCGCGACAGGAGTGCTATGAGTGTACCGCATTTTTTCCTTTTAAACTAGGTGCTTCGCCCCCTCAAAAAAATATGTTGATTCGTGCGATCCATCGATACTACTACTAGTAATCCGGTAATCCCGACTAAAACGGCGCGTCCAGGTCTTTTCCCGTGCGATATGCTGGGAGGTTGGCTTGGTTGGGTTTTTTAGGACGAGTAATGCTACACCTACGTAATCCCAGTTACGTAATTAACATAATGTGAAACATGTGAGCTATTGATTGTAGATTGGGGGGAGGGAAGGGCCCACCACCATGAAAATCAGGGGAGGAGAGAGAGAGGCAATTTACGTTAACCCTTTCGTAGGTTCCCGTAGATGTGGAAAGATGTGTCCGATCCTGCAATATAGGCCGTCCGATCTATATCTAATGGATAGGAAGGAAACTATGACAATTTACCCACACTCCTCTCCACATTTGCAGATAAGGCTTTCCCTCATTCATCCTTTTCTCCCACAAGATCTTGATCTTCCATGCAACGCACGGGCATCTTGCTAGTACTCCTACAATATGTATATTATTGTGAAAGTTCATATACACCGGCCGAGATTAATGCAAACACGGCAGATTTTCATTACATTTCGAACTTTTATAGCACCAAACAATAAAAGAAACCCGACCCTAAACCTATTCTACGACGGCGACCGGCGTCCTCTATCTGTGATCTCCATGTACGGGGGCGGGGTTCAAGACCCGTGAAGTGAAGGTGCGGTCTCCGGCGAGGAAAAGTATAAAACGACAGACGGACCGGCCAGTTGGCACACCATGCCCTGCCGCCTCCCATGCCCTACTCATCCTCGGAGGAGTCCCCGACCTCGGCGGTGCTGGAAGTTGGATGGCGGCAAGTAGGACGCGTGGCTGACGGTGCTCCCGTCGTCGGCTGCCAACATGGCCACCTCTTGTGTGGCGACTTGAGCGAGGGCGGCGACCTCGAGCTCCATCCCCGAAGACAAGCTCTCCCGCAGAGCGTTTGCGCTTGCGGTCATGGCGGATGTGGTTCCAGGTAGGAGGATGATGCGCTATGGTGTGGAGGTTAGCTGGGCGTTGCCGCTTTAAGTAGCGCATTCCGGTGAGGCCAAGCGTCTGGGTGCGTCATTAAGTCGCCAGAGTTGGTTCCGCGTGCACCGAGCCTCTTAATGACGACATACGAACGGACGGCATGAATGCGGGAAGCTAGCGCCAGCTGGGAACACACCGCGTGATGGCGCGAGGGACGAGGGTTTTGGTGTGCCAGGGTAGTCAGCTGCGGTCGTGGCAATGTTGGAGATGCCCTTTGCTCACATGTGATCCCCGCTTGTCATTGAAAAAGCAAGACGACCCGGCATGGTCTCAGGTCCAGAGGATGCAGTTGGCCGCGCTACACCACTCTGCGGACGCGTCACGGTGCCTCGTGCATCCTCGACGAGCCAAGTGTTGGGGTGTGTTTGGATTGTGGCCAAAGTGCACCTTGCCAAAAATTCTGGTCATGACCAAAAGATTGGTCTTTGCTTGGATGGTTGCCATTTTTTGGCATGCCAATGAACTCTAGCCAACTCTAGTTCATTTTTCTTGCCAATGTCGGCCAAATCATGGGAAACCAATACCTCAACCAAAATTTTGGTCATGACCCAAAGATTGGTCTTTGTTTGGATGGTTGCCATTTCTTTGGCATGCCAATGAACTCTAGCCAACTCAAGTTCATTTTTCTTGCCAATGTCGGCAAAATCATGGGCAACCAATACCTCAACCAAAATTTTGGCTGCCCAATGCTTTGATGGGGCAACCTTGGGCACAAACCAAACATACCATTGGTCGTACCACAGCACTAACGCCACCCTCGGCAAACTGAAACCGACCGTGTCTAGCGACGATATGAGCGTGTCGCTCACCGCGGTCGCCGTGTCCAGAGGTGGTGCTGGAGCTGCGCCCCGTTGTTGGCCCCAACGACCCACATGAACGGTTGTCGGTGGCGAGGAGGTCGTGGGCCAGCTCCTCCATTGGACTAGTCTGTGCTACTTCATCCCGACGGGTGTGCCCCACATGTCTGTTTCCCTATTTTCCCGGCCATATTCGAGCGTCAGTGCTCCGCGTTGTGCATTAGGCCTTTCACTATGTAGGCCAAGCGAGACAACTTATTGTTTATTTGAGCTGTTCAAGTATAATCATGTGGCGTTTGCTTATTTCTCATTCCTCTCCAACCCTCTTCTCCATTGATCATGTCGCCCTCCAATCGAGTCCATCCTCCCGCATGCCTCATTTGAACATTCCGTCGAGTATCATTCGCATGTACCTCCCCTAGTCCTCTTTCAATAGATCTCTGGACCCCGAGATGAAATCGAGAGGGAACGAGTGGGGGCACGTGATACCTAAGGCGGATTCAAAATTTTGAACCGGTGATCATAGCATCCGCAAATCATATATAAAGGGTATTCAATGTTCGTTTCTATTTTGAACATACAATATACTCCCTCCTATCCTTTCTAGTTTACATATAAGTTTTATGTGTAGTCAAAGTATATCTACTTTGATCAAAAAGGTATCAATATTGTTAGATTCCAATTTGACTATTGACAAGATTAATAGTACATGAGATGTATAATGTGAAAATTATATCATTGGAAACTCCTTTCACATATGAATTTGACTGTATGCTTTGTGTAAGTTGCATGTCATATATTATTACTCTAACATTTGGTCAAAGTTAGCCTCGAAAAACGCATTAGACCCTGTATGCTTTGTGTAAGTTGCATGTCATATATTATTACTCTAACATTTGTGTAAGTTGCATGTCATATATTATTACTCTAACATTTGGTCAAAGTAGTATAGTGGAAGTGGATCCTCTGACGTAGGTATCCCTGCCTTACCCTCCCTTTCGGTCACTTACTGGCGGACCCCATGCTTGCTAGGCCCCGCATGTCAGTTACTCAATGGGTTCGGCCACGTCAGGGGATCCTCATCCGTAGTATACTCCCTCTATTATTATTTACTCCGCACAAAACGGAGGGAGTGGTGGCATAATAAATGACGCGGGCGGGGGAGGGGGAGGGATGTCGGTTTGCTCTCAACTGCGGTCCCACAAGAGAGCGAAAACGCAAGACGAAGAGCATTCCATTCGGTGAGCGACGTGGAGGGTCCAGCGTGCCAGGCTGCAACGCGAACGCGACAAGAGCGATGTACAGTCAAAACCGATTGACCGGTCGTCACCAGAACCACTATTCACACCAGAACCTTCGCTGCTCGGCCTATGCCAGCCACTGCCCTAAAACCACACCAAATCTCTAGGCGATTCCTCCACCTTTCGATCCCCTAGCCCGCATCAAGTGTCCCCTAGTTCACCAGAAAGCCATGGTGCGCCGCAAGATCACTTACTGCAAGATGCTGACGCCGGAGCGTCGCGCAGAAATCGCGGCGGCGGTCGGCGCCACAGACCTCCGTTCCCAAGCTCTCTTTGCAGCAGGCCAATCCCCGAGTTCTCTGGAGCCAAGCTACGAGGAGGAGGAAGCCAATCCAATGTTCATGGCAGAGGTCGCGACGCAGAACACCCCCGATGGGCATGAGACGATGGACGTCGACTTCGTGCTGGCGTCCGAGTCCCCCATGGTGCAGGCAGACCAGCGGTTCAACATGGCGATACTAAAGGAGGTCCGGGAGGCAGAGGCTCAACTCGACGCGGAGCGTGCGCATGCTGTTGCCATCAAGGCTCTCCTACAGGAGGAACCGGATGTCGTGGATGTGAACCGGGCGGCGGAGGCTCAACTTGAGGCGAAGCGCGCGGATGCCGCTGCCATCGAGGCCCTCCTGCAGGCGGAACCAGACATCCTGGACTTGAACCGGGTGGCAGAGGCTCGACTCGACGTAGAGCGCGCGGATGCCGCTCTCATCAACGCCCTCCTGCAGGCGGAACCAGACATCCTGGACTTGAACCGGGCGACGGAGGCTCGACTCAACGCGGAGCACGCGGATGCCGCTGCCATCGAGGCCCTCCTGCAGGCGGAATCGGACGTCCTCGACTTGAGCCGGGCTGTGCTCTCGTCCGTGCAGAGCGCCCGCACGCTCCACTTGAACGAGTAGCTGGAGGCCGAGGACAACCACGGTACAGAGACACACGTCGGCAGCGACGGCTGGTTCGCGCCGGCAGCCAAAGACGACGAGGTCGTCTCGTTCCACGAGCAGTGATAGTTTTTCTTTATGTTGTTGTTTTTATGGATCTTTTGCTATGTAAAAACATATATATATTATGCAAGTCGCCTGACTTGGGTCAGTCTACCATTTCAGGCGGTTGGATGAATATCCTATGTCTCCTAACCCTTCTTTCCTTCTTCCTCACCTCTTCTTCTTCCCCAACAGACCACCGCACGGGCCGTACGGATACTCCCCAACATGCGGTTGGATAAACATACTCTATGAACGAAAATTATGTGTCAGTGATAGGATGGCTGAGTTTGTTGTGTTCACATGCGACAACACGTGTCAGTGAGGGTGCATTCCCTTGGTTGGGTTTGCGGCGTGCCGGAGCGACTGTGTGTGGGTGCGGTGCGATCGCGGCGTGCAGGAGAGACTGTGTGAGGGTGTGGTGTGACCGCAATAGCCATGCGCAAGTGTACCTCCTTCTCATTTTGAAAATTTAGGCAAGCTTGGCAAAAATGTGTGGCAAAGTTTGGCAATGCAAGGCCTAGACCCTAGCAGGATAAGTACGTACGTACTAGGAGTACCAGTGTTAAAAAAGAAAGGCTGGGTTTTCCTTCGTGGGATTTAATCGATACAAATCCTCATTTCACGTGTCAATTAATGCATATTTTTTCTCTCCAAAGACCAAAGAGCTAACCATCCCTCTCCTCATCGCTTGATTAATGCAGCGCCATGCAAACCAACCTTCTCACTTCCGCATGCATGAAGGGGATATTAATGTCCTTGGTTGCTAACCCCATCAATTTTGCCTCGATTAGTGTTAGTGGCCCT
Organism: Triticum monococcum; assembly: GCA_034509565.1. Lineage (NCBI taxonomy): Eukaryota > Viridiplantae > Streptophyta > Magnoliopsida > Poales > Poaceae > Triticum > Triticum monococcum. The sequence goes on from CM067845.1 coordinate 349,544,723, forward strand.
TTGCAAATTGTAATTTTGATATACTGGCCTTGTGTACAAAAAATGGAGGTAGTAACTATATTTGACTTCCTTCCCCATTGCGGTGACATCGACGATTTTTTTGGGTGGTTTGGCGAAGTGCGTTCGATGGAGAACACCATTGAGGGAGACCACGATAAGTCGTTCGCAAGTGCCACCTGCAAGCCGAGACAACCGCCTTATTTGCATCCAGGAAGTCCTTTACTAGTACTACTAGGAGTAACTATTGCGGTGAGATGGCTTCTCGAAGATGACGATGGAGAAGTGGAGTCAGCGAAGAGTGAAATGATGGTTGCTTCATCCATGCTTTTGTGATTTGACACCTCACTGCTTTGTGATTTGTGATAGAAGGGATAGGGGAGTAGACTCTGTGCTCTATACTATACTACATGCGTCCAAGCATGGGAGAAAGAGGAGAGACGTTGCATTTTTCTATTCCTTCAATCAGTCAATCAGGGAGCTTTGGTTCCATCTTTTTTGCTTTGGCAACACCGTCCACAATGGTTCCCACGATGCCAAAAGCGATTTTCACATTTGGCTACACATTGTGGATGCCCTTAATCGTACCACTTGGTTTTGCTCCTATGTTCTATCTATACAAATCTCAATTATATTGATCTAAAAAATTATAGAATCGAGATTAGTAAAAAGGAGGTGATTTAGCCGCGCGGATGGCGGGGGAGGTTTCTTATTTGAGCAATGCCACATCCACATAATGGTTTACGTAAAGTTACGAATTGATGTGATGTGGGACTATCTGATTGGATTAAAGGAGATGTTTGGCCCACCCCACCTGAAAATGAGGGGGGCATATATAGATTAGATGGAAAGTATACGTAGCGGCTACGTAGCCCTTTGTAAGTCTAGGATTAGGCTTCTTAGTTTTGGAGGACATTGTCCTGGCAGTTTGCTAACATGCGGTCCCACATGTCAGTGCTTTACCAAGCCGATCCGCATCCCACATGAGGCAGAACAACGGCAGAAGCAACACATGGTTAAGCTGAAGAAGATGAGGGAGAAGCGAATTCAGCAACGAATGAAATGATGGTTGCTTTGTCCCTCCAACTTAACTGCGGGAAAGGTGCAGCTTTGTGATTTGACGCCTCATTGCTCATTACTATGCCGGCGCCATGACTGGGGTGCTTCACCCCGGCTGCTCTGCACTGTATTCCGGTATGGCACGTGGACCCGGTAGCTTGATGTCCCACATGTCGACGAAAGGGACTAGAAGATTTAGGAAAGCGAGCGCTCCACACGACGGCCCAGTGAACTGTCACTTGTATGGTATAGTACTATAGTTTTGCTGTTTCGCATGATCCATCGATACAAACCCGATTAAACAGGAAAGGGTGGGATTTTTCCCGCGCGGTAGATGATACTGGCCATACATTTCAAAGGCAATTTTAATGTATGCAAACTGAATAATTATAAGTAACAATATGATATCTAGTAAAACTAAAAAACATATGATTTATTGTGTTAGAGTGTAGTAGTAGTGTTGTATTGCATAGTTGTTAGATGTAACATGCGAGAACGTGTAGAGATGTAGTTTTGGAGGGCCTACAAAGAGAAAAGCGTAATACGGTCACCGAACTTCAGAATAAGCTGATTATAGTCACTATATACGTTTTGCGGTGATTATACGGTCACTTGCTCACAGCTCAGCATTGGATTGCACTCTGTTGACCGGCCAAATAGTCTGCGTGACGCCATGTTGACTAGTTAAATTGACCACGTTCGTTGTGGGTCCCACTGTCAGTTCACATAGGCAAAAGGTCAGATAAACACAAATTTACACTAGCACGACAAGGCTCCAACCCGTGCGCGGGAATCACCTGGTTGTGTATGTGTCTGTCAGGGCCTGATGTGTGCGCATGCACGTGTAGGTTGAGCACTTGAGCATGAGAGTGTGTGTTGGTCGTGTGGTGTACTGGTGTGTGCATGCATGCATGCGTGTGTGCGTGTGAGTGTTGCGTGTGTGCGTGTGAGTGTTGCGTGCGTGCGTGGCTGCGTGTGTACGTGTGAGTGTTGCGTGCGTGCATGGGTGCATGTGTTGCGTGGATGCAGTTCGTGTGCATGCGTGTGTGTGTATATAATCACCACACCAGCTCCTGTGTGTTAAAACAGACAGCTCCGCATATCAATACAAGGCCACCTTGTCCGCTGTGCCCGCGGTCATGACTTCGAACCACCGTCCAAGTATTTTTTTGTCGTTTGTTTTCATTCTTACTAGCATGATGCCCGTGCGTTGCATGTAACATCAAGATGCATTTGTATGACTTGTTTATCTTGTGAGAGAAAAGGATGAACGAGGGAAGGCCTTATTTACAAATGTGGAGAGGTGTGTGGGTACCTTTTTGCAAAATTGCCATAGTTTCTTTCCTATCCGTCAGATATAAATCGGATGGCCTATATTGCAGGATGGCAGGCACACCATCATCACCAACTCTGTTTTTTATAAGAGTGTATTTTATGTATTTTATAAGAGTGTAGATGTAGAGTAGATACAAGTCAACAGGTGGGCACGATGGTAGTGAGATAAGGTGATGCAACACTAGAGGTGCCACGTGGAGCGTTTAACTGGGTAACTAGTCATGTCATGAGCAAATACAGAGTTGTACGATGAGCCCGTGACTGCATAATAACCTGTCGGAGTAAATAGCCATGGGTAGCCTAGCTGGCTTCCCCTAGCCCTTCTGAAAAAATTACGAGCCCATCCGGCTCTCAAGAAACCCAAGCCGCGGGGCCGCCTTCCCCTAGCCGGCCGTCGCCTTGGCCGGCTCTCAGAAGGGGCCCCGACTTTGTCCCTTGTGTAGAAGACCATGGGAGGGCCGACTTCGCAAAGCCGGCCATGAGAAGGCCGACTCCAAGAAGCCGGCAACCATAAAGAGATCAAGACCGTACCCTCGAAACTCGCCTCTGCCTAGTGGCAGAGATTCGGGGCGTGGCTACAGGAGCCAGCCGCCCCCGAATCCCGGAGCCCGACTGGCACAATGCGCCGTACGGGTGGCTATGACCCGTCCGGCGCGGCACTGTTGCCATGTCGACCCTGACGCCATCCACGACGGGCCGCCAGCGCGGCCCACGGGCGGTGGGACCCTTCGGGCAGAGGGACACCCCGAAGGCGGCCACAACACTGCCAGTCGGCTCAAGAGAAAGCCGGCTCTCCACAGCCGGCTTGCCACCTGCCTCGAAGGAGACGCCCCATTAAGGGGACAAGACGAGGTGAGGCTACAGTGATCGCCCGCCAGGTGGCGCCACTGTAGCCACGCTTACCCCGACAGAACCCATGTCATCAAGATGAAGCAACAGTAACCAGCCCCCGACTAGGCCCTGGACAGTGGGGCCTGCCTGTCGACCGAGGAGCCAGCAGCCGGCGGGACCCGCCAGTCGGCGGGCCCCAGAACCGGCGCAGAAGCCGGCGAGCACAGTCACAGACAGCTGGTCCCCGTGCCCAGTCAGATTACTATTGTACCTCCGGGGGGTAGGCTTATATAAACCCCCCGGTGCACCCATGCAAAGGGTTCAGACCCAAAGCTAGTTTTAGACACCATACGAGGAGAGGAAGCAGGCTAGTCGTGCCCTTCTTCCTCCTCCCACCCGAACAGCTCAAGGAGCGTTGTGTAGCTACTTGTTCGTTTAGTGACCATGCGGAGACCCCGCAGAGCAGCAGTAGGGGTGTTATCTCCACGGAGAGCCCCGAAGCTGGGTAAGATTCGCTGGCGTGCATGTCTACGCCTCATCCCGTTTCCAGGCACCGGTGATGTTTTATTGGCTCCCACAATGATAAGCCACCCATTGGCATATGTCGCACCTACCACCCGACATTTGGCGCCCACCATGGGGCCAGGTGCACCGTCGTACAGAGACCTGTTCTGGGTGGGAACCCTCTTCCTCCCTTGCGAGCATAGCCAGCCCGGCACGCCTGATGGCACTTGCCACGACGCGCTGCAAGGCGTCACCAGCATCTGCGCGGCGAGCAGCCTTGCCGATCACCTCGACGAAACCCGCATCTCCGACGAGCTCGCCTCCGATGCAGGCACCGACCTCCTCGCCAACCTCCTCGGCCAACTCCACGTCTCCAGCGAGCCGGCTGCAGACCTGGAGTCGGTTGGCTCCACCGACCCGATGCCCGTCGACTCCGACACGGCTTCCTATGGCACCTTCCCCACCAACGTCGCGATCTACAACGACCCGCTCCCTTGGACCGATGGCCGTGATTCCGACACCGCCGAGGTGATGGTCATCGGCCTTGGCGGCCCGGCCGACGAGGGCACCCACGACGCACCGCGCATGGCGGCCCACGATTTGTCCATCCCCCTTCCGGCCGATGCCGACGACGAAGCACTGGAGGCACGCTGCCTCGCCCTCCTCGCGGAGGGCCGGAGGCTGGCTTCCATAAGAAGCCTCTCCGAGGCTTACCAGCGCGAAGCTGACCGCGCAGTCTTCAGCACGCCGGCTCCGGCTGGGCCCAGTCGGGCCGGTGTCGTCAAGCAACGCGGCGCCGTCATCGCCGACACACTGGGAGTCGACTGCCCGGTCTATGGCACTCCGCTCGAGAACCTGCGCGCCGCTCAGGCGGCCATGGACGAGTTGGATGGCTTGGAGGCCGAAGAACTCCCCCACATGACCCGGCGCATCCAGCAATTGGTCGACGCAGCCGCGCAGCGGCACGAGGCCGATGCCCGTGCGGGAAGCCCTCCCCCGCGCCGAGATCACGGTGCGACGTCCCGGACGCCGACTACGAGGAACACCCGCGCGCGGCGCGAGAGAGAACCGGTAGCCAGCCGGAGCCGGACCCGCGTCACCATCGAGCGAGACGCGGACGGCCACCCCCGAGCCATGGAGTGGCGAGGCAACCCGCCTCCGCCTCGACCTCATGGAGAGAGATATCCCACCCCGCCGCCAGTGGCGCATCCGACTCTCAGCGGCCGACTAGGTCGCCGCGAAGGAGTTGGCGAGAGTGACGCGCGCCATCGGATCGACCGCCTAGCGCGATCCCTGGCGCTAGAAGAAGAAGATGATGTCGGCCCGCCTTGCTTCAGCCCCCGCATCCGCGACAAGCCCTTCCCCAAAGGGTTCTCGCTCCCAAGAGACACACCCAAGTACAATGGCTCCGTGAAGCCGGAAGATTGGCTGATCGACTACTCTACGGCAGTCAGCATAGCCAACGACAACCGGTGCGTTGCCGTGAAGTACGTGCCCCTCATGCTGCAGGGCACGGCACGGACCTGGCTCAACAGCCTTAAGCCTCTCAGCATCAACAGCTGGCTAGACTTCACTGAGGCCTTTGTTCGCAACTTCACCAGCACTTACAAGCAGGCTCTCAAGCCCAGGCAGCTCTCCCTGTGTGTACAGGGCCCAACCGAGTCCACTCGCGATTACCTCACCCATTGGGCCAAGCTTCGCAAGTCTTGCGAAGGCGTGCACGAGGTGCAGGCCATCGAATATTTCACTGCCGGGTGCCGAGAAGGTACACTCCTCAAGCACAAGCTCCTCTGCGATGAGCCGACTACCCTCGACGAGCTTCTGGACATAGCCGACAAGTACGCCACAGCCGACTCTTCAATGAAGACCGAGCTCCGGGTAGACGCGTCCGGGAAAGTACTTAACCCGGCGCCCAAGACGCCGACTGGGGACTCCGGCCGACGCTCACACCCGAACGATCACAAGCGCAAGGGCCCTGCACCGCCTCCCGCCAGTCAGCAGGCGGCCACGGTCGAAGACACGCCGCGTGAAGGGCGGCCCGCGCCCAAGAAGCCCAAGGGCGGCCGGCCGGCTTGGCAGCCAGCCTTCTCCTACGAGCAAACTCTTGATGCCCCGTGCAAGTTCCATACCGGCGCGAAGCCGTCCAACCATACAACCCGGAAGTGCAATTGGCTCAACCGAATCGCCAAGGGCGAAGGGCTCGCGCCGCCTCCTCCTGGCGGCTCGCCACCTCCGGCTCCGCCACCCCCGACCGCTCGGCCCGCAGTCGGAGCCATACATGACGAGTTCCCCGATGAGCAAGAAACTTACGTCGTCTTTACAAGCCAGCCTGAAGACCGGCGCAGCAAGCACCGAGAGCACCAAGAAGTTAGCGTGGTTGCTGCTAATCCAGCCGGACACATGCACTGGTCCGAGAAACCCATCAACTGGAGCCGGGCCGACCACCCAGAGGTGATGCCGTCCCCCGGCTCTTATGCTTTGGTCCTGGAGGCCACCCTCGCGCCGCCCGATTCTCCCGCGTACTGATAGACGGCGGGAGCAGCATCAACATCCTGTACCGCGACACCTTGGAGAAGCTGAACGTCAAGACAAAGCAGCTCATGCCGACTCGGACGGTGTTCCATGGCATCGTACCTGGCCTGTCTTGCGCCCCCATTGGCAAGATCAAGATTGATGTACTCTTTGGAGACAAGGAGCATTTCCGCCGGGAAGCAGTCTGGTTTGAAGTGGTGGACCTGCAGAGCCCCTACCACGCATTGCTTGGCCGACCCGCCTTGGCCAAGTTCATGGCGGTTCCCCACTATGCATACCTCAAGATGAAGATACCGAGTTCCAAGGGCGTCATCACCATAGCCGGCGATTACAAGAAGTCATCCGAGTGCGCAGCCGCCAGCAGCCGGCTGGCCGAGTCCCTTGTGATCGCCGAAGAGAAGAGGGTGCTGGACCGGGTCGTGGCCATGGACAGCTAGTAGCCGAGCCAGTCTCCCGACTCCAAGGAGTACGACGCCCAAGGATCATTCCAGCCGGCCAAGGAAACTAAGAAGATACCCCTCGACCCCGAGCACCCCGAGAGGTTCACCGTTATCGGGGCGAGCTTGAACAGCAAATAGGAAGGCGAGCTCGCCGATTTCCTCTGTGAGAATCAGGACATCTTTGCATGGTCCCCCAAGGACATGCCGGGTGTTCCGACGGATTTCGCCGAGCACAAACTGCACGTCCGACAAGACGCAAAGCCGGTCAAGCAGCCCCTCCGCCGACTATCAGAAGAGAAGAGAAGGATTGTGGGAGAAGAGATAGCCCGACTACTGGCAGCCGACATCATCATGGAAGTTTCCTTTCCAGAGTGGCTTGCCAACCCAGTCCTCGTACTGAAGAAGAATGACAAGTGGCGCATGTGCATAGACTACACCAGCCTCAACAAACCCTGCCCCAAAGATCCCTTCGCTCTGCCAAGGATTGACCAAGTGATAGACTCCACGGCCTGATGCGAGCTGTTGAGTTTTTTGGATGCTTATTCAGGATATCACCAGATAAAGCTAGACCCGGCCGACCGCCTGAAGACCGTCTTCATCACGCCATTCGGAGCCTTCTGCTACCTAACCATGACATTCGGCTTGAGAAATGCCGGTGCCACCTTTCAGCGTTGCATGAAGAAGTGCCTCCTCAAGCAACTCGGCAGAAATGCCCACGTTTATGTGGATGATATTGTGGTGAAGACGAAGAGGCGCGGCACCTTGCTGGAAGATCTCAAGGAAACATTTGAGAACCTGCGCTGCTTCCAAATCAAGCTCAACCCCGAGAAATGTGTGTTCGGAGTGCCAGCCGGCCAGCTCCTAGGCTTCCTGGTCTCCGAACGCGGCATCGAGTGCAACCCAGTAAAGATCAAGGCCATTGAGAGAATGGCGATCCCCACCAAACTGCGAGAAATCCAGAGGTTCACCGGATGCTTGGCGTCTTTGAACCGCTTCATCAGCCGGCTTGGAGAGAAAGCTCTCCCCCTCTACCGCCTCATGAAGAAGAGCACTCACTTCGAGTGGAACGACCAGGCCGACCAAGCTTTTCACGAATTGAAAAAATGTTGGCTACACCGCCTGTCCTGGCGGCGTCGACTGAGAAGGAGCCCATGCTCCTTTACATTGCCGCAACCAGCCGAGTGGTCAGCACCGTCATTGTAGTCCAGCGCCCGGAAGACGGCCGGGCCCAGCCGGTCGAAAGGCCGGTGTACTATTTGAGCGAGGTGTTGTCCGCCTCAAAACAGAACTACCCGCACTACCAGAAGATGGCGTGTACTTCACCGCCAAGAAGCTGAAGCCCTACTTTCAAGAGCATCCCATCACGGTCGTATGCACCGCCCCGCTGGCCGAGATCATAGGCAGCCGGGATGCATCCGGCCAGGTGGCGAAATGGTCCATCGAGCTGGCCCCTTACACGATCTTCTACCAGCCCCGCACCGCCATCAAGTCCCAAGCATTGGCCTACTTCCTCGTGGACTGGGCCGAGACCCAGTACCTGCCGCCGGCTCCCGACTCCACCCATTGGCGCATGCACTTTGACGGATCCAAGATGCGCACCGGCTTGGGAGCCGGCGTCGTCCTTACCTCTCCCAAGGGTGACAATCTCACATACACGCTGCAGATCCACTTCGCCGCCTCCAACAACGTAGCCAAGTACGAGGCGCTCATACACGGGCTCCGGCTTGCCAAGGAACTCGGCATCCGCCGGATCCTGTGTTATGGTGACTCGGACTTGGTGGATCAGCAATCTTCTAGCGACTGGGAAGCCAAGGACGCAAACATGGCAAGCCACCGCTTCCTAGTCCAGCAACTCAGCGGATACTTTGAAGGATGCGAGTTCCTCCACGTACCATGAGCCGACAACGAGCCAGCCGATGCCCTGGCTCGAATAGGCTCTACTCGGCAAGAAATACCAACCGGCGTCGCTCTACAACGCATCCTCAAGCCGTCTATCAAGCCATCTCCAGAATCCGACTCCATCTTCGTGCCGCCTGACCCAGTTGCGGCCGGATCCGGCTCAAAGAACCAAGTAGACGGCCTGGGGTCTTCAGTAGTCGGCTCGGGGACTGCTGCACCCGGCCTGGGGACTGCCGCACTCGGCCCCGGGACTGCACCAACACACCAGCCGGCGGCCGACTCCGGCACTTCATCACCCAGCCCGCCCACCCTGGTGGCAGTAGCCACACTAGCAGTAGGAGAAGTCGCGGCTCCATCATGGGCTCAGACCATTCTCAACTACCTGGTGAACCAAGACCTGCCGGCTGACGAAACAGAGGCAAGACAAGTCCAACATCGAGCCGGAGCATATACAATCATCAACAGAGAAATCGTCAAGCGCAGTGTCACTGGAGTCCTCCAGCGCTGCGTCGAGCAAGAGAAGGGCGTTGCAATCCTCAGAGATATTCACCAAGGAGAATGTGGCCACCATGCGGCTTCAAGATCACTCGTCGCCAAAGCTTTCCGTCATGGCTTTTTCTGGCCGACTGCTTTGGACGACGCCAAAGAGTTAGTCAAACATTGCAAAGGCTGCCAACTTTTCGGCTCCAAGCAACCCATGCCGGCTTCGGCACTCAAGACCATTCCCCTCACCTGGCCCTTCGCCGTGTGGGGACTGGATATGGTGGGCCCATTCAAGACGGCGCGCGGAGGCATGACACATTTGCTCGTCGCCGTGGACAAATTCACCATGTGGATCAAAGCAAAGCCGATCAAGAAGCTGAATGGGCCGACTGCGGTGACTTTCATCGCCGACATAACAACTCGGTACGGCGTGCCACACAGCATCATCACCGACAATGGCATGAATTTTGCCAAGGGAGCCTTGGCATGATTCTGCGCGGCACAAGGCATCCGGCTGGACCTTGCGTCCGTCGCCCACCCACAGTCAAACGGCCAGGTCGAGCGAGCTAACGGCCTCATCCTCTCCGGCATCAAACCCCGCCTAATCGTACCACTGGAGCGTTCAGCCGGCTGCTGGCTCGACGAGCTGCCGGCTGTCCTCTGGAGTCTACGCACTACCCCAAACAAATCAACCGGCTTCACCCCTTTCTTCCTCGTATACGGCGCTGAAGCGATCATCCCAACAGACATCGAGTTCAACTCACCCCGGGTAACTATGTATACGGAGGCGGAGGCGAAGGAAGCACGAGAAGACGGCGTCGACCTGCTGGAAGAAGGCCGGCTGTTAGCCCTCAGTCGGTCTGCCATCTACCAGCAGGGTTTGCGCCGCTACCATAGTCGGAAGGTCAGGCCAAGATCCTTCCAAGAGGGCGACCTTGTGCTCCGGCTGATCCAGCGAACAGCCGGCCAGCACAAGCTCTCGGCCCCTTGGGAGGGCCCCTTCGTTATCAGCAGAGCTCTAGGAAACGACTCCTACTACCTCATCGACGCGCAGAAGCCCAAGGCACGCAAGCGAGACGACTCCAGCAAGGAGTCGGAACGACCATGGAACGCCAACCTCCTTCAAAGATTTTACAGTTGAAATGCAGTATGTATCGCGTTAAACTTTTGTACTAAGTACCAGACAAAAGGCCCCCCGAGGACGGCTCGGGGACTGCCATCTTTTATCTATGAATGAAAACTATCATGTGTATGATCTTGTCTTTTCATTCATTCATTTCGTCCGGCACCGGGTCCGACGAGTCGGCCCGGGGACTGGCCGACTAGAGTTATATTAGGAGTCCTACCCGTAGTCAGACAAGTAGTGTGCCGACTCCCAGGCTTAGCTCTTGCAAAAGTCGCAGTTCGAAGAACCGGCTGTTCGGCTGGCAAGAGTCATAGGCCGGAAAGGACGCGCGCACGAAAAATGGCTAGGGACCAACGGACTAGTATAACAAAAGCCGGTTTGCCTCCTATCGCCGACCGACTACCAGAGTAGCCGGCCGGCCGGTTACCATTCGCTTCACTTCAATCCAAGAAAGCTCGAGTACTTGCCTCCCCAGCAAGGGAAGGCGGCAAAGGAAAAAAGCCTAAGGATGAAAAGTGCACTCGAATGGAAGCTGAACATCCACATAAAAATATTTACATAAAAGACCTCCAGAGAGGCCAGCATCCAACATAGTTTGATACACCCCCAGTGGGTGGAATTGCAAAAACATAAAGTTGTTCGAAAGACAAAAGCAGGAACAATAAGGATGGCAGATCAAGCTGGCGGGGCGGCTGACGAGCTGGGCTGGTCGGTGGAGACGGTTGTGCCGGCTGAAGGAGCGGCCGGCTGGCGAACTTCAGCTTGATCACTGCCCCCTGCAGAGGGCACGCTTCCGCGCGGCTCGTTGCTGGAGGCACGGTCAGCTTGAGGTCGGCCGGCTGTTCCACTAGCCGGCTCGACTTCTTCACCGTCCACTTCCTCGTCATCCTCGCCCTCGTCGCTGGAGGCGATCTCCTCGGCCGAGTCCTCGCCCACCGCCGGGTTCAGCCCGAACCACTCCTTCGGCTGGGCGACGCCGTCATCGTTGATCTCTGGCGCGAAGACACTGGTATCAATGCACTCGGCGATCGTCGAGGCACATTGGGCGATGGCCGGCCGGACTTCCTCTAGCTCCGCGTCGGCCTCCAGCCGCCAAGTGCGTAGTTGGTCCAGGCTCAGCCCTGGGTACCAGGCGCGAACAAACTCCAGCGCCCTCCCGGCTCCAAGACGGGCCGCTGACGCCTTCCAAGCTTCGAAACGGCCGACTGTGACCTCCAGCCAGTCGGCGGTCCGGCTTGGGGTGCGGGGGATCGCTTCGCCGGGCCAGAGGGCGGCCAGCACCTGCGCCCCGGCACGTTGAAGCCGACGGAGCATCCGGTGGGCCGGCTGCAGACTAGTCTGGACGACAATGAGCTGCTCCTCCAGCGTCCGATTTGCATCGGGCACAATATTAACCCCCGCCTAACGACGCACCTCGCGATGAGCCTCGATGGCTTGGGCGGCGAGGACGGAGTAGCCGGGAAAGTAGTCTGCACAAGAAAAATGGGCAGCAACACAAGTTAGAACAGAACTCCAGGCGGCCAGCAGGCGGATGAAGGGCGAGAAAGGCGGCTTACCATCGATCAAGTCTTCGATGCGGCCGTAGCCCTCTTCCAGCGCCTGACGCGTCTCGGCCCAGCTCGCTGCCTCGATATCAAGCTCCGCCTTCACGGCGGCCTCGGCGTCCTACGCCTTCTGCAGAGCCGCCTTGTGGCTCTCCTCTTGGTCGGCCAATTTCTTGGCCAGGCGCTCGCGCTCTTGGACTAAAGTGGCATACTCCGCGTCCTTGGTGCAGAGGGCGGCCTGCACTTCACCGAGCTCCTTCCTCAGGTCGGCATTGGCCCCTGCGAGAGCAAAAGATGAAGAGAAAAAACCAATAAGGGAAAGGTCGTCAAGGAAGATCCGACCCGATTGCTCAGCAGTCGGCCCAGATCTCGGGGACTACACCCAGTGGGTGCGCTGACGCGCCCTCACAGGAAACGGATAAGGGCGAGTGCTTACTTCGGCTGTTGGCCAGATCATCGGTCCTCCGGCCCAGCTCCTGAGCCTGGGAGTTGAAGGCGGCAGCGCGAGAATTGTGATAATCCTGAAGCTCAGACAGAAAACAGGGTTAGAATGGTCGTCAAGAAAGATCCGACCCGACTGCTCTGCAGTCGGCCCGGATCTCGGGGACTACACCCAGTGGGTGCGCTGACGCGCCCCCACGGAAGAAATCAGAAGACCAGAGCGGTCAAAGAGTGAAAAACTTACCCGGATGGCGGCCCGCGTCAACAAAAACTCTTGAGTATATTGCTGCAGGAGGGTGGCCTGAGACTCCAGCCGGCTCCGAACCCCTTGGGCCGCCACGTTCAAATCGCCAGTCCCCCCGCTGGGAGTCCACTCGGACATGGCAGAGCTGGCCGCCTCCAAGACTTCCGCCGACTGGCCGGCACCTGCAGCTTGGCGCGTTTCCGGCGGGGCGGCGTTTCCTCCTGCGCGCTAGCGCGTCGCCGACTGAATTTCAAGGCCGGCTCCGGCCTCGGGTGCGCCCCCGGTCGGGTCCTCTGGCGCCTCCGACGACTGGCCGCCTTGGCCCACTCCGGCTGGCGCTGCCGGCGGCATCCTCCCAGCGAAGACCTCGAAGAGCCCCTCCCTTTGCGTCGGCGGCTGATCTTGGATGATCTCCTCCGCCAAAGGCAGCGGGGTGCGCGGGGCCACGGTGCGGAGGGGGATGGCGAGCAGCGGAGGCTGGCTGCGTGTGCCCTGCACCTCCGTTTCCATGGTCGCCCGCTCCACCGGGGCCTTGGCTGCCGCGTCCGCTCGCTCCTTCGCCGCCTGAGCGGCCTCCCGCTCTGCCGCCTCCCTCTCCTCCCGTGCCTTGCGAGCATTCCGCTCCGTGGCTTCCATGAGGTCGGCGCGGGGGTCTACGAGGCGGGAGCCTGAAGACCCGACGCCCGGCTCGACCACAGAGCCGCCTGGGCCGCGCTCAAGGGAAAGCGGCGCCCTGCTCAGAAAGTGGAGAAGGGTCAGAACAAAAGAAGACAACAAAAAAACGGGCACACAAGCAAACCAAACACTTACGATGAGAACGCCTGGGGCTGCTTCACTGGCTTCCGGAAGCGGGCCGCCTTCACGGCCGCCTCGTCTCGCTTCGTCGCCGCGGCGGAGGCCTTCGACTTCTTCGGCCGACTGCCGAAGAGGGGCAACGCGGCTCGGCGTTTTTGTACGCCGCCTCCGGCAACCGGTGCGGTGAACGAGCCCGCGCTGTGACGATCGGCTGCCGGCTGGCGGCGCGGGACTTCCTCGACCTCGGCTCCATCCGGCCAGTCGGCAAAACTGGCGGAGAGCCCTGTGCCTCTGGGCTCGGCGATGTCCCCTGTGGCGGCATCTTCCATGGCGGCCGCCCCCAGGTCCGGGTCGTCGATGTCGTCCTCCACGCAGTCGGGGGCGTACTGGCGTTTGATCCCTGCCGCCCCAGCTGGCGGTGCAAGAAGGGGGTTCTGCTAAGAAAGATTCGACTGGTCAAAAGCCGGCCATCCTAAAGCCGGCTGATGACAAAAGAAGATAGAGAGAAAGACTTACCACGGGCGGAGGGTTGGCGCGAGAATACAGCGCCTTTCCGTATTGCCATTCGTCGGCGAGCTTGAGGTTGGCGATGTAGTTGACCATGAGCGCCACCTCAGCGTGGGGCATCTCCCATGTGCTCAGCCGGCATGGGTCGAAGCGGCCGCTCATCTGGCACATCATGTGGGGCCGGCTTTGGAGAGGAAGAATCCGGCGCTCCACGAAGGCGGCCACCAAGTCGGCTCCGCGCAGACCTTCCGACTGAATCATTACCCAAAGCCGGGCGATGGCGGTGTTCCCAGCCGGAGACAGAGACCTAGATCGGTAGCCCCAAGATGGCTGCCTTCCAGCCGGCGGGCCGGCTATGTAAGCCCGCAGATTGACGTGGTCTCCTTGTGGGGCGATGTTCTTCACATAGAAGTACAATTTTTGCCACAGCTTCACCGACTGAATCAGAGGGATGTGCGGGAAGGGGTTGCTCTCGCCTGACCTCTTCATGGCGATGAAGGCCCCGCAGGGGGCGGGCATGCCGGCGGTGACGGTGCCGAGCTTGTTCTGGAAGAGCTCCGCCCAGAGCTCCAGCGTGGGCAGCACTCCCAAGAAGCCCTCGCAGAGGGAGACGAAGGCCAACAGCAGCATCACCGCGTTGGGCGTGAGGTGATGCGGCTGAAGGTGGTAGAAATCGAGGAACGAGCGCATGAAGCTGCTCGCCGGAAGACCGAAGCCACGCAGATAATGCATGCGGAAGACGACTCGCTCACCTTCCTCCGGCGCCAGGCGAACCTGCACGAGGCGGGCGTCGGGCAGGCGCCGGGTCCGGCGGAGGAATTCTATGTGATCGTCGTGGACGTTGGAGCCGTCCCACGAGCTTGATAGCGCCATGGACATGGTGGTATGGGGGCGTTGCGACGGGAAGCTGTGTTGGTTGCTAGAGGAAGAAGAAGGAGCAAGAAGACGAGGAGGGACGGGGAGCGGGGGAGCGAGCGAACCTCTGCCTCTCCCCCTCCTCCCCCTACTTGTAGGCTCGTGCGCCGGAGCTGAGGAGGCGCAGCGTGGGGGTCGTGGGGATCGATCGTGCCCACTCCCTCCACCCCCCGCGTTTATTACGCACTAAAGACAAGCGAAAACTGCCACAGGAAGGCGAGCAGTCCCCTTTTGGGCCGAAGAAGATCAGCGCGCGGGCCGAGGCCAGGGAGTGGCGGGCCCGGGCCTGCGGCGGCGTTACGTCGCGTGCGTGCGCGGGCAGGCCTCCGTCGCCACGTGGCCACCAGGGGGCCCGCGGTCAGCGCGCGGGTCAACCAAGAAGAGCACTCTGAAAACCGGCCTACAATAGCAAAATCGGCTCCTTAGGGTAAGAAGCTGACCAAGCTTCTCGCCCCCTTGACTGCCTCGAAGCCCGCTCAGCTTCGGGGACTACTGTCGGAGTAAATAGCCATGGGTAGCCTAGCCGGCTTCCCCTGGCCCTTCTGAAAAAATTATGAGCCCATCCGGCTCTCAAGAAACCCAAGACGCTGGGCCGCCTTCCCCTAGCCGGCCGTCGACTTGGCCGGCTCTCAGAAGGGGCCCCGACTTTGTCCCCTGTGTAGAAGACCATGGGAGGGCCGACTTCGCGAAGCCGGCCATGAGAAGGCCGACTCCAAGAAGCCGGCACCCATAAAGAGATCAAGACCGTACCCTCGAAACTCACCTCTGCCTAGTGGCAGAGATTCGGGGCGTGGCTACAGGAGCCAGTCGCCCCCGAATCCCGGAGCCCGACTGGCACAGTGCTCCATACGGGTGGCTATGACCCGTCCGGTGCGGCACTGTTGCCATGTCGACCCTGGCGCATCCACGACGGGCCGCCAGCATGGCCCACGGGCGGTGGGACCCTTCGGGCAGAGGGACACCCCGAAGGCGGCCACACCACTGCCAATCGGCTCAAGAGAAAGCCGGCTCTCCACAGCCGGCTTGCCACCTGCCTCAAGGGAGACGCCCCATTAAGGGGACAAGACGAGGTGAGGCTACAGTGATCGCCTGCCAGGCGGCGGCACTGTAGCCACGCTTACCCCGAGAGAACCCATGTCATCAAGATGAAGCAACAGTAACCAGCCCCCGACCAGGCCCTGGACAGTGGGGCCTGCCTATCGACCGGGGAGCCAGCAGCCGGCGGGACCCACCAGTCGGCGGGCCCCAGAAGCCGGCGCAGAAGCCAGCGAGCACAGTCACAGACAGCTGGGACCCGTGCCCAGTCAGATTACTATTGTACCCCCGAGGGTAGGCTTATATAAACCCCCCGGTGCACCCATGCAAAGGGTTCAGACCCAAAGCTAGTTTTAGACACCATACGAGGAGAGGAAGCAGGCTAGCCGTGCCCTTCTTCCTCCTCCCACCCGAACAGCTCAAGGAGCGTTGTGTAGCTACTTGTTCGTTTAGTGACCATGCGGAGACCCCGCAGAGCAGCAGTAGGGGTGTTATCTCCACGGAGAGCCCCGAAGCTGGGTAAGATTCGCCGGCGTGCATGTCTACGCCTCATCCCGTTTCCAGGCACCGGCGATGTTTTATTGGCTCCCACAATGATAAGCCACCCGTTGGCATATGTCGCACCTACCACCCGACATAACCACTAAACGTAAATGGTGACCGTAATGAGTGGATTCTGAAGTCCAATGTACGTATTGTGCTTTCGCTTCAAATACAATGATCGTCATTGCATATATCACGAGAGAAAGATGAAACATGCGTGAATTTTCTCGGGGCTTACTTTTAGAGGACCTGGAGATAGTTTTGTGTGCATACGTGAAAGGGGCGTACAGGGGGGTATGCGATGGAGAGAGAGATGCTCTTCGTTTCTCTTTATTATGACTAACTTTGTATATAGTATAAAAAATATACAAATTCACAGTGCGTAATAAATATCATTATGGGCTCCATGCAATGCAAATTAGTGTTCGTACTCCTCCATATAACTTTGTAATGTTGTATATATGTAGAAACTCTAAAATAATTTTTTGGCCACACTTTATTCAAAAGGAATGTTGTATGTGAAATAAACGTGAAGAGAGGGCTTTTTAGATCAATGGGGTACGTGATGTAACATGTGTGAATGTGTAGTTGATGCATTTGGCGGGGCCTAAAGTGTATGTGTGTGTATTACGTATTCGAGAGAGGCATGGATAGAGGGGCCGACGGGGCGGGGCGTGGGAGAGATAGCACGAGAAATGAGAGTGGTCTAGACAGAGAGAGACGAATATGATGTCATGACAAGAGATTCCATTCCCTTGAGTGTGTATATGCAAGGGGGAGGGAATAGAGACACGAGGAGAAATTTTCTGTGTGTGTGGTGTTTGTGTTGGTATGTGTGGGTGTGAGAAGATAATGAGACGTGGGGGTAGATGGTGTGTCACCGCGTGAGGTCTGATGGGTCGAGGTGAGGCCCTTCGTTCTGTTCCGTCCTGCGCCACATTGGTCGGCCCGTGGCGCATTTAGGAAGACCCATGGATGACTAGTCGTACAAGACAAAGATAGCAGAATTGTGAAGGACTCTGTGTCCACTGACAAAGCCGGCTAGGATTTGTAACCCTAGGTTCTTGGACTAAGGTAACCCCTTTATCTCTGAAATTACTATTCATCCAACCTAACTTTAAGGGGCATCCTACAGAATGCTCTGCTAGATTCATACTTGTCGATTAGGAAGAGAGGTGTGAGACAATGCGTGAGAGACAAGCGTAAAGATAATGTGCGTACATGAGACACATAGGCAGGTCCATGTGTATAGAAAGGGTCGATGAGGATTGTGCGTGTGTATGTTTGCGAGAGGAAGAGTGCTTGTGATAAAGGTTAGTGAAAACAGTTGTAAATGGTTATGAGAGGGAGGGAGGGTTACATCTAGAGCATGTGTGCGAGAAATACACCTCGGGAGAGAGTGTGTGAGCATGTGTAAGAGACCACCGATGGAGAGTGAAACTACACGTAAAAGACCGCTCTACACATTGATTAAAGATATAAATTGTATCCAAATATTAGGATGGGATCATGATATTTGCAATTCGCGTAAGGAGCGGTCATTGATCCATCAGACATCAAGATTCTATCGAATTTGAGCATGTCTATGTTATTCGACACAATTGATCCACATAGTTAGTATTTTGAACTCCAGACAATGCATCGCTTTAGCAATCGAATATAAACGTGAGTATAGTTCATGTTGTGTGTGTAAAGCACATTATACATACGAAAGTTACACAATGGACATTATAAATAGCTACTACCAATGAACTAGCATACATTTGAATTCAACTTAAGGTGGTTTAAAAAAATCGAATTCAACATGAAGTCCATTCAATTATTTGAATTTGATATCATGGCATTTGTAAACAATACCTAAATTATGGGGGCACCAATCTTTGCTCTGATTTTGTACATAATAGCATATGTAGTTGTGTACAAAATAGATTCAAATTTAGCTCCTCCATTCCAAAATAATCATAGTTATGGGATTTTCAAGTGTCAAAAATTCAAAAAGAAGCAGATAATTTAATGAGGTTTTGAAACATACAAGGTCAAATATAACATTGTATATTTAGGTCAATCCTCATAGTTCAAGAGTAGTCTAAACGTGAATGCTTGTGTTTCAAAATTTCGAACGAAGCGCCAAAAGAGCCTCTACTCACCCGAAACCGTGTGAGACCAATGTTTGGTAGTACAAGGAAATTACTTTTGTAATAACTCCGACCCGTGAAACCTACCGGACCGACGTCCAAAGGTCTAAACCGGGGTAGGTTTGTAGCTTCATCTAGATGCCACACAACCACATCTGAAAAACATTCATACACAATGGCCGCCTAAGCACACATGCGCGCGGCCGAAATCGCTCCCGCCCACTATTTGGAACACCTGGGATTACCATCCTACCCCCAACCCGCAGTAGGTCCGAAATTTAAGAGGGGGCAAAGTTTGTACTTTCCCCAAATTTCAAACAAGCGCGTCCCATCTTCTGTTCAAAAAAGCCAAAAACAAGCGTGTCCTAGACCGAAACATGGTTCCCCCCACCCATCCGATTCCCCATTCGTACTCCATGGGCGCCAAAACTACCTCTCCACCATCCGCGAAACCTCGGCGTCCTCCGTCCGCCACCCCATCGCACCCATCAACCGCCGCCTCCTCCATCACGCTGGAGCCGATACCCCGACGTCGTCGTCCACCGCAACCTCAACCGCAATGCCCTCCACGTCTAGTAGTTGAAGCCGAGGCCGAGCCGTCCGTACCCGAGCCAGTTCAACCATGCTGTCCTGCGCCTCACCGCTGCCTCACAGCGCCTTGGTGTTTATCTTAGGGGTGTGTGCAGCCTAGAGCTACTAGCGCCCGATCTGGAGGTCGGCCGGGATTAAAGGGATGGCCTGGGGGCGCTGCCAAGCACGGCGGTGGTGTGAGGTCGATGGGAGGGCGGGGTAGCGGAGGCAGGGTCTGGGCCGGTGGTCGTTGGCGGTTCGAGAAAGATCGTCAACAGTGACTGGCGGGAGGTAGGAGAAGGCCATCTGCCCGTTCCTTATAGATCAGACGGTTCATTAAAAAAATCGATTGACCTATTTATTTTCGATCGACTGTTATCTTAGATATGACCACATGTGGTGGTGTGCTGGAGGAGTACCTGCATTTCCTGTGCTCATATATTACAAAATCATACAGAGTAGAATCTAATTTTGTTTGCCATGCAATGTTCTAGAGCTATCATATGTCTCCTGTCATTTATTTTTCAGCCACCTGCTATCTGCTACTTTGACAGTGCACTAGTTCTGCACACACTTCACCCTTACTCTCACTGTTGTGTTTTTATGCAAGGGTATTTCAGACTCTACTGCCATGAGAGAAGCCAAAAAGAAAAGAGAGAAGTCGCTCCAGTTTGGTGTGCGGCTAGGCAAGACATTTTCAACGCTTTAAAGGGTGTAGTGTCAGCAGATGGAGACGGGGAACGTAGATCTAGAGTTGATGACCTCGCTCGCAATGAACCACCATCCCAGGTGCTTGCTTTAACTTCACGGTGTCATATGTGGTTGCATGTTCCATATGGTGTCTAGCTTGTATTCGAAAGGCCGAAGTCGGTAAGATAAGGAAAGATATTTTTTTACATGAACCACCATCCTGTGAGCACCAGAAGACAAATAGCTAGTCACGGCACTGGCCGAGCCAGTGACAAGCCTAGCAAAGATAGGCATCACCTGGAAGCCAACTAAAAAGCTGCGATGGTGGCGAAGCAGCCCGCCTCCCACCAGGCTCCCAGGTCCTAGATAATCATGCTCACCACTCCAGCCGGATGTCTAGCTTGTATTGCTTCCAATTTGGTTAAATTGCATCTGCTTAGCTTACAATTATACCTTTGAATATGACATGCCTTTCTGTTCTTGGTACATACTAGTACATCTGTGTATTAACCATGTTCTTACATCAAACTAATGTTCTTGTGTATCCCTCGTCAATCACTTATGACGAGGCAGGCAGGAAAGGGGACTACTCCTCATTTAAAGAATGCAGCGTCAGCCTCCCGACATGATTCTCAAGAAACAGAAATGCTAGATGAAGATAGTGAACGTACCTCTGTAGTTGATTACAGCATTTCCTGTACACTAGCATCGCAGGTGCTTGCTCTAACTTGGCAGCGTGATATGTGGTTGCATGTTGCATATGGTGTCTAGATTGTAATTCTTCCAATCTGGTTAAACTGCATGTGCTAGTCTGCTTAGCTTATACATTATACCTGTTAATGTGACATGCCTTCCTGTATTTAGTTCATAGTAAATCTGTCTATTAAGCATGTCCTTACATAAAACTATTGTTTTTTTGTATCCCGCATCAATCAACATGATGAGACACCTTTAGTATATGTAGTGCAATATTGGTTGCATCTTTCATATGATTTATAGCATGCGCTGCTTCTAATTTGTTGAAATTCCATTTATGATGGGTCGCTTTTAACTTGGTAGAGTCATATTGGTTGCATCTTTCATGTGGTGTCTAGCTTGCATTGCTTCTTATTTGCTGGAATGGTTTCTGCTTAGTTTACACAAACAGTTGTGAACATGCCATGCCGTCCTGTTTTTTCGTACATATTCCATCCTGGTATCATGTGTTTGCCTTACATAAAAGTAGTGATTGTCAGTATCATGCATGAATGAGTTCTGAAGAGAGAATTTTATTGCTTTTTCTTGTCGGTTTTACTTGACAATTCAAAATCAATAAAGCAGAAGGAAGTTAGCAAGGCAGCGGATAAAGGTGCTCCTTCCGAACGGAGTGCCTCTACAGTTTCTACTCCTCCACACCCCCAAGATGATTTCCAAGACAACACATGCATAGACAGTCAACAAAGCTGTGTTTATGATGAGCACGTCTCCCCTAGTGCAGCATCACCGGTGCTCCCTCTAACTTGGCACTGTTATATGTGGTTGCATGTTATGTGTGATATCTAGCTTGTATTGCTTCTAATTTTGTTGAATTCCATCTGCTTACTTTACACATTATACTTGAATAAGACACGTGTTCCTGTTTCTAGAACATACAACATCTGTCTATCCCACCATGTTCTTACATCAAATTACTACTGTTGTGTAACCTGAAACAATCACTTATCATAAGACACGTTTGACTTCGGAGTGTGATATAGGTTACGTCTCACATTCTTTTCTAGCTTGTATTACTAATTTGTTGAAATGGCACTTACGACGAGACAGTTTTAACTTGGTAGAGTGATATTCGTTGCATCTTTCCTATGGTGTCTAGCTTTCATTGCTTCTAATTTGTTGAAATGCCTTCTCCTTAGTTTACACATCATAAGTTGTGAATATGCAATGCTGTGAATATGCAATGGCATTAATGACGAGAGACCTCTAACATGGTAGTGTGATGTTGTTTGCATATTACATATGATTTATTTCATGTACTGCTTCACATTTGTTTAAACGCCATTTATGATGAGACACTGTTAACTTGGCAGAGCGATATTTGTAGCATCTTTCATATGGTGTCTACCTTCCATTACATTGCTTCTAATTTGGTGAAATGTCTTCTTCTTAGTTTACACATCATAGTTCTGGTTATCTCTTCCGTCCTGTTTTTCATACATATTACATCCTCCTATCATGTGGTTGTCTAACATCAAAGTTCAGTTTGTCTGCATCATGCATCAATTTGTTCTGAAGAACTAGATTGTTATTCGTTTTTCTTGTCGGCTTGACTTAACATGGCACAGAGAAAGAGGAAGAAACACAGAATGGCAGGGAATGAGAAGCGGATGAATCCTGCAGATTCTGCTGGTACTGATGGTGCAATAGAAGGTCAAAGTCCAGCAAAAAATTCTACAAACATGGCATCCCATGCTACACGAGTTACAAAAAAAGACAAACAGAAACAAATAGCTGCCACCAAACAAGCAGAGACAGCCCTAGTTCTTGCAACACCTACCACAGTACTACCAGCTGCACGACGTACTCGTGCGTCAACTGAGCTAGCAGCACGTTCCCAAGCTCCCTTGCCACCTGACACTACTTCCCAAGCACTCTTGACACAAGACGAGTTGGCAATATTAGATGAACCTTGTGAGCTTCAACAGCAAGAAGGTAGTTGCTGGAGTCAAGTTACAGTTGCATGCTTCTTTATATGTAGTCTCACAGTTTGATGTACACTAACACTTCCTATGTTTGTTGTTGGACTAGCACCTAGGCCCAAGAGGAAACAAACATCAAGGATAATGCTCGATAGGTTAACTAAATCTAGAGGAGGAAGAATGGAGATCCGTTTCGAGGCAGGTTTAAAAAGGCCACGTGATGCAACAGAGTCAACCAAGTTAGTATCAGAGGCAGCGCTTGCTGTTAGGTGTCATGTATGTATCCTCCCAACATGGATTCATTACAGGAATGACAAAGACGAAACCCAGTTCAACATCTTCCTCGACCATTTATCTATATGTATGGTTATGTATGGAAACTAGTAATATCGTCTTGCTCTATCCAATACTTTCTAGGTTGCTGATAATGAGACTCCCATAATTTTCAACAGATGAGGTTCAAGTTGGATAGCCAAGATGATGCAACCAGACAAGCTTGCACCCATGTTTTCAAGTCTGCTCTGCGACAGTATCGGTATAACTTGAGGAAAACTCACTTTGAAGGCAAGGCTAACAGTGAACTTGCCCAAACATCTCCAGTGGAAAATATATCTGATGAAGACTGGAGAGGCCTCGTTAAACACTGGTCCGATCCGAAGTATCAGGTACATTATATATATGTCATCAGATCACATGTTGAAGTCCTATTTATGCATGTGCCACACAAATCTATCTTCTTGTAGGTGAACTATTCAAAGAACAAGGCCAACCGTACGAAAGTGAAATTCCAACAGACGACAGGATCTCGTAGCTATATTGCACACTGCGAGGCTCTTGTAATTAGCTGCTATTTCACTCTTTTCGCTGTACCATATTATCAGATCTATATTGACTTGTTCCAAATGCAGAGGAGAGCCCGCAAGGACCAAAAAGTACCTGAACCAAATGCTATGGAAATCTTCAAGGACTATCACACCAGCAAGAAGAAGGGCATGACTACACCAGTCAAAGCCGCTGTTGTAAGTCCTTAATCCTCATGCCTTTTAACTACTACTTACTCTGACTTGTGCCTTGAACTGCATGGTTTGCAGCCAATGTCTATTACTCTTTTCAATTTTATACACAACTTTCTTAGCGTATCATTGCACCTTACAAGGTTTAAAAGAGAGGAGTGATGTTCCTTTGATCTTGACCCGTAATCTAGTCCCGTGCTGGACTTGCCCACACAACGTTACAATTACCTATTTGTCTGTTCTCAGTTGTTTTGTGATATGAATGACGTCATACTATGCTTACCGTATTATAAACTTCGTCTCTTTATCCTTAGCCCTCAATACAATGTGAAGAAATAGACAATACATTAGTGATGGTACATGGTCATATGTTTGGAACCTGGTTTTATTATGTACTTTGCAATAAAATACAACTAATATTTTACATGGGTTCACCAGAATAAGTTCTGTATATAGACCAAAGATATTTTGTTTGGTTTTGCTGCCTTCTTAATATCTTCTGTTCTGGTACTACTAATGTAAAACCTCAACTTTTCAGCGAGCTATGGAAAAAATGGTGGAACCGCCACCTTCTGAAGGTGGCGAGGCAACTATAACCGCAATCTCAGCTCTTGCTGTAGTGGGTCAGTACCTGTCCACTAACAGTGCCAAAATCAAGTCCCTACGTAATACTGGGTTGGTTGTTAAGGTAATATCATCCAAACTGCCTCATGATCAAGATATGCAAGCTCAAAGCAATGTTGTATCGACGCTCCAGACACAAGTCCATTCCCTAACAGAGACCCTTTGTGAAACAAGGAGAAACATTGCTCAATGTCGTCAAGATATGCATGGTTTTGAAACCAGACTATCATACATTTGCTATGTTGTTCAGGATCCTAGGGGAAATGAAGGCGAGGGTTATGGTGCTCCATCGGACAATACATCATGAAGACGTAACAATCAGGTCAAATGAACTGAGCTTCTGAACTTCTGGTGGTGCATTTATCTGCTGGACTGTTAAGTTTATGCCAACCTTCCTTTTGTTATATAGTTGTAATTTGTTTTGGTGTGATACAAAATTTATTCTTAACGTGCAGCCACCGCCTGAAGAAAACAGCAAGCCATTTTTGTATAGTGCAGAGTGTTCCCTATATTTGCATTGGTGGCAATCTTTGATGCCGAGTGGATGTAATCTGTGTAATCGCCTTAATAGCCTAGCGTTAGTTTCGACCTTACTTATTTCCTAGTCTTCTTTTTCCCTGGTTTGCTAGTGGACGCAACTACCATGGGCCATATACGGGCTGTAGAATCCACGGGTCTCCTACAGGCCGTCGATAAATGGGCCTGTAATCGGTGGGCCTCGGGTCGTCGGATAAATGGGTCTACATGGGCCATAATCGGGCGTAATCGGTATCGGCCTAGCACGGTAATAGGCCGTTAACAGGCCGTAGGACAGCAAAGGCTTAATTCTGTCACAGGGATAACGGGTCGTTAATGGGCCAGAATATAGGACGGGCTGGAAACGGCGCAACGGGTTAAGAGGCCAGAAACGGGCCGACTCTTGCCATGGGCCGAATTTGGCCCATTAGGGTAATAGGCTAGTAACGGTCCGACTCTTGCCATGGGCCGAATTTGGCCCATTAGTGGAACAGGCCAGTAATGGGCCGACTCTTGCCATGGGCCGAATTTGGCCCATTAGGGGAATAGGCCAGTAATGGGCCGGAAGTAATCGAGGGCCGAAAAGGAGCCCAAGAACGTATGGGCCATCAATAGGCCGAAAGCTAACACGGGCTGGAAATGGCCCATGTAAATCACGGGCCGTTAACGGGTATAAAGAAAATTACTGTTCATTATGGGCTAGAGTCACCGTGGGCCTGTAATGGGCCGAAAGATACGAAGGCCTCATATGGGCTGAAAGACGTCGTGGGCCATACATGGGCCGAAAGTGAGATGGGCTGGTATTATATTCGACGGCCCACTAGACGTTGTTGGGCCAATTTCCTTTAGGGCCTAACGGGCCGTGAGTTAACGGGCCGTAAAATGGGCTATTTGCGAAGAGACCGTTAACAGGCTTTTCATGGGCCAACCCGTTAACTTTTGACCAAGTCAAACGGGCCGGCTTTGTAAGCTAAATGGGCCATTGTTGGGCCGTGCCACGTGTCGACATATCATAGGCGCCTAGCTGACACGTGTTTCGTCCGGTCAATAAGAATTTTACACGTGGAAATTTCCCATTGGTCGGGGCTGTTAACGGGTTATCGGATCCAAAACCCGACCCGATAGCTTAATGGCATTCCGTTATGGTGGATGCCACTTGTCAGTCACCCTTGACGAAAGCACTTCTGTGACACGCGATTTATCGTCATAGAAATGGACACTTCCGTGATGATAATTTTGGTAATGTCATGGAACACTTCTACGGCAGCACATGTATGACTATCTTGATTTTGTCATAAATTTGTCTTGGATGTACATGCATGACAAAAAAAAGCGACCTACTATGACAAACACGTATCATCACGGAAGTGTATTTTTTGTAGTGTTAGGACTACCAGAAAATTGTTCTTTCATAACAAGATTCAACAGAGGCATTAATTTCATAAGATTTCGCACTAGTGGTGGGAGAAATCGGAGTACTAATAAAATCATTATTATTAGTGTTAGAAAAGTCACACAACTTGGTATTTTCTTGAGACATGGTGACAAAGCAAGCAATCTAGGACACAAGCAAACCAAAAGTAAACGAAAAGACGAACGAAGGAATGGCGAATAAAAAGGAAATTATTTTTGTGTTTTTCCGAAAATGTTTTAGAAGTGGGGGAGAGGAAAACAAGAGGCAAATGGCAGATAATGTAATGCAAGAGATGCTAGTTTATGATAGGTACTTGGTAGGCTGGATGTAGAACCTCCCCGGCAACGGCGCCAGAAATTCTTCCTGCTACTTCTTGAGCTTGCGTTGATTTTTCCCTCGAAGAGTAAAGGGTGATACAGCAAAGTAGAGACAAGTATTTCCCTCAGTTAAGAAACAAGGTATCAATCCAGTAGGAGGTACCAGCAAGTCCCCAATAGATGCACCTGCACAAACTAACAAACACTTGCACTCAACACGAAAAAGGGGTTGCCAATCCCTTCACGGTCACTTGCAAGAGTGAGATCTAATAGAGATAGATATAAAAGATAAGTAAAACGCAAAATAAAGTAAATTTAAATAAATTGCAGCAAGGTATTTTTGGGTGTTTTTGGTTTTATAGATCTTAAAATATATGATGGAAAATTATCGGCGTCCTGGGAACGGGGGTACCCAGACTTGCCTGCCTGCGGACCATGGCGTGGCTCCACCAGCGGCCTGGTACGGCCCATCATCTGCAGCAACAATTCAAGACCGTTGCGAGGGGCCAAGCCTCGCAAGGCGGACGACGCCAAGACCTCCCTGGGGGCAGCGTCACTAGGCTGGCTCCCGAGGAGCAGAGATATCTATGCAAGGGGCACCTCGCGAGGTTCACGTGATGTGAGCCATGACGACCAAGGCTAGGTGGGCGCCAGCGGGTGCAGTGCACTAGTTTCCTCTTTAGTGCTAAAGAGGTAGGCACAGTCGAGGAGTCCCGAGGCATCAGGAAAAGGTTTCCATGTTGGTGCAACAATACCAAGGCCAGCAGGACGGCATGATGGAGGTCACACGGAGCCCACAGCAGCGTCAGCACCAGAGCCTTTGGCAGGCGAAGGCCACCTTTTGTTAGGATAGCTTGTACTAGCTGTCCCCCTTCAAACTTGGCCGTTGTAGGATCCCTTCCCGCCTAACATTTGGGAAGAGGACTAGGGCCTCTATAAATAGTGCTATCCACCACCGTAGCAAAGGGGGATCATTCGGATCATCCTCACACACATCAGCTCATCATGCTCAAGAACACCTCTCCTCAGGAGGCAGTTCATCCATTGTACTAGTTCATCCCAAGCCCCCGAGGCAATCCACCACCACCACACTGGAGTAGGGTATTACACCACAACGGTGGCCCGAACCAGTATAAACCTTTGTGTCTCATGTTCCTTGGGTTTGTCGAGCTAGGCTGTGGGATTGTCGAGCGAGCGAACTAGGGAGGAAGAGTACTTCGTGTGCACCCCCATGTTCGAACCTCAAGGGTTAGCCGGAACCCACGATCCGACATTTGGCGTTCCAGGTAGGGGTGCACCAGAGCTTCACCTCTCCATCTGTCCCCCATGGCCGGCGCCGCTCCTCCGGGCTGGACCAATGGACGCCCGCGACGGCGCCATGGGCCTCAGGGCCCTCACCCCCGCCTTGTGGCAAGTACAGTGGCTGCACAAGTTCAGGCAGGAGATGTCGCCTCGCTATGACGGTGCGGCGGATCCAATGGCCTTCCTGCTAATGTACGAGGAGGCTGTTCTAGAAGCTTGAGGCGACAACAAGGTCATGGCCAACTGGTTACCCATGGCCCTCGCCGGCGTGCCGCGCGCCTGGCTGCTCAACCTGCCAGGATCTTCCGTGGCTTTATGGGGGGAGCTGCACGACCTTTTTGTCACGCGCTTCGGGGCGCCGACGCCACTCGCTGTTGCGGCCCTCCTCGGCGGCTTACAGGCACCGCCCTCTGACCGCTGCGCAAAGCAGTTCTTCCGCCAGATTGGCGCCACCTCTGTGCAACAGGGAGCCCCTCCAGGATGGGAGGCGCCCAAGGCTGACCTCACTTTTGACTCGGGGGACCACCCCGCGACCACTGCTGGCTCGGGCACGCTCCCGATGCTCTGCACACCCACCATCTGCAATGTAGCTATGACCAAGACCCTCATCGATGGCGGAGCCTTATACGTCTCCAACGTATCTATAATTTTTGATTGTTCCATGCTATTATAGTATCTATTTTGGATGTTTAATGGGCTTTAATATACATTTTTATATTATTTTTGGGACTAACCTACTAACCAAAGGCCCAGTGCAAATTGTTGTTTTTTGCCTATTTCAGTGTGTCACATAAAAGGAATATCAAACGGAATGAAACCTTCAGGAGAGTTATTTTTGGAACAAACATGATCCATGACACTTGGAGTAGACGTTAAGAAAGAAGCGAGGAGGCCACGAGGCAGGGAGGGGCACCCAGGGGGGTAGGCGTGCCCCCACCCTCGTGGGCCCCTCGCGGCTCCACCGACATACTTCTTCCTCCTATATATACCCATATACCCCGAAAACATCCAGGAGCACCATGAAACCCTATTTCCACCGCCGCAACCTTCTGTACCCGTCAGATCCCATCTTGGGGCCTTTTCCAGTGCTCTGCCGGAGAGGGAATCGATCACGAAGGGCTTCTACATCAACACCATAGCCTATTCAATAATTTGTGAGTGGTTTACTAGAGACCTTCGGGTCCATAGTTATTAGCTAGATGGCTTCTTCTCTCTCTTTGGAGCTCAATACAAAGTCCTCCTCGATTCTCTTGGAGATCTATTCGATGTAATTCTTTTTGCGGTGTGTTTGTCGAGATCCGATGAATTGTGGGTTTATGATCAAGATTATCTATGAACAATATTTGATTCTTCTCTGAAATCTTTTATGCATGATTTTAATATCTTTGCAAGTCTCTTCGAATTTTTAGTTTGGTTTGGCCGACTAGATTGATCTTTGTTGCAATGAAGTGCTTAGCTTTGGGTTCAATCTTGTGGTGTCCTTTCCCAGTGACAACAGGGGCAAGAAGGCATGTATTGTATTGTTGCCATCGAGGATAGAAAGATGGGGTTTATATCATATTGCTTGAGTTTATCCCTCTACATCATGTCATCTTGCCTAATGCATTACTCTGTTCTTCTGAACATAATACTCTAGATGCATGCTGGATAGCGGTCGATGTGTGGAATAATAGTAGTAGATGCAGAATTGTTTCGGTCTACTTGTCGCGGACATGATGCCTATATACATGATCATGCCTAGATATTCTCATAACTATGCGCTTTTCTATCAATTGCTCGACAGTAATATTTTCACCCACCATAGAATTTGCTATCTTGAGAGAAGCCACTAGTGAATCCTATGCCCCCTGGGTCTATCTTCAATCATATTATTTTCCTGTCAACTTGCTATTTCTATTTTCCAATCTTTATTTTCCAATCTATACAACAAAAATACCAAAATTATTTATCTTATTATCTTTATCTGATCTCACTTTCGTAAGTGACCGTGAAGGTTTTGACAACCCCTTTATCGCGTTGGTTGCGAGGTTCTTGTTTGTTTGTGCAGGTACGAGGGACTTGTGTGTAGTCTCCTACTGGATTGATACATTGGTTCTCAAAAACTGAGGGAAATACTTACGCTACTGTGCTGCATCACCCTTTCGTCTTCAAGGGAAAACCAACGCAAGCTCAAGAGGTAGCAAGAAGGATTTCTGCTGCCGTTGCTGGGGAGATCTATGCTCAAGTCAAGACATACAAAGTACCCATCACAAACTCTTATCCCTCGCATTACATTATTTGCCATTTGCCTCTCGTTTTTTTCTCCCCCACTTCTAAAACGATTTTCAAAAACCTTTGCCTTTTCTTCGTCTTCTTCCCGTATGTATCCTTGTTTGTGTTTGCATGTGCCTTCTATTTGCTTGCTAAAAATCTATTGTTATGTGCTCGTGCTGAAACCCCAGCTAGCCTAGTTGATGGGAAATCTTTAGACGAGCATGCTCATTTTGCGCGTCACCGTTTGTCTAAAATAGGGAGACTCTTATGGGATCAAATAAACAGATTGCTGTGTTATGCTTGGAATCTTTGTGAAATTCATGATTTTACTTGTTTCTCTAAGAACCCTAAAAAACACCTCCCCTACCTATGTGAGTTTAATGATAATGAAATCTTATCTTCTTATGCAAAGGGTTTTTATAGTTACTATAATATCAAACAAATTGAAGAATTTGTTGCTTTTAAGGTGCTTATGAAGTTGCTTCTTTGAATGAAAAGTATGATATTACTATCTACGAATCTGAAAATTTTGACATACTTAAATATTGCTATAAAAACTATGCTCAAAATGTCTATGTCAAAGAATTTATTGAAAGAATGACCGTTGCTTTGGAAAAAAATAATGATATGCATGAATCTATTGATAATTATGAT
Organism: Triticum monococcum; assembly: GCA_034509565.1. NCBI lineage: Eukaryota > Viridiplantae > Streptophyta > Magnoliopsida > Poales > Poaceae > Triticum > Triticum monococcum. The sequence continues at coordinate 349,575,116 of CM067845.1, forward strand.
TCCAATGATTTGATTGAAATATCCCTTGATGAACATGATGCTTGCTATTCTTGTGGCCATGATGCCAAGATTTATGGAGATGAATTTGCTATAGTTCCTTGTGTTAAACATGAGATCGTTGCTATTGCACCCATACTTGATAGTTCCTTCGATGAAAAGCATGATTGCAGTGATGTTATTATAAATTCTCTTAATATCAATTGTGTTAATGATATGCAAAACCTCAATCTTGGGGATGCTAGTTTTGCTATGACTACTAGTTGTTGCAATGATCATGATTGGGGTGATTCTTCTTATGATCTTGAAAATTTATTTAAGCCCCATGATGAATATGAGATTGATAATAATGTTTGCAAGAATATTGAAAGTGGGTTTGGAAGAGTGTCAACTTTAGATCCCACACATTTGGAGAATGTTCAATCTTATGAAGTTTTTGATAATAGTGGCTTTGGAGAGGTCATGACTTTAGTTAATGTTAATCCCACTATTTTGGAAGAGTGTCAACTTTGCATACATGTGGATCGTGTTAAGAATATGTTTTGTGATAGCTATATTGTTGAATTTGCTTATGGTCCTACAAGTAATTATTATGAGAGAGGGAAATATGGTTGTAGAAATTTTCATGTTACTAAATTACCTCTCGTTATGTTGAGATTCCTATTTTTTTCCGCTTCCTTACATATGCTAGTTTTTGCTTTCCTTGATAATTTGTTTGCCTATAAGATGCCTATGCATAGGAAGTATGTTAGATTTAGATGTGTTTGTCACGTGTTTTATGATGCTCCCTTTGTGCTTCAATTCTTGTCTTTCATGTGAGCATCATTGAAATCTCTTTGCCTAGCTAGGGGCGTTAAACGATAGCGCTTGTTGGGAGGCAACCCAATTTTATTTTTGTTTCTTGCTTTTTGTTACTCTTTAGTAATAAATAATTCATCTAGATTATGTTTAGATGTGGTTTTATGCTTTTAATTAGTGTTTGTGCCAAGTAGAACCTTTGGGAAGACTTGGGGGAAGTTTATGTGATCTTGCTGTAAAAAACAGAAACTTTAGCGCTCATGAGATTTGCTGCCATTTTTTTTACTGGAGAGTGTGATTAGGTTGATTATTTTTGAAGATTATTAATAGACAAATTCCTAATGTCCAGAAATTTGTTTCGGAATTTTTGGGGTTACAGATATATTAGAAACCTACATATTACTACAGACCGTTCTGTTTTTGACAGATTCTGTTTTTCATGTGCTGTTTGCTTATTTTGGTGAATCTATGGCTAGTATCGGGGGGTATGAACCATAGAGAAGTTGGAATACAATAGGTTTAACACCAATATAAATAAAGAATGAGTTCATTACAGTACCTTGAAGTGGTGGTTTGTTTTCTTATACTAACGGAGCTCATTAGATTTTATGTTGAGTTTTGTGTTGTGAAGTTTTCAAGTTTTGGGTAAAGATTTGATGGATTTTGGAATAAGGAGTGGCAAAAGCCTAAGCTTGGGGATGCCCAAGGCACCACAAGGTAAAGTTCAAGGACAACCAAAAGCCTAAGCTTGGGGATGCCCCGGAAGGCATCCCCTGCTTGGAGCGTCTTGTATGATTTGAGTCTTTGCTTTTTAGTTTACCACATTCATCCTTGCTTTACACACCTTTTGGAGAGACACACATGAACCGGAATTTATTAGAATACTCTATGTGCTTCACTTATATCTTTTGGGCTAGATAATTTTGCTCTATGTGCTTCACTTATATCTTTAAGAGCACAGTGGTGGTTTTATTTTATAGAAATTATTGATCTCTGATGCTTCACTTATATCAATTTGAGAGTCCTTTAGAACAACATGGTAATTTTCTTGGGATATAAAATTAGTATTAATATAACAGGCATCCAAGATGGGTATAATAAAAACTATCATAAAAAGTGAACTGAATAGTATGAGAAGTTTGATACTTGATGATTGTTTTGAGATATGAAGATGGTGATATTAGAATAATGCTAGTTGAGTAGTTCTGAATTTAAGAAATACTTGTTCTAAAGTTTGTGATTCCCATAGCATGCGTGAACCGTTATAAGAAGTCGGAGCATGATTTATTTATTGATTGTCTTCCTTATGAGTGGCGGTCGGGGACGAGCGATGGTCTTTTCCTACCAATCTATCCCCCTAGGAGCATGCGCGTAGTACTTTGTTTTGATAACTAATAGATTTTTGCAATAAGTATGTGAGTTCTTTATGACTAATGTTGATTCCATGGATTATACGCACTCTCACCCTTCCACCGTTGCTAGCCTCTCTAGTACCGCGGAACTTTCGCCGGTACCATAAACCCACCATATACCTTCCTCAAAACAGCCACCACACCTACCTATTATGGCATTTCCATAGCCATTCCGAGATATATTGCCATGCAACTTACCAACGTTCTGTTTGTTATGACATGCTTCATCATTGTCATATTTCTTTGCATGATCATGTAGTTGACATCGTATTTGTGGCAAAGCCACCATTCATAATTTTTCATACATGTCACCCATGAGTCATTGCACATCCCGGTACACCACCGGAGGCATTCACATAGAGTCGTATTTTGTTCTAAGTATCGAGTTGTAATTTTTCGAGTTGTAAGTAAATAAAAGTGTGATGATCATCATTATTAGAGCATTTTCCCATGTGAGGAAAGGATGATGGAGACTATAAAAACAAAAAGAAGGCCCAAAAAAAGAAAAAAAGAGAGAAAAAGAGATAAGGGACAATGTTACTATGCTTTTACCACACTTGTGCTTCAAAGTAGCACCATGATCTTCATGATAGAGAGTCTCCTATGTTGTCACTTTCATATACTAGTGGGAATTTTACATTATAGAACTTGGCTTGTATATTCCAATGATGAGCTTCCTCAAAATGCCCTAGGTCTTTGTGAGCAAGCAAGTTGGATGCACACCCACTTTGTTCTTTTGTTAAGCTTTCATACACTTATAGCTCTAGTGCATCCGTTGCATGGCAATCCCTACTCACTCACATTGATATCTATTGATGGGCATATCCATAGCCTGTTGATACGCCTAGTTGATGTGAGACTATCTTCTCCGTTTTTTTCTCCACAACCACCATTCTATTCCACCTATAGTTCTATGTCCATGGCTCACGCTCATGTATTGCGTGAAGATTGAAAAAGTTTGAGAACATCAAAAGTATGAAACAATTGCTTGGCTTGTCATCGGGGTTGTGCATGATTTAAATATTTTGTGTGGTGAAGATGGAGAATAGCCAGACTATATGATTTTGTAGGGATAACTTTCTTTGGCCATGTTATTTTGAGAATACATAATTGCTTTGCTAGTATGCTTGAAGTATTATTTTTTTCATGCCAATATTAAACTTTTGTCTTGAATCTTTTGGATCTGAACATTCATGCCATAATAAAGAAAATTACATTAAGAATCATGCTAGGTAGTGTCGGCGTCCTCGGAACGGGGGTCCCCAGACTTGCCTGCCTACGGCGCACGACATGGCTGGGCTGGTAGGTCGGTACGGCCCATCTTCATCGACAAGGCATTCAAGACCCCCGCGAGGCGGACGACGCAAGACCTGCTCAGGAGCGGCCACCGCAGGAAAGCTCGCGAGGGGCGGAGAGATCAAGGCAGGGCAAACCTCGCAAGGTCCTCGTGACGTGAGCCGTGACGATCGAGACCAGGCGGGCGCTAGTGCGCGCAATGTACATGTTTCCTCTTTGGTGCCAAGGGGGCAAACATAGGCGCGGAGTACCGATGCATCAGGCAAATGTTTCCTTGTTGGTGCAACAAGACCAAGACCAGAAGGATGGCAGGATGGAGGTCACCATGGAGCCCAAGACGGCGTCACTACCAGAGCCTTTGGCAGGCGAAGTCCACCTTTTGTCAGGATAACTTGTACTAGTTGTCCCCTTTCGAATTGGCCGTTGTTGACTCCCTTCCCGCTCAATATTTGGGGAGAGGACCAGGGCCTATATAAGTAGAGCTAGCCACCATAGTGGCACAAGGAGAAGAATGATATAGGAAGTGAGAGAGAGAGGAAGAGTGAACAAGGGAACGCGAGACAAGTGAGGATGGACCTGATCATGAATCTACCAAGCACAAGAACACCTCATCCTCAGGAGGCTGTTCTTCCCCTTGTAACTGTTCTTCATCAGCCCAAGAGGCAATCCGCCACCACCACACTGGAGTAGGGTATTACACCACAACGGTGGCCCGAACCAGTATAAATCTTGTGTCTTTCCGTGTTGTGAGTTCGTTGAGTTTATCTGCGAGATCTTAGAGAGCTAGGGCGTGGATCGATAGGGAGAAATCCCTCGCGTGCACCCCAATGTTCGAACTTTGAGGGTGTTCCGGAACCCGTGATCCGAAATTTGGCGCGCCAGGTGTCGGTGTCAAAAACGGCGGATCTCGGGTAGGGGGTCCCGAACTGTGCGTCTAGGATCGATGGCAACAGGAGACAGGGGACACGATGTTTACCCAGGTTCGGGCCCTCTCTATGGAGGTAATACCCTACTTCCTACTTGATTGATCTTGATGAATATGAGTGTTACAAGAGTTGATCTACCACGAGATCGTAATGGCTAAACCCTAGAAGTCTAGCCTATGAATATGGTAATGAGTATATGTGTTGTCCTGTCTGGACTATCCCCTATGGTTTATATAGACACCAAGAGGATCTAGGGTTTACATGGAGTCGGATACATAATAAGGAATCTTCGGTCGCCTAGCTTGCCTTCCACGCCAAGTAGAGTCCAATCCGGACACGGTGCAGTCTTCGGTCTTCATGTCTTCATAGTGCATCAGTCCGGCCCATAGATAACAGGCCGGACGCCCGAGGACCCCTTAGTCCAGGAGTCCCTCAGTAGCCCCTGAACCATTCTTCAATAGAAAAGTGCTCGGCACACATGTTGCCTTCGGCATTGCATGTCGGGCTCCCCCCTTCAATGATCTCCAAGTAATGTATTCGGCCATTGACCCTAATGTCGTCTCCTTGGCTTCTGTGCATTGAATAATCTTCATCCTCCATGTGTCGAGCGAATGTGGAAATTCCAGGCGTTTTTTACGAATAACACATCATCCATGCAAGGAAGAGCGCCTATTTAACGAGATTGGATCCTATATCCATTCAGCGCTGCGTAGAAGAAATCCCCAGAGACTGCATAGGAGAAACCATTCCAGCATGGCTAGGCTCCCTAGCTCCTCCGCTCGTCCTAGCCCAAAGAAAGGTGAGTGGGAGAAGTGTTCCGTGTCTTATAGCCGTTTGACGAAGTTGCAAACGCAGGGATACCTTCCCCACGCAGATCTAGTCCCTGTTCGAGCAGGGCTAGCTTCCTTCAATGATGGGACTCAGGCAGAGGACTTCCCGAATCTGTCCGGGGGAGAGCGAGTGTGTTTGCCCCCCTACCTGTTAAGAGGCGTTGGATTTCCTATCCATTCGTTCCTCTGAGGGCTCCTGGGGTACTACGGCCTCCAACTGCACAAATTCACTCCAGCCTCTATTCTGCACATTGCCGGTTATGTTGCTTTATGGTAACTTTTCCTGGGCGTCGAGTGTCATTTCGAGTTGTGGAGGAAGATTTTTTGCCTCGTCCCACGTAATCACGAAGGGTCAATATTTGAAGTGGGACGTGCGGAAGTATGGCGGGTTGCCGATACCGGACACCCATCCGGTACCCCAAGCAAGGCACATGATGACTGGCCCTTCGAATAGTTTTATATAGAGGACGTTGCGCTTCCCAACCCAGTTCGAAAGGGTCTTCCTGAATTTGCGCACGTCCCACTGAAGAAACACCACAATTGGCGTCCCCGGAGTCTCGAAGAGGTATATGGCGCGGAGGTTCGTCAGCTGATGACGATGAAAGAGCTCACTCAGTCCGGACTCACAATAGTTGAGGTTATGGCGATTTCCATAACGCGAGGGGTTCAGCCACTCCAATATAGAGGGCTCCCAATGTGGCCCTTCAATGGGGCGGACAACGTGTCTCGCTGCGGCCGGAAAGGTCCAGATACCCCTGCCACATTGGCTAAAACATTAGCCGAACTATTCGAAGGGGAGGAAAAGGAATTTCTCCGCATCAAATTCAGAGATGGGTATTCTATGTACAACCCTCCCAGCTGGGTAAGGCCCAACTCCTTTGTTTTTATTCCTTCCATCTCCGGATTGCCTTTGATAAACTTTTTAACTTTGTCTGCCTATGAAAGCACTTGCGAAAAGTCACCGAGGGATTTTGTAGTCCCGCTGTCGGTGTCAAAACCGGCGGATCTTGGGTAGGGGGTCCCGAACTGTGCATCTAAGGCGGATGGTAGCAGGTGGCAAGGGACACGATGTTTACCCAGGTTTGGGCCCTCCTGATGGAGGTAATACCCTACGTCCAGCTTGATTGTTCTTGATGATATGAGTATTACAAGAGTTGATCTACCATGAGATCCAAGAGGCTAAACCCTAGAAGCTAGCCTATGGTATGATTGTATGTTGTCCTACGGACTAAGACCCTCCGGTTTATATAGACACCGGAGGGGGCTAGGGTTACACAAGGTCGGTTACAAAGGAGGAGATATACATATCCGTATTGCCTAGCTCACCTTCCACGCCAAGTAGAGTCCCATCTGGACATGGGACGAAGTCTTCAATCTTGTATCTCCATAGTCCAACAGTCCGGCCAAAGGATATAGTCCGGCTGTCCGGAGACCCCCTAATCCAGGACTCCCTCAGTAGCCCCTGAACCAGGCTTCAATGACGATGAGTCCGGCGCGCAGTGTTGTCTTCGGCATTGCAAGGCGGGTTCCTCCTCCGAATACACCACGGAAGAGTTTGAATACAAGGATAGTGTCCGACCCTGCAAAATAAGATCCACATACCACCGTAGAGAGAATAATATTTCCACAAATCTAATCTGGTGACACGTTTTGGCAGCATGACATCACGCCACGGCCCGGTCATTATTTGAACCGTTTTTCTTTAACCAGCCCCGCAGATAACGCGAGGTGGTTTCCTTGACCCGTCTTGTCAAAGCAGAGATCATGTTCCCCTTATCACGGGATTCTCATCAATACAAACATGGGTAACCCAACCGTGCCTGTTGGTATGACCCCTAGATCTTAGGTAAGTCTCAAACGGCCACGAGGAGGACGCCTGATATTGACCCTCTTTATAACGGGGACAAGGCTCTTTTTTCCCTCCCTTGCTCAATCGAATCCTTCCCCCGCCTCGAGTTCTAACACCAAATCTCAGGTCAGGTGCTTTGGACCTTCAATCATGTCCGGATCCGACCTTCAAGGTCGGTGGATGCCTTCCTCCGTCACGAAGGAGGACATCAAGAAGTTGAGGGAGGCCAGATATCTGACCACCGAAATTTCCCATAGGCTGCCCGCCCGAGGGCATGTCGTCCCTACTCCCGAACCCAACGAGAGCATTGTGTTCGTCTCCCACTTCCTTCGAGGACTAGGCCTCACTCTGGATCCTTTTGTTAGCGGTCTTATGTTCTATTATGGGCTGGATTTTCATGATCTGGCCCCGGATTCCCTTCTTCACATCTCGTCATTTATTGTCGTATGTGAGGCCTTCCTCTGCATTACCCCTCACTTCGGCCTGTGGCTCAAGACCTTCGATGTGAAGCCAAAGAAGGTCGAGGGGAAGTACACAGTGTGCGGAGCTGCTTTAATAAGCAAAATTGCTGACGCTCCATGGCCAAAGGGTTCCTTTCAAGAGGTGTCCAGATTGTGGCAGCGGGAGTGGTTTTATGTCACAGCTCCTCGAAGTGCCAAATGGGTAGCTGCCCCCACCTTTCGCTCGCCCCCCCCCACCACAACTGATGTCATGGATTAGCAGGGGGCTGAGATGGGGTCCAGCCAAGGACATGCCAATACTGCAGAGCCGTATCCAAGATCTCTTCGAGGGAGATTTTAGTCTGGTTATGGTAATGCAAGTTATGCTGGTTCGTCGAGTCTAGGCTTGCAAACGCCGGCCCCACCACATGTGGGAATTCAACCCGGAAGGACCGCGCACTATTCAGCATTTCCTCGGCATGATGCACGAGGAGATGTACAAATTGTTCTTTGGACCCCAAATAGAGTGTCCGGACACCATCGAGGACGTGGGCCTGAGTTGCAACTGCCCCGCTGCCCAAGTAAGTAATCCCATGGCCGAACACACTGTCCTTTTATTTATCATGACATCATTCTGAAGAATCGCTCTTTGACCAGGACTGGATAACAAAGGCTAAGATGATCCGGTGTTCGGCCCCCCTTCTGAGGGCTTGGACAATCCGGTGCTGGAAAAAATGCTCGAGCCAGCACCTTGTCTAGTGCCCTCAAAGGAAGATGAAGGGGGAATAAAGAGGGCGAAAGCGGGCCTCCTTCACTACCTATTCCAACCGAGGGAATGAGCGCCTCCGCGAGGGAGGATAACCCAGGGGAAGAATCTGACATTCTCTCTCCCCGGGGAAGGAAGAGGACTACCTCTGAAGATCTGGAAACTAAGGTTTCCAAACAGGAGAAGAAATCTCCGCCAGATGGTCCTGCCTCGGAGGGTATTCTTGCCGCACAATGTCTGCGTAGGGATCAGCCCTCTACCGAGCTGTAAGTAATCAAAAAATACTTAATAGTGAAGATATCCTACCTTACTTCCGAAGATAATAACCGATGCTTATAAATTGTAGTTCGGATCGCGGCCCTTCTCGACAGAGTTCATCTTTGGGGGATCTTCTTCCAGAGATGATGGAGAGCGAAATGCCTCCCCCGGACTCCCCAGCTCAAGAAGCAGGCGACCTTGGAGTGTCGTCGCGAAGGGTATCTCTAGATCCACTAAGGCCAGAGGATAACCCTTTGGCTGCCCGGAATCCCCAGTATTCGGCTCCTAAGGAGAGCGACAACAAGGGTCCATATAGTGTGTGGTCGGATGCGCTGAAGGATCTTCTGGGGCAAGCTGCCATCTTAGAAGCGCATCGTACGCTAATGGGTACGGTAATTGAAAGGATTTCATCTACTGAAAATGGTTTGCATGAAGCTTTTATGAGTCTGCTGAAAGGCTTCGAGGTACATGAAATAATGTATGCCTTTAACAGTACCGCATACGTTAGGTATGCCCATGCAGATAGTAGCCCCTGAGACTCTGGTTGTCGTTGAGAACGGCGGCAAACAGAGGATCATAGTCCTAGGTAATAACCAGACCGCCTTTATGTGCAGGTGGTTGAACCTCCGGTTGCTAGCCGGACTGATGGGTTTGCCGAACTAAAGTGGCAACTTGATGCGGCAGATGCCGACATCGTGCTTGTCAACAAGCGGCTTGACGAGGCACAGGGTGAGTGTTTTTTCTGGTGATCGTCACATAATAAGTGTAACATAATACCAGTATCTTTAATATGTTGTGACTGCAGATGGAGCTGCCACCGTGGAGACCCTTCGGGCGGAGCTTGCCCGAGCCAAGGAGCAAGCAAGGGGCAGCAATGCGGCCACTTTAAAGGTGACCGAAGAGTTAAGGGCTGAACAAGCCGCGCATTGCGAGAGCAAGGAAAAAATAGCCAAGATGCCTGTAGAGTTAAAATATGCTGCTGACCGTTACCAGCTTCTTGAAGAAGAAAACCGGGCAAAGGGGACGAACCTGGAGAAGGCCCGGGTGGCTGCCAAGGAAGCCCGCTCCAAAATTAGAGCGACAAAGGAGGAGCTTAATCAAGCTACAAATATCATGCCTGGGAAGCCCTTCTTGTTGCGGACTAAGTTCGGAGATCCGAAGTATGCTCCTCTCGACCGGCTATGGAGTTCTCTGGACACGTACATGGATTTCGCTGCAAGTGCTGCTGATGCTGCTGAGTACTTCGAGGATCAGAAAGGTCCCGAAGTGGAAAAGCTGTTCTGGTCACAGTTTCACGCTCCAGTCCATCCGCTGCTGTTGAATGAGCGATTGGCCAGGTGGGCCGAGCTCTATAGCTTGTCCGGACTTGCCATGAGGTCCGTTGTGGATCACCTGTGGCCGGGAGGGCCAAGGCCGAATAGCTACTTTAGCTTAGTGCAACAATTCCTTGGTGCTGTGCCACGCATCAATGTTGTAAAGAGATCGGCGTGCATAGAAGGTGCGCGGATGGCCCTTTCCTGTGTCAAAACATACTGGGCAGAGATGGAGGCCTCCACTGTTGCGGCACAGGGTTCGGCCATAGGCCGAGTGGCTGCCGAGCACTACTTTGAAGAAGTCCTTGAAGGCGCTCGTTCAATAGAGGCTCAGTTCTCGAAGAATATTATTTTCCAGTGACATCACTACAAAAAAAGACACATCCGTGACATTTTGGGCCAAACGAATTTTTTTTCTGTCATACATATGACACTTCTATGACGATAATTGTGACAAAACCCGGTATCATCATAGATGTGGTGGGCTCCTACTTCTATGACAAAAAATCATGACAGAAAATGGGATTTTTGTCCTGGGCGGGCCGGAGATGCAGCTACATAACATTCTTTGGGCCGTCCATGACAGAAAAAACCGTGGTAGAAGCGAGGGGGAGGAAAATTTCGGGGAGTTCCCGGTTACGGTGGGAGGTCGGGGGCCGAGCGATGCGCATTTCTCTCGTACACGTACGCGTGTGTGCGCGATGCGTTGGCTCTAAATGAACCCGAGCGAGGTGTTGGGCTCTAACTGAACCCGAGCGATTACACTGCAGGCTAAGTGTTACTGAACCAGAGCGATCGATCGATGGTTGTTAACTGAACCCGATCGAGCGATTCCTTTGCTACATCTGCTAACTGAAGCTGATCGATGGGATGAACAGTGAGCGTTGCGCGCGGGGGGGGGGGGGGGGGTTGGATGAACAGTGAGCGGTGGCGCTACCTCTGGATGAACAGGACCCCGTGGTGTGGTGGAGGGCTAGATAAATCATAGACGGTGGAGGGGTGCCCGTGGAGGGGTGGATGGACAGGACCCCATGGTGTGGAGGGCTGGATGAACAGTAGACAGTGGAGGGGTGGTTGAACAAGACCCCATGGTGTGGAGGGCTGGATGAATAGTAGACGGTGGAGGGATGCCCGTGGAGGGGTGGTTGAATAGGACCCTGTGGTGTGGAGGGCTGGATGAACAATAGGCGGTGGAAGGGTGGTTGAATAGTAGCCGGTGGAGTAGCGCGCGGTGGAGGCTGGATGAAGAGGAGCCCGTGGAGGCTGGATGAATAGGAGCCCGTGGAGGCTGGATGAACAGGAGCCCGTGGAGGCTGGACGAGGTCAACGGTGAAGATGAACAATATCCCGTGGAGTCCCGTTTTGCGGTACGCCATGCCCCTCCCGATGAACAGGACCCCCGTTTCGACCGTAGTGCTCCAACACAAGTCCGTTTCGTCCATTATGCGGTACGCCACACCCCTCCCGATCAACAGGACCCCCGTTTCGACCGTAGGTGGTCCGTTTCCTCCGTCTTGCGGTACGCCAGACCCCTCCCGATGAACAGGATCCCGCTTCGAACGTGGCCGGTCGAACACAAGGCCATTTCCTCCATTCTGCGATACGCCAGGCCTCGTTTCCATCGCCTGTTCCATCCAAGCCCTCCCGATGAACACGACGCATTCCGTTGCCTCCCCATGAACACGACGCATTCCGTTGCCTCCCCATGAACACGACGACGACGCTGTTTCTCTGTTCCGACCCAGCCATGTACACGAGCCCTGGCCGTACGTATGCGCGAGTAGGCGTTTGAGACCCCGCCCGTATGTACACATACGTGGCCGTATTTTCTTTCTTGCACCCTAGCTGCCTCTACTACGACACATGCGTGCCTCTACATCCACCAGTATATATGTACATACACATTAGCGACCAGAATGACAGCGCTATGTACGCTTCGACCAGGTGGGTCCCGACTGTCAGGCACTTCCTTGCGTGCGAAGATGTAGCTGGTGGGTCCCAGCAGTCAGGGGGCCGAAATACGGTGGCACGTCCGGTGGGTCCCCGCTGTCAGGTGGAGGAATAATTATTTTTCACGTAATAAGGAGGCACTTCCTTGCTGTGGCTGTGGACCCAGCTGTCAGCCCTCCACGTACAATCCACGTCCGACGGAAGCCGTGCCTTGACCACGTTGACCACGCCGCGCTGAGAGCACCAGGGCGATGGACGAAGGCGAGGCCTAGGAAGGGGACGACGCGGAGCCGGGGAAGACGCGGCAGTGGATGCCCACACGTAGAGGAGTACGAGGGTTCACTGGTTCGCTGCGGTGTGAGGTTGCCGTCGCTGCAGAATAACAGGGGGTGTGGGTGATTAGAGGGATGGCCTGGCCAGTGGTGGGAGTAGTAGGGGGCGGTGAGGCCTCCGCCGCATCGCAGCCGGCCACGGGAGGTAGGAGCACGAGGCACGACCGGCACTGGTTTGGGCGGCTGGAGCAAGAAGACCAGAGGTTGAAGAAGCACTATGGCTGTTGGATGGACATCGTACGGTCACTGGAGCTAAAATCGTGCATATTGAATAAGTTGACAAAGCCCTCCGTCCCCGTCAACTTAGTAGGCCCACAAGTCAGCCTCCCACCAAGGTGGGTCCCAGCTTGCAGGGGGGTATTCATTTTTTTAGAGTGTAATAGGAGGCACTTCCTTGCGTGCGAAGATATAGCTGGTGGGTCGGAGCTGTCAGTGGCGGTAACGTTTTTTTTTGCGAAATACAGAGGCCCTTTCGGTGGGTCCCTGATGTCAGGTGGAGGAATCATTATTTTGCGCGTAATAAGGAGGCATTTCCTTGCGTGCGGCCATGGACCCAGTTGTCGGCCTCTCCACGTACAGTCCACTTCAGATGCATGTCGGTCGTTGACCACGTTGACCAGGCCGCGCCGAGAGCACCAGGGCGGTGGACGACGGCGAGGCCTAGGAAGGGAACGACATGGAGGCAGGGAAGGCTCGGCAGTTGTTTCCCACGCGGAGGGGAGTACGACTGTACGAGGGTTTACTGGTTCATCTGCCATCGCCGGAGAATAACAGCAGGTGTGGGTGTGTAGAGGGATGGCTAGGCCAGCGATGGGAGTACGATGGGCGGTGAGGCCAGCGCGGCAGCTCAGCCGGCCGTGGGGAGGAGGGAGCAGGCAGTCTCGCCGGCGCTTGTTTAAGCGGCTGGAGTAGGAAGAGCAGAGATTAAAGAAGCACGACGGCTGTTTGATGGACATCCAATAGTCACTGCTTGTGCGTCAACCTTTTTTTAGGAAAGCCTCAAATCTGTGGAAAACAACATACATCCCATCTGCCATTATTTCTAATAATTTACAGTGCATTTGCTAATTCTTAAGGGTTTTTTTGGAGCCCATATTCTTTTTGTTAGCATTACAACCCATATTGTGGCCACGGTTAAAAAATTAACGAAATTTTGCATATTTCGGTGCAGTCCAAACTGTTTTTAATCCTGAAATTTCGACTCACATTCAAACTGATTTTAACAATAAATGCATATCAATATAAACTCCAACAAATTCTCCACACATAAAAATTAATGTAATTTAATATCTCGAAATAAAAAAAGATATTTTAAGCTAATTTCCGGTTTGATGTGTTTTAAAAATGTACAACACATTTCTCATTACTGATGGGCCATTTTCTCGGCCAGCCGAATGAAGCTCTCCTCGTCTTGAAAGATTTGCAGCCCAACAGGCCTGACAAAGCGACTTACTTGGCAAATCGAAAAAAACTGGGCTGTGGCCGTGCACCCAGCTGTTAGTCTCTCCACGTATAGTACTCTTCCGATGGAAGTCGGTCGTTGACCACATTGACCATGCCGCACCGAGAGCACCAAGGCGGTGGATGACAACGAGGCCTAGGAAGGGGACGACGTGGAGCCGGGGAAGACGCGACAGTGGATGCCCATGCGGAGAGGAGTACGAGGGTTCACTGGTTCGGCTGCGGCGTGAGGCTGCCGTCGCTGCAGAATAACAGGGGGTGTGGGTGAGTAGAGGGATAGCATGGGCCAGCGGTGGGAGTAGTAGGGGGCGGTGAGGCCTCCGCGGCATCACAGCCGGCCATGAGAGGCAGGAGCACGCGGCACGACCGGCGCAGCTTTGGGCCGCTAGAGCAAGAAGACCAGAGGTTGAAGAAGCACTACGGCCGTTGGATGGACATTGTACGGTCACTGGAGCTAGAATCGTTCATATTGACTAAGTTGACAAAGCCCTCCATCCTCATCAACTTAGTAGGCCCACAAGTCAGGCTCCCACCATGGTGGGTCCCAGCTAGCAGGGGAGTATTCATTTTTCTGTGCGTAATAAGGAGGCACTTCTGGTGGGTCCGAGCTGACAGCTGGGGGGACGGTTTTTCATGAAATACGGTGATCCGTCTAGTGGGTCCCAGCAGTCAGGGGAAACGTTTTTTTCACGAAATATGGTGGCCCGTCCGGTGGGTCCCAACAGTCAGGGGGGAAACATTTTTTCCACGAAATACTGGTGGCCCGTACGGTGGGTCCCTGCTGTCAGGTGGAGGAATAATTATTTGCATGTAATAAGGAGGCACTTCCTTGCGGCTGCCGTGGACCCAGCTGTCAGCCTCTCCACGTAGAGTACTCTTCCGATGGAAGTCGGTCGTTGACCACATTGACCACGCCATGCCGAGAGCACCACGGCGGTGGACGACGAGGAGGCCTAGGTAGGGGACGACGCGGAGCCGGGGAAGACGCGGCAGTGGATGCCCACGCGGAGAGGAGTACGAGGGTTCACTGGTTCGGCTGTAGTGTGAGGCTGCCATTGCCGCAGAATAACAGGGGGAGTGGGTGAGTAGAGGGATGGCCTGGCCAGCGGTGGGAGTAGTATGGGGACGGTGAGGCCTCCACGGTAGCCCAGCCGGCCATGGGAGGCAGGAGCATGCGGCACGACCGGCGCTGCTTTGGGCGGCTGGGGCAAGAACACCAGAGGTTGAAGAAGCACTATGGCCATTGGATGGACATCGTTGACCATGATGCGCCGAGAGCACAAGGGCGGTGAACGACGGCGAGGCCTACGAAGGGAATGACACGGAGCCGGGGAAGACACGGCAGACCACTCGGTGGAGAGTACGAGGGTTGACTGGTTCAGCTGCCGTCGCCAGAAAATAACAGGAGGTGTGGGTGAGTAGAGGGATAGACAGGCCAGGGATGCGAGTATGATGGGGCCGTGAGGCCTTCCCGGCAGCAGTGCCAGCCACAGGAGGTGGGAGCAGGCGGTTCCGACGGCGCTGGTTTGGGAGGCTGGGGCAGGAAGATTAGAGACTGAAGAAGCACGATTGCCGTTAGATTGACATCTAATGGTCTGACGCTGGTAGAGTCGATTGTTGACTAAGTTTATTTTTTGAGAAACCTTGTGTACGCATGAACTTAGTAGGCCCACAAGTCAGCCTCCAAATCTGTGGCAGACAACATAAAGCCCATTTGCTATTTTTTATAATTTGCAGCCCATTTGCTAATTCTTAAGTAATTTATTATAGCCCATTTTCTACGCAGGACCACGGTCAAAAAGTCCAACCTTATTTTGCATATTTCGGTGGAGTCCGAACTGTTGCAATCCTGAAATGATAAATATTTTTTATGAACTTATTGATTTGCCAAAAAATCGTTTTGTTTTTGTAAGCAAATAAGACGTGGGACAATTTAGTTGGTTTAAGGGAAAACCAGTGGTAAAAAATCAGCGCTGGGTGGGAAAAAACAACAAAATAAGGATGTAAATATGAAAAGGGAATTTTATGTGTTTTCAATATAATGATATGTGTATATGAACTAGTAGAACTATAGGTAGAGATTAGAAAATGGATGTAGGACATGCGTTTCAAGAGGAAAATAGAACTGGGTTGTGTGTTTGATTCAGTAAAAAAAACTGCCTGCGGATGTTGTAAGACAAAATATAACTAACGCTGGCGGGCCAGAAGCCAGTAGATACCTGCTGGATCTTTGTGCCCCGTTGTCGTCATGGGCTGGGCCTTTTAAAAACAAAACAACCCTGGGCAATCTACAGCCCAGTTGAAACTTGCTCGACCTGAAAAAACAATATACGTGCTCAATAAACGAGAGAATTCTGCAAGTACAGACTGATAACTGGGATGCAGCACGGATATTGTTTTTTATCGTGATAATAAGTGCATGCACTTGTTTTGAAAAAATTGGAGAACTGGGAATTTGAGCGGCGGGTGCTTATGCTACCCATCAAATAAAAATCAGGTGCCTGAAAATTCGTTTTGAAACAAATGATTCAGCTTTATATCCACGTCGACCCTCGGCATGATGTTTGGAAGCAAATGCAAGTTCATACCAAAAGATCGTTAACAATAATACCAACTTGTGGACGACAAGGTAGTACAACTACCAACACCAAACTAACTTATAATCTTTTTACTCCTGGCCCTAATGTTCGTCTGGTAGAAAATCTTGCAGAGGACCAGCTCCCGCTCCTTCTCTTGCTCCAGGTCCCAGAGGTGGTACTGGTGCATCACCCAGTTGGTCCTCTGCTGGTCGAAATTCTTGTTGGTGTGCAGCACCAGAACCTTTTTTGCTGCCCGTCTGCCGGCCGTTGACCATCACCGGCAAGGTATTTTCGGTCTTGTGCCACATCGCGTGCATGCCGCATTCCGACTGTATCTTGCGACGCGTCCACGCACCCCTTTTGAATGCCCTGGAATTGCGCTGGAAGAAATGCTTCCTTAGGCCACTCAGTGTGATACCTGTAGTATTGTCGAATACAGGTTTTAGTGTACCTAGTTGGCAATTTCATAACATCTTTGGCATGTTGTAGTCACTTGTTTCACTTTTTATTAACTGTCAAATTGTAATTGCTTCACTAGGTTTGCGTCTAAAAAGAAAAACAGAGCTATAAACAAAGGAATATGTTTGTGCAAGTAGACGGCTGGTCAGTGTCTTACCTGGAAGTTTCTCGGGTTGGGTGTAACATATGCCGTGCTCGCTGCCGATAGTTGGTATGAACAAATCGATGAGAGACTAAAATCTCGCGCTTTCAGCACTCACTGTCGGATTTCGGGTTCCGACAGACCCTTGAGGTTCGAACACTGGGGTGCGCGCGGAGATTCCTCCTCCTACCTACCAGCACCCCTCCGCCTCGCTAAGATCTAAGCAATGGAAAGAACAACACAAGAGACACAGGGTTTATACTGGTTCGGGACACCGTTGTGGTGTAATACCCTACTCCAGTTTGTGGTGTGGTGGATTGCCTCCTGGGCTGATGATGAGGAACAATACAAGGAAGAACAGCCTCGCGAGGGTCTGTTCTTGCTCGGGTGATGAACTGCTGGGAGGAGTTCAATCACCCTTCTCTCTCTCTCTCTCTCTCTCTCTCTCTCTCTCTCTCTCTCTCTCTCTCTCTCTTTCCTTCTCTGCCCCCCGGTCTCCTCGATCTCGTGGGTGGCTGGTCCTATTTATAGAGGCCCTAGTCCTCTTCCCAAATATCGAGCAGGAAGGGAGCCAACAATGGCGGGCTAATTTGAAGGGGGACAGCTAGTACCAGCTATCCTGACAAAAGCAGTCTTCGCCTGCACAATGTTCTGGTGGTGACGTCGTCTTGGGCTCCACGATGACCTCCGTCTTGCAGTCGTCCTGGTCGTGGTCTTGTTGCACCAAAGTGGCAACCTTTGCCTGATGCCTCGGTACTCCGCGGCTGTGCTTGCCCCCTTTGCACCAAAGAGGAAAGGAGGATACCGGGCGGGCTGGCACCCGCCTGGCGCCCTTGGTCGTCATGGCTTGCGTCACGGGCACCTCATGAGGTACCCCGCCTTGATCTCTCCACCTCCTCGCGAGCCAGCCTGGTGAGGCCGTGCTTGAGGAAGCTTTGCGTCGTCCGCCCCGCGAGGCTTGGCCCCTCGCGAGGGTCTTGGGTCTGTGTTGGTGAAGATGGGCCGTGCTGGGGCCCCCTTTGAGCCACGCTGCAGGCTGCAGGCAGGCAAGTCTGGGGACCCCCGTTCCCAGAACGCCGAGAGTAGCCCCCGGGCCCAAGGCGCGCCCGGACTTGGCCGTGCAGGGAGGCGGAAGGGCGAGGGCGAAGCGCCGCGGGCCCTAACAGCCTGCGGCCTTGGGCGCCGCGGGGCGGTTGATTGGACGTGGGCGTCTCCACTTCCCCATGGCGCCTCGGCAACTGCCCGGATTTGACAAGTCCCTGCATGCAAAGCGGGTCATGATTACCTGCGATCGTGGAGGTCGGTGGTTGGCCTTCGCCGGCTATAAGTACGGAACAGTGCGCGCCCTTCCAGTTCATCCCCCCTTGATTCTCCTTCTTCCCGGTCCTTGCTCCATCTTGCTGCGATGGCTCCGATCCGCTGGTTCTCGACGGCAGAGAAGGGAAAGGCTCCCCGAGAGGAACCAGACCCGGTCCCACCGAAGAAATGGCTCGTCCTCCATGGCCTGGACGAGGGGGCCCACCAGGTGGTGTCGAGGCCTTGGTGCGAGCGGGCACCGCCGGGGTTCCCGCTCCCCTTGTACGCCCACATCGAGGGCCCTGAAGGAGCTGATGCTGATCGCCACGGACGGTGCCGCCGTCGGCGCCGACGGGACACAAAGGTGTGGGTCGTCCCCCCTAGGGTCCACACCGAGGGCTCCTCCCGAGAGCTCGTGCTCCACATCGCCATGCCTCCTCAGTCTTGGATTCGCCTTCCTCCCTTCTTCGCCTCCATCGTCCCGCAGGGAGAGCCCCTAGAGCTTTGGCTGCAGCACGCCGGCTGCAGCACCCTCGCGACCGAGGCAGAGGTCGCGGTCGTTGCCCCGGGCAAGGTCTTCATGACTCGGGGCTGGAGCGAAATCGCTCAGGTTTGCAAGACAGGAGGCGCCTTCGCGATCCACTTGGAGTATGACGGTGCTTCGGTGATGTTCTTCAAGGTCTTCGATGCGAATGGGCGCCGGCTAGAGTGCTGCCCTGGGAGAGGTGGCCGGGACCCTGCTGCGGCGAGGACTGGGCCTGCCGACCGCTCCCTTGGAGGCTCCTCAGGCGGCGGAGGCGTCGGAGGTTCCAGCGACTCCAGCAAGCTCTTCGCGACTCCGGAGACGAGCGACAACAGCTACGAGCCCCCGAGCCAGCGCCGCTCCTGGAGCAGGGCGGGCTCGTCAGGCCACCGCCGACTCTGATCTGGATGGGGTTGGCGCCAGTGCTTGACGGCCCACTATTGATGATGGCGTCTTCTGCAGGGGCGCGCGTAGTCAGTGTCCCTTTAGGATCTGTTCCCTGCGAGGAATCAAAGACGCGTCCCCTCGAGAATCGGGGGCCGCTCTCTGGTGTGTCGCCGGGTCCGTGCATCGGCAGGCATGAGGTTGCTCGGCGAGGTCCTCGCGTGTCCCTCCCCTCTCGCCTTTGCTCCCCTTTCTGCTCTACGTCCTCGGGTCCCGGCCCTCGAGCGAGTGTCAGCCGTCGCTGGTATGCCAGGTCACGATGCCGTGGACAAGGCCAGAGGGTGAGGGCTGGAGAGCCAGTAGGAGCCCTGAGTCGCGATGCTCCCCCCCTTTAACGTGCAAGCGGTTCGCGTGGATGAGAGTGAAGGAGACACCGCAAGGGCCTCGCCTAACGCAGCTCCTTTAGGAGATCCTGTAGACCCATCATAGAAAAAACGAGGGGTTGCCATGACAATTGACAGTCAGCCGTTGGTTGCTTCCGAGGGGTACGAGGCACTGAAGGCTTGACGAGGTGGCGCCATGCGGGGCTGCCGCAGCCAGAGCTCAGCCATTCAAGTTTGTCGGCGTTGCAGGGACAGACCCATGCGCAAGCATCGTGCCGTTTGGGAGCAGTTCCGTTAGTTGGCGTCAGTTGAGCGGGTAGCTAGGTCAAACACATTAGCCGCGAAGGAGTGGATTCATCCAAATAGGTGCTGGGAAGGCGGACATCACTGGGCCAGGCCCGAGCGACTTGGGGATGATGCAGCCCGAGGGGCGCCCCCAACAAGGTAAGCTAACAACATGAAATAAAAGGGATACATGCCGCAGGGACGGACCCATGCGGCCTTGGAATAATGTAGCCCTGGGGGGTGCTCCCAGCTGGAAGTGAAACTTGAAAGATGTCACCTGATGACGTTGAGGACGAAGGGGTGTTGGTGTAGCAGACTCGGTGGGCTGCGAGAGCCGATCCTCACGAGCCTCCAGGCCCAGGGCCTCGGGAGGCTCCGGAGGTGCTGGCGGCTCCCCGTGGACCATCTCCATCTCCGCCAGGGCTGCAGAACGCCTGGCCTCTTGTGCCTCCATGATGCCCCTCATGAGGCGCTGGTACGTGGCAGCCGCGTTCGGTAAGCCGTAAGGCATGTGAACGTAGCTATGGGGTGGACCTCCATAGCGCCCCACTCGCGAGGGCCAGTGGTGCTCCAGAGAGGCGACTCGGTTGAGCCCCGGTATGTCGATGCAGACGTGCAGCCCACCATCCTTGCCTGGATGGGGAGCCACTACTGGTAGACAACGACCGCCTTTCATGACCTTTGACTCCTGTAGCTCCTGAATGGCCTTGCTGACGAACTCCTGAGGGTCTGGCTCTCCTTGCCTTACTCCTTCTTGAGGGAAACATGCCTCAAAACAGGCCTCCATGCGGTGCCCAAGTGCCTCCCTCGTGACCCTAGCCAGGTCGGTGGCCCCCCAGGGGAGAGCCCCCGAGCCCTGCCTGAGGAGGGCGCCGGGCGCGCTTTCCTATGAGTTGGAAGGAGGTTCCCCCTGGGCAGGCACAGGCCCAAAGGGGCCTGCCTCCGAAGGGGCCGGGCCGGACGATGTCTTCTTCTTCTTCTTGGGGGCGGTCTCAGGAAGCCTCCTGCTTCTGTGATCCGGGTCTTCCAGTGACGCGGCCTGAAAGGCACGTTCCAGGGAACACACCGCGTCCTTCTCTTCACAAGGCACCGTGATGACTCCGCCACTTCCTGGCATCTTGAAGACGTTATAGCCGTGGTGAGTTACGGCCATGAACTTGGCCAGCGCTGGGTACCCAAGGATGGCGTTGTACGGCAAGCGAATGTGAGCGACGTCGAAGTCGATGAGCTCGGTGCGTTAGTTGTCCCGTGCCCCGAAGGTGACAGGGAGGCGGACCTGCCCAATCGGGACCGTGGAGCCGTCGGTGATTCCAGAGAAGGGCTTGGTTGGCTGAAGCTGGCTGTAGGGCACTTGGAGATTGTTGAATGTTTCCACGGACAGGACGTTTAGCCCTGCCCCGCCATTGATGAGGGTCCTGGTGACCACCACGTTGCTGATGATTCGTGAACAAAGCATCGGGAGGACTCCGGCTCTAGCCGCACACTTGAGCTGATCTGCTGAGCTGAACGTGATGGCGCACGCCGACCACCTGAGAGGGCGCGTGGCTTCAAGCCTGGGGAGGACTGCATTCACTTCGCGGGCGAACTGCTTGAAGATGCGTTGAGAGGCTGGGGCTTGAGACCCGCCTAGGATGCAGGCGATCGCGCACGGCTCTTGGAAGCCCCTAGCCCCCTCGTCCTGGTGGCGGTCCTCGTTTCTCCTTGGCTGCGGCGGCAGCGGAGGGAGGCCTGCGTTTCCTTGCGGGCGATCCTCGCAGGGCTGATCCCTCCAGTCTCCCTCGCGAGGCGGATGTTGCCAGCGATCCTCGCAAGGTTGATCGCGCCACCCTTGGCGCGGGCCACGGTCTTCCCAGCGTCCTGCGTTCCTTCCTCCTCCTCGACCGTAGCCCCGGTCACCGCGGTCGGGGCGACGGCCGATCCTTCCTTCCCGCACGGCTCAGAGCTCTTGACTTTCGTTGGTGTTGTGGGTGTGGAGGTCGTGGTACACACAGTACCGGCTGCCCTTCGAAGGTTCAGGCTGATCTCTGCCCCGCTTGGTGTATGGTTCTGCCGCGAGAATGGCAGCCCCCTTGCGCTTCACATCCTTGGCCTTGGGCTTCTTCTCTTCTGGGTCTACGGCAGGCAGCTCGAGGAGGGAGAGACGCCCTTCCTCAGCCCTGGCGGACTTGGTTGCCAAGTTGAACAGCTCCAAGGAAGTGCACAGGTCTGAATGCATCGCCAGCTCATCCTTCATCTTAACATTGCGCACGCCGTCGGAGAAGGCTGAGATGATGGCCTCCTTAGTCACCTTGGGAATCTTGAGACGTGCGTTTATGAAGCGCTGGATGTACTTTTGCAGGGTCTCCCCGGGTTGTTGCTTGATGCGGCGCATGTCGCTCACGGCGGGTGGCCGGTCGCGAGTACCTTGGAAGTTGGCGATGAAGCGAGTGCGCATCTCATTCCAGGAGGAGATCATGCCTAGAGCCAGGTTCAGGAGCCAGGTGCGGACCCCGTCCTTGAGCGCCATGGGGAACCAGTTCGCCATGACCTTCTCATCTCCGTTGGCAGCTTTGATGCCCAGCTTGTAGAGCTGGAGGAACTCCGCAGGGTCAGCCGTGCCGTCGTAAGAAGGAGGCAGGTCTGGCTTGAACTTGCCGGACCACGCGACGCTGCGTAGCTCGGTGATGAAGGCACGGCAACCTGTTGTGGCCACGGGAGGCCTTGAGTGACGGAGAGCTTGGTCTTGCGTGTCCCCACGCGCTGCAGCTGGGAGCAGCACGGGGTCATGACGTGCTGGATGTCGGCGTTCTTGGAATGGGGGTCCCCAGACTTGCCTGCCTGTGGCCTGCGGCGTGGCTCAAAGGGGGGCCCAGCACGGCCCATCTTCATCAACACAGACCCAAGACCCTCGCGAGGTTCCAAGCCTCGCGGGGCGGACAACACGGAGCTTCCTCAGGCACGGCCTCATCAGGCTGGCTCGCGAGGAGGCGGAGAGATCAAGGCGGGGTACCTCACGAGGTGCCCGTGACGCAAGCCATGACGACCAAGGGCGTCAGGCGGGTGCCAGCCTGCGAAGTGTCCTCCTTTCCTCTTTGGTGCAAAGGGGTCAAGCGCAGCCGCGGAGTACCGAGGCATTAGGCAAAGATTGCCATTTCGGTGCAACGAGACCAAGACCAGGAAGACTGCAAGACGGAGGTCATCGTGGAGCCCAGG
The DNA here is from genome assembly GCA_034509565.1 of Triticum monococcum. Lineage (NCBI taxonomy): Eukaryota > Viridiplantae > Streptophyta > Magnoliopsida > Poales > Poaceae > Triticum > Triticum monococcum. Next base: position 349,597,987 of record CM067845.1, read on the forward strand.
ATGGCGTCACCACCAGAGCTTTGTGCAGGCGAAGACTGCTTTTGTTAGGGTAGCTAGTACTAGCTGTCCCCCTTCAAATTAGCCCGCCATTGTTGGCTCCCTTCCCGCTTGATATTTGGGAAGAGGACCAGGGCCTCTATAAATAGGACCAGCCACCCACAGAGCAAAGGGGGGTTTTCGAAAGAGGAGGTTCTTTAGAGAGGGGTTCGATCAGAGAGAGAGAGAGAAGGGTGGCTGAACTCCTCCCAGCAGTTCATCGCCCCAGCCAAGAACAGACCCTCGTGAGGCTGTTGTTCCTTGTATCATTCATCATCATCAGCCCAAGAGGCAATCCACCACACCACAAACTGGAGTAGGGTATTACACCACAATGGTGGCCCGAACCAGTATAAACCCTGTGTCCCTTGTGTTGTTCTTTCCATAGCTTAGATCTTAGCGAGGCGGAGGGGTGTAGGTAGGTAGGAAGTGAAATCTCCGCGCGCACCCCAGTGTTTGAACCTCAAGGGTCTGCCGGAACCCGAAATCCGACACTGGAGCAGGAGCATGGTTGCGACGTGCTGGAGCAGGGAGCGCCCGGGCAGCTTCTTGCGGGTGAGGGACTTCTTGGCAGCTCTGCCCATGCCGCGCTGGCACCTGACGGAGCGGGTTCCGCCTAGGGGCCACGCGCCTTGCAGCCATGGCGCCTTCTTGAGGAGGAGGCGGCTGGAGCGCCGCCGGAGCCTCATCACCCGCGCGGGGTGGGGTGCATTGCAGCGGAACGGACGGCATAGGAGAGCCCCCTGCAGCGCGGACAAGCTCGACGACGCGGTTGAGCCATTCTTCTTAGACGTCGTCGACGGGACAGTAGCGCAGGAGCTCATTTGCCGCGATGACCGCAGCTCGATCCTCCATGGGTGCGCGGAGCGCGCGGGACGAAGAACCAGCTGGGGTGAGCGAGGGAGTAGCGGTGCGGCCGTCTTGCCGCACAGACGGATGCTGAGACGATGCTTGCTGCTCGTCCCCCGCCGGGCCGGTGGCGGCGTTGATGGTAGGTGACGGGGAACGGCGAGGATGCCCACCGACAGGAGCCGTCTGGGCAACGCGGGAAGCGAGAGCTGCCCGGCACTCGGCGCGGGCCCGACGAGCGTCAGACATGGGCGCGATGGTCGGAGGAGAACGGGGTGGTGGAAGATGAATTCCGGCGCACACCTACCTGGCGTGCCAAATGTCAGATTTCGGGTTCCGGCAGACCCTTGAGGTTCGAACACTGGGGTGCGCGCGGAGATTCCGCCTCCTACCTACCTTCACCCCTCCGCCTCGCAAAGATCTAAGCTATGGAAAGAACAACACAAGAGACACAGGGTTTATACTGGTTCGGGCCACCGTTGTGGTGTAATACCCTACTCTAGTGTGTGGTGTGGTGGATTGCCTCTTGGGCTGATGATGAGGAACAATACAAGGAAGAACAGCCTTGCGAGGGTTTGTTCTTGGCCGGGGCGATGAACTGCTGGGAGGAGTTCAATCACCCTTCTCTCTCTCTCTTTTTCCTTCTCTGCCCCCCGGTCTCCTCGATCTCGTGGGTGGTTGGTCCTATTTATAGAGGCCCTGGTCCTCTTCCCAAATATCGAGCGGGAAGGGAGCCAACAATGGCGGGCTAATTTGAAGGGGGAGAACTAGTACCAGCTATCCTGACAAAAGCAGTCTTCGCCTGCACAAAGCTCTGGTGGTGACGCCGTCTTGGGTTCCACGATAACCTCTGTCTTGCAGTCGTCCCAGTCTTGGTCTTGTTGCACCGAAGTGGCAACATTTGCCTGATGCCTCGGTACTCCGCAGCTGTGCTTGCCCCCTTTGCACCAAAGAGGGAAGGAGGACACTGCGCGGGCTGGCACCCGCCTGGCGCCCTTGGTCGTCATGGCTTGCATCACGGGCACCTCATGAGGTACCCCGCCTTGATCTCTCCGCCTCCTCGTGAGCCAGCCTGGTGAGGCCGTGCCTGAAGAAGCTCCGTGTCGTCCGCCCTGCGAGGCTTGGCCCCTCGCGAGGGTCTTGGGTCTATGTTGGTGAAGATGGGCCGTGCTGGGGCCCCCTTTGAGCCACGCGGCAGGCCGCAGGCAGGCAAGTCTGGGGACCCCCGTTCCCAGAACGCCGACACTCACTTTGGCCTCAAGGTGCTCGATCAGCTCTTGATCCGTGGGATCGAACTTGACGCGAGCCGGCAGCACAGGCCAATCCTTCTTCGACTTGCATCGGTAATTCCAGTTATATGGTACTCAATGTATGATCAATCAACTGTTTTAAGTGAATGATGAAAGATTTGGACAGATAAGTGGTTCTCCAAATCTGAAGTCCAGAATACCCGAACACGTCGCCGGGATTCTTGTGTCACCTCACGCGCAGTGTGTTGTCACGTCAATTCAATGTGTGGACATGATGAATAATTTGATCAACGTATACTAGTACTGCTACTGTACTACTTACTAGTCGTATTTTGTGTCACAATTTATACATAGGTTTAACTAACAAGTACGCACTTGAAGCCTAACTGATATATATATGGCTTCTACACAACATCTCCATCATCATTATCAGTACATCATACGCAGGTGAGTTAGGATGCACTTGATCCCAGGAAGGTATCTATCCTTCAAACCAGAGGAGTGCTTCAAACTAACAACAGTACATAATATCCAACAAAAGAGGGTCGTGCTACAGCAGCAGAATACATGGCTCAGTCTAGATATCAGCACAAATCAAGTTGTGCATATTTGCTGTTGGCATGAACCACATTGCCGCATGTCGGGTTTGCAAAAGCCATCCATCACATGGAAGCTTGATGACTTTCACACACTGAAGATTATCTGGCAACAAGCTATGTCGACGAATCTGTGGATATGGTGATTCATGAAACCCATGGTATGATGTGTAAACACAACCCCCCTCGCGAATGGAAGTTGCATAGCACAGTAATCATCGCCGGTGATATGATCGATGATTGGTAGGATGATCGGATAATTGAGCCCAAGGAACAAGGAGTGGTTGCCGATGCTGTAAACCCGCCTCCAGTTGAATACGCTTGGCCCAACGGAGCTGGGATCTTTCTCGAACACGAAGCAGCCATAGCCATCAATGTAATGGTTTGGTCAATTTGGTACGTGCGAATGAGCATCAAATGACTGCCGTCAGCTGAACGAGCGATAAACCACCACCCATCGGCTGGTATCATTCCTGGTCCTGGAATCATGAAGGCCAGCGCATTTGCATCTGCTGCAACAATTCAAATTGGAGACCAAAAGGACAAAAATAAACAATCATGTTCAGAGTATGTGTGGAATTAAGATTATTATAACAGTGACACATATCATAGACAGAGAATTGCAATGTCGTGGTCATAATCATACCCCAAGTTAAAAAAAATAAGCCAATGACTTTCATATTCTAGCAATATGTCATGGTTCAAACATCATGTAACAATGAGAGGAAAACAGCTATGACAGCGCCTACTCATATTCTACCAGATAGACTAATCCCTTGTTGAACAAGGCAATGAGCTTGTAATCCATGTAGTCTTCTGATGGTGTGGGCACTTCGCAGAATAAAACTTTCTGCAAACAGAGGTCGAGCCAAAAGCTTGACGCATCTCGTGCATAGTAGGCAGGAGTGTCCGGCGGGCCGCGAGGCTCGATGGCGGTGGTATGCAACGATGGAAGCGAGATCTCTCGTTGGGTGTAGATATCCACGAGATGCCACGGACTACCAGTGTGGTGGATGAGGACGATCCAGTTGGCCTTCATGCCCACCCAGTAGTGGCCGCGCATGAAGGACAGGTGGACGAGTAGTGGTAGAATGTCGAGGGGCACCACGACAACCTCCATAGGATCGTCAAGTCGGTGTTTGGGCCACCTGCGAGGATCGGGCATCAGCAAGCAGGGTGTCTTGAAAAGAGCCGGCCGGTTGCAGACGAGTAGACGGTACAAAGACACCGAGCATGCGGCTAGACGGACGGTGCTCAGTAGGTCCATACGACTACAGATCTGCTCCAAGAGAACATCGGGGAGGGAATTCCAATCGTGGCTCTGCGTGTCAGTCGGTTCTGCCACTGGGGTTTTCGGTGCCTACGAGCCAGCGGGGAAGTGGATTCGGGCGGGCGAGCGAAGAAGCTTCTCCTTGTGTGGCCGAGCAGTGAGCGGGGGGATATGGTACGCGCGAGCTACCAAGGAAGATGGCGCGGGCGGGCGAGCAGTGAGCGGGGGTAAATGGTGTGCGGCCGACAATGGGGAAGAGAGGAGGAAGAAGAAGAGAGGAGGAAGAAGAGTGGAAGATGGGGAAGAATGTGCATTCAATCTCAATTCTACTACTCCCTTCGTCTAGGTGTGTAAGTCACCTTACGAAAACCAAATAATCCCAAAACACTTAGGCACCGTACATTAACTCCCTTCTCATTTTTTGTTTTGTGGCATATCAACCAATAAGATATGTGGGCTGTGCATGCTTTCAATGGCTTGAGACTACCAAACATAACATGCAGTGGTTAGTTCATTGCATGCAATGCTATTAATTAGCAAAAAGACATTAAGTTTTCTCGTTTTCCTCTCCGCCTTCGCGATGCACAACATAAGATGACTTATACACCTAGACGGAGGAAGTAGTACTACTACCAGGATATACCGTCCTTCGGAGTGTAAATAGTTACACCGATGACATGTGGGTCTACCACAACAGGGCCCGTATGTCAGTTAATGGAGGACAGAGGTGCATAGGCGTATTTGCGGAAGCGTGCTCTACTGGCAAACATGATGGCAGTACTGGGTAAGGCTGATTTAGTAACACTAACACGCTGGATCAGCTTATTAATTACGTGTCCCATCTGCTACACCGTGTATTGTCACTTCACTGCGAAGACTAGTTCAATAGTTCTCTCTGACCGAGATGGGGAATAAATGGATCGCGAGGACTTCCTTTCTACAGTATCCCTATGCCTCTACGCTCACTTCACTCATTTTGCTCCGTACCTAGTCACTTGTTGAAATCTTTAGAAAGACAAATACTCCATATTTGGGAACAGAGGGAGGCTTTTACTCCGTACTATTTGGGAACAGAGGGAGTATCACCATATGGAGGGAACAGAGGAAGCTTGAAATATGAACATGTCAATGGGAGGGAGTAAGCCCCATGCATGCATGCATGCATGCAACATGCAACACTCACACGTACACATGGACGCACGCAACCTTCACGCACCCATGCGGCACACAGGACACAACACACACGCTCACGCTCAAGTGCTCAACCTACTCCCTACGTCCGTGAAATACTGTACATTTAGAGATTTACACATTGACCAGGGCATAATTAATGCCCAAAAGTAGCAGACTTATGTGTGCATGCGACCATTGAGATAAGAAGATTAAATGAAGGCCGTTGCATGCTGTAATTAAGGATAGACATGTAGCCTATACCTACAGCACAAGTTGGTGCATTAGTCAATCAATATTGATTTAGATTAAAGGCCAAAAGCATTGGAAGTATAGATGTACATCATGTAGTACACTCTTTGTTGGAAGACCGATGGAGGACACGTGCATGCACTCACATACACAGCCAGGGCAGTTCGCGAGCAAGGGTTGGACTCGTGTCGCGCCTGCGTAAAGTTTTGTTTAACTGATTTCTTTGCTGTGCCAACTAACAGGTGGGACCCAGAAACCAGGTGACAATTTAACCAGTCAACAAAGTGCCACGTTGACTATGTGGCCGGTTAGTAGGGTGCAATACGGTGCTCTACGATGAGCTAGTGATTGCATAATCGCCGCAAAACTATATATAGTGACCGTAAAGAGCGTACTGTTACATACGTTGACCAACAGTGTATTTTTCTCATTTCAAATTAAGCCATATTAATCGGAAAGGACGCAGTATGGACTACTACTACTAGTACTAGTACTGCCTTGATGTGTCCCGTCAACTCGCCGAATGATGAGAAGCTTGCTTACTACGCCTCTCCCTCGCCCACGTGCACGGTGGTTCGTAGGACAAGGAGAGGGTTTTGACTACAACATCGTTCGCAGGACAAAGAGCCAAGTGCAAGGTTTTATCGGAGTTGTCGTCCTAGTAGGAGTGTACTAGTGCAACTATAGCGAATGATGCTACTGTATGATGCCGCCACGTCATGTATATCCAAAGCTGTGCCACCTTTTTTTCTCAAAGAGCGTGTTGGAGCCCATGCAACAACCACACAAGTTGCACGTACACATAACACATTTACTAGTAATAAATTCTAAAGGACAAACGCTAGTATGCCACACAAGTTCATCTCCAACTCATGTGATAAATTTGTGCACGACTAGTCTACATATATTCACAGCGCTACCGTTCACAATTACCGTACTCCACTTACTCGTTATAGATGGGCTACTTGTCCTCCTCCAGGTTCCAGTCCCAGGTGTTCTTCATGGATGGCACGATCCATAGCGGTGGGCAACGGGAATCATTGTCGCAGATTTCTAGTCCGGTTCCACACGATGGAGACTCATCCAAGCTGAATCGGCATAAATCGGGGATAGTGTGTCCCAGCATGTCATTCATCCGGCGGTGCGCACTGAAGACACAACCATGCTTCATGAACGGTAGGCCTTCCGTGTCGTGCACGGAAGGTGGCATCCGCTTCACAATGGGGGTAGCTGTCCCTGATGAAAAGCTAGTAATCTCCAAGAGTGTTCCTCGGCACCAACGTAGCATCACAGGGGTCGAACTCGGCGCCGTTCATCTGGTACACGCGGCATCCCAGATCTGGACACATGATGACGTACATAGTCAAGGTCCATGCATAATAATGTTGTGCTCAAATGTGGTGGTCAGTAATACTGTGCAGCAAATAGTACTACTCCGGTATAGAGGAAGTGAAATAACCAGCTTATTATATATATCCACTCTTGGCTACATGGATGAGATTGTAAGACATGGTAAAAAGTACTCCTACTAGTACTACAAAGTATACTACAAGTACAACAATGAAAGAGAAGGCGAGAGGGTTAAAAAATGGAATACCTGGGTAGATGGTGACGGTCCGATCGTGGTAGATTATGTGACCATGTTGCACATCCGTGGTACCATGGGTAACGACTGCTAAGATAGTTGATCCCAATATGCCAAAGTCAGCTACAAGGTTCCAAGTTAGACCAAATCGTGGATGCAAATGCACATCCAGGATCGGCGATCTTATTTTGATCGGGGGATGACTGGTCCTTGCAAATTAATGGAGTACTGTTAGGGATGCAAATGATGGTTTGTGCATTCCGTTTGTAATCTCCCGTACCGTAGGATGTCAACTAGATGAAAAAAGTCCCCTGGCTTGTCACCGTGAAGATGCGGCCTAGATGGTGCACAGCGTCTTTGAACGTGTAGGGCTACAAATCTGCTGCCGCCAACATGCGCTAGCCTCTGCCGTTACTGCCTCCTGCATTGATGGCAATCCTTATGTCGAACACCGCGATGAGATAGTAATTGTCGTAGCCGCGTGGCTTTGTCGGCGGGTCCGCAATTGCTATCTTCTTCAATCTCATGTAGGCATGATCATATGTATTCGTGCCCAGCCAGTCCGGAAGGACGATCCCAATGGTGGAGAAGGGGTCTACCGGAACGGCCGCACTGCCATGGATGTTGTGCAAAATCATGGTGGTATCCGGCCAGAGGTATGCAAGCCAATCTTCGTTGGCACCGACACAGACCTATATATAAGATGGTGGGCAGTGGAGAAATTACGGGATGGAAATGTAATAACTAAGTACTACATGATCAAACTCCATTACTGACCTGCTCATCGGACAAAATCCGACTACCTCTCAACGTCGTCAACTCTAGCGGAGTCAACGTGCAACCATGGCCAGGGAGCGGTGGATTGTTCAAAGAATTGTACCATAGAAGAACCTTCTCCTCGAGGACGCATGGAAGACCAACAAGCATGGCCTTTTCCCAAGCCTGTTTAAGCAGCGTCTTGAAAAAGTTGGTGCAGGAAGCACCGAGTCGTGCGGCGGTGAGGACATCAGAGCGGCGTGCAATTTCTCCCAGAGAATCGTCGTCCAAGGTCTCCCAGCCCCGACGAGGAGGAGAACCGCCTGGCGAATCCATGGGAGCAGCGACGAACTGCCTTCTCTTCGGGGGAGGGGAACTGGCGAGGAGGAGATACGAGCGTAGTAACCGCAGGGCGTCGTCCCTTACAACTATAGATCGTTCCTTAGTGAAGGGGTGAGGCTATTATTTACTACTCTAAATAATAGCACTAGTAAGAAATTTTTGGCACTAGGTAGTAGTTTTTGGTACCATGGAGTACTAGTACTAGCATTATGGAACGTTATGGGATTGCATTATACTGTAAATAATAGCACTAGTAAGAAATATTTGGCACTAGGTAGTTGTTTTTGGCGTGGATTAAGAAATTTTGGGTATGTTTTTGCCATTTTTTGTACACGGCAACTAGTGTCAAAAAACGTCGTACATTATGTGACGGAGGAGTACGTACTCGTACTGTAGCAGTACTAGTACTACTTTTCTCAACTAGTAGTGCGATGTACTGTACTTCTAGTCTAGTCTTGGATAGTGCACCAGTTTTGAACTCTTGAATCTCAGGGCCAAGGAGCTACAGTTGGAAGTGGAGGGTACTACTGTTCTCTAGAACCATCACTGTACTATCATTGCAGGGGAATTACACCTGCGTAGTGGCCTAGTGGGTACTCTCGGTGCTCTATTCAGCAGCTCCTCTCACATAGCTGGCCTACTCAGCAGCTCCTCTCATGCACACACTAGCAGCCTGTTTACATTTGAGTTATTTGATACAGCGAGACTAGCTTTTTAGCTTCCATTTGTGGAGGTGTAATGGATCTCATCGAACTTTGTTAGTAGTTCCTTCTTTATGAATGAGATGAAGCAAAGCTTTTGCCTCCGTTTCAAAAAAAAAGACGGCAAGAGAAATTTCTTTTATAGTAGAGCCGATAATGGAGTGAAGTCCATGCATGCAACGGCATAAGCTACAGAGTAGTAGTCGAGCACTTTACGTACAGAGCCATATTGCACAGTTCCCAATGCCCCGCCAGGCTTTTCCGGCCCCTCGGGCTTAATTGGGAGGCACTAGTTTAAATATGCTACTAGCTGGAAGCTGCAAGCGAGGTGCGGCTAGGGCAAGCACGCGAGCCACGGGATGCTGGGAAGGAAAACCCGTTCACGTGGCTAGGCTGTCCAGTGCACCCAGATTGTGGGGCCGCACGTCCGTTTGACTTCAAAACTCAAACTACCCATGTAAAATATTGGCTCGCAGTGAAGTGTAGTAGTACTATTTTTTTAAAGGACGCCATGCGTTCGGCCGGGATCGAACCCACAAAACAAGGTATACACTCCCACGACCACTAGTAGTACTCGTTGGAGTAAAACGCAACCTAGAATCGCCTTTTGTCGCTAGTAGTACGTACATTGTTCCTTACAAGAAACCCCTAAGAGCATGGTTAATAGTATAGCCAGCTGCTGGCTATAAGCCAGTGCCATGTCATCTACAGCCCATCTTATAGCCAACATGTAGTAGTAGTTTATTTCTTATAACCCGCTGACTCAGCTCTATTGTACTTGCTCTAATAATGCAAGAAACCACTAAAATGCCAAGAAACTACTACCACTTGCATACGTGGCAGACTTAAGATAAGACTACCTTATCAATCATTGTACATGCTCTTACCAACAAAAATCCTCGAGTGACCTCCTACCTCCGGCCCGTCCACCTAGTCATCCTCGGCCATGGGACGCAGCTACCGCCGTTGGCAGAAGGCGAGGTCAAAACCGCCGGCGGTGCGGAGCCCATGTTGCGGCAGCCCGGATGCCAGCTCTGTCCGGCGCTCGCAGCCGCTAGCTAGCCAAGATAGCTCCCTTCAGCTGCTTGTCTGCAAGGTTTGCTAGCTAGATTGGCAAGGCAGCGCGGCGGCTTACTCGCGCGCGCCGCGCTAAGGCCGGCCATCTGGCTCGAGCGAAGGCCAGCGCGGCGGCTTGCTCGCTCGTGAGTCATGCTCGGGCCAGCCTGTCAACCCGTGCGGAGGCCAGCGCGGCGTCCGGCCCGTCCGGCAGAGCGGCGGCCAACTCGCTCATCACCGGTGCCACCAACGAACACGCATCTGTACTGTTTGAAGTAATGTTCAGGAAAAATAATGATTTGAGGGGGAATAACAGGATAGAAGGTCAGATGTGGGTCCCTCGTGTCAACGGTCAAACAAAATGTGTTGGTTTAAGCTGCCTCGTCAACACGGACATGTGGGCCAACCCTGTCATAAATGGGTTTAAACGAACCTAATCGGTACGAGTACTAGGTATTTTTTGGCGTGGATTAAGAAATTTTGGGTATGCTTTTGCTATTTTTTGTACAATAGATTCCTCCTAGGGCTGGTTGAAAGTGGTAGTATTTTGTTAAATACTCTACATATTGTAAGTAGGAGTGAAAGTTAAGCTTTGGAAGCCAATAAGCAAGGCTAGTTACATAATGCATATGTGTACGTGATTGAAAGTAAATATCAACCATGAGTGACTAATATCTTGATGGAAAACTTGAAACTATGGAATACTAGGAAAAGAAATGCATGGTTGGAAATACTAGCAATTTTCATGTCCATTGCAACGAATCATAATTAGAATAATACTTATTCACAAACTTGGTACAAAACACTCTAATTTTGATATACATATGTCACTAGAGATATATTATGTTTCAATTACAATATATTCCTTGGGCTGTTTTGGTGAGGTCAGGGAGGGATGTGGTTGGTTTTAAGATACTAATTATGGGTTTTTCTGTAAATTGGTAGACAAGTGGGATGTTGGTGAGAAAAGGCAACAACTTACCTCACAATCGTTAGATGTAGATCTAATGGTCAGAAACGACGGATGGCAGACACACCAGCATCACCAACTTAGTCTTGTGTAGGAGTACTAGCAAGATCCGTGCATTGCACAGAACATCAAGATGCATTTTTTTATAAAACACTTGTTGTGATTGACCCTTGCGGGAGTAATCCCATGTGTAAAAACTAATGATATCTCGAGAAATATGAGATAAGGTGAAGAGGAGTGGGGTGTGGTGGTGGTTGGTGGTCGAACTGAGCGGAGGCATGGGGATTAACGACGCCGGCAGCGGCCACCAGGGCAGTTTGGGCCAGAGGCTTCCTTTTTAATTGCTCAACAATGAAGTTTGTTGGAGATAAGGATGAACGAGGGAAGGCCTTGTCTGCAAATGTGGAGAGGGGTGCGGGTATCTTTTAGTTTAATTTCCATCCATCAGATATAGATCGGACGGTCTATATTGCAAGATGGCACACGTACCATCATCACCAACTCAGTTTTTTATAAGAGAAGAAATATAAGTATGGAGATACAAACGTATTATCGATACTTTCTTCCGTAAAGTAGCATCTACATTATATTCAACGCCTTAGCATGTGGGGCCTTAGCACAATGACTTCTTGACTGTCTAAAACGAAGATTTTCCCGTCGCCGACAAGGAGGGGGTGACGGCTTGCTCTAGTCCTAGTAGTCATACTAGTAGTCATAGTAGTCATACTAGGTGGTCTAAGCACATGTAGATTTATTCTTCTTCACGCCTCATGTTCGCCGTACTGCCACGACTGTTCATGAATAGACGGTAAGTTATTCACGGGGAAACCCTTGTTGAGCGTGTTTGCGAGAGAGAGAGAGAGAGAGAGAGAGAGAGTGCGTGTGTGATATGTTAGAGACTGAGGCAATGATAACAGATTCTTTCTGTCTATGTGTGTGGAGGATAGAGAGAGACATGTACATGGGGCTTTGTGTTGTGTAACGTGGAGACACATATACATAATTAGAGAGTGAGTGTGTGAGATACACATGCGGACATGAGGAGAGATGAGGATCCAGGTAAATGGGTGTTTGTGCATGTCTATGTGTGTTTGTGCATGTGTTTGTGTGTTAGAGGGAGAGAGTGTATGTGGAGTAGAGAGGCCACTGATGATGTAAACCTAGTATAAGGGAAGGGGGAATGGTGTGACATGTGTAGTAGCGAGATAGTGCGGGTGCGGGCGGGGGGAGCAGACTATTTGGAAGAGACATCGAGTGTGTGTGTGGGAGAGGGGTGTGAGAGCGAGAGAAAGATATAGCTAGCGACGGAGAGAGAGAGAGAGAGAGAGAGGAAGAGAGGGGGCAAGAGGGGTCGTTTGTGTCCATAAATGGCGTATAGATAGGGACACAATGTTGATGTTGCCCGAAATTGGCCTATGAATGGAGACGCAAGGGAAGCGAGTCATCGTGTGTGTGATAGGGACTTCATGAGAGATCCAGAATAGATGGTGTAGAGAACAATGTGCGAAATCGAGAACGATTATACATTAGGGAGATATGCAAAGAGTCACGACATATATGTATACAAGGAAGGAGCTGGGGCGGGTCCGCGTGTGGGAGAGATAGAAAGAGGAGAGTGGTGCACAAGGAGACAAAGTGTGCTTGTTTGCAGTGGGGGTGGTGTGTGAGGTGAGTGCGCGAGAACCACATAACTAGGGAGATAGACATTTGGGGGCGACGCTTTGTGTGTATGGGAAATATACACTCTACATTGTGCGTGTGCTTGGGTAAGAGAGATAGTGGGAGACCTAGAGAGTGAGGGAAGAGATGTGTGCATGCCCGAGAGACAAAATGATAGAGACCTATGTTGGGATCCGGACTTTACAAGAGAGAGGGGTGTTAATATGCACGTGTGTTGGTGTTTGGGGGAGAGAACGACTTCTGTGTGTGTGTGTGTGGTGGGGGGGGGGGTTGACTTCAGATAAAGAGTGAGGTGTCTATATTTGAGGGACTTTAGTGTAATTGAGATATTGTGCACTCATGGTTGATCAATTTGTTTCACAGTTTGTACTATGAGATAACGATACTTTTGAACATGCACGATATACCTTGATGTACCAGAATTACAAACATAAGATTGGAATTTTGGAATTTGACTCCATCATTAGCTTTTGTAATTCATTTAAACGGAGGTACATTTTTAAGCCGGGATTTCGTGATTTCAAATTCATATATCAAACCTAGAGATATACACATATGGGCATGTTCAAACTTTATAATCATCCACTTTATTCATACACATACACATTTTTGCTTTTGTCATCATATTTAGGATAAACACATTTGGAATTTCATTTGAATTGGACCGTGTGATGGTATTTTCTTGTAATAGCTCAATGATCCATATTTGAATTGAATGGACAATCTAAGTTTCGAGTTGGAGACATTGATTTTCAAAACTTGCACATTTTTTTGCGAAAAAACAAACAAATTGTCGGCCATGATATCATAGTCGGCCGTACGAGAGCAGAATACTTATAATTTTAGGCGCCAAAAGCTTTCAAACTTCCCGCTCACATCGAAATATCACGCGCCCAAAAGTTTAGCCCTGCAATATTCCTGTTTTACCCCTGCCACATGAACGGAAAAGGGCTGCTTTGGTAACTCCATTGTTTTCCCCTCTTTGCCCCCAACATTCTTTCCCAGAGCCCCTCCCCTTCCCCTCCCCGACCCCCCCGCCAACCACGGCAAGCCGCCGAATCTAGTCCTCCACCGCAGCGGTGGACCTCACACCCTGCCGGATCTACCTTCCGCACCATGGAACCCCCAACTGCCAACTCACCACTTCACCGGAGCCGCTGCAGCGACTGGCTTGTCCACCGCTCCAGATCTCCTTGACCGCCATCATGGTCCACCACACCGGATCTGCTTAGCCGGCGCCCTCGTCCACCACAGTGTAGGCCCTTCACTGACTCCCTCGTCTGCCCCTTCGCTGGCCCTTCATATAAGCCCTTGTCCACCGCAACAGATCCACCTCACCGAAAGCACTGTACAACGCGCCCGCCGAAGCCTTCATCCACTCCACCGTACCCGCTCCACGGATGCCATATTCAACTCCACCGGCCCTGCTTTACCGACGCCGCAGCCTCATCAGGATATTTTTATTTGTACTCCTTCAGTTTTTATCTTTATCATGCAACTGTTCACTTACCATAGATGAGCTTTCTTGTTTGTTGACAGGCGCCACAACCGTAGCACCGAAGCCGCTTCAGCGACGGCGACAGCTGGCCCAAACTCAACCGCAACATGAGCACCATCGATGATCCTTAGCTATCAAGTATGACAATGATACCCATACGCTGCCGAGAATCAGGTACTATTATCCAACGGCCGGCGCCTACGTTCACTTTCCTAGCATAAGCACCGCACCTTTAATTTCTTCAGGGCATCATTTAGTTTTTCATGAGACGCGTTATTCTGCTTGCACCTGTAGGGCCATACTTCTGGCAGTGAACATGTTACATGTGCTAAATTACATACCAGTGCACATATAGTTAATATGCTTTAGTTTTGTTCTGATGCCACCTGTTGGTTCCATCAGACTGCTTAATGTTCTCTATGCTTAATTACACATCAGCAAACTAGCATGTGATTCTGCTGCTTTTTGTTTGTTTTACCCTACATTTTCTGATGCTAGCTATTACATCACTGCTCCGAGCCTCTGTTCATTACTTGTTTGTGTGTTCTTGATCTTCCCAAGTTGCATGACTAATTTGATGCTTCTATTAATTATGGAGCTGCCAACCCCATCAAGCAAAATATTTGTTCTTTTGGGGCTGGCACCTCGAACAAGCATAAAAATAGAGGGAAGCAAATATACTCCCTCCGATTATATTTACTCTGCACATGACTCTTGACCCGCATACCAAGGAGGGCACTGGTTTAATTTTTCTGGACTAATTTGCCAATTAATTAGGGCAGAGGCGGATGGGGCGGGGCACAAAAGGAAACCAACGCTAGGAATTGGCAACGCGCAGACTAATACCAGAAAACTAAGAAAAAGTTATACACAAAGTAAAAATAATCGGAGGGAGTATTGTCATGTATGCACACACCCTTCTTTCATTAGTTTAGATGAACCATTGATGATCAATTCGGACCAGTGCATGCGATTAAAATTAATTTTACCTAAATAGATGGTGCAGAATAAACTACAACAACTAGATTTGCAACCACGGGATGCTGACGATATCTTCAAAGAACATTGCAACAGCAGCTAGGCTTCACAGCAACATATGGTAAGCCAGTGTGTTTTAGTACATGTGAAATGTAATGCGAGTGGGCTTCTTTTTTGGCTTGTGCCCTCAACATGTAATCCTACCGAATTACAAATAGTTCAGTTGTTTGCTTTGCTGTATTGCTTGATTCGAATGCTTATTTTTTGTTACGCTATACCTGAGTTGGCCAATATGTCAGCAGTGCCTGTTGTACTATCGTAAAGAAATGCATGCCTATTTCATTTGAGTCCTTAACTTTTCCTCTCAACTTCATCACAAGACTGTCTTCATAGTTTGTATGAGGCCACACTGTTAAGTGCTTCCTCAGATTATTTCAACTGCTTAGATGCCTTGGCAACTTAAATATAGTGGTTGTACACTCCCTTTCAACTAGGGATGTCAACTGGGTCCGGTTTAATCCCGATTAAAGTCCACTAGTGGTATGATAGTTCAAAAGAGTTTTTGTTTTTTTGAGGAAAATGAACTAGGGAGGTAGCAAAAACTAACTAGATGGGACTGGCGGATCTCGTTTATTTTCCACTTACATCCCTAGTTTCATCTTACCATTTTAATATCTTTTCGGCTGATGCTGCTTCGAACCATTTAAATATTGTTTGCCATGCTCGGCAATAATTCGTCTGTCGTTTACCATGTAAGCTTACTGCCTGGATCATACGATAACTATCTCTTACTGATGTACAGCGGAAACCTTTCAGGATGCCATTCACACTAGGACACAATGTACAACCCCAGAGTCTATTTGTGGAAGCAGTGCGCCATCCATGTTACCAGATGGTAGCAGTTCAGAGGCAACACCACCGGAGTGCAGTCTGAGCACAGATATTATAGTGCTTGAGGCTCTACTAGAGGCAGAAAGAGATGGTGTCGCTGCCATGAATGAGGTAATATTTATCTTGAGGGTGGAAATTATGGAATTAGCGGCATGCATTATGCAAGCAACCCAAGAATTGGAGGAAGTAAGAATTTTGCATTTGAAGACGGAGGAGGTCCTAATGTTTCTGCTATCTAAAGCGCAAGATAATCCCGGTTCTTCTTTAGATACCAGTTGAAATTTTCATTAGATTATTGTACTTGCATGTTGTGTCATGTATGTGAATGGATTATGTTGCAAGACCCCCTATGTTGTCCATGTGTTGTAATGATTCGAATTTTTTAGGCAAGGTAATCCTCAGTACTTGTATGGTTGACATAAGGTGAACTATTTGTCGTGTGAGCATATTGTATTGGATGAAATAATTGTTTGACTCAGAGTGTATCCAACCTACTGAATTCGAAGATCACGGCATTTCTAAATCATAATCATATATAAAGGTGGAATAAATCTTTATTGTGGTTTTGAAGAAATAAATAACAAAACGTATAATTATCTGTGGATATTCGTAATCGAATACAAGTTGGATTTGAATTTAGTTTGCCAGGTCCCAGGGAAAACGTGAACGCTAATTATCCCAAGTTTTGAATGAAGCAGCTAAACACCCACTATAATTTGTGGGCTGCTCGAAGAAAGTGTTTGCGAGATGGAAATTACTGTCTACCCCTGACAATTGACATCCTTATTGACAGATTTACACTGCTGTCGATAGGGGTAGACTAGTAACTTCAATCAGACGTGACACGATGGCCTCTGAGCCCATTCAGACACGGTGGGTGCCAAACGTGGGCGGCAAAACACATTTGATTCAAGCTCGTCCGAAAGACATGTGTCTCTTCCTCCATTTCCCCATTCATACACGGTGGGCAGCAAAACAAACTCTCCTCGTCCGAAATCGATGTAGGCTTATATTTAAAATAGGGGCAGATGTGTAACTTCCATCAGACGTGACACAACCGTCCTACCTGTCAGCCCCGTTCATATACCGTGGGCGCCAACCGTGGGCGGAAAAACACCCTCTCCTCGCCCGAAATCGATGTAGGCTAATATTTTAAATAGGGGGCAGATGTGTAACTTCCATCAGACGTGACACAACCGCCCTACCTGTCAGCCCCGTTCATACACCATGGGCGCCAATCGTGGGCGGCAAAACACCCTCTCCTTGCCCGAAATAGTTACCGGCAAATATTTGGGAGATGCGAGATTACCGTCCTATCCCCAACCGACGCGATGTCTGAAATTTTAAATGGGGGATAAGTTCGTAATTTTCCCCCATTTCAGAGAAGCGCGTCCCAAAGTTTGAGATCCCCCTCCCCTCCATTTCCCCATTCATACACCATCGGCGCCACGACAACCTCCGCACTGCTGCCAGCCTCCTCCGTCCGCCGCCCCATCCTCCACCTTGCCGGAGCCGCTACCCCTACCCCGTCGTCCACTGCAAGAGATGGACGTCTCTCATCCACTGCGCTGGACCAGGATCCTTTCATCGCCTCCTCTCGCTTAATCGGCGTCGTCGTCCACCTTGCAGTTGCCGCTCCGATGACCGCCTTGTCCACGGCAACAGGATATATCCCCCGACCCGGCCGTCTGCCGTATAAAGTCTTCTTCCCCGCCACCGACAACCATCGCACCCGCAGCACCCTCAACATGTCAGCATAGGCCTACACAGCGTCGCAAGAGAGGTGGTACTCTTCCATATGTGCTTAAGTTATTGATCTCACCCGGAAAATAGATCGTAATTTGTTTGTACCAAATCGTAGTGGCTAGTTGAAAGCAAACATTGGTTGCGAAGTAGCTTTGTCCGGTTTGCACCTTCAGATCCGCCATGGTACGGGCACTATACTCGTAGAGCTTATGGTTTCCCCCCTTTATATTCACTACCATCATCGTAGGTGCTTCGTGTCGTACTAGCACTACTCCTCAAGACCTCAACCCAGAGCTTACGTGTTGAAATACGAATCTGATATGATGCTCATATCACTAAAACAGAGAACGTTTAATTGGTCGCCTAATGTTCCTATATTCATTTCAAAAAGCATGTGCGCCACCCACTGGTCCAGCTAGTTCCACTTTCCTGATTTTTCTCTTGATGCTTAGGGTTTTCCCCTTTTATCTACTCTACTATGATATGTGTAGGTGCTTTCTGTCGTACTAGCATTACTCCACCTTTCAAGCTAAACAACACAACACTCAGAATTCGAAAGCTTAGTTGTTCAAATATGATTGTGATATGATACTGATATTAGTTAACCGACACATTTAATTGGTTAGCTAAAGGTCCCACTTGAGTTTCCAAATGCATGTCGCGACATATAGAGAGACAACATAATTGCATTTCTTTATCACTTGTTGACTGTACTTTCTTGTCCATACCAAATCTTAGTTGTTATTTCAAAGCAAACATCGGTTGCTAACTACCCTTTGCGCGGTTTGCAGCTTCAGATCTGCCATCCCACTGCCTCGGTCAACACTGTACTCATCATGCTTATGTTTTCCCCATTTTATGATGACCACAATCAGCCTACGTGGTTTGTGTCGTAATAGCACTGCTCCACCCATCGAGCTAAACAAGCTTAGTTGTACAAATTCATATCTGATTTTATTGCTGATATTAGTAAAACTGAGAGATGTTTAATTGGTTAGCTAAATGTTCCTACTTTAGTTTCGAAATGCATGGGAGCCACATATGGAGAGACAAGAAAGAATAGTATTTCTCTGTGCGCTCTAGTTCATCATGGGTGGCCAACCGACATTGTATTAAAAGCCTTGTAATATCTTCAATCTGCTTGCTCTTCTGCTCTTCTTTAAGATGATACTCTTCTCTTGCGGTCGACTGGTCAGGTCGAGTTGTTCTCCCTTAGTATATTTTGAATCTGTCAGGTCAGGTCGACTTGTTCTTCTTTACTATATGTTGAAGCTATCATCTGCGAAGTGTCATCACTTCTGGAGCTCTCATATTTTGAGTAGTAGGCCACATTATATTAATGCACACAACAAATTATAGCACGCATGGCATCTTTTAAAAGAATTGCAGAGATAGCACAAAGGGGTTTACAGGGAGGCAATATTGGATTAGAATCACTTCTGCATTACAAAGAAAATCTCACTTGTTTTTATGTTTTCATGCATGTCAGATATTGAACATTATGAAAATGAATATGAGAATGGGCGCATGAGAGGAATATTGCAGAATGATCCACTGCATAACAAACTTGGCATGGTGGAGGATGGCCTATCTTATTCACCCATCAAGGTGCTTGCTCTAACTTTGCAAAGTTGTATTAGTCGCACATATTTTTCTTTTGACCTATTGCATTACTTCTACTTTGTTACACCATCTGCTTATTTTAAGCATCATATATGAGTATATGCCATACCTATCCATTTTCTGTACCTATTCCATGTGTCGTCACACTATGTTTTTTCAGTCAAATGTTGTTCTTTCGTAATAGGTGTCCAAAAGGAAGAGGGTGAGTGCAGGTCGTCAAGGAGTACAAACTAGGTATTTGGAAAAGGTAGTGATACCTGTTAAATCCGATAGATCAGCTGCCACAGAAACACAGGCCCAACTGTACCACACTTTACCCCTACTCCAGTGGCCAAACCCCTATTAGAACTATTGGGAGCCCAGCGTCAGGTACTGTCTGTGATATCAATTCAAAATTTGAACTCCTAAATTTCTGCTTTTGCCTTACCTTCTCTCTTGTATGAAAACTAATTTCAGATGAATCTCCTTGCTCAAAGGATCATACGATCTCAAAACAATAATGGGCTCTACATTGTTCTTGTCAGTACCTCTCTACCTTTTGCCTTGTAACACTGTACTTAATTAATTGCTATTTGATTATGTATCATCAGTCTGCACCTGAGCTTCATTATCCTCTGTTTCTTCCAATATTTTTTGATCTATATTTACTCTTTGCAAAATGTAGAATAATGGCAACGCTTATAAATAATTTTCTTTGGGGAATTTATTGAATTATCCTTCCATGAACATGGGGAAGGGCTTTGTCCAGCCCGTGTTAACATGTAATGTAAGTTCATCCTTCTCAAGCCTTCAAACTTTGTTCTAGTATAGATTTGGATAGGCATCATTTCCTCCACTGTTGTTTGCTTTGTTGTTTACATCTGATTGGATGTTTGCAACAACTACCAGTTTCAAATTGTAGTTGTAAAAACATGTTCCTTATGCAGAACAGATCCATTTATTTGCTTATATAATTGTGAAACCTGTTACATGTCTCCTTGTTTCTCTTTCAGACTCGTATCTCTTATGCCAGGCAGAACTTTAGGGAAGATAGTGAGCCAAACCATCTTGAGGAGAGCGAGATGACCCCAAGGTCCTGTCTTGATGAAGACAGTGAGTTGAAGCTACTCACCAGTAGGTGTGAGACAACCTCTGTGCAGTTGCTGCCTCAATCAGTTTGACTTCTTCAGTCTCAACTTAAAGCGAAAAGGCTTGCTTCAGCTCAGCTCTGACTTGAAGTCAAAGATGCAATGAAGATGTCAGAGGACTGCCATGCGCACCATCATGCCTTAAATCTAGTGTTGATGCATCTATCGTTGACACAACTAAGGTCTACTCATCTTCTTCAGCTGTTTGGGGGGCGACCTGGCCAGGCCTAGTACCTTCTGAAGTGCTCTTAGTTTTGTATATTCTTTTGTCAGCACGTTTATTTGCACTGGTGGCGAACTTTGATGCCTAGTGGATGTAATATGTGTGATAGCCGCGATAGCCTAGCGTAAGTTGCTTGCTTATCTATTTCCTTGTTGTCTTGTTTATTTGTTTGCTTCTAGTCATTGCAGTTCTTTTTCCGCGTTTGCTAGTGGCTGCAATAACCTATTTTTTAAAACTAGGCCACAATAACCATGGGCTAATATTTACTGTAGTGACACTGGGCCTCCTATGGGCCGTAGAAACAGTGGGCCTTCTACGGGCCATAGAAACAATGGGCCTTCTACGGGCCGTAGAAACAATGGGCCTTCTACGGGCCGTATCATCAATGGGCCTTATACGGGCAGTATGATCGATGGCCAAACATGGGCCAATAAACGGCCGCATTATGGCCGTAAACGGGCTAGAGTTGGAATCGTCCGTTCATGGGCCGACCATAACGGGCCATCGTTAAGAGGCCGTATTTGATGACGCTATGAAAACGGCCCAATGTATTAACGGACCACAAATAGGCCGACTGTAACCATGGGCTGATTTTGGCCCACAAGCAGAAAATGACAGTAACGGGCCGTAAGTAAACGAATGCTGGAAATGAGCCCAAGAATAAATGGGCTCTGAGAAGGCGGAAAGATAACATGTGCTGGAAACGGCCCAACGGAATAACGGGCCGTTAATGGGTATAAAGTGATACACTATTCATTACGGGCCAGTTTCACAATGGGCCGTTAATGGGTGTAAAGTGATACACTATTCATTACGGGCAGTTTCACCACGGGCCGTTAATAGGCCAAGAGTTACATTGGGCCTCATATGGGCTGAAAGACGTCATGGGCCATACATGGGCCAGAAGTGAAAACGGACTGGAATCATATTGGGTGGCCCAGATGACGCTACTGGGCCTAATTCGGATAGGGCGTAACGGGCCTTGGGTTAGCGGGCTGTAAATGGGCTATATGCGAACAGGCCGTTAACAGGCTTTACATGGGCCGGCCCGCCACGATTGACCAAGTCAAACGGGCAGACCTTTTCATAGGAGTGGGCCTATGTTGGGCTGTGCCACGTGTCTACGTATCATAGGCGCCTATCTGACCCACTGACGAGCTAACACATGTTTCGTCCGGCCAATAAGAATTTTACACGTGAAAATTTCCCATTGGTCGGGGCTGTTAATGGGTTATCGGATCCAAAACCCGACCCGATAGCTTAACGGCGTTCCGTATGGTGGATGCCACGTGTCGGTCACCCTTGACAAAAGCACTTCTTTGACGCGCGATTTATCGTCATGGAAGTGGACACTTCTGTGATGATAATTTTGGTAATGTCATGGAACACTTCTACGACAGCACAAGTATGACTATCTTGATTCTGTCATAAATTTGTCATGGATGTACATGCATGACAAAAAACGCGACCTACTGTGACAAACACGTATCATGACGGAAGTGTATTTTTTTGTAGTGCATGTAGTCCCATTGTACAAACAATGTTTTTCTGAATTAATCAAGGATGTATTTATACTTTTTCCCGAAAGTACTATGATGCCTCATGTGTGGCCGTTTATGTATATATGTATATAACCTGAAAGTTTGCAGTCGTCGGCTTCCGCCCCCCACGCATATAATGCGGGGGTGTTCGCAAAAGATGCATATCCACACTTGATCCAACGTCTTGGTCCGCTAAGGTGGTGATAGCGTAGCGAACGAGGCAATCAGACTATATTGCTTTAACACTTTCACTTAGCCATAGGAGTTTGACAGTGTGGCTACTATATAGCCCATGGTACTTCTGTGCTCGTCCGAATACGGGGCGCGTACGTACATGACCGGGAAACGGCCCTTCATTAATGCGGAGGAATCCCGAAGATTCCGATCAGTCATCGAGTGGTTGACCAGTCTCTTGCTATATCATGACAGTCAGTTTTCGGCTTTCCCTACTAAGGTGCTCATCCAGATGAACCAGGGCACAATCGCAGTAGTTCTCCCAGTGCTACCTTAGCCGATATAACGGAACGTAAGGTACCAAAATGTGGGAGCCGGGCAAACCCAACATTTGACAAAAGACATGATTCATAGCTCATGCATATAGGGCCAAACTCGCGACGCCAAACACTCCCTAAGGTGTTTGGTCTTTATAACATATATCCGGCTAAACAATGCCCTTTATAAGAAACCCCATGTGTTCAGGTACGTGCAAAATCCTGGCGTGGCCACATGCCAATAACGCCGGCATCCTTCTTGGTTGTGTGAAGTATCTGGAGGATGTGAGCAACAAGAGACAATAAAAAACGTTTACGCAGGGTGTCGGTGTCAAAACCGGCGGATCACGGGTAGGGGGTCCCAAACTGTGCGTCTAAGGCGGATGGTTATAGGAGGCACGGGACACGATGTTTTACCCAGGTTCGGGCCCTCTTGATGGAGGTAAAACCCTACGTCCTCCTTGATTAATATTGATGATATGGGTAGTACAAGAGTAGATCTACCACGAGATCGGAGAGGCTAAACCCTAAAAGCTAGCCTATGGTATGATTGTCTGTTGTCCTACGGACTAAAACCCTCTGGTTTATATAGACACCAGAAAGGGGTAGGGTTACATAAGGTCGGTTACAAAGGAGGAGATATCCATATCCGTACTACCTAGCTTGCCTTCCACGCCAAGTAGAGTCCCATCCGGAGATTAAAGTCCTGAAAGAGAAAAATAACGAAGCGGGAAGCCCCTAGTGCGGTTTAAGCCGCATATTGGGGCGTGCCATAGTTGTGCCCCCCTCCCTGCCTGTGCCCATGGTATTTTTAATGCGTAATTATGTATGCGTGGCACAAATTTCGCCGTTTGTCTTGGGCCGGGGTGGGGGCCGCATTGCTAGGCGAGTTCAGATCGTGCCAGGTGGTCTAGTTGCCGATTACTCCGAGCGTGCTTGAAGGTGTCCGGGTCTTGAAACGCCGAACTGGTGGATTGCCTTGAGAGGCTGCTTTGCGCTTCTGCTGCGAGGGCCGCAGTGTGCTACTCCGTGCGGAGAGAGCGCTCTGTGTTTCCGTTAACTGTGATGACCCCCCGAGGTCCTGGCATCTTGAGCTTAAGGTATGCACAATGTGGTACCGCATTGAATCTTGCAAATGTGGTTCGCCCGAGCAGTGCATGATAGCCACCGCGGAACGGGACTATATCGAAGATTAATTCTTCACTTCAGAAGTTATCCGGGGATCCGAAGACCACTTCCAGTGTAATTGAGCCTGTGCAATGGGCCTCTACACCTGGAATGACGCCTTTAAAGGTTGTTTTTGTGTCTTTGATCCTTGAGGGGTCTATACCCATTTTGCGCACTGTGTCCTGATAAAGCAGGTTCAGGCTGCTGCCTCCATCCATAAGGACTCGAGTGAGGTGAAATCCGTCAATGATTGGGTCTAGGACTAGTGCGGCAAATCCGCCATGACAGATACTAGTGGGATGGTCCCTGCGATCGAAGGTGATCGGACAGGAGGACCATGGGTTGAACTTTGGGGAGACTGGCTCCAACGCATATACGTCCCTGAGCGCACGCTTCCGCTCCCTCTTGGGGACGTGGGTTGCGTATATCATTTTCAGCATCCGCACTTGTGGGGGGAACCTCTTCTGTCCTTCGGTGTTCGGCTGCCGGGGCTCTTCCTCCTCATCGCTATGTGGCCCCTTTTCTTTGTTTTCGGCAATCAAATTGCCGGCCTACTTGAATACCCAACAATCCCTGTTGGTGTGGTTGGCTGGCTTGTCGGGTGTACCATGTATTTGACACGAGCAATCGAGTATACGGTCCAAACTGGACGGGCATGGAGTGCTTCTTTTGAATGGCTTTTTCCGTTGACCGGGTTTAGAGCCTTAGAATCCGGCATTGACTGCCGTATCCTCGGTATTGTCGTTGTTAATGCGATGTGACCAGCTATTGCCGTCCTTGGTATCTGAAGTACCATGGTTCTTTGATATGTTATTACTGCGAGCCAGCCAGCTATCTTCTCTCGCACAAAAGCGGGTCATGAGTGTCGTGAGGGATGCCATAGATTTCGGCTTTTCTTGACCAAGGTGCCAGACTAGACACTCGTCGCAGATATTGTGTTTGAAAGCTTCTAGGGCCTCTGCATCCGGACAGTCGACGATTTGATTTTTCTTTGTTAGGAATCGAGTCCAGAATTGTCTGGCCGATTCTTTTGGCTGCTGAATTATGTGGCTTAAGTCATCGGCATCTGGTGGTCGCACATAAGTGCCCTGAAAGTTGTCGAGGAATGCGACCTCCAGATCTTCCCAACAGCTAATGGACTCTGCTGGCAGGCTGTTATGCCAATGCCGCGCTGGTCCTTTGAGCTTTTGTGGGAGGTATTTGATGGCGTGCAAGTCATCACCGCGGGCCATGTGGATGTGGAGGAGGAAATCCTCGATCCATACCGCAGGATCTGTTGTGTCGTCGTATGATTATATATTTACAGGTTTGAAACCCTTTGGGATTTGATTATCCATGACTTCGTTTGTGAAGCATAAGGGGTGTGCGGCGCCTCTTTATTGGGCTATATCACGACGCAACTCGAATGGGTGTTGCCCGCTGTGTTCGGCCCGGCCAGATTTACTTTTACTGTATCCGGCGTGACGTTTATCGTCTTTCATAGTGGCGCGCCCTTGTGATCCGTAGATCGATCTTGCATGTTTTTCTTTGTCCTCCAATGCGTCTTGTAGGTCTGGCGTATTTCCCCATGCCTTTTTATTTGAATGGCGTCGGGGTGTAGGCTGAGTTTTTGGCTGGAATGCCTCTCTATCGCGGCCACGAGGTGGACGATCAGCCGCGTCATACGCTTCTTCCTCCAGGCGGGGTAGCAACCTGCATTTTGGGTAACTCTTCGAGGGGAGCTCGAGTTTATATTCCTCGGCGGCGAGGACTTCAGTCCATCTGTCAGCTAGCAGATCTTGATCAGCTTGAAGCTACTGCTGCTTTTTCTTAAGGCTATTTGCCATGGCTATAAGCCGGCGCTTGAAGCGCTCTTGGTCGACGGGATCCTCTGGCATGACGAATTCGTCATCGTCGAGGCTTGCCTCGTCTTCGGAGGGGGGCATGTAATTATCATCCTCCGCCTCTCTATCTGCCGCTCTCTCAGGAGGGCTGGCTCCTCCATCCACCTGCTCTAAATCTTGCTGGAGGGGATTGTTGTTGTCTTCGGCACTATCCGGAGTGTTATTATCTCTTGTGCCGGTATCACCACTTTTGCTTTGGCGGGACTTAGAGCGGCGCCGCTGACGTCGGCGCTTGGGTTGCTTCTTGGAGGGGTCATCCTCCGTTGTCTCGTCGCCGTTGCCTTCTTTGGTTGTGTCCACCATGTATATATCGTATGATGAGGTGGCTGTCCAGTGCCCTGTGGGTAGTGGTTCCTCTTCGTCTCCTGCATCGTCATCCAAACCGTCGATGTCTTCGGAGTCGAAGTCGAGCATGTTGGTTAAGTCATCGACAGTGGCTACTAAGTGGGTGGTGGGTGGGCCATGAATTTCTTCGTCGTCCGCATCCCAATCCTGCCGGACATAGTTCGGCCAGGATCCTCCTGACAAGGAGAGAGACCTTAATGAGTTGAGTATGTCGCCAAAGGGCGAGTGCTGAAAAATTTCTGCGGAGGTAAACTCCATGATCGGCGCCCAATCAGATTCGCTAGGAACGGGCGCAGGCGGTTTGGAGTCCGTGGCTGGAGAAGGATCCTACAGTTTGACAACACGGCTCTCGTGCAGGGTAAGTTTGATGTTCGGCTCGATCGCCGCTGAGGGTTAGGCCTCCGTGGCGGGGTCCATCCACCCGTCCATGGACGGCGCAACTGGCTCTGAATTGAAGGTCGGAGCGGCTTCCTGTGCGATCTCCTGAACACTGTCTGATGGTAGAGCTAAATCGTACTCATCATGACCGTGTGACGCACAAGGCAGAGGCTCAAATCCGTCTAAGATCAAGTCTCCGCGAATATCGGCCGTGTAGTTTAAGCTTCCAAACCTAACCTGGTGGCCAGGGGCGTAACTCTCGATCTGCTCTACATGGCCAAGCGAGTTGGCCCGCAGTGCGAAACCGCCGGACACAAAGATCTGTCTGGGAGAAAAGTCTCACCCTGGACTGCATCGCTATCGATGATCGTAGGAGCAATCAAGCCGAACGGCGACGACACAGAGGAACTCTCAATGAAAGCACCAATGTCGGTGTCAAAACCGGCAGATCTCGGGTAGGGGGTCTCGAACTGTGCGTGTAAGGCAGATGGTTAGAGGAGGCAGGGGACACGATGTTTTACCCAGGTTCGGGCCCTCTTGATGGAGGTAAAAACCTACGTCCTGCTTGATTAATATTGATGATATGGATAGTACAAGAGTAGATCTACCACAAGATCGGAGAGGCTAAACCCTAAAAGCTAGCCTATGGTATGATTGTCTGTTGTCCTACGGACTAAAACCCTCCGGTTTATATAGACACCGGAAAGGGCTAGGGTTACATAAGGTCGGTTACAAAGGAGGAGATATCCATATCCGTATTGCCTAGCTTGCCTTCCACGCCAAGTAGAGTCCCATCCGGACACGAGACGGAGTCTTCAATCTTGTATCTTCATAGACTAACAGTCCGACCAAAAGATATAGTCCGGCTGTCTGGAGACCCCCTAATCCAGGACTCCCTCACAGGGTCTTAATCTAAAAAGAAACCTTTGGGCGGGTCCCTGCTGCACATCTGCGCCTGTGTCTCCGTTGTGTCGTGTCCTGGACGGGTGTACACGATTGTCATCTGCAATAGGAAAGAACTTAGGTGAAAGTTGCCGTGCCAAAAAGAAGAATGAATTATCAAAATTCCAGAGAAGCCTGGTTGAGGTGGGCTGGCCCTGATTACATGCGGGAAGCCCCTGGTATCATTTTATGAGGGTTCGAAAACCAATCTCATGCATGTATGAGGGAACGCCGGACTCATCCAACCGTGTCCGTGGTCTTGACGACCTGCCATTTTTTTGGTTGGTGAGGCCGTCTAGTGTGCAGCTGTTAGAGTAGCCGCGTCCTCTTCCGTATGTAAAGAACGCTTGGTATTTTCGTTAACTGTGATGACGCCTCGTGGACCGGGCATCTTGAGCTTGAGAAAATCATAATGCGGTATTACGTTAAAGTGAGCGAAAGCGGCCCTTCCGAGTGGTGCTTGAAAATCACTCCGGAATGGAGCGATGTGAAAAGTTAATGTTTCACTTCGGAAGTTATCGGGAGAACTGAATACCACCTCTAGTAGTAGAGAGCCCGTGCAGTGGGCCTCTTTGCCTGGTATTACTCCCTTGAAGGTAGTATTACTATGGCTTATTTGTGTCGGGTCTATCCCCATTTTGCGGACTGTGTCCTGATATATCAGATTTAGATCACTGCCGCCGTCCATGAGGACCCTTGTGAAATGGCACCCATCTATTATCGGGTCTAACACCAAGGCCGTCAGTCCTTCCCGCCGGATATGTGTATCGAGATCCCTACGATCAAAAGTGATCGGGCAGGCCAACCATGTCACATCCCTAGCTTCTGGTGCTGCCTAGTGTTTGCATCTTGCTTGCATCATGTTTAAATTTTTGAAACTTGAATTGAGGAAATTTGGAAGCCTCAAATTATAATTCAAGAAGGGCAAAGAACCCTGGAAAATTGCATTCAATGTTTCTCAAAATGTTCTTATTAACTGCTTGATATTTTTGGCAAGGCTTTTGCACCAATCCAAAAATAATGAACATTTGTAGGAATATTTTGGGCACTGAATTTAAATCATTATTGTATTTGAATTTGGAATTATATTCATAATATATATCGAATATATTTTCAAATAACTTTGAAACGTTTTATGTGCTTTTGGAAAAGTCCATCTAGCAACATAAAATTGTTCAGAGGATATTTGGCATTGGTTTGAAACTGTTGGAATTTCAAACAGTTGCAAGATTCAAATCAAAATAGAGAAACAAAATAGAAAAACAAGAAAAGGAAAAGTCTTACATGGCCTTACCTGCAGCCCAACTAGGCAAAGCTGGCCCGGCCCCCTGGCCGTCCCAGTCACCACCAACCTCTCGCCAGAAGGACAAGAGGTGTGTGGTCGCCGTGCGCCGGCACGCGCCCGAGCCACCTCCTGCTTTCGCCGACGCTGGGGGCTGTCGGGAGACGCCACGCAACCCCCCCGACCCATCTGGCCTATCCACTCCTCTTGTCCCCTAATCTGTCTCTCTCGCACGCAACCACCGAACGCCATCGCCGCCACGCTCACTGCCACCACGGCCACAACCATCCCCAAACCTCTCCGACACAACCCCGAGCTCCGAAACGACGTCTTCATCCTCCCCGCCGAGCCACACGACGCCGGATGCCCTGGAGCCCCCTCATCGACGCCATCTTTGTCCTCTGCACCGACAGCCCCCATCGACCGATTCGTCATCACCAAGCCGTCCCCGAGCACGCTGGGATCACCGACGACCTCGCTGTGAGCTCCACTCCATTTCCCCTCCTTCATTTTTCTTGCTCCCGTGCCGTAGCACCATCGCCCACGTGCCCGAGCACCGCCGTGCACCATGGCCGCCTAGCTTCCTTGACCCAAGCCCCTCTGCTCGAACCCGTGGCACCAGCGTGCTTCTGGTGGCCTGCGGATGCCACCTAGCCCATCAGCTCCTCCCCTAGCGCATCACAGCCCCGAACACATCTGCTCCCGAACTCTGGTCGCCGCCTCGCTCGCCACCGCCGACGCCACAGCTCACCCCGGCTCCTCTTGCTTGCTCCTTTGGATGCGCGCGAACCCGTAGGAGCTAACGGCGAGGCAAATGGTTGCCCGTAGCTCGATCCCGATGAGCATCTATCGTCGGATGTGCTCGTCGGCGTTCAACTCCGGTGAGATGACGTGGCATCATTAGCTTGAACTAATTACTGCGTTAATCTCGCCCTGTGCCACTAACAGATGGGCCCCACACCCTAATTAACCACGGGGTAAACACCTGTTTAGATTTAACCTAACCACAGTGGCCCACGCGTCAGCTTTGACCATGCTGACGTGGCCGTTGACTGGGCCCACAAGTCAGCGACCCTAGCCAGTACCGTGACACTGACCAGTGGGACCCCTGGGCAGGTTTGACCTGGCCGACCCAGTTGACCTGCTGACGTCACACCTATGTCATGCTGACGCAGTAAATCATTTTCTGGATTTAAAGTAGTTAGAAAATTCCAGAAAATGTCTAAAATTTCTAAAAATCATAGAAATTCAACCGTAGCTCAGAATGAAATAATTTATATATGAAAATTTATCAGAAAAATTCAATCTATCCATCTGTACTAGTATCATGCATGACAAACCAACCTAAACCTGCTGTATAGATGAAAACACATAAAGGGCATTTAAAATGCTTAAGTTTGGAGTTGCATTTGAATCCTTGATTCAAATGAGCTCCATTGAACTTGTTGTTGTTTGAATTAGCACAAAAAAACCTCACTTATACATGCCATGATCATGCATCATATTGTCGCATTTGCATTGATTGTGTTCTTCTCTATTGCCGGTGCTTGTCCCCTCTCAGTAGGCGTATCCCTACGTTGAGTTCGATGACACCGATGAAGAGCTATACTATCTTCAGAAGTGCCAGGCAAGCAAAACCCCCTTGTTAATTCCGATACAATCCCACTCTCTCGGTCCTGCTCTCTTTTATTGCATTAGGACAACAACGATTCAACTGTTACATGCTGCGGTAGCTGAACCCCTTTCCTCTGCATTACCTATCATTGCCACAGTAAATAGATAAAACCCACTAGCATGAGTAGGAATTGTTTGAGCCCTGATGTGCCTACTCATTCATGCTTGTTGTCATGCCTGCTACTGCTTAGAGTTGAGTCAGGTCTGATTCATCGGGAATGAATTGGAACATGGTGAACATGTCCTACTATTGAGAGCTAAGTGTGTGAACACGATTTGGTAAAGGTAGCGGTGAGAGGCCATGTAGGAGTACATGGTGGGTTGTCTCATTGCAGCCGTTCTTAGGAACTGAGTTCTGTGTTTGTGATCCATGGATAGTTACTACCAAACATTGGGTTCCGGTAACTCGGCCCCTCTCGGCTTATTAATCAACTCGATCTCTGTCCAGGAGTTGCAACTAGTTTCTGGTGTTTTTAGGTAGTGTTAGTAGTCTACCAAGTGGCACCTGGTACAGGTGGGCTTGGGACATACTAGACACAGTGGCACGGTGTACCAAGTGGCACCCGGATGGTGTGCTTGGGAACCCTGCACACATCATTTGGGGCCGTGAGCGACACCCCGACCGGATCTCCTTGCGGATGGAACCCGAATAGGCGATAAACCTAGATGAGAGACTTGTGTGATTAGTCAGGTCGTGGCCGACTCCCTCACCAGGCTTCCGATTGAAGGTTGCCAAGATACACGATGTGTACATGGTGGTAAGTGGCGAGAGCGTGTGTGAAGAAGTACTCCCCTGCAGGGTTATCATTATCTATTGGAATAGCCGGATTCCTCGGATATGGAAACTTGGACCCCTTGCATAGTTCATAGACAAGTGAAAGTGGATACTCTAAAATGCGCAAGATAAGCGTGAGTGCTATGGATGGCATTCTCGTAGGGAGACGGGAGAGGATCCATAGTGGAGTATTGATATGGTGATTATGTGGACTCGTGTGCGCCACCTCAACAGAGTTACTTGCAGTCGTAGTTCAGGATAGCCACCGAGTCAAAGCTGGCTTGCTGTAGTCAAAATCCACCACCTCTTTGTTGATATCGATGCATGTGTAGTTAGTTCTGATGTAAGTCTTGCTGGGTACATTTGTAGTCACGTTTTCTTATTTTATGTTTTTGCAGAGACACTTCAGTCTCGCTAGTAGTTCCGTGTGGACTTCGACGTTTAGCTTGATACCTTAGCTACGATCTTGTGCCCTCGGCAGGATCTGGTAGATAGTCAGGCTTCTCAGCCTTTTTCATTTGTAGAAGTCTATACTCAGACATGTTAAGCTTCCTCATGTGCTTTGACTTGTATGCTCAGAATGTTGGGTCATGAGACCCATGTTTGTTTTATCTGGCTCTTCGGAGCCTAATGAATAAATACTCTAAGTCGTAGAGTCTTGTTGTGATGCCATGTTGTATTGCACATATTGAGCATATTGTGTGTATGATTGAAATGCTTGGTACGTGTGGAATCCGACAACCTAGTTGTTTATCCTTGGTAGCCTCTCTTGTGGGGAAATTTAGTCTTGTGCTTCCATGAGCCATAGTAGTCCGCTACAGCCCGGTTCATCGGAGTCCTGCTAGCCCAGCACTACTGCTCCAAAACACTTGACTGGCCGGCATGTGATTCACTTTGTTCCTGTGTTTGTCCCTTTGGGGAAATGTCACGCGGTGACATCCGGAGTCCTGCTAGCCTGCTACAGCCCGGGTTTCCGGAGTCCTGTTAGCCCAGTTGCTACCGCCCGTATTCACACGCTGCTGACCGACATGCTCGATGTTGATTCATGTTTGCCTGTCCCCGTATGTTAGTGCCACTTTGGGTTCACGACTAGTCATGTCGGCCCGGGTTCTCTGTCATATGGATGCTAGCAACACTATCATATACTTGAGCCAAAAGGCACAAATGGTCCCGGGCCATGGTAAGGCGACACCCGTGGGGATACCGTGCGTGAGGCCACAAAGTGATATGATGTGTTACCAGCTAGATCGGTGAGACTTAGAATCGGGGTCCTGACAGCTTTGGTATCAGAGCCTGACTGCCTGTAGGATTACCAAGCCAAGCTGGTCGAAGTTGTGTCTAGAAATGCTTTAGTTATATAAGGGAATTGATTGTGTATGAGAACGTAAGGCTCTTTTTACTCCTTATCCTCATGACCTTCTGATCTGAGTCATCTTATCTTTTCTACGGGGTTAAGAAACTAGGCTTGCTCATCTATCTATCAGGATGACGTGTTACTAAACCGTAGTTGCCTAGGATTGTTGAGTTCAAGCCTCAATTCAGTTCCTACTACTTCCATATGTTCATAGCTGGCCTGAGAACCTTGATATTGTGATGTTGAGTGGTTATGCCATCATTTTTGCAGGATGTCTCAAATCATTTTGAGCATTTACAGCCGTTATGCTGTCCGAGTTATCCCAGGTTTCTAAATAGTCTTATGCACCTGCAAATCTTTCCTCCATGTTCCGCTTGTATTTTGGGCCAGATTAAGCACACTAATCGGTGTGTTGAGGTACTCCGTTGCCTTGATGTGTATGTTGCAGTTAGTATTATGACCCTAGGTGTCCTCGAGAATTTAGCAATGCTTTCGTATCCCCGGTGTGATGATTCTGGCCATCATTCTTGAAAGCATCCCGTGATGCTATTTAGTAGTAGGTATTCTACTCCTGGGTTCTTGTCCCAAGAATCACTCTACTCACTTCCTGTTGATAGTGTTGCTAGTTCCTTTAGGATATTAGTAACCCTTTGCGATAGTCCTCGAGGTCCGTGGTATTTCCTTCTTCCAAATATCATGAACTGCTTATGGCAGAAGTTCTCTGAACCAAAAGATCACAACCAGAGTGCTATTGATGAGTTCTCTGTTATAGTTGTGACACTGCCAATCCTTCCCTTTTGCATGGGTTACCCGGAAGAAATGTTGAGCTTTGCTCGGAATACTAATCTATGCATCCACAACTCAATTAGTCATATGTTCTCTGAATTGTCCCCCTTCAGTTATATTCCAACCTTCATCTATCAATTTATAGTCAAGAGTATGTGTGCGATCGTGTTCATCGATGCCTACTATTCTTGTGGTCCGTCAAGCCATTCTATTCCGGAATGACTGGGAAAAACAAACTCCATAAACTCATCCATATCTAGGATTGGGTCAAAGCAATTGTATTCCGCGGATCAAAATGCCAATCCAGCTTTTTCTCTGCTGTACCTTGGAGTGTTACCATATTTATGTCAAGAGTGTCATGAGAATTGCACCACCTCTTATGAATTCTTGACGTAGTGATACTTATCGCCATCATTATTCAGTCCTCGGTGTCGTGTTATCGCAACCGGAATGCCGACAAGTGAGTCGTGTTGTGTGAAATCAATACCCCTAGCAACTGTGTTGCTTGGTAGTTAAGGGACACTATTCTCATTCTTAGCGTGTTGGTTGTTAAATCATCATCCTAAGATTGATCATGCTACCTAGTCTTTATTTCTGACGCACTCTTTGATCAATGAGTTAGGATTGTGTCAATTCCTCACTCTTTTGATCATATCATCTTGCCTTGAAAAGCAAGGTTGTTCTCGAGCTTAGTAACATGTCGGTGGTTCGTGATTTTCCGAATATCTTCTCAGAAGTATTACCTGGTTGTCCCCTGACTGTTATGTTGAGCTCGTGGTCAAGTTGGTTTCTTGTGAACCACCCTTTCTCCAAGAATCTGTGTTGGATACCCCTGAGTTGGTTGGTTGAGCTAAATAATAACTTGGAGAGTTGGAAGATAAAAGCTTAATCCACTTAGTTCATCACTAAGGGATATCCTTGTGTGTGTGTTGAAGAAATATGATATCTTCATCGATTGTTCCTCGTGATTAGTTGTTGAATCTATTGTGTTGTCCAGACTTTGATTTGAGTATGGGCTATCATTAAATCAAATCAGAACCAACGATATCCGTTATGTTGTCTTACTCGTGGTGGTTTCCTCGAGCATATGCCATTATATCTTTTGGTCTGACCAATACTATCTCATTGTTCACATAATGGTGGAAGTCCAGTGATATGGAAATTCCGATGAGTTGGTGTTGAGCCCATCAACAGCATCTTGTCTCCCCCATGATTCATGTTGAACATCAAGCTAGTGTTGGAAACTTTTATAAGCATTATCTTCATGTCCCATTCATGAAGAATATGTTGGATGAAAGAAGTGACTTTCTCTGATTCACGTGCATTTGGTGCAAGTTGCCACCGTGAGTTCGAGAAAGATTGTTTTTTTCCTCTGGTACCATCCCAAGTCAGTCATGCATGTGCGAAGTATGCTATGGTTTGATAGGCTCGCAACCTTCATTCCATTTGTATCCCTAGCACACCAAGCCACTAACTGATTTGTTCAAGGAGAAGTAGTTCCTCCATAAGAGCTAACCATATGACTTATGCAAGGACTTTGTTATCCGCATGATGGTTCCCAGTTAGAACTCGGTAGTGTTTTGTTGTAAAACTACAACATGGTCATGCTTGTCTAGGACATCGTGTTCACATGTGTGTAGCAGAACCAACTCATGTTTTGGAGCTTGCTATCATAGTTCATCTCTCGAGAATCTTGCAACATCGTCTTGTCGATTTGTGTTGCAAAATTTATTTTCCAGACATAATGTCTGAAATATCCTATTACCAATCAGATCTGAATCTCAGGCAGATATGATGGTTGAAACATTCCCAACAATTGCATTTTGTTCCCAGCTTGCACCGCCATTGTGCCAATTTCCCATGGGCTGCCCTTCTTAGCAGTTGCTGTCCAGGATCATCTCCAAAAGTCGTCCTACCATGGGTCCCATCCATTTGTTATGATAGGCAAAAATCGTCCATTGAGTTGTCTTCAACAAGGTAGTCCACATCATCCGTTCTAGTCTGAGTATGCCATCCTTTCTGACTTCTTCAAACGATCGGTTGTGAATTGCCCTAGGCTGGTACAGAGAGTTTCATTGGCCGTTGTATCAAAAGTAATTCTTTTTGCCAGTTAGGGGAATATTTCTGCGAGTCACCTTCCCTAAGGTGCCATTATCGAATCATGACAGATAACTCCTCGTTATCTTGAAACCATGCACCATCTTATTCAGCATGGAATTGTGCTTATCAACTTGAATCTTCATTCTCTGGTTCACTCCATCCCTTTGGATGTATGTTTCGTGTCTTAGCTTGAGAGATGTTGAACATCTCATTACGTGAGTTGATCGTCACATGCTCGATCGTCATGAAGATTGATTCTTCTAGAGTTTTCCCTTTCTTCTCATTGTCATGCTGGATGGAGTTCTCAGAACAAGATGTCAAGACAAGGATGATGATCGAACCAACGTTCTTATGAAGTGCAACCTGGATCGTGAAGTTTGTGTTAGCTTTGTCCTCCCTGTCTTCTTACCTCGCGTCTTGAATCTCGAGGCGAGATTCTTGTTTAGTGGGGGCGAGTTGTCACATCCCTAGCTTCTCGTGCTGCCTAGTGTTAGCATCTTGCTTGCATCATGTTTAACTTTTTGAAACTTGAATTGAGGAAATTTGGAAGCCTCAAATTATAATTCAAGAAGGGCAAAGAACCCTAGAAAATTGCATTCAATGTTTCTCAAAATGTTCATATTAACTGTTTGATACTTTTGGCAAGGCTTTTGCACCAATCCAAAAATAATGAACATTTGTAGGAATATTTTGGGCACTGAATTTAAATCATGATTGTATTCGAATTTGGAATTATATTCATAATATATATCGAATATATTTTCAAAACTTTGAAATGTTTTATGTGCTTTTGGAAAAGTGCATCTAGCAACATAAAATTGTTCAGAGGATTTTTGGCACTGGTTTGAAACTGTTGGAATCTATTATATAATTAAAACAGAAGTAAAATAAGCCGCCACGTTCATCCACATAAGTTGGAATTATCTAATCTGTTAGATTGTAATATTAACGGCCTTGATTTAACATAAACGCGTAAACAAAATAAGTTGTGTTGTCACGTGTACATGCATAGAACAGACCAACACATCCATGTTCCATCACGTGTAGTGCATAGCAGAGACCGACCCACACAAGAGTTATGTTGTAGTCAGGATAGGAAAATTTATCAAGACATATTACGTAAAAATATTCCCATGTACAAGTAGTACAACACGTCATGTACAAATATAGTGTGTCCATCGTGACATCAACTAGCCTGAATTGTCCTCATGTTAAGCCACAAAAACAATAACAGAATATTTCCATCAATGGGTCAAGGATAAGCAAAAATAGTAGTCAAACCTAATTAAATAAGAAACCTAAACAAATAAGGACACCCACCAGACCTCACGTGATAAAAGTTCCAAGATAGGAACGAATACGTACAAGATTTTCACACGGTCTCAGCCACGTCAACCCAGCCACCTCAACCCATATAAACAAGTGCAGCCGGCCACAGAAGCACACACCAAACAATTAGAAATCAAGCAGCCGGCCACATAAGCATGCAATAAACAACTAGAAATCGATGACCACCACGTCTTGAAACACACCAGACGGAACACATGCCTCGCCGTCCACACAGCTTGAAGTCGACATAGGTAGCACGACAAAAATCATCTCCAAACGCTTCACTTGACGTCCAGCGAAGTCAGGCCAAATCCCGCCAACATCCGACAAAGCCACGCCCAGCTGCTCCAATCGACGTCGGAAGAAGTGACAACACAGCACTTCTGGGCTGAATCATCAGACTTGGTAATTGTTATTTAACAACCTTTTTTATTGATAGGATCTTCATAAATACTATATCCATTGACTAATTGCTTCCTATTAATTTTTGAAGACATAAAACTATGGCATACAAAAAGTTGAGTGACTTAACTACAGGGGACAGAACTGGAACATTCAAGTGAAAGTAATGAGGATTTGGGATTCAGTTAATCCTACTACCGATGAGCTTATTAGCCTAGATATGATACTCATGGATGAGCAGGTCTGTTTTTCAATATAGTTAATTGGATTTTCCAGATTAAGCAACAATTACTAACCATAATTGATTGTTTTTACAGGGTGAAACAATTCATGCTACTATCTGGAAGAATCTAATAGATACTTTTAGATCAAAGATCAATGAGAAGTCTATTTATGGATTCAACAATTTTAAGGTTGTGGAATCCACAAAATATAGGCCAGTGAGCAATGAAATTAAAATATTTTTTGCACACAATACAAAGGTAAAGGAGATAAAAGGATCTTCAGAAGTTTTTCCGGACTATTGCTTCGAGTTTGCTACCATGGAGACACTTGAAGAAAGGGCAGGAAAAGATACACGATGCTTAGGTATGTTTATAGTTAAAATTATGGCTTCCAAATAATTGATATTTCTAATTGTTATATTACTAATTTCTAGATATACAGATGTCATTGGACTTCTAACAAAAATGAAGCCCGTGGAGACAAGAATAACAAAAAAGAGCCCACAACCTTCATATATCCGTGAGATTGAAATACTAATGCCAGAGTAAGTGCATATGCATATGCATGTTTGAAATTTAACTACGCCTACCCCATGTGGTTAACACTAACTTCTCGAATTAAATTCTTTAGGGGTGATAAAATCAGAATCACGTTATGGGGAAAGTTTGCTTATTTTTTGACCGAGGATGTAACTGGCAGCCAAACTGTCATTATTATTACATCAATGATGGTGCAGAGATTCAATGGTAAGTCCATAAATCTTAGATGCTACTCTTTATCATTTAAAAATTCTAATTGGTTAATTAAATAGGTTTGTGCCTAAATTCAACCAGCCACAAGAATATATATAGATCTGGATATGCCAGAAGCACAAGAACTTCTTGAAAGGTATGAAACACTACCAATTAAAAATTCCCACTCATGAATAGTGACTCATGTTGATTCAGGATTGTATATATTATTATTTGTTTTCTATATGTGCAGGGACTCAACACAAGTAACCTTACCAAAAATGATGAGTATAGATAGAAGTAATCGGGGAACACTAGAAGAACAAATGTTTTATAGGCAGAGAATATTGCAAGAACTTACTAAAATGAGGCACGAAAACCAGCAAGACCAGGTAATTCATCGGAATTTCAATAAATGGTATCATCAATTTTTGCGAGAACGAGTTAAGACCTGCATTGCCAATTCGTTCGATATTAGTAATAATGGAAGCATATTCAATTTATATATGTCACTTAATCCCCCACCCCTACCCCAATGCTAACGTTGATTCTTTTCAGGATTTTGTGTTCACGACAATAGCTACAGTAGATCGGTTGCAAGAAAATATTCAATGGCGGTACATGTCATGTGATAACTGTCCAAAAATGGTTACCAAGGAAACCGACAAGTATTATTGCAAGAGTTGTCTTATATATCCAGAAAAGGTCACACTTCGGTAAGCATATTATATTGCTTAAATATAAATAGTAAGTGTTATATTATATTTACTCTCCACTAACACGAGGAGGCTGCAAGATTGCTTAATACATCTGCATCTGACTTGTTTCATACAGTGGCGAGATTCAAATCAAAACAGAGAAACAAAATAGAAAATAGGAAAAGGAAAAGGCTTACCTAGCCTTACCTGCAGCCCAACTAGGCAAAGCTGGTCCGGCCCACTGGCCGTCCCAGTCACCACCAACCTCTCACCAGAAGGGCGAGAGGTGCGTGGCCGCCGTGCGCCGGCACGCACCTGAGCCACCTCCTGCTTTCGCCGACGCTGGGGGCTGTCTGGAGACGCCACGCAACCCCCCGACCCCTCTGGCCTGTCCACTCCTCCTCTCCTCTCCTCTGTCTCTCTCGCACGCAACCACCGAACGCCATCGCCCGCGCGCTCACTGCCACCGCCGCCACAGCCATCCCCAAACTTCTCCGACACAACCCCGAGCTTCGAAACAACGTCTTCGTCCTCCCCGCCGAGCCACACGACGCTGGACGCCCTGGAGCCCCCTCATAGATGCCATCTTCGTCCTCTGCACCGATGGCCCCCGTCGATCGATTCGTCGTCACCAAGCCATCCCCGAGCACGCTGGGATCACCGACGACCTCGCTGTGAGCTCCACTCCATTTCCCCTCCTTCGTTTTTCTTGCTCCTGTGCCATAGCACCATCACCCACGAGCTCGAGCACCATCGTGCGCCATGGCTGCCTAACTTCCTTGACCCAAGCCCCTCTGCTCGAACCCGTGGCACCAGCGTGCTTCTGGTGGCCTGCGGATGCCACCTAGTCCATCAGCTCCTCCCCTAGCACATCACAGCCCCGAACCCATCTGCTCCCGAACTGCGCCCGCCGCCTCGCTCGCCACTGCCGACGCCACAGCTCACCCCGCCTCCTCTTGCTTGCTCCTTTGGATGCGCGCGAACCCGAGGAACCCGAAGAAGCTAACGCGTGGCAAATGGTTGCCCGTAGCTCGATCCCGATGAGCATCCGTCATCGGATGTGCTCGCCGGCGTTCAACTCCGGTGAGATGACGTGGCTTCATTAGCTTGAGCCAATTACTGCGTTAATCTCGCCATGTGCCACTAATAGATGGGCCCCACACCCTAATTAACCTTGGGGTAAACCCCTGTTTAGATTTAACCTAACCATGGTGTCCCACGCGTCAGCTTTGACCATGCTGACGTGGCCGTTGACTCGGCCCACAAGTCAGCGACCCTAGCTAGTACCGTGACACTGACCAGTGGGACCCACTGGTCAGGTTTGACCTGGCCGACCCAGTTGACCTGCTGATGTCACACCTATGTCATGCTGATGCAGTAAATCATTTTTTGGATTTAAAGTAATTAGAAAATTGCAGAAAATGTCTAAAACTTCTAAAAATCATAGAAATTCAACTGTAGCTCAGAATGAAATAATTTATATATGAAAAATTATCAGAAAAATTCAATCTATCCATCTGTACTAGTCTCATACATGACAAACCAACCTAAACCTGCTGTATAGATGAAAACACATAAGGGCATTTAAAATGCTTAAGTTTGGAGTTGCATTTGAATCCTTGATTCAAATGAGCTGCGTTGAACTTTGTTGTTGT
Organism: Triticum monococcum; assembly: GCA_034509565.1. Taxonomy (NCBI): domain Eukaryota; kingdom Viridiplantae; phylum Streptophyta; class Magnoliopsida; order Poales; family Poaceae; genus Triticum; species Triticum monococcum. Next base: position 349,638,344 of record CM067845.1, read on the forward strand.
TTGCATTAGCACAAAAAACCTCACTTATACATGCCATGATCATGCATCATATCGTCGCATTTGCATTGATTGTGTTCTTCTCTATTGCCGGTGCTTGTCCCCTCTTGGCAGGCGTATCCCGACGTTGAGTTCGATGACACCGATGAAGAGCTATGCTATCTTCAGAAGTGCCAGGCAAGCAAAACCCCCTTGTTAATTCCGATACAATCCCACTCTCTCTCTCTCTCTCCTGCCCTCTTTTATTGCATTAGGACAACAACGATTCAACTGTTACATGCTGCGGTAGCTGAACCCCTTTCCTCTGCATGACCTATCATTGCCACAGTAAATAGATGAAACCCACTAGCATGAGTAGGAATTGTTTGAACCCTGATGTGCCTACTCATTCATGCTTGTTGTCATGCCTGCTACTGCTTAGAGTTGAGTCAGGTCTGATTCATCGGGAATGAATTTGAACGTGGTGAACATGTCCTACTGTTGAGAGCTAAGTGTGTGAACACGATTTGGTAAAGGTAGCGGTGAGAGGCCATGTAGGAGTACATGGTGGGTTGTCTCATTGCAGCCGTTCTTAGGAACTGAGTTCTGTGTTTGTGATCCATGAATAGTTACTACCACACATTGGGTTCCGGTAACTCGGCCCCTCTTGGCTTATTAATCAACTCGATCTCTGTCCAGGAGTTGCAACTAGTTTCTGGTGTTTGTAGGTAGGGTTAGTAGTCTACCAAGTGGCACCCGGTACAGGTGGGCTTGGGACAGACTAGACACAGTGGCAGGGTGTACCAAGTGGCACCCGGATGGTGGGCTTGGGAACCCTGCACACATCGTTTGGGGACGTGAGTGACACCCCGGCCGGATCTCCTTGCGGATGGAACCCGAATAGGCGATAAACCTGGACGAGAGACTTGTGTGATTAGTCAGGTCGTGGCCGACTCCCTCACCAGGCTTCCGCTTGAAGGTTGCCGAGATACATGACGTGTACATGGTGGTAAGTGGCGAGAGCATGTGTGAAGAAGTATGAGTGCTATGGATGGCATTCTCGTAGGGAGACGGGAGCGGATCCATAGTGGAGTATTGATATGGTAAATATGTGGACTCGTGTGCGCCACCTCAACAGAGTTACTTGCAGTCGTAGTTCAGGATAGCCACCGAGTCAAAGCTGGCTTGCTGTAGTCAAAATCCACCACCTCTTTGTTGATACCGATGCATGTGTAGTTAGTTATGATGTAAGTCTTGCTAGGTACATTTGTACTCATGTTTGCTTCTTTTATGTTTTTGCAGAGAGACTTCAGTCTCACTAGTAGTTCCGTGTGGACTTCGACATTCAGCTTGATACCTCAGCTACGATCTTGTGCCCTCAGCAGGATCTGGTAGATAGTCAGGCTTCTCAGCCTTTTTCATTTGTAGAAGTCTGTACTCAGACATGTTAAGCTTCTGCATGTGCTTTGACTTGTATGCTCGGAATGTTGGGTCATGAGACCCATGTTTGTTTTATCTGGCTCTTCGGAGCCTAATGAATAAATACACTAAGTCGTAGAGTCTTGTTGTGATGCCATGTTGTATTGCACATATTGAGCATATTGTGTGTATGATTGAAATGCTTGGTATGTGTGGGATCCGACAACCTAGTTGTTTATCCTTGGTACCCTCTCTTATGGGGAAATGTAGTCTTGTTCATCCATGAGCCATAGTAGTCCGCTACAGCCCGGTTCACCGGAGTACTGCTAGCCCAACACTACTGCTCCGAAACACTTGACTGGCCGGCATGTGATTCACTTCGTTCCTGTGTTTGTCCCTTCGGGGAAATGTCACGCGGTGACATCCAAAGTCCTGCTAGCCTGCTACAGCCCGGGTTTCCGGAGTCCTGTTAGCCCAGTTGCTACAGCCCGGATTCACACACTGCTGACCGACATGCTCGATGTTGATTCATGTATGCCTGTCCTCGTAAGTTAGTGCCACTTTGGGTTCACGACTAGTCATGTCGGCCCAGGTTCTCTGTCATATGGATGCTAGCGACACTATCATATACGTGATCCAAAAGGCCCAAACGGTCCCGGGCCATGGTAAGGCGACACCCGAGGGGATACCGTGCATGAGGCCGCAAAGTGATATGAGGTGTTACCAGCTAGATCGGTGTGACATGGAATTGGGGTCCTGACAAACCAGGGGTTGGATCTAGGGGTGATCAGCTCTATGGCACGTGTGCATCGGAGTGCGTGATTGCTTCTCCTCCTTGTCACATGGATCACGTTTACTGTTTTAACCTCTGGTGGGAACTTCTTCTGTCCTCCGGTGCTTTGCTGGCGAGGTTCATCCTCGTCTTCGCTTGGTGTCTCTTCCCCTTTGTGTTCGGTGTTTAGCTTACCGGCCTGCCTGAAGACCCAACATTCTCTGTGGGTATGATTTGCAGGTTTGTCTGGGGTGCCGTGAATCTGACAGAGTTTTTCAAGGATTTTGTTTAGGCCATATTGTCCTTCTCTACTGCCTTTGAAAGCCTTTTTTCGCTGACCTAGTCGGGAGCCCCTGAATCTGGTGTTTACCGCCGTGTTATCTGGGCTACCTTCTTTATTTCGACACTTGTTTTTGTTGCGTCATGGTTTACCATTACCATCCCTGACTTCGGATGTGCTTGGGTCGCTGGTGCTGCTACGGGCCAACCAGCTGTCCTCTCCCGCACAAAAGCGGGTCATGAGGCTTGTTAGGGCTGCCATTGTTCTCGGTTTTTCTTGACCGAGGTGTGCGGCAGCCATTCGTGTCGGACGCTGTGTTTAAAAGCTGCTAAGGCTTCGATGTCCGGACAATCGACAATTTGGTTCTTCTTGGTGAGGAACCTGTTCCAAAGCTTTCAGGCGGACTCTCCAGACTATTGGATTATATGACTTAAATCGTCTACATCCGGAGGTTGGATATAAGTCCCTTGAAAATTGGCCCGAAAGGCGTCCTCGAGCTCCTCCCAACTTCCAATTGAGTTTTCGGGGAGGCTTTTCAGCCAGTGCCTAGCTAGCCCTTTAAGCTTGAGGGGTAAGTATTTAATGGCATGGAGATCGTCTCCACGAGCCATATGAATATGGAGGATGAAGTCCTCTATCGAGACTCCAGGGTCTGTGGTTCCGTCATACGCCTCTATGTTCACCGGTTTGAATCCCTCTGGGAATTCATGATCTAGCACCTCATCAGTGAAACATAAGGGGTGTGCGGCACCCCTGTATTGGGATGCGCCATGATGTTTGGCCGGTTGTAGCATTCAGTGTTGGTTGTGTACCATAGTGCGCTTCCTAGATCCATAGATAGATCTGGTCGCGCCGGATTTTTGACGCAAGTTCTCACGTAGATCATGGGTTGACTTATGCGTGACTTTGTTAGCTGCTCTATCGCGTTCACAGTGTGGTGGATCCGGCCGGTTGGCCATATCACTTTTCGGCTGTATGGTCTCTAAGGCCTCATCGTCGAATTCCGGTAATAGCTTGCGCTTTGGATAGCTATTTGGATGGTCACTTCCACCATACTTTGTTACTTTGTTCCACTTGCTGTTGAGTGTATCTTGTGCAACCTTGAGCCTTTGCTTTTGTTTCTTTAGGCTTCTCGCAGTGGCAATAAGCGTCTGCGGAGGTTCTCTTTCTCCAAGTGTATTTCCGGGATGATGCGTGCATCTTCGTCCGGACTGTTTTCTTCCCTAGACGGGGATTGATGAGGCTTATCTTTGGCGTCATCGTGTTCGGACGTCGGATCCGTACTATGTTTGCAGTTTGCATCTTGATCATGTTCTGCCACCGGGGTGGTGCAGTTGTTGTCTCTTACAGAGTCGCGTGGACTATTATTATCGCTGTTTTTGCGATGGCAGGACGTAGATTGGCGCCGCTGACGTCGGCGCTTGGGTTGCTTCTTGGAGGGGTCATCCTCCGCTGTCTCATCGCCATTGGCTTCTTTGGGGGTGTCCACCATGTATATATCATATGATGGGGTGGCGGTCTAGTGCCCCGAGGGTGGTGGCCTATTCGTCTCCGGCTTCGTCGTCCATACCGTCAAAGTCTTTGGAGCCGAAGTCAAGCATGTAGGTTAAGTCATCGACAGTGGCTACTAAGTGGGTGGTGGGTGGGCAGCGAATTTCGTCGTCGTCCGCATCCCATTCTAGCCAGACATAGCTCGGCCAAGGTTCTCCTGATAGGGAGAGAGACCTTAATGAGTTTAGCACATGTTCGAAAGGTGAGTGCTGAAAGATATCCGTGGAGGTGAACTCAATGATCGGTGCCCCATCGGATTCGACAGGCACGGATGTAGGCGGCTCAGAGTCCGTGGCCGCGGATAAATCCAGTGGTTCGGTGACACGGCTCTCGTAAGGCGTGAAGTCAGTATCTGGATCTGTCGCCACTGAGAGTGTGGCCTCCATGGCGGGGTCCATCCCTCCGCTCTCGGATGGTGCGATTTGCTCTGGATTAAAGGTTGTAGTAGCTGCGGATGCGATCTCCCAAACACTGTCCGATGGCAGAGTTACGTCTTGCTCGTCGGGACTGTGCGGCGCGTCCGGCATGGGCTCGAATCCATCGAAGATCAAGTCTCCACGGATGTCGGCCATGTAGCTCAAGTTTCCAAATCTGGCTTGATGGCCAGGGGCGTAGCTTTCTATATGCTCAAGCTGGCCAAACGAATTGGCCTGCGGTGTGAAGCCGCCGAATACGAAGATCTGTTCGGGGAGGAAAGCCTCACCCTAGACCGCATCGCTAGCGATGATCGAAGGAGGCATCAAGCCTTTGTTGGGGAACGTAGTAATTTCAAAAAATTTCCTACGCACACACAAGATCATGGAGATGCATAGCAACGAGAGGGGAGAGTGTTGTCTACGTACCCTCGTAGACCGAAACGGAAGTGTTGACACAACGTAGAGGAAGTAGTCGTACGTCTTGCCGATCTGACCGATCCAAGCACCGTTACTTCGGCACCTCCGAGTTCTTAGCACACGTACAGCTCGATGACGCTCCCCGGGCTCCGATCCAGCAAAGCTTCGGGGATGAGTTCCGACAGCACGACGGCGTGGTGACGATGATGATGTTCTACCGACGCAGGGCTTCGCCTAAACACTGCAACAATATGACTGAGGTGGAATATGGTGGAGGGGGGCACCGCACACGGCTAAGGAACGATCACGAGGATCAACTTCTGTATTCTAGGGTGCCCCTGCCTCCGTATATAAAGGAGCCATGGGGAGGGGGTGGCCGGCCAAGGAGGGCGCGCCAGGGGGGAGTCCTACTCCCACCGGGAGTAGGACTCCCTTCTTTCCTAGTTGGAGAAGGAGAAGGGGGGAAAGAGGAGGAAGAGAGGAAGGAAAGGGGGGCGCCGCCCCCTTTCCCTTGTCCTATTCAGACTAGGAAGGGGAGGGGTGTGCGGCCACCTCCTGTCTCCTTCTCTCTTCTCCCTCAAGGCCCATGTAAGCCCAATAACCCCCCGGGTGGTTCCGGTAACCCCCCGGTACTCTGGTAAAATACCGATTTCACCCGGAACGATTCCGATGTCCAAATATAGGCTTCCAATATATCGATCTTTATGTCTCGACCATTTCGAGACTCCTCGTCATGTCCGTGATCACATCCGGAACTCCGAACTAACTTCGGTACATCAAAATGCATAAACTCATAATAACTATCATCGTAATGTTATGCGTGCGGACCCTACGGTTCGAGAACAATGTAGACATGACTGAGACAAATCTCCGGTCAATAACCAATAGCGGGACCTGGATGCCCATATTGGCTCCTACATATTCTACGAAGATCTTTATCGGTCAAACCGCATAACAACATACATTGTTCCCTTTGTCATCGGTATGTTACTTGCCCGAGATTCGATCGTCGGTATCCAATACCTAGTTCAATCTCGTTACCGGCAAGTCTCTTTACTCTTTTCATAATACATCATCTCACAACTAACATATTAGTTGCAATGCTTGCAAGGCTTATGTGATGTGCATTACCGAGAGGGCCCAGAGATACCTCTCCGACAATCGGAGTGACAAATCCTAATCTCGAAATACGCCAACCCAACATCTACCTTTGGAGACACCTGTAGAGCACCTTTATAATCACCCATTTACGTTGTGATGTTTGGTAGCACACAAAGTGTTCCTGCGGCAAACGGGAGTTGCATAATCTCATAGTCATAGGAACATGTATAAGTCATGAAGAAAGCAATAGCAACATACTAAACGATCGGGTGCTAAGCTAATGGAATGGGTCATGTCAATCAGATCATTCACTTAATGATGTGATCCCGTTAATCAAATAACAACTCCTTGTTCATGGTTAGGAAACATAACCATCTTTGATTAACGAGCTAGTCAAGTAAAGGCATACTAGTGACACTCTGTTTGTCTATGTATTCACACATGTATTATGTTTCCGGTTAATACAATTCTAGCATGAACAATAAACATTTATCATGATATATAAGGAAATAAATAATAACTTTATTATTGCCTCTAGAGCATATCTCCTTCAGTCTCCCACTTGCACTAGAGTCAATAATCTAGATTACACAGTAATGATTCTAACACTCATGGAGTCTTGGTGCTAATCATGTTTTGCTCGTGGAAGAGGCTTAGTCAACGGGTCTGCTACATTCAGATCCGTATGTATCTTGCAAATCTCTATGTCTCCCACCTACACTAGATCCCAGATGGAATTGAAGCGTCTCTTGATGTGCTTGGTTCTCTTGTGAAATCTGGATTCCTTTGCCAAGGCAATTGCACCAGTATTGTCACAAAAGATTTTCATTGGACCCGATGCACTAGGTATGACACCTAGATCGGATATGAACTCCTTCCTCCAGACTCCTTCATTTGCTACTTCCGAAGCAGCTATGTACTCCGCTTCACATGTAGATCCCGCTACGACGCTTTGTTTAGAACTGCACCAACTGGCAGCTCCACCGTTTAATGTAAACACGTATCCGGTTTGCGATTTAGAATCGTCCGGATCAGTGTCAAAGCTTGCATCGACGTAACCTTTTACGATGAGCTCTTTGTCACCTCCATATATGAGAAACATATCCTGAGTCCTTTTCAGGTACTTCAGGATGTTCTTGACTGCTGTCCAGTGATCCACTCCTGGATTACTTTGGTACCTCCCTGCTAAACTTATAGCAAGGCACACATCAGGTCTGGTACACAGCATTGCATACATGATAGAGCCTATGGCTGAAGCATAGGGAACATCTTTTCATTTTCTCTCTATCTTCTGCAGTGGTCGGGCATTGAGTCTGACTCAACTTCACACATTGTAACACAGGCAAGAACCCTTTCTTTGCTTGATCCATTTTGAAATTTTTCAAAATCTTGTCAAGGTATGTGCTGTGTGAAAGTCCAATTAAGCGTCTTGATCTATCTCTATAGATCTTTATGCCTAATATGTAAGCAGCTTCACCGAGGTCTTTCATTGAAAAGCTCTTATTCAAGTATCCTTTTATGCTATCTAGAAATTCTATATCATTTCCAATTAGTAATATGTCATCCACATATAATATCAGAAATGCTACAGAGCTCCCACTCACTTTCTTGTAAATACAGCCTTCTCCAAAAGTCTGTATAAAACAAAATGCTTTGATCACACTATCAAAGCGCTTATTCCAACTCCGAGAGGCTTGCACCAGTCCATAAATGGATCGCTGGAGCTTGCACACTTTGTTAGCTCCCTTTGGATCGACAAAACCTTCTAGTTCCATCATATACAACTCTTCTTCCAGAAATCCATTCAGGAATGCAATTTTGACATCCATCTGCCAAATTTCATAATCATAAAATGCGGCAATTGCTAACATGATTCGGACAGACTTAAGCATCGCTACGGGTGAGAAGGTCTCATCGTAGTCAATCCCTTGAACTTGCCGAAAACCTTTTGCAACAAGTCGAGCTTTGTAGACAGTAATATTACCGTCAGTGTCAGTCTTCTTCTTGAAGATCCATTTATTCTCAATTGCTTGCCGATCATCAGGCAAGTCAACCAAAGTCCATACTTTGTTCTCATACATGGATCCCATCTCAGATTTCATGGCTTCAAGCCATTTTGCGGAATCTGGGCTCACCATCGCTTCTTCATAGTTCGTAGGTTCATCATGATCTAGTAGCATGACTTCCAGAATAGGATTACCGTACCACTCTGGCGCAGATCTTACTCTGGTTGATCTACGAGGTTCAGTAGTATCTTGTCCTGAAGTTTCATGATCATCATCATTAGCTTCCTCACTAATTGGTATAGGTGTCGCAAAAACAGTTTTCTGTGATGTACTACTTTCCAATAAGGGAGCAGGTACAGTTACCTCGTCAAGTTCTACTTTCCTCCCACTCACTTCTTTCGAGAGAAACTCCTTCTCTAGAAAGTTTCCGAATTTAGCAACAAAAGTCTTGCCTTCGGATCTGTGATAGAAGGTGTATCCAATAGTTTCCTTTGGATATCCTATGAAGACACATTTCTCCGATTTGGGTTCGAGCTTATCAGGTTGAAGCTTTTTCACATAAGCATCGCAGGCCCAAACTTTCAGAAACGACAACTTTGGTTTCTTGCCAAACCACAGTTCATAAGGCGTCGTCTCAACGGATTTTGATGGTACCCTATTTAACGTGAATGCGGCCGTCTCTAGAGCGTATCCCCAAAACGATAGCGGTAAATCAGTAAGAGACATCATAGATCGCACCATATCTAGTAAAGTACGATTACGACGTTCGGACACACCATTACGCTGTGGTGTTCCGAGTGGCGTGAGTTGCGAAACTATTCCACAATTTTTCAAATGTACACCAAACTCATAACTCAAATATTCTCCTCCACGATCAGATCGTAGAAACTTTATTTTCTTGTTACGACGATTTTCAACTTCACTCTGAAATTCTTTGAACTTTTCAAATGTTTCAGACTTATGTTTCATTAAGTAGATATGCCCATATCTGCTTAAGTCATCTGTGAAGGTGAGAAAATAACGATATCCGCCACGAGCCTCAATATTCATCGGACCACATACATCTGTATGTATGATTTCCAACAAATCTATTGCTCTCTCCATAGTACCGGAGAACGGTGTTTTAGTCATCTTGCCTATGAGGCACCGTTCGCAAGTACCAAGTGATTCATAATCAAGTGGTTCCAAAAGTCCATCAGTATGGAGTTTCTTCATGCACTTTACACCGATATGACCTAAACGGTAGTGCCACAAATAAGTTGCACTATCATTATTAACTCTGCATCTTTTGGCTTCAACAATATGAATATGCGTGTCACTACTATCGAGATTCATCAAAAATAGACCACTCTTTTAAGGGTGCATGACCATAAAAGATATTACTCATATAAATAGAACAACCATTATTCTAAAATTTAAATGAATAACCGTCTCGCATCAAACAAGATCCAGATATAATGTTCATGCTTAACGCTGGCACCAAATAACAATTATTTAGGTCTAATATTAATCCCGAAGGTAGATGTAGAGGTAGCGTGCCGACTGCGATCACATCAACTCTGGAACCGTTTCCCACGCGCATCATCACCTCGTTTTTAGCTAATCTTCGCTTAATCTGTAGTCCCTATTTCGAGTTGCAAATATTAGCAACAGAACCAGTATCAAATACCCAGGTGCTACTGCGAGCATTAGTAAGGTACACATCAATAACATGTATATCACATATACCTTTGTTCACCTTGCCATCCTTCTTATCCGCCAAATACTTGGGGCAGTTCCGCTTCCAGTGACCAGTCTGCTTGCAGCAGAAGCACTCAGTTTCAGGCTTAGGTCCAGACTTGGGTTTCTTATCTTGAGCAGCAACTTGCTTGCCGTTCTTCTTGAAGTTCCCCTTCTTCTTCCCTTTGCCCTTTTTCTTGAAACTAGTGGTCTTGTTGACCATCAACACTTGATGCTCCTTCTTGATTTCTACCTCCGCAGCTTTCAGCATTGCGAAGAGCTCAGGAATAGTCTTATTCATCCCTTGCATATTATAGTTCATCACCAAGATCTTGTAGCTTGGTGGCAGTGATTGGAGAATTCTGTCAATGACGCAATTATCTGGAAGATTAACTACCAATTGAATCAAGTGATTATTATACCCAGACATTTTGAGTATATGCTCACTGACATAACTGTTCTCCTCCATCTTGCAGCTATAGAACTTATTGGATACTTCATATCTCTCAATCCGGGCATTTGCTTGAAATATTAACTTCAACTCCTGGAACATCTCATATGCTCCATGACGTTCAAAACGTCGTTGAAGTCCCGATTCTGAGCCGTAAAGCATGGCACACTGAACTATCGAGTAGTCATCAGCTTTGCTCTGCCAGACGTTCATAACATCTGGTGTTGCTCCAGCAGCAGGCCTGGCACCCAGCGGTGCTTCTAGGACGTAATTCTTCTATGCAGCAATGAGGATAATCCTCAAGTTACGGACCCAGTCCGTGTAATTGCTACCATCATCTTTCAACTTTGCTTTCTCAAGGAACGAGCCATCTATCTACAAACAAGCATAAACAAGCAAGATACTATCAGGTACTAACTTTCATGATAAATTTAGGTTCAATTAATTTGCTTAAAAGAACTCCCACTTAGATAGACATCCCTCTAATCCTCTAAGTGATTACGTGATCCAAATTAACTAAACCATGTCCGATCATCACGTGAGATGGAGTAGTTTCATTGGTGAACATCATTATGTTGATCATATCTACTATATGATTCACGCTCGACCTTTCGGTCTCCGTGTTCCGAGGCCATATCTGTATATGCTTGGCTCGTCAAGTATAACCTGAGTATTCCACGTGTGCAACGGTTTTGCACCCGTTGTATTTGAACGTAGAACCTATCACACCCGATCATCACGTGGTGTCTCAGCACGAAGAACTTTCGCAACGGTGCATACTCAGGGAGAACACTTCTTGATAATTAGTGAGAGATCATCTTATAATGCTACCATCAATCAAAGCAAGATAAGATGCATAAAAGATAAACATCACATGCAATCAATATAAGTGATATGATATGGCCATCATCATCTTGTGCCTGTGATCTCCATCTCCGAAGCACCGTCATGATCACCATCGTCACCGGCGCGACACCTTGATCTCCATCGTAGCATCGTTGTCATCTCGCCAATCTTATGCTTCTACAACTATCGCTACCGCTTAGTGATAAAGTAAACCATTACAGGGCGTTTGCATTGCATACAATAAAGAGACAACCATATGGCTCCTGCCAGTTGCCGATAACTCAGTTACAAAACATGATCATCTCATACAATAAAATTTAGCATCATGTCTTGACCATATCATATCACAACATGCCCTGCAAAAACAAGTTAGACGTCCTCTACTTTGTTGTTGCAAGTTTTACGTGGCTGCTACGGGCTTAAGCAAGAACCAATCTTACCTACGCATCAAAACCACAACGATAGTTTGTCAAGTTGGTGCTGTTTTAACCTTCGCAAGGACCGGGCATAGCCACACTCTGTTCAACTAAAGTTGGAGAAACTGTCACCCGCAAGCCACCTATGTGCAAAGCACGTCAGGAGAACCGGTCTCGCGTAAGCGTACGCGTAATGTTGGTCTGGGCCGCTTCGTCCAACAATACCGCCGAACCAAAGTATGACATGCTGGTAAGCAGTATGACTTATATCGCCCACAACTCACTTGTGTTCTACTCGTGCATATTACATCAACATATAAAACCTAGGCTCTGATACCACTGTTGGGGAACGTAGTAATTTCAAAAAATTTCCTACGCACACACAAGATCATGGTGATGCATAGCAACGAGAGGGAAGAGTGTTGTCTACGTACCCTCGTAGACCAAAACAGAAGCGTTAACACAACGTAGAGGAAGTAGTTGTACGTCTTGCCGATCTGACCGATCCAAGCACCGTTACTTCGGCACCTCCGAGTTCTTAGCACACGTACAGCTCGATGACGCTCCCCGGGCTTCGATCCAGCAAAGCTTCGGGGATGAGTTCCGACAGCACGACGGCGTGGTGACGAGGATGAGTTCCTGCCTCCTTCTCTCTTCTCCCTCAAGGCCCATGTAGGCCCAATAACCCCCCGGGTGGTTCCGGTAATCCCCCGGTACTCCGGTAAAATACCGATTTCACCTGGAACGATTCCGATGTCCAAATATAGGCTTCCATTATATCGATATTTATGTCTCGACCATTTCGAGACTCCTCGTCATGTCCGTGATCACATCCGGAACTCCGAACTAACTTCGGTACATCAAAATGCATAAACTCATAATAACTGTCATCGTAACATTAAGCGTGCGGACCCTACGGTTCGAGAACAATGTAGACATGACTGAGACAAATCTCCGGTCAATAACCAATAGAGGGACATGGATGCCCATATTGGCTTCTACATATTCTACGAAGATCTTTATCGGTCAGACTGCATAACAACATACGTTGTTCCCTTTGTCATCGGTATGTTACTTGCCCGAGATTCGATCATCGGTATCCAATACCTAGTTCAATTTCGTTACAGGCAAGTCTCTTTACTCGTTCCATAATACATCATCTCACAACTAACATAATAGTTGCAATGCTTGCAAGGCTTATGTGATGTGTATTACCGAGAGGGCCCAGAGATACCTCTCCAACAATCGGAGTGACAAATCCTAATCTCGAAATACGCCAACCCAACATCTACCTTTGGAGACACCTGTAGAGCACCTTTATAATCACTCATTTACGTTGTGACGTTTGGTAGCACACAAAGTGTTCTTCCGGCAAACGGGAGTTGCATAATCTCATAGTCATAGGAACATGTATAAGTCATGAAGAAAGCAATAGCAACATACTAAATGATCGGGTGCTAAGCTAATGGAATGGGTCTTGTCAATCAGATCATTCACTTAATGATGTGATCCCGTTAATCAAATAACAACTCCTTGTTCATGGTTAGGAAACATAACCATCTTTGATTAACGAGCTAGTCAAGTAGAGGCATACTAGTGACACTCTGTTTGTCTATGTATTCACACATGTATTATGTTTCCGGTTAATACAATTCTAGCATGAACTATAAACATTTATCATGATATATAAGGAAATAGATAATAACTTTATTATTTGCTCTAGGGCATATTTCCTTCAGCCTTATGGTGATGACACAATGGAACTCTCAATGAAAGCACCAATGTCGGTGTCAAAACCGGTGGATCTTGGGTAGGGGGTCCCGAACTGTTCGTCTAAGGCGGATGGTAACAGGAGGCAAGGGACACGATGTTTACCCAGGTTCAGGCCCTCTTGATGGAGGTTATACCGTACGTCCTTCTTGATTGTTCTTGATGATATGAGTATTACAAGAGTTGATCTACCACGAGATCTGAGAGGCTAAACCCTAGAAGCTAGCCTATGGTATGATTGTATGTTGTCCTACGGACTAAAACCCTCCGGTTTATATAGACACCGGAGGGGGCTAGGGTTACACAAGGTCGGTTACAAAGGAGGAGATATACATATCTGTATTGCCTAGCTTGCCTTCCACTCCATGTAGAGTCCCATCCGGACATGGGACGAAGTCTTCAATCATGTATCTTCATAGTTCAACAGTCCGGCCAAAGGATATATTCTGGCTGTCCAGAGACCCCCTAATCCAGGACTCCCTCACCCGCCGCACAGTCGGAGAATCACAACCGAGAGCTTGATCCCGGGTTCGAAGAGGATCCGGAGATATTTCTGGTGCTTGCGGAGGGGATGTTTTACCAGATGAGCTACGATGGCACAGAGGTGGCCATCATCGCTGACTACCCCGGTCTTCTTCCAGCTTCACACGTAAGGGATCCGAACACACCTTATTCAAAAAGTGATTTCTCCTTCCTTCTTACCCACCGCACCGTCTTGTGCTCCAAAGGGGAAGAGTTCGGCGCGCCGTACTACTCCTAGGGTACCTACGAAGAGTGCGTCCCCCACGCTGGGCAAGCCTTCCAAGAGGAAGGAAAATGAAGATACGACCGTGCCTTCATTGAAGAGGTATGAATTTTCCAACCTGCACCTAAGCAGTCACGCCCAACTGTGACCTTCCTGTTATCCATGTGTCAGGAGAAAGATGCGCTGGACTGTATCCGTAGGTTCGAGCAGTCGTACTTCCCACAGCCAGGATTCAAATCCTACAATGAAGACGAGGGCTGATACGGAGGCGAAGCTGTACTGTCCTCCAGCCGAGGACTCGGATGATGTATCCCTTACCAACTCGGAAGAGGAAAGTGAGATGAATCATCGGTGCCGCCGGGCCATTTTACAGGACCCTGGCTTTCCAGAGGAGTCATTTAACGCCTTCAACTCGGCCAATGCGTATATCTGAGCTGCTCGAGATGGGATTAACAGGGCCACAAAGCAACATTTGAAAGATGTGCAGGTAAATTTATTTTGTCTGGCTATGATAACCAATAGCCCCCGAGACTTAAAGGAGTTGAAACAACTGATTTAAGGATCAATGTGTTACCAGTTGCTTACAGAGAAGAACAGCCAGCTAGCTCAGGAGCTGGAAAAGTATCAGCGCTGGTTGCTTGCTGCTAATGCCGAACTTGAGAAATACAAGGCATCTCCCAGTAATGTTTCCTTCTATCGAAAATTCAGAATGATACACCGAAAGTGCGGATCCGGGTGTTAATCTTTGTGTTCATCTGTTAGACCAAGTACAAGAGCAGTTGGACGCCGCTCGAAGCGAAGAACTCGGAGCCAAAAGGCAACTAGCAGCAGGCGAGCGTGTATTGACAACGGTCATCCAAGAGAAGAAGAAACTCCAGAACTCGAACGCCAAACTGGGTGAAGAATTGAAAGATGTGCGAGCTCAGCTAGCTGACTCCGTGAAGGAGAACAAGAAGCTGCTAGGCGGCATATTCAGTATGTGTCCATTGTTGTTTTATAACAACTTTGGAGGTAACTAGAGTTGATTAAGCTGTAATTGCAAGTGTTTTGATGAACCGCCCTGAAGAGGAGGTGTCTGGATCATCGAGTGATCTACTGCAAGGGCTGTTGCGGTTGCACGAGCAAGCTCGGCAGGCGACGCGGAGTGTGGCCATGGCTTGATGGCCATCCGACCCCCCTCCAGGAAGCATGGAGGAGCTGGTAGAGCTATTCAAGGGGGCACGGTGGCGTATCCAGCTGTGGAAGATATCGGGATGCCGGGAGGGCGCGCGAGAGGCCTGGGCCATTGTGAAGACGCGATATACCAAGCTGGATCCTAATCACATGGCTCTTGTCGGACCGCTAGGGTCGAATGGGGAAGAAATTCCCGTAAGTTTAGTGTATAACCAACTAGAGGTGGCCGCCAAATACTCCCAATAGGATTGTAAGTTAGATTCCCTGTTGGAAGGTATAGAAGAGGAGGTGTTCTAGTCCAAGTGTCTATGTACTTTCCTCATGTAGCTGAATTATATATCATTTGTCATGGCAGACCTTTTTGCTTCAACCTCCGGCCCCGAAGGTGCGGAGTGTTTCTGAATACCGTCGCAGCCGAATAGGCCGGGGTATGCCTGGAAAACTAGGCGTAGGGGTCATAGTTGCTTGAACAGACAAGTTGTATCCAGCTAGCTATGTTATATTACATTGATATCGTAAGAAACATCTTTGAGAGAGAATAGTTCCGTTAAGGGTTCCTTTCCCTGGGTGTGTATGCGTTTAATGCGCATGTCCGAATTGTGGTGTGAGCACCATGGTTTGTATAACTTCTGGGGGTGCATAACAGAGTGAGTGTAGAAAACATCTTCAATTCACCGACCAAATATTCCCTTGAGAACGCTAGCTTTCGGCTTCACCCAGTCTGAGGTACACATCTGGTTGACCTGGCGGTAACAATCGCAGAGGTGCTCCCTTTATGCCCTAGCCGAACTAACAGGAACGTAGGGCATAAGCACAGGAGCCAGTCAACCCAGCTTGGCCAAAACTTAAGTCATATCGATGTATATAATGGCAAAGAAAAGGTACATATGGAAAAAAACTCATATGTGAGGAGCTTGATGCTCAAGGAATGAAAAGTACTTCTGTCCAAGAAGCCCCCAGGTACAAGTGGCGTACATGTTGAAAGATGTATGTGCCAATGGTGTTCGGTCTAGCCGTATCAAAGCTCTAAAGTGAAAAAAGTTGAAAGTAATCGGAAAAGAGAGGGAAACTAATGGGAACTATAGGGGAGGAGGAGACGAACAAGGGGTGTAGCACTAGGCGTAGAATCTCCGGAGTCTGGCCGCGTTCTAGGGGTTCGGCTCGAGGCGATTGTCTGATGCATTGTGAAGACGGTACGCTCCTCCGATGAGAACTTCGTCAATTATGAAGGGACCCTCCCATTTGGGCTTGAGTTTGTCCTTTTTCTTCTCCGGGAGCCATAGAACGAGTTCGCTCACGTTGTAAGTCTTGGCCCGTACTTCTCTGCTTTGATATCTTCGAGCCTACCATTGGTAAACTGCTGAACAGGCTTTTGCGACATCGCGTTCCTCCTCCAGGGCATCCAGGTTTTCCTGCCGATTGAGCTCGGCTTCTCTCTCTTCATACATACGCACTCTAGGTGAGTCATTAGTAATATCACAGGGCAATACGGCCTCTGCACCATACACCATGAAGAAAGGTGTGTACACGGTAGTACGATTGGGCGTGGTTCGCAGCCCCTAGAGTACGGAGTCGAGCTCCTCGACCCAGTGCTTGTATGATTCTTTTAAAGACCGCACTAGTCTGGGCTTGATGCCTCTCATAATAAGACCGTTGGCGCATTCGACTTGACCGTTGGTTTGTGGGTGGTAGACGGAGGCGTAATCTAGTTTAACATCCCGATTAGTACACCAGGCTTTTACCTCATCGGCTGTGAAATTAGAGCCGTTGTCAGTGATGATGTTGTGTGGGACACCATAACGGTGCACAACATCGGATATGAAGTCTATCACCGGGCCGGACTCAGCCGTTTTGACTGGTTTAGCCTCTATCCACTTAGTGAATTTGTCCACCATAACCAGCAGATATTTTTCTTGTGGCTTCCCCCTTGAAGGGGTCCGACCATGTCAAGTCCCCAGACCGTGAAAGGCCAAGTGATGGGGATTGTTTGTAGGGCAGTGGGGGGCATATGGCCTTGATTGGCAAAGAGTTGGCATCCAATGCAATGTTGGCAAGGTCATGTGCATCCACTCGGGCCGTGGGCCAATAAAACCCTGTATGGAAAGCCTTGCTAACAAGGGCCCGAGCTGCGGTGTGGTGCCCACCGAGTCCGGCATGAATTTCAGCCAAGAGCTGCTGCCCTTCTTCCTCGGATATACATCGTTGAAGCACTCCGGTGGCGCTTTTGTTGTAGAGCTCTCCATCATGAACCTTGTATGCCTTTGAGTGCCGGACAATGCAGCGGGCCTTATTCTGGTCCTCAGGAAGCTCGTTCCTATTAGGGTAGGCCAGGAAGGGTTCGGTCCATGGGGCAATGACTACCATGATGAGATGCGCCGATGGTGTTATGTCGATGTTTCCGGGATCTGGGGTTATGTTTTGGTCTGGACTAGCATTGGCGTTTTCCCCCTGCCATACCACAGATGGCTTAAAGAGCCTTTCCAGGAAGATATTAGGTGGGACGGGGTCACGCTTAGCACCAATACGAGCAAGAACATCCGCCGCTTGATTACTTTCTCGGGCCACATGATGGAATTCGATCCCCTCGAACCGGGCCGACATTTTTATGACTGTGTTATGATATGCTACCATCTTCGGATCTTTGGCGTCAAAATCTCCATTTATTTGAGATATTGCGAGGTTCGAGTCCCCGCACACTTCTAGGCGTTGTATGCCCATGGAGACAGCCATCCCGAGACCATGCAATAAGGCCTCATATTCGGCTGCATTATTTGAGTCTGTGTATAGTACTTGGAGAACGTACTGGACGATGTCTCCAGTAGGGGACGTTAAGACGACACCCGCTCCTAACCCTGCCAGCATTTTGGAGCCGTCGAAGTGCATGACCCAATTGGAGTATGTGCCGTACTCTTTAGGGAGTTCGGCCTCTGTCCATTCGGCGATGAAGTCGGCCAGTACTTGGGATTTGATAGCTCGGCGTGATTTGTATGTAATGTCAAATGGCAGGAGCTCAATGGCCCATTTGGCAATCCGGCCCGTAGCATTGTGGTTATTTATGATGTCGTTGAGTGACACTTCGGAGGCCACCATGATCGAACACTCCTGGAAGTAGTGACGGAGCTTCCGGGATCCCATGAAGACCGCGTATGCTATTTTTTGATAATGAGGGTGCCGGGATTTGCATGGTGTAAGGACCGTAGAGACGTAGTATACTGGCTTCTGAAGCGGGAATTTATGTCTGTCCTGCTCTCATTCAACGACAAGTACGGCGCTCACCACTTGATGTATTTCCGATATGTATAATAACATCAGTTCGCCGGCGTTTGGTGCAGCTAGGATTGGGTTACCCGCAAGAAGGGTTTTTATTTCTTCCAGTCCGGCTGTTGCCGCGTCCGTCCACTCGAAGTGGTCGGTTCGCCGTAGAAGGCGATAGAGTGGCAGTGCCTTTTCTCCTAATCTGGAGATAAAGCGGCTTAGAGCTGCAAGTTTTTGGACTTGTTTACGGTCTGTTGGCTTAGCCAATTGTGACAAAGCTTGGATCTTGGCTGGGTTTGCTTCGATTCCTCTATTGGAAACAAAGAAGCCCAACAGTTTTCCGACGGGGACGCCGAAGACACACTTTTCCGGGTTGAGCTTGATGTCATATGCACTGAGGTTGTCGCCGAAGACAGAATTTTCCAGGTTGAGCTTGATGTCATACGCCCCGAGGTTGTCGAATGTAAGACGTAAGTCGTCTATTAGTGTTTCCACATGCCTGGTTTTGATGACGATGTCATCAACGTAAGCTTCTACTATTTTGCCGATCTGTTTCTCCAGGCATGTTTGAATCGTGCGTTGATATGTGGCGCCGGCGTTCTTTAGCCCAAAGGGCATGGTATTGAAGCAGAATGGCCCATATGGGGTGATAAATGTTGTTGCAGCTTGATCGGATTCCTTCATTTTGATTTGATGGTGTCCGGAGTATGCATCGAGGAAATACAGTGTGCCGTGTCTTGCGGTGGCGTCAATGATTTGATCAATGCGGGGAGGGGGAAGGGATCCTTAGGGCAGGCTTTGTTAAGGTCTTTGAAATCGACGCACAGGTGCCAGGATTTGTCCTTCTTTGGTACCATCACCAGGTTTGCCAGCCAGTCCAGATGTTTGATTTCTCTAATGAATCTGGCCTCAATGAGTTTGGCCAGCTCCTCCCCCATGGCTTGTCACTTGGGTTCGGAAAAGCGCTGCAGTGCTTGCTTAACTGGTTTAAACCCCTTTAATATATTCAGGCTATGTTCGGCCAGCTTGCGTGGGATCCCTGGCATATCCGAAGGGTGCCAGGCAAATATGTCCCAGTTTTCGCATAGGACATCTCGTAGTGCAGCGTCAACTGCTGGGTTTAGTTGAGCTCCGATGGACGCCGTCTTATTGGGGTCCGTTGGGTGGACCTGGAATTTGATTATTTCTTCTGCTGGTTTAAACAAGGTGGATTTGGAGCGTTTGTCGAGGATCACATCGTCCCTGTCCACTGTGGAGCGTAGCGCGGTTAATTCCTCGGCCGCGAGGGCTTCGTATAGCACCTCCAAGGCCAGGGATGCGGTTTTGTTTTCAGCGCGGAGTGCTATGTCCGGGTCACTAGTGAGAGTGATTATACCGTTTGGTCCGGGCATTTTGAGCTTCATATATCCGTAGTGAGGTATAGCTTGGAAGCGTGTAAAAGCATCCTGCCCCAACAGGGCATGATATCCGTTGTTGAAAGGGGCCACTTGGAAGGTTATTTCTTCGGACCGACAGTTCTTTGGCGATCCGAATACCACGTCAAGCGTGATTTTGCCCACGCACTGTGCCTCCGGACTAGGAATAGTTCCTCAGAAGGTTGTGTTACTTTGTTTGATGCGGCTCCTGTCTACTCCCATTTTATGGAGTGTGTCCTCATAAATGAGGTTTAGTCCACTGCCGCCGTCCATGAGGACCTTGGTAAGTCGAAACCACGATGGGACCGAGTACTAACACGATAGGCGCTCGTACTGTTCTGTACTTTGGTTCGTCACCGGCGTTGAATGTTATAGCCGTGTCGTTCCATGGGTTTATTACAGCGATTTGGCAGACTTCGTTGAGCTCGCGAAGTGCCCTTTTGCGCTTGCTGTTTGAAGCGAATGTCTGGAAGACTGTCAATACTCTTGGGTGGTCGTCTTCTGGGGGGCGTTGTTCCGGGGTATCCTTAATAAGGATGTCCTTACCGTTCTTGGCTACTTGTCGTAGTATCCAACATGCTCTAAGGCTGTGGGTTGCCACGGTGTCTGTTGTTGTATGTATTTTGCATGGGCCATGGAGCCACCCCTCCAGAACGGTGCCATGCCGCGTAGCGGTTTTGTGTTTCTTGACTGTCGGGCTGGGCGTGCCACGAGGGTGCGCCCTTTTCACCTGTAGGGGGAGTTGAGCTGGGACCGATGGTTCCCAGTGAGCTGCTTGAGTTTCCTAGGTGCTCTCCATCGTGCTGTATTTTTGTACAATGGTTGCTAAGTCAGCGAATTTGAGTATGCAGCGTCGATTGATGGCGGTGAGTATTCCTTCGTCCGCGCAGTTTTTGCAGAACGCTGATATTGCGTCCTCGTCACGGCAATCTTTTACCTTGTTCTTGACACGGAGGAATCTGGCCCAAAAGTGGTGGACCATCTCCTGAGATCGCTGTTTTATGCTCATGAGATCCTCTATGCCCGGGTGGGTGGGTGGAATTAAATCCAAACTCCGACCTAACCGGTTGTCCGTGGTTCGACGACCTTCCGGACTAGACAGTCCGGGTTCCGGAACATCTTCTGATTGCTTGGAGCTGCCGTCCGAGGCTATGTTCGGAGGGTTGGTTGCGTCTTTTTGCGGGTGAGTATTCGGCTCTTTATGAACGGCGACCCGAACATAGTCCATCCTCGATATAGAAGAAGACTCGCCGTCCTGCTCCTGGACTGCCGCAATCTAGTGGGTGCCAAGTGGAGCTTCGGTTTCTCCCTGATCAGTTTTAGGCCCGATCTGACCGTAATCTTTGACGATTCCCAAAGCGGTGATGCGATCTAGGAGCTCGTTTAAGGACGAAAGCTCGACCGGGTCCATCTGCTTGGAGTGCTCGGAGTTTATGCGAAGGGGATTTTTGATGGCCCGAGAGGTCATCGTCGGCTCTACGGCCGAACGGGCAGTCATAGTAACATCGCCCAGCCGGAGGGTTTGGCCCAGGGCCAAAACTACCCCTGCGGTGATGTTGCCTCTAACGACAAGGCAAGCCATCGATCCTTTCATTGACGACACAGGGGATCTCTCAATGAAAGCACCAATGTCGGTGTCAAAACCGGCGGATCTCGGGTAGGGGGTCCCGAACTGTGCGTCTAGGATCGATGGTAACAGGGGACACAATGTTTACCCAGGTTCGGGCCCTCTCTATGGAGGTAACACCCTACTTCCTGCTTGGTTGATCTTGATGAATATGAGTGTTACAAGAGTTGATCTACCACGAGATCATAATGACTAAACCCAAGAAGTCTAGCCTATGAATATGGTAATGAGGATATGTGTTGTCCTTTCCAGACTATCCCCTACGGTTTATATAGACACCGAGGGGATCTAGGGTTTACATGGAGTCGGTTAAATAAGAAGGAATCTTCGGTCGCCAAGCTTGCCTTCCACACCAAGTAGAGTCCAATCCGGACACGGTGCAGTCTTCGGCCTTCATGTCTTCACAGCCCATCAGTCCTACCCATAGATAACAGGCCGGACGCCCGAGGACCCCTTAGTCCAGGACTCCCTCACTAGGTAGGGGTGCGCTGAAGCTTCCTTCCGTCGCTCCATGCTCCGTTGCTTCACCGTCTCCATGGTAGATGCACGCCGCGCTCGTGCCGAGCGCCGGGCTTCCCTCACCGCCCACATTGCTCAGACGGCTCCCGTCGGCAGGCCGCCTCGTCGCTCCTCGTCACCTGCCGCCAACGCCGCCACCGGCCCGGCAGGGAACAAGCAGCAAGCATCCTCGCTGCATCCCTCGGTGCGGAGGGACGGCCATGCCGCCACTCCATCGCTGACCCCGGCCAGTTCTTCTTCCCATGCATGTCGCCCTCCCATGGATGCACGGGCTGCGCTCCTCATGGCGCACGAGCTCCTACGTTACCATCCGGTCGATGACCTCTACGAGGACTGGCTCGACCGCATCGCTGAGCTTGTCCGTGCCGCAGGGGGCTCCCCTGCACCGTCCCTCTCTCCGCCTCACCCTCCGCCAGCTACGGGCAACGTAGCTCACGGAGCGCCTTCGCCACGTCAGCCCCAAGACGGTGCCCTGGCGCCAAGACGCGCGGCTCCATGATCCGACCCGCCACGTCCTGCACCCGTGCGTGAAGAGAGAAGCTATCAAGAAGTCCCTCGGCCGCAGTAAAACGCTCTGCCGCTCCTCGCACCACTGCACCAGGATCGGCTACTGCGGCAAGCCCGCGCGCCACCTATTGCGGAAGGGCGCGGACCCCATGAAGACCAAGCTCCACCCCCAAGGCGGGTCCTGATGACCACAGCTGGCTGCCGCGCCTTCACCCCCGAGCTGCGTAGTGTCGCCTGGCCGGGCAAGCTCAAGCCAGATTTGCCTCCTTGCTATGACGACACCCCCGACCCCGAAGAGTTCTTGCAACTCTATGAGCTGAGCATCGAAGCGGCCAATGGCGACGAGAAGGTCATGGTGAACTGGTTTCCCATGGCTCTCGAGGAAAGTGCCTACTCCTTGCTCCTGAACCTGCCTCCGTGCTCAATCTCCTCCTGGGACGAAATGTGCACCCGCTTCATCGCCAACTTCCAGGGCACTCGCGACTGCCCCCCGGCCACGGGTGACCTGCGCCGCATCAAGCAACAACCAAGAGAGACCCTGTAGTAGTACATTCAGCAATTCAACAGCGCACGGATCAAGATCCCCAAGGTGACCGACCAAGCCATCATCTCTGCGTTCTCCGATGGCGTCCGCGACATCAAGATGAAGGAGGAGCTCGCCATCCATGAAGAGTTGTGCATGACCCTGGAGCTGTTCAACATCGCTACCAAGTGTGCTAGAGCTAAGGAGGGGCACCTCTCCCTCCTCGAGCTTCCTGCTACGGATCCAGAGGAGAAGAAGGCCAAGGCCAAGGACATGAAGCGCAAGGGAGCAGCCATGCTCGTAGCGGAACCAGACACTAAGCATGGCAGAGACCAACCAGAGTCATCCAAGGGCAGGCGCCCATTCTATGTCTTCCACAACCTGAACACCCACAACACCAGTGACTGTCAAGAGCACAGAGCCATTCGCGAAGGGCTCTTCGGTCGACGCCTCGAGCGCGGCGACCGGGGCTATGGCCAAGGAGGAGGGCGTGGTGGCAGACGCTGGGACGACCGTGGCCTGCGCCAGGAGTGGCACGATCGGCCTCGCGAGGACCGCTGGCAGGAACAGCCTCGCGAGGGCGCCTGGAGGGATCATCCTCAAGGCAATGCCGGGCTCCCTCCGCTGCCAGCACCGCCAAGAAGGAATGACGAACACCATCAGGACGAGGGGGCTGGGGGCTTCCAGGAACCAAGTGCTATCGCCTGCATCTTGGGCGGAGCCCAGGTCCCAGCCTCGCAGCGTATCTTCAAGCAGTTTGCTCGTGAAGTGAATGCAGTCCTCCCCAAGCTCGAAGCCACGCGCCCGCTCAGATGGTCCCAGTGCCCCATTACGTTTAACTCGGTAGACCAGCTCAAGTGCGTAGCTACCGCTGGCACCCTCCCGATGCTCTGCTCCCCAGTAATCAGCAACGTGCAAGTTACCAAGACCCTCATCGACGACGGCGCGGGGCTCAATGTCCTGTCCGTCGACACGTTCGACAGACTCCAAGTGCCGTATGACCAGCTTCAGCCCACCAAGCCTTTATCAGGAGTGACCGACGGTTCCACCACACCGATAGGGCAGGTCCGCCTCCCTGTCACCTTCGGCGAATGCAAGAACTTCCGCACCGAGCTCATCGACTTCGACGTCGCACACATCTGTCTGCCGTACAACGCTATCCTTGGGTATCCAGCCCTGGCCAAGTTCAAGGCAGTGACCCATCACGGCTACAATGTCCTCAAGATGCCGAGAAGCAGCGGGATCATCATGGTCCCATGTGAAGAGAATGATGCGGTGTGCTCCCTCGAGCGTGCCTTCCAAGTTGCAGCAATCGACGACCCCGACAGCAAGGGCGAGGGTCCTCCTGAGGCCATCCCCAAGAAGAAGAAGCAGCTGTGACGCGCAGGGCCTCAGCAGGGTGACACGATGGCCGGAGTCTCATCAGGATCAGCGCCCGCTCCAGGGGCGTCTTCCTCCATCACATAGGAAGGCGTGCCCAGTGCCCTTCTTGGGTAGGGCTCGGGGGCTTTCTTCTGGAAGGCCTCAGACTTTGCCCACTTCACGAGGGAGGCGCTCGGGCACCACTTGGAGGCGTGCTTCGCGGCACGTTTCCCTCAGGAGGGCACAGGGCAAGGATCGCCCATCGTTCAGGAGTTCATCATCAAGACCACCCAGGAGTTGCAAGACGCAAGGGCCACACGCGGTGACCACTGCTCAAGAGACGCAGCTTCCCATCCAGGCGAGGATGCCGAACTGCATGTTTGCATCGACGTTCTAGGGCTCAACAGGGCCGCCTCTCGGGAACTTTTCTAGCCCTCGCATGTGGGACGCTGCGAGGGCCCACGCACAGCTATGTTTGCATGCCCTTTGGCCTGCCAAGTGTATCGTCCGCCTACCAACGCAACTTGTGGCGAATCCTAGCGGATCGGGAAGCCAGGCACCACGCCGTCCTGATGGAGATGGAGACGGTCCTTAAGGAACCACTTGAGCCGCCAGAGCTTCCCGAGGCTCAGAGCTCCAGAGGCTCGTGAGGAGCAACCCCTTCGCCGTAAACCGTCAGCTGCTTCAACTCTTCTTCGTCAACATGACCGGGTGACATCTTTCCAAGTCATTCAACTTGGAGCGCCCCTTGGGCTGCATCATTCCCAGGCCGCGTGGGTCCGTCCCTGTGGCATGTATCCCTTTTCTTATGTCTTTAGCTTACCTTGTTGGGGTCGCCCCTTGGGCTGCATCATCCCCAAGTCGCTCGGGCCTGACCTAGTGGCACGTATCTCTCACGTACTTGCTTAAGCCTGCTACTCTCATGATCGACCTATCTATGATTACTACTCGCTCAATCGCCACCCACCAAGGGGACCGCGCGCCGGCCGTCTTTCTTCAGGACCCCTCGCGTGAGTAAATTGAGACGACGTCTGTGCTCGGGTCCATCCCTGCAGCGCCGATAAATCCAACGGCTGAGCTCCGTCTGGCGGGCCGGCCCCATTTACGCCACCTCTTGGCGCCGTTGGTGCTTGGCGTTCTCACGCGATAACCTCATTAGATTCATTCGGCGCAGGTTGTCTGACCACCTCGTAGGTCTAGCACCGCAAACAGGAACCAAGACCAGGCGCAACCTGCCTTGACGTAGGGCCTCATGAGTCCCGCGCTGGCTCGCGAGTGCCCAGATACACCTCGTCTAGCCCTGACGTGCAAGCCACGTGTCAGGGCGTGGCTGTACACGCCCCGGGGGCTCTCCGCAGACGGGCCCCCCCCACGCACAAGTGGAAGCACCATGCTCCGCGCTGGCCGTCGACACTGCCGAGGAGCGGCTATGCTCGTCTACAAGCGGAAGCACTACACTCCGCGCTGGTGATAAACAACCGAGGGCGGCTTTGTAGTCGTACCAACCTCAGGGATCCCTAGAGCTTAGTGTCCAGCCTCACCGCAACGTCTCCCCTTGGGAGAGCCGTGCAAGGGGGCTGGGCACGGGGGCTATGCTCGGGTCACGCCCAAGCATACGCCACCCGGCCAGGGCTCCTGGACCTGGTCGTCGCACGCCCCTCCCGAGTCGAGCCTCAGCGAGGGAAAAGGTATAGAGATTGTTTGCACGTCAAGGGGGACTCCTGAGCATCGCGACTCAGGAGCCTAACTGGTCACGTAGCCCCTCACTCCCTGATCCGTCCTGG
Organism: Triticum monococcum; assembly: GCA_034509565.1. Taxonomy (NCBI): domain Eukaryota; kingdom Viridiplantae; phylum Streptophyta; class Magnoliopsida; order Poales; family Poaceae; genus Triticum; species Triticum monococcum. Next base: position 349,664,394 of record CM067845.1, read on the forward strand.
TCTCCGATTGGCCAATGGCGGTTGAGGTATGCGCGGGGCCGGGCCCTGCCGATGTATAACATCAACCTATCCTCGTGAACTCTCCCTATAAGCTGTTTGCACGTCAAGGGGGACTCCTGAGCATCATGACTCAGGAGCTTAACTGGTCACATAGCCCCTCACTGCTTGGTCCATCCTGGTCTTCGGTCAGCCCAACGGCGGTTGAGGTATGCGCGGGGCCGGGCTCTGCCGACGCAGAACATAAAGCAAATAGGAAGATAATTGCAAATTCTCAAGCAAATATTACAAGACATATTGTGCTCACAATATCAAATGAAAGTTTTAACGCCTCCACGAGGCCTGATACATATTGCAGGAATGAAACAAGAAAGCAGCCGCAGGTCACCCCTGGACACTGCCATCTGCAGGATCGGTTGCATCGCCGATCGAGGGAGCAAGGACGAAGCCGCGAAACTTCTTCATCATGGCCTCCACCTGACCTTTCATGGAGGTGGCGGCGGCCGCACAATGCTCATCAGCTACAGGCTCCAGCAGCTTGTCAAGATGAGCGCTGGGGTCGTGAAGGTACAGATGGGCGAAGGTATAGATGGGCGAAGGTACATATGGGCGAAGGTTGCTGGGGTCGCGAAGGTACACACGTCAACGCAGCCGAAGAAAGGACACGAGCCTCCGCCTCAGCCATAGGGCTGATGCCCTCCACGACTTCCTCAAGCGCCTTCACCAAGTGGGGAAGCAGTTGAGCAGGGCCATCCTCGTCGGTGGTCAACGGCTTCTCCAGGCCCTTCTCGTACAGTGACTTCAGCGCCACGCTGGACCTCTTCTCAAGAAGCAAGAAGGCATCGTGGTCTTCGGCCAGGACCTTCGCCTTGGCATCGAGCTCAGCCTCCCTCGTCTTCGCCTTCTGCTCCAGTTCCTCCAGTCGGCTGCGCTCCGTGGCCTGCGCCTTCGTCAGCTCCCCCAGCTCAGCATCACGGCCCTTGATGGCGTCCTCGCTAGCCTTCATCTCCTCCTCCTTCGCTTCACGGACGCGCGCTTCTTCTACGCGTGCGTCGCACATCCTCTTCAGCTCGCCCTCTAGCTCTCGGTAGTGGTCGCGGGCAGCCTCGGTGTCCTTCAGCGCTGCCTCGCGGTCGGCCGTAGCTCTGGTGGCGGCCTGCTTCTCCTTCTCGGAGGCTGCCGTGGCCTGGCTCAGCGATGCTTGAATGGCCGAGTCGGATGGAAGCCAACATGAGGCCTGGTGCAGGCGCCCAACCACTAGGTACGGGTCCGCGTCCAGGAGGTCTTCCCGCAGCTTGGCCATCCCCGAGAAGACACGCTCAAAGGCTACAGAGGAAGCAGAAGAATTTGGGGCCAGAGGAGCAGCAGGAGTAGGAGGAGATGTCGTTACCAGAGCCTGGAAGATCAAGGGCTCCGGAGCCCTTGGGACTTCGTCAGCAGAGAGAGGTGCCAGTACTTCCGGAGCCAGTGGGGCCACAGGGGTTGGTTCATCCTGTCGATGCTCCTCTTGGCCTCGTAGGGGCGACTGGGCTGGGGATATGCAGGTGCCATCACCTCTCTTCTCCGCAGAGGGAGGCACGGCCGCGGCATCCCCCTTCCCCTTCTTCGCTGAAGAATCCAGCCTGATCGACCAGGCAGGTGTCAGAAAACATCAAGTATAAGCAGAAACAAGACGAAGCTCAAAGCACTTACTGATCCACCATGACATAGTCCACCCTCCGCTTGGTGAGCCTAAAACCCGAAAGCATTGGGGCTTGAGGAGTGGGCACACGGGCTCCAGGAGCAGAAGATGGCACAACAGAAGGACCAGAGCCGGCCCCAAGCGGTGCCACGTCAGAGGCAGCATCTCGAGAGACCAGCGATGATCTATCCCTTATCGGGATGAGGAGTAGCTCCCTTACCTCCTGGCGGGCGACGACCTTGGCGTCGTCTGGCAGGGCATGGAGGATGGCGGCCTTGCTCAAGGGGGAGTTCTCCCCCGTTCCCTTGGGGATCTCTTCCGAGCTCTCCTCCTCCTCCTCTTCCTCCTAGCGGGACTCGTCAAAAGATACCTCCACTAGCTTCGGTGTCGCGGAGGCCCCAGCGAGCGCCGGCGGCACCAGCCCGCGCGCGTCAAAGGTCGGCCTAGAAGCAACGACTTGCTCCCAGTCCTTGCGATGGAACATAGGAAGAAAGGCGCTCGGCGGGTACTCTTGGTTGTCCCCAACCAAGAGGCGCAAAATTGCAGTAAGCTCATCATTAGGCAGGGCCACTACACTCAGACTAAGCTTGTCTTCTTCACCTCCAAGCTTCCACAAGGGGCGCGTGCGCGCCTGGAGTGGAGCAACGCGCAGCGTCAAGAATTCGCACAGGAGCATGAAACTAGTCACCTTGGCTGCCTTCACGTTGCCCGGCCTCAAATCAGTCTTCATCTGCTCCAACACCGACGACGCCTGCTCGTTAGTGAGCTCAACACGAGACCACCCCTTGTCAGACTGGGGCGCCTCCGTCAGCAGTTCCAAACGCGGATGGGCGCACTTGGCACTCATCATGACCCATTTGGCCCTGATGTTGTCAACCCTCTTCCCGGTGTTTGAGATCGAGTTGGCCTGGCCGGCCGTGATGAAGTTGGCACACCCGGAGATATGGCTACCGGTGACGCGGAGGAAGAGGAAGTGGCGTAGCAGTGCCACGGACATCATCACGCCCAGGTACGGCTCGCAATAGTAGGCAAAGATAGACAAGAGAAGAACGGAGTTGGGATGGAGATGCAGCACTTGCAACCCGAAGTGGTCGAGGACCTCGAAAAAGAAATCAGAAAAAGTAGGAACCAACCCGGCAGCGATGCTGCTCGTGAATAAAGGGACGAAGGTGCTTCCCTCAAGCTCTGGGTCGTCGGAGGCAAGCCGAAGCTCCGTCTTCCCCCTCTCATTGCTCGCCCCTGCCGTCAGCAAGCGCATGGCGGCAAGGTCCTTCGGCGTGACATTGGGCGCGTCAATGGCTGGTTCTAACCAAGCCGCTGCCGAGGAGGATCCGACCTTGCGCGGCGCCATTGGTCGCTGACGCGGAGCGAAGTCGAAGCGGATCTGGAAGTTCTGACAGTAAGAAGCGAGAAAGGGATCGGAAGCAAGGCGAGGAAGAAGCAATGAAGGCAAGCGCTGTCCGCACTAGCCTTTTTGTCAAGTCGGGAAGTTGCCGAGGCAGCGTGGGGAAGCGGAGACGCCCACGTCCAATCAATCGCCAAGCGTCAACTGAGGCCGCAAGCTTTGGGGGTCAGCGGCGCTCCGCGCTTGACCCTTTGGTTTCGCCTCAAAGCCAAGCACGAGCGCGCCTTGGGCTCGGGGGCTACTATCGGCGTCCTGGGAACGGGGGTCCCCAGACTTGCCTGCCTACGTCCCACGGCGTGGCTGGGCTGGCAGGTCGGTACGACCCATCTTCATCGACAATGCATTCAAGACCCTCGCGAGGGGCCAAGCCTCGCGAGGCGGAAGATGCAAGACGTCCTAAAGAGCGGCCACCCCAGGCAAGCTCGCGAGGGGCAGAGAGATCAAGGCAGGGCAAACCTCGCGAGGTCCTCGTGACATGAGTCGTGACGATCGAGACCAGGCGGGCGCCAGCGCGCGCAGTGTCCTTGTTTCCACTTTGGTGCCAAGGGGGCAAGCGCAGGCGCGGAGTAGTGAGGCATCAAGAAAAGGTTTCCTTATTGGTGCAACAAGACCAAGACCAGAAGGACGGCAGGATGGAGGTTACCATGGAGCCCAAGACGGCGTCACCACCAGAGCCTTTGGCAGGCGAAGACCACCTTTTGTTAGGATAACTTGTACTAGCTGTCCCCTTTTGAATTGGCCGTTGTTGGCTCTCTTCCCGCTCAATATTTGGGGAGAGGACCAGGGCCTATATAAGTAGAGCTAGCCACCACAGTGACACAAGGAGAAGAACGATAGAGGAAGAGAGAGAGAGAGTAAGAGTGAACAAGGGAATGAGAGACAAGTGAGGATCGACCTGATCACGAATCTACCAAGAACAAGAACACCTCAACCTCAGGAGGCTATTCTTCCCCTTGAAACTGTTCTTCATCAGCCCAAGAGGCAATCCACCACCACCACACTAGAGTAGGGTATTACACCACAACGGTGGGCTGAACCAGTATAAATCTTGTGTCTTTCTGTGTTGTGAGTTCATTGAGTTCATCTGCGAGATCTTAGAGAGCTAGGGTGTGGATCGATAGGGGGAAAACCTTCGCACGCACCATGGTGTTCGAACCTCGAGGGTTTGCTGGAACCCGTGTTCCGACAGGTAGCATTCCGCATCAAAAATTCTATATTTATCATTTACCTACTCGAGGACGAGCAAGAATTAAGCTTGGGGATGCTTGATACTTTTCCAACGTATCTATAATTTTTGATTGCTGCATGCTATTATATTATCTATTTTGGATGTTTAATGGGCTTTAATATACCTTTTTATATTATTTTTGGGACTAACCTACTAACCAAAGGCCCAGCGCAAATTGTTGTTTTTGCCTATTTTCGTGTTTCATAGAAATGTAATATCAAACGGAATCCAAACAGAATGATACCTTCAGGAGAGTTATTTTTGGAACAAACGTGATCCAGGAGACTTGGAGTGGATGTCAAGAAAGAAGCAAGGAGGCCACGAGGCAGGGAGGGGCGCCCAGGGGGTAGGCGCGCCCCGGCCCTTGTGGGCCCCTCCCAGCTCCACCGACGTACTTCTTCCTCCTATATATAACCATATACCCCGAAAACATCCAGGAGCACCACGAAACCCTATTTCCACCTCCGCAACCTTCTGTACCCGTGAGATCCCATATTGGAGCCATTTCCGGCGCTCTGCCGGAGGGGGAATCGATCACGGAGGGCTTCTACATCAACACCATAGCCTCTCCGATAATGTGTGAGTGGTTTACCACAGACCTTAGGGTCCATAGTTTTCGGTGTTCTGGGAACGGGGGTCCCCAGACTTGCCTGCCAGTGGCCTGCGGCGTGGCTCAAAGGGGGGCCCAGCACGGCCCATGTTCACCAACACGGACCCAAGACACTCGCGAGGGGCCAAGCCTCATGGGGCGGACGACACGGAGCTTCCTTAGGCACGACCTCATCAGGCTGGCTCGCGAGGAGGCGGAGAGATCAAGGCGGAGTACCTCACGAGGTGCCCGTGACGCGAGCCATGACGACCAAGGGCGCCAGGCGGGTGCCAGCCCGCGTAGTGTCCTCCTTTCCTCTTTGGTGCAAATGGGGCAAGTGCAGCCGCAGAGTACCGAGGCATCAGGCAAAGGTTGCCATTTCGGTGCAACAAGACCAAGACCAGAAGGACTGCAAGACGGAGGTCATTGTGGAGCCCAAGACGGCGTCACCTCCAGAGCTTTGTGCAGGCGAAGACTACTTTTGTCAGGATAGTTGGTACTAGCTGTCCCCCTTCAAATTAGCCCGCCATTGTTGGCTCCCTTCCTGCTTGATATTTGGGAAGAGGACCAGGGCCTCTATAAATAGGACTAGCCACCCCCAGGGGAGAGGGAGATAGAGAATCAGAGGGATAAGAACAAGAGCAGAGAGAATCAGAATCAGAGAGAGAAAGAGAGAAGGGTGACTGAACTCCTCCCAGCAGTTCATCCCCCCAGCCAAGGACAGACCCTCGCGAGGCTGTTCTTCCTTGTATTGTTCATCATCATCAGCCCAAGAGGCAATCCACCACACCACACACTGGAGTAGGGTATTACACCACAATGGTGGCCTGAACTAGTATAAACCCTGTGTCATTCGTGTTGCTTTTTCCATAGCTTAGATCTTAGCGAGGCGGAGGGGTGCAGGTAGGTAGGAGGCGAAATCTCCGCGCGCACCCCAGTGTTCGAACCTCAAGGGTCTGCCGGAACCCGAAATCCGACATTTGGCGCGCTAGGTAGGGGTGCGCCGGAATTCGTCTTCTACCGCCCCATTCTCCTCCGACCATCGCGCCCATGTCTGACGCTCGTCGGGCCCGCGCCGAGGGCCGGGCCGCTCTCGCTTCCCACGTCGCCCAGACGGCTCCTGTCGGCGGGCGTCCTCGCCGTTCCCCGTCACGTGCCGTCAACGCCGCCACCGGCCCGGCGGGGCACGAGCAGCAAGCATCGTCTCAGCATCCGTCCGTGCGGCAAGACGGCCGCACCGCTACTCCCTCGCTCACCCCAGCTGGTTCCTCGTCCTGCGCGCTCCGCGCACCCATGGAGGCTCGAGCGGCGCTCATCGCGGCAGACGAGCTCCTGTGCTACCGTCCCGTCGACCGCGTCGCCAAGCTCGTCCGCGCCGCAGGGGGCTCTCCTGCGCCGTCCACTCCGCTGCACCGCACCCCGCCCCGCGCGGGCGATGAAGCTCCGTCGGCGCCCCGGCCGCCTCCTCCACAAGAAGGCGCCATGGCTCCAAGGCGCTTGGCCCCTGGGCGGAGCCCGTTCCTTCAAGTGCCAGCGCCGCAAGAGCAGAACTGCCAAGAAGTCCCTCGCCCGCAAGAAGCTGCCCGGGCGCTCCCTGCTCCAGCACGTCGCGACCATGCTCCTGCTCCCGCACGTCAAGACCCAGTTGTAGTGCGTGGGGACATGCAAGACCAAGCTCTCCGTCACCCAAGGCCTCCCGTGGCCACTGCAGGCTGCCGTGCCTTCACCACCGAGCTGCGCAGCGTCGCATGGCCCGGCAAGTTCAAGCCAGACCTGCCTCCTCGTTACGACGGCACGGCTGACCCTGCGGAGTTCCTCCAGCTCTACGAGTTGGGCATGGAAGCTACCAACGGAGACGAGAAGGTCATCGCGAACTGGTTTCCCATGGCGCTCAAGGACGGGGCCCACACCTGGCTCCTGAACCTGGCTCCAAGCACGATCTCCTCCTGGGACGAGATGCGCACCCGCTTCATCGCCAACTTCCAAGGTACTCACGACTGGCCACCCGCCGTGAGTGACATGCGCCGCATCAAGCAACAACCTGGGGAAACCCTGCAGAAGTACATCCAGCGCTTCAACAACGCACGCCTCAAGATTCCCAAGGTGATTGAGGAGGCCATCATCTCAGCCTTCTCCGACGGCATGCGCGATGTCAAGATGAAGGAGGAGCTGGCGATGCATGAAGACCTGTGCACTTCCTTGGAGCTGTTCAACTTGGCAACCAAGTGCGCTAGGGCTGAGGAAGGGCGTCTCTCCCTCCTCGAGCTACCTGCCGTAGACCCAGAAGAGAAGAAGCCCAAGGCCAAGGATGTGAAGCGCAAGGGGGCTATCGTGCTCGCGGCAGAACCAGACACCAAGCGGGGCAGAGATCATCCCGAACCTTCCAAGGGCAGCCGGTACTATGTGTACCACGACCTCCACACCCACAACACCAACGAATGTCAAGAGCTCCGAGCCGTGCGAGAAGGAAGGATCGGCCGTCGCCCCGACCGCGGTGACCGGGGCTATGGTCGAGGAGGAGGAAGGAACGCAGGACGTTGGGAAGACCGTGGCCCGCGCCAAGGGTGGCGCGATCAACCTCGCGAGGATCGCTGGCAAGACCCGCCTCGTGAGGGAGACTGGAGGGATTAGCCTCGCGAGGATCGCCCGCATGGCAACACAGGCCTCCCTCCGCTGCCGCCGTAGCAAAGGAGAAACAAGGACCGCCACCAAGACGAGGGGGCTGGGGGCTTCCAGGAGCCGCGCGCGATCGCTTGCATCCTGGGCGGGGCTCAGGCCCAGACTCTCAACGCATCTTCAAGCAGTTCGCCCGCGAAGTGAATGCAGTCCTCCCCAGGCTCGAAGCCGCGCGCCCTCTCACATTCAGCTCAGCAGATCAGCTCAAGTGTGCGGCTACAGCCGGAGTCCTCCCAATGCTTTGTTCCCCAATCATCAGCAACGTGGTGGTCACCAGGACCCTCATCGATGGCGGGGCAGGGCTCAACGTCTTGTCCGTGGAAACGTTCAACAATCTCCAAGTGCCCTACAGCCAGCTTCAGCCAACCAAGCCCTTCTCGGGAATCACCGACGGCTCCACAGTCCCGATTGGGCGGTCCGCCTCCCTGTCACATTCGGGGCACGCGACAACTACCGCACCGAGCCCATCGACTTCGACGTCGCTCACATTCACCTGCCGTACAACACCATCCTTGGGTACCCAGCGCTGGCCAAGTTCATGGCCGTAACTCACCACGGCTACAACGTCCTCAAGATGCCAGGAAGTGGCGAAGTCATCACGGTGCCCTGTGAAGAGAAGGACGCAGTGTGTTCCCTGGAACGAGCCTTTCAGGCCGCGTCACTGGAAGACCCGGATCGCGGAAGCAGGAGGCTTCCTGAGACCGCCCCCAAGAAGAAGAAGACACTGTCCGGCCGGGCCCCTCAGGAGGCAGGCCCCTCTGGGCCTGTGCCTGCCCAGGGGGAACCTCCTTCCATCGCACAGGAAAGCGCGCCCGGCGCCCTCCTCAGGCAGGGCTCGGGGGCTCTCCCCTGGAGGGCCGCCGACCTGGCTAGGGTCACGAGGGAGGCGCTTGGGCACCACATGGAGGCGTGTTTCGAAGCACGTTTCCCTCAAGAAGGAGTAAGGCAAGGAGAGCCAGACCCTCAGGAGTTCGTCAGCAAGGCCATTCAGGAGCTACAGGAGTCAAGGGTCATGAAAGGCGGCCGCCGTCTACCAGCAGTGGCTCCCCATCCAGGCGAGGATGGTGGGCTGCGCGTCTGCATCGACATACCAGGGCTCAACCGAGTCGCCTCTCTGGGGCGCCTCTAGCCCTCGCGAGTGGGGTGCTGCGGAGGTCCACCCCACAGCTACGTTCGCATGCCTTACGGCCTGCCGCACGCGGCTGCCATGTACCAGCGCCTCATGAGGGGCATCATGGAGGCACAAGAGGCCAGGCGTTCCACAGCCCTGGTGGAGATGGAGATGGTCCGCGGGGAGCCGCTAGCACCCCCGGAGCCTCCCGAGGCCCCCGGGCCTGGGGGCTCGTGAGGATCGGCTTCCGCAGCCCACCGAGTCTGCTACACCAACACCCCTTCGTCGTCAACGTCATCAGGTGACATCTTTCAAGTTTCACTTCCAGCTGGGAGCGCCCCCCAAGGCTGCATTATTCCCAGGCCGCGTGGGTCCGTCCCTGCGGCATGTACCCCTTTTATTTCATGTTGTTAGCTTACCTTGTTGGGGGCGCCCCTCAGGCTGCATCATCCCCAAGTCACTCGGGCCAGACCCAGAGGCATGTATCCCATTTGCATTTATTTCCGGTTAGGCGATAGACCCACCTTGCTTGATTATTTGATGCTGGTCGACGGCACCTCTTCTTCTCCGTGACGACCACTTGCACGTTAAAGGGGGCGGTACCTGAGCATCGCGACTCAGGGCTCTTACTGGCTCTCCAGCCCTCACCCTCTGGCCTTGTCCACGGCATCGCGACCTGGCATACCAGCGACGGCTGAGACCAGCTCGAGGGCCGGGACCCAAGGACGTAGAGTGCCCGCATCTAACCAAATTTGCAGGGACACATCACAAGATAAGGTCCAGTGCCAGGCTCAACCCTCCTAGAGGTAGGGCCCCATGAGTCTCGCTGTCGGTGTCAAAACCGGCGGATCTCGGGTAGGGGGTCATGAACTATGCATCTACGCCGGATGGTAACAGGAGGCAGGGAACACGATGTTTTACCCAGGTTCGGGCCCTCTCGATGGAGGTAAAACCCTACGTCCTGCTTGATTAATATTGATGATATGGGTAGTACAAGAGTAGATCTACCGCGAGATCAAGGAGGCTAAACCCTAGAAGCTAGCCTATGGTATGATTGTTGTGTATGGAGTTGATGAAGTTGTCCTACGGACTAAATCCCTCTGGTTTATATAGACACCGTGTAGGACTAAAACCCAAGCTTGCCTTCCACGCCAAGGAAAGTCCCATCCGGACACGGGACGAAGTCTTCAATCTTGCATCTTCATAGTCCAGGAGTCCGGCTAAAGGTATAGTCCGGCTACCCGAACACCCCCTAATCCAGGACTCCCTCAGTAGCCCCTGAACCGGGCTTCAATGACGACGAGTCCGGCGCGCAAATTGTCTTCGGCATTGCAAGGCAGGTTCCTCCTCCAAGTCCTTCATAGAAGATTTGTAAACACCAAGAGTAGTGTCCGGCTCTGCAAAATAAGCTTCCACATATTGCCATAGAGAGAATAATATTAACACAAATCAAATCTGCTGATGTATTCCACAGTGCGTCAACACACTACGGCCAAGTCCTTTACTCGAATCGCTTTTACTTTGCCACCTCAACATGTTTTGTGAGGCGGTTTCCTTGGCACGTCTTGTCAAAGCAAACATCGTGTACCGCTTTTATGGGATTCTCATCAATACGGACGTGGGTAACCCAATCGCGCCACTTATCACGGCGCTTGGGAGGCAAGCGAGTTTTAGTAGGCTGGTGGGGACGCACAACCGCGTCCGCCCATATAAGGGGATAAGGATCCACCTTTTTACCTACGCCCTCTTCCTCCTTTGCCTATCCATCTCCTGCGCACTAGAGCTCCAGCGCCCAAGCCCGCACTTCCCACCTCAACCTTCTCCAGCAATGTCCGGAGCGGGAGGCAAGTGGAAGGTCTCCTCCGTTACGGAGGGCCAAGTTAAGAAGCTAAGGAAGGCCGGATACCTGTCCAAGGACATCGAACACCGACTTCCCGAGAAGGGGCAGCTTCTCCCCACCCCAAGGCCCTATGAGAGGGTAGTATTCCTTCCCCACTTCCTCCGCGGACTGGGTTTTCCACTTCACCCATTTGTCTGGGGGCTCATGTTCTACTACGGCCTGGATTTCCATGATCTGGCCCTAAACTTTATGCTCAACATCTCGGCGTTTATCGTCGTGTGCGAGGCTTTTGTCGGCGTCCGCCCCCATTTCGGCCTCTGGCTCAAGACCTTCAACGTCAAGCCCAAGGTGGTGCGCGGCAGCCAGGCGGAGTGCGGAGGCGCCATGGCGGGCAAGATGGCCAACATCTTATGGTTCGAGGGCTCTTTTGTGGAGACCCTAAAGGGATGGCAAGCCGGGTGGTTTTATATCACCGAGCCACGCGATCCGAAATGGACCGCAGCCCTCGAGTTCCGATCTGGATCCCCCACGCGGCTTATGTTCTGGAAAGAGACGGGCCTGTCGTGGGGTAACGAAAAAGAGGTGACCGGATTGCAAACATGCATCCAGTCCCTGGTGAACAAGCCAGTCCGGCTTGTTAATGTAATCTAGGTAATGCTCGTCCGCCGGATCCTCCCGTGTCAACAACGGGATTTTAATTTGTGCGAGTTCAACCCGGCGCAGCATCAAACCCTCAGCAGGCTCTTCGACACGACGTACGAAGACGCCTGGAGGCCGCTATTTAAGGGCGCCAAGGCTCCTGCATCCGCTTCCGAGGACCGCGGATACAGCTCGCAGCGTCACGCTAGCGAGGTAAGCCATCTACACCTTTTACAGGATGTTTAAGCTTTTTTCATAGCTTTGACAGGCTTGGCGGGCAGTATCCGGACCGATTAACTGTCTGGCTCTGCTGCCCGAAGACCCGGCCCCAGCTCTCCTAGTGAAGCTGCTGGCTCCGGCTCCTTACGTGGTGCCGGAGAAGAAGGCCAAGAAGAAGAAGACCATGGGGACTCGAAAGAGTGCCCGTAATATGGTGGTGTCGGACTCGTCATCTGACGAGTCCGAGACGCCCTCCTCCCGTGAAAACGAGGAGGAGGAAGAAGGAAACTCTCTGTCAGGACCCCGATTCCAAGTCACATCGATCTTGCCGGTAACACCTCATATCACTTTGCGGCCTCACGCACGGTATTCCCACGGGTGTCGCCTTACCATGGCCCGGGTCCGTTTGCGCCTTTTGGCTCACGTACATGATAGTGTCGCTAGCATCCATATGATAGAGAACCCGGGCCGACATGGCTAGTCGTGAACCCAAAGCGGCACTAACCTATGGGGACAGGCACACATGAATCACATCGAGCATGTCGGTCAGCAGCGTGTGAATCCGGACTATAGCACTTGGCTAACAGGACTCCGGGAACCCGGGCTGTAGCAGGCTAGGCAGGACTCCGGATGTCACCGCGTGACATCTCCCCGAAGGGACAGACACAGGAATGAAGTGAAACACATGCCGGCCAGTCAAGTGTCCTGAGCAGTAGTGCTGGGCTAACAGGACTCCGGTGAACCGGGCTGTAGCGGACTACTATGTCTCATGGAAGCACATAGACTACATTTCCCCATAAGAGAGGCTGCCAAGGCTAAACAACTAGATTGTCGGATCCCACACATACCAAGCATTTCAATCATACACACAATATGGATATGTGTAAATACAACATGGCATCACAACATAACTCTACAACTCAAGTATTTATTCATTAGGCTCCGAGGAGCGAGATGTTACAAACACGGGTCTCATGACCCAACAATCATAGCATACAAATCAAGGCACAAACGGAAGCTTAACATGTCTGAGTACAGACATCTACAAATGGAAAAAGGCTAAGAAGCCTGACTATCTACCAGATCCTGCCGAGGCACAAGATCGTAGCTGAGGTATCAAGCTAAACGTTGAAGTCCACGCGGAACTACTAGCGAGACTGAAATCTCTTTGCAAAACATAAATTAAGCAAACGTGAGTACAAAGGTACTTAGCGAGACTTACATCAGAACTAGCTACATATGCATCGGTATCAACAAGGGGGGTGGTGGAGTTTAACTGCAGCAAGCCAGCTTTGACTCAATGGCTAACCTGAACTACGACTGCAAGCAACTCTTTTGAGGTGGCACACACGAGTCCACATATTCACCATTCAATACACCACTATGGATCCGCCCCCGTCTCCCTACAAGAAGGCCATCCATAGCACTCACGCTTATCTTGCGCATTTTAGAGTATCCACTTTCACTTGTCTACAAACTGTTATAGGCAACCCAGAAGTCCATTAGCGCAGACACGGCTATTCGAATAGATGATGTTAACCCTGCAGGGGTGTACTTCTTCACACACGCTCTCACCATGTACCGCAGTTTACACGACATGTACTCAGCAACCTTCAAGCGGAAGCCCAACGAGGGTGTCGGCCACGGCCTACCTAAACACTCAAGTACACCGTGCCACGGTGTATCTACCGCATCATAGTCCACCCCTAGGGTCAGCGCTACGCACGACCACCAACACATAACCTACAAACACCAGAAACTAGTTGCAACTCCTGGACAGAGTAATAGGGTGAGTAAGAAGCTGAGAGGGTCCATTGGTTTCAGGCCCAATGCGTGGTAGTAACTGTTTCATGGATCACAAACACAGAACTCAGTTCCTGAGGACGGCTTCAATGAGACAACCCACCATGTACTCCTACATGGCCTCTCACCGCTACCTTTACCAAATCATGTTCACACATTTAGCTCCCAATAGTAGGACATGTTCACACACCTCTGATTCATTCCCGATGAATCAGACCTGACTCAACTCTAAGCAGTAGCAGGCATGACAAACAAGCATGAATGAGTAGGCACATTAGGGCTCAAACAACTCCTACTCATGCTAGTGGGTTTCATCTATTTACTGTGGCAATGACAGGTCATGCAAAGGAAGGGGTTCAACTACCCCAGCATGTACAGTTGAATCGTTGTTGTCCTAATGCAGTAAAAAGAGCAGGAGCGAGAGAGTGGGCTTGTATCGGAATGAACAAGGGGGTTGTGCTTGCCTGGCACTTCTGAAGATAACATTGAGTCTTCATCAGTGTCAACGATCACATTGTCGGAGCAGCGTCTACCGAGAGGGGACAATCACCGGCAATAGAGAAGGAACACAATCAATGCAATGCACAACATGATGCATGATAATGACATGGCAATATGTTGTTGATTGAGCTAATGCAACTAGCAACAAAAGTAAATGAAGTTGGTTTGAATACAAGATTCAAATTCAAACTCCATATATGATTAGTTAAATGCCATTTATTTGTTTTGTCCAAAATAGAGGACAACATTGTTCAAGCATGCATGAAAATGCCATAAACAAATTCCTTGAATTTTTCTGATAATTTTTCATATATAATTTATTTCATTTGGAGTTACGGTTGATTTTCTATGATTTTTAGAAGTTTTGGGCATTTTCTGGAATTTTCTGAATTATTATAATCCGGAAATTCCTTTACTGCATCAGCACTACGTCATTATGACGTCAGCAGGTCAACAAGGCCGGTTAGAGTCAAAGCTGACAGCTGGTCCCCACTAGTCAGTCTCACAGTTAACTATTTGGGTTAACTAGACTAACTAAACAACACTGGGCCCACTGGTCAGTGACTAACTAAACTAACTTAATTAAGTTTAGCTCTAACTCACTGGGTTAGCCGGGCGAGGCCCTCTTGTCAGTGAATCAAGGGTCAAACAGAGGTCATCCTTGCGTCAAACCCGATGCTAACTGGGCTTTGACCCACTATGGGGCCTACTGTCAGTGTCTGTTGTTGCCTAATTGGCAGGGGTTAGCGCTGAATTAATGAAGCCACATCAGCTCACCGGAGTTACGTCAGCAGCGACCAGGAACGCGGCGGAAGTTCGCTGGAATGGCGCTAGGGGCGGTGGCTGGGTGTGCTGAGGGCACCAGAGGGGAGCCCTCGCTCGGCTGCATCGAGCAGAGGCAACAGCGGGTCACAGGGTGGCCGAAACTGAGCTGGGCCGTGTCAGGTGAGCGCCAGGTTAGATCTTCTCTCTCTCTCTCTTTCTAATTCTCTTTCTGTTTTCTATTTATGTTATTTTGTTTTGATTTAGCTTATAACCCAAACCATTTTAATAAATCCTGAAAATAATTGTGGGCATTAAATGAATTATTGCAGATGCCCTTAACTATTTTCAGAATTATTGGAGCATTTAAAAATATTAATAGTATTTAAAGGCCCCAATTCAAATACAATATGGGTTATTCAAAAATTCAGAATGGCCTAAAAGTATGTGCATCATTTTTGGCAGAGGTTTTCATCTTTATCAAAAATAATGAACTTTTCTAAAGGGCAGTCTCGGTTCATTGAAAATATTTTTATTTTGATCCTAATTGCATTTCATTTAGTGCTAGGGCTTGTCATCCCCATTTCAAATTTTCTGAGTAAAGTAGACATGATGCAACACCATATGGTAGCACTAGGCATTACCAGAACTTGGGATGTGACAACTCACCCCCACTAAAACAAGAATCTCGTCCCGAGATTCAGGAAGTGGAGTAAAAAGACAGAGGGGTCACAAAACTATCACAGTCTTCTCGATCGAACTGTCCTTCTCGAAGATACCGATATATTGCATCACATTGCTCTTGACGTCTTTTTCTTCGAGATCTTCATCCAACACGATGAAGAGGGAAGGAAACTCTACAGAAAACGATCTTCTCAAAGATCGAGCAACTTAAGATCAACTCATGGAGTGAGATATTGGAACATCTCTTGAGCTGAGACACTAAACACACATCGAGAGAGATGGAAGGTAATAGATGACAAGGGTTCAAATTGGTAGGCAACAATTCCACACTGGAGTAGGATGGTGCATGGTTTCAAAGTAGCGAGGAGATAATTGTCATGATTCCATAATGGGGCACCTTAGGGAAAAATGACTCGTAGAGCATTTCCCTTAAGTGGCAAAAAGAATTACTTTTGATACAAAGATCATTGAAACTCTCTATACCAGCCTGAGGTAATCACAACAATCGCTCATTTGAAGGAGTTCAAAAGAATGACATACTCGGACTAGAAAGGATGATGTGGACTCCCTTGTTGAAGACAACACAATGGATGATTTTGCTTATCATCGGAAATGGATGGGACCCATGGTAAGTTCACTTTTGAAGATAATCCTGAACAACAACTACTGAGGTGTAAATTGGGAACAAAATGCAAATGTTGGGAATGATTCTAGTAACTGGGGAGAAGGTTCACCGGCAAAGGTGATTCCACCAATTGGATGGCTATCGAACAACTGAGAGAACGGAGGCACATTCCAGTTAACGACAACATCAGAACCTAGTGCCTGAGCGTGCTCTCAAGAACTTGAGCATTTCCATACTCATCAAGGTCTTACCAACATCCGTGGTGAGGATCCTGGCAACACATCTTACTACCATGATGAATAGTGATGGACAATGCGGGTGCAAAGGAAGATAACACTTTCTCAGATTTCACCTTAGCGAGGCCGAGAGATCAAAATCTGGATGATCGACCGAGAGACATTTAGCGCTCCGCTTCTAATGCTCTCCTTGATGTGCTAGCCTAACCATTCTTTGAAATGGTTTGGTATCTAGAACATCAAGTAGCAGGTCGGACTTCGGAAACACAAAAATCCATAAGGAACTACTATTGGAATAAATTCTAAGAGATCCTTATGGGGAGGTGGCCAACTTACTCAATCAAGATACTACAATAATAGGTCTTCCGGCTGGGTGTGTTGGTCACGACATCCACTTTACCGGGTTACAGAGAGATCAATATTATAGCTCTTGGGAAAACGTCCCAACCATCACATCGGCCTGAGATTCAGATCTGGTTGGTGTCAGGATATTCCAGACTCATCGATTCTGGAAAGAGAATGAAAGTTTGCAACACAAATTGACGAGATGACATTGCGAGATTCTCAGGAAATGGACTATGGTAGTAAGCTCCAAAACATGAGCTGGTTCTGCTAAACACATGTGAACATGTTGTCCCAGACAAGCATGATCACATAGTAGTCTTACAATGAAACACTGCCGAGTCCTAGTTGGGAACCATCATCAAGGATATCGAAGTCCTTGCATAAGTCATATGATTAGCTCTTATGAAGAAACTTCTTTTCCCTGAACAAATCAGCCAGTGGCTTGGTGTGATAGGGAATACAAATGGAATGGAGGTAGCGAGCCTGTCAAACCATAGCATACTTCGCATATGCATGACTGACTTGGGATGGTACCAGAGGAAACAAAAACAACCTTTCTCGAACTCACGGCGGCAACTTGCATCATTTGCACGTGAACTTAGAGGAGGTCACTACTTTCATCCAAACATATTCTACATGAACGGGGCGTGAAGAAAATGCTTACACAAGTTTTCAACACTAGATGGATGTTCAACACAAATCATGGAGGAGACAAAATGCTGCTGATGGGCTCAACAGCAACTCATCAGAATTTCCATATCATTGGACTTCCACCATCATGTGAACACGGTGATAGCATTGGTCAGCCCAAAATATGTAATGGTGTATGCTCGAGGGATAAACCACGAGTAAGGCAACATTACGAACATCGTTGGTTCTGATTAGACTTGACGATAGCCCATACTCAAGTCAAAGTTTTGACAAGGCAATAGATCCAACAACTGCTCACAAGGACCAATCGATGGAGATATCATCTTTCTTCATCACACACACACACACAAAAAGATATCCCTTAACATGAACTAAGTCAGACAAGCTTTATCTTCCATCTCCCCAAGTTGTTGTTTAGCTCAACCAACTAGCTCAGGGATATCCAACACAGATTCTTGGAGAAGGGGTGATTTATAAGAAAACCCATTTAATCACAAACTGAACATACCGGTCAGGTGACAACCAGGTAATACTTCCGAGAAGATCTTCGGAAAATCACGAACCGCCGATATGTTACTAAACACGAGAACAATCTTGCTTTTCAGGGAAAGACGATATGATCAAATAAGCAAGGGATTGAATAATCCTAACTCATTGTTCGAGGAGTGCACCAAAAATAGGGACTAGGTAGCACAATCAATCTTAGAGTGATGATTCAATAACCAACACGCTACGAATGAGAATAGTATCCATTAACTACCAAGCAACATAGTTGCTAGGAGTATTGATTTCACACATCATGGTTCACTTGTCGGTATTCCAGTTGCAATAACACGGAACCGAGGAGCGAATGATGATGGAGAGAAGTATCACTACGTCGAGAATTCATAAGGGAAGGTGCAATTCTCATGACGTTCCTGACATAAAGTGGGTAATACTTCAGGGTAGAACAGAACAAAAGCTTGATTGCATTTGATCTGCGGAATACAACTGCTTTGACCCAATCCTAGAAATGGATGAGGTGCTGGAGTTTGTTTCTCCTAGTCATTCCAGAATAGAATGGCTTGATAGACCACAAGAATAATAAGCATCGATAACACGAATGCAAAACTACTCCTGACTATCAATTGATAGACGAGGGTCAGAAAACAACTAAAGAGGGACAACTCAAAGGAACATATAATTTTCTGAGTTGTGGATGCATAGATTAGCATGTCGAATGAGTTCAACATATTTCTTCCAGATAACCCATGCGGAGAGGTAGGATTGACAGAGTCACAATATAGAATGGGGAACTCATCGAGAGCCCTCCTATTGTGATCTTTTGATCCAACAAACTTCTGCCACAAGTGGTTCATAGTATTTGGAAGAAGGAAATACCACGGACCTCGAGGACTAATGCAAAGGTTACTAATATCCTAAAGGAACTAGCAACACTATCAACACGAGGTAATTAGAGTGAATCTCGGGTTCAAAACCCAGGAGTAAAATGCCTACTACTAAGTGGCATCACGGGATGCTTTCGAGAATGGTGGCCAGACTCATCACATTGGGAACACAAAACATGGACAGATTACTAGATGGTTTCATAAGACACCTAGGGTCATAATAGTAGCTCCAACAAATACGCCGAGGCAACGGAGTACCTCACAGACCAGGTAGTGTGCTTAATCTGGCCCAAAGAACATCGAGAACGGAAGGAAGGGATTTACAAATGCATCAGACTATTAGAAACCTGGGATGACTCAGACAGCATAACGGCTGCAAATGCTCAAAATGATTTGAGACATCCTGCAAAATAGTGGCATGACCACTCAGAATCATAATATCAAGGTTCCGAGAACAACTATGAACACACGGAAGTAGTAGAAACTGAACTGGGGCTTGAATACATCAATCCTACAAGTCTATATCATAGTAACTCGTCATCCTGCTAGATAGATGAGAAGACCTAGTTCTTAATCCCCATGGAAAGGAAGAGGATGACTCAGATCAGAAGGCCATGAGGTATAAGGTGTAAAAAGAGCCTTACGTTCCCTTCCACAATCAATTCCCTTACATAACTAAAGCATTTCTAGACACAACTTCGACCAGTTTGGCTTGGTAAACCTACAGGCAGTCAGGCTCTGATACCAAAGCTGTCAGGACCCCGATTCCAAGTCACATCGATCTAGCCGGTAACACCTCATATCACTTTGCGGCCTCACGCACGGTATTCCCACGGGTGTCGCCTTACCATGGCCCGGGACCGTTTGCGCCTTTTGGCTCACGTACATGATAGTGTCGCTAGCATCCATATGACAAAGAACCCGGGCCGACATGGCTAGCCGTGAACCCAAAGCGGCAATAACCTATGGGGACAGGCATACATGAATCACATCGAGCATGTCGGTCAGCAGCGTGTGAATCCGGACTGTAGCACTTGGCTAACAGGACTCCGGGAACCCGGGCTGTAGCAGGCTAGGCAGGACTCCGGATGTCACCGTGTGACATTTCCCCGAAGGGAGAGACACAGGAACAAATTGAAACACATGCCGGCCAGTCAAGTGTCCTGAGCAGTAGTGCTGGGCTAACAGGACTCCGGTGAACCGGGTTGTAGCAGACTACTATGGCTCATGGAAGCACATAGACTACATTTCCCCATAAGAGAGGCTGCCAAGGCTAAACAACTAGATTGTCGGATCCCACACATACCAAGCATTTCAATCATACACACAATATGCTCGATATGTGTAAATACAACATGGCATCACAACATAACTCTACAACTCAAGTATTTATTCATTAGGCTCTGAGGAGCGAGATGTTACAAACATGGGTCTCATGACCCAACAATCATAGCATACAAATCAAGGCACAAAGGGAAGCTTAACATGTCTGAGTACAGACATCTACAAATGGAAAAAGGCTAAGAAGCCTGACTATCTACCAGATCCTGCCGAGGCACAAGATCGTAGCTGAGGTATCAAGCTAAACGTCGAAGTCCACGCGGAACTACTAGCGAGACTGAAATCTCTCTGCAAAACATAAATTAAGCAAACGTGAGTACAATGGTACTCAGCAAGACTTACATCAGAACTAGCTACATATGCATCGGTATCAACAAGGGGGGTGGTGGAGTTTAACTGCAGCAAGCCAGCTTTGACTCAGTGGCTAACCTGAACTACGACTGCAAGCAACTCTTTTGAGGTGGCACACACGAGTCCACATATTCACCATACAATACACCACTATGGATCCGCTCCCATATCCCTACGAGAAGGCCATCCATAGCACTCACGCTTATCTTGCGCATTTTAGAGTATCCACTTTCACTTGTCTATGAACTGTTATAGGCAACCCAGAAGTCCATTACAGCAGACACGGCTATTCGAATAGATGATGTTAACCCTGCAGGGGTGTACTTCTTCAAACACGCTCTCACCACTTACCGCCGTTTACACGACATGTACTCGGCAACCTTCAAGCGGAAGCCCAATGAGGGTGTCGGCCACGGCCTACCTAAACACTCAAGTCTCTAGTCCAGGTTTATCGCCTATCCAGGTTCCATCCGCAGGGAGTCCGGCCGAGGTTTCCACATACGGCCCCGAACGATGTGAACAGGGTTCCCGAGACACAAAACAGGCGCCCGGTACACCGTGCCATGGTGTATCTACCGCATCATAGCCCACCCCTAGGGTCAGCACTACGCACGCCCGCCAACACATAACCTACAAACACCAGAAACTAGTTGCAACTCCTAGATAGAGTACTAGGGTGAGTAAGAAGCTGAGAGGGTCCATTGGTTTCGGGCCAAATGCGTGGTAGTAACTGTTTCATGGATCACAAACACAGAACTCAGTTCCTGAGGACGGCTTCAATGAGACAACCCACCATGTACTCCTACATGTCCTCTCACCGCTACCTTTACCAAATCGTGTTCACACATTTAGCTCCCAACAGTAGGACATGTTCACACACCTCCGATTCATTCCCAATGAATCAGACCTGACTCAACTCTAAGCAGTAGCAGGCATGACGAACTAGCATGAATGAGTAGGCACATCAGGGCTCAAACAACTCCTACTCATGCTAGTGGGTTTCATCTATTTACTATGGCAATGACAGGTCATGCAAAGGAAGGGGTTCAACTACCGCAGCATGTACAGTTGAATCGTTGTTGTCCTAATGCAGTAAAAAGAGCAGGAGCGAGAGAGTGGGCTTGTATCGGAATGAACAAGGGGGTTGTGCTTGCCTGGCACTTCTGAAGATAACATTGAGTCTTCATCAGTGTCAACGATCACATCGTCGGAGCAGCGTCTACCGAGAGGGGACAATCACCGGCACAGAGAAGGAACACAATCAATGCAATGCACAACATGATGCATGATAATGACATGGCAATATGTTGTTGATTGAGCTAATGCAACTAGCAACACAAGTAAATGTAGTTGGTTTGAATACAAGATTCAAATTCAAACTCCATATATGATTAGTTAAATGCCATTTATTTGTTTTGTCCAAAACAGAGGACAACATTGTTCAAACATGCATGAAAATGCCATAAACAAATTCCTTGAATTTTTCTGATAATTTTTCATATATAATTTATTTCATTTGGAGTTACGGTTGATTTTCTATGAT
Organism: Triticum monococcum; assembly: GCA_034509565.1. Lineage (NCBI taxonomy): Eukaryota > Viridiplantae > Streptophyta > Magnoliopsida > Poales > Poaceae > Triticum > Triticum monococcum. Next base: position 349,686,009 of record CM067845.1, read on the forward strand.
TTTTGGAAGTTTTGGGCATTTTCTGGAATTTTCTGAATTATTATAATCCAGAAATTCCTTTACTGCGTCAGCACTACATCATTATGACGTCAGCAGGTCAACAAGGCCGGTTAGAGTCAAACCTGACAGATGGGCCCCACTAGTCAGTCTCACAGTTAACTATTTGGGTTAACTAGACTAACTAAACAACACTGGGCCCACTAGTTAGTGACTAACTAAACTAACTTAATTAAGTTTAGCTCTAACTAACTGGGTTAGCCGGGCGAGGCCCAGATGTCAGTGACTCAAGGGTCAAACAGAGGTCATCCTCACGTGAAACCTGACGCTAACTGGGCTTTGACCCACTGTGGGGCCTACTGTCAGTGTCTGTTGAGGCCTAATTGGAAGGGGTTAGCGTTGAACTAATGAAGCCACATCAGCTCACCGGAGTTACGTCGGTGGCGACCAGGAATGCGGCAGAAGTTCGCCGGAATGGCGCTAGGGGCGGTGGCTGGGTGTGCTGAGGGCACCAGAGGGGAGCCCTCGCTCGGCTGCATCGAGCAGAGGCAACAGCGGGTCACAGGGTGGCCGGAGCTCGCCGGAACTGAGCTCGCGGCGGCGCCGGAGTTTGGGCGGAGAGGGAAAGAGGGCTACGATGCACGGCAGGGCGAGGAAGTGCATGCGTTAGGCTCCTGGGGACGCACTGAATGCGGTGGTTCGCTCGGACGCGTGCTTGCACGGCCATAGCCACGACGGCGACATGGCCGGCGGCGAGGAGCGCTCGGGCTCGAAGGGGGCGGTGGCTACGAGGCGTAATCGAGCACGTGAAGTAGGGGGCTAGGTAGAGGAGCTCATGGCGGATCCAGAGAGCTGGTCGGCGGCCTTGGGGAAGCGCGGACGATGGCGAACGACGGTGGCGATCTCCGGTGGCCGAGGTTGAAGAAGATGACGCCGAGGACGAAGCAGGGCTTCCCGGCTCGCTTGGCTCGGTGCAGAAGGCGTAGGCGACAGTGGCGGAGCTTCCACGCAACACGGGAAAGCGAGAGGGGGTCGGGGAGCGCGGTGGTTCACGGCGGCGCTTCCGTGGCCGCGTCGGCCGTCGTGGGAGAGAGCGAGGGAGAGGAGGGGAGAGTGAGCTGCGAGAGAGGGGAATGACCAGGGGGGCTCGGGCGTTTCCAAATGCGACGGATCGGAGTGGGAGGAAGCATGAGGTGGAAGCAGGAGGTGGCTTTGCCTCCTGTGCATGCGCCATGCCGTCGTCCTCCTGGCAAAGGAAGGAGACGACTGGCGCCTGGCTCTGGTGGGCTGGGCCGTGCTGGGCCGTGTCAGGTGAGCGCCAGGTGAGCTCTTCTCTCTCTCTCTCTCTCTCTCTCTCTCTCTCTCTCTCTCTCTCTTTCTAATTCTGTTTCTGTTTTCTATTTATGTTATTTTGTTTTGACTTAGCTTATAACCCAAACCTTTTTAATAAATCCTGAAAATAATTGTGGGCATTAAATGAATTATTGCAGATGCCCTTAACTATTTTCAGAATTATTGGAGCATTTAAAAATATTAATAGTATTTAAAGGCCCCAATTCAAATACAATATGGGTTATTCAAAAATCCAGAATGGCCTAAAAGTATGTGCATCATTTTTGGCAGAGGTTTTCACCTTTATCAAAAATAATGAACTTTTCTAAAGGGCATTCTGGGTTCATTGAAAATATTTTTATTTTGATCCTAATTGCATTTCATTTAGTGCTAGGGCTTGTCATCCCCATTTCAAATTTTCTGAGTAAAGTAGACATGATGCAACACCATATGTTAGCACTAGGCATTACCAGAACTTGGGATGTGACACTCTCCCCCCCCCCCCAGCGGAGGGAGGAGAGAAGAGGAAGGCCGCCCCAACGGGGGAGGCCGAAGGGTCCAGGAAGAGGAAGACCCCTCCGCCGGACTACCTCCCTGATGCCAAAGAGGACGAAGAGGAGTGGCCAGACAGGGCCAAGCGTCCGGCGAAATCGTAAGTTCGGATATCAGAGTAACTCATGACGTTCCTTTGTTACACAACTTTCCCTAATGTCGAATATAATTATGCAACCCGCCCCGGGCCAAACTCGACGAGTCGTCGAGCTGCTCCCTGAATTCATCAGACGTGAACTCAGTTCCGCCAGCGGTCCCCCCCCCCCCCCCCCCCCGCACCGTGGATGACGCTGAAGTGGCATTGCGACGAGCTCTGGGGCAGGAGGAGGTGGTCCTGGAGGAGCCGCAAGGCGACCTCCTGGACCCCAGGCGTAAAGGGGACAAGACCCCCCAGGGCTCCAAGTCCGGCTTTGAGCCGGACTCCGCACCGGAATCTACAACAGTTCTGGGCCGCGGTAGGCGAATTCCTTCCAAGAGGAGTAAGCCTTCTGAGCCGGCAGCCTCCATCCAACCGGAGGTGCCGGAAAATCTGCTGGAGGTGCTTGACGGCGCCTCGATCGACGAGGAGCACCGTACTATTATGAGTACGGTGATCCAGAAGGTTCAGTCCACCAAGAGCGGACTGACTGAAGCTTGCGCTAGCCTTCTAACAGGCTTCAAGGTAAGTAAAAATATGTAAAAATATAACCGCATAGACAGTAGCCCCTGATGCTCTGTTTGGCGTTCGGAAAGAAAAGCCGGATAGAGGATCTATTGAATTTCGCAGGAGTCTAACAAAGAGTCAAAATGCGTATGCAGGCTTCGCTGCTAGCCACCGCCGCACTGACTGCGGAGGTGGGTGCCCTGAAACAGGGCCTCGAGCGGATCGAGCAAGAGCTCGGCCTTGCCAAACGGCAGCTCGAGGAGAAAGAAGGTAAGAAATAGCTTACAGAAAAAGTGCCTATAGAAAGACGTGATTGCAAAAAATAACAGGATTGTACTGCTTATTGTAGGGGCCACGACTGAGGTGGCGACCCTCAAGCAGGCACTGTCCGAGGCCGAAAAGAAAACGGCCACGGAGTGCACCGAGCGAGAGAAACTTTAGGCCTAGGTCGGCAAGGTGTTGTAGGAGCTTCAGGCTCTCATAAAAAAACATGAGGGTTTGGAGCTTGAGTCTAAGACGCAAGCGTCCGAACTCACGGCGGCCCTTGAGACTACCAAGTCCGCCAAGGCCGAAGCCCAAAGGGGCCTCCAAGAGTTGGAGGAGATGAAGAAGATAGTGGCGGGTAAGGCATTCTTTATGCAAAGCAGAAGTATAAAAGTAAAGTACTTGTTACTTACCCGAATCCAGAGCTCTCCAGGGGCATTCGCAGATCTTCCCTGCAGCGTATCTGACACCGCTGCATTCTACCGCGTCGAAGAGGGCAGCTCGACGGAGAAGGTGTTCTGGTCTCAGTATGCTGAGGCCGGACACCCTGTGCCTTTGAGCGACCAGCTGAAACAGCTGGTCGAGCTCCACAAGGCGGCCGAACAGACCATGAAGGGCTTCATAGTTCGGCTGTGGCCTGGAGAGGCCCTGCCTGGGAGCTACTTCGGTCTGGTGCGGCGGCTGGTGGAGGCCTGTCCAAGGCTCGAGGTCATCAAACGCTCCGTCTGCATCGAAGGTGCCTGTAGGGCCCTTGCCCGTGCAAAGTTGCACTGGGGTAAGCTGGACGGTGAGAAGCTTGTGAGGGACGGGCCGCCGCCGGGGAAGGAGCATCGCAAGCCCGAGAACTATTACAAGGATGTTCTTGCTGGTGCCCGCCTTGTGGCGGATGAATGTACCAAGGATGTAATTTTTGAATGAACTCGCTCGTGTTATCCTGTGCGCTGAAAACTTGTTCATATGCGCTAAGCAATGCTTGAATTTAAAATATTACTTTCTGTGCGGCCGTTTATCAAAAAATTGAGAGATGGCCAGTCGTCGGCTTCTGCCCCCATGCCACTAGTGCTGGGGTGTTCGGGATAAACCTGAGCGCTCTTTTTCCCATGATTGGGCCCATCGAGGGAGGCGGTCAGCACAACGAACCAGGCAATCGGACTATAATGCTTGAACACTCTCACTTAGCCATAGAACTCTATAATTTTAAATTTCGGCGAAGCCCCTAGTTCGGAAGACCGAGTTCGGGGCGCTATCCACGCCTTGGCCGGACGAAGCCAGCTCCTCGCTCGAAGCGGCATAAGCCTTTAGGGACTCAAAAAACCTCTCGAACAGCGACCGGTCTCTTGCCACATCATGACAGTCAGTTTTAGCTTTCTCCATTGAGGTGCTTAGCCCAGCTCAACTGGGGCACAATCGCAGTGGTTCTCCTAGTGCTACCTTAGCCGATAGAGCGGAACGTAAGGCACCAAAACATATGAGCCGGGCAAACCCAACTATTGACCCAAATCATGATTCGGAGCCGATGCATATAGTGCTATAAGTTCTGGGTGCCGCACTTGTGAAAGTGTACGGACTTCTCACGCCATATTAATGGGTACTAAAGCCCCTGGCGTATTTTACCGTACCATAGTGTACGGGTGCAACATGTCATAAACATATATATGAAAAGATGATAATGCAAAAAATAGACAGAAAGCTATGCATTGTTTATAAAGAGGCTATTATCAAAGCCGAATGATACAAGTGGTGCGATAAGCAAAAAGATATTGGACAATTTAGTATGTCCTGACCAGGGGTAGGCCGCGGAGTTGTATTTAAAACAGGTATACCGCTCGTAACAGAGACCACCTGCGAGTTTCGTAATGTGGCATGGCTTCTCTGCCTCCTGGATCCTGCATCGTTTGTGCGACAGTCGAATTGCCAAACAGGTCGTCCGAAGTATGGAGTCCTGAAAGTAAGAAAAAGTTGAAAAAAGAATCTGGCAGCCCCTAGTACGTTTTAAGCCATATTTTGGGCATGCCGTTATTGTGCCCCTTCCCCTGTGCCCATGGTATCTCATGGGCGTAGTTATGTACGCGAGGTACTGGTTTCGCTATGTTGCGAGAGCTGGGGTTGGGGCCGCATTGATATGCTTGCGCATAGTGTGACAGGCGGTGCTGCTGTGGGTTACTCCGAGTGCGCTTGGCAGTGTCTGGCTTTTTAACAGCCGGACTGGAGAATTGCCTAAGAAGGCTACTTTGTACTTCCGCTGCGAAAGCCGCGGTGTGCTCCTCCGTACGGAGGGAGCGTTCGGTGTTTCCGTTGACCGTGATTACTCCTCGAGGGCCTGGCATCTTGAGCTTGAGATATGCGTAGTGCGGTACCGCATTGAACTTTGCGAATGCGGTTCGTCCGAGAAGGGCGTGATAGCCACTGCGAAACGGGACTATATCAAAGATTAACTCTTCGCTTCGGAAATTGTCCGGGGATCCGAAGACCACGTCAAGTGTTACTGAGCCTGTACAGTTGGCCTCTACACCTGGTATAACGCCTTTAAAGGTCGTTTTTGTGGGTTTAATCCTTGAGGGATCTATGCCCATTTTCCGCACTATATCCTGATAAAGCAGGTTCAGGCTACTGCCGCCATCCATGAGGACTCTTGTGAGATGAAATCCGTCGATGATTGGGTTGAGAACCAATGCGGCGAAGCCGCCATGACGGATGCTAGTGGGATGGTCCCTTCGATCAAAAGTGATCGGGCAGGAGGACCATGGGTTGAACTTCGGGGCGACTAGCTCTATCGCGTATATGTCCCATAGCGCACGCTTCCGCTCCCGCTTGGGAATGTGTGTTGCGTATATCATGTTCACCGTCCACACTTGTGGGGGAAAGCCCTTCTGTCCATTGTTGTTCGGCGGCTTGGGCTCCTCGTCGTCGCTATGCAGCCCCTTGTCTCTATTTTCGGCCCTTAACTTGCCTGCCTGCTTGAATACCCAACAATCCCTGTTAGTGTGATTGGCTGGCCTTTCGGGGGTGCCATGTATCTGGCACAAGTGATCGAGTATTCGGTCCAAACTGGACGGGCCCTGAGTATTCTTTTTGAATGGCTTTTTCCGCTGACCGGATTTATAGCCTTTGAATCCGGCATTGACTGCCGTGTCTTCATTGCTATCGCAGCTAATGCGGCGTTTTTGCTTATGCCGATGTGTCCTGCCACTTTTGTCCTTGGTATCCGAGTTACCAAGGTTCTTTGATAAGTTGTTACTGCGAGCTAGCCAGCTATCTTCTCCCGCGCAAAAGCGGGTCATGAGTGTCGTGAGGGCTGCCATAGATTTCGGCTTTTCCTGTCCCAGGTGCCGGGCAAGCCACTCGTCGCGGATGTTATGCTTGAAGGCTGCTAGGGCCTCTGCGTCCGGACAATCGACTATCTGGTTTTTCTTTGTTAGGAACCTTGTCCAGAATTGTCTGGCCGATTCCTCTGGCTGCTGAATGATGTGGCTTAAGTCGTCGGCATCCGGTGGTTGCACGTAAGTTCCCTAGAAGTTGTCGAGGAATGCGGCTTCCAGGTCCTCCCAAGAACCGATTGAGTCTGCTGGCAAGCTGTTAAGCCAATGCCGGGCCGTTCCTTTAAGTTTGAGCGGGAGGTATTTGATGGCGTGTAGATCATCGCCGCGTGCCATGTGGATGTGAAGGAGATAATCCTCGATCCATATCGCCGGATCTGTTGTGCCATCGTATGATTTGATGTTTACGGGTTTGAAACCCTCTGGGATTTTATGCTCCATTACTTCATTCATGAAGCATAGCGAGTGTGCGGCGCCTCTGTACTGGGCTATATCACGACGCAGCTCGGAAGAGCTATGTCTGTTGTGTTCGGCCCGGCCGGATTTGTTGTATCCGGAGTGAAGATCATCGTCACGTGCCGTAGGGCGCCTGCGCGATCCGTAGATCGATCTTGTCTGTCTTGCCTTGTCCTCCAGTACGTCTCGCAGGTCTGGCGTGTTTTCCCGTGCCTTAGTTGAGCGGCGTCGGGGCATGGCTTGGGTGGAGGGCCGAGAGGCCCCTCTGTCGCGGCCGCGAGGTGGCCAGTCTGCCATGTCGTGCACTGGTGATGTAGGTGCTTCCTCCTCTGATCGGGGTAGCGGCCTACGCTTTGGGTAACTCTTGGGAGGGCGTTCGAGTTCATACTCTTCGGCCGCAAGGACTTCAGTCCATCTGTCAGCTAGCAAATCTTGGGCAGCTCTCAGCTGTTGCTGCTTTTTCTTGAGGCTGCTTGCCGTGGCTAAAAGCCTGCGTTTGAAATGCTCCTGCTCGGCGGGGTCTGATGGTATGACGAATTCGTCGTCATCGAGGCGTGCCTCGTCTTCGGAGGGAGGCGTATAGTTATCATCCTCGACCTCTCGGTCTACCGCTCTCTCATGAGGGCTGGCCTTGCCATCATCTTGTGCCGAATTTTGCTGAGGTGGGTGTTCTTCGGCGTTGTCCGAGGTTGTATTATCTCCCGTGCTGGAATCACCGTTTTTGCTTTGGCGGGATTTAGAGCGGCGCCGCTGACGCCTGCGCTTTGGCTGTTTCTTGGGGGTGTCATCCCCCGCTGTTCCATCGCCATCTCCATCTTTTGGAGTATCCACCATATATATGTCATATGACGAGGTGGCCTTCCAGCGCCCTATAGGTGCTCGTTCCTGTTTGTCTCCTACATCGTCATCCATCCATCAATGTCTTCGGAGCCGAAGTCAAGCATGTCGGTTAAATCATCGATAGTGGCTACAAAGTGGGTGGTGGGTGGGCTTTGAATTTCTTCGTTGTCCGTATCCCATCCTCGCTGACCGTGATCCGGCCAGGGCTCTCCTAATAAAGAGAGAGACTTGAGAGAATTCAGGATGACGCCAAAAGGCGAGTGCTGAAAGATGTCTGCGGCGGTGAACTCCATTATCGGCGCCCAATCGGATTCGATTGGCAGGGCCGCGGGGGGGTTCGGGGTCCGGGAAGGAGTCCGGATACTCGGAGTCACGGATCGTGCAAAGTACGGGGCTAGCGTTTGGCTCGATCACCTTTAGGATCGCAGCCCCCGAGGTGGCGTCCAACCGCTCGTCCTCGATTAGCGCAATAGGCTCCGAGTTAGAGGTCGGAACCGATGCGTGTGCGGCCTCTAGGACACTATCCGGAGGCAGGGCTAGATCATGCCCCTCGAGATAGTGCGGCGCGCTTGGCCGTGGCTCGAACCCATCGAAGATCAAGTTTCTGCGGATGTCAGCCGTGTAGTTTAAGCTTCCAAACCTGACTTCATGGCCAGGGGCGTAGCTTTCGATTTGCTCCAAGTGGCCAAGAGAATTGACCCGCAGAGCGAAGCCGCCGAAGACGAAGATCTGTCCGGGGAGAAAAGTCTCACCCTGGACCGCGTCGTTGTTGATGATCAAAGGAGCCATCGGGCCTAAAGGCGACGGCACAGAGGAACTCTCAATGAAAGCACCAATGTCGGTGTCAAAACCGGCGGATCTCGGGTAGGGGGTCCCGAACTGTGCGTCTAGGCCGGATGGTAACATGAGGCAGGGAACATGATATTTTACCTAGGTTCGGGCCCTCTCGATGGAGGTAAAACCCATGTCCTGCTTGATTAATATTGATGATATGGGTAGTACAAGAGTAGATCTACCATGAGATCAAGGAGGCTAAACCCTAGAAGCTAGCCTATGGTATGATTGTTGTGTATGGAGTTGATGAAATTGTCCTACGAACTAAAACGCTCCGGTTTATATAGACACCGGGTAGGGTTAGGGTTACATAGAGTCGGTTACAATGGTAGGAGATCTTGAATATCCGCATCGCCAAGCTTGCCTTCCACGCCAAGGAAAGTCCCATCCGGACACGGGACGAAGTCTTCAATCTTGCATCTTCATAGTCCAGGAGTCCGGCTGAAGGTATAGTCTGGCTACCCGAACACCCCCTAATCCAGGACTCCCTCACCCGCGCTGGCCCACGAGTGCCCAGTTACACCTCGCCAGGCCCTACCATGCCAGCCATGTGTCAGGGCGGGGCTGTACACGCCTCGGGGGCTCCTCCCGGAGGGGGCCCCCCTCCCACGTACCAGTGGAAGCACCATGCTCCGCGCTGGCTGACGACACTGCCGAGGAGCGGCTATGCCCGTACACATACGGAAGTGCTATGCTCCGCGCTGGTGATAAACAACGGAGGGTGGCCCCCGGGCCGCATCAACATCAGGGAGCCCAGAGCTCAGTGTTTAGCCTCATCGTAACGCCTCCCCTCGGGAGTGCCGCGCGAGGGGGCTGGGCACGAGGGCTGCGCCTGGGTCACGCCCAGACGCACGCCGCCCAGCCAGGCCCCCCCTGGGCCTGGTTCGTCGCGCGTCTCTCCCCGAGCAGACCCAAGGTACGAAGGCCGTTTGAGCGTCAAGGGGGACTCCTGAGCATCGCGACTCAGGAGCCTAACTAGTCGCGTAGCCCCTCACTCCTTAGTTCCGAAAGGCTAACGCTGGGTGAGGTATGCGCGGGGCCGGGCTCTGCAGACGTAGAACGGTAGATCCATCCACATCACACCTCCCTACTTGCTATTCGTGCGCCAAGGGGGACTCCTGAGCATCGCGATTCCGGAGCCTAATTTGTCACATAGCCCCTCACTCCTTGGCCCCGTGCTGGTTTTCGGTCGGGACTAACGCTGGGTGAGGTATGCGCGGGGCCGGGCTCTGCCGGCGTAGAACATAAGCAAGTAGGAAGGAAAAGCGCAAATTTCAAGGAATTCAAAAGCAAATATCACAGCCCACACTGTTGTCTCAATGCCAAACGCAAGTTTAAACGCCTCCCCGAGGCATGATACATGTGCAGGAATTAAAACCAGGACAGGAGCCACGACGGAGTCACTTGTCGGTGGTGGAGTAGCACGGAGTGGGCTCGCCTCATGGAGTAGTGGGGTCGGCAGCGCCTTGCTTCGGCTTGGTGCTGAAGGCCGAGAACTTCCCCAGCAGAGCCTCCGCGCGACCCTTCACGGCCTCGGCAGCGGCAGCGGCACGCTCGCCGCTTACTGGCTCTAGCAGACTGTCGAGGTCGATGTCGGGATCGTGAAGGTAGATGTGGGTGAGCACCCGCGTCAGTGCTGCAGAAGACAGGACACGCGCCTCGGCCTCGGCCATGGGGCCAAGGCCAAGGTCGACATCTTCAAGAGCGCGAATCAGGAAGGGAAGCAGCTTGGCGGGGCCGTCCTCGGCGCCGGCCAGCGGGCTCTCCGGGCCGCTCTCGTAAAGCGTCCTCAGCAAGGAGCGAGCTTTCGCCTCCATCTCCATGAAGGCCACGCGGTCCTCGGCAAGAACCAGGGCCTTGTCATCCAGCTCGGCCTTCCTCACCCCCAACTCCTGCTCCAGCGTGCCTAGGCGATCGCGGCGCTTCGTGAGCTTGACCTCCCTCTCCTTGACGGCCTCCTCGCGAGCCTTCACGCCTTCTTCCTGCCCTTGGCGAAGGCGGACCTCTTTCGCGAGCTGGTCCCACAGGCCTTGCAGCTCGTCCTCCAGCGCCATGCAGCGACCACGGACGTCGACCACCTCCCCCAGGGCTGCGTCACGACTAGCCTTCGCCTCAAGGATGGCCTGCTTCTCCTCATCGCAAGCTGTCGAGGCCTGGACCAGCGCTGCCCGAATCGAAGCGTCGGAGTGAACCCATCCTGAAGCCGGCTCCAAGCGCCCGCCCACCAAGCGAGGGTCGGCGCCAAGAAGGTCCTGCCGCAGTCGGTCCAGCTCAGCAACAGCACGATCCAGAACGGCAGAAGGAGTCAGAGAGACAGCAGCCAGTGGAGTAGGAGGAGAAGGCGGCTGCGCAGCCACAGCATCCTGAGGCGGAGTCTGCCACGCCCCAACGGCTGTAGTGGCGGTGGCAGGCAAGGGCACCTTGGGAGTTATTTCTGCCGTGGGGGCCGAGCTCGCCCCAGCCGGCTCAGCCAGGCCTCGCGAGGACGACCGGGCAGGAGAAGCCCGTGCGTCGCAGTCACCCTCCTTCACGGGCAGAGGTGCTGCCACGGATGGAACCTCAGGAGCTCCCTTCAGCTTCTTTGCTGCGGGTGCCAGCCTATCCAAAAGATGCGGACGTCAAGCCTCAGAAGCATAACAAGAAATAAAGACAAGAATCAAACGCTTACGGGTCGTCGCCAGTGAGCTCGAGCGGCCTCCGGCCAAATTTGAAGCCTGAAAGCCGGCTGGAAGGGTCAACCTCGGGAAGCTTGGAAGCGGGAGGTGCGTCTGCGGTCCACCTCGGGGCCGGGGCAGACCCGCGGGAGATCAGCCCGGTCCTATCCTTCTTCGGGATCGAGGGCAAGCTCCCGCCGTCCTGCTCGTCGTCATCCTTGTTGTCATCGCCCGGAGAGAGGCGGAGAACGCGGGACCCGCGCCGGGGGAGGGGAGCCCTCGACTCTCTGTCAGTCGCCTCGGAGTCAGGCCCTCTTTCCCTCTCCCCTCCTTCCTCCTCTTCGCTGGAGTCGTCGGAGGGCACATCCACCGGTTCCTCGGGAGTTTCCATGGGCATGGGCCCATCCCCGTTGAAGACGGGCATGGACTCCACTACCTGCTCCCAATCGTCGCGGAGGAACAAGTGAGTAGGAGCGCCCTCCAACCTCGCCACATCGCCCCCGACCAGAGACTGGAGGACCGAAGCCAGATCTCCGTTGGCCAAGGCCGCGGGGCTCGGACGGGGCCTCCACATCGGAAGTGAGTACTGCCGAAGCGGAGCCAGCTGGTGCTTCAGGAATTCCCTCAGCAGCGACACGCCGGTCAGCTTCATCGCCACCATGTTGGCCGGCCTCAGATCACCATCCATCTTCTCCAACACCGGCTTCGCGCGGGGGTCCGCGAGCTCCGCTCGACCCCAATCACTTGAGCTCGTGGGCTGCTCTATGGGCAAGATCAACCGAGGGTGGATGCGCCCAGCATCCGCCAAGACCCACTTGCTCCTGAAGCCCTCAATCCTTTTCCTGGGGTTTGAGATGGCAATGGCGCCACCATACACGATGAAGCTCGCGCACGCGGAAGAAGGACCGCGAGAGGTCCGGAGGTAGAAGTAGTGGCGCGGCAAGGCCACTGAGGGCTGCACCCCTACGTGAGCCTCGCAGTAATAGGTGAAGATTGCCAGGAGAAGGACGGAGTTGGGGTGGAGATGCAGAGCCTGTAGCTTGTAATGGCGGAGGACAGAAAAGAAGAACTCGGAGAAGGGAGGCACCAGGCTAGCAGCAATGGCACTTACGAAGAATGGATAGAAGGTGCTCCCTTCACCCTCAGGGGTGGCGGAGCCGGCCTTGAACACCTTCGCCCCGTTGATGCCCCGCGCCGTCGCCATCCGGCGCAACTGGGCAAGGCTCGCCTCCGACATGTTCAGCGAGTCCAGGGCAGACGAGTACCAAGCTACGGCCGGGGGCTGACGAGGCGCAATGGCTTCCTAGGTCACACGGTCAGAGTAGATCTGGAAATTTTGGAGGAAGGAAGGAGAGGCGCAAGAAAGGGGATCTGAGCAGCAACCGGGAAAAGCAAGAAGCAAAGCCTAGGCGGATGCCGCTCCTTTATCACCTCGCGCGGTTGCTAAGGCGCCCACGTCCAATCAACCGCCACGCGGCGCCCGAGGCCGTAGGCTGTTAGGGCCCGTGGCGCTTCGCTCTTGCCCTTCCGCCTCCCTGCACGGCCAAGTCTGGGCGCGCCTTGGGCCCGGGGGCTACTGTCGGCGTTCTGGGAATGGGGGTCCCCAGACTTGACTGCCTGCGGCCTGCGGCGTGGCTCAAAGGGGGGCCCAGCATGGCCCATCTTCACCAACACGGACCCAAGACCCTCGCGAGGGGCCAAGCCTCGTGGGGCGGACGACATGGAGATTCCTCAGGCACGGCCTCATCAGGCTGGCTCGCGAGGAGGCGGAGAGATCAAGGCGGGGTACCTCACGAGGTGCCCGTGACGCAAGCCATGACGACCAAGGGCGCCAGGCGGGTGCCAGCCCGCGTAGTGTCCTCCTTTCCTCTTTGGTGCAAAGGGGGCAAGCGCATCCATGGAGTACCGAGGCATCAGGCAAAGGTTGCCATTTCGGTGCAACAAGACCAAGACCAGAAGGACTGCAAGACGGAGGTCATTGTGGAGCCCAAGACAGCGTCACCTCCAGAGCTTTGTGCAGGCGAAGACTACTTTTGTCAGGATAGCTGGTACTAGCTATCCCTGTTCAAATTAGCCCGCCATTGTTGGCTCCCTTCCCGCTCGATATTTGGGAAGAGGACCAGGGCCTCTATAAATAGGACTAGCCACCCCCAGGGGAGAGGGAGAAGAACAAGAGCAGAGAGAATCAGAATCAGAGAGAGAAAGAAAGAAGGGTGACTGAACTCCTCCAAGCAGTTCATCCCCCCAGCCAAGAACAGACCCTCGCGAGGCTGTTCTTCCTTGTATTGTTCATCATCATCAGCCCAAGAGGCAGTCCACCACACCACAAACTGGAGTAGGTTATTACCCCACAATGGTGGCCCGAACCAGTATAAACCCTGTGTCATTCTGGTTCGGGCCACCATTGTGGTGTAATAACCCTGTGTCATTCATGTTGCTTTTTCCATAGCTTAGATCTTAGCGAGGCGGAGGGGTGCAGGTAGGTAGGAGGCGAAATCTCTGCACGCACCCCAGTGTTCGAACCTCAAGGGTCTGCCAGAACCCGAAATCCGACAATAGTTCTTAGCTAGATGGCTTCTTCTCTCTCTTTGGAGCTCAATACAAAGTTCTCCTCGATCCTCTTGGAGATCTATTCGATGTAATTCTTTTTGCGGTGTGTTTGTCGAGATCCGATGAATTGTGGGTTTATGATCAAGATTATCTATGAACAATATTTGATTCTTCTCTGAAATCTTTTATGCATGATTTAAATATCTTTTCAAGTCTCTTCGAATTATCAGTTTGGTTTGGCCTACTAGATTGATCTTTCTTGCAATGGGAGAAGTGCTTAGCTTTGGGTTCAATCTTGCAGTGTCCTTTCCCAGTGACAGCAGGGGCAGCAAGGCATGTATTGTATTGTTGCCATCGAGGATAAAAAGATGGGGTTTATATCATATTGCTTGAGTTTATCCCTCTACATCATGTCATCTTGCCTAATGCGTTACTCTATTCTTATGAACTTAATACTCTAGATGCATGCTGGATAGCAGTCGATGTGTGGAGTAATGGTAGTAGATGTAGAATCATTTCAGTTTACTTGTCGCGGATGTGATGCCTATATACATGATCATGCCTAGATATTCTCATAACTATGCACTTTTGTATCAATTCCTCGATAGTAATTTGTTCACCCACCGTAGAATTTGCTATCTTGGGAGAAGCCACTAGTGAAACCTATGGCCCCCGGGTCTATCTTCCATCATATTACTTTCCTATCAACTTGCTATTTCTATTTTTGCAATCTTTATTTTCCAATATATACAACAAAAATACCAAAAATATTTATCTTATTATCTTTATCAGATCTCACTTTCGTAAGTGCCCGTGAAGGGATTGACAACCCCTTTATCGCGTTGGTTGTGAGGTTCTTGTTTGTTTGTGCAGGTACGAGGGACTTGCGTGTAGTCTCCTACTGGATTGATACCTTGGTTCTCAAAAACTGAGGGAAATACTTACGCTATTGTGCTGCATCACCCTTTCCTCTTCAAGGGAAAACCAATGCAAGCTCAAGAGGTAGCAGAGTCGGCCTCAATGTGCTCTCCGTGGAAGCTTTCGGTTTGCTTCATGTACCATACGGCCGGCTCCGGCCCACCAAGCCTTTCTCCGGAGTCGGCATCGGTTCCACCAGCCCCCTAGGGCAAATACGCCTCCCGTTCACCTTCGGTACCCGCAACAACTACCGCACCGAGCTGATCGACTTCGACATCGCCCGGATCGGCCTCCCGTACAACACCATCTTCGGGTACCCTACCCTGACTCAGTTCATGGTAGCGACCCACCCGGCCTACAACCTCATGAAGATGCAAGGGAGCAGCGACATTCTCACCGTGGCCGGTGACACCAAGGAAGCCCTGACGGCTCTCAAGCTCACCTTCAGGGCAGCCGCGGCAGCACGCCCAGCCGACGTAGCCGCCCCGGGGGCTAAGGGGGTTGCGCCAACGAAAAAGAAGTAGTTGTTCACTCAAGATCGGGCCGAAACAAAGCAAGTGCCGGTCAAGGAGGACGGGGCCTCGGGAGCCACCTTCACCAAAGGTGCCAACCTTGGCCCTGACAAGAAGATGCACTAGTGAAGTTGCTGGGCGTGAACAAGGAGGTATTCGCCTAGGAGCCCAGGTAGCTGGTGGGAGTTCCCAGGGGGGTAATGGAGCATCACTTGAGGGTGTGCCCCAATGTGCGACCTGTGAAGCAGAAGGGGCGACAACAGTCCACGGAGAAGCAGTCCTTCATCGTCCAGGAAACCCGCAAGCTACAAGCGGCGGGTGTCATCCGCGAGGTCCGGTACCTAGAGTGGCTGGCAAACCCCGTCGTCGTGCACAAGAAAGGTGGGAAGGAACACATGTGCGTAGACTTCACCAACCTCAACAAAGCCTGCCCTCAAGACCCGCTCCCGCTTCCGCACATCGACCAGATCGTCGATTCCACCATCGAGTGCGAGGTGCTGTGTTTACTAGATGCTTTCTCGGGTTATCAACAGATCAAGATGGTGGTGGAGGACGTGGAGAAGACGGCCTTCCTGACCCTGTGTGGGGTATACTGCTACACGTGCATGTCGTTCGGACTGCGCAACGCTGGGGCGACTTTAAGCGGCTGATGCACATCGCCCTGGGCCAACAGCTCGGGAGGAACGCTGAGGCCTATGTCGAAGACATCATGGTAAAGTCTCGGGAGGTGATGACCCTCATTCAGGACGTGGAGGAGACTTTCGCCAGCCCGCGCTAGGTGGACCTGCAGCTCAATACGGAGAAGTGTGGGTTCGGTGTGCCCTCCGACAAGTTGATGGGTTTCCTCGTGTCACACAGGGGGATCGAGGCGAATCCGAAGAAGGTCAAGGCGATAGAAGATATGAGCCCACCGCAAACCCTCAGGGAAATGAAAAAGCTCACGGGATGTGTGACCTCACTGGTGCTCTTTATCTCCAAGCTGGGGGAGCGCGCCCTGCTGCTTGTCAAGCTGATGAAGAAGAAGGGCCCGTTCGACTGGACCTCGGAGGCCGACCTGGTGTTTCAAGACCTCAAGAGATACCTGACCAGCCCACCGGTGATGGTAGCGCCTCGTCCCCTCCAGCCTCTGGTGCTCTATCTGGCAGCCATGCCTCACTCCGCCAGCGTGGCGTTGGTGGCTGTCCGGGAGGAGCGCCAGATGAAGAGCCCACCGCGCAATGCTAAACCTTCAGTGGGAATGATGCGGCACCAAGATGGCGTCACTAGAGCCGTAGCGATGCCAGCAGATGATCAGGCCCTACAAGATGGCGCTCCTGGGCCAGCGGAGACCCGATGGGTGACCAAGCTTCTAAGGACCCTCCACCTCAGGATGCGTCCCCACCCCCGAAGACCTCGGGCTCCATCAACGCTCCCGCCCTTGTCGAGCACCTGGTGTACTTCATCAGCACGGTGCTACGGGACGCAAGGGCTCGATACCCCATGCCACAAAAACTTCTGCTCGCACTCCTGGTGGCCTCACGCAAGCCACATCATTACTTCCAAGGCCACCCAATTAAGGTCGTCTCAGCCTACCACTGGAGAGGGTGCTCCGGAGTCCCAATGCTTCGAGACGAGTCGTCGAGTGGAACATCGAACTGCAGGCATTTCAGCTGGAGTTCAGCATAGCCAGGGTCATCAAGGGAGCCGCCCTCGCCGACTTCATGGCAGAATGGACCGACACTCCGGAACTAGAAGCAGGCACGGACCGATCCCTCTCGCCAGGAAGTGAACCGCCGAATGGTTGGGTCATGTACTTCGACGACGCTTTCGCACGCCAGGGCGTGGGGGCTGGCACCGTGCTCGTCTCTCCCACTCAAGACAAGCTATACTACGCCGTGCAGCTCTGCTTCCAGCAGGGCGAGAAGGTCTCCAACAATATCGTGGAATACAAGGGGGTTGATCACCGGCCTCAAGGCTACAGCAGCCTTGGGGGTGAAGCATCTCACCATCAAGGGTGGCTCTCAGCTCCTCGTCAACTTTTCCAACAAGGTGTATGAGCTGAAGGATGAGCACATGGAGGCATACCTCGCGGTGGTATGCAAGATGGAGAAGCAATTCTTGGGCCTGGAACTGCAGCATGTGCCCTGCGGCACGAACAAATTAGCCGACGACATTGTGTAGGATCGAAAGTATGTCTAGAGGGTGGTGATTAGACTACTTGACCAAATAAAAACTTAACCTTTTCCCAATTTTAGTTCTTGGCAGATTTTAGCTATCTTAGGACAAGTCAAGCAATCATCACACAATTCAAGCAAGCATGCAAAGAGTATATTGGTAGCGGAAAGTAAAGCATGCAACTTGCAAGAATATAAAGGGAAGGGTTTGGAGGATTCAAACGCTATTGGAGACACGGATGTTTTTCCCGTGGTTCGGATAGGTGGTGCTATCCTACATCCACGTTGATGGAGACTTCAACCCACGAAGGGTAAAGGTTGCGTGAGTCCACGAAGGGCTCCACCCACGAAGGGTCCACGAAGAAGCAACCTTGTCTATCCCACCATGGCCATCGCCCACGAAGGACTTTCCTCAATAGCGGTAGATATTCACGAAGTAGGCGATCTCCTTGCCCTTACAAACTCCTTAGTTCAACTCCACAATCTTGTCGGAGGCTCCCAAGTGACACCTAGCCAATCTAGGAGACACCACTCTCCAAGAAGTAACAAATGGTGTGTTGATGATGAACTCCTTGCTCTTGTGCTTCAAATGATAGTCTCCCCAACACTCAACTCTCTCTCATAGGATTTGGATCTGGTGGAAAGAAGATTTGAGTGGAAAGCAACTTGGGGAAGGCTAGAGATCAAGATTCATATGGTAGGAATGGAATATCTTGGTCTCAACACATGAGTAGGTGGTTCTCTCTCAGAACATATGAGTAGGAATGGTGTATGTGTTCTGATGGCTCTCTCCACGAATGAAGAGGAGGTGGAGGGGTATATATAGCCTCCAAACAAAATCCAATCGTTACACACAATCTACCAATCTCGGTGGGGCCGGATCAGAAAACTCGGTCGGACCGAAATAGTAAACCTAGTGACCGTTAGGAATTTCGGTGGGACTGACATGCAACTCGGTAGGACCGATTCGGTTAGGGTTTGGGCATAACGTAATCTCGGTGAGACCGATTGCACAAACTCAGTGAGACCGAGTTTGGCAATAAGCTAACCAGAGAGTTGGTCAGGTAAACTCGGTGGGACCGATTTGCTCTTTCGGTGAGACCGAAATGTTACAAAAAGGAAATAGAGAGTTTACATTGCAATCTCGGTGGGACCGATTCGCTCTTTCGGTGAGACCAAAAAGTTACAAAAGGGAAACAGAGAGTTTGCAATCCCATCTCGGTGAGACCGAGATCCCTATCGATAGGACCGAATTGCTAGGGTTTGGCAGTGGCAAATGACAAGTGAAACTCGGTGGCGCCGGATTGAAAGAATCGGTATGACCGAGTTTGGCTTAGAGTTTAGGTCATTTGTGGCTATGGAAAAGTGGTTGAGGATTTTGGAGCATATCACCAAGCACATAAAGCAAGAGGCTCATTAAGCAACACCTCATCCCTCCTTGATAGTATTGGCTTTTCCTAAAGACTCAATGTGATCTTAGATCACTAAAATATAAAATGAAGAGTCTTGATCTTTTGAGCTTGAGCCAATTCTTTGTCCTTAGCATTTTGAGGGTTCCACTTTCACCATCCATGCCATGCCAATCATTGAGCTTTCCTGAAATAATCATCTTGGAATAGCATTAGCTCAATGAGCTATATGTTGTTATGAATTACCAAAACCACCTAGGGGTAGTTGCACTTTCAATCCCCCCCTTTTTGGTAATTTGATGACAACATATAGATCAAAGCTTCGACAAATGATAATAAGCATGAAATATATCGTCGCTTTGAGAAGTATGTGATAAGTAAGAGCTCCCCCTAAATTTGTGCATATTTAAAATTTGCTTTGGACTGCAAATGCACAGGGAATGAGAGTCATGGGTTACTCTTCCATGTCACATACATCTTGGTGGAGCGCTTAAAATGATAAGAATGAAATACATGCACTCATCACCAAGAATAGTGAATGATCACGGGATAGATAGGATAATGATAATATTAAGCAAACATTAAGTGTAGCTTATGATCAAACACATGCTCATCGATGTCTCACCGGCATAAGGACGTAGTATCTCACACACAAGCAAACGAAGTTCGAAAAACACCAAATAAAGCAAGAGAGAATAAAAGCAACACTCTCTCTCGAAGCCTATGATCTATACATTTTCTCCCCCTTTGGCAACAAGTTACCAAAAAGTTCCTCGAAAATGCATAGTGCTAAGTCGACACTCAGGCTTGATCTTCAGGTGGTGGTGGAGTCCGGAGCACTCCAAGGACGAAGCCTTCAGTAGACATGGTCGGAGTCGAGGCTGAAGTGGACGCTGGAGCTGGTGGAACTGAGGCTGTAGCTGGTGCAGACGTGGTGGCTCTGGTGTCAGCAACTGGCACTACAGACGACCTCGGACCTCGTGGCACTCTGGCAAAAGCATCAGTCGTAGTCCTGCCTCTCCTCTCATTCATGTCATCCTGGAGCTGCTCCACGGCAGTCTGTATCTCTGTCACCTTGATGTCCAAGTCATAGAACCTCTGTTCCATGATCCTCTCTAAGCTGGCCTGGTTCTGAGTCAGGGTGGCTAGTCCTTGCTCAATCCACAGGGTGGACGCAATCAGGTAACCAAGATGCTCTTGTTTGGTTTTCAGGAAGTATTCAGATGCCTCCTCTTGAGTGGGCATCCTGGCAGCTTTCTCCTTCTTCGCCTTCTCCTTCTTGGCTTGTGCTTGGGCAGATGATGGCTCATTCTCAGTCATGATCACTTGATTATTTTCGAAGTCTGGACGGATGGGCAGGTGTTCCTTATCCAATAAATATACGCCCGTGCCCATCTTGGAGTTGATGAGCTCCTGAATCTGAGGGGCATATCCACAGCTCCTCTTCTGGTCTGCTGCTGTCCTCTTGATTGTTTCCACTATGAGGCTCATGACTTTGAATTTTTGAGGCATGTCAAAGACATGAAGAAAATTGATCGCGTGACCTCTGATCATCTTGTGATTTCCAAACTTGGGCAATAGGGTGTGCCTCAGTATCCAATTGATAGTGGGCAGTCCTGATAGAAGATAATGCACTGAGCCAAATTTGAATATGTCAAGTGCTTCATTCGGAATCTCCTTGTACATGTTGGACATAGAGTTGTGGTCCATCTTTATCTTGGCATAAATGTCCAAGTCATCCTCATGCTCTTCTGGGGCATTGATCAGCTGAGCCCATTCAGCAACTGTGGACTGATATCTCGTGCCCCCTGACATCCAAGTTATCCTACCATCTAGATAAAAATGGGCTGTGGAGTAGAACTGCATGATGAGTTCCTCGTTCCACTTTGTGAGCTTCTGCCCAACAAAGTCCTCTACTCCACACGCCTTGAAGCTGTCCTGAACTCCAAGGTAGTACTCTTCGTTATCCTTGATATACTGCCAGTCGACCCATCTCATATCACAAACAATTGGCTTCTTGTCTAGTAGCACTGTCTCATAAAAGTCTTGCTGCTCCTTGGTGTGAAATCTATAGTCAACTGTTGTCCTTCTCCTTGAAGCATACAGATCTGCTTCTCTCCACTTCCTCAGCCCTGAATCTCTCCTGAGCTTCATATCCTCAGCCACGGGATGAGCATCGTTGTGGTCTGGGATCTTGGGCTTGAGCTTTCTAAGGACACTCTCTTCCTCTTCTTCTGCAACTTCAGGCACTGGGGCCTTGTTCTTCTCAGTGGCTGGGATGCTTCTTGTGTTCCTCTTTGGCTTTGGCTTTGGCTTTGGAGCTGGCTTGGCCTTGGAAGTAGCTCCCCCTGATTTTATGGCATCACCCATTAGCTTGGGTGCCTTGGGTGCTGGTGCAGCTACCTCTTCTTCTTCCTCCTCATCTTCCATGATGGAGGCCTTGCCAAGCACTCTAGCCACAGTTTTCTTCACCCTCTCTTTCCTCTTCTTGCCTTCAGCAGCAACTGGCTCTGTGGGTGCAGGCTTCTCAGTTGAAGCTCTAGCCTTTGACATAGGCTGCCTGCCTGCTGGCCTTTTGATCTTCTGCCATGGCTTTGTGCCCTGAGTTGGCTCAACTCTCTTGGAGGTGGCTTCCTCCTCTGCCACATAATCCTCATCTTCTGAGTCTGAGGTTCTCTTCTTTCTCTGACGTGTGGCAGCTTTAGGCAGATTGCTGGGGGTGCTCCTGCTGCCATCATCTGAGGAAATTGAGGGACTAGTGCCCTCACTCAACTGTACTTGCTGCTCTAACAAGTTCTGGCTATCACTTTGGCCTGACATGATGCAAACTCTGACTGCTGACCCTGTGAATAGATTATAGATGAGATAGAGTGGATGAGCATCACAAAATGCAGAGATTTTTGCAAAAGAGTAATTCAAAAACTTAGTTTTAGTTTCCCACTGAAATCATCTCGGATCTACCGATTTTCAAACTCGGTGACACCGAAGCAGTTTTGGAACCTAAACTAGTGAACTCGGTCAGACTGAGTCATAGTTCGGTGGCACCAAGACTGCTAGGGTTTCACAGAGTTCCAAAATCGGTCACACCAATAAGTAATTCTCGGTCAGACCGAGTCTCACTTGTGCAATGGCATAAGCCAAATCGGTGGGACCGAGTTTATCAACTCGGTGGGTCCGAGATGGTTTTGGCGGAAACCTAACCCTAAAATTTTCGAATTAAACCTAATCTACGAGTTCATTGACTAGATAGGAGTTTATCAAACGTGGCAAGAATCATGATGATCACAATGTGCTAGGAATCGGATTGGAGAATAGCACAAAGTTCGAGTCCATACCCTAGTTCGGCGGAGACTCGCTACGGCGGCAATGGCGGGGCAGAATTCCCGTTGACGGCGATGGAGACCAGCGACTAGAAACGGCTGGCGGCGAGGAGACGATCCGGAGACCACGATGGCAGAGCAGGCTATCGCGTGGACGAAGGGGTTCGGAGAAATTTCCAAAATTTGCCCGTCACTATATATAGCCCGACCCTGTTGGTGTGACCGAGTGGAACAACTCGATGGCACCGAGATGCAAAACTGTATACAGTTATTGCAACTCGGTGTGACCGAAATGTTCAAATCGGTTGCACCGAGATTGAAAACCTAGATCAACTTAATGATCTCGGTAGGACCGAAAGTAGGGTATCAGTCAGACCGAGAATCACAAAGAGGTTTTGGAAGTTTAAGTCTATGACGAATCGAGGACTCCGAGCGCTCCTCACACAGAGTGGTTCGAATCTGACTTGATCAAATTTTGTGATGCAACATGAATAGAGTTTGAGACGAGAAAAGCATAGATAGCTAGAGGAGGTTCTTAGGCATTCTTGTCCATCCACTTGGCAAAAGGAAATAAAACCAAACAATCAAAACAACAAGTGGATGTCCTCGAATGAGTAAAATGTGCAACCAACATGCTCACACAATAAGATGGCAAATGAAATATGTGGCAAAGCATGCACAACCAATTCTAGCATCTATCAAGCAATTTGCGATGACTAGGTCATCTATATATGTGTATATTGACATAGGAGTCAAGTGAGAACACTTGATCGTAGGTCATACTCATCATTTAAGCTCAAGTGGGGTTACCACTTTTACATAAAGCATTGTTGTGTTCACATCTTTAGAGTTGCCTTAGCTCAGTTTTAGAGTAAAGCTCCCCCTAGATGTGATATCCCCCCTAAGAGGGATGAACTAACCTTGGGTTTTGTTGATGATGACTTCATGTAGATTTTGAAGATGTGGATGCTCTATGTTGATGTAGATCACTTCGAGCTATCCATTTGAGTGAATTGCACTTTCAATACCTACATGGGTTAGTCCCACAAGGAACAAACAAGGATATCCATAGACATAGAGTGATGCACACACAAGATGATGTCTATGAAAACTTTTAGGTTACCTTGTCCCTTGTCTTACCAACAAGAGGGTTTGTGACTCCTTGAACTAGTGCAAGATGTGGAAGTTGGTTGCACTTGTTCTTGCCAAAATGATAAGAGTGAAGTATGTTGGTGGAGTCACCCTCAAGAGCTCTCTAGTTCTTCTTCTTTTGGATCCACACCATCTTGATGGGAATCCTTGGAGTTGTAGTCGTACTTGATGAAGTGGAACTTGAAGTAGTCTTGGGAATCCACTTGACTAAGGTCTTAGGAGCTTCTTCAAATGCATCAATCTCCTCTTGAAGCTTTTCCTTACCTTTTTGCTTGTAGTCTTGTGGTGGAAGATCATCTTGAGCTTGTGTTCCCTTGAAGGAAGTATCATACTCCTCTTGTTGTGGAACAAACTTTGTCTTGGGGTATTGATCTTCTTCCCACTCAACTCCTTTGGCATTGAACTTTCGTTCAAAACCAACACCTTGATTCTTTCGGTGCATTCCTTGCTTGCGCACAATTTCCTCGAATTGCTTACTCCCGGCAAGGCTTTTGTACACTCCTTTCTCTATAATTCCCTTCAATAAGCTATTTTCTTGCTCAAGTGTAACTTGGCTAAGAGAATCATTAGTGGAATCAAGAGAACTACTAGAAGCAACAATATTGGATTTTGCATGATCATTGTTACTACTAGAGGAAGAATCTTTCTTGTTCTTGTTACTAGACTTGACTTGAGGCATGTAATTGGATAAGAGTAAATGCTTGGCAATGTAAGAAGAACTTTTCTTGCGGAGATCATCATTGATTGCTTTTAAGAACTCATGCTCTTGCTCAAGATTGAGCTTTTCAAAGCGTAACTTCTCATGAGCTTTTAAAAGTTCTCGATGATCTTCGAAGATAGTTTCATGAGCTAACTTAAGAGTGTTTAGTTCTTTAGTTAGAGCCTCAATCTTCTGCTTATCATTGTCATTCGTTTTATCCTGATTAGCATGATTAATTGATGTTTCACCATATTACTCATCACTACAGTTGTCAACAAACAAATCATCATCACCTAACAAGTCATCTTCATCGCTATTAAAATCAACATACTCGGGGTGTGTTACCTTAGGACCTTTGGCCATGAAGCATCTTCCAATTCCTTCATTTGGTGAGTCAAATATGTCGTAGGAGTTGGTTGACACAAGTGCTAGACCGGCAACACCTTCATCTTGAGTATATTCGGAGTCGGAGTGATAACTTCTCTCGGAGTGGCTGTCGGAGTCGGAGCCGGATACCCATTCACCAACATGAGCTTGATGTCTTCGTTTTGTGTAGCTCCTTGATGATTTTTCCTTTCTTTCCGAATCCTTGCTTCTCCGTGAGTATCTTCGTTCATAATGATCATCCCTACTCCTTCTCTCTCTTGGTGGTGATTCTTTGCTTCTTCCTTTTGGAGAATCTTCTCTTCTCTTGTAGGGAGCCGTACACTCATTGGAATAGTGTCCGGGTCTTCCACAATTGTAGTAGTTTCGCTCTCGACTAGAAGATCTTTTGTCATTGTAGGACCTTGACTTGAAGCTTCTATCTTTGCTTCTACTCTTGTAGAATTTGTTGAAGTTCTTCACCATTAAGCTCTATTCTTCATTGAAGTTTTGTTTCTCACTTGATGATGTAGGGGCTTCACATGAGGCTTTGTAGGCACCACTTGATTTGTTGTGAAGTTCCTCTTTATCCTTAAGTGACATCTCATGAGCAACAATTCTTCCAATCACTTCCGTTGGTTTGAGATCTTTGTTATTTGGCATCATTTGGATCAATGTGCACACGGTATCATATTTCCCATCCAAGGCTCTTAGGATCTTCTTGATGATGAATCTATCGGTCATCTCTTCACTTCCTAAGACGGCAATCTCATTTGTGATGAGAGCAAGCCCAGAGTACATTTCAGCGACACCTTCACCATCCTTCATTTTGAACTTGTCGAGTTGACTTTGAAGCACATCCAACTTGGATTCCTTTACGGAGTCGGTACCTTCGTGCATATCAATCAAAGTGTCCCAAATTTCCTTTGCATTCTCAAGACGGCTGATTTTGTTGAATTCTTCGGGGCACAATCCGTTGAAGAGAATATCACAAGCTTGAGCATTGTATTGCAACATCTTCAACTCATCCGCGGTAGCTTCATGGTTTGGTTCTCTCCCATCAAAGAAGTCACCTTGCAAACCAACACAAACAATAGCCCATATGGCGGGGTTATGTCCAAGAATATGCATTTTCATTTTATGCTTCCAACTAGCAAAATTAGTGCCATCAAAGTAAGGACCTCTACGGTGATAATTTCCCTCGCTAGACGCCATACTCTCCTAGGTTGTGAAACCAAGGCTATGATCACCAAAAGCTATGGAGATCAAAGCAAATGGAGACCAAAGCTCTGATACCACTTGTAGGATCGAAAGTATGTCTAGAGGGGGGTGATTAGACTACTTGACCAAATAAAAACTTAACCTTTTCCCAATTTTAGTTCTTGGCAGATTTTAGCTATCTTAGGACAAGTCAAGCAATCATCACACAATTCAAGCAAGCATGCAAAGAGTATATTGGCAGCGGAAAGTAAAGCATGCAACTTGCAAGAATATAAAGGGAAGGGTTTGGAGGATTCAAACGCTATTGGAGACACGGATGTTTTTCCCGTAGTTCGGATAGGTGGTGCTATCCTACATCCACGTTGATGGAGACTTCAACCCACGAAGGGTAACGGTTGCGCGAGTCCACGGAGGGCTCCACCCACGAAGGGTCCACGAAGAAGCAACCTTGTCTATCCCACCATGGCCATCACCCACGAAGGACTTGCCTCACTAGCGGTAGATCTTCACGAAGTAGGCGATCTCCTTGCCCTTACAAACTCCTTGGTTCAACTCCACAATCTTGTCTGAGGCTCCCAAGTGACACCTAGCCAATCTAGGAGACACCACTCTCCAAGAAGTAACAAATGGTGTGTTGATGATGAACTCCTTGCTCTTGTGCTTCAAATGATAGTCTCCCCAACACTCAACTCTCTCTCATAGGATTTGGATCTGGTGGAAAGAAGATTTGAGTGGAAAGCAACTTGGGGAAGGCTAGAGATCAAGATTCATATGGTAGGAATGGAATATCTTGGTCTCAACACATGAGTAGGTGGTTCTCTCTCTGAACATATGAGTAGGAATGGTGTATGTGTTCTGATGGCTCTCTCCACGAATGAAGAGGAGGTGGAGGGGTATATATAGCCTCCACACAAAATCCAACCATTACACACAATCTACCAATCTCGGTGGGACCGAATCAGAAAACTCGGTCGGACCGAAATAGTAAACCTAGTGACCATTAGGAATTTCAGTGGGACTGACATGCAACTCGGTAGGACCGATTCGGTTAGGGTTTGGGCATAACGTAATCTCGGTGAGACCGATTGCACAAACTCGGTGAGACCGAGTTTGGCAATAAGCTAACCAGAGAGTTGGTCAGGTAAACTCGGTGGGACCGATTTGCTCTTTCGGTGAGACCGAAATGTTACAAAAAGGAAATAGAGAGTTTACATTGCAATCTCGGTGGGACCGATTCGCTCTTTCGGTGAGACCGAAAAGTTACAAAAGGGAAACAGAGAGTTTGCAATCCCATCTCGGTGAGACGAAGATCCCTATCAGTAGGACCGAATTGCTAGGGTTTGGCAGTGGCAAATGACAAGTGAAACTCGGTGGCGCCGGATTGAAAGAATCGGTATGACCGAGTTTGGCTTAGAGTTTAGGTCATTTCTGGCTATGGAAAAGTGGTTGAGGATTTTGGAGCATATCACCAAGCACATAAAGCAAGAGGCTCATTAAGCAACACCTCATCCCTCCTTGATAGTATTGGCTTTTCCTAAAGACTCAATGTGATCTTAGATCACTAAAATATAAAATGAAGAGTCTTGATCTTTTGAGCTTGAGCCAATTCTTTGTCCTTCGTATTTTGAGGGTTCCACTTTCACCATCCATGCCATGCCAATCATTGAGATTTCCTGAAATAATCATCTTGGAATAGCATTAGCTCAATGAGCTATATGTTGTTATGAATTACCAAAACCACCTAGGGATAGTTGCACTTTCACATTGCCAAGAGGGCGTCCAAGCGTCAGCCACATGAACCAGGCGTCTTCGAGGAGCGGCTCTTCAAGCCTTCCATGGCCCCTCCGGTCGCGGAGCCAACTTCGCCTTGAGAGGAGTTTCCCCTACCGCCAGCTTCAGGAGCCCTCGCGTGTGGCCCGATCTCACGAGCGTGTCTGCTCCTCGCGCTCGAGCCTCAGGAGGGGTGTTGGACTGAAGAGTTCAGGGCATACCTCAGGCAAGGAACACTTCCGCATTGGCCCGACAGGCTATAGCGCACTCCATCCAGGATGGTGAGCTATAGAGGAAGCGAGCAAATGATGTTTCCTTGCGATGCATCTCCATGAAGCAGGGGTGCGAGATTCTAGTTGACATACACGGCGGAGATTGCGGGCATCACTCGTCGTCGCGGACCCTGGTGGGCAAGGCATTCCACAATAGATTCTACTGGCCCACGGCACTCAACGATGCAACCGAGCTGGTGAGATCTTGTGAGGCCTACCAGTTTCACGCCAAGCAAATCCACCAGCCTGCCCAGGACCTCCAGACTATCCCACTCTCATGGCCGTTCACGGTCTGGGGGCTGGATATCCTGGTTTCTTTCCCTCGAGCGCTTAGGGGTTTTCACTACATCTACGTCGCCATCGACAAGTTCACCAAGTGGGCGAAGGTGGAAGCCGTCCGCACCATCCCAGTAGGATCCACAGTCAAGTGCATCAAGGGCCTCGTGAGTCAATTTGGGGTCCTGATCCGCATCATCACCGGCAACGGCTCGTAGTTCACTAGCAATCTTTTCAAGACATATTGTGCTAACCTTGGAAAGTAGATATGCTACGCCTCAGTGGCACACCCCAGGAGCAATGGCCAAGCTGAGCGGGCCAATGCGGAGGTCCTAAGAGGCCTCAAGACCAGGGCCTTCAAGAAGAAGCTCGAGGCTTGCAGTAGGGGATGGCACGACGAGCTCCAGTCCATGTTGTGCTCCATCCGCACCACCCCCACCAAGCCAACAAGCGCGACACCGTTCTTCCTCGTCTACGAAGCCGAAGCGGTTCTCCCTCATGAGGTCAGGCATCGTTCCACGCGGGTCCTGGCGTTCGACGAGGCACATCGGGATGCCATGTGGGGGATGTACCTCATGCTGTGGGAGGAACGCCGCTGCCAGGCCTCGCTCCGGGCGGCAAGATACTAGCAGGCGCTATGACGGTATCACTGCCACAATGTTTGCCCTAGGTCGCTCGAGGTGGGGCGATCTCGTCCTGAGGCGGGTGCTCATGAGGGAAGGGCTGCATAAGCTCTCACCCATGTGGGAGGGCCCGTTTAGGATTGCCGGCGTCTCCAGGCCTAGTGCCGCGCGCTTGGAGACACAGGACGGGACCCCCATCCAGAACGCATGGAACATCCAGCACCTCCAGAAGTTCTACCCATGAAGTAAGGCCCAGTGCCTGTGAAGGTCTCCGCTCGTGACACTCTCACGTAATAATGAGTGGGGCTGTACACGCCCCGGAATCTCCGGAGTGTCTCCCTCGGGCCTCGAGGGTTCCCTCCCATGTCCTAGTGGCAGCACTTAGCTCCGCGTTGGTGAGAAGACTAGACTACACTACAAAAAAATACACATCCGTGATGATACGTGTTTGTCACAGTAGGTCGCGTTTTCTGTCATGCATGTACATCCATGACAAATTTATGACAGAATCAAGATAGTCATACCTGTGCTGTCGTAGAAGTGTTCCATGACATTACCAAAATTATCATCACGGAAGTGTCCACTTCCATGACGATAAATCGCGCGTCACATAAGTGCTTTCGTCAAGGGTGACCGACACGTGGCATCCACCGTAACGGAACACGTTAAGCTATCGGGTCGGGTTTTGGACCCGATAACCCATTAACAGCCCCGACCAATGGGGATTTTCCATGTGTAAAATCATCATTGGCTGGAGGAAACACGTGTCGGCTCATCGTTGGGATAGATGTCAACCACTCATTGGATGGAAGGCGCCTATGATACATCGACACGTGGCACGGCCCAACAGAGGCCCATTCCTGTGAAAAGGCCGGCCCATTTGACTTGGTCAGAAGCTGGCGGGCCGGCCCATGGAAAGCCTGTTAATGGCCTATTCGAATATAGCCCATTTATAGCCAGCCAACCCAAGGCCCGTTACGCCCTATCCAAATTAGGCCCAGCAGCGTCATCTGGGCCATCCAATATGATTCCAGCCCGTTTTCACTTCTGGCCCATGACGTCTTTCGGCCCATATGAGGCCCTGTGTAACTCTTGGCCTACTAACGGCCCGTGGTGAAACTGGCCCGTAATGAACTGTGTATCACTTTACACCCATTAACGGCCCGTGGTGAAACTGGCCCGTAATGAACAGTGTATCACTTTATACCCATTAATAGCCCGTTATTCCGTTGGGCCATTTCCAGCCCATGTTATCTTTCGGCCTTCTCAGAGCCCATTTATTCTTGGGCTCATTTCCAACATTCGTTTACTTACGCCCTGTTACTGTCATTTTCTCTTGTGGGCCAAATTCAGCCCGTGGTTAAAGTCGACCCATTTGTGGTCCGTTAATACGTTGGGCCGACTTCATAGCGTCATCAAATACGGCCTATTAACGATGGCCCGTTATGGTCAGCCCATGAACGGACGATTCCAACTCTAGCCCGTTTATGGCCATAATGCGGTCTGTTTGGCCCATGTTTGGCCAATCGATTATGCGGCCCATATAAGGCCCATTGATAATACGGCCCACAGAAGGCCCATTGTTTCTACGGCCCGTAGAAGGCCCATTGTTTCTACGACCCATAGAAGGCCCACAGTTTCTACGGCCAGTAGGAGGCCCAGTGTCACTACAGTAAATATTAGCCCATGGTTATTGTGGCCTAGTTTTAAAAAATAGGTTATTGCAGCCACTAGCTAACCGCGGAAAAAGAACTATAATGACTACAAGCAAACAAATAAACAAGACAACAAGGAAATAAATAAGCAAGAAACTAACGCTAGGCTATCACGGCTATTACACATAATACATCCACTGGGTATCAAAGTTCGCCACCAGTGCAAATATAGGGAACAAAGCAGCATATCATATACACTGGTTGTCAAAGTTGGCGACCATCGCAAATAAACGCCGCAGCAAAACAAATCCAGAACTGAAACCACTTCAGAAGATCTCAAGAAACAATATCCTGGGTACCCATAATGCTGGCAAGATGCTTAGCAAGCTTATTAACTTTCTCTTGTTTGGTGCTTAAATCCTCTAGCACTTGTTGTTGCACCAGAAAATATGCATCTGAATTCTGCAGGGACTTCCTTAGTCCTTCAGCTTCCTGTCGCAGCACATCTGATCGATGTCTTTGAACTTGGAGTTGAGACTCAAGAAGACGAACTGATTCAGGCAGCGAGTTCGAAGAGCTTGTGCCAGCAGTACTAGCCAGTAACTCGAACACTACATCAAGACAGGACTTTTGGGTTCCCTCACTGTCGTCAAGATAGTTTTTATCAGCTTTCTTGGAGACCAACAGGGATGTCTCACTATCTTGAACCTTATCTGCATTACTTCCTTTACCATTGGATAACGTGGTACTCTTTTCCAATATTTTGTCCGCATTCTAAAAGAGAAACAAGCAGACACATCACATGTTTACCATGTTGTATATGAAACTCATTTTGGTAAATGAGTTCAGTAGTAAAGTGGGCATGATAACAACATGAAACAAACATATATCTATGTACCATGGTCACTTTATGGTCTATATCATTCTAGTTTTTGTTGCCAAATCAAGATAGAGACACAGTTCAAATAATATTTTTTCAAGACAAAGCAGAATAGACAGAATATAAGTGTGGGTAACTATAGAGCAATAACAACACTTGTAATGTGCATGACATGCGAACATAACTGTTTATTCAATTGAAACTGAAATCAATGTAGAGCAGGTTACAACAGCAAACCAGTTAAAGAAACAAGTTTAAAACATACGTGTTGCGCCATTGGAGTTTCAATTCCATCCTTCAAATTTGAAAATAGTTGGTATGAGTAAATACAGTCATGCAAGAGCAAAGCAGTATGAACCATAGCTACAGAACCTGAACTGAGAACAAATCTTCTTCTCCTTTAAGCATTGAGTTGGGATTCAGAGTGGTGGTCCTCGTGCTTTGGGCACTGCAGTTCCCTTACTAACTACTCGTGTTTGGGTGCTCTGTGGTGGAGACAGTGCTGTGTCAACTGGAACTGGGTTACTATCTGCCGGGGTTGGGGTTAGAAGGGGTGTAGCTGGTTCTCTGTCCAACTGGGTAGGGGTACAATCTGCGAGAGTCTGGGTTATATGTGGTGGATCTGGTCCTTGGGCAAGTACAACCGTGGTTCTATCTGCATCAACTGGTAGCACTATCTTTTCTGAAGACCGTGTTGTTACTCCCTTAGATACTGCCATCACGCTCTCCAATTCAAATGGCTGATAAACAAGAAAAGTAATTGAAAGTATAGACATTGTATGATAGACATGTGCAATGGATAGTGGGGAATAAAAGAGGGCATGAAATAATTCATATTTATGTTGTCTAACCAAACAGGATAGCATGGCACAATTTCACATATATGATGGCTAACTAAACAGGATAGCATGACACAATTTCACATTATGATGGCTAAGTAAAAAAGATGGAAAGACATAGTTCAAAATAT
The DNA here is from genome assembly GCA_034509565.1 of Triticum monococcum. Lineage (NCBI taxonomy): Eukaryota > Viridiplantae > Streptophyta > Magnoliopsida > Poales > Poaceae > Triticum > Triticum monococcum. Next base: position 349,717,642 of record CM067845.1, read on the forward strand.
GAGACTATGTAAACAGGATGACATGACATAACTATATAATGTGTTTATTAAATAGGTTGGCATGCCATAATTCACATACATTCACGGATAGAATGCCATAATTCAAAATATGATGACTGTAAACACTAAACATGATGAGATGATATACCTATATGATGTCTTTATTAAATGGGTTGCCATGCCATAAGTTAGAGCATACACCTAAGGGGGGGATAGGACTGGTCATCTGTCTCCGAATCCTCCTCTAAGGAGCTATCCGTAACCAGCGAGATATGCGCTTCGTCAGATAGCATAGTCTACTCTGAAGACCTTGTTTTCACTCCAGAATTTGCCATCACTGTGTCAAATGGCTGATGCACACGAAGAGCAGTTGAATGTAATAACATTGTTGACAAATGTAATATGTAACGAAAAAAAGATGGCCTGATATAATTTACATATAAGATGACTGGCTAAGCAAGATGGCATTGCAAAATTCACATATATGATGCCTAGCTAAACAAGATGGCGTTGCATAATTCACATAAATGATGAATAAACTAAATAGATGGCATTCACACAAAGGATGTATAAACTAAGCAGATGACATATTTGATGTATAAAGTAAGCAATGCAAGACACCATATGCATGATATAACCAACACCGGCATGCCAAGTTAGAGAGAAGACCTCAGGGGGTAAATAGGAGTTGTCTTCTCCTTCTAAATCCCCCTCAGAACAAATATCTTCCTCTCGATTACAATCCAAAATGCATGGAGGGGGCTGCCTTTGTGCCTACCATGGAGCGACATCTGCATGAAATTTTATTGCCACACAAGGCTCGTCTCTTTTGCTCTACATGTTCAGTTCCATTGTTTACAATAACTGTCATGCATAGGAATAAAACATAGTGAGATTATGTAAGGAGTGCATGCAGAAATCCAGAGTGATGGTAGCAACCTGTGGATAGACCCAAAACCAATAATAGTATGCAGATAATGGCTTCAGTTAAAAAATACAGATAATGGCTTCTTTATTGTTTGTTTCCCACCCAACATGAAACTCATAGTAGACACGGGAGATTAACCAGATAGTAGATAGATACTATTGATAGCGGCCCCAATATGTACCCCACAACCATTTATAAACTCAAGTTTGACCATTAGTTTGGAGCTGACTCAGAGTCTAATCGGTGAACAGGACGATAAAGTAGCATGTAATATTAAGCGATGCATAATGTAAGCAGACACGAAAGAGTGCGACCTCTCTTGCGGACCTATGTAGTCCTCGAGGTATTCTGCTCGATTGATGATGGTAGTGCAGTTTTCATGGCAGCCAGCGGCAGGGAAGAAGATCTGAGGGGGTGAAAGATAGTCTGGAGGCCGGATCCCTGCTGTGCTGGACCCTTCTGTCGTTGGAGCAGCTGAGCTGGGTGGACGACGGCGCAACAGGAGCGGGACAAACCACGCAAGGTTTTCTTTGACAACTATTTGTAAGAGAAGTAATTATGTAAGGGCTCGTTTGAATTGGATGATTCCAACAATGCAGGGATAGGAAATAGACAGGAATAGGATATGAATGCACGTGCAAAACAGAGAATTTAAAAACACAGCATTTCTGCCAATCTGGGTGTTTGATTCACAAAAATTGGAAGATCACAGGATGCAAAGAAGCATGGTGAGATTAAGTCAAACCACAAGAAAATGTATGGTTATAATGCTATTATGCTACTATCTCTTAGTCTTGTGCATCATGAATAGGAATTTGAAAAGGAGGACAGGTGAAAATTAAAATTCCTATGTTTTTTCTTTCAAGGAGACACTAAAGGAACAAATTCGTGTGCTCAGTGGACAATATATATATAACATGTAGAGTAAAAAAGAGATGCAACAAGTGTACAACCTCTTTGGCGAAGGCATGTCGATCTCAGCGTGATTGGGTTGGCCGGTGAGGATGCTCCAGCTGACTTGGCTGTCGGAGGAGGGGAAGAAGACCTTAGGCGTCTGGAGATGGAGCCCGAGGTACTGCTCCGCTGTGATGGAGGGTTTCGTCGTTGGAGCAGCTCCGATGAGTTGTACGATGTCGAGGCTGAAGCAGGACAAGAGAGACAACGAACAACGTTAACCTGAGTGGAATTCTAATAGCATCTCCAATACAAGACGTAAAATACATAACCACAAAGTGCTAGATGTAAAATACATCAGCTGCTCATCTCTGAACTTAACTGTCGAAACTGAATTTAACTGTCGAAACTGAACTTAACTGTCGAAACTGAACTTAACTGTCGAAACTGAATTTTGCCGTCGAAACTGAACACACTAGCAAGGTGAGGCTACACGTCGGTCGACTAACTTTTTCATCTCTGGACAGTCAATTTTTCAGCCGTTGGATACGAAATGAAGGGCCTGTGGTTCATCTTCAACCTCCACCCCCCTGAGCCGGCCAAATAGCAGCCCCCCGCCGCCCGCGGCGTGCGGTGCACCGCCCCGCACGCCCCGAAAACACTCCCCACCGCTGGTCCGCCGCTGCCTCGGCCATCCCTCTAGGCCCCCCCGTGTCGAGCTTTTTCTCCGGCGATCCCCATGCCATCGCCCGCCAATGCCCCGCCATCGCCGGCGACCACCACCCCTATCCTGAACCCTAAGATAGATAGTGGGGTACCTCTCCGGCGAGCCCCCCTCCCTGCTACGGCTAGTTCTTCCTTCACCCCGGTGGCATCGGAGTGAAGTGTAGCTAAATCAGAGCAGCATCGCAAGCAAGAGCAAGAGCGAGAGAAGCAGCGCGAGCAAGAGCAATAGCAAGAGCAGACCAGGCAGGGGACCAAGAGCAAGAGCAGAGCAGCAGCGCGAGCGAGAGCTAAAGCAGCAGTAGCTCCTACTGATGTGGATGTCGCCGCCGAGGGAGCGACTCCGTGGAGGAAGTGGCCGGCGATGCCGCCGTGGATGGAGCCGCGCCGTGTTGGCTCGGGACAGAGCGCCGGCAGCACTGTGAGATCGAATCAAGAAGAAAATGCGGCGATTAGTGTACAACCTCTTTGGTGGCGCCTATTAGGCCGCAGTTTCATCCGAGGAAACGGTGATGATGATGCTCTTCCGGTGGTGCAGGTGAAGATGACGGTGTGGGAATGGAGGTGGCGTGAAAGATGAGGGGAACATCGGGGCAGCTCCTTAGAGGTGCAGGACGGGGTGGCTGAACCGGCGGGACGATGAGATCGACGACGGATCCTCATCCGGTACGGTGGATGAGGGACGTCGAGGTGTTGTTGTGGACGACTTCGTCGTCGAAGAGGCTTCGGCTGGGTGGCGGACGGAGCAGGGTGTGGGGTTTCGTCACGGGTTTTCACGGCCTCGGTGTACGAATGGGTGGGCGGATGGGATGGCAGTGGGGAACCATGGCTTAGAGATGCGCTTGTCCGAAATGTGGGGTAAGTTACGAAAGTACCCCCACCGATTTGGGGTGGTTCTTTCGGTTTAGTGGTACCACGGGCATTTCGCGTATCGGGATTTCACAGGAGGTGGGAGTTTTCACGCGCGTTGTAATTTCGGAATAGCAAGGCGCGGGTTGAATTGGAGGGAGTTGTCGGAGCACAAGGAGATAAAGATATATCTTAAATATTTCAGGCTAACAAGGCGTGGGTTGAAATTTCCGGACAAGCCTAACGTGTACTGTACCAAATCAATGCGCACTACAAATGTCATTCAAAACTTTGAATTCATGTTATGTTCAATTAAAATATTTCGCTACATGTATAATGCATGCAACCTACTGCTCAAATGAACGTTTTAGTGCATTCCAAACGTATATACTACCGCTTCAATATGAAGTAAATTTGAATTCGTTTCTCTATTTGAATAAGATCTACAGTAATGATTGTTGTGAAGTCAAAGCATTTGAATTCGTTTCTCTGTTTTAATAAGATCTACAATCATCATTATTGTCAAGTTAAACCATCGTTTGTGTATTATCTTCACAGCACACCACATGATTAGTCTCGAGTTACATATGAACTATGTGTACTATATGAACTCGAACTAGATTTTTTGAATCCACTTTATTTTGATTTCAAGTCACATTACATTTCTAGCTCTAGCTAGATCTTCATAATCTAAACCATGTCTCATATGTATAATGTGTTTATCACATTATGTATGGTGCCCCGTCCCCTACGCCTACAAGTATTTAGATGTGAGTTGCAAACACCACACATTACCACAAATTCAAATAAAATGTGAGAATGTTCGATATGTACTATTGTTTGGATTGTTCGATATTTAGTTGTAAGCTGCAAACGCCACACATTATCACAAATTCAAATAAAATGTGACATTGTTTGATGTATAGTATGGTTTAGATTGTTCGGCATTTAGCTGTGAGTTGCAAACGCCATCCATTATCACATTATGGTATAACATGTGCACAGCACGTGTATCACCGCTATATTCATGCATGCAATGTTTAAAACACTATGGTCTCCTATTCAAATATATGAATCCGCTTTCATATCAAATTATGATCTTTGTTAGTCTCGTACACCCACACAATCCTCTAACCTTTGTAGCTACCAGTAACTTTCTCTCGTGCATGCACACGCCCTCCTTGCCCTCCCCCTCCCTCGGCATTCTATACACCGGGCACATTCATTTTTTTTCTTTAGGTCGTTCTCCCAGAGTCTCCACAACTCCTTTCCGACACACACCAATCGATAAACCTCTCCAGTGATGCCTGCCTACAACATACACACACACCTTCAATCTCCTCCTTTATGTGTCCTTGCCTCGTGTCTCTCATACGGTCAGACACACGTGTAAACTCTCGCGCCTCTTTTCATCGATCTCACAACCGCACACTCCTCCCCGTATCTAGCTAGTAGTTGGGCCTCTCACACCACCACCTAGCTCCATTCTCTCTGTCTATCCGTCTCGCTGGGCCTTATTTGCCTCTAACAAATGGACGTAGGCCGACCGATCTCTCGCTATACATATAGCTAGCTAGGTCCTTATAACTCGTTTTTACCCACACGTCAATCGATCTACCTCATTAGTTGTGTCTCTCCCTTCCTCCAACAAACAACAATTGATCTACCGATCTAGTTAGGTTTGCTTACCAATCACATGGTTCCCCTTCATCATCCATGGATGCGTCTCAACAGATCTATCACGCACAGGCACACACAGAAACACATCCCCACTCTTATTGATAACATTGCAGTTCCACCCTCAGTTTGTCTAGTAGGCCTCTCCCACCATCTTCGAGAAGCAACTCCATCACCCATCCAGCACTCTACACCTCTCCCTCCCTCTCTCTCTCTCCTCTCTCTCTCTCTCTGTCCCATCATATTTCCCGTCCTTCAGTTATGTATGGATGTTGACCGATCTCCCTCAAGACATAGCTGGGTCTCTCCTTCTCAACACATATACGAGTGATTCTACCTATATAGTTAGGCCTCTGCCTACCCCTCCCACCCCCCCTCCCCCCCCACACCGATACATCGAGCGCTCTAGTCATGTCTCCCTGCCACACACAAACTTGACGTGTGCCCTCTAACGTTCTGGTAGGCCAGTCGCCCTATATCTTTGACTTGTACACACACACAATTTGGATGGCTCTCTTCATCGATCTCGCACCCACCCACTTGATCCTCTCTTTGACTCTATCGATAGCTATGACCCCTCCCTCTCTTCTCGTGGATTGCCCGACCCTCTATGTATGATATGGATAGGCCTCCATTTCACACACATTGCATGCAAAATTTTCTTTGACGAAATCAACCCCCACCCCATATTCCCACAAATAATTCACGAAATCAAGCCCCACCCCACCCCCACCCCAAAACAAAAAACACTCACGGACGTGGTTTGTATCTCTCACACACACCCACGTAGGTGGGGGACATGCACGAAGAGAGGAGGTGCATGCACGACGCACGTACTCTCGTCTCTTTCCCAACCACACCCGCGCGGGTACACGATGGAGCTCATTTCTATACGAAAAAGGCAGCCCACGTGGTAATTTGGCACGTGTACTGGTTGTCCACTTGGTGGAGGGAGGATCGTCTACCATGGGTGAACAAACAAATTGCGACTTGACGTGTTATGTTAAAAAAAGAGGCAAACCATGTGGGGCCTACCTTAGAGGCAAGGCTCTATACACTGGAGTAATTTTGATGTGTCCCGTCAAATCGCAGAACAAGGAGAAGCTTGCTTAGTACACCGTCTCCCCCGCCCACGGGCGCGGTTGCTCGCAGGATGAGGTGAAGCTTGCTTACTACACCTTACGCTCGCTCCCTCGCCCATGCGCGCGGTGACTCACAGGATGAGGAGAAAAATTTACTACTCCCTCCGTTTACTCCTCGTCCCTACTACCTTGGTTATAGAGATTATATAATATTGTTTGGAATATATATGTCCTTTGGTAGATTTCAATATTAACTACTAGTACATACTCCAAACACTGATGTATATAGACATATTTTAGAGTGTAGATTCACTCATTTTTCTCTGTATGTAGCACTCTCCCTCGCCCCTCGACCCTCGCCCATGTGGTGGATGTGCAGCAATTCATTCGGTCTCATATAGCCAGAACGATATATACTGCACTACCATTATTGCTCGACTTCCCGAAGAGGCGAAGAGCCAATCACATGGTCAATATTTTGGAGATGCCAAGCAGAAGGTTATAGGAGAACAAGTAGTAGGTGTCGCATCATTTATAAATAAAGTTTTTTTTCTTCAGTGGCACGTACGCAATATGATAGGTTCATACGGAGAGAAAAGGAAACCGCTCCACTATATACATAGTCAGGACGGGCCAGCCTACACGGTTGCTTGCTGGGGTTGCTCTCTTCACACTCTCTCGCACAAAACGACTGTGGCCACGTCTCTAACATCCCGGCGGATCATGTGCGCTTGGGAAAGGGGTGGATGCTTAGTGTAGATGCGATGGCCATTGCCGACGGCGAAAACCCACTATCGGCACGTCTCGATCAGGGGTCCCCGCCGTTCTCTCTCACAAAGCCGGTGAGGTTGCCTTCTTCCCTTGCTCACTGCCGCGATGTGGGAAGTTGCCGCCTCCCGCCGCCCTCCTCAAGGTTGAGCTATGTCCCTCAGGTACAACTCCCTTTACAGCCGGCTTGCACCACTGCTCCAGCTGCCCACATCACTGCCTGTGGATATTTCTCTACTTCTTTGCCCCGCATATACCTCTACTGGCTTCTACATACTATATTTGTGATGATTTTATGTCTCATCAACTAGTCCCAGTAATCTTATTCTAATCACGCTTGTTCAATTTCTTTGCCACAGGGATGCTCATCTCGATTCTGGTGAAACTGCACAAAATGATCCGATGGTCAAAAGGTTGCAAACTTCATTTATTAGGAAGCTCGAACGTTGCCAGCAAATTGAAGCCTGGTCAGGGTTCACGGTTCAAGGGCTAGGGACTGCATGGATCGTTTTTTTCTTTAGCTGCCTCTGTTCCAAAATAAGTGTCAACTTTAGTAGTAGTACAACTTTGTACTAAAGTTTGCACAAAGTTGAGAAACTTATTTTGGAACGGAGGGAGTACATATCTGCTATGATTTGTTAATCATTGAGATGCAATAGCATGCATGTTCACTAGTAGAAAAGGGGGCTTTGGTCCAGGCCGGGTAAGCCCATTAGTCCCGGTTCAGTCTAGAACCGGGACCAATGGGTGCATTTATCCCGGTTCGTGCGGCTAAGGCATTAGTCCCGATTCACCTGGGCCCTTTAGTACCGGTTCGTGCCATGAACCGGGACTAAAGGGTGCGATGCCCATTAGTCCCGGTTGGTGGCACCAACCGGTACTACAGGTTAGACCTTTAGTCCCGGTTGGTGCCACCAACCGGGACTAATGGGGTTTGAGGCATTAGTACCGGTTCATGGCATGAACCGGTACTAAAGGTCCCATTTTCAAACTCCCCCCCCCCTGGACCACCTTTTCAGTTTTAGAAAAAACAAAAGAAAATGATGGAAATGTCAAAAAAATAAAATAAAATAAGTTTCCCATGTGATATGTGGTCTAGTTGTTGGGAAAATTTACAAATATGAATTTCGAGTTTATTTACAAAATCTCTCTGGAATTTGTAAAATGGGCATAACTTTTGCATACGAACTCAGATTAAAAAGTTTTTTATATGAAAAATCATCTACTCGAAAAGTTACATCCAATGGAGACTGCCTACGGCCTGTTTGCAAATTTGTAGAATCCTCAGATTCCAAAAGGAAAAAAAGTTATGCTCAAATTTCAGTTTTTTTAAATTTTCATTAAATCCGGTCAAACTATGGTCAAACTACTTATTCAAGAAGTATTAGTGTTACTAAATAATTATTCAAGAATATTAGTGTTATTAAATAATTATTTCAGATTTTTTGAATTTTGGTCAAATCTGGTGAAACTATGGTCAAACTGTGGTCAAACAATGGTCAAACTACTTCTTCAAGAAATTTTAGTGTTACTAAAAAATTATTGTTTTTTAGAACAATAGTTTCGAACTCAAACAGTGAAATGTGTGACTTCATGCTAAAGCTAAACTCCTGAGGGTTAATAGGATTGACATCTTACTATTGTCAGCAAAACAACGAGTGCAGACTTGGAAACGAGGGAGAATAGAACCCAGAAGTTAAGCGTGCTCAAGCTGGGGGAGTGGGAGGATGGGTGACCGTCCGGGAAGTTAGATGATTTGGAATGATGAGGGGTGATTACAGATTAAATTGAGCAGTGATGAGGGGTGATTAGAGATTAGAGGTTAAAATAATTCAGAAATTTGAAAATAAAAAAAATACAAAAAAAATTCAAAAAAAATCAGAAAATTTCCTTTAGTACCGGTTGGTGTTACCAACCGGGACTAAAGGTGGACCAGCCACGTAGAGGGCCTTTAGTCCCGGTTTTGGTTTGAACCGGGACTAAAGGGTCAGGGCATTAGTACCGACCCTTTAGTCCCGGTTTAGGAACCGAGACTAAAGGCCCTTACGAACCGGGACAACAGGCCCTTTTTCTACCAGTGGTTAGTCTCCTTTGTATTTGATGAAATGTTGCAACGGGCAACCTTGGATGCAAGATACATGTAACAAAAGATGGAAGCTTCATAGCATTGTACAAATTTATCTCGCTGATAAATTACAGTACGTACTATACTAGTACTTCCTCCGTTCCTAAATATAAGTCTTTGTAGAGATTTCACCATGAACCACATGCGGATGTATATAGATGCATTTTAAGTGTAGATTCATTCATTTTGTTCCGTATGTAGTGGAATCTCTACAAAGACTTATATATACTAGTAATAGCTAGCCCCCACTACTAGGAATTCTCTATCCTCTCCTTGAGCCACGTCATCAAAATTGATGTAGCCGTTAGATGAAGTAAATCAGTCCATAATAGCCATCTGATCTTGACGTTGAGAGGCTCTGCACTAAGCCACATGCAAGCATGCCGAAATACCGTGCGACATGCATGTGAGTGGGTTTTAAATCGCATCAACATGTCTGCATGCAAGCATGCACCGGTAGCATGCATGTAAGTGAGCTTTTAAGTCCCATTAACATGTCAAAAAAATATATAATCCCATTATGCAGTAGGAGTTGGCTGATCTTTTTTCCTTACGTGGGATGATCTAAATGATGATGGGAGTTTATTTAGTTTGGCTACCACATTTGTCATGCGGTTATAGAGTTTTTTTTTGTTCTATGAAATCGATAATTTTGCGCAGAGAGATATACCGTTGTTCCGCGCCAACGCGCGGGGACTCATCTAGTAATATTTAGGAACGGAGGGAGTACTATGTAAAGAGTTAGGTGTCGCACGGTGACAGTGTGAGGTGGGCCATGTAATCACTGAGCCTGTGTGTTTTCACTGCTCTTGCATGCCTCCGCTGTAAGAATGGAGAAAATTGTAATCTAGTAGTAGTAGTATACCTCCTTTCGCCGAAAGCGTGGGACATCCAGCAGTCATCCACCTCAGTAATAAAGACCAATGTGCCGTCAAATCACATAGACCCAGCAGTAAGTTGGACGCATGAAGCAACCATCACTCTTGCGCCAGTGAGAGGTCGCGTCTGCTCTGCCCGGGCATGAATGCGGCACCAATTCTTTGGAGTGGCGCTGACCGTTTCGGGCGAGAAGCACGCGCGGGCGATGGAAGGGCTTTTGGGTGGGCCAGGCTGGTCAGGAGCGGGCGTGGCAGCTGTCCGCATGTCCCTACCGGACACGCCCGGAAACGAGAGGATGCACCGACTCTTGCGGCTAAAATCGTACAGTACATAATATCTGTCTGTAGGAGTAGGTCGATCTGTCGCTCTCTCTAACACACACATGGTGTCAAACACACACACACACGCACATGCACGCACCTTGGTCCCATTGCACCTTCTAACATGACTTATTACACCTAGATGGAGGGAGTAGTAAGTATACAAGATACGGTGGCACACTGACTTAAGTCGAATACAAGTGCCCAAAATTTGTGTGCATGTTATAATAAGGATTCACTTAAAATAGTATGTGAGCGAAAAGAGGGATCAAGTGGACAATCTTCCTGAGCAGTAGCGAGATGTGTGAGGTAAGATACACCGCTGGCGCTTTTAATTTTTCTTATTAATTTGTTTGTTTCACCCTTTGACTGGTGGGACCCAACGTACTACGTGGAGAGAGGTAAGGTGACTAAGGCTGCATTATTTCTGCACCACTGTGGATAGTCTTACCACCAAAGCAACATGACATGATTATGATTGAAATCCCAATGACTCCCACACACACACAAAAAAACACGGCATGCTTGTCACACAAATGCAGGGATGTATAAAAGGTTATTTCGCTCTCGTTAAACATAATGGGAGGGTTGTGTAGCTGGTTAGCCTGTTCGCTCACTCTCTCGCCCTCCCCCGCTGGAGCCTCAACGCTTGTAGTTGCTCTCTTAACACTCTCTCGCCCTCTCCAGATCTAAACAAGACTTCGTTGGCCTCTCTCTCCCCTCACTTATGCTCAAAGAGCCGGCAGGATCCGTCCGTTGGGAAGGGAAGGAGGCTTAACGCTGTCGCCGTCGGCGAGGGACTACCGGCGTCGCTGTTCACTTCCCACCCAGCGGCGGCGCGGGAGGGCCTCCGACCCCTTCTTCTTCACCGCCATCCCGTCGCCCACCGAACCACGCCCCAAGAACCTTAAGGTATAATTTGCTTACTCCACATGCATTGCTCTAGGTGCATGTATACCATGAATCTAGGACGTGGTTCAAAGAGGAAAGGAGTGGGGGAAAGTAGTGGGAAAAGTTTTATATAGCATGAATCTAGGACATGGTTCAAAGAGGAAATGAAGGGGGAAAGTTTTATAGCATTAATCTAGGACGTGGTTCAAAGAGGAAAGGAATGGGGGAAAGTAGAGGGGAAAGTTGTATCGCATAAATCTAGGATGTGGTTCAAAGAGGAAAGGAAGGGGTGAAAGTACTAGTTCAAAAAGGAAAGGAAGGGACAAGGATGTAGAGTTTGAGCAGGACTAGATTTGCTGCGCTCACATAGGGAAAGGCGTCTAAAGATAACAAAACTGAGACCAACACAAATATGCTCCTTGGTTTCTTGTTCTTTGTTGCAACAGATTGTGCATGACCACAGTACATCGGTAGATGCACATGGTTCTGGTGCGTCCACTGTCCCATGCAACTCATTAGCTGTTGTTAATCTAAGGCCATGTTTGGTTAAAAACTCCCTAGTCCCTACCTTCTGGGTTCCAGGGACTAAACATGGACTAGAGGTTATTAAATGACATGCTAAAAGACCATGTTACCCCTAGTAATGAACTAATAGAGACAAGGTGTGATGCGTGGCAGGGGCAACTGTTGGAAAAAGTCCCAAAAAGACTCCCACGAGGTCTTCTTTCTTTAGTCCCAAATGCCCACTTTTAGTCCCTAAAAGTCCCTCCTCTTTGGTTTAGATGGGACTGACACGGAGTTTTTTTAGTCCCTACACCAAAATGTCCCTGTAAACAAACACCCTCTAATAATGCCACTGGAAAATTGATGCAATGCCACAGTTAAAAGCAAATTACATGTTTAATGAATTTTATTGTTAATATAATCTCTATGTTAATATTAATCAGTGCCACCGTTTGAGAAATGCTACTGTCTTTCTTTCTTTCCCATTTAGATAAGGTAGATGCTTCTTTTTATTGGCTTCTGTGTCATCCATCGTTATTGACCACTAATTGTTTCCTGTGCACCTCTATGTAAACAGGGTTATCTGCTTCACCTCATTGCCATTGTGACCTTTTGTTGCACTGCACAAAACACTTTTGTTTTAAGAGTGTTTTGTGCAGTTCAACCAAAATGTCACACCGACAACGTTGCTTGATTGCTTGATCTTAGCGGAACTGCCCAAGAGGAGATCTTACTTCCTATCTGTTAAGGCGATTTTGGTTCAGATCTTCTTCTTGTGAGTTGTTTGAATTCCACATCATGAGAGGTCAGTACTAGTCTTCTTTCACATGATTCTGCAGTGTGCATTCATATGTTGTGCTACTTGTACGATAATGTTGCTTGATTTTAGTGAACTGCACAAATGGAGACAAGACTTCCAATCTGTATGTGCACCGTAATATCCCATTGAGGTAAGATAAGGATATTTCACAACTGCTAGCCTGTATTTTGCCACTTTCATCAGAAAATTAAGTTTAGTACTATACTTGTGCTCCCTAATTGACATGCCAAATCTTACAATGAAGGCGAAGCTTGTTTGTTATTGAACCAAGAGATGAAGGGGAAGAACAAGGGGAAGAAAAACAAAAATCAACTCCTCGTGCTGTAATGAAGCACTGGAACTGTGATGACACAAGTAATGATATAGTTTTGCATCTTAATTTATTGATATGGCTGGAATGAGCAATTGTTTTGCCACTGATTTGATGCCACTCTTAATGTAATATGTAATTATCTCTACTTGTGCAAATAGGGATCTTCTTTGAAGATACCATATATTTTAGTGGAACTGCACAAGAAGATGTTGGAAACATTAAACTAATCGAGGAGTATATAGTAAGCATGGCCACCATCGTAGATTGCAACAGATGGTTCCGGAGAATTGCTTCATCTGTATGCTCTACACAATAAGCCTCCTGACAAAGGTTGGTACTCACCCACTGATTTCATCCACATGATTGAGCTTTGTCATCTCTATTGGTGTTGTTCTACTATTTAGATACTGTCATGAAAAAGTGGTATTGTCCTTGAGAAGTGCTTCATCTGTGCTGTTTTAAATATTTCCTTTCCTTTTTTTGAGCGAACAGTGATGCTAGCATTTAGTAGTCCTCTTGTCTTTGCACAACAGGATCATCTTCCTCTGAAGAAGAATATGGAGTACGTGAAGTGACTAGTTCCGATTATGCCAGGATGAAGAAGCCATGTCTATATTATCATCAGAAGGAGCAGTTGAAGGATGGTTACATTACTCCCCACAAGACCAAACTAACTTCAGCTCAGAAGGACTGACAAAATCTCCATTTTTTGCTGTGATGCGCGAGTACAATGTTGTTCTAGGATTCTTTCTGGTGAGTTCCATTTTTCTAAAAGTGTGCTCTACATGGAACATGTATGTGCCTGTTGAAACTGTCAATTCATAGTACAGTTTGCTCTATACTAATCACCTTTTTGTATTTGTGCAAACAGGGGTGCTCAGCTTGATTTCAATGGGAACTGCACAAAATGTTCATGAATACATTGAATCATTCATTTCCACCACAAGAAAGGAGGTGCCGATAAGTTCAAGGCGTTGCAACATATAAGGGCGAAATCATACAAGCTACGTGCGAATTTGGTTGATTTTGGTGGAACTGCACAAAAAGAACAGCTGGTTTATTTAGCACGAGGTGCCATGTCAATGTCTGAACTGATGGCAAACCCTGCCCATTCCACAATCGTAGGCATTTGATATTTTGGAATGGGACAACCTTGTCAAATTTTGCTCATTGATTTTAGAAAGACATGCATTTGATATTTTTGAATGGGACGCGCTTGCTCTCAGTAGCGTCGATCAAACTCTTCTTTAATCTTTAGTTGTGAAGTAAATATTGCCTCTGACATGTGAGTCGCTGAGATGCATAATCATCGATTGTTTTGAATGTTCTCTATGAATTGCCAGGCCTGTGTGTTTGATTGCAATGTACAGAAACGCTAAAAAGCTGCTCAAACTCTTTGTACTCCTTTTGTTCCTTTTCACTTCGCACATTGTGAAAGTGCATACTTTTTTGTATAAGATTGGTCACAGTAGAGATACTTTGACTGCAGACAAAACTTGTATGCAGACTAGAAAGGACTGGAGGGAGTACATGTGAAGCTGCTGCAAACGAGGTGATCACCCTGGGAATAATACTAGTACGTATTGTTTTGCATGTTCATCCAATGCCAGTGATACATGAATTCGAACTAATCGAAATAAATTCATTCATACACGGTCGGATTTCATATAAACATGCCAGATTTCATTACATTTCATACATTCTTCAACTAAAAAGGGGTGTGCTGGAGGTATAATTAATTAACCGAAGCTACACACATGTGTCCCGCTGAGCCGAACAGAAGCTTCAGTGACTTAACTATAGGTGCAGTTGCGTAACTGACATGTGGCCTATTGGGCCACGTGTCAGTCAGCCAACTGCACCAGTAGTTAAGTAGAAGCAGCGTTATTCTCCAGTAGAACTCCCCGACTCCATGTCACCGCCAAGAAGCTAACCGGCCATCAATGGTCAACCCGCCTAGCTTGGCTTCAATAGGAGGGTAGCAGCGGTGGCCTTACTTGGACCCGAGCGGCGGCGACCTACCGTGTTCTACTCTTCCTTGTTTTCTGTGTGGCACGGCCTCGTTGGCAGCGGGGCGGGACCTCGGTGGAGCCGGCGATGTCCTCTGTCTCGTTGCCGGTGAGCGGCGCCTCAGCGCAGCTGTGGAAATCCTCCCCCGTGTTGCCGGCAGGGTGGGGCCTCGGCTGAGCCGGTGATGTCCTCTGCCTCGTTGTTGGTGGGGCGGGGCCTCGGCGGAGCCGGCAGTGTCCTCTGCCTCATTGTTGGCGCCGCGGGGCCTCGGCGGAGAAGGGCCTCGTCGACGCCAGCAGAGCGGGGACTCGTCGGAGCCGGCATTGTCCTCTGCCTCGTCCTCGGTCTCGCCAAACAGCACCTCGCCCGCTTCACCACCCTCTTTGCTAGCCTCTTTGTAGGCGGCCGCAACCTCCGCCACCCGCATGCGGTCCCGCCAGCGCTCGAGGCGGCCCTTGCGGGCGGAGCGGTATGAGTCGAGCAGCGCCTCCTGCTCCGCCCGCTCCGCGGTGGTCTGCTCCTCCGCCTGCAGGTGCTCCTGGAGGAGATGGTGGTTGTAGGCGGCGTCGGCCTGCGCCTCCCCGGAACTGCTCCTGACGCATCTGCCTCACACTGTCCATATATTGGGCATGGGCCTCGCCGATGGTCATGGTGCAATGCACCGGCGAGGATGGCGCGGAGGAGGGGGTTGGCGCCGGATCATCGACTACCATGTTCTCTATTGGGATGTCATCATCCTCCGGCTGCCTGCCGGCCAGTCGGTCGGCAGCAATGGCTGCCATCTCCTTGTGGTCCGTCGTCCACCTGTGCCGAAGAGCGCCGGAGTGCGAGGAACCCATGGTGGGCAGTAGTGCTGTGGACAAGAGAAATGGAACGGATGCGGATGACTGCGGCTATGGCCGGCGTAGCAGTTTATATAGCAATGGTAGGCGGGCGGAGGGACGGACGTGTGGCGCCGGAGTAGCCGCCTCGGAAACCGCGTATCATTAATGTGGGCGGCAGATGGACGGACGGACGGCACTAGTGTCGTTTGAAGGCGGAGCAATCGCCTGCACCGGGAAGCGGGGAGGGCGACGCTGACTGTTTCGGGCGGAAAGCGCGCGCGGGCGAGGAGATGACTTTACTTGAAGAGGATGTCAATGGGGACCCACCAGGACCATAGCCTCACATACGCAAGTGCCTCCTTATTATATATATATATAAAAAAACTATACTCCCTCCATCTAGGTGAATAAGTCGTATTAGAAGGTGCATCCCGACCTAGGTGCAAGAAGAATGGTGGAAAAGAAGAATATTTCTCTCTTCTAAACATAACATTTAATCACAGCAGTTAAGAGGATGCCTTATTAGCTACCCATGTAGGCCATCATAATTCATAGCATGCAAAACGCTTTTATTTCTTGCTTAATAATCGCATGGACGTGCTGCATGCATTGGTCCTTGCCTGAGAAAAAAAAGGGAGGAAAGGGGTTTCCACGAGAGACAATGAGGCAGAGGTGGAAGCGCTCACTGGAGTTATTTATTTTGCTTCCCCCTGGTTTCCTGACATCACGGTCCCACACAATTGTCAACCTATGTAGTAGTCAATAAACGAGAGAATTGCATAAGAAGCAGCCGACAGCTGGGACCAAGCAGCTCGAGCAGTATTTGTGTTTTTGAGGTGTGAGCACTTGAGAGTTTTTCAATGTTTAGCCCAGATATTAATTTTTCTCCTCTAAACAACAACGAAAACATCGCTGCGGGTATTAACTGGGCGGGCTGTCACCCGTCTAGCCCAGGTCAGATATCCAGCCCAGATATTAATTTTTTTCAAGCTGAAAATGGCTAGCCCAGCTATACTTTTTTTGAGGAATACCCAGGCAAGGTCAAGTTGTTATTCTCCGCCCCGCTGGGCTGCAAATCTTTCCTAGGAGGGATGCATTAGGCTTAACAAGAAAATGGGCTTTAAGAAATAATAAATGGGATGTAATTATAAAAACTGGGCAGTAACTATAAAAAAATGCACTAGCACGTGATTACTTTATAAAATATTATTTTTGGATATCGAAAATTTTAATTTCATTAATTGTTGTGAGCGCAATGTTTCGTTGCATTTTTACGTAATATAAATTTATATTGAAATTGTATTTAATCTGACTAGAATTTTGGGATAAAAATATTTCGGATCCCATCAAAATGTGGGAAATTTTATTGAATTCTGTTTTGAATGGTTTGTTGAAATGGGTTGTACTTTTAACAAACTGTTAATGGGCTATAGTAAATTCCATTAGAATTAAAAAATGGGCTACACATTCTTACAAATCCCAAATGGGCTATAAGTTCTCTGCCACACACTTCTGTCCTTACTAAGTTGATGCGTCCCCTAGAAAACAGAGTTGATGCGTATGCAAGGCTTTGTCAACTGATAGTCAACACATGGTTCTAGCAGCAGTGGCCGTTGGATGTCCATCCAACGGATGCTGTGCTTCATCTTCAATCTTGGATATTCTAGCTTCACCCGCCCAAAAAATGATTCCCCCCCCCCTAACATCTGGGGCGCACCGTTTCGGAAGCTGACCTGTGGGCCTACTAAGTTGACGTACCAAGGGCTTTGTCAACTTATTCAATATAAACGATTCTAGCTGCAGTGACCGTACGATGTCCATCCAACGGCCGTAGTGCTTCTTCAACCTCTGGTCTTCTTGCTCCAGCCGCCCAAAGCAGCGCCGGTCGTGCCGCCTGCTCCAGCCTCCCGTGGACGGTTGTGCTTCCGCGGAGGCCTCACCGCCCCCTACTATTCCCACCGCTAGCCAGGACCTGCGGCGACGACAGCCTCACACCATAGCCAAACGAGAGAACACTCATACTCCTCTCCGCGTGGGCATCCACTGCTGCGTCTTCACCGGCTCCGCGTCGTCCCCTTCCTAGGCCTCGCCGTCGTCCACCGCCCTGGTGCTCTCGGCGCGGCGTGGTCAAAATGGTCAAGGAACGACTTCCATCGGATGTGGACTGTACGTGGAGAGGCTAATAGCTGGGTCCATGGCGGCAGCAAGGAAGTGCCTCCTTATTACGCGGAAAATAATTATTCCTCCACCTGAAAGCAGGGACCCACCAGACGGGCCACCAGTATTTTGCAAAAAAATCATTTCCCCCTCACTGCCGGGACCCACCGAACGGGCCACCGTATTTCACGAAAAAATGTTCCCCCCGCTGTTAGCTCGGACCCACCGGAAGTGCCTCCTTATTACACACAAAAAATGAATACTCCCCGGCTAGCTAGGACCCGCCATGCTGGGAGGCTGTTGTGGGCCTACTAAGTTGACGGGGACGAAGGGCTTTGTCAACTTAGTCAATATGAACGATTCTAGCTCTAGTGACCGTACGATGTCCATCCAATGGCCGTAGTGCTTCTTCAACCTCTGGTCTTCTTGCTCCAGCCGCCCAAAGCTGCGCCACTCATGCCGCATACTCCTGCCTCCTATGGCCGGTTGTGCTGCCGCAGAGGCCTCACCGCCCCCTACTATTCCCACCGCTGGCCAGGCCCTGCGGCGACGGCAGCCTCACACCGCAGCCGAACCAATGAACCCTCGTAGTCCTCGCCGCGTGGGCTTCCACTGCCGCGTCGTCCCCTTCCTAGGCCTCACCGCCGTGGTGCTCTCCGCGCGGCGTGGTCAACATGGTCAAGGAACGACTTTCATCGGAAGAGTACTGTACGTGGAGAGGCTGACAGCTGGGTCCACGGCCACAGCCTAGTTTTTTTTTATTTGCCAAGTAAGTCGCTTTGTCAGGCCTGTTGGCTGCAGATCTTTCAAGACAAGGAGAGCTTTCATTCGGCTGGCCCAAAAAATGGCCCATCAGCAATGAGAAATGGGTTGTACATTTTTAAAACACATCAAACCGGCAATTAGTTTCAAATATCTTTTTTTTCATTTCAATATTTTAAATTACATTAATTTTTATGCGTGGAGAATTTGTTGGATTTTATATTGATATACATTTATTTTTAAAATCAGTTTGAATGTGAGTCGAAATTTCGGGATTAAAAACAGTTCGGACCGCACGCAAATATGCAAAATTTCGTATAATTTTTTAACCGTTGCCACAATATGGGCTGTAATGCTAACAAAAAGAATATGGGCTCCAAAAAAACCTTAAGAATTAGCAAATGGGTTGTAAATTATTAGAAATAATGGCAGATGGGCTGTATGCTGTTTTCCACGGATTTGAGGCTTTCCTAAAAAAATGGTTGACGCACAAGCACTGACTGTTGGATGTCCATCCAACGGCCGTCGTGCTTCTTCAATCTCTGCTCTTCCTGCTCTAGTCGCTCAAACAAGCACCGGCGGGACTGCCTGCTCCCTCCTCCTCGTGGCCGGCTGTGCTGCCGTGCAGGCCTCACTGCCCGACCGTACTCCCATCGCTGGCCACCCACACCTGCTTTTATTCTCCGGTGACGGCAGACGAACCAGTAAACCCTCGTTCAGTCGTATTCCCCTCTGCGTGGGAAACAACTGCCGAGTCTTCCCTGCCTCCATGTCGTCCCCTTCCTAGGCCTCGCCGTCATCCACCGCCCTGGTGCTCTCGGCGCGTCATGGTCAACATGGTCAAGGAACGACTTCCATCGGACGTGGACTGTACGTGGAGAGGCTGATAGCTGGGTCCATGACCGCAGCAAGGAAGTGCCTCCTTATTACGTGGAAAATAATGATTCCTCCACCTGACAGCTGGGACCCACTAGACGGGCCACTGTATTTCGTGAAAAAAACGTTTCCCCTGACTGCTGGGACCCACCAGGTACATCTTCACACACATGGAAGAGCGTCCGGGCAAAAAACACGATTCGCCCCTGACTGCTGGGACCCACCAGCTACATCTTCGCAAGCAAGGAAGTGCCTGGCAGTCAGGACCCACCTGGTCGAAGCGTACGTAGCGTTGTCATTCTGGTCGCGAACGTGTACGTACATACTAGTCGATCTAGAGGCGCGCACGTGTCGTAGTAGAGCCGCACACATAGCATGTACATGTACGTATAGTGGCCAGGGTGCAAGAAAGAAAATATGGCCATGTATGTGTACATACGGGCGGGGTCTCGAACGCCTACTTGCGCATACGTATGGCCAGGGCTCGTGTACATGGCTGGGTCGGAACGGAGAAACAGCGTCGTCGTCGTGTTCATGGGGAGGCAACAGAATGCGTCGTGTTCATGGGGAGGCAACGGAAGGCGTGGGAGCCAACTGGCTGGGTCGGAACGGAATGTGTGGTCGTGTTCATCGGGAGGGCTTGGACGGAACAGGCAATGCAAACGAGGCCTGGCGTACCGCACAACGGAGGAAACGGACCCCCTACATTTGGAACGGGGTCCTGTTGATCGGGAGGGGTCTGGTGTACCGCAAAACGGAGGAAATGGACCTCCTACGGTCGAAACGGGGGTCCTGTTCGTCGGGAGGGGTGTGGCGTACCGCAAAACGGACGAAACGGACTTGTGTTGGAGCGCTACGGTCAAAACGGGGGTCCTGTTCATCAGGAGTGGTGTGGCGTACCACAAAACGGGACTCCACGGGATATTGTTCATCTCCACCGTCGACCCCCTCCAGCCTCCACGAGCTACTGTTCATCCACCGTCGACCTCCTCCAGCCTCCACCTGCGACTGTTCATCCACGGGCTCCTGTTCATCCAGCCTCCACCGCGTGCTACTCCACCGGCTACTATTCAACCAACCCTCTCCACGGGCTCCTATTCAACCACCCCTCCACGGGCTACTATTCATCCTGCCCTCCACCATCTACTATTCATCCTGCCCTCCACAGGATGGTCCTGTTCATCCAGCCCCCCACGGGGTCCTATTCATCCAGCCCCAACCGGCTCGATCTATCAGGGTCTTGTTCATCCAGAGGCAACACCACAGTGTCCTGTTCATCCACCCCCATCGGGAACTATTCATCCACCCCCCCTGCAAAGCTCATTGTTCATCCAGAGGCAGCATCAGTCGGCTTCAGTTAGCAGCAGTAGCGAAGGAATCGCTCGATCGGGATCAATTAACAGCCATCAATCGATCGCTCGGGTTCAGTAACGCGTAGCCTGCAGTGCAATCGCTCAGGTTCAGTTAGAGGCCAACGCCTCGCTCGGGTTCAGTTAGAGCCAACGCCTCGCACACACGCGCGTACGTGTACGAGAGAAACGCGCATCGCTCGGCCCCTGACCTCCAACCGTAACTATTAACTCCTCGAAATTTTTCTCGCCCTCGCTTCTACCATGGTTTTTTCCGTCATGGATGGCCCAAACAATGTCATGCAGCTGCGTCTCCGGCCCGCCCAAGACGAAAAGCCCATTTTCTGTCATGATTTTTTGTCATAGAAGTAGGAGCCCACCACATCTATGATGATACCGGGTTTTGTCACAATTATCATCATAGAAGTGTCATATGTATGACAGAAAAAAATTTCGTTCGGCCCAAAATGTCACGAATGTGTCTTTTTTTGTTGTGCTAGGTGCCGGACGCGGCTGTTCATTTGCTTTCTGTAGTTGGCTTGCAAAATTTTTAATGGAATTTGAAGTGCTGGCATTTCTCGATTTGCTTGGTTGAGTCCCTTCTTCTCTCTGTTTCTTCGCTCGGCTCTTGCTTTGTGCCAGGGAGGACGACAGTTGCCTGACGCTCCCCCTCGCGCGCCTCGCAGGGGGGCTAGACAGGTGTGTGCGTGCGCTCGGCTAACCCGGTCATGGGCACACCTCGCCAAAGCCCTGTCGCTCCAGAGCTTCGGCTCCCCTAATCTTCGTGAGGCTCCCTCGTTTGAGCTCGTGATCGATGCACCCTTCTAAGCCCGTGCCCCGCGGGTACCGCGACGTGGTGCGCTAGGCCATGATCAGCCTATGCCCGAGGCCTTGCGTAAGGAAGGATAAGGATTTCCTAATTGATTTTTGCAGCTTCGCTTGTCTCTCAAGGTCAGCGCCGCCCGAGTTGGCAGTTGGGAAGCCTCACCAGATACCAGGAGGTGCGCACCCTCACAAGGTGGAAACTACCTCCGATATGTCAAGCTAAGTTATCCCTCTACGCCTACATAAAGCACAGATGCCACAACACAACATAGAAACAATAAACATAACATGAGCGGCATAAGAATTACGGTTTATTACACACCCACGCAGGGCCCCATACTTGTTTCTTGGAATACATGAAAAAGGAAAGGACAAGCAAAAGTGGTGCCCACGCCTGCAGTAGCTCATGAGGGCTGGCTCCCAACGCCTCCCCCCGGACTCAGCAGGAGTCCTCTTCACGCTTCACCGGGGCGCAGCGGCGATATGACCAGCCGATGTCCTCGTAGCGAGCCCGGCGGCCTGGCTGTTGGTCGTAACCACCGCTGCTGGAGCTTTCTCCTGAGGAGGAGCTGCTGCCGCCGGACAGGCCACAGTCGTCGCCAAGGGCGAGCCCGCCCTCAACATCGTCGCGACTGTCATCAAGACTCAGCTCGCCGTCACCGCTGCTGTCCTCGAGGCAGCACCCTGCATGGCAGCGATCCACCCCAAAAACCCTCACGTAGAGGGCCGCGACACCATCGTACTTGAAGTGGAGGGTGCACCTCCTGCCTAGGCTGTGCGCACGAGCAAACGTCTGCCAGCCGCGGACCATGACTATGTTGCTTGCAGCGGAAACCTCCACCGCATCCCACGAGGCCTTGCTGCAGCTTCCATCAGCTTGTAGCCAGAAGCCGTCGAGACCTGCGGCCGGCAGCTCGCCGACATAGGAGCACGGGAGCTGGAGCCAAGTGCCGGCTGGCTGCTTCTGACCACACAACGAACTCCGAGAGCACCTCCGCCGAATGGAAGCGCGGTTGAGGGGGCCAGTTGACCACGGCGCGCCTCCCCTCGACACAAGGGTTGCTCCGCCTGGAACGGCCCCCGCCGCGGGAGGAGGCACCACCGAGGCCACTGGGGATGATGCCGCCGGTTCCCAAGGGAGTACGCCCGTGCCCCGGGGGGGCCGCGGCAGGGGTCCGAGCATGCTTGCGGGGATAGCCGTGCCCTCTCTTGGGTGGTTGATAACCCACAAGTATAGGGGATCGCAACAGTTCTCGAGGGTAGATTATTCAACCCAAATTTATTGATTCGACACAAGGGGAGCCAAAGAATATTCTCAAGTATTAGAAGCTGAGTTGTCAATTCAACCACACCTGGAAACTTAATATCTGCAGCAAGGTATTTAGCAGCAAAGTAATATGATAGTAGTGGTAACGGTAGCAAAAGTAATATTTTTGGGTTTTGTAGTGATTGTAACAATAGCAACGAAAAAGTAAATAAGCGAAGAACAATATAGAAAAGCTCATAGGCATTGGATCGGTGATGGAGAATTATGTCGGATGCGATCGATCATGCAACAGTTATAACATAGGGTGACACAGAACTAGCTCTAGTTCATCAATGTAATGTAGGCATGTATTCTGAATATAGTCATACGTGCTTATGGAAAAAAACTTGCATGACATCTTTTGTCCTACCCTCCCGTGGCAGCGGGGTCCTATTCGAATATAAGGGATATTAAGGCCTCCTTTTAATAGAGTACTAGACCAAAGCATTAACACATAGTGAATACATGAACTCCTCAAACTACGGTCATCACCGGTAATGGTCCCGATTATTGTCACTTCGGGGTTAACGGATCATAACACATAATAGGTGACTATATACTTGCAACATAGGATCAAGAACTCACATATATTCATGAAAACATAATAGGTTCAGATCTGAAATCATGGCACTCAGGCCCTAGTGACAAGCATTAAGCATAGCAAAGTCATAGCAACATCAATCTGAGAACATACTAGATACTAGGGATCAAACCCTAACAAAACTAACTCGATTACATGATAAATCTCATCCAACCCATCACCGTCCAGCAAGCCTACGATGGAATTACTCGCGCACGACGGCGAGCATCATGAAATTGGTGATGGAGGAAGGTTGATGATGACGATGGCGACGGATTCCCCTCTCCGGAGCCCCGAACGGACTCCAAATCAGCCCTCCCGAGAGAGTTTAGGGCTTGGCGGCGGCTCCGTATCGTAAAACGTGATGAATCCTTCTCTCTGTTTTTTTTCTCCCCGAACAAGAATATATGGAGTTGGAGTTGAGGTCGGTGGAGCGTCAGGGCGCCCAGGGAGGGTAGGCGCGCCCCCACCCTCATGGACAGGGTGTGGGCCCCTGATGTGGATCTTTCTTCCATTATTTTTTATATATTCCAAAAATAATCTCCGTTGATTTTTAGGTCATTCCGAGAACTTTTATTTCTGCACAAAAATAACACCATGGCAATTCTGCTGAAAACAGTGTCAGTCCGGGTTAGTTCCATTCAACTCATGCAAGTTAGAGTCCAAAACAAGGGCAAAAGTGTTTGGAAAAGTAGATATTACGGAGACGTATCAACTCCCCCAAGCTTAAACCTTTGCTTGTCCTCAAGAAATTCAGTTGATAAACTGAAAGTAATAAAGAAAAACTTTTACAAACTCTATTTGCTCTTGTTGTTGTAAATATGTAAAGCCAACACTCAAGTTTTCAGCAAAGATTATGAACTAACCATATTCACAATAACATTTAGGTCTCATGTTTACTCATATCAATGACATAATCAGCTAGCGAGCAATAACAACAAATCTCGGATGACAACACTTTCTCAAAACAATCATGATATGATATAATAAGATGGTATCTCGCTAGCCCTTTCTCGGACCACAACATAAATGCAGAGCACCTTTAACGATCAAGCACTGACTAGACATTGTAATTCACGGTAAAAGAGATGCAGTCACAGTCATACTCAATGTAAACTAACAGTAATGGATGCAAATGATAGCGGTGCTCTCCAACTAGTGCTTTTTAATAAGAGGATGATGACTCAACATAAAAGTAAATGGATAAATCCTTCGCAGAGGGAAGCAGGGATTTGTAGAGGTGCCAGAGCTCAATTTTGAAATAGATATGAATAATATTTTTGGAGGAAATATGCCCTAGAGGCAATAATAAAGTTATTATTTATTTCCTTATATCATGATAAATGTTTATTATTCATGCTAGAATTGTACTAACCGGAAACATAATACATGTGTGAATACATAGACAAACAGAGTGTCACTAGTATGCCTCTACTTGATTAGCTCGTTAATCAAAGATGGTTATGTTTCCTAACCATGGACAAAAGTGTTGTTATTTGATTAACGAGATCACATCATTAGTTGAATGATCTGATTGACATGACCCATTCCATTAGCTTAGCACCCGATCGTTTAGTATGTTGCTATTGCTTTCTTCATGACTTATACATGTTCCTATGACTATGAGATTATGCAACTCCCGTTTGCCGGAGGAACACTATGGGTGCTACCAAACGTCACAACGTAACTGGGTGATTATAAAGGAGCACTACAGGTGTCTCCAAAGGTACGTGTTGGGTTGGCATATTTCGAGATTAGGATTTGTCACTCCGATTGTCGGAGAGGTATCTCTGGGCCCTCTCGGTAATGCACATCATATAAGCCTTGCAAGCATTGCAACTAATAAGTTAGTTGTGAGATGATGTATTACGGAACGAGTAAAGAGACTTGCCGGTAACGAGATTGAACTAGGTATCGGATACCGACGATCGAATCTCGGGCAAGTAACATACCGATGACAAAGGGAACAACGTATGTTGTTATGCGATCTGACCGATAAAGATCTTCGTAGAATATGTAGCAGCCAATATGGGCATCCAGGTCCCGCTATTGGTTATTGACCGGAGATGAGTCTCGGTCATGTCTACATTGTTCTCGAACCGTAGGGTCCGCACGCTTAAGGTTTCGATGGCAGTTATATTATGAGTTTATGAGTTTTGATGTACCGAAGGAGTTCGGAGGCCCAGATGAGATCGGGGACATGACGAGGTGTCTCGAAATGGTCGAGACGTAAAAATCGATATATTGTATGACTATATTCGGACATCGGAAAGGTTCCGAGTGATCCGAGTATTTTTCGGAGTACCGGAGAGTTACGGGAATTCACCGGGGAGTATATGGGCCTTATTGGGCTTTAGGGGAAAGAGATAGGAGAGGTTGGGCGCCCCCCCTAGGCCTAGTCGGAATTGGACTAGGGGGAAGGGCTGCACCCCCTCCTTCCTTCTCTCCTCTTTTCCCTTGCCTTGACTCCTACTCCTAATACATGGAAGGACTCCTAGTTGGACTAGGAAAGGGGGAATCCTACTCCCGGTGGGAATAGGACCCCCCTAGGGCGCGCCATAGAGAGGGCCGGCCCTCCCCTCCTCCACTCCTTTATATACGGGGGCAGGGGGCACCCCATAGACACACAAGTTGATCTTCGTGCTCGTTCCTTAGCCGTGTGCGGTGCCCCCCTCCACCATATTCCACCTCGGTCATATCGTTGTAGTGCATAGGCGAAGCCCTGCGTCGGTAGAACATCATCATCGTCACCACGCCGTTGTGCTGACGGAACTCATCCCCGAAGCTTTGCTGGATCAGAGCCCAGGGAGCGTCATCGAGCTGTACGTGTGCTAAGAACTCGGAGGTGCCGGAGTAATGGTGCTTGGATCGGTCGGATCGGGAAGACGTACGACTACTTCCTCTACGTTGTGTCAACGCTTCCGTTGCGATCTACAAGGGTACGTAGATCATACTCTCCCCTCTCGTTGCTATGCATCACCATGATCTTGCGTGTGCGTAGGAATTTTTTTGAAATTACTACATTCCCCAACAGTGGCATCCGAGCCTAGGTTTTATATGTTGATGTTATATGCACGAGTAGAACACAAGTGAGTTGTGGGCGATATAAGTCATACTGCTTACCAGCATGTCATACTTTGGTTCGGCGGTATTGTTGGACGAGACGACCCGGACCGACACTACGTGTATGCTTACGCGAGACCGGTTCTCCCGACGTGCTTTGCACATAGGTGGCTTGCGGGCGCCAGTCTCTCCAACTTTAGTTGAACCGAGTGTGGCTACGCCCGGTCCTTGCAAAGGTTAAAACAGCACCAACTTGATAAACTATCGTTGTGGTTTTGATGCGTAGGTAAGATTGGTTCTTGCTTAAGCCCGTAGCAGCCACGTAAAACTTGCAACAACAAAGTAGAGGACGTCTAACTTGTTTTTGCAGGGCATGTTGTGATGTGATATGGTCAAGACATGATGCTAAATTTTATTGTATGAGATGATCATGTTTTGTAACCGAGTTATCGGCAACTGGCAGGAGCCATATGGTTGTCGCTTTATTGTATGCAATGCAATCACGATGTAATGCTTTACTTTATCACTAAGCGGTAGGGATAGTCGTGGAAGCATAAGATTGGCGAGACGACAACGATGCCACGATGGAGATCAAGGTGTCGCGCCGGTGACAATGGTGATCACGACGGTGCTTCGAAGATGGAGATCACAAGCACAAGATGATGATGGCCATATCATATCACTTATATTGATTGCGTGTGATGTTTATCTTTTTTGCATCTTATCTTGCTTTGATTGACGGTAGCATTATAAGATGATCTCTCACTAATTATCAAGAAGTGTTCTCCCTGAGTATGCACCGTTGCGAAAGTTCTTCGTGCTGAGACATCACGTGATGATCGGGTGTGATAGGCTCTACGTTCAAATACAACGGGTGCAAAACAGTTGCACACGCGGAATACTCAGGTTATACTTGATGTGCCAAGCATATACAGATATGGCCTCGGAGCACGGAGACCGAAAGGTTGAGCGTGAATCATATAGTAGATATGATCAACATAGTGATGTTCACTAATGAAACTACTCCATCTCACGTGATGATCGGACATGGTTTAGTTGATATGGATCACGTGATCACTTAGAGGATTAGAGGGATGTCTATCTAAGTGGGAGTTCTTAAGTAATATGATTAAATTGAACTTAAATTTATCATGAACTTAGTCCTGGTAGTATTTTGCAAATTATGTTGTAGATCAATAGCTCGCGTTGTTGCTTCCCTGTGTTTATTTTGATATGTTCCTAGAGAAAATTGTGTTGAAAGATGTTAGTAGCAATGATGCGGATTGGTTCCGTGATCCGAGGTTTATCCTCATTGCTGCACAGAAGAATTATGTCCTTGATGCACCGCTAGGTGACAGACCTATTGCAGGAGCAGATGCAGACATTATGAATGTTTGGCTAGCTCAATATGATGACTACTTGATAGTTTAAGTGCACCATGCTTAACGGCTTAGAATCGGGACTTCAAAGACGTTTTGAACGTCATGGACCATATGAGATGTTCCAGGAGTTGAAGTTAATATTTCAAGCAAATACCCGAGTTGAGAGATATGAAGTCTCCAACAAGTTCTATAGCTAAAAGATGGAGGAGAATCGCTCAACTAGTGAGCATGTGCTCAGATTGTCTGGGTACTACAATTGCTTGAATCAAGTGGGAGTTAATCTTCCAGATAAGATAGTGATTGACAGAATTCTCTAGTCACCATCACCAAGTTAGTAGAACTTCGTGATGAACTATAATATGCAAGGGATAACGGAAACAACTCCCAAGCTCTTCGTGATGCTGAAATCAACGAAGGTAGAAA
The DNA here is from genome assembly GCA_034509565.1 of Triticum monococcum. Lineage (NCBI taxonomy): Eukaryota > Viridiplantae > Streptophyta > Magnoliopsida > Poales > Poaceae > Triticum > Triticum monococcum. The sequence continues at coordinate 349,745,972 of CM067845.1, forward strand.
TCAAGAAAAACATCAAGTGTTGATGGTTGACAAGATCACTAGTTTCAAGTAAAGGGCAGAGGGAAGAAGGGGAACTTCGAGAAGAACAGCAAGCAAGTTGCTACTAAAGTGAAGAAGCCCAAGTCTGGTCCTAAGCTTGAGACCAAGTGCTTCTACTGCAAAGGGACTGGTCACTGGAAGCGAAACTACCCCAAGTGATTGGCGGATAAGAATGATGGCAAAGTGAACATAAGTATATTTGATATACATGTTATTGATGTGTACTTTACTAGTGTTTATAGCAAACCCTCAGTATTTGATACTAGTTCAGTTGCTAAGATTAGTAACTCGAAACAGGAATTGCAGAATAAAGAGAGACTAGTTAAGGGTGAAGTGACGATGTATGTTGGAAATGGTTCCAAGATTGATATGATCATCATCGCACACTCCCTATAATTTCGGGATTAGTGTTGAACCTAAATAAGTGTTATTTAGTGTTTGCGTTGAGCATGAATATGATTTGATCATGTTTATTGTAATACGGTTATTCATTTAAGTAAGAGAATAAATTGTTATTCTGTTTACATGAATAAAACCTTATATGGTTACACACCCAATGAAAATAGTTCGTTGGATCTCGATCATAGTGATACACATAATCATAATATTGAAACCAAAGGATGCAAAGTTAATAATGATAGTGCAATTTATTTGTAGCACTGCCGTTTAGGTCATATTGGTGTAAAGCGCATGAAGAAACTCCATGCTGATGGGCTTTTGGAATCACTTGATTATGAATCAGTTGATGCTTGCGAACCATGCCTCATGGGCAAGATGACTAAAACTTTGTTCTTCGGAACAATGGAGCGAGAAACAGATTTGTTGGAAATCATACATACTGATGTATGTGGTCCGATGAATATTGAGGCTCGCGACAGGTATCATTATTTTCTGACCATCACAGATGATTTGAGCAGATATGAGTATATCTACTTGGTGAAACATAAGTCTGAAACATTTGAAAAGTTCAAAGAATTTCAGAGTGAAGTGGAGAATCATCGTAACAAAAATGAAAGTTTCTACGAAATGATCGCAGAAGTAAAATATTTGAGTTACGAGTTTGGTCTTCAATTAAAACAATGTGGAATAGTTTCACAAACTCATGCCACCTGGAACACCACAGCATAATGGTGTGTCCGAATGTCATAACTGTACTTTATTAGATATGGTGCGATCTATGATGTCTCTTACTGATCTACCACTATCGTTTTGGGGTTATGCATTAGAGACAGCTGCATTCACGTTAAATAGGGCACCATCAAATCCGTTGAGACGACACAATCTAAACTGTGGTTTGGCAAGAAACCAAAGTTGTCATTTCTTAAAGTTTGGGGTTGTGATGCTTATATGAAAAAGTTTCATCCTAATAAGCTCAAACCCAAATCGGAGAAATATGTCTTCATAGGATACCCAAAGGAGACTGTTGGGTACACCTTCTATCACAAATCTGAAAGCCAGACTTTTGTTGCTAAATTCGGAGTTTTTCTAGAGAAGGAGTTTCTCTCGAAAGAAGTGAGTGGGAGGAAAGTAGAACTTGATGAGGTAACTGTACCTGCTCCCTTATTGGAAAGTAGTTCATCACAGAAATCTGTTACTGTGACTACTACACCAATTAGTGAGGAAGCTAATGATGATGATCATGTAACTTCAGATCAACTTACTACCGAATCTCGTAGGTAAACCAGAGTAAGATCCGCACCAGAGTGGTACGGTAATCCTGTTCTGGAAGTCATGTTACTAGACCATGACAAACTTGCGAACTATGAGGAAGCGATGGTGAGCCCAGATTCCGCGAAATGGTTTGAGGCCATGAAATCTGAGATATGATCCATGTATGAGAACAAAGTATGGACTTTGATGGATTTTCCCGATGATCGGCAAGCCATAGAAAATAAATGGATCTTCAAGAGGAATACGGACGCTGATAGTAGTGTTACTATCTACAAAGCTAGAATTGTCGCAAAAAGGTTTTCGACAAGTTCAAGGTGTTGACTACGATGAGAGTTTCTCACTCGTATCTATGCTTGAGTCTGTCCGAATCATGTTAGTAATTGCCACATTTTATGAAATCTGGCAAATGGATAAACAAAACTGCATTCCTTAATGGATTTATTAAAGAAGAGTTGTATATGATGCAACCAGAAGGTTTTGTCAATCCAAAAAGTGCTAACAAAATGTGCAAACTCCAGTGATCCATCTGTGGACTGGTGCAAGCATCTCGGAGTTGGAATATACGCTTTGATGAGTTGATCAAAGCATATAGTTTTATACAGACTTGCGGTGAAGCCTGTATTTACGAGAAAGTGAGTGGGAGCACTACAACATTTCTGATATGTATATGTGAATGACATATTGTTGATCGGAAATAATGTAGAATTATTCTGTAAAGCATAAAGGAGTGTTTGAAAGGAGTTTTTCAAAGAAAGACTTCGGTGAAGCTGCTTACATATTGAGCTTCAAGATCTATAGAGATAGATCAAGACACTTGATAAGTTTTTTCAATGAGTACATACCTTGACAAGATTTCGAAGTAGTTCAAAATGGAACAGTCAAAGAAAAAGTTTCTTGCCTGTGTTACAAGGTGTGAAGTTGAGTAAGACTCAAAGCCCGACCACGGCAGAAGATAGAAAGAGAATGAAAGTCATTCCCTATGCCTCAGTCATACGTTCTATAAAGTATGCCATGCTGTGTACCAGATCTATTGTATACCCTACACTGATTGGCATGGGAGTACAATAGTGATCTAGGAGTAGATCACTGGACAGCGGTCAAAATTATCCTTAGTGGAATAAGGATATGTTTCTCGATTATGGAGGTGACAAAAAGGTTCACCGTAAAGGGTTACGTTGATGCAAGTTTTGACACTGATCTGGATGACTCTAAGCCTCGATCTAGATACATATTGAAAGTAGGAGCAATTAGCTAGAGTAGCTCCGTGCAGAGCATTGTAGACATAGAAAAATTGCAAAATACATAACGGATCTAAATGTGAAAGACTGTTGACTAAGATTCTCTCACAAGCAAAACATGATCACACCTTAGTACTCTTTGGGTGTTAATCACATAGCGATGTGAACTAGATTACCGAATCTAGTAAACCCTTTGGGTGTTGGTCACATGACGATGTGAACTATGGGTGTTAATCACATGATGATGTGAACTATCGATGTTAATCACATGGTGATGTGATCTAGATTATTGACTCTAGTGCAAGTGGGAGACTGAAGGAAATATGCCCTAGAGGCAATAATAAAGTTATTATTTATTTCCCTATATCATGATAAATGTTTATTATTCATGCTAGAATTGTATTAACCGGAAACATAATACATGTGTGAATACATAGACCAACAGAGTGTCACTAGTATGCCTCTACTAGACTAGCTCGTTAATCAAAGATGGTTATGTTTCCTAACCATGAACAAAGAGTTGTTATTTGATTAACGAGGTCACATCATTAGTTGAATGATCTGATTGACATGACCCATTCCATTAGCTTAGCACCCGATCGTTTAGTATGTTGCTATTGCTTTCTTCATGACTTATACATGTTCCTATAACTATGAGATTATGCAACTCCCGTTTACCGGAGGAACACTTTGGGTACTACCAAACGTCACAACGTAACTGGGTGATTATAAAGGAGTACTACAGGTGTCTCCAATGGTAGATGTTGGGTTGGCGTATTTCGAGATTAGGTTTTGTCACTCTGATTGTCAGAGAGGTATCTCTGGGCCCTCTCGGTAATACACATCACATAAGCCTTGCAAGCATAATAACTAAGATGTTAGTTATGAGATGATGTATTACGGAACGAGTAAAGAGACTTGCCTGTAACGAGATTGAACTAGGTATTGGATACCGACGATCGAATCTCGGGCAAGTAACATACCGATGACAAAAGGAACAACGTATGTTGTTATGCGGTCTGACCGATAAAGATCTTCGTAGAATATGTAGGAGCCAATATGGGCATCCAGGTCCCGCTATTGGTTATTGGCCGGAGACGAGTCTCGGTCATGTCTACATTGTTCTCGAACCGTAGGGTCCGCACGCTTAAGGTTTCGATGACAGTTATATTATGAGTTTATGAGTTTTGATGTACCGAAGGAGTTCAGAGTCCCAGATGAGATCGGGGACATGACGAGGTGTCTCGAAATGGTTGAGACGTAAAAATCGATATATTGGACGACTATATTCGGACATCGGAAAGGTTCCGAGTGATCCGAGTATTTTTCGGAGTACCGGAGAGTTACGGGAATTCGCCGCGGAGTATATGGGCCTTATTGGGCTTTAGGGGAAAGAGATAGGAGAGGTTGGGCGCCCCCCCTAGGCCTAGTCGGAATTGGACTAGGGGGAAGGGCTGCACCCCCTCCTTCCTTCTCTCCTCTTTTCCCTTGCCTTGACTCCTACTCCTAATACGTGGAAGGACTCCTAGTTGGACTAGGAAAGGGGGAATCCTACTCCCGGTGGGAATAGGACTCCCCTAGGGCGCGCCATAGAGAGGGCCGGCCCTCCCCTCCTCCACTCCTTTATATACGGGGGCAGGGGGCACCCCATAGACACACAAGTTGATCTTCGTGATCGTTCCTTAGCCGTGTGCGGTGCCCCCCTCCACCATATTCCACCTCGGTCATATCGTTGTAGTGCTTAGGCGAAGCCCTGCGTCGGTAGAACATCATCATCATCACCACGCCGTTGTGCTGACGGAACTCATCCCCGAAGCTTTGCTGGATCGGAGCCCGGGGAGCGTCATCGAGCTGTACGTGTGCTAAGAACTCGGATGTGCCGGAGTAACGGTGCTTGGATCGGTCGGATCGGGAAGACGTACGACTACTTCCTCTACGTTGTGTCAACGCTTCCGTTGCGATCTACAAGGGTACGTAGATCATACTCTCCCCTCTCGTTGCTATGCATCACCATGATCTTGCTTGTGCGTAGGAATTTTTTTGAAATTACTACATTCCCCAACAATTTTGAGCGGTATACTTTTCATTGTTAACATAACAACCGAGAGATCTTGATATCTTCCATGCTACACACATTATAGGCGGTTCCCAAGCAGAATTGTAAAGTTTATACTCCTGTCGGTGTCAAAACCGGCAGACTCGATTAGGGGGTCCCGAACTGTGCGTGTGCGTCTAGGATCGATGGTAACAGGAGACAGGGGACACGATGATTACCTAGGTTCGGGCCCTCTCTATGTAGGTAATACCCTACTTCCTACTTGGTTGATCTTGATGAATATGAGTATTACAAGAGTTGATCGACCACGAGATCGTAATGGCTAAACCCTGGAAGTCTAGCCTATGAATGGTAATGAGTATATGTGGTGTCCTTTCCGGACTATTGATAACAGGCCCATCAGTTCGGCCCATCGATAACAGGCCGGACGCCCGAGGACCCCTTAGTCCATGACTCCCTCAACTCCACCACCACCACCAAGCATCAATCCATGGCTTGCCCGAAACAACGGGTGCCTCCAACTAACAACAAACCTGGGGGAGTTCTGTTTACAATTATTTTGATTTGCTTTGAGCATGGGACTGGGCATCCCGGTGACCATCCATTTTCCCGTGAATGAGGAGCGGAGTCCACTCCTCTTGAGAATAACCCACCTAGCATGGAGGATACAGACATCCCTAGTTGATACATGAGCTATTCGAGCATAAAAAACAAAATGTTTATTTGAATGTTTAGAGTTTGGCACATACAAATTTACTTGGAACGACAGGTAGATACCATATATAGGTAGGTATGGTGGACTCATATGGAATAACTTTGGGGTTTTATGGAATTGGATGCACAAGCAGTATTCCCGCTTAGTAAAAGTGAAGGCTAGAAAAAGACTGGGAAGCGACCAGCTAGAGAGCGACAACAGTCATGAACATGCATTAAAATTAATCAACACCAAAGGCAAGCATGAGTAGGATATAATGCACCATGAACAGAAATATCGTAGAGGCTATGTTGATTTTGTTTGAACTACGTGCGTGAACATGTGCCAAGTCAAGCCACTCGAATCGTTCAAAGGAGGATACCACCCCATCATACCACATCACAACCATTTTAATAGCATGTTGGCACGCAAGGTAAACCATTATAAGCTCCTAGCTAATTAAGCATGTCATAAGCAACTACAGTCTCTAATTGTCATTGCAAATATGTTTATTTCATAATAGGCTGAATTAGGAACAATGAACTAATCATATTTACAAAAACAAGAGAAGTCGAGTTCATATCAGCTTTTCTCATCTCAATAAGTTCATCATATATCATCATTATTGCCTTTCACTTGCACGAACAAATAGTGTGGAAAATAATAATAGTGCACGTGCATTGGACTAAGCTCAAATCTGCAAGCATTAAATTCATGGGAGAAGACAAGGTAATATGGGTTGTTTGTTAGATCAATAATAATGCATATGAGAGCCACTCAACATTTTCATTAAGGACTTCTCCTCTCGACCCCCAAAGGAAAGAAAAGAAATAAAACTATTTACACGGGAAAGCTCCCAACAAGCAAAAGAAGAACGAGAAATCTTTTTGGGTTTTCTTTTTAATTACTACTACAGGCATGGAAATTAAACTAGCTAAAAGCTATAGCTAATATTTTTTTGGTTTTTCTTAAGGTTTTTCAAAAACACAAGAAGAAGGCTTAAAAAGAAAATAAACTAGCATGGACGATACAATGAAAAAGTATGAGCACCGACAACTGGCATGAGTGTGTGAACATGAATGTAATGTTGGTGAGAGTTACGTACTCCCCCAAGCTTAGGCTTTTGTGAATGGAGCTTCGAGCAAGGAGATCGAAAATGGCAGCAAGATGAGCAAGAACTCGGGTTTGAGCTGGCTACTGAATTTTTTGGGAGGAAGGAGTGTGTGGTGGCTGGAATAAGTGGAGGGGACCCACGTGGGGTCCATGAGGCAGGGGGACGCGCCCAAGGGGTGTGGGCGTTCCCTCCACCCTCGTGGGCACGTGGCTACTCCCCCTGCTGTGTTCTCAGTGCCAGATATTCTCAAATATTCTAGAAATAATCATATTTAAATTTCAGGGCATTTGGAGAACTTTTATTTTAGGGGTATTTTTATTGCATGGATAATTCAGAAAACAGACAGAAAAATACTATTTTTCTTTATTTAATATAAATAAAAGAAAGTAAAAAGAGGGTATAGAGAGTTGTTTTTTCTAACTTCATCCATCTCATGGTCATCAAAAGGAATCCACTAACAAGGTTGATCAGGTCTTGTTAACAAACTCATTTTGAATAACATGAAACCGGAGAATTTTCGAATAACACTAGGTTACCTCAACGGGGATATGCATGTCCCCAACAATAAGAATATCATATTTCTTCTTGACAATAGGAAGAGGAAATTCAAAACCTCCAATAGTGATTGTTGAAAATTTTCCAATAGAATTGATACTATGGACTTGAGGTTGTTTCCTCAAAAAGTGTACCGTATCTTCATTACCATTAACATGAAAAGTGACATTGCCTTTGGTTCAATCAATAACAGCCCCTGCAGTATTCAAAAAGGGTCTTCCAAGAATAATAGACATACTATCATCCTCGGGAATATCAAGAATAACAAAGTCCGTTAAAATAGTAACGTTTGCAACCACAACAGGCACATCCTCACAAATACCGACAGGTATAGCAGTTGATTTGTCAGCCATTAGCAAAGATATTTCAGTAGGTGTCAACTTATTCAAATCAAGTCTACGATAGAAAGAGAGAGGCATAACACTAACACCGCCCCCAAGATCACATAAAGCAGTTTTAACATAGTCTCTTTTAATGGAGCATGGTATAGTTGGTACTCCAGTATCTCCAAGTTTCTTTGGTATTCCACCCTTAAAAGTGTAATTAGCAAGCATGGTGGAAATTTCAGCTTCCGGTATCTTTCTTTTATTAGTAACAATATCCTTCATATACGTAGCATAAGGATTCATTTTAAACATATTAGTCGATGCATATGCAAAAAGATAGGTCTAATCATTTCAGCAAAGCGCTCAAAATCCTCATCACCCTTTTTCCTGGATGGTCTAGGAGGAAAAGGCATGGGTTTCTGAACCCATGGTTCTATTTCTTTACCGTGCTTCCTAGCAACGAAGTCTCTCTTGTCATAACATTGATTCTTTGATTGTGGGTTATCAAGATCAACAACATGTTCAATCTCTACGTCATTATCATTGCTAGGCTGAGCATCAACCTGAACATCACCATTAACATTATCACTAGGTTCATGTTCATTACGAGATTGTGTGTCAGCATCATAAATAGAAATATCATTGGGATTCTCAGGTGTGTCAACAACAGGTTCACTAGAAGCATGCAAAGTCCTATCATTTTTATTTTTCTTCCTTTTAGAAGGACTAGGTGCATCAATATTAATTCTCTGAGAATCTTGCTCAATTCTCTTAGGATGGCCCTCAGGATACAAAGGTTCCTGAGTCATTTTACCACCTCTAGTCATAACTCTAACAACATTATCATTTTTCTTATTATTTAGCTCATTGAGCAAATCATTCTGAGCTTTAAGTACTTGTTCTACTTGAGTGGTAACCATAGAAGCATGTTTAATAATAAGTTTAAGTTCACCTTTAACATTAGCCATATAATCACCCAAGTGTTCAAGCATATCAGCATTGTGTTTCAGTTGTCTACCAACATAAGCATTGAAGTTTTCTTCTTTAGCAATAAAATTATCAAACTCATCTAAGCATTGGCTAGCAGACTTATAACAAGGAATATCACCTTCATCAAATCTATAGAGAGAATTTACATTTACTACCCGTGTCGGGTTATCAAGACCATGTATTTCTTCAATAGGCGGAAAATTAAGACCATGTATTTCTTCAATAGGTGGTAAATTCTTAACATCATCAGTTTTAATACCTTTTTCTTTCATAGATTTCTTTGCTTCTTGCATATCTTCAGGACTGAGAAATAGAATACCCCTTTTCTTCGGAGTTGGGTTAGGAGTTGGTTCAGGAAGTGTCCAATTATTTTCATTAGTCAACATATTATTCAATAGCAATTCATCTTGATCAACAGTTCTTTCCCTGAAAACACAACCAGCACAATTATCCAGGTGGTCTCTAGAAGCATCGGTTAGTCCATTATAAAAGTTATCAAGTATTTCATTTTTCTTCAGAGGATGATCAGGCAAAGCATTAAGTAATCAGAGAAGCCTCCCCCAAGCTTGTTGGAGAGTCTCTTCTTCAATTTGCACAAAATTATATATTTCCCTTAAAGCAGCTTGTTTCTTACGAGCGGGGAAATATTTAGCAGAGAAGTAATAAATCATATCCCGGGGACTACGCACACAACCAGGATCAAGAGAATTAAACCATGTCTTAGCATCACCCTTTAATGAGAATGGAAACAACTTAAGGATAAAGTAATAGGGAGTTTTCTCATCATTACTGAACAGGGTGGCTATATCATTTAATTTAGTAAGATGTGCCACAACACTTTCAGATTTATAGCCATAGAAAGGATCAGATTCAACCAAAGTAATTAACTCAGGATCGATAGAGAAATCATAATCCTTATCAGTAATAAAGATAGGTGAAGTAGCAAAAGCAGGGTCATATTTCATTCTAGCATTCAAAGACTTTTCTTTAAGCATAGCTAGTAATTTCTTAAGATCAGATCTATCATTGAAAGCAAGAAAGTCTCTAGCAGTTTCTTCATCCATAACATAACCCTCAGGAACAACAGGCAATTCATATCTAGGGGGAGAATCTTCATCATCACTTTCATCAATATTATCAGTTTCAATAATTTCATTCTATCTAGCCCTAGCAATTTGTTAATCAAGAAATTCACCTAGTGGCACAATATTATCAAGCATAGAAGTAGTTTCATCATAAGTATCATGCAAAGCAGAAGTGGCATCATCAATAACATGTGACCTATCGGAATCAATAGTATGTGTAGGTGTCGCAAGTTTACTCAAAACAGAAGGTGAATCAAGTGCAGAGCTAGATGGAAGTTCCATACATCTCATCATAGTTGAGGGAAAAATCTTGGTTATTTGGTCTTTCAAGTGTTGGGGAATGTAGTAATTTAAAAAAATTCATATGCACATGCAATATCATGGTGATGCATAGCAACGAGAGGGGAGAGTGTTGTCCACGTACCCTCGTAGAGCAAAAGTGGAAGTGTTAGCACAACGCGGTTGATGTACTCATACGTCTTCACGATCCGGCCGATCAAGTACCGACTGCACGACACCTCCGAGTTCAGCACACGTTCAGCCCGATGACGTCCCTCAAACTCTGATCCAACCGAGTGTTGAGGGAGAGTTTTGTCAGCACGACCGCGTGGTGACGATGTTGATGTTCTACCGACGCAGGGCTTCGCCTAAGCACCGCTACAGTATTATCGAGGTGGACTATGGTGGAGGGGGGCACCGCACACGGCTAAAAGATCAACTTGATCAATTGTTGTGTCTATGGGGTTCCCCCCTCCTCCGTATATAAAGGGGGGAGGAGGAGGGGGCTGACCAAGAGGAGGAGGCGCGCCCAAGGGGGGGCAATCCTACTCCAAGTAGGTTTTGCCCCACCTTCCTATTCCAACTATGAGAAGGGGGAAGGAGGAGGTGGAGAGAAGGAAGGAGAAGGGGGGCCGCGCCCCCTCCCCTTTCCCAATTCAGATTAGGGCAAGGGGGCCGCGCGCCACCTCCTGTTGCCTCTCCTCTTCCACCACTTTGGGCCCATGAGGCCCAAAAACCCCCGGGGGGGGGGGGGTTCCTGTAACCCCCCGGTACTCCGGTATATATCCGATAACCCCCGGAACCATTCCGATGTCCGAATATGGTCGTCCAATATATCAACCTTCATGTCTCGACCATTTTGAGACTCCTCGTCATGTCCGTGAACACATCCGGGACTCCGAACAACCTTCGGTACATCAAAACTCCTAAACTCATAATATAAACGTCATCGAAACGTTAAGCGTGCGAACCCTACGGGTTCGAGAACTATGTAGACATGACCGAGACACGTCTCCAGTCAATAACCAATAGCGGAACCTGGATGCTCATATTGGCTCCCACATATTCAACGAAGATCATTATCGATCAGACAACATAACAACATACGTTGTTCCCTTTGTCATCGGTATGTTACTTGCCCGAGATTCGATCGTTGGTATGTCAATACCTAGTTCAATCTTGTTACCGGCAAGCCACTTTACTCGTTTCGTAATACATCATCCCGCAACTAACTCATTAGTTGCAATGCTTGCAAGGCTTAAGTGATGTGCATTACCGAGAGGGCCCAGAGATACCTCTACAACAATCGGAGTGACAAATCCTAATCTTGAAATACGCCAACCCAACAAGTACCTTTGGAGACACCTGTAGAGCACCTTTATAATCACCCAGTTACGTTGTGACGTTTGGTAGCACACAAAGTGTTCCTCCAGTAAACGGGAGTTGCATAATCTCATAGTCATAGGAACATGTATAAGTCATGAAGAAAGCAATAGCAACAAACTAAACGATCAAGTGCTAAGCTAACGGAATGGGTCAAGTCAATCACATTATTCTCCTAATGATGTGATTCCGTTAATCAAATGAAAAGTCATGTCTATGGTTAGGAAACATAACCATCTTTGATCAACGAGCTAGTCAAGTAGAGGCATACTAGTGACACTCTGTTTGTCTATGTATTCACACATGTATCATGTTTCCGGTTAATACAATTCTAGCATGAATAATAAACATTTATCATGAAATAAGTAAATAAATAATAACTTTATTATTGCCTCTAGGGCATATTTCCTTTAGTCTCCCACTTGCACTAGAGTCAATAATCTAGTTCACATCACCATGTGATTAACACCCATAGTTCACATCGTCATGTGACCAACACCGAAAGGGTTTATGTAACGCCCTAAGACCGGAGCTTCAGTTGCCTTCCAGGGTTTCCGGGTTTCATTGTGTGATTTGTTTCGTCTGTTGCATTCATCTTTGCATCATGTGCATTCCATCATGTCACCATGCAACCCGTTTTAAAACTCAACTAAATAAATTGCATGGATCTTCGGTCCATTTAAATCGAGGGAATTCACATGGTGATTCTCTTTAAAACATATCCTCCCAATAGTAGGGAGCTATATTAAATATTTCATTAATGTGGAATTACCTTGACACACTTGCAAAATAATTCCCCATGCCTTTGTCCCATGCATCATCTCCTTCTCCTTTCCTTCTATTTCCTTTCTTTTGAAAGTGCCATTTTCCCCTTCTCTATTAATGTTCATTATTTTCCTATAAATTCTCGACCATGCCTTCAACCTCTCTACCAAATTTCATCTCTTTTGACGTTGTTTTGGTTGTGTCGGATTTCGGGTTCTGGCAGACCCTTAAGGTTCGAACACTGGGGTGCACGTGGAGATTACACCTTCAACCTCTCCGTCTCACAAGGATCTAAGCTACTGAAAGTAATGCACGAAAGACACGAGATTTATACTGGTTCGGGCCACCGTTGTGGTGTAATACCCTACTCCAGTGTGTGGTTTGTGGACTGCCTCTTGAGGCTGATGAGGATGAACACTACAAGGAAGAACAGCCTCACGAGGGTCTGTTCTTGGCCTATGGATGAACTGTGAAGGGGAGCGCAGCTATCCTCCTCTCTCTCTCTCTTGCTCTTGTTTATGACCCAGAGCCGAACCGAACCCCCCGCTATGTGGATGGCTAGCCCTATATATAGAGGCCCTGGTCCTCTCCCCAAATATTGAGCGGGAAGGGATCCAACAATGGCGGGCTAATTTGAAGGGGGACAGCTAGTACACCTATCCTGTCAAAAGCAGTCTTCGCCTGTCAAAGGCTCTGGTGATGACGCCGCGCTGGGCTCCATGGTGACCTCCGTCTCGTAGTCCTCTCTGGCCTTGGTCTCGTTGCACCGAAGTGGAAACCTTTGCCTGATGCCTCGGTACCCCGCGGCTGCGCCTGTCCCCTTTGCACCGAAGAGGAAAGAAGGACGCTGCGCGCGCTAGCACCCGCTTCGTGCCCCCAGTCGTCATGGCTCACGTCATGGGCACCTCACGAGGTACCCCACCTTGATGTCTCTTCCTCCTCACGAGCCTTCCTGACGAGGCTTGTCCTGACGAGGCTTGGCCTGAGGAAGTGCCACGTCGTCCGCCTCGCGAGGCTTGGCCCCTCGCGAGGGTGTTGAGTCTGGTGCTGATGAAGATGGGCCGTGCTGGGCCCCCACTTGAGCCACGCCGCAGGCCGCAGGCAGGCAAGTCTAGGGACCCCCGTTCCCAGAACGCCGACAGTAGCCCCCGGGCCCAAGGCGCACATGGACTTGGCCGTGCCGAGAGGCGAAAGGGCAAGGGCGAAGCGCCACGGGCCCTAACAGCATGCGGCCTTGGGCGCCGCGTGGCGGTTGATTGGACGTGGGCGGCACCGTTCCCCCATGCTTCCTTATTGCACGCCCTGCTAAGCGGACTAGTGGTTGCACACAGCCGCTCCCCTGTCTTTCCTTCCTTCGTATGCCGGCTCCCACCTTCAATCCAATCTCGAATCTTCCCCCTTCTTCCCACCGCCATGACTCCAATGTGGAAGGAGAGTGAGGAGGTTCCCATCCCTCCATCTCACGCGTCGCCGCCAGCGGCCTCCTCCGCCAGCCAGCCGACCGTACTCGATCAAGAGTGCCTGGGCAGGGATGGCTTGGCCCTGGCCTCCGTCTTCAATGAGTGCGGGAGGACCACTGCTTGGCCCTCGTCCCTCTCCTCCATGAACAGGACAGCAACTGAGATCTCGTGTTTTACCGACGCCTTGTGGGCGAGTCTGGTTCCCCCCTTCTCAGATTTCCTCAATGCTGTGCTTTCCCATTATCAGATCCACTTGATGCACCTCAGTCCTGAGTCCATCACCCTCCATTCGGTCTTCGCCTTTGTTTGCGAAGCCATGGTGGGCATCCCCCCTTCGGGTGCCTTGCTGCGTCACTTCTTCGCGCTGCGCCTTGTCGACTCTTCCCAGTGCTGGGCATGCGCGAGCTTTGCTGCGGAGCCCAGGATGGAGGCCTATGGAATTGACTTCACCCTCCCTCAGCCCGCGGACGGGTTCCGCGAGCGGTGGTTGTATGTGGACGCAGGGGTGCCCAGCCCCCTGCTATCGGAGCCGACTTCGCCAGCTGTCCCTAATTCGGGTTGGGGCCAGGAGGCGCTGAAGAACCCACGGCTTGTCCTCGTCTGGACCCGCTTCGCGCTCCTGAGGAAGCTCGGCGTGACTGCGCCTAAAGTGGTGAAGGAGTTCGTGTTGTGCCGCGTCGCCCCCTTGCAGCGCCACTCCCGCCAAATGTGGGCCTTCCGCGGGCACGGGGATGGCATGAGGCTCCAGGAAGAAGACCTGGCTCCCGCAGTGCTGAAGTCGACACTCTTGACCTTGGCCGGGGACCTCAACCCCGGTAACATCTGGCAGGGAGGAGCCTTACTGTATTTCTGCCAGAGCAAGGCTGACTTTGTGAAGCAGATGCCCTCCTTCGACGAGTGGGGGCTGCGTCCCGCTGGTCTCCGAGGACCTCGCGAGAATCCTGTAGTGGTGACCCCCCTCCCAGTTGGCCAAGGCGACTCCTCCCCAAATGGCGGAGCAGGGAGGCAGGAGGCGCCCGAGGCCGAAGCGGTTCCTGAGGAGGCGGCGGCGCCAGACGCCGCTCGCGAGGGAACGGCTCCTGAGGCGGTGGTGGCGCCGGATGCCGCACGCAAGGGCTCGGCTCCTGAGGAGGTGGTGGCGCCGGATGCCGCTCTGAGGGCTCGACTCCTGAGGAGGTGGTGGCGCTGGATGCCGCTCGCGAGGGCTCGGCTCCCGAGGAGGTGGTGGCATCGGGTGCCGCAATGCCCGGGGCCAAGGCCTTGGGGGCCCCGGCCGCGCCCTCCGACGAAGTGATGGACGGCGCGCGCCAGGCGGGCGCTCCCGACATGGCCCGCCCTGATGCTTCATCTTCGCGGCAAGTTGACCCTTGCGCCCTTCTCCTAGGCCGCTTCCGCATCGACTTCGAGGCCCTCCGGAGGAAGAGGGAGGCCCTAGGTGATGACTCTCCTTGTCGACCATTGAAGCGCAGGAAGTACTTGGCCACTGATGAGTAAGTCCTTCCCCTCTCTGGCCCCTGATCCCCTTGCTACTCTTGCTGATCCTTGCTCTGCAGGCCTCTTCCGACCGAGGTTACGAAAGTCGTTGAGGTACCGCCTCCCTCGGCTTTTCCTCCTCCGCCGTCTTCAAGTGCTCCAAGCAGCTCCACCCTCATGGTGAGGGCGCCCGATGGGGCGGATCATCCCGAGGTTCGCCGCGGCTCGTCGCTCCCTACGCTTCTCCTTCGCGGGCCTCCCGTGGGGATAATTGGTTTGCCGGGTACCTCCCGCCTGGTCTTGGACTGCAACTGGTTGAGGTGTCTCCTGCGCCCCTCATCCGGGGACGGGCCGACCTTAGGCCGGGCTCCTGATGCGGCTCGCCCGACCGTCGCGAGGGCGCCAGCCCCTAGCCCCCTGCCCGGAGGTGGAATGGTGGCCCGCAGCCCCCAGCACTTGCCTTGGATGAACGACGATGCACAAGATGTGCTCGAGCGCGCCCGGGAGCGCCGCGCTCGCCGCCAAGGATTCCATCGGCGGGCGGCCGATGCGGTGGACTTGCTTGGGGAAGAGCTTGCTGACGAAGACGCTCGCCTGGAGGCCGAGGGCCTGCGCCTGGCCGCAGGGAGGCGCGAGCTGGAGGCCGCCGTCACCCTCGCGCGCCGCCAGCGGGATCTCGAGGACGAAGAGGCGAAGGCGTCGCTGGAGGCCTCTCGAGCAGCCCGCTCCCAGGCCATTAAGGAGGCCCGGAGAGCTGACGGGTGGCGAGAGGCAGCCGAGGAGCGAACCCGTGAACTCCAGGCCCAATGCCACTCTCTGGAGGAGCGAGCGGAGCTGCGTGAGGCTGCCCTCGCGTCAATGGGGGTGGCCTCTGGTGACCCGGTTGAGCTCCAGAAGCGCGAGGAAGCGTTGGTGCTGGAGGCCGCCGAACGCGCCCTTGAGTACGAGCGGCTGGAGACGAGGGAGCGCCTGGTGACGCAGGCGGAGGATGATGTTGCCGCACGGGAAGTGCGCGTCCTGGAGGAGGTTTGCCATCGTGTGGCGACGGTGCGCCAGGGTCTCGAGCGTGAGTTCATGGCGAAGCTGGAGATGGTCCGAGTCGAAGCCGAGGGCAGAACCGAAGCCCTGAGGACCCAGTGGGGTGAGGTGATGCAGCAGGCTGACGCCTCTCAGACCGCTCTCGAAGCAGCCCAGAAAGAATTGGCCGCCTCCCAAGCCGAGGTGCTCCGTCTTCGCCAACAGGGGGAGGAGGCCGAGGCCGTTAAGCGCCAAAACACCGATGAAATTCGCCAGCGGCGAATCCGGGAGCGTGCGCATGGTCCCATGCTCACCACACTCAGGGAGAGAGCCAATGTGGCCTTGGGCACCATCTGCGAGGCCTCCGTTGCCCAGCCGCGCGCGATCAACTACGCCGGCAATTTGCAGTTCTTCACCGCCGTGGTGGAGCAGCTGGAGGCTCGGTCGGCCAGGGCCGACAGGTTGGTGGAGGAGAGGAGCCGTGCGCTGCTCAGGCGCGCCTTTTCCCGCGTCTTCAGCCATCTCCAGAACATGAATCCCTGCTTCGACTTCGACGCCGTCATCGCTCCAGTCCCCCAGGCCGTCCGAAACGACCTCTCGCGCTGGGTGGTGGATAATGTGGACGCCCTCGTCAAAGCCTCTTCTTCGGACAATAGCGACGTGGTCGTGGGCGCCGACGAGGATGGCGAGGCGAGCGGTTCCGACGCCGCAGGTGGCGGCGCAGGCGTCGGTGGAGAACTCAGCGACCCCGTTGAAGGCTCAGGAGGTGCTTCTGGGGACACATTGGGGGATTTGTCCGACTGAGCGTGTAGCGTTCCTGTCTTTTTTTTGTCCTGCATGAATAGAATTCAGGCTTTTGACCTGGTGCCTTGTGAGAGAGTTTTTGGAGGGGAAGCCCCTCATGTAAAGACCTATGTTCATCATACCAGCAGTAGTCGGATTGCGCGTGCGCCTGGTAGTGGGCTGGTTTACCTTTGTCTCGTGCGGGTTCAGGGGCAGCCCGCAAGAGGGCGCGGCGCCCTGGGCGCCTTCTAGTTGTACCCTCCGGAGGTGTGATCGCCGCTGATGGGGAACCCCGCATGCGTTGGCCTTCCCCGCAGGCCCTGAGCCTTTCCCTCGAGCGTGAGTTCTTCACGGGCACTCGCCCTGCTTCACAGGCTCTGGGCCTTTTCCTCGAGCGCAAGAGCTTCACGGGCACTCGCCCTGCTTCACAGGCTCTGGGCCGTTTCCTCGAGCGCGAGAGCTTCACGGGCACTCGCCCTGCTTCACAGGCTCCAGGCCTTACAAAAAGAGATGGTCTTCACAGGCACTCGCCTTGCTTCACAGGCTCCGGGTCTTACAAAAGAGAGGATCTTCACAGGCACTCGCCTTGCTTCACAGGCTCCGGGCCTTACAAAAGAGAGGATCTTCACAGGCACTCGCCTTGCTTCACAGGCTCCGGGCCTTACAAAAGAGAGGATCTTCACAGGCACTCGCCTTGCTTCACAAGCTCCGGGCCTTACAAAAGAGAGGATCTTCACAGGCACTCGCCTTGCTTCACAGGCTCCGGGCCTTACAAAAGAGAGGATCTTCACAGGCACTCGCCTTGCTTCACAGGCTCCGGGCCTTACAAAAGAGAGGATCTTCACAGGGACTCGCCTTGCTTCACAGGCTCTGGGCCTTTTCCTCGTAGGATGACCTCCGCAGGCATCCGAAAAATCCTCCCGAGGGGGAGCAACGGTGGCAGCCTGGGCTGCACGCGAGCCTGGCCTGGCCCGGCTCGCGAGGGGCTCACGAGGGGACGCTGCTGTGGTGAAACGGTAACCAGAACGCGAGAAACGGCTCGAGCGAGAATAAGCACCCCTTCCCCGAACACACGCAAATCTCAAATTCGAATGCAACTTAAATCCAGCGAAAGAAACGCGACGGCCAAATGGAGAGGCGACAAAAAGGCAGACAGAAAAGCCGCGTCCGGCGCCTAATCTAGTCTTCGACGTCTTCTCACCAGCGCGGAGCTAAGTGCTGTCCACTGGGCATGGGAGGGATCCCCAGGGCCTGAGGCCGGCACCCCTGAGACTCCGGGGCGTGTACAGCCCCACTCATTATTACATGAGAGTGTCACGGGGCGGCGAGCTTCAGAGGCACTGGGCCTTCTTCACAGGTCCTGGCCTTGCTTCATATCGCCAGACGGGGGCCCCGCCTTGCGCCACACTCTAGTGCCATCAGCAACGACCGGAACCTAGGACGCCGCCCGATGGGGTAGAGCGGTCGCCAGCGGTTCCCCCGACGACCATGGGTCCTCCGCCAGGGGCAGGCCCTGAGGCGCCTCCCCAGCAGAGGGCCTATTTCCTGAGAACGCCTTGCTCCGAACGCCGCGGTGGTGATGTCGGATTCTGGCCCCTCCCCTGCAGCCCCCTGCACCCTCCTCCTGAGGGGTGGGAGACTGTAGGAGCGGGGCTGCCACTTGCTGCGGCGACCTGCACCTCAGGTGATCCATGGTTAGCGTATACCTGCCCCTGAAGAGTCAGCAGCGCCCGATGGTCGTTGCCTCCCGCGCGGCCAGCGGCTTCGTCCCGGGGCGCCCGGATGGGCTCAGCCTCCATCGCGTCGTGTCCTTCTTCTTCGCGGGCCGGCGGCGGGGGCAACGCCGCTACTAGCCCGGTGCTGACAGCTTCACTGGCGTCGGAGTAGCTTTGGGGCACGCGGGCCCGCACGGAGCCCCCGTGCAGGTCGCCCTGGGCTCTAGATGGGAGCGGGGTGGAGAAGGGGTCAGCCCCCGAGGCAGCGAAGCCCAGGAGCTCCGCCACTCGCCCCAGTAGCACGTCGTGGCCGCCCTCCAGCAGCCTGCACCGTAGCAGCTCTCGGGCCACCGTGAGTGCGGCGCTCGAGTTCGCCTGTTCCCGGCGGGTGTATGGCGTCGTTGCAGCGGCGTGACTGGTGGCCCTTGCCGCTGACCGAGCCTGCCACGGCGTGAGAGTTGCCAAAGCCTGTCCGCGTCGCCCGCAGCCCACAGCGCCCTGCGGACCGCGAGGTTCCTGGGGCGCAGGGTCGCCCGAGGCGAGCGGTTCCGCGCATCTAGGCCACGCGGCCCACGGGTCGGGGTTGCCCTCCTGGTCGTCGGGCATGGTGATGAAGACGCGACGGGGCACGGAGCGCTGGAAGACGAATTCCAGCGCACCCCTACCTGGCATGCCAAACGTCGGATTTCAGGTTCCGGCAGACCCTTAAGGTTCGAACACTGGGGTGCGCGCGGAGATTACACCTTCAACTTCTCCGTCTCACAAGGATCTAAGCTACTGAAAGTAATGCACGAAAGACACGAGATTTATACTGGTTCGGGCCACCGTTGTGGTGTAATACCCTACTCCAGTGTGTGGTTTGTGGATTGCCTCTTGGGGCTGATGAGGATGAACACTACAAGGAAGAAGAGCCTCGCGAGGGTCTGTTCTTGGCCTGTGGATGAACTGCGAAGGGGAGCGCAGCTATCCTCCTCTCTCTCTCTCTCTTGCTCTTGTTTATGACCCAGAGCCGAACCGAACCCCCCGCTATGTGGATGGCTAGCCCTATATATAGAGGCCCTGGTCCTCTCCCCAAATATTGAGCGGGAAGGGATCCAACAATGGCAGGCTAATTTGAAGGGGGACAGCTAGTACACCTATCCTGTCAAAAGCAGTCTTCGCCTGTCAAAGGCTCTGGTGATGACGCCGCGCTAGGCTCCATGGTGACCTCCGTCTCATAGTCCTCTCTGGCCTTGGTCTCGTTGCACCGAAGTGGCAACCTTTGCCTGATACCTCGGTACCCCGCGGCTCCGCCTGTCCCCTTTGCACTGAAGAGGAAAGAAGGACACTGCGCGCGCTGGCACCCGCTTCGTGCCCCCAGTCGTCATGGCTCACGTCATGGGCACCTTACGAGGTCCCCCCACCTTGATGTCTCTTCCTCCTCGCGAGCCTTCCTGACGAGGCTTGTCCTGACGAGGCTTGGCCTGAGGAAGTGCCGCGTCGTCCGCCTCGCGAGGCTTGGCCCCTCGCGAGGGTCTTGAGTCTGGTGCTGATGAAGATGGGCCGTGCTGGGCCCCCACTTGAGCCACGCCGCAGGCCGCAGGCAGGCAAGTCTGGGGACCCCCGTTCCCAGAACGCCGACAGGTTGGGTTCAAAATTGCATCAAGTTTGAAGTTAATTTAAACATGGTTTAATTTTCTACCCTTAAAAATGCCCTAAGCAATTTATTCAAATATTACTTAAATCCTGGACCCCATAGCTTTTTACCTCCTTGTCAGAAACCTCCCTTAGATACCTGCTCTTTTCTTTTTATTTTGCCATCTGAGGTTTTTTTAAGAGAAGAGGGAAGGAGTGAGGAGCCCAGCCAGGCCTTTTACCTGTAGCTGGGCCGACCCCAAGGCCACCTTCTCCTAACCCTAGGCCCGAGCGACCCTCAGCCTCTCCTCGTCCTCTCCCTCTCGTTCCCGTGCCTGCCGCCAGGGAGGCGCCCCACGCTCGATCCTCTTGATCCTCTCGCCCTCTCCCTCACCCCGTAGCACCTCCCCTCGCTGCCTTCCCCCCCCCCCCCGGGTCCATCTCGCGCCGCCAAGAGCAGAGAGCACGCGCTCAAGCCCGATCCCCATGTCCTTCCCTCTCTTCATTCGTGCACAGGGGCACAGCCCGAGCTTCCTCGATCGCCTCCTCCTTGCTGCCTCGCCTGTCGCTGAGCAGGAGCCGCCGCCTGACCTCCTCCAATGCTGCTACCTCGCCATGGAGCTGCGCCCGTTCGCCTGCTCCCTCGATCGTGCCGGACGCCGGAGCCGCTGCTGGCCGCCGCCGGATCGGGGTGCCTCCTCCTTTCTCCTCGTCCACGACCACGCCTGTTTTTCGTCGTCACCAGCAGGAGCAGGAGCCCCATGGTTGTCGCTGTCATCCTGCCTACTCCGTTGGAGTTCCCCGCCGCCAGATCAAGAGCTCCGCCTCCCTGCTTCGCTTTTGCATGCATGCCTTCTACTTGCCTCGCCCCTCCCCTGCTCCGCCTCCATCGCACCGATGCCCCCTCCTCTGTTTCCAGCCGCTGCCAGCAAGCAGCTTCATCGGAAACACGTCCGTTGTGCCAAGCCCCTGCCTGCTTCGCCAAGTTCGCCGCTATTGTGTCCCGGTGCTTCCTCCCTGAATGGTTTTTTCCAAGTCCCTCGAAGACCACGCGGATTCGCCAAGTACCACGACATCCGGAGCCCCTTGGAAACGTCAAGTTCGACTACCGTAGCGCCCAAGACCTGGGATGCTTGAACGAGTACCGAACGAAACACCAAGTAGCACTATCGCCGAGTACGACTACTTCCACGATGATACGAGAACAACTACCGTCAACCCACGAAGCCTCTGTGGACGTCAAGTCCCTCGTCGTGATCCCGAACATCTACGGAAAATTGTGCAACTAAGAACATGAACGACTACCGTCGCCTCAAGAACGACTACTTCCCACAATGAACCGTGAACAACTACTTCCTCTACCATCACCGAGTACCACTACTTCCCACGACGATCATGAACGACTACACCACTTGACCCGAACCGCTCCGATAATGCACCCTTCCAAGGTTGACCCTCGAGACGACGCCCGTGAACGAATGTTGTGTGTTGTATGAGATGCTCGTGCTTGCTCCATGCTTGAATTGTCGTGCACGTCGCCCCTCTTTTTACCTTGCCACCGACATGTGGGAACTCGGTATCCGAGTTCACCCCACCATTCTTGCATGTCATGTTCCACACACTTCCCCATTGCATCAGTATCTCAATCGAGTTACCGGAACCGGGACGTTGCCGTGGCACCACTTCAGTTATCGTTGCCGTGGCACCGCTTTCATTATCATTGCCGTGGCACCCCTTCCGTTTCTGCCTCGATGACAAATGCTTCATAATATGCTCTTGATAACCTTGTCATAAAACCTTGCATAAATTTGTTCATGTCATCTGCATCATGATAACAACAATTAAAATATTTAAAATTGTTGTTGCACCAGATTGAATGCATATGGGGATCTACCGGAATTGTTGTTTGTTGTTCCGGCCTCATTTAAACTTGCCTAGTTAGGTAGTTTTATTATGCTTGTCCTCTTGCCATGTTTAACAACATTTAATATTGTTGAGTACCTAAACGAGAGAGAACTAAATAAGTCATGTGGTGTTTTCTTCAATATGCAACTTCATTGCATATTGAGCTCCATTTAATTTGTAGGATTGCTTGTGCACTTTGCCATGCCATGCATATTAAACCGGATATGCATCATACTTGTTTGCGCATCGTGCCATGCTTATGTGGTGGTTGTTTAGTATGTTATTTGCTTCTTTCTGGTGTTGCTTCTTCGGGTTAGTTCTGATAACGTCGTGTTGTGAGGACCCGTTCTACTACGTCCGTTTGTCTTCTTCATGGACTCGTTCTTCTTCCTTGCGGGATTTAAGGCAAGATGACCTTACCCTCGAAATCACTTCTATCTTTGCTTGCTAGTTGCTTGCTCTTTTGCTATGCCTATGCTGCGATACCTACCACTTGCTAATCATGCCTCCCATATTGTTGAACCAAGCCTCTAACCCACCTTGTCCTAGCAAACCGTTGTTTGGCTATGTTACCGCTTTGCTCAGCCCCTCTTATAGCATTGTTAGTTGCAGGTGAAGATTGGAGCTTGTTCCATGTTGGAACATGGATTTTTTTGTTGGGATATCACAATATCTCTTATTTAATTAATGCATCTATATACTTGGTAAAGGGTGGAAGGCTCGGCCTTATGCCTGGTGTTTTGTTCCACTCTTGCCGCCCTAGTTTCCGTCATATCGGTGTTATGTTCCCGGATTTTGCGTTCCTTACGCGGTTGGGTTATAATGGGAACCCCTTGACAGTTCGCCTTGAATAAAAATCCTCCAGCAAGGCCCAACATTGGTTTTACCATTTGCCACCTGGCCTTTTCCTTTCCCTTGGGTCGGCCGGCTCAAGGGTCATCTTTGTTAAACCCCCGGGCCAGTGCTTCTCTAAGTGTTGGTCCAACCCAGAGCACCGTGGGGGGCTGTCCCTTGGCAACTTGGGTTACGTTGGCTCCTGTATGCTTAGCTTATCCGATTTGCCCTGAGAACGAGATATGTGCAGCTCCTATCGGGATTTCTCGGCACAGCGGGTGGTCTTGCTGGAATTGTTTTACCATTGTCGAGGATGTCTTGTAACCGGGATTCCGAGCCTGATCGGGTCTTCCCGCTAGAAGGAATATCCTTCGTTGACCGTGAGAGCTTGTGATGGGCTAAGTTAGGACACCCCTACAGGGATTTGAACTTTCGAAAGCCATGCCCGCGGTTATGGGCAGATGGGAATTTGTTAATGTCCGGTTGTAGAAAACCTGAAGTTGATCTTAATTAAAATACATCAACCGCGTGTGTAACCGTGATGTTCTTTTCTCGGCGGAGTCCGGGAAGTGAACACGGTGTTGGATTTATGCTTGACGTAGGTTGTTCTAGGATCACTTCTTGATCATAGTTTTATCGACCGTGCCTTGCCTTCTCTTCTTGCTCTCATTTGCATATGTTTAGCCACCATATATGCTAGTCGCTTGCTGCAGCTCCACCTCATACCTTTTACCTTACCCATAAGCTTAAATAGTCTTGATCGCGAGGGTGTGAGATTGCTGAGTCCCCATGACTCACATATTACTTCCAAAACCAGTTTGGAGGTGCTCGATGATATCGTGCAGGTGACGCAACCAAGCTCAGGAGGAGCTCGATGAAGATCGTGTTCGTTAGGTTGTCCCGTTTCCAGTTGATCAGTAGTGGAGCCCAGTTGGGACGATCGGGGATCTGTGTAGCATTTGGGGTAGTCTTCTTTTATTTTGGTTCCGTAGTCGGACCTTGTCTGTATCTGGATGATGTAATGCTTTATTCATGTATTGTGTGAAGTGGCGATTGTAAGCCAACTATGTATCTCTTTCCCTTATGTATTACATGGGTTGTGTGAAGATTACCTCACTTGCGACATTGCTTACAATGCAGTTATGCCTCTAAGTCGTGCTTCGACACGTGGGAAATATAGCCGAATCGTGGGTGTTACAATTTACTAGAGTCAATAATCTAGTTCACATCGCTATGTGATTAATACCCAAAGAGTACTAAGGTGTGATCATGTTTTGCTTGTGAGGGAAGTTTAGTCAACGGGTCTGCCACATTCAGATCCGTATGTATTTTGCAAATTTCTATGTCAACAATGCTCTGCACGGAGCTACTCTAGCTCCGGATCAGTGTCAAAACTTGCATTGACATAACCCTTTGCGACGAACCTTTTGTCACCTCCATAATCGAGAAACATATCCTTATTCCACTAAGGATAATTTTGACCAATGTCCAGTGATCTACTCCTAGATCACTATTGTACTCCCTTGCCAAACTCAGGGTAGGGTATACAATAGGTCTGGTACACAGCATGGCATACTTTATATAACCTATGGCTGAGGTATAGGGAATGACTTTCATTCTCTCTCTATCTTCTGCCGTGGTCGGGTTTTGAGTCTTACTCAACTTCACACCTTGTAACACAGGCAAGAACTCCTTCTTTGACTGTTCCATTTTGAACTACTTCAAAATCTTGTGAAGGTATGTACTCATTGAAAAACTTATCAAGCGTCTTGATCTATCTCTATAGATCTTGATGCTCAATATGTAAGCAGCTTCACCGAGGTCTTTATCTGAAAAACTCCATTCAAACATTCCTTTATGCTTTGCAGAATAATTCTACATTATCTCCGATCAACAATATGTCATTCACATATACTTATCAGAAATGCTGTAGTGCTCCCACTCACTTTCTTGTAAATACAGGCTTCACCGCAAGTCTGTGTAAAACTATATGCTTTTATCAACTTATCAAAAATGTATATTCCAACTCCGAGATGCTTGCACCAGTCCATAGATGGATTGCTGGAGCTTGCATATTTTGTTAGTACCTTTAGGATTGAAAAAACCTTCTCGTTGCATCATATACAACTTTTCTTTAATAAATCCATTAAGGAATGTAGTTTTGTTTATCCATTTGTCAGATTTCATAAAATGCGGCAATTGCTAACATGATTCGAACAGACTTAAGCATAGATACGAGTCAGAAACTCTCATCGTAGTCAACACCTTGAACTTGTCGAAAACCTTTTTGCGACAATTCTAGCTTTGTAGATAGTAACACTACTATCAGCGTTCATCTTCCTAGTGAAGATCCATTTAATCTCAATGGCTTGCCGATCATTGGGCAAGTCAATCAAAGTCCATACTTTGTTCTCATACATGGATCTCATCTCAGATTTCATGGCCTCAAGCCATTTCGCGGAATCTGGGCTCATCATCGCTTCCTCATAGTTCATAGGCTCGTCATGGTCAAGTAACATGACCTCCAGAACAGGATTACCGTACCACTCCGGTGTGGATCTCACTCTAGTTTACCTACGAGGTTTCGGTAGTAACTTGATCGGAAGTTACATGATCATCATGATTAGCTTCCTCACTAATTGGTGTAGTAGTCACAGGAACAGATTTCAGTTATGAACTACTTTCCAATAAAGGAGCAGGTACAGTTACCTCATCAAGTTCTACTTTTCTGCCACTCACTTCTTTCGGGAGAAACTCCTTCTCTAGAAAGGATCCATTCTCAACCATGAATAACTTGTCTTCGGATCTGTGATAGAAGGTGTACCCAACATTTTCTTTGGGGTATCCTATGAAGACGCACTTCTCCGATTTGGGTTTGAGCTTATCAGGTTGAAACATTTTCACATAAGCATTGCAACCTCAAACTTTAAGAAACGACAACTTAGGTTTCTTGCCATGCCATAGTTGATACGGTGTCGTCTCAACGGATTTAGATGGTGCCCTATTTAACGTGAATGTAGCTGTTTCTAATGCATAACCCCAAAACGATAGTGGTAAATCGGTAAGAGACATCATAGATCGCACCATATCTAATAAAGTACGGTTACGACGTTCGGACACACCATTACACTATGTTGTTCCAGGTGGCATGAGTTTTGAAACTATTTCACATTGTTTTAACTAAAGGCCAAACTCGTAACTCAAATATTTTACTTCTGCGATCATATCGTAGAAACTTTTATTTTTGTTACGATGATTCTCCACTTCACTCCGAAATTCTTTGAACTTTTCAAATGTTTCAGACTTGTGTTTCATCAAGTAGATATACTCATATCTTCTCAAAGCATCTATGAAGATCGGAAAATAATGATACTTGTCGCGAGCCTCAATATTCATCGGACCACATACATCAGTATGTATGATTTCCAACAAATCTGTTACTCGCTCCATTGTTCCGGAGAACGGAGTCTTAGTCATCTTGCCCATGAGGCATGGTTCACAAGCATCAACTGATTCATAGTCAAGTGATTCCAAAAGCCCATCAGCATGGATTTTCTTCATGAGCTTTACACCAATATGACCTAAACGGCAGTGCCGCAAATAAGTTGCACTATCATTATTAACTTTGCATCTTTTGGCTTCAATATTATGAAAATCTGTATCACCATGATCGAGATCCAACAAACCATTTTCATTGGGTGTATGACCATAGAAGGTTTTATTCATGTAAACAGAACAACAATTATTCTCTAACTTACATGAATAACCGTAATTCAATAAACATGATCCAATCATATTTATGCTCAACGCAAACACTAAATAACATTTATTTTAGGTTTAACACTAATCCCGAAAGTATAGGGAGTGTGCGATGATGATCATATCAATCTTGGAACCATTTCCAATACACATCGTCACTTCACCCTTAACTAGTCTCTATTCATTCTGCAACTCCCGTTTCGATTTACTATTCTTAGCAACTGAACTAGTATCAAATACTGAGGGGTTGCTATAAACATTAGTAAAGTACACATCAATAACATGTATATCAAATATACCTTTGTTCACTTTGCCATCCTTCTTATCCGCCAATTACTTGGGGTAGTTCCACTTCCAATGACCAGTCCCTTTGTAGTAGAAGCACTCAGTTTCATGTTTAGGTCCAGACTTGGGTTTTTCACTTGAGCAGCAACTTGTTTGCCGTTCTTCTTGAAGTTCCATTTTCTTCCCTTTGTCCCTTTACTTGAAACTAGTGGTTTTGTTTACCATCAACACTTGACGCTTTTATTGATTTCTACCTTCGTCGATTTCAGCATCACGAAGAGCTTGGGAATCGTTTCCGTTATCCCTTGCATATTATAGTTCATCACGAAGTTCTACTAACTTGGTGATGGTGACTAGAGAATTTTGTCAATCACTATTTTATCTGGAAGATTAACTCCCACTTGATTCAAGCGATTGTAGTACCCAGACAATCTGAACACATGCTCACTGCTTGAGCTATTCTCCTGCATCTTTTAGCTATAGAACTTGTTGGAGACTTCATATGTCTCAACTCGGGTATTTTCTTGAAATATTAACTTAAACTCCTGGAACATCTCATATGGTCCATGATGTTCAAAACGTCTTTGAAGTCCCGATTCTAAGCCATTTAAGCATGGTGCACTAAACTATCGAGTAGTCATCATATTGAGCTAGCCAAACGTTCATAACATCTGCATATGCTCCTGCAATAGGTTTGTCACCTAGCGGTGCATCAAGGACATAATTCTTCTGTGCAGCAATGAGGATAAACCTCAAATCACGGATCCAATCCACACTACTGGAAAACAGGTTATTAATGGCGCACCTATTTTGGCTACTAATGGCGCACATTAGGTGCACCATTACTAGCACACCATTAGTAAGTTTTAGTAATGGCGCACATTTGGTGCGCCATTACTATCCCAGACAGTAATGGCGCACCTAATAGTGCGCCATTACTAACCCTTAGGTGCCCCACTAGTAATAAAGCCAAGTGCACCACTAGTAACCTTAGAGGTGCGCCACTAGCTAAAAAGCTAGATGCGCCACCAATAAAGGCTAAAATGCACCACTAATAGTATATTTGGTAAACAAAAAATACAAATTTACAAAAAACAACCTATAAGGAAAAATAATTTAAAAACAAAAAATGAAATAGAACCATAATTTTTATTATAGCAAGAATATTACCATGTCTTTACAAGTATCCAATAAAAAGAAAATTGCATAGAAATAAAACAAAATCCTATAACTAATCTTCTACTCCCTCCGTCCAAGAATACCTCTCGCAAGGGGAGGAAATTTTGAGCTGAAGTGCATTTTACATTACAACCCGTCATATTTCAATCAAAATCAATCGAGTCCACATCCGATCGGCAGCAGCACCTCGTCCTGGCATCGAGGAGAGCCAGAACTCATCTCTTCGGTAGCTCGTCACCACCCTCCCGGCAGCCTCCGACATCACGTACCCACCCTCCCAGCGTCGATCAACTGCTTTGAGGTAGCAGATTCCTCCTTTGTGTCTGCTCCTGCAATTAACACTTTGAATGCAATTAACAATTTGAATGTTAACATGGGGCAAAGACAAGATGGATCAGTATATAACAATGGAGTACATGCACAATGAGATGTTCAAGTTGTTTAATGTCACTCCCATCATCACAATTTCATCTCAAGAAATGGAGTAGAATAGATTTAATTGGATGTTTGAATGATATGGTTACTTACAAGTGTCAGGGCTATTACGGTCAATTAAGTAATTGCACCAGATTAAAGAGGAGCCAAAGAATTTACAAGTGGTCTAGTGCATATGCAAGTGCAAGTTACTCAGTTAAAATTCAGTACTCCATTGCCCAAAATAATTCAGTTAAAATTTTGTTAAAAGATCACTGAATTAACCAAGTACTCCAGGTCAGGTCCAATTACTCAATGCATAATTTCTAAACCTATCATCAATGGAAGGTCACCAATTTTAATTGAGCAGTAGCTAATTGAGCAAACACATTGAGCTTATGCATAACACATTAGCTGCAGAAAGTACTCACCTTGCGGTGATTATTTCATAGGGATAAACCTCCAAATATAACCACTATACCACACTATATAAATTGTGAATCAAGGAACTGCTGCAATTGACATGAGAAGATCAACAATATATGCTCACCTCCAGGAACAAAGTCAGCTCCATATATATGCTAGCTCCAGGGTAAATATGCCACAATATCACACCTTGTGGAAAGAGCATCTTATTAAACAGTCGGTCACAAAAATTCTAATTTCTTAACATAATTACAGTAAGTTACTTACTTGCGGTATACACAGGGGATAATTATCATATTAATTACCTTGTTTGAGGTAAATTAATTGCTAAAGTAAACATAAAAAATGTAAATTAGATGAACTGTAAGCTGTTCAAGGAAACGGAAAGTGCAAACCGCATAACAAACAAAAATAGCAAGATTAGCCTCTTGTTTACCATTAAGTTTGGACTTTGGACAAAACATGTTTTGATTGATCATACAGTAGATTTATGGGGCATATGGCTGAAGGACGGGTCCTTGGCGATCTGCTCCGCCATCTCCTTGATGCTCGGGTCCTGCGCCCACACCACAACAAAATCCACGATTCAAGTTAATTGTCACACAAACTCCCATGAAATCGAAACAAATTCACAGGAAATTCGAGCTTGTATAAATAAATCTTCCCTAGAACTCAACTTTGAAAATGGAGAGAACAGAGCAGAGTATTTCTAGTTTTGTAGAAACTGTAAAATGCTTCAGTAGAGCTTGGTTACATTGAGCAAGTTCGGATATGTTAAAATGAATGCGAATATCTTTAGTGAAACCCAACCAAATTAACAACCGATTCAAACCTTTAGTATATGTAAAATCCTCCAAGAACTCGCGTTTGAAAATGAATAGAACAAAACAGAGTATGAAATTGTAAACGCTTCATTCAGAGAATTCAGTATAAGCTCTTGGTTACATTCAGCAAGTTCATCATGGTGGAGAAGTCGAAGGGGCTGGCTGGAGCAGCCGCCCTGCGCGCGGGCTGCCGCCTCTGCTCCTCCGCCACAAGTTACAGTCATACACATTAAACTGATATTAAGTTATATTACCTCTCAATGAGTGTAACTATGAACTACTGAACCCCATTTAGATCAGTAATGCATTTTATTTCTATCGTCTACCTACCACAGTTGGATATTAACCAATCATAACAATATCTATATGACATGGCTAAACAAATTGACTGATAGAGCAAGTTTGGTGACAGACAAAGAGAAGATATGTGCCATTTCAGGAATCTAGGTTTACGAATTAGTGTAGGAGTCACTCCAAATCATGCATCCGGAGAGCTCTTTCTCTTCATCACTGCCACTGCCAGTGCACTGACAGTCTGTCTTAACACCAGTCCCAGTCCGTGAATAACTGCGGCATAATCCAAATTCAAGCCAACTAACGGATCCGCGTCCTATCGAGCTAGCCACATGTACGATATCGGTCGCCGGTCTAGCACGCGCGGCGTGCGTCGCTGCGCGCAAGGCCCCGGGAAACGGAATCCAGAGGACGGACACGAAGGGTGTGAGAGCGGAGAGAACCTGAGGAAGACGGGCCAGGATGGGGAGCGAGGCGAAGGCGCGGAGGAGGAGGATGAGGAGCAGGGGCGGAGCAGGGCGAGGCCGTTGTTGCTGCGGGAGATGGCGCTTGGATCCGCGTCGATACGGGGCGGGGGAGGCCACCGTGGCTGGTGGCGGAGGGGGTGGCACCTGTGAAGCTCGTAGGGCGGATCTGGCCGGTTCCCGACGAGTGGAGACGACGGCGGCTCCACCACTCCCAAATCCAGCGCCGACGCTGCCTTCCGATCCGTCGCCGCCGAGCTCAGGCTCCTTGGTTGCGACTGCCGTGAGGAGGCGCGAAGGGGACCGAAGAGAGAGGAGGGCAAGGGCCGCCGTGCAGGAAAAGGAGGGAGCACTGGGAGGCGGCATGGATCGAGGCTGGGGCGAGGCCGAGAGACGCGCGTGTGTGTGTGCGTGGGGTGAGGGAGAAGAGGATAGGGTTCCGTGCGAGAGAGAGAGAGAGGAGAGAGATGGTGGGCGGTCGAGCTGTGGCACTTACCTACAAAACCACAATGGCACACCACATGGAAAAGTGCGCCATTAGTATCAAAAATAGCAATGGCACATCAGGGAAAAGTGCGTCATTACTATGTCCAGAAGTGGGTCAAAGCTTGGTCAAACATAGTAATGGCGCACTTTTTACTAGGTGTGCCATTACTATTTTAGATACTAATGGCGCACTATGTATAGGTGCGCCATTACTATATAGTAGTGGCGCACCACATGTATAATGCGCCATTAGTGTCTATATTATCTATAGCCTGTTTTCTAGTAGTGCCACATCATTGCTACTAATATTTTTCAACCTAGTTTTCTCTAGGAACATATCAAAAATAAAAGAGGGGAGCTAAACGCGAGCTATTGATCTACAACATAGATATGCTAATACTACCAGGACTAAGTTCATGATAAATTTAAGTTCAATTAATCATATTTCTTTAAGAACTCCCACTTAGATAGACATCCCTCTAATCATCTAAGTGATGACCGTGTGATCCATATCAACTAAACCATAACCGATCATCACGTGAAAATGGAGTAGTTTTCAATGGTGAGCATCATTATGTTGATCTTATCTACTATATGATTCACGCTCGACCTTTTGGTATCCAGTGTTCCGAGGCCATATTTGCATATGCTAGGCTCGTCAAGTTTAACCTGAGTATTTCTGCGTGTGCAAAACTGGCTTGCACCCGTTGTAGATGGACGTAGAGCTTATCACACCCGATTATCACGTGGTGTCAGGGCACGACGAACTTTGGCAACGGTGCATACTCAGGGAGAACACTTTTATCTTGAAATTTAGTGGGAGATCATCTTATAATGCTACCGTCATAACTAAGCAAAGTAAGATGTATAAAAAATATACATCACATGCAATCAAAATATGTGACATGATATGGCCATCATCATCTTGTGCCTTTGATCTTTATCTCCAAAGCATCATCATGATCTCCATCGTTACCGGCATGACACCATGATCTCCATCATCTTGATCTATATCAATGTGTCGTCACATGGTCGTCTCGCGAACTATTGCTCTTGCAACTCTTGCTATCGCATAGCGATAAAGTAAAGCAATTATTTGGCGCTTGCATCTTATGCAATAAAGAGACAACCATAAGGCTTCTGCCAGTTGCCCATAACTTCAGCAAAACATGATCATCTTATACAACAACTTATATCTCATCATGTCTTGACCATATCACATCACAACATGCCCTGAAAAACAAGTTAGACGTCCTCTACTTTGTTGTTGCAAGTTTTACGTGGCTACTACGGGCTGAGCAAGAACCGTTCTTACCTACGCATCAAAACCACAACGATAGTTTGTCAAGTTGGTGATGTTTTAACCTTCTCAAGGACCGGGCGTAGCCACACTCGGTTCAACTAAAGTTGGAGAAACTGACACCCGCCAGCCACATGTCTGCAAAGCACGTCGGTAGAACCAATCTCGCGTAAGCGTACGCGTAATGTCGGCCTGGGCCGCTTCATCCAACAATACCGCCGAATCAAAGTGTGACATGCTGGTAAGCAGTATGACTTATATCGCCCACAACTCACTTGTGTTCTACTCGTGCATATTACATCAACGCATAAAACCTGGCTCGGATGCCACTGTTGGGGAACGTAGTAATTTCAAAAAAATTCCTACGCACATGCAAGATCATGGTGATGCATAACAACGAGAGGGGAGAGTGTTGTCCACGTACCCTCGTAGTCCAAAAGCGGAAGCGTTAGCACAACATTATTGATGTAGTTGTATGTCTTCACGATCCGACCGATCAAGTACCGAATGCACGTCTCCTCCGAGTTCAGCACACGTTCAGCCCGATGACGTCCCGCGAACTCCAATCCAGCAGAGTGTTGAGGGAGAGTTTCGTCAGCACGATGGCGTGGTGACGATGTTGATGTTCTACCGACGCAGGGCTTCGCCTAAGCATCGCTACAGTATTATCGAGGTGGACTATGGTGGAGGGGGGCACGGCACACGGCTAAAAGATCAACTTGATCAATTGTTGTGTCTATGGGGTGCCCCCTCCTCCATATATAAAGGTGGGGGAGGAGGAGGGGGCCGGCCAAGAGGAGGAGGCACGCCCAAGGGGGGGCAATCCTACTCCTAGTAGGTTTTGCCCCCTTTCCTATTCCAACCAGGAGAAGGGGGAAGGAGGAGGTGGAGAGAAGGAAGGAGAAGGGGGCCGCGCCCCCTCCCCTTTCCCAATTCGGATTGGGGCAAGGGGGGCCACGCGCCACCTCCTGCTGCATCTCCTCTTCCACCACTTTGGGCCCATGAGGCCCAATAACCCCCCCCCCCCGAGGGGGGGGGGGTTCCGGTAACCCCCCCGGTACTCCGGTATATATCAGATAACCCCCGGAACCATTCCGGTGTCCGAATATAGTCGTCCAATATATCAACCTTCATGTCTCGACCATTTTGAGACTCCTCGTCATGTCCATGAACACATACGGGACTCCGAACAACCTTCGGTACATCAAAACTCATAAACTCATAATATAAACGTCATCAAAACGTTAAGCGTGCGGACCCTACGGGTTCGAGAACTATGTAGACATGACCGAGACACGTCTCCAGTCAATAACCAATAGCGGAACCTGGATGCTCATATTGGCTCCCACATATTCTACGAAGATCTTTATCGGCCAGAGCGCATAACAACATACGTTATTCCCTTTGTCATCGGTATGTTACTTGCCCGAGATTCGATCGTCGGTATCTCAATACCTAGTTCAATCTCATCACCGGCAAGTCTCTTTACTCGTTTCGTAATACATCATCCCGCAGCTAACTCATTAGTTGCAATGCTTGCAAGGCTTAAGTGATGTGCATTACCAAGAGGGCCCAGAGATACCTCTCCGACAATCGGAGTGAAAAATCATAATCTTGAAATACGCCAACCCAACAAGTACCTTTGGAGACACCTGTAGAGCACCTTTATAATCACCCAGTTACGTTGTGACGTTTGGTAGCACACAAAGTGTTCCTCCGGTAAACGGGAGTTGCATAATCTCATAGTCATAGGAACATGTATAAGTCATGAAGAAAGCAATAGCAACAAACTAAATGGTCAAGTGCTAAGCTAACGGAATGGGTCAAGTCAATCACATTATTCTCCTAATGATGTGATCCCGTTAATCAAATGACAACTCATGTCTATGGTTAGGAAACATAACCATCTTTGATCAACGAGCTAGTCAAGTAGAGGCATACTAGTGACACTCTGTTTGTCTATGTATTCACACATGTATCATGTTTCCGGTTAATACAATTCTAGCATGAATAATAAACATTTATCATGAAATAAGGAAATAAATAATAACTTATTATTGCCTCTAGAGCATATTTCCTTCATCAAGTTTTTTATAGTGATAAGCAGATATAAATCCCAAGTGACTCAAAGAATAGCGCTATGCTCCCTGGCAACGGCGCCAGAAAATAGTCTTGATAACCCACAAGTATAGGGGATCACAACAGTTTTCGAGAGTAGAGTATTCAACCCAAATTTATTGATTTGACACAAGGGGAGCCAAAGAATATTATCAAGTATTAGCAGCTGAGTTGTCAATTCAACCACACCTAGAAACTTAATA
Organism: Triticum monococcum; assembly: GCA_034509565.1. Classification (NCBI taxonomy): domain Eukaryota; kingdom Viridiplantae; phylum Streptophyta; class Magnoliopsida; order Poales; family Poaceae; genus Triticum; species Triticum monococcum. The sequence goes on from CM067845.1 coordinate 349,780,720, forward strand.
TCTGCAGCAAGGTATTTAGTAGCAAAGTAATATGATAGTAGTGGTAACGGTAGCAAAAGTCATACTTTTGGGTTTTGTAGTGATTGTAACAATAGCAACGAAAAAGTAAATAAGCAAAGAACAATATATGAAAAGCTCATAGGCATTGGATCGGTGATGGAGAATTATGTCAGATGCGATCGATCATGCAACAATTATAACATAGGGTGACACAAAACTAGCTCCAGTTCATCAATGTCATGTAGGCATGTATTCCGAATATAGTCATACATGCTTATGGAAAAGAACTTGCATGACACATTTTGTCCTACCCTCCCGTGGCAGCGGGGTCCTATTGGAAACTAAGGGATATTAAGGCCTCCTTTTAATAGAGTACCAGACCAAAGCATTAACACATAGTGAATACATGAACGCCTCAAACTACGATCATCACCGTTAATGGTCCCACTTATTGTCACTTCGGGGTTAACGGATCATAACACATAATAGGTGACTATAGACTTGCAAGACAGGATCAAGAACTCACATATATTCATGAAAACATAATAGATTCATATCTGAAATCATGGCACTCGGGCTCTAGTGACAAGCATTAAGCATAGCAAAGTCATAGCAACATCAATCTTAGAACATAGTGGATACTAGGGATCAAACCCTAACAAAACTAACTCGATTACATGATAAATCTCATCTAACCCATCATCGTCCAGAAAACCTAAGATGGAATAATTACTAACACACGGCGCCGAGCATTATGAAATTTGTCAGATGTGGGGTTCCGGCAAACCCTTAAGGTTCGAACACTGGGGTGCGCGCGAAGTCTTTTCCTCCCACCGATCTATGCCCTAGCTCGCTAAGATCTCCCGGACTAACTCGATGAACTTGCAACACAGAAAGACACAAGATTTATACTGGTTCCGGCCACCGTTGTGGTGTAATACCGTACTCTAGTGTGGTGGTTGTGGATTGCCTCTTGGGCTGATGATGAACAATACAAGGGGAGGACAACCTCCTCGTGTTGAGGTGTTCTTGTGCTTGGCTAACTTGTGTGGGTGAGTGCTAGATGAACTGATCGACCCCCCTACTGTGGTGGCTAGCTCTACTTATATAGGCCCTGGTCCTCTCCCCAAATATGAGCGGGAAGGGAGCCAACAATGGCGGGTAAATTTGAAGGGGGACAGCTAGTACAAGCCATCCTGACAAAGGTGGTCTCCGCCTGCGAAAGGCTCTGGTGGTGACGCCGTCTTGGGCTCCACGATGACATCCATATTTCCGTCCTTCTAGTCTTGGTCTTGTTGCACCGATATGGAAACCTTTGCCTGATGCCTCGGTACTCCTCGCGGGCACAGGCCTCCTTATCACCAAAGAGGAAACAAGGACGTTGCGCGCGCTGGCGCCTGCCTAGTGTCGATCGTCATGGATCACGTCATGAGATCCTCGTGAGGTTCGCCTTGCCTTGATATCTCCACTCCTCGTGAGCCTGCCCGACTAGGCCACTCCAGAGGGGGTATCGTGTCGTCCGCCTCGCGAGGTTTGGACCCTCGCGAGGGTCTTGGATGCCTTGTTGAGGAAGACGGGCCGTACGGCCTGCTTGCTTAGCCACGCCGCGGGCCACAGGCAGGAAAGTCTAGGGACCCCCATTCCCAGAACGCCGACAGTAGCCCCCGGGCCCAAGGTGCGCTCGGTCTTGGCTTCACGGTGAAGCCAAGGGTCAAGTACGATGCACCGCGGGCCCCCAAAACCCTGCGGCCTCGGTTGACACGTGGCGGTTGATTGGACGTGGGCATCTCCGCTTCCCCATGCTGCCTCGGCAACTTCATGACTTGACAAGTCCCTGCGACATGCAAGGAAAACCACCATTACCTGCGATCGTGGGAGGTGCCGGTTGGCCTTCTCTTGCTATAAATGGGGAGGCGTCTGAGCCCTCGTTGCCCATCTCTTCCTTGCTCGCTTGCTTCTTCCTCCTTTCTCCACTGCTAATATCAATGGCGCCTATCAGAAGGTTCTCCGCCGAAGAAAAGGGGAAGGCCCCCCGAGATGACCCAGAGCCACTTCCGCCGAAGAAAAGGTCGATCCACCGCCGTGACGAAGCGGCGATGCAGGTGGTGGCGAGGCCTTGGTACGAGCAGCCTCCCCCAGGGCATCCGCTACCCCTGTATGTCCAAGCCGAGGGCTCAGGAGGGCGGAGCGACGAGCAGTGCCGCCTGCGCCGCGCCCGAGGTCACCACCGCTGATCTGGATGGGGTTGGCGCCGGCCTCCCGTGGCCCACTATTGATGATGGTGTCTGCCACAGGAGGGTGTAGATAGGGTCCTTCTTAGTTTTCGATTTCATTCCCTGTGAAGAATCATGAAGCGCCCCGTGGGGCATATAAGGTTCTGTAATGTCTTTTGTGCTTATCTTCCCTGTTATGAAGATTTGGTGAACGTGCGTCTCATTAATGCTCAGTCCCCCCTTTCTTTCCTCGCGATAGCCTGTTGCTCTACACCCACAGGTCCTGGTCCCCCGGCAAGCTACAGTCATCGCTGGTATGCCAGGTCGCGTGCCGTGGTCAAGGCCAGGAGGTGTGCGGCCCGAGGTCCAGTAATAGCCCCTGAGGCGCGATGCTCAGGAGGTCCCCCTTGGCGCTCAAGCAACCACGATAAGGGAAGAAAGGGAGTTAACGTGGCCGTGACGGGGTTGCGGCAAGGCGTGAGTGACCATAAGGCTCAGACATTTAGCCGATCCGAGGGCGAGACTTATCTTGTGAACTTCGGGGTGATTCCCGATGTTGCGCTAGGGCCGTGCGTCAACTTGTGCGGCATAGCCAGGCCGGCCCATATGGGTTTCCCTCGTCCCATGCTTTCCTTAGTGCTCTGCGTCCTCAGGTCCCGGCCCTCAAGCGAGCTTAGCCGCCGCTGGTATGCCAGCTCGCGATGCCGTGGCAAGGACAGGGGGTGAGCGCTGGAGAGCCAGTAAGAGCTCCTGAGTCGCGATGCTTAGGAGCCCCCCTTTTAACACGCAAGCGAAGTGCACGAGAGAAAAGGAGACTCACGGTGCCGCCTGCTATCCTCCCCGCGGGGTCCCTATGAACAGGCACAAGAAGAACATGGTTTGCTGTTACAACCTCTAGTCTGCCACTAGTTGGTCCGGACAAAATGAAGGCACTGAGGGCCTGGTGAGGTGACGTGTGCGGGGCGTGTCGCGAGCCAGAGCTCGACCGCTGAGATTTTGTCGACATGGCAGGGATGGACCCATGCACCAGCGCCGTGCCTATGAGGAGGCCCCGTGGGAGGCAATGATCGAGCAGGTGATAACCGTAGGCAGGTTAAGCAGGGAAGGCAAATCAACTTGGGTAAAATGCAGGAAGATACATGCCACTGGGTCCGGCCCGAGCGGCTTGGGGATGATGCAGCCCGAGGGGCGCCCCCAGCAAGGTAAGCTAAAGACATGAGTAGAAGGGATACATGCCGCAGGGACGGGCCCACGCGGCCTAGGAATAATGCAGCCCAAGCGGCGCTCCTAGCTTAAACAAGCTTGGAAGATGTCACCTGGTTCTGTAGATGAAGCAGAGTTGGTGCAACTGAAGGCGTGCATCAAAGAAATGACTCCTCAGGAGCCGCCGGAGCCCTGAGCCTCGGGAGGCTCTGGGGGCTCAAGAGGCTCCCTGAGGACCATCTCCATTTCTTCCAGGATGGCACGGTACCTGGCTTCTTGAGCCGCCAGGTCACGCCGCGTGTTGCGCTAATAGGCCAACGCCACGCTCGGCAAGCCGAGGGGCATGCGAACGTAGCTGTCCGGCGGGCCCACGCAACGGCCCACACGCGAAGGCCAGAAGCGCTCCCAAGACGCAGCCCTATTGAGCCCTGGGACGTCGATGCAGACACGCAGCTCAGCACCCTCGCCTAGGTGGTGAGCTGCGCCCTGTGAGTGGCTGTCACCGCGCATGGCTCTTGCGTCTTGCAGTTCCTGTGTGGCCTTGGTGATGCACTTCTGAGTGGTGGGCACCCCTTGCCCTGTGTTCTTCTGAGGAAAACGCACCGCGTAGCACGACTCCAAGTGGTGCCCAAGCGCCTCGCTCGTGAGGTTGGCAAGGCCTGAGGCTCTCCAGAAGATAGCCCCCGAGCCCCGCCCGAGGAGGGCGCTGGCCGCGCCTTCCTATGCGATGGAGGGAAGCACCCCTGGGACGGATGCTGACCCTGATGAGGCTACTGCCGTGACGCCATCCTCCTGAGGTCCTGTGTGGCGCATCTGCTTATTCTTGGGGATGGCCTCTGGAGGGCCCTCACTTCTGCTGTCGGGGTCGTCGATTGCTACAGCTTGGAAGGCGCGCTCGAGGGAGCACACCACATCCCTTTCTTCACACGGGACCGTGATGACCCCGCCGATTCCAGGCATCCTGAGGACGTTGTAGCCATGGTGGGCGACCGCCATGAACTTGGCCAGGTCCGGATACCCGAGGATGGCGTTGTATGGTAGGCGGATGTGCGCGATGTCGAAGTCGATGAGCTCGGTGCAGTAGTTGTCGCACGTGCCGAAGGTGACAGGCAGGCGGACCTGCCCTATCAGTGTGGTGGAGCCATCGGTCACTCCTGCACATTGCTAATGACTGGGGAACACAACATCGGGAGGAGGCCGGCGGTGGCCGCGCACTTGAGTTGATCTGCCGAGTTGAAAGTGATGGCGCACTGGGACCACTTGAGCGGGCGCACAGCCTCAAGCTTGGGGAGCACCGCGTTCACCTCGCAAGCAAACCGTTTGAAGATGCACTGAGAGGCTGGGGCCTGGGCACCGACCAAGATGCAGGAGTTTGCACGCTGCTCCTGGAAGCCCCCAGCCCCCTCGTCCTGATGATGATTGTCGTTCCTTGTTGGTGGCGGCAGCGGGGGAAGACCGGCGTTGCTTTGGGGGCGATCCTCATGAGGCTGATCCCTCCAGGCCCCCTCACGAGGGTGGTCCTGCCAGTGGTCCTCATGAGGCCTGTCGCGCCATTCCTGGCATGGGCTACGGTCGTCCCAGCGTCCGCCTCCACGTCCTCCTCCACGGCCGTAGCCCCGGTCGCTGCGCTCGGCGCGTCGACCATAGCATCCTTCTCGTATGGCTTTGAGCTCTTGGCAGTCGCTGGTGTTGTGGGTGTTCAGGTTGTGGAAGGCGCAGAACGGTCGGCTGTTCTTGGATGACTCGGGCTGATCTCTGCCCCGTTTGGTGTCGAGCTCCGCTGCTAGCACCGCTGCTTCCTTGCGCTTCACGTCCTTGGCCTTGGCTTTCTTCTCCTCTGTGCCCATGGCTGGCAGCTCAAGGAGAGAGAGGCGCCCCTCCTTAGCTCTTGCGCACTTGGTCGCCAAGTTGAACAACTCCTGAAATGTGCAGAGCTCCTCGTGGATAGCAAGCTCTTCCTTCATCTTGACGTCATGGATGCCGTCGGAGAACGCGAAGATGATGGCATCATCCATGACCTTGGGGATCTTGAGGCGGGTGTTGTTGAAGCGCTGGATGTACTTCTGGAGGGTCTCCCCTGGTTGTTGCTTGATGTGGCGCAGGTCGCCCGCGGCTGGCAGGCGGTCGCGAGTGACTTGGAAGTTGGCAATGAAGCGGTCGCGCATGTCGTCCCAGGAGGAGATCGAGCCGTGTTGCAGGTTCAGGAGCCAGGAGCGGGCCCCGTCCTTGAGAGCCATGGGAAACCAGTTTGCCATGACTTTCTCGTCGCCGTTGGCTGCTTCGATGCTCAGCTCGTAGAGCTGCAGGAACTCCGCGGGGTCGGCGGTGCCGTCGTAGCGAGGAGGCAGATCCGGCTTGAACTTGTTTGGCCAGGCGATGCAGTGCAGCTCAGGGATGAAGGCGCGGCAGCCAGCCGTGGTTACTGGTGCCCGCTTCGGAGGTGGAGCCTGGTCTTGATGAGGCCCGCACGGTGCCGCTGCGGGCGGCGCGCGGTCTTGACGAGGCGGTGCGGGAAGCACGTGTGCAGCTCCTCACGGCTGAGGAATTTCTTGGTAGCTTCTCTCTTCGCGCGCGGGCACCGGGAGTGGTGGATCACACCACGGGGCCGCGCGCCTTGGTGCCAAGGCACCATCTTTGGGCTGGGGTGGTGGAGGCGTGCCTCAGGCCTCGTCGCCCATGACCGGCTGAGGGTGAGGCAGAGAGTGGGATGGCACCGGGGAGCCCCCTGCGGCGCGGACGAGCTCGGTGACGCGGTTGAGCCACTCCTCGTAGAGGTCGTCGATTGGGCGGTAGCGCAGGAGTTCGTTTGCAGTGAGGAGTGTGGCCCATGCCTCCATGGGAGCGCGGCGCGCATGGGACGAAGAGCTGGCCGGGTTAGCGATGGAGTGGCGGTGCGGCCGTCCTGCCGTACCGAAGGATGCAGTGAAGACGCTTGCTGCTCGTTCCCCATCGGGTCGGTGGCAGCACTGGCGGCAGGAGACGGAGAGCGACGAGGTGTCCCGCCGAAGGGGGCCATCTGAGCAACGCGGGCGGTGAGGGCAGCCCGACGCTCAGCTCGAGCACGGCGAGCGTCCGCCATGGAGATGATGGAGCGACGGAGCGACGAACTGATGGAAGGGAGGCTATGGCACACCACTACCTGCCGCGCCAAATGTAGGATGTGGAGTTCCCCCAAACCCTTAAGGATCAAACACTGGGTGCGCGCGAAGTCTTTTCCTCCCACCGATCTACGCCCTAGCTCGCTAAGATCTCGCGGACGAACTTGACGAACTCGCAAGACAGAAAGACACAAGATTTATACTGGTTCGGGCCACCGTTGTGGTGTAATACCCTACTCCAGTGTGGTGGTTGTGGATTGCCTCTTGGGCTGATAATGAACAATACAAGGGGAGGACAGCCTCCTCATGTTGAGGTGTTCTTGTGCTTGGCTAACTTGTGTGGGTGAGTGCTGGATGAACTGCTCGATCCCCCTACTGTGGTGGCTAGCTCTACTTATATAGGCCCAGGTCCTCTCCCCAAATATTGAGCGGGAAGGGAGCCAACAACGGAGGGCAAATTTGAAGGGGGACAGCTAGTACAATCCATCCTGACAAAGGTGGTCTCCGCCTGCAAAAGACTCTGGTGGAGACGCCGTATTGGGCACCGCGATGACCTTCGTCTTGCTGTCCTTCTGGTCTTGGTCTTGTTGCACCGATATGGCAACCTTTTCCTGATGCCTCGGTACTCCTCACCGGCGCTGGCCTCCTTAGCACCAAAGAGGAAACAAGGACGTTGCGCACGCTGGCGACCGCCTGGTGTCGATCGTCATGGCTCACATCACGAGAGCCTTGTGAGGTTCGCCTCACCTTAATATCTCCGCTCCTTGTGAGCCTGCCCGACTAGGCCACTCTAGAGGGGTCTCATGTCGTCCGCCTCGCGAGGCTTGGGCCCTCGGGAGGGTCTTGGATGCCTTGTTGATGAAGACGAGCCGTACGGCCTGCTGGCTTTGCCATGCCACGAGCCGCAGGCAGGCAAGTCTGTGGACCCCCGTTCCCAGAACACCAATAAATTGGTGATGGAGGAAGGTTGATGATGATGATGGCGACGGATTCCCCTCTCCGGAGCCCCGAACGAACTCCAGATCAGCCCTCCCGAGAGAGTTTAGGGCTTGGCGGCGACTCCGTATCGTAAAACGTGATGAATCCATCTCTCTGATTTTTTTCTCCCCGAACACGAATATATGGAGTTGGAGTTGAGGTCGATGGAGCGTCAGGGGGCCCACGAGGCAGGGGGCGCACCCAGGGGGTAGGCGTGCCCCCACCCTCGTGGACAGGGTATGGGCCCCCTGAAGTGGATCTTTCTTCCAGTAGTTTTATATATTCCAAAAATATTCTCCGTTGATTTTCAGGTCATTCTGAGAAGTTTTACTTCTGCACATAAATAACACCATGGAAATTCTGCTGAAAACAGCATCATTCCGAGTTAGTTCCATTCAAATCATGCAAGTTAGAGTCCAAAACAGGGGCAAAAGTGTTTCGAAAAGTAGATACGACGGAGACGTATCAGTGGTGGCGAGCTGGGCCCCTCCCGGCGTGCCTTCCCCTTCTCCGCGGCTAAGAACCTCTTCGTCGATGCCATGGGTGTCGTGGCAAGATGGCGAAGTGAGGAGGAAGAAGAAGAAGGCAGAATGGAAGAAGAGATGAGTGATGGGGGCTCCGCACCCCTCCTCATTTATAGCTAGAAGGTGGCCAACCACCGGCCACCATGATTGCATGTAATGATGGTTTTCCTCTGCATGCAGCAGGGACTCATCAAGTCGAATGGATATCAAGGCAACGTGGGGAAGCAGAGGCGCCCATGTCCCGTCAATCGCCACACGGCGACCAAGGCCACAGGCGGTTGGGGCCCGCGACGCGACACTCCGCACTTGCCCCTTGGCTTCGCCTTGAAGCCAAGTTCGAGCGCCTTGGGCCCGGGGGCTACTGTCGGCGTCCTAGGAACGGGGGTACCCAGACTTGCCTGCCTGCAGCCCACAGCATGGCTCCACCAGCGGCCTAGTACGGCCCATCATCTGCGGCAACAATTCAAGACCCTTGCGAGGGGCCAAGCCTCGCAAGGCGGATGACGCTAAGACCTCCCCGTGGGCGGCCTCACTAGGCTGGCTCCTGAGGAGCAGAGATATCTATGCAAGGGGCACCTCGCGAGGTTCATGTGACGTGAGCCATGATGACCAAGGCCAGGCAGGCGCCAGCGGGTGTAGTGTACCAGTTTCCTCTTTGGTGCTAAAGAGGTAGGTGCATGAGAGGAGTCCTAAGGCATCAGGCAAAGGTTTCCATATCAGTGCAACAAGACCATGGCCAGCAGGACAGTAGGATGGAGGTCACCACGGAGCCCACAACAGCGTCACCACCAGAGCCTTTGGCAGGTGAAGACCACCTTTTGTCAGGATAGCTTGTACTAGCTGTCCCCCTTCAAACTTGGCCATTGTAGGATCCCTTCCTGCCTAACATTTGGGAAGAGGACCAGGGCCTCTATAAATAGGGCTAGCCACCACAATAGCAAAGGGGGATCATTTAGATCATCCTCACACACATCAGCTCATCAAGCTCAAGAACACCTCTCCTCAGGAGGCAGTTCATCCATTGTACTAGTTCATCCCTAGCCCTCGAGGCAATCCACCACCACCACCACACTGGAGTAGGCTATTACACCACAACGGTGGCCCGAACCAGTATAAACCTCTGTGTCCCGTGTTCCTTGGGTTCGCAGAGCTAGGCCGTGGGATCGTCGAGTGAGCGATCTAGGGAGGAAGAGTACGTTGTGCACACCCCCGTGTTCAAACCTCAAGAGTTAGTGGGAACCCACGATCCGACAAAAATAGACCCGAGGCCATAGGTTTCACTAGAGGCTTATCTTTGAAGAAAACATACGGTGGGTAAACAAATTACTGTTGAGCAATTGATAGAAAAGCGCATAGTTATGACGATATCTAAGACAATGATCATGAATATAGACATCACATCCGTGACAAGTAGACCGGCTCTGCCTGCATCTACTACTATTACTCCACACATCGACCGCTATCCAGGATGCATCTAGTGTAGTAAGTTACCAAGAACGGAGTAATGCCTTAATCAAGATTACATGATGTAGAGGGATAGATCCAATAAATATGGTAGAAACCCCATCTTTTTATCCTTAGTGGCAACAATACAAATACGTGCCTCGCTACCCCTACTGTCACCGGGTGAGGACACCGCAAGATTGAACCTATCACAAAGCACCTCTACCATTGCAAGAAAAAAAATCTAGTTGCCAAACCAAATTGACATATTGGAGTGAAATATAATGCTATCTTAATCATGCATAAAATATTTGAGAGAAGACTCAAATAATATTCATATATAATCTGATCATATATGCAAAACTCATCGGATCTCAACAAACGCACCACAGAAGAAGATTACATCGAATAGATCTCCAAGAACTTCGAGGATAACATTTTATTAAAGATCAAAGAGAGAGAAGAAGCCATCTAGATACTAGCTATGGACCCGTAGGTCTGTGGTAAATTACTCACAAATCATCGAAAGGGCAGCAAGGTTGGTGTAGAGGCCCTCCGTGATCGAATCCCCCTCCGGCAGAGTGCCGAAAAAGGCCGCAAGATGGGATCTCACGAGAACAGAAGCTTGCGTCCGCGAAAAAGTATTTTTGGTGTGCCCCCTGACGTAGGGGGGATATTTGGGTATTTATATAGCCAGAGTTAGGGTTAGGAGAGCCATGCGGGGGGGGGGGGGGGGAGGGCACAAGCCCCCCCGGGGTGCGTCCCCAGGTGTTGTGGCCCCTCGTGGGTTTTCTGGCCTCTTCCCAAAGCTTCGTGGGTGTCTTGTTGTCTAAGAAAAATTGTCAAAAGTTTGTTCCGTTTGGACTCTGTTTGGTATTGATTTTCTGTAAAAGTCAAAAACAAGGAAAAAACTACAACTGACACTGGGCACTAGGTTAATAGGTTAGTCCCAAAAAAATGATATAAAATAGCATATTAATGCATATACAGAATCCAAGATAGATAACATAGTAGCATGGAACAAGAAAAAAAGTATAGATACATTGGAGACGTATCAGTGGACAACGAATGACAACACTCAGAAGAGGACTATACATGGAAAGGCAAATAGCTGGGACCCACCAGCCACATGGCCGCACGCAAGCAAGGGCATCCTTATTATGCGCAAAAATGATTCCTCCCCCAGACAGCTGGGACCCACTAGCTACATGGTCGCACGCAAGGAAGTGCCTCCTTATTACGCGCAAAAAAAGTTCCCTCCCCAGACAGCTGGGACTCACCAGGTTGAAGCGTACGTATTGCATTCTCTGTCTAGTCGCGAACATGCACGTACATACTGGTCTCTATCAAATGAAGAACCATGATCTAGTAAAGGAGGGGCACGTGTCGTACTAGGAAATTTTGCTCCAAACATAGCAGTTCAGGCAGTCCCATCTATATCATGTACACGTATGTATAGCCACGCTATAAAAAATACGGCCACATATGTACATATGGGCAGGGTCTCAAACGTGTAGGAGCGCATACAGCCAGGGCTCGTGTACATCGATAGACAATGTGGTAGAGGCAACAGACAAATGCACTAGACGGTGAGGGTATGCAACAACGGCGTCTTGTTCATCGACAGGCAACCGGCTGGGTCGAAACAGACGAAACAATATCATGTTCATCAGGAGCCAACCAACGGGTTGGAATGCATCATGTTCATCATGAGCCATCCGGCTTGGGTGGAACAGCCGATACGGGATTCTGTTCATTGACACCCTAGCGGGTGGGGGTGTGGTTTACCGCAATAGGGATGAAACAGAGTTTTGTTCAATGGCCTACGGTCGAAATATGGTCCTATTCATTGGGAGGGGTGTGGCATACCACAAAAAATGAAACAGAGTTCTGTTTAATCGCCTACTGTCGAAACGGGGTCCTGTTCATCGGTAGGGGTGTGGTGTACCGCAAAATGGCCTCCACAGGCTACTTTTCATCTACCATCAACTTGCTTCTGCCTCCATGGGCTATTGTTCGTCCATCGCCTATGACCTCTAGGGGGTCCTGTTCATCCACCCCTGACTATCTGGGGTGTGGCATACCACAAAACGGCCTCCTCGGTTGATTGGGGCCATGTTCATCTAGCGCCAACAATCTACTACATGATCGGGGTCCTAATCGTCCACAGCCAACCCGTCGGCTGGGGTGGGGTCTATGTACACGCACGGCAGCTAGCAAAAAGGACTGTTCATCCACGGGCAACCAACCAACTAGGTTAGCACGTCTGGCACAAGGGCATGGATCGATGCAACCATCTGTTGGTCTTGACTTGACCTACGTATCACACGCGCGGTCATAGCGGGGACTGTTCATCGAGAGGCAACCAACCGACTAGGTCAAGTCACGTCTTGCTCGGGGGCTCGATGCAACACATTGATCGATCGAGCCACCAAACTGCGTATGCGCATGAGTCTCACTCACATCACTCGAGTTCAGTAAGCAACAAAGGGATCGCTCAAGTTCAGTTAGCAATGAAGGGATAGCTCAGGTTCAGTATTTGTTGGGGATATAGCTATTGGGTATGAACCGCCCAGGAGGGGCCGGGTTATACCAGGGGTGACTTATCAATGAAGATGGCGGCTCATACAAGCCCATTGATGGCCCAAGACCCAGAGGCGACTTGAGGCCCAAGAGGATGAACCGCCATATGTGTATAACTTGTTTTGTAAGGCAAGCGTAGTTAGTCACCGAGCCGGGCACGATGTGTATGAGCCAGCCGGGACTTTGTGAGCTGTCGTGCGTCAACCTATGTATATAAAGGGATGACCCAGTGGCGGTTTAGGGGCAAGTAACAACAATCGAGAACTAGGTCAAGCGTATTCGATCCCTGGTAATCGAAACCCTAGCAATACAACACAAAGCAGGAGCAGGCTTTTACCTCGTTGAGAGGGGCCATACCTGGGTAAACTCTCTCTGTCCTTTGTCCCGCTTAACCCCTTCAAGCTAACCTAGTTGCAATGGCTCCACGACTAAGTCCTTGCACTAGGACATCTTCCATGTCAAGTCCACGACAGTTGGTGCCCACTGTGGGGCTAGTGCAAGGTGGTTTTGAGTTCTTGAAGGGCGGCTTTGAAGGGATCAAGGGATGTGTTGTGTGCCGGATGACCAAGAGTCATCATGGCAAGCTCTACATCGGCGACGCAGCCTCGGGCCCGAGGCCGGCTCAATGGAGTATGGGTATCGTGTCCCCTTTGGTGGAATCCACGTCTTCATCGGCAAGATTGGCGAACCGGGCCCTGAGCCGGACACCTGCATCGTCATCATCGAGACGGCTCAGCGTGCATGACCCGCCCGGGTTCACCCTGCTGTGGAGCACACCTTTGTTGGTTTCATCCATGGGGCGAAATTTGAGGAAGGATCTGTGTCTGGTGGTGAGACAACCATCTACTTTGATGGTGAATCGTCCACGGGCGAGACCAATTCAATGTATCAAGTGCAAGACGGCCGGCTTGAGGGTTATTCCGATGGTGACAGTATTCCGGACCCCTATGAGCCGCCGAATAGGGTCGCGATCTTCATGGCCGGTAAACAGCCAGCGCTCGGCTCAACGACCGCCATGGCTATGACCTCCAGCTCAATTGCTGCGGCGACGGCTGGTGCTAGCGACTCTGCGCGCCCGCCGGCTCAGGTTCTAACGGAGTTATTGGAGGCCTTGACGGGGGTAGAAGTGACCCCGGAGACTCAGGAACAACATAAGGTGGATGTTGCGAGGTTACGAGATGAGATAGCTCAAGCCAAGGAATAGTTGGCAGCTGAGAATGCTAGGATGGCCACGGAGCGAGCTGCTTTGGACGCCCAAGCACAACGGATTCAGGTAGACTCCTTTCGGCTCACCTTGGATCAAAACGCTTCAATTGAAATCATGAGAAGGAGACACCAGAGTCGCTTACCTCTAGAGTATGATGCGAGAAACCTTTTCAACACACCAGGGGCAGGGACCAGTAACCCGCCCATGGTGAACCGGGCGGTTGAGGCGCCCGTGACTGGAGCACCAGTTCAGCCACGCACTGTGGATCCACCTCGTTTTGATAAGACCTCGCCTCAGCATGTACCGACACCACCGGGTCATTATTCTAACCCTTTGGATAATATGATCGCTGTGGCATCACGATTGGCGGCTCTTCAAGTTGAAGGCGAGTCTCCAGCTGCGATAGAGATGCGGAGAGCCAGAGAACTTCTTCAAACGGCCATGGCTCAATAGGCGGCTTATTCGTATAGCCGTGAGCAGATTCACTCAACCCCTCGTCCAAGATGGAGTTATAGCAGGCACATTGACTCGCGGACAGTTTCAAGTAGTGAACAGCGTCGTAACCAGCCTCGTGGGCATGACCCGGCGTGCGGTGGTGTTGATTCTCAGACTTTGGTGGATCAGGGTAGGGCGCGTCGGGAGGCAGAGCTGCCGGCTTAGCTAGCGGCTCAACAGCAATCTCCGATTTATCCTTCAACATCTGTGGAGGCAGGGGTGACATCTAGAACATTGGGTGTGACATGTTTAGCGTTGGCTCTGCGCAACGAGCGTTTGCCTAAGGATTTCAAGGGCCCTTGTAAGGTGCCTATTTACACGGCAGATCAGCCCCCTGAGGCTTGGATTGAAAGCTATGAGATGGCTATGGAGATGCTGGATGTCAGTGATGCTACATGTGCTAAGTATTTCACCATGATGTTGGATGGGACAACTCGTACTTGGTTGAAAGGGCTTCCCGCTAACTCGATAAGATCATGGACAAAATTGAAAGCTCGGTTCATCCAAAATTCTAAAGACACGTGCAAGCAGCCCCTGTCAATCTTGGACTTGGATTCCTGTGTCCAAGGTGAGGGCAAGTCAGCAACCAATTGGGTGCGCCGGATCTCAGCTGTTATACACTCATCGGATATTATCAATGCCGGTTCAGCAGTCCTGATGTTGGAGAAGAATTGACGTTTCCTCCCCCTTAAGCAGAAACTGGGGCGGCTTAAGCGCCACTGCAATGACATGGGGGAGCTCATGGCGGCTCTCGTCAAATATGCCGATTCTGATAGTACCAAGGACCCCGACTCCGATAAAGAAAAGGTGGGTAAGGGAAAGAAGAACGGCAGTGTGAAGGGATAGCAACATAACACGGCGGATCATGGTGGCAATGGTAAGCGCAAAGCGGAGTACAGTTTAGACTTTGTGGCTAGTGCCAATACGCAAAATAATAATCAGCGTCGCAAGGGAAAGCCGCCACGGTTTGGAGGGCTAAAGTTTAACCTTGAAGCGATGATGAACCAGCCTTGCCCAAAGCATGGCATGCAAGAGAAGCCGGCGAATCACCCATGGAAGGATTGTTTCATTATGAGGGAGTACAGAAATTCCAATTTTTTCCAGAATAATCATGGCCCGAATGGCGGCTCAGGATCCGGCTCTCACAGGCCTGGTTTTGGCGGTGGCGGTTCAAGTTCTGGCTTCCAGTGCCAAGGCAATCAAGGTGGTTTTAATCAACAGTCTGGTCAGGGGAATCATCAGCAGCAGTCTGGTTATTAGAGTAATTTGATGCATTTGAATAGTGGACAGTACCATGTGTTCACTACAAGTTTATGTAAACGAGACTAGAAGATTCACAAAAGGGTGGTGAACGCAGTTGAGGTGGTGATTCCCCGTTACTTACGATGGTCTGAACATCCTATCCTTTGGAGCCATGAGGATCACCCGCCCCGAGTTGACAATCCGGGTCACTTAGCTTTGGTGGTTGCGCCTCAGGTTGGAGGTTACAAGTTCACTAAGGTGCTCATGGATGGAGTCAGCAGCATCAATATCCTTTACTACGAAACTTTTCATCGTATGAGTTTGACTGACAAAGATCTTAAGCCGCCTAACACTATTTTTCATGGTGTGGTGCCTAGTAAGTCGGCATATCCGGTGGGCAAGATAGCCTTGGAAGTGGCTTTTGGTGATGATCACGATTCGAGAGCTGAGAAATTAACCTTTGAGGTGGTTAAGATCAAGAACCCTTATCACGCTTTGTTTGGGCGACCGGCTTATGCTAAGCTCATGAAGAGTCCCTGTTATGTTTATCTGCAGCCCAATATGTCGGGTTATAAGGGTACCATCATGGTACAGGAGAACTGGAAGGTAGCTTTGGAATGTGAAGAGGGCGATGTTGCCTATGCTGAGTCTGTTTGTGCAGTAGAAGAGCTGAAGTTTTACAAAGATAATGTTGACCCGGCGGATATGACACCGTTGAAGAAGCCAATTGTCGGCGTTCTGGGAACGTGGGTCCCCAGACTTGCCTGCCTGCGGCCCATGGCGTGGCTGAGCTAGCAGGTCTGTACGGCCCATCTTCATCGATGAGCTATTCAAGACCCTCGCGAGGCGGATGATACAAGACCTCCTGAGGAGCGGCCTCGCCGGGCAGGCTCACGAGGGGCAGAGAGATCAAGGCAAGGCAAACCTCGCGAGGTCCTCGTGATGTGAGTCATGACGATCGAGACTAGGCAGGCACCAGGCGGGCGCCAGCGCATGCAGCGTCCTTGCTTCCTCTTTTGGTGCCAAGGGGGAAAGCGTAGGCGCGGAGTACCGAGGCATCAAGCAAAGGTTTCCATATCGGTGCAACGAGACCAAGACCGGCAGGACGACAAGACGGAGGTCACCATGGAGCCCAAGATGGCGTCACCACCAGAGCCTTTTGCAGGCGAAGACTACTTTTGTCTGGATAAGCTATACTAGCTATCCCCTTTCAAATTGGCCGTTTTTGGCTCCCTTCCCGCTCAATATTAAGGGAGAGGACCAGGGCCTATATAAGTAGAACTGGCTACCACAGTAGAGAGGGGAGAGAAAAGAAGGACGACGGGGGGAGAACTCATTCAGATGCATCTCACCCACACAAGTTCGCCAAGCACAAGAACACCTCAACCTCAGGAGGCCGTTCTTCCCCTTGTACTGTTCATCATCAGCCCAAGAGGCAATCCACCACCACCGCACTGGAGTAGGGTATTACACCACAACGGTGGCCCGAACCAGTATAAATCTTGTGTCTTTGTCTTGTGACTTCGTCGAGTTCATCCGCGAGATCTTAGCGAGCTAGGGCGTGGATAGATAGGGAGAAAACCTTCACGCGCACCCCAGTGTTCGAATATCGAGGGTTTTGCCGGAACCAGTGATCCGACATTTGGCGCGCCAGGTAGGGGTGCGCTGGAGTCTCTTCCCCGCCAATCAACCCGCCGACGCTCCGCGGCCCCGATGTCCGGCGATCCAAGGGCCGACTCCGACCACTGGGCAGCCTGGCCAGCCCGGGCGGCGCCACCTTCCCTTGAAGACCTCAACCCCGCGCTCCAGGCAGCGCGAGCGCCGCCTGACACTATGGGGCGCGGGCGGCGTGGCTAGGCGTCATCCACCCTCACTCCATGACAAGCGCGACCCACTGCACGGGCCGCAAGCCATGTCGAAGCAACGATACCACACAACCGGCGGGAGCAGGCGAACATGCGGGCCGCGCTCACGGTGGCGCGGGAGTTGCTACGGTGCCGACTGATGGAGAGCGGTCGCGATGCACTGCTGGAACGTGTCGCTGAGCTGCTAGATGCGGCGGCATCAAGAGCGCCTCCTTTCTGCTATCTGCTCTCTTCCCGGGCTGCTAGTGGACCTCACGACGGGCCTCGCCGCAACCACGCACCCTCGGGTGCACCTGGGTGCTTCATCGACGCCAGGACGGCCGGCGGCGCCGGTGGCCCTGTTGCCCCCACGCCGCCTCTGATGAGCATGGGCATGACCGTTGCCCCCCATGGCCCCAGTGAGGCGTCGCGCTATCATCCTCAGGACGCCGCGCTGGGCCGAGTGATGTGGAGCGTGGGACACTACGGCGAGGTGTTTGGGGTGACAGCCCCGAAAGCCTATGTGCCCCGCATGATGGACCAGGGGTACACGCCGGACGACGACCCCGACTCGTTCCTCAGGCCAGGATGGGAGGAGGAGGAGTTAGGAACTGAGGCCTTCCAGGAGCCGCCAGAAAGCCCCGTCGGCCGCTCCGTCGATGACAGCTACAGGGTACCATTAATCCCTCAGGGGCAAGATTACGCTAACCATGAGTCACAGATGAACCAGTTCATGGCGCCAAACGATGGTTCGGGCAAGGCAATGCCCGCCCCGACAGGAGAGACCCGCTAGGGGCTGTGTGGACGGGGCTAGGAGAAAGGCCCCTCCTCGTGTCGCATAGAGCAAGGCAACGCCCGGAGGTAGGCCCTCTGCCGGGGTGGCGACGGTGACCTTTCCCCGGCAGAGGACCCGTAGTCGCCGAGGGCGCCACTAGTGTCCCCTCTGCCCTTGTTGGGCCGTCTTGGTCTCTGGTCGTCCCAGCGGTGGTAGGGGGTGGCGCAAGGCGGGGCCCTCATCAAGTGATACGAAGTAAGGCTCACGCCTGTGAAGATCGCCGCCCGTGACACTCTCACATAATAATGAGTGGGGCTGTACACGCCCCGGAGCCTCAGGAGAGCCGCCCTCGGGCCTCGGGGGCTCCCTCCCACGCCCAGTGGTAGCACTTAGCTCCGCGCTGGTGAGAAGACGTCGAAGACTAGACTAGGCGCCGGACGCGGCCATTTGCTTTGGATCTCTTTTCTGTAACCCTGCTTTCTGGATTTGGATTTACGTTAAATTTGAATTTTATTTGATGCGCGCGGGGGGATGCCTTTTCTCATTCGAGCTATTTCTCACAGTCTCGTTCTTGCCTTTTTTGGAGTTTGCACCAGTCGCTCCCCCCTCGCGGGCCCCTCACGAGCCGGGCTGGGCATGAAGCACACGAGCCACGCACACGCCAAGCCGTGGTTGGCGCTTGCTTATCACGCGGCCCCCTCGGGCGTGTTGACGAACTCATCAGGAGCTCCTCAAAAACCCGCAATCTCTCGGGCCAGTTTTGGTCTCGTCCAAGCTAAGGTAAACCGCAACAACAACCTTGCCCCGGCATGCGTAAGCTCGTGAAGACGCGTACTCAATTTAGCATGGAAGGATAAAAGCTGCGATTGCTTACATGAGGGGCTCCCCCTCTCAAAATGCTCTTACAGTCTTCTAGGGCCACGCCCATGTTTTTACAGGGTAAACGATAGGGGAACAAAGAATCAACCGGATATGTCTCTTGACGCGTCTCCCATATCATCTTTTGATGCACCGCTGGCGTTGCTGTCGCCATCATTGGCATCACCTCCACCTTCACCGGCACCGGCGTCGCCGTCGTCAACCACGACGCCTTCATCTGCCATGACAACTACCCCGTCGTCGTCAGAAGCGAAGGCCCTGACCAGCGCATCCACATTGTCCTCAACCCATCGCGCCAGATCACCCCGGATGGCTTCCGGTACGGGAGCAATGGCGGCGTCAAAATCGAAGTTGGGGTCAATGTTCCTGAGGTGGCTAAAGACGCGGGAGAACGCGTTCCCGAGCAGACTGCGACTCCTTGATGACCCACAAGTATAGGGGATCTATCGTAGTCCTTTTGATAAGTAAGAGTGTCGAACCCAATGAGGAGCAGAAGGAAATGATAAGCGGTTTTCAACAAGGTATTCTCTGCAAGCACTGAAATTATCGGTAACAGATAGTTTTGTGATAAGGTAATTGGTAACGAGTAGCAAGTAATAAAAGTAAATAAGGTGCAGCAAGATGGCCCAATCCTTTTTGTAGCAAAGTACAAGCCTGGACAAACTCTTATATGAAGGAAAGCTCTCCCGAGGATACATGGGAATTATCGTCAAGCTAGTTTTCATCACGTTCATATGATTCGTGTTTGGTACTTTGATAATCTGATATGTGCGTGGACCGGTGCTTGGGTACTGCCCTTACTTGGACAAGCATCCCACTTATGATTAACCCCTATTGCAAGCATCCGCAACTACAACAGATGTATTAAGATAAACCTAACAATAGCATGAAACATATGGATCCAAATCAGCCCCTTACGAAGCAACGCATAAACTAGGGTTTAAGCTTCTGTCACTCTAGCAACCCATCATCTACTTATTACTTCCCAGTGCCTCCCTCTAGGCCCAAACAATGGTGAAGCATCATGTAGTCGACGTTCACATGACACCACTAGAGGGATGACAACATACATCTCATCAAAATATCGAACGAATACCAAATTCACATGACTACTAATAGCAAGACTTCTCCCATGTCCTCAGGAACAAACGTAACTACTCACAAAGCATATTCATGTTAATAATCAGAGGGGTATTAATATGCATAATGGATCTGAACATATGATCTTCCACCAAGTAAACCAACTAGCATCAACTACAAGGAGTAATCAACACTACTAGCAACCCGCAGGTACCAATCTGAGGTTTGGATACAAAGATTGGATACAAGAGATGAACTAGGGTTTGAGATGAGATGGTACTGGTGAAGATTTTGATGGAGATTGACCCCCTCCCGATGAGAGGATCGTTGGTGATGACAATGGTGATGATTTCCCCCTCCCAGAGGGAAGTTTCCCCGGCAGAACAGCTCCGCCAGAGCCCTAGATTGGTTCCGCCAAGGTTCCACCTCGTGGTGGCGGAGTCTCGTCCCAAAAGCTTGCTTATATTTTTTCCTCGATGAAAGACTCCATATAGCAGAAGATGGGCATCGGAAGGCCACCAGGGGGCCCACGAGGCAGGGGGGCGCCCCAGGGGGGTAGGGCGCACCCCCACCCTCGTGGCCAGGATGTGGCCCCCCTCTAGAACCTCTTGCGCTCAGTATTTTTTATATATTCTCGAAATAGCTTCCATGAAGTTTTAGGACTTTTGGAGCTGTCCAGAATAGGTCTCTAATATTTGCTCCTTTTCCAGCCCTGAATCCCAGCTGTCGGCATTCTCCCTCTTTATGTAAACCTTGTAAAATAAGAGAGAATAGGCATAAGTATTGTGACATAATGTGTAATAACAGCCCATAATGCAATAAATATCTCTATAAAAGCATGATGCAAAATGGATGTATCAACTCCCCCAAGCTTAGACCTCGCTTGTCCTCAACCGAAAGCCGAAATCGAAAAATATGTCCACATGTTTAGAGATAGAGGTGTCGATAAAAATAAAATACGGACATGAGGGCATCATGATCATTCTTAGAACAGCAACATATATATATATAGTCATATGATCTCTTATGCTAAAGTAACGATTCAATCACAATTTCAAGTATCAATCATAAACTTCATTGAGAACCAACAAACTCTAATTTCAGTCATTGAGGCAATTGCAATTTATCATAACATAGGAAAGAGTCAATATAAGAGCTTTTCAGCAAATCCACATACTCAACCATCTTTTAGTCTTTCACAATTGCTAACACTCACGCAATATTTATGCGTACGAAGTTTTAATCGGACACAGAGAAAGATAGGGCTTATAGTTTTGCCTCCCAACGTTTTACCTCAAGGGTAATGTCAACAATAATAGTTCATGAATACTCACATCCAATTAGCTATATATATCAGGATCTTTCCAACACATTGTGCTTGCCGTAGGATAAAATGTAAAAAGGAAAGGTGAAGATCACCATGCCTCTTATGTAAGGTACAAGATAAAAGTAAAAGATAGGCCCTTCACAGAGGGAAGCAGAGGTTGTCATGCGCTTTTATGGTTGGATGCACAAAATCTTAATGCAAAAGAACATCACTTTATATTGCCACTTGTGATATGGACCTTTATTATGCAGTCCGTCACTTTTATTTCTTCCATATCACAAGATCGTATAAAGCTTATTTTCTCCCACACTAATAAGTCATACATATTTAGAGAGCAATTTTTATTGCTTGCACCAATGACAACTTACTTGAAGGATCTTACTCAATCCATAGGTAGATATGGTGGACTCTCATGGAAAAACTAGGTTTAGGGATATTTGGAAGCACAAGTAGTATCTCTACTTGGTGCGAAGAAATTGGCTAGCATGAGAGGGAAAGGCAAGCTCAACATGTTGGATGATCCATGACAATATAATTTATCTCAGATCTAAGAAAATATAACCCATTACGTTGTCTTCCTTGTCCAACGTCAACTCTTAGCATGTCATACTTTAATGAGTGCTTACAATCATCAAAGATGTCCAAGATAGTATATTTATATGTGAACCTCCCTTTCTTTATTACTTCCTATTAATTGCAACGATGACCAAAACTATGTTTGTCAACTCTGAACAACTTTTATTCAACATACTCTTTATATGTGAAGTCATTACTCTCCATAAGATCCATATGATCTCTTTATTTCTTTTTTTCTCTTCTCTTTTATTCTATTCCCTCAAGATCATAGCAAAATAATCAAGCCCTTGACACAACACTAATCTTTATTATATATAGCTCACGGACTCGATTACATAGAGGGATCATAAAGCAAAACTCACAACTAGATCATACTAAAGCTTTATTCTACTAAATCAAGATATTATCAAAAGGATCGAACTAAGAAAAACAGTAAAGATAAAAGTGATGGTGATACGATACCGGGGCACTCCCCCAAGCTTGGCAGATGCCAAGGGGAGTGCCCATACCAGATACTCAGTTCTTCTTTGTTGCTGGAGAGGGTGGATGTAACGCCCCGAGACCGAAGTGCCAGATGTCTTCCAGTTATTCGCTGTTGTTGCCATGTGTTTTCTTGCGTGTAATGCATATTATCATGTCATCATGTGCATTGCATCATCATGTTCTCAAAACTTGCATCCATCCCGGCCTCCTCGTTCTCTCCGTTGTCTGTTCTGAGCCCAAACACTTGCACGCGCCCGCGGCTCGTCCGAAATATTATTTTATAAGTGGCCGGAAAAATGTTCTCGGAATGGGATGAAAGTTGGCGTGCGGTGTTGTTTTGTTGTCAGTAGACCGCCTGCCAAGTTTCATCGCATTCGGAGTCCGTTTGACGCCCCAACGGATAACTATAGCGGCACTATAGCCGGTCTAACGTCGGACGTTTTTGGTCTCCGTAAATAGTCGCCGGGCCTCCCTCTCTTCTCTTCTCTCAGCTCGAGACCGTCTACACAGTCTACCTCTCACCGCCAGGCCCTACCTAACCTCTCTCGTCAGTCCGCGGACCACCTCCCGCGCGCGTCCGAAATCTGTCCCGGACTCGACCCGGACAGTCATTACCGCTGTGTCCGGATCGTCCCCAAACGTCTACAAAACATCTCCGTTTTGTTTATTAGACTTCCTAACCTATTTTTATCAACCGCTCGATTTCGATCGAAGGATCCAGATTAGCCCCTAGCCAAACACCCATATGCTATAAATATATAGTCCAACCCTAAATTTGAGGAGAGATGTCCCATCCTCCTAGCCGCCGCCACCATTCCACCAAATCCCCATCGGGATCCACCCCGATCCACCTGCCCAACCAGCGCCGTCTCATTCCCTTCCTCGATTTCGCCACCAGATCCACTCCCCTGCCTTCTCGATCCAACCCCATCGACATCCTCTGCTCGATCCCCCTGCTCCCTGCCTTCTCCTCGTCGCGCTTGGGCCCGAGGCCCCAGCCAGCCGCGCCCCGCCTTTCTCTTCCACCTCGCGTTGCTGCTCCCTACGTCAGCGTCGCATGGATGCCGTCCCTCTGCACCTCGTCTTCAACTAGCCGCAGCCACCCGAGCTCGTCTTCTTGCGTCATGACCGCCGACCAAGCCCAGCAGCAGCTACTCGCGCGTCCCTGCTCCTCGACATCCTCTGCTAGCAGCCGCCTCCCCTCCCGGCTACCATGCGGCTCCAGCACCAAAGGAGAGCAGCTCCTTGAGCCTTCGATCCAGCGGGCACGTGCCGAGAGCCAACTCACCTTGTTCCTGTCCCGCTCGTCGGAAGGTCCAGCAGGCCATGCTTAGCTGACCCTCGCCTTGGTCCCCTCCTTCCTCTCGATTTCTCCTCTCTCTCTCTCTCAGTCTAGTGCCTGTACAGGAAGAACACGAGCTCCCTTCGTCGCGCCGTGGCGCCATTCGGCCGCTTCATCGCTGCCATGGGAACCAAGCTCCAAGTTCCTGCTTGCCGGCGCCAAGTCCGTCTACGAGAAGCAGTCGCCCGCATCCGGCCATGCTTCCGGCGAGGACCGGCCATCCCACGACCCAGATCCGCAGCGTGCCTGGTTCCACGCCCTCCATCCTTCGCCGCCGCACCGGAGTTCCCTGACGCTACTGCTCTGCTTTGCTTCTTCTAGAGCAGAGGAGGTCAGCGCCCGCAACCTCTGGCTCATCCGCTCGACCTCCGTGTGTTGACCTCCTGCGTAGACCGCGCGAAGCCCATCTCCAGGCGCCTATCTCCTGCACACGTGGGCCGCGGCCTGGCTAGCCGGCCCAGCCACTCACCAGCACCTCCCCAAGGCCCAGCGTCCCGGCCTGCCTCCCCCTCTCCATAGTTCCTGGCCAAGGCCCATGGTGAGAAACCCCCCAGTCCTCCTGTGCACTGTTGGCCCAGTCAGATGCGGCCCATGTTATCTTTTTTTCCTATGCTGCGATTTTAGCTATTATCCAGATTTTGCCAGTTTTACAGAAAAACCCTTCGTGCTTCATGCATACAATAACTTAACAACCATGCATCGGATTAAAATGTTTTATATATGAAACTTGCTTAGAATTTTGTCTAGTTTAATAATATGCAACTTTCATCTATGTTTAAAATGCGATTTGCTTAAATTTGCCCCTATGCCATGTTAAAATGCTTTAATTCATAACTAAAAAACCATAACTCGGATTTTAATAAACTTTATATGTAAAAGGGGTAGAATTTTGCCTAATTTAACATGGTGGCATAATCTTGCATGTTTAACAACACTAAAACATGGTTTAGGGAAGAACAATACCAAACCTTAAAATATGCACATGAGGAGTTTCCGGATTTGTTGTTTGTTGCTTCCGGCCTCATTTAAACTTGACTAGATAGGTATTTTTACTTTGCTTCACCCTCTTGCCATGCTAACAACATTTAATCTTGTTGGGTACATAAACGAGATCGAACTGAGTAACCTGAATGTGGTGTTCCGTCAATATGCATCCCGTTGCATATTGAGCTCCACTTAATTTGTAGGATTGCTTGTGCATTTTGCCATGCCATGCCTCTTTAAACCGGACATGCATCATACTTTATTGTGCATCATGTCATGATTATGTGATGATTGTTTACTATATTATGTGCTTCTTTCCGGTGTTGCTTCTTCGGGTTGGTTCCGATAACATCGTGTTGTGAGGACCCGTTCGACTACGTCCGTTTGTCTTCTTCATGGAATCGTTCTTCTTCCTTGCGGGATTTCAGGCAAGATGACCATACCCTCGAAATCACTTCTATATTTGCTTGCTAGTTGCTCGCTCTTTTGCTATGCCTATGCTACGATACCTACCACTTGCTTATCATGCCTCCCATATTGTTGAACCAAGCCTCTAGCCCACCTTGTCCTAGCAAACCGTTGTTTGGCTATGTTACCGCTTTGCTCAGCCCCTCTTATAGCGTTGTTAGTTGCAGGTGAAGATTAGATTTGGTTCCTTGTTGGAACATGGAGATGTTGTTCCTTGTTGGAACATGTTTACTTGTTGGGATAACACAATATATCTTATTTAATTAATGCATCTATATACTTGGTAAAGGGTGGAAGGCTCGGCCTTATGCCTGGTGTTTTGTTCCACTCTTGTCGCCCTAGTTTCCGTCATATCGGTGTTATGTTCCCGGATTTTGCGTTCCTTACGCGGTTGGGTAATAATGGGAACCCCTTGATAGTTCGCCTTGAATAGAACTCCTCCAGCTAGGCCCAACATTGGTTTTACCATTTGCCACCTAGCCTTTTTCTTTCCCTTGAGTCGGCCGGCTCAAGGGTCATCTTATTTTAACCCCCCGGGCCGATGCTTCTCTAAGTGTTGGTCCAACGGAGCGATGTCCGAGGCTACCAGGGGCAACTCTAGGCTGGCTTACCCGACGTCTGGCTCATCCGGTGTGCCCTTAGAACGAGATATGTGCAGCTCCTATCGGGATTTGTCTGCACATCTGGGTGGCTTTGCTGGTCTTATTTTACCATTGTCGAAATGTCTTGTAACCGGGATTCCGAGCCTGATCGGGTCTTCCCGCTAGAAGAAATATCCTTCGTTGACCATGAGAGCTTGTGATGGGCTAAGTTGGGACACCCCTACAGGGATTTGAACTTTCGAAAGCCGTGCCTGCGGTTATGGGTAGATGGGAATTTGTTAATGTCCGGTTGTAGAAAACCTGAAGCTGATCTTAATTAAAATACATCAACCGCGTGTGTAACCCTGATGGTCTTTTCTCGGCGGAGTCCAGGAAGTGAACACGGTGTTGGAGTAATGCTTGACGTAGGTTGTTCTAGGATCACTTCTTGATCATAGTTGTTCGACCGTGCTTTTTCCTTCTCTTCTCCCTCTCATTTGCATATGTTAGCCACCATATATGCTAGTCGCTTGCTGCAGCTCCACCTCATACCTTTTACCTTACCTATAAGCTTAAATAGTCTTGATCACGAGGGTGTGAGATTGCTGAGTCCCCGTGACTCACAGATACTTCCAAATCCAGTTTGCAGGTGCCGATGTTACCGAGCAGGTGATGCAACCAAGCTCAAGGAGGAGCTCGATGAAGATCTTCTCCTTTGTGTTGTTTCGTTCTAGTTGTTCAGTAGTGGAGCCCAGTCGGGACGATCGGGGATCTGTGTAGCATTTGGGGTAGTCTTCTCTTATTTTGGTTCCGAAGTCGGACCTTGATTGTATTTGGATGATGTATTGCTTTATTCATGTAATTGTGTGAAGTGGCGATTGTAAGCCAACTATGTATCTCTTTCCCTTATGTATTACATGTGTTGTGTGAAGATTACCTCACTTGCGACATTGCTTTCAATGCGGTTATGCCTCTAAGTCGTGCTTCGACACGTGGTAGATATAGCCGCATCGAGGGCGTTACAAGTTGGTACTCAGAGCCTTCCCCGACCTTAGGAGCCCCCACTGCTTGATCGAATTAGCGGATGAGTTGAGCCTAGAAAAATGTTTTGAGTCATTTAGGAATTATATATCGAAGAGTTTAGGAATTCTTTTACTCCCCAGTCCCTTCATCGCTCCGGTAAGGCATCCTGACGTAGAGTTTTGACTTTTCACTTCTCAAATTTCACTAAAAAAAATTTAGGATCACGCGGGTATCTTGGAATCGTTCCGATCGATTTGTGATGAGAACATTGTTCTTGGTGCCTCCTGTCATTTAGGGGTTGTGGCAGTGTCCCGGGGAGTTGAGCTCCGAGGTGTTGTCATCACAATTTTATCGTTGCAGTTCTGGAATACCCGAGTTTAGTTTCGCCGACATCGAAAATCTCTCTTATGCAGTTGTTGGTGAGATAACCTCGACGCCACCCAGTACTGGGGTGGGAGTTCGGGAGTATTGCCATAACTCATATAACGGATGCTTTTTGAAGGTTTCTTGGTTATGTGTTGAAGGATGGATACAGCTGGATGTAGGATTTGCTAGTTTTGGGTGAGATATTATGCTTCCCCTGTATCCCCAACACCTGATTGCATAACCGGAAAATTTCGGGAGTTTATAAGTGGGAATTCAAGTAGCTCTTAGGATATCCTTCCGACAGATGTATGATATGAAATTGGGGTTCGACATTTAGTGGTCCGCCTATTCAAGGTTGATTTTACAGTGGTCTCGTTGTGTCTTAAAGAGTCCTTGGCTATGCCGACTCGGGGACGCTTCGTATGTCCTGTGCACTGCCTTGTACATGATGGTGCTGTACGATCGAGCCCGTGTAGGCCCCACCACGAAAACTTCGGACGAAATCTCTATCATATGTTTTTTCCGGCTTATTCTGCAAGCCAATCCTTTGTTTTTGTTTGGAGTTGTGGTATTCGAGTTGCTTCAATGTCAAGTGTTGATTCCATACCTTCCCCAAATGGTGTTCTCATACTCCGATGTGAATACTAATCCTTCTTGATAATCGAGTTTGTCATGTCAGTCCTTTTTAACCGGTGTGCTTCTCTTCAAGTGGATCCGATCATTTTAACTTCCGCAATATCAATGATCAGTTCTTCTCAACGGTGTTTGTTTCATCCATCTCCAAGTTGCCTTTGTTTTTCCCTCCCTCCCACCCTTGTTTTTCTTCAAGGACTAAGATTTCTTATTCAAGTATCCTTTTATTGATGGGAAATCTCTCCATTCTTTTCCGTCAATGTTCTTATCCGTTGATTCTCAAAAGATGCTAATGAAGCTTCAAGTTCGTCTCTCATCACTTGTTTTCTTCTCCGGTGAATTCAAATCAAGCTTCGGTGTTGATCATATTCTTTTCCGTATTTCAATGTTTTCTCATGCCGTTGCACCTCATAATCATTCCCCGCTTGCTATTCAATTTTTCCAGAGTGCTCAAGATATCTCGAAGATTTGTGTTTTCCACTCTCCTTTCATTCAAGATCTTTCGAGGTTGTTATCTCATTCTAGTCATTTAATTCAACCGGTGAAACCTCTCTTTTAAATCATTTCAACGGTGTTTCTTTGAGCGGGCCCTAACCCACAGGTCTTTATCCAGGATCTTACCTGACTCGTCTTATTTTCCCGGAGGTATTCGCAATTTCTTTTCAAAGTTGGACGTAAGAATGATTTATCATCAGTCAAATGTCTTCTCCAAGATCTGTCAAAATCTTTTCATCGTTGGCTCAACCTTCCATTTTTCATCCCGGAGTATCTCAACAATTTAGTGGTGTTTCTCATCATGTGAACACCGAAGAAGATTTTTTCTCCCAATATTGTTCTTGTCTCTTCATGACTTGTCATTCTAGCTTGTAACCATCCTCTCATAGTTGTTTTGATTGTGAGAATTTTTTTTCATCTATCTGGAGCAATTCAAGATTCTTTTCAGTTTGTTTCTTCGGAGCCCATCATCTCAGAATTTATTCATTCTCAGCTTTCAGCTATGGTTCTCCAAATCATACTGGTGCATCGTTCAAGTGATCTCTAATCAGCTCGTAATCATTTCATTCTCATGTATCTAGATGGTCTCAAGTATCTTCAACCATTTTCTAATTCTTCCCGGTGTTTCCCTATCTTTTCTTCGTTCGTTTTTAATTCTTACGGTGGTTCATTCAAGATTTCTCTTCCTTCGTTTATCATATCAATTCATTCATTGTTTCAACCCTACCGGTGGTTCGTTGAAGACCTTCTCAAGTTTGCGCTATATCTATCTTAATCGTTTCCACGAGAATAAGTAGTATGCCAAATCCGTTGCTTGTCATCAATTAAATTGGTGAAGGTTAAGCATAATGTAATTCTTATTCTTGTTTCATCCATATGTTAATCTTTTCTTCCGGCGTTTGTTCACGATGATTCAATTCTTGGTTTCAAGTTCTCATCTTTCTTTTCCCGGAGTTCCAAGCTCTCTCAATTATCTCGTCGCGTAGCTCCATCTAAATCATTGCAAGGATTTCACCTTGTGTTTTCGACCTCTCTTTCCTTCTATTTGATCATTTCTTTTGTTACCAGAGTTATTCATGAAGGTTCTTTCATGATGGTTCATCAAGGATTTATATTCCTTCTCGAAGTTTTTCATCGAGATTCTTTTCTAAGGAGCTCAAGTTTTCTTCATCTTGCAATCTGGAGTGCAATTCTTTCACGCATATCTTTTGAGGTGGTGTTATGTCATTCTTGATAATTTTCCTTCGTGCTTCGTGTTTCACAAGTTATCAAGATGAGGTAGTTTAAATCCATTAATCTCTTCGTTGGAGTTGTCTTGTGTCATTATTTTCACCTAAAGCCTTCCCGAAGGATTGTTGCTATCTATGGTGCTTATAATGACCCAAGTTCTTAATTTATCCTCCCGGTGAAATGAGTATCTCGTCTGCTTGTACATATCAATCCAATCTTTTGTTTCCGTTAGTGGCAGAATTTCACCTCAGTTTTGAGATGTTTTCCTTAAGCCCACATCAAGCTTACTCTTTTCGTTGTTGGTTTTCAAACAACTCCGTTCGACCCTTCTCTTAAGGATGCCTTTTCTAGCTCTTTTGGGGCAGAAGCTCGCATTTTCTTCTCCATTCTTTTCTTTCAATTATCGGTCTTCTATTTTTTTTCTTCTTCCGGAGGCATTGTGATGTTGCTCTCTTCTACCCATCTTTTTGTTTTGTCAAGATCGTGATCTTTTCTTACTTATCCTTTTAACCGGAGTGTGTGCCCGCTGCTCAAGTTCTTTTCATCTTATAAAGTTTACTATCACTTTTCGACCGGAGTGCTGCCCGAATTTGTTCTTCCTTGTTCCTCTTCCCTACCAGAGTGCTTTCAACTTTGTTCTTCTTCGTTGCATTCTTCTTTCAACGGCTTAACCTTTTCAAGGTTCTTTGGTCTCACTTGTTTGTCAAAGGAGCAACTTAGTTTTTACCTCTTCTCTTTTTCTTCCATTTTCCCTCCGGTGCCATTCTAGATCTCGGGACGAGATCCTCTCGTAGTGGTGGAGTGTTGTAACGCCCCAAGACCGAAGTGCTAGATGTCTTCCAGTTATTCGCTGTTGTTGCCATGTCTTTGCTTGCGTGTAGTGCATCTTATCATGTCATCATGTGCATTGCATCATCATGTTTTCAAAACTTGCATCCGTCCCAACCTCCTCGTTCTCTCCGTTGTCCGTTCTGAGCCCAGACACTTGCACGCGCCCGTGGCTCGTCTGAAATATTTTTTATAAGTGGCCAGAAAAATGTTCTCGGAATGGGATGAAAGTTGGCGTGTGGTGTTGTTTTGTTTTCAGTAGACCGCCTGCCAAGTTTCATCGCATTCAGAGTCCGTTTGACGCCCCAACGGATAACTATAGCGGCATTATAGCCGGTCTAACGTCGGACGTTTTCGGTCTTCGGAAACAGTCGCCGGGCCTCCCTCTCTTCTCTTCTCTTAGCTCGAGACCGTCTGCACAGTCTACCTCTCACCGCCAGGCCCTACCTAACCTCTCTCGTCAGTCCGCGGACCTCCTCCCGCGCGCGTCCGAAATCTGTCCTGGACCCAACCCGGACAGTCGTTACCGCTGTGTCCGGATCGTCCCCAAACGTCTACAAAACATCTCCATTTTGTTTATTAGACTTCCTAACCTATTTTTCTCAACCACTCGATTTCGATCGAAGGATCCAGATTAGCCCCTAGCCAAACACCCATATGCTATAAATATATAGCCCAACCCTAAATTTTTGGAGAGATGTCCCATCCTCCCAGCCGCCGCCGCCATTCCACCAAATCCCCAGCGGGATCCATCCCGATCCACCTGCCCAACCAGCGCCGTCTCCTTCCCTTCCTCGGTTTCGCCACCAGACCCACTCCCCTGCCTTCTCGATCCAACCCCATCGACATCCTCTGCTCGATCCCCCTACTCCCTGCCTTCTCCTCGTCGCGCTTGGGCCCGAGGCCCCAGCCAGTCGCGCCCCGCCTTTCTCTTCCACCTCGCGTCGCCGCTCCTTGCGTCAGCCCCGCATGGATGTTGTCCCTCTGCACCTCGTCTTCAACCAGCCGCAGCCACCCGAGCTCGTCTTCTCGCGTCATGACCGCCGACCAAGCCCAGCGGCAGCTACTCGCGCGTCCCTGCTCCTCGACATCCTCTGCTAGCAGCCGCCTCCCCTCCTGGCTACCGTGCGGCTCCAGCACCAAAGGAGAGCAGCTCCTCGAGCCTTCGATCCAGCGGGCAGGTGCCGAGAGCCAACTCACCTCGTTCCTGTGCCGCTCGTCGGAAGGTCCAGCAGGCCATGCTCAGCTGACCCCCGCCTTGGTCCCCTCCTTCCTCTCGATTTCTCCTCTCTCTCTTAGTCTAGTGCCTGTACAGGAAGAACACGAGCTCCCTTCATCGCGCTGTGGCGCCTTTCCGCCGCTTCATCGCCGCCATGGGAACCAAAATCCAAGTACCTGCTCGCCCGTGCTAAGTCCATCTACGAGAAGCAGTCGCCCGCATCCGGCCATGCTTCCGGCGAGGACCGGCCATCCCACGACCCAGATCTGCAGCGCGCCTAGTTCCACGCCCTCCATCCTTCGCCGCCGCGCCGGAGTTCCCTGACGCCGCTGCTCTGCTTTGCTTCTTCTAGAGCAGAGGAGGTCAGTGCCCGCAACCTCTTCCTCATCCGCTCGACCTCTGCGCGTTTACCTCCAGCGTAGACCGCGCGAAGCCCATCTCCAGGCGCCTGTCTCCTGCGCACGTGGGCTGCGGCCTGGCCAGCCGGCCCAGCCACTCACCAACGCGTCCCCAAGGCCCAGCATCCCGGCCTACCTCCCCCTCTCCACAGTTCCGGGCCAAGGCCCATGGTGAGAAACCCCCCAGTCCTCCTGTGCACTGTTTTCCCAGTCAGATGCGGCCCGTGTTATCTTTGTTTTCCTATGCTGCGATTTTAGCTATTATCTAGATTTTGCTAGTTTTACAGAAAACCCCTTGCGCTTCATGCATATAATAACTTAACAACCATAAATCGGATTAAAATGTTTTATATATGAAACTTGCTTAGAATTTTGTCTAGTTTAATAATATGCAACTTTCATCTATGTTTAAAATGTTTAAAATGCGGTTTGATTAAATTTGCCCCTATGCCATGTTAAAATGCTTTAATTCATAACTAAATAACTGTAACTCGGATTTTAATAAACTTTGTATGTAAAAGGGGTAGAATTTTGCCTACTTTAACATGGTGGCATCATCTTGCATGTTTAACAACTCTAAAATATGGTTTAGGGCAAAAGAGTACCAAACCTTAAAATATGCACATGAGGAGTTTCCGGATTTGTTGTTTGTTGCTTCCGGTCTCATTTAAACTTGACTAGATAGGTAGTTTTACTTTGCTTCATCCTCTTGCCATGCTAACAACATTTAATCTTGTTGGGTACATAAACGAGATCCAACTAAGTAACCCAAATGTGGTGTTCCGTCAATATGCACCCCGTTGCAGATTGTGCTCCACTTAATTTGTAGGATTGGTTGTG
Organism: Triticum monococcum; assembly: GCA_034509565.1. Classification (NCBI taxonomy): domain Eukaryota; kingdom Viridiplantae; phylum Streptophyta; class Magnoliopsida; order Poales; family Poaceae; genus Triticum; species Triticum monococcum. Next base: position 349,813,077 of record CM067845.1, read on the forward strand.
CATTTTGCCATGCCATGCCTCTTTAAACCGGACATGCATCATACTTGATTGTGCATCATGTCATGATTATGTGATGGTTGTTTACTATATTGTGTGCTTCTTTCCGGTGTTGCTTCTTCGGGTTGGTTCTGATAACGTCGTGTTGTGAGGACCCATTCGACTACGTCCGTTTGTCTTCTTCATGGACTCGTTCTTCTTCCTTGTGGGATTTCAGGCAAGATGACCATACCCTCAAAATCACTTCTATCTTTGCTTGCTAGTTTCTCGCTCTTTTGCTATGCCTATGCTATGATACCTACCACTTGCTTATCATGCCTCCCATATTGTTGAACCAAGCCTCTAACCCACCTTGTCCTAGCAAACCGTTGTTTGGCAATGTTACCGCTTTGCTCAGCCCCTCTTATTGCGTTGTTAGTTGCAGGTGAAGATTGAAGTTTGTTCCTTGTTGGAACATGGAGATGTTGTTCCTTGTTGGGATAACACAATATATCTTATTTAATTAACGCATCCATATACTTGGTAAAGGGTGGAAGGCTCGGCCTTATGCCTGGTGTTTTGTTCCACTCTTGCTGCCCTAGTTTCCGTCATATCGGTGTTATGTTCCCGGATTTTGCGTTCCTTACGCGGTTGGGTAATAATGGGAACCCCTTGACAGTTTGCCTTGAATAAAACTCCTCCAACAAGGCCCAACATTGGTTTTACCATTTGCCACCTAGCCTTTTTCTTTCCCTTGAGTCGGCCGGCTCAAGGGTCATCTTATTTTAACCCCCCCAGGCCAGTGCTTCTCTAAGTGTTGGTCCAACTGAGTGATGTCCGAGGCTACCAGGGGCAACTCTAGGCTGGCTTACCCGACGTCTAGCTCATCCGGTGTGCCCTGAGAACGAGATATGTTCAGCTCCTATCGGGATTTGTCGGCACATCTGGGTGGCTTTCCTGGTCTTGTTTTACCATTGTCGAAATGTCTTGTAACCAGGATTCCGAGTCTGATCGGGTCTTCCCGCTAGAAGGAATATCCTTCATTGATCGTGAGATCTTGTGATGGGCTAAGTTGGGACACCCCTGCAGGGATTTGAACTTTCGAAAGCCGTGCCCGCGGTTATGGGAAGATGAGAATTTGTTAATGTTCGGTTGTAGAAAACCTGAAGCTGATCTTAATTAAAATACATCAACCGCGTGTGTAACCGTGATGGTCTTTTCTCGGCGGAGTCCGGGAAGTGAACACGGTGTTGGAGTAAGGCTTGACGTAGGTTGTTCTAGGATCACTTCTTGATCATAGTTATTCGACCGTGCTTTTGCCTTCTCTTCTCGCTCTCATTTGCGTATGTTAGCCACCATATATGCTAGTCGCTTGCTGCAGCTCCACCTCATACCTTTTACCTTACCTATAAGCTAAAATAGTCTTGATCGCGAGGGTGTGAGAATGCTGAGTCCCCGTGACTCACAGATACTTCCAAAACCAGTTTGCAGGTGCCGATGTTCCCGAGAAGGTGACGCAACCAAGCTCAAGGAGGAGCTTGATGAAGATCTTGTCCTTTGTGTTGTTTCGTTCTAGTTGATCAATAGTGGAGCCCAGTCAGGACGATCGGGGATCTGTGTAGCATTTGGGGTAGTCTTCTCTTATTTTTGTTTCGAAGTCGGACCTTGATTGTATTTGGATGATGTATTGATTTATTCATGTAATTGTGTGTAGTGGCGATTGTAAGCCAACTATGTATCTCATTCCCTTATGTATTACATGGGTTGTGTGAAGATTACCTCACTTGCGACATTGCTTTCAATTCGGTTATGCCTCTAAGTCGTGCTTCGACACGTGGGAGATATAGCTGCATCGAGGGCGTTACAAGTTGGTAATCAGAGCCTTCCCCGACCTTAGGAGCCCCCACTGCTTGATCGAATTAGCGGATGAGTTGAGCCTAGAAAAATGTTTTGAGTCATTTAGGAATTATGTATCGAAGATTTTAGGAATTCTTTTACTCCCCAGTCCCTTCATCGCTCCGGTAAGGCATCCTGACGTAGAGTTTTGACTTTTCTCTTCTCAAATTTCACTAAAAAAAATTTAGGATCACGCGGGTATCTTGGAATCGTTCCGATCGATTTGTGACGAGAACATTGTTCTTGGTGCCTCCTTTCATTTAGGGGTTGTGGCAGTGTCCCGGGGAGTTGAGCTCCGAGGTGTTGTCCTCACAATTTTATCGTTGCAGTTCTGGAATACTCGAGTTTAGTTTCGCCGACATCAAAAATCTCTCTTATGTAGTTGTTGGTGAGATAACCTCGATGCCACCTAGTACTGGGGCGGGAGTTTGGGAGTATTGCCATAACTCGTATAACGGATGCTTTTTGAAGCTTGAGGTAGATAATTTTCGAAGGTTTCTTGGTTATGTGTTGAAGGATGGATACAGCTGGATGTAGGATTTGCTAGTTTTGGGTGAGATATTATGCTTCCCCTGTATCCCCAACACCTGATTGCATAACCGGAAAATTTCGGGAGTTTATAAGTGGGAATTCAAGTAGCTCTTAGGATATCCTTCCGACAGATGTATGATATGAAATTGGGGTTCGACGTCTAGTGGTCCGCCTATTCACGGTTGATTTTATAGTGGTCTGGCTGTGTTTTAAAGAGTCCTTGGCTATGCCGACTCGGGGATGCTTCGTATGTCATGTGCACTGCCTTGTACATGATGGTGTTGTACGATCGAGCCCGTGTAGGCCCCACCACGAAAACTTCGGACGAGATCTCTATCATATGTTTGTTCCGGCTTATTCTGCAAGCCAATCCTTTGTTTTTGTTTGGAGTTGTGGTATTCGAGTTGCTTCAATGTCAAGTGTTGATTCCATACCTTCCCCAAATGGCGTTCTCATACTCTAATGTGAATACTAATCCTTCTTGATAATCGAGTTTGTCATGTCAATCCTTTTTAACCGGTGTGCTTCTCTTCAAGTGGATCCGATCATTTCAACTTCCGCAATATCAATGATCAGTTCTTCTCAATGGTGTTTGTTTCATCCATCTCCAAGTTTCCTTTGTTTTTCCCTCCCTCCCACCCTTATTTTTCTTCAAGGACTAAGATTTCTTATTCAAGTATCCTTTTATTGAAGGGAAATCTCTCCATTCTTTTCCGTCAATGTTCTTATCCGTTGATTCTCAGAATATGCTAACGAAGCTTCAAGTTCGTCTCTCATCACTCGTTTTCTTCTCCGGTGGATTCGAATCAAGCTTTGGTGTTGATCATATTCTTGTCCGTATTTCAATGTTTTCTCATGCCGTTGCACCTCATAATAATTCCCCGCTTGCTATTCAATTTTTCCGGAGTGCTCAAGATATCTCGAAGATTTGTGTTTTCCACTCTGCTTTCATTCAAGATCTTTCAAGGTTGTTATCTCATTCTAGTCATTTAATTCAACCGGTGAAACCTCTCTTTTAAATCATTTCAATGTTGTTTCTTTGAGTGGGCCCGAACCCATAGGTCTTTTTCCAGGATCTTATCTGACTCTTCTTATTTTCCCGGAGGTATTCGCAATTTCTTTTCAAAGTTGGACGTAAGAATGATTTATCATCAGTCAAATGTCTTCTCCAAGATCTGTCAAAATCTTTTCATCGTTGGCTCAACCTTCCATTTTTCATCCCAGAGTATCTCAACAATTTAGTGGTGTTTCTCATCATGTGAAGACCGAAGAAGATTTTTTCTAACAATCTTGTTCTTGTCTCTTCAGGACTCGTCATTCTAGCTTGTTGCCATCCTCTCATAGTTGTTTTGATTGTGAGAATTTTTTTTCATCTATCTGGAGCAATTCAAGATTCTTTTCAATTTGTTTTTCCGGAGCCCATCATCTCAGAATTTATTCATTCTCAGCTTTCAGCTATGGTTCTCCAAATCTTACCGGTGCTTCGTTCAAGTGATCTCTAATCAGCTCGTAATCCTTTCGTTCTCATGTATCTAGATGGTCTCAAGTATCTTTGATCATTTTCTAATTCTTCCCAGTGTTTCCTTATCTTTTCTTCGTTCGTTTTTAATTCTTACGGTGGTTCATTCAAGATTTCTCTTCCTTCGTTTATCATATCAATTCATTCATTGTTTCAACCCTACCGGTGGTTCGTTGAAGACCTTCTCAAGTTTGCGCTATATCTATCTTAATCGTTTCCACGAGAATAAGTAGTATGCCAAATCCGTTGCTTGTCATCAATTAAATTGGTGAAGGTTAAGCATAATGTAATTCTTATTCTTGTTTCATCCATATGTTAATCTTTTCTTCCGAAGTTTGTTCACGATGATTCAGTTCTTGGTTTCAAGTGCTCATCTTTCTTTTCCCGGAGTTCCAAGCTCTCTCAATTATCTCGTCGCGTAGCTCCATCTAAATCATTGCAAGGATTTCAACTTGTGTTTTCGACCTCTCTTTCCTTCCGTTTGATCATTTCTTTTGTTACTGGAGTTATACATGATGGTTCATCAAGGATTTATATTCCTTCTCGAAGTTTTTCATCGAGATTATTTTCTAAGGAGCTCAAGTTTTCTTCATCTTGATATCTGGAGTGCAATTCTTTCACGCATATCTTTTGAGGTGGAGTTATGTCTTTCTTGATAAGTTCCCTTCGTGCTTCGTGTTTCATAAGTTATCAAGATGAGGTAGTTTAAATCCATTAATCTCTTTGTTGGAGTTGTTTTGTGTCATTATTTTCACCTAAAGCCTTCCCGAAGGTTTGTTGCTATCTATGGTGCTTATAATGACCCAAGTTCTTAATTTATCCTCCCGGTGAAATGAGTATCTCGTCTCCTTGTTCATATCAATCCAGTCTTTTGTTTCCGTTAGTGGCAGAATTTCACCTCAGTTTTGAGATGATTTCCTTAAGCCCAAATCAAGCTTACTCTTTTCGTTGTTGGTTTTCAAACAACTCCGTTCGACCCTTCTCCTAAGGATGCCTTTTCTAGCTCTTTTGGGGCAGAAGCTCGCATTTTCTTCTCCATTCTTTTCTTTCAATTATCGGTCTTCTATTTTTTTCTTCTTCCGGAGGCATTGTGATGTTGCTCTCTTCTACCCATATTTTTGTTTTGTCAAGATCGTGATCTTTTCTTACTTATCCTTTTAACCGGAGTGTGTGCCCGCTGCTCAAGTTCTTTTCATCTTATAAAGTTTACTATCACTTTTCGACCGGAGTGCTGCCCGAATTTGTTCTTCCTTGTTCCTCTTCCCTATCGGAGTGCTTTCAACTTTGTTCTTCTTTGTTGCATTCATCTTTCAATGGCTTAACCTTTTCAAGGTTCTTTGGTCTCACTCGTTTGTCAAAGGAGCAACTTAGTTTTTACCTCTTCTCTTTTTCTTCCGTTTTCCCTCCGGTGCCATTCTAGATCTCGGGACGAGATCCTCTCGTAGTGGTGGAGTGTTGTAACACCCCGAGACCGAAGTGCTAGATGTCTTCTAGTTATTCGTTGTTGTTGCCATGTCTTTGCTTGCGTGTAATGCATCTTATCATGTCATCATGTGCATTGCATCATCATGTTTTCAAAACTTGCATCCGTCCCGGCCTCCTCGTTCTCTCTGTTGTCCGTTCTAAGCCCAGACACTTGCACGCGCCCGCGGCTCGTCTGAAATATTATTTTATAAGTGGTCAGAAAAATGTTCTCGGAATGGGATGAAAGTTGGCGTGCGGTGTTGTTTTGTTGTCAGTAGACCGCCTGCCAAGTTTCATCGCATTCGGAGTCCGTTTGATGCCCCAACGGATAACTATAGCGGCATTATAGCCGGTCTAATGTCGGACGTTTTCGGTCTCCGGAAACAGTCGCCGGGCCTCCCTCTCTTTTCTTCTCTCAGCTCGAGACCGTCTGCACAGTCTACCTCTCACTGCCAGGCCCAACCTAACCTCTCTCGTCAGTCCGCGGACCTCCTCCCGTGCGCGTCCGAAATCTGTCCCGGACCCGACCCGGACAGTCGTTACCGCTGTGTCCAGATCGTCCCCAAACGTCTACAAAACATCTCCGTTTTGTTTATTAGACTTCCTAACCTATTTTTCTCAACCACTCGATTTCGATCGAAGGATCCAGATTAGCCCCTAGCCAAACACCCATATGCTATAAATATATAGTCCAACCCTAAATTTTTGGAGAGATGTCCCATCCTCCCAGCCGCCGCCATTCCACCAAATCCCCATCGGGATCCACCCCGATCCACCTGCCCAACCAGCGCCGTCTCCTTCCCTTCCTCGATTTCGCCACCAGACCCACTCCCCTGCCTTCTCGATCCAACCCCACCGACCTCCTCTGCTCGATCCCCCTGCTCCCTGCCTTCTCCTCGTCGCGCTTGGGCCCGAGGCCCCAGCCAGCCGCGCCCCGCCTTTCTCTTCCACCTCGCGTCGCCGCTCCCTGCGTCAGCCCCGCATGGCCGTTGTCCCTCTGCACCTCGTCTTCAACCAGCCGCAGCCACCCGAGCTCGTCTTCTCGCGTCATGACCGTCGACCAAGCCCAGCAGCATCTACTCGCGCGTCCCTGCTCCTCGACATCCTCTGCTAGCAGCCGCCTCCCCTTTCGGCTACTGTGCGGCTCCAACACCAAAGGAGAGCAGTTTCTCAAGCCTTCGATCCAGCGGGCAGGTGCCGAGAGCCAACTCACCTCGTTCCTGTGCCGCTCGTCGGAAGGTCCAGCAGGCGATGCTCATCTGACCCTCCCCTTGGTCCCCTCCTTCCTCTCGATTTCTCCTCTCTCTCTCAGTCTAGTGCCTGTACAGGAAGAAAACGAGCTCCCTTCATCGCGCCGTGGCACCTTTCCGTTGCTTCATCGCCGCCATGGGAACCAAAATCCAAGTTCCTGCTCGCCCGCGCCAAGTCCATCTATGAGAAGCAGTTGCCTGCATACGGCCATGCTTCCGGCGAGGACCGGCCATCCCATGACCCAGATCTGCAGCGCGCCCGGTTCCACGCCCTCCATCCTTTACCACCGCGCCAGAGTTCCCTGGCGCCGCTGCTCTGCTTTGCTTCTTCTAGAGCAGAGGAGGTCAGTGTCGGATTTCGGGTTCCGGCAGACCCTTAAGGTTCGAACACTGGGGTGCGCGCGGAGATTACGCCTTCAACCCCTCCGTCTCACAAGGATCTAAGCTACTGAAAGAAATGCACGAAAGACACGAGATTTATACTCGTTCGGGCCACCATTGTGGTGTAATACCCTACTCCAGTGTGTGGTTTGTGGATTGCCTCTTGGGGCTGGTGAGGAGGAACACTACAAGGAAGAACAGCCTCGCGAGGGTCTGTTCTTGGCTGGTGGATGAACTGCAAAGGGGAGCGCAGCTATCCTTCTCTCTCTTTCCCTCTCTCTCTCTCTGATGGTCTCGAGCCCAATGAACCAACCTTCTTCCCCTGATGGTGTGAGTGGCTAGTCCTATTTATAGAGGCCCTGGTCCTCTTCCCAAATATTGAGCGGGAAGGGATCCAACAATGGCGGGCTAATTTGAAGGGGGACAGCTAGTACATCTATCCTGTCAAAAGAAGTCTTCGCCTGCCAATGCTCTGGTGATGACGCCGTGCTGGGCTCCATGGTGACCTCCGTATCGTAGTCCGCTCAGTCCTGGTCTTGTTGCACCGAAGTGGCAACCTTTGCCTGATGCCTCGGTACCCCGCGGCTGCGCCTGTCCCCTTTGCACCGAAGAGGAAAGAAGGACGCTGTGCGTGCTGGCACCCGCCTGGTGCCTCCAGTCGTCATGGCTCACGTCATGGGCACCTCGCGAGGTACCCCACCTCGATGTCTCCGTCTCCTCATGAGCCTGCCTGACGAGGCTTAGCCTGAGGAAGTGTCGTGTCGTCCGCCTCGCGAGGCTTGGCCCCTCGCGAGCGTCTTGAGTCTTCCGCTGATGAAGATGGGCCGTGTTGGGCCCCCACTTGAGCCACGCCACAGGCCGCAGGCAGGCACGTCTGGGGACCCCCGTTCCTAGAACGCCGACAGTAGCCCCCGGGCCCAAGGCGCGCCTGGACTTGGCCGTGCCGAGAGGCGAAAGGGTACGGGCGAAGCGCCGCGGGCCCTAACAGCCTGCGGCCTTGGGCGCCGCGTGGCGGTTGATTAGACGTGGTGTCTCCACTTCCCATGACGCCTTGGTGATCGTGCGAGTTGGACGATTCCCTGCATGCAGATCGTGTTATGATTAGCTGCGATCGTGGAGGCCGGGGGTTGGCCCTCGCCGGCTATAAGTACGGCACCGCGCGTGCCCTTCCAGTTCGTCACTCCTTGCTTTCTCCTTCGCCTCTGCTCTTGCTCCGTCTTGTCGCAATGGCTCCCATTCGCCGGTTCTCCGCGGTGGAGAAGGGGAAGGCTCCTCGAGAGGATCCGGACCGCCTCCCACCGAAGAAGCGGCTCGCCTTGTGCAGACGTGGTGAAGAAGATCATCAGGCGGCGGCGAGGCCCTGGGGCGAGCGGGCTCCGCCGGGGTTCCCGCTCCCCTTGTACGCCTGCATCGAGGGCCCCAGAGGTGTTGACGCTGATCCCCGCGGCCAGCGCCATCGCCGGTGTCGTCGGGTCACGAAGGCGAGGGTGGTTCCTCCCGGAGTCCATGCCGAGGGCTCCTCCTAGGAGGGCGTGCTCCACCTCGCCATTCCTCTTCAGTCCTGGATCCGCCTTCCTTCCTTCTTCACCTCCATCGTTCCGCCAGGGGGCCCCTGGAGCTCTGGCTGCAGCACGCCGACTGCAGCGCGCTCGCGACCGAGGCGGAGATCGTGGTCGCCGCCCCGGGCGAGGTCTTCATGTCCCGCGGCTGGAGGGAGATCGCCCGGGTCTACAGGGAGAGGGGCGTCTTCACGGTCCACTTGGAGCACGATGGCGCGGGGGTGATGTTCTTCAAGGTCTTCGACGCGCTCGGTCGCCGGGTGGAGTGCTGCCACGGGAGAGGTAGCCAGGACCTTGCCCTCGCGAGGGCCAGGCCCGTCGACCGCCCCCTTGGCAGAGGTGCCGAAGGGTCCAGCGACTCCGGCGGAGGCTTCGTGATGCCGGAGACGAGCGACGACAGCTATGAGCCCCTGAGCCGGTGTCGTTCCCGGAGCAGGGCGGGCCCGTCAGGTCGTGGCCGACCCTGATCTGGATTGAGTTGGCGCTGGTGCCTGATGGCCCACTGTTGATGATGGCGTCTCCCGCTGTAGCTCGTGTATTTAGCGTCCCTTAGGATGCGTTCCCTGGGAGGAACCAGAATGCGCCCCGTGGGGGCTTGTAAGGTGTCTGTAATCCCCTTTTGTCAATATATATGACCCTTTGCCATGGATCCGTGCGGGTTGCTAATTCCGTCATAGTTTGGTCCTCCCTTTCGCACCTCGCGAGGGCTTTGGTGCTCTGCATTGACAGGACCCGGTCCCAAGGCGGTGTCAGCCGTCGCTGGTATGCCAGGTCGCGATGCCGTGGTCAAGGCCAGGAGGTGAGCGACCCGGAGTCCGGTAAGAGCCCCTGAGTCACGATGCTCAGGAGGTCCCATTTGGCGCCCAAGCGGCCATCACTCGGTGAGAAAGGGATGCAATGTTGCCAGTACGGAAACGCCTTAAGTGCGAGTGCAGTGCCACGGTAGCCGGTGCTTGGAGCGGTGACTTATCTTAGGAGTCAGGGGTCGTTCCTGGCGTGCCTTCTGGTCCGCACGCTGGAGGTGCGGAACCACCCGGCGAGGTCCTCGCGAGCCCCCCCCCTTCTCCCTCGCCTCTGCTCCCATTTCTGCTCTACGTCCTCGGGTCCCGGCCCTCGAGCTTGTCTCGACCGTCGCTGGTTTGCCAGGTCGCGATGCTGTGGACAAGACCAGAGGGTGAGGGCCGTTGAGCCAGTAAGAGCCCTGAGTCGCGATGCTCAGGCACCCCCCCTTTAACGCGCAAGTAGTCGACATGGGGAAGATGGGATGCCGTGGGTAGGCACCAAATAATCATGCATGATAGGCGAATGCATAGTTGGAAACAAGCATGATGAAGATACATGCTGCTGGGCCTAGCCCAGCGGCTTGGGGGTGATGCAGCCTGAGGGGCGCCCCCAACAAAGCGGACTAACGACCGAAAGGTAAAAGCAGATTCACGCCGCAGGGACGGACCCACGCAGCCTGGGAGTGACGCAACCCTAGGAGGGCGCTCCCAGCTGAGAACGGAATTTGGAAAATGTCACCTGGGGGTGCCATTGGCGAAGTGGTGTTGGTGCAGTAGGCTTGTTAGGCTGCGGAAGTCGATCCTCACGAGCCCCCAGGCCCCGGGGCCTCGGGAGGCTCCGGAGGCCCTGGTGGCTCCTCACGAGCTGCCTTCATCTCCATCAGGGCTGCTGAGCGCCTGTCTTCATGAACCTCCCTAATGCCCCTCGTGAGGCGCTGGCACGCCGCAGCCACGCTCGGCAGGCCGTGAGGCATGCGAACACGGCTGTGGGGTGGTCCTCCGCAGCGCCCCACTCGCGAGGGCCAGAGGCGCCCTGTCGTGGCAATCTGATTGAGCCCAGGTACGTTGACGCAGACGCGCAGCCCACCATCCTCGCCTGGATGTGGGGCCACAGTTGGAGGGCGACGGCAATCCCTCATGATCCTTGCCTCCTGTAGCTCCTGAATGGCCTCGCTGACGAATTCTTGCTGGTCTGGTCTTCCTCGCCTGGCTCCTTCTTGAGCGAGACGCACTTTGAAGCATGCCTCCACATGGCGCCCAAGCGCCTCCCTCGTGACCATGGCTAGGTCGGTGGCCCTCCAGGTGAGAGCCCCCGAGCCGTGCACGAGGAGGGCGCCGGGTGCGCTTTCCTATGCGATGGAAGGAGGGTCCTCCCAAGCTGGCGTGGGTCCTGAGGTCCCTGCCTCCTGAGGGGCTGAGCCTGGCGACATCTTCTTCTTCTTGGTGGTGGTCTCCAGAAGCCTCCTGCTTCCGCGATCTGGGTCTTCAAGTGATGCGGCTTGAAAGGCCCGCTCCAGAGAACACACTGCATCTCTCTCTTCACAGGGCACGGTGATGACGCCTCCACTCCCGGGCATCTTGAGGACGTTGTAGCCGTGGTGGGTCACGGCCATGAACTTGGCCAGCGCTAGGTACCCGAGGATGGCGTTGTACGGCAGGCGGATGTCGGCGACGTCGAAGTCGATGAGCTCGGTGCGGTAGTTGTTGCGGGCCCCAAAGGTGACAGGGAGGCGGACCTGCCCGATTGGGACCGTGGAGCCGTCGGTGACTCCTGAGAAAGGCTTGGTCGGCTGTAGCTGGTCATAGGGCACTTGGAGGTTGTTGAAGGTCTCCACAGACAGGACACTGAGCCCTGCCCCTCCGTCAATGAGGGTCTTTGTGACCAACACGTTGCTGATGACTGGGGAGCAAAGCATCGGGAGAACTCCTGCCGTAGCCGAGCACTTGAGCTGATCTGCTGAGCTGAACGTGATGGTGCACGCCGACCACCTGAGGGGCGCGTTGCTTCGAGCTTGGGGAGAACTGCATTCACCTCGCGGGCGAACTGCTTGAAAATGCGTTGGGAGGCTGGGGCTTGAGCTCCGCCCAGGATGCAAGCGATCGCGCGTGGCTCCTGGAAGCCCCCAGCCCCCTCGTCCTGATGGCGGTCCTCGTTCCTTCTTGGTGGAGGCGGCAGAGGAGGCAGGCCTGCGTTGCCGTGAGGGCGATCCTCATGAGGCTGATCCCTCCAGTCCCCCTCGCGAGGCAGGTCCCGCCAACGGTCCTCGCGAGGTTGGTCGCGCCATCCCTGGCGCGGGCCACGGTCTTCCCAGCGCCCTGGGTTTCTCCCTCCTCCTCGGCCGTAGCCCCGGTCAGCACGGTCAGGGCGACGGCCAATCCTTCCTTCTCGCACGGCGCGGAGTTCTTGGCATTCGTTGGTGTTGTGGGTGTGGAGGTCGTGGTATACGAAGTACCGGCTGCCTCTGGAGGAGTCAGGTAGATCTCTGCCACGCTTGATGTCTGGTTCAGCTGCGAGCACGGCAGCCCCCTTGCGCTTCACGTCCTTGGCCTTGGGCTTCTTCTCTTCTGGGTCCGTAGTAGGCAGCTCGAGGAGGGAGAGGCGCCCTTCCTCAGCTCTGGCGCACCTGTTCGCCAAGTTGAACAACTCCAGGGATGTGCAGAGGTCCTCATGCATCACCAGCTCCTCCTTCATCTTGACATCGCGCATGCCATCGGAGAAGGCTGAGATGATAGCCTCCTCGGACACCTTGGGGATCTTGAGGCGCGCGCTGTTGAAGCAATGGATGTACTTCTGCAGGGTCTCTCCAAGTTGTTGCTTGATGCAGCGCATGTCGCTCACGGCGGGCGGCCGGTCGCGAGTACCTTGGAAGTTGGCGACGAAGCGGGCGCACATCTAGTCCCAGGAGGAGATCGTTCCCGGGGCCAGGTTCAGGAGCCAGGTGCGGGCTCCTTCCTTCATTGCCATGGGGAACCAGTTCGCCATGACCTTCTCGTTTCCCCCGGAAGCCTCGATGCCCAGCTCATAGAGCTGGAGGAACTCTGCGGGATCAGTCGTGCCGTCGTAGCGCGGAGGCAGGTCTGGCTTGAACTTTGCGGGCCACGCGACGCTGCGCAGCTCAGGGGTGTAGGCAAGGCAGCCCGCGGTGGCCACGAAGGGCCTTGGTTGATGAAGAGCTCGGTCTTGAGGGTCCCCACGCGCTGCAGCTTGGAGCAAGGCGGGGTCTTGGCGTGCTGGAGCGGGGGCTGGGAACGCCCGGGCAGCCCCTTGCGGGCGAGGGATTTCTTGGCAGCTTCGTTCTTGCTGCACTGGCACCTGGCGGAGCGGGTTCCGCCCAGGGGCCATGCGCCTTGGAGCCATGGGGTCTTCTTTGGGGGGAGGCTGCTGGCTCGCCCCCGGAGCTTCGTTGCCCACGTGGGGCGGAGTGCGGCGCAGCGGGGCGGACGAGCTTGGCGACGCAGTCGAGCCACTCCTCGTAGACGTCGTCGACGGGTCGGTAGCGCAGGAGCTCGTTTGCCGCGATGAGCGCAGCTCGAGCCTCCAAGGGTGCGCGGAGCGCGCGGGACGAAGAGTCGGCCGACGCGAGTGACGGAGAAGCGGTGCGGCCGTCTTGCCGCACGGACGGGTGCTGAGATGATGCCTGCTGCTCGCCCCCCGCCGGGCCGGTGGCGGCGCTGACGGCAGGTGACGGGGAACGATGAGGATGCCCACCGACGGGGGCGGTCTGAGCGACACGAGAAGCGATGGCGGCCCGGCGCTCGGCGCGGGCCCGACGAGCATCATACATGGTTGTGACGGTCGGAGCAGAGCAGAGTGGTCGAAGACGAATTCCGGCGCACCCCTACCTGGCGCGCCAAATGTCGGATTTCGGGCTCCGGCGGAGCCTTAAGGTTCGAACACTGGGGTGCGTGCGGAGATTACGCCTTCAACCCCTCCGTCTTACAAGGATCTAAGCTACTGAAAGAAATGCACGAAAGACACGAGATTTATACTGGTTCGGGCCACCGTTGTGGTGTAATACCCTACTCCAGTGTGTGGTTTGTGGATTGCCTCTTGGGGCTGGTGAGGATGAACACTACAAGGAAGAACAACCTCGCGAGGGTCTGTTCTTGGCTGGTGGATGAACTGCAAAGCGGAGTGCAGCTATCCTTCTCTCTCTTTCTCTCTCTCTCTCTCTCTCTCTCTCTCTGATGGTCTCGAGCCCAATGAACCAACCTTCTTCCCCTGATAGTGTGAGTGGCTAGTCCTATTTATAGAGGCCCTGGTCCTCTTCCCAAATATTGAGCGGGAAGGGATCCAACAATGGCGGGCTAATTTGAAGGGGGACAGCTAGTACATCTATCCTGTCAAAAGTAGTCTTCGTCTGCCAAGGCTCTAGTGACGTCTCGTAGTCCGCTCGGTCCTGGTCTTGTTGCACCGAAGTGGCAACCTTTGCCTGATGCCTCGGTACCCCGCGGCTGCGCCTGTCCCCTTTGCACCGAAGAGGAAAGAAGGACGTTGCGCGCGCTGGCACCCGCCTGGTGCCTCCAGTCGTCATGGCTCACGTCATGGGCACCTCACGAGGTACCCCACCTCGATGTCTCCGTCTCCTCACGAGCCTGCCTGACGAGGCTTAGCCTGAGGAAGTGCCGTGTCGTCTGCCTCACGAGGCTTGGCCCCTCGTGAGGGTCTTGAGTCTTCCGCTGATGAAGATGGGCCGTGTTGGGCCCCCACTTGAGCCACGCAGCAGGCCGCAGGCAGGCAAGTCTGGGGACCCCCGTTCCCAGAACATCGATAGTCAGCGTGCGCAACCTCTTCATCATCCGCTCGACCTCCGCGCGTTGACCTCCAGCGTAGACCGGGTGAAGACCATCTCCAGGCGCCTGTCTCCTGCGCACGTGGGCCGCAGCCTGGCCAGCCGGCCCAGCCACTCACCAGTGCCTCCCCAAGGCCCAGCGTCCCGGCCTGCCTCCCCCTCTCCATAGTTCCGGGCCAAGGCCCATGGTGAGAAACCCCCCAGTCCTCATGTGCACTGTTGGCCCAGTCAGATGCGGCCCGTGTTATCTTTTTTTTCCTATGCTGCGATTTTAGCTATTATCCAGATTTTGCTAGTTTTACAGAAAATCCCTTGTGCTTCATGCATATAATAACTTAACAACCATAAATCGGATTAAAATGTTTTATATATGAAACTTGCTTAGAATTTTGTCTAGTTTAATAAATTTCATCTATGTTTAAAATGTTTAAAATGTGGTTTGATTAAATTTGCCCCTATGCCATGTTAAAATGCTTTAATTCATAAGTAAATAACCGTAACTCGGATTTTAATAAACTTTATATGTAAAAGGGGTAGAATTTTGCCTAGTTTAACATGGTGGCATCATCTTGCATGTTTAACAACTCCAAAATATGGTTTAGGGCAGAACAGTACCAAACCTTAAAATATGCACATGAGGAGTTCTGGATTTGTTGTTTGTTGCTTCCGGCCTCATTTAAACTTGACTAGATAGGTAGTTTTACTTTGTCGGAACATGGAGATGTTGTCCTTTGTTGGGATAACACAATATATCTTATTTAATTAATGCATCTATATACTTGGTAAAGGGTGGAAGGCTCGGCCTTATGCCTGGTGTTTTGTTCCACTCTTGCCGCCCTAGTTTCCGTCATATCGGTGTTATGTCCCCGGATTTTGCGTTCCTTACGCGGTTGGGTAATAATGGGAACCCCTTGACAGTTTGCATTGAATAAAACTCCTCCAGCAAGGCCCAACATTGGTTTTACCATTTGCCACCTAGCCTTTTTCTTTCCCTTGAGTCGGCCGGCTCAAGGGTCATCTTATTTTAACCCCCCCGGTCCAGTGCTTCTCTAAGTGTTGGTCCAACTGAGCGATGTCCGAGGCTACCAGGGGCAACTCTAGGCTAGCTTACCCGACGTCTGGCTCATCCGGTGTGCCCTGAGAACGAGATATATGCAGCTCCTATCGGGATTTGTCGGCACATCTGGGTGGCTTTCCTGGTCTTGTTTTACCATTGTCGAAATGTCTTGTAACCGGGATTCCGAGTCTGATTGGGTCTTCCCGCTAGAAGGTATATCCTTCGTTGACCGTGAGAGCTTGTGATGGGCTAAGTTGGGACACCCCTGCAGGGATTTGAACTTTTGAAAGCCATGCCCGCGGTTATGGGAAGATGGGAATTTGTTAATTTCCAGTTGTAAAAAACCTGAAGCTGATCTTAATTAAAATACATCAACCGCGTGTGTAACCGTGATGGTCTTTTCTCGGCGGAGTCCAGGAAGTGAACACGGTGTTGGAGTAATGCTTAACGTAGGTTGTTCTAGGATCACTTCTTGATCATAGTTATTCGACCGTGCTTTTGCCTTCTCTTCTCGCTCTCATTTGCGTATGTTAGCCACCATATATGCTAGTCGCTTGCTGCAGCTCCACCTCATACCTTTTACCTTACCTATAAGCTTAAATAGTCTTGATCGCGAGGGTGTGAGATTGCTGAGTCCCCGTGACTCATAGATACTTCCAAAACCAGTTTCCAGGTGCCGATGTTACCGAGCAGGTGACGCAACCAAGCTCTTGTCCTTTGTGTTGTTTCGTTCTAGTTGATCAATAGTGGAGCCCAGTCGGGACGATCGGGGATCTGTGTAGCTTTTGGGGTAGTCTTCTCTTATTTTGGTTCCGTAGTCGGACCTTGATTGTATTTGGATGATGTATTGCTTTATTCATGTAATTGTGTGAAGTGGCGATTGTAAGCCAACTATGTATCTCTTTCCCTTATGTATTACATGGGTTGTGTGAAGATTACCTCACTTGCGACATTGCTTTCAATTCGGTTATGCCTCTAAGTCGTGCTTCGACACGTGGGAGATATAGCCGCATCGAGGGCGTTACAAGTTGGTAATCAGAGCCTTCCCCAACCTTAGGAGCCCCCACTGCTTGATCAAATTAGCGGATGAGTTGAGCCTAGAAAAATGTTTTGAGGCATTTAGGAATTATATATCGAAGAGTTTAGGAATTCTTTTACTCCCCAGTCCCTTCATCGCTCCGGTAAGGCATCCTGACGTAGAGTTTTGACTTTTCTCTTCTCAAATTTCACTAAAAAAAATTTTAGGATCACGCGGGTATCTTGGAATCGTTCCGATCGATTTGTGACGAGAACATTGTTCTTGGTGCCTCCTCTCATTTAGGGGTTGTGGCAGTGTCCCGGGGAGTTGAGCTCCGAGGTGTTGTCGTCACAATTTTATAGTTGCAGTTCTGGAATACCTGAGTTTAGTTTTGCCGACATCGAAAATCTCTCTTATGCAGTTGTTGGTGAGATAACCTCGACGCCACCCAGTACTGGGGCGGGAGTTTGGGAGTATTGCCATAACTCGTATAACGGATGCTTTTTGAAGGTTGAGGTAGATGATTTTCGAAGGTTTCTTGGTTATGTGTTGAAGGATGGATACAGCTGGATGTAGGATTTGCTAGTTTTGGGTGAGATATTATGCTTCCCCTGTATCCCCAACACCTGATTGCATAACCGGAAAATTGCGGGAGTTTATAAGTGGGAATTCAAGTAGCTCTTAGGATATCCTTCCGACAGATGTATGATATGAAATTGGGGTTCGACGTCTAGTGGTCCGCCTATTCACGGTTGATTTTATAGTGGTCTGGCTGTGTTTTAAAGAGTCCTTGGCTATGCCGACTCGGGGACGCTTCGTATGTCATGTGCACTGCCTTGTACATGATGGTGCTGTATGATCGAGCCCGTGTAGGCCCCACCACGAAAACTTCGGACGAGATCTCTATCATATGTTTGTTCCGGCTTATTCTGCAAGCCAATCCTTTGTTTTTGTTTGGAGTTGTGGTATTCGAGTTGCTTCAATGTCAAGTGTTGATTCCATACCTTCCCCAAATGGCGTTCTCATACTCTGATGTGAATACTAATCCTTCTTGATAATCGAGTTTGTCATGTCAATCCTTTTTAACCGGTGTGCTTCTCTTCAAGTGGATCCGATCATTTCAACTTCCGCAATATCAATGATCAGTTCTTCTCAATGGTGTTTGTTTCATCCATCTCCAAGTTGACTTTGTTTTTCCCTCCCTCTCACCCTTGTTTTTCTTCAAGGACTAAGATTTTTATTCAAGTATCCTTTTATTGATGGGAAATCTCTCCATTCTTTTCCGTCAATGTTCTTATCCGTTGATTCTCAGAAGATGCTAACGAAGCTTCAAGTTCGTCTCTCATCACTTGTTTTCTTCTCCGGTGGATTCAAATCAAGCTTCGGTGTTGATCATATTCTTTTCCGTATTTCAATGTTTTCTCATGCCGTTGCACCTCATAATCATTCCTCGCTTGCTATTCAATTTTTCCAGAGTGCTCAAGATATCTCGAAGATTTGTGTTTTCCACTCTGCTTTCATTCAAGATCTTTCGAGGTTGTTATCTCATTCTAGTCATTTAATTCTACCGGTGAAACCTCTCTTTTAAATCATTTCAATGGTGTTTCTTTGAGTGGGCCCGAACCCACATGTCTTTTTCTAGGATCTTACCTGACTCTTCTTATTTTCCTGGAGGTATTCGCAATTTCTTTTCAAAGTTGGACGTAAGAATGATTTATCATCAGTCAAATGTCTTCTCCAAGATTTGTCAAAATCTTTTCATCGTTGGCAACCTTCCATTTTTCATCCCGGAGTATCTCAACAATTTAGTGGTGTTTCTCATCATGTGAAGACCGAAGAAGATTTTTTGTCCCAATCTTGTTCTTGTCTCTTCAGGACTCATCATTCTAGCTTGTTGCCATCCTCTCATAGTTGTTTTGATTGTGAGAAAACAAATTTCATCTATCTGGAGCAATTCAAGATTCTTTTCAGTTTGTTTCTCCGGAGCTCATCATCTCAGAATTTATTCATTCTCAGCTTTCAGCTATGGTTCTCCAAATCTTACCGGTGCTTCGTTCAAGTGATCTCTAATCAGCTCGTAATCCTTTCGTTCTCATGTATCTAGATGGTCTCAAGTATCTTCGATCATTTTCTAATTCTTCCCAGTGTTTCCTTATCTTTTCTTCGTTCGTTTTTACTTCTTACGGTGGTTCATTCAAGATTTCTCTTCCTTCGTTTATCATATCAATTCATTCATTGTTTCAACCCTACCGGTGGTTCGTTGAAGACCTTCTCAAGTTTGCGCTATATCTATCTTAATCCTTTCCACGAGAATAAGTAGTATGCCAAATCCGTTGCTTGTCATCAATTAAATTGGTGAAGGTTAAGCATAATGTAATTCTTATTCTTGTTTCATCCATATGTTAATCTTTTCTTCCGGAGTTTGTTCATGATGATTCAATCCTTGGTTTCAAGTGCTCATCTTTCTTTTCCCGGAGTTCCAAGCTCTCTCAATTATCTCGTCGCGTAGCTCCATCTAAATCATTGCAAGGATTTCACCTTGTGTTTTCGACCTCTCTTTCCTTCCATTTGATCATTTCTTTTGTTACCGGAGTTATTCATGAAGGTTCTTTCATGATGGTTCATCAAGGATTTATATTCCTTCTTGAAGTTTTTCATCGAGATTCTTTTCTAAGGAGCTCAAGTTTTCTTCATCTTGCAATCTGGAGTGCAATTCTTTCACGCATATCTTTTGAGGTGGTATTATGTCATTCTTGATAATTTCCCTTCGTGCTTCGTGTTTCACAAGTTATCATGATGAGGTAGTTTAAATCCATTAATCTCTTCGTTGGAGTTGTCTTGTGTCATTATTTTCACCTAAAGCCTTCCCGAAGGATTGTTTCTATCTATGGTGCTTATAATGACCCAAGTTCTTAATTTATCCTCCCAGTGAAATGAGTATCTCGTCTCCTTGTTCATATCAATCCAATCTTTTGTTTCCGTTAGTGGTAGAATTTTCACCTCAGTTTTGAGATGTTTTCCTTAAGCCCACATCAAGCTTACTCTTTTCGTTGTAGGTTTTCAAACAACTCCGTTCGACCCTTCTCCTAAGGATGCCTAATCTAGCTCTTTTGGGGCAGAAGCTCGCATTTTCTTCTCCATTCTTTTCTTTCAATTATCGGTCTTCTATTTTTTTTCTTCTTCCGGAGGCATTGTGATGTTGCTCTCTTCTACCCATCATTTTGTTTTCTCAAGATCGTGATCTTTTCTTACTTATCCTTTTAACTGGAGTGTGTGCCCGCTGCTCAAGTTCTTTTCATCTTATAAAGTTTACTATCACTTTTTGACCGGAGTGCTGCCCGAATTTGTTCTTCCTTGTTCCTCTTCCCTACCGGAGTGCTTTCAACTTTGTTCTTCTTCGTTGCATTCTTCTTTCAATGGCTTAACCTTTTCAAGGTTCTTTGGTCTCACTCGTTTGTCAAAGGAGCAACTTAGTTTTTACCTCTTCTCTTTTTCTTCCGTTTTCCCTCCGGTGCCATTCTAGATCTTGGGACGAGATCCTCTCGTAGTGGTGGAGTGTTGTAACGCCCCGAGACCGAAGTGCCAGATGTCTTCCAGTTATTCGCTGTTGTTGCCATGTCTTTTCTTGCGTGTAATGCATCTTATCATGTCATCATGTGCATTGCATCATCATGTTTACAAAACTTGCATCCGTCCCGGCCTCCTCGTTCTCTCCGTTGTACGTTCTGAGCCCAGACACTTGCACGCGCCCGCGGCTCGTCCGAAATATTATTTTATAAGTGGCCGGAAAAATGTTCTCGGAATGGGATGAAAGTTGGCGTGCGGTCTTGTTTTGTTGTCAGTAGACCGCCTGCCAAGTTTCATCACATTCGGAGTCCGTTTGACGCCCCAACGAATAACAATAGCGGCATTATAGCCGGTCTAACGTCGGACGTTTTCGGTCTCCGGAAACAGTCGCCGGGCCTCCCTCTCTTCTCTTCTCTCAGCTCGAGACGGTCTGCACAGTCTACCTCTCACCGCCAGGCCCTACCTAACGTCTCTCGTCAGTCCGCGGACCTCCTCCCGCGCACGTCCGAAATCTGTCCCGGAGCCGACCCGGACAGTCGTTACCGCTGTGTCCGGATCGTCCCAAAGCGTCTACAAAACATCTCCGTTTTGTTTATTAGACTTCCTAACCTATTTTTCTCAACCGCCCGATTTCGATCGAAGGATCCAGATTAGCCCCTAGCCAAACACCCATATGCTATAAATATATAGTCCAATCCTAAATTTGAGGAGAGATGTCCCATCCTCCCAGCCGCCGCCGCCATTCCACCAAATCCCCATCGGGATCCACCCCGATCCACCTGCCCAACTAGCACCGTCTCCTTCCCTTCCTCGATTTCGCCACCAGATCCACTCCCCTGCCTTCTCGATCTAACCCCATTGACATCCTCTGCTCGACCCCCCTGCTCCCTGCCTTCTCCTCATCGCGCTTGGGCCCGAGGCCCCAGCCAGCCACGCCCTGCCTTTCTCTTCCACCTCGCGTCGCCGCTCCCTGCGTCAGCCCCGCATGGACGCTGTCCCTCTGCACCTCGTCTTCAACCAACCGCAGCCACCCGAGCTCGTCTTCTCGCGTCATGACCGCCGACCAAGCCCAGCAGCAGCTACTCGCGCGTCCCTGCTCCTCGACATCCTCTGCTAGCAGCCGCCTCCCCTCCCGTCTACCGTGCGGCTCCAGCACCAAATGAGAGCAGCTCCTCGAGCCTTCGATCCAGCGAGCAGGTGCCAAGAGCCAACTCACCTCGTTCCTGTGCCGCTCGTCGGAAGGTCTAGCAGGCCATGCTCAGCTGACCCTCGCCTTGGTCTCCTCCTTCCTCACAATTTCTCCTCTCTCTCTCTCAGTCTAGTGCCTGTACAGGAAGAACACGAGCTCCCTTTGTCGCGCCGTGGCGCCGTTCCGCCGCTTCATCGCCGCCATGGGAACCAAGCTCCAAGTTCCTGCTCGCCCCCGCCAAGTCCATCTACGAGAAGCAGTCGCCCGCATCCGGCCATGCTTCCGGCGAGGACCGGCCATCCCACGACCCAGATCCGTAGCGCGCCCGGTTCCACGCCCTCCATCCTTCGCCGCCGTGCCGGAGTTCCCTAACACCGCTGCTCTGCTTTGCTTCTTCTAGAGCAGAGGAGGTCAGCGCCCGCAACCTCTGCCTCATCCGCTCGACCTCCGCGCGTTGACCTCCAGCGTAGACCGCGCGAAGCCCATCTCCAGGCGCCTGTCTCCTGCGCACGTGGGTCGTGGCCCGGCCAGCCGGCCCAGCCACTCACCAGCACCTCCCCAAGGCCAAGTGTCCCGGCCTGCTGTAGGATCGAAAGTATGTCTAGAGGGGGGGTGATTAGACTACTTGACCAAATAAAAACTTAACCTTTTCCCAATTTTAGTTCTTGCAGATTTTAGCTATCTTAGGACAAGTCAAGCAATCATCACACTATTCTAGCAAGCATGCAAAGAGTATATTAGCAGCGGAAAGTAAAGCAAGCAACTTGCAAGAATATAGAGGGAAGGGTTTGGAGAATTCAAACGCTATTGGAGACACGGATGTCTTTCCCGTGGTTCGGATAGGTGGTGCTATCCTACATCCACGTTGATGGAGACTTCAACCCACGAAGGGTAACGGTTGCGCGAGTCCACGAAGGGCTCCACCCACGAAGGGTCCACGAAGAAGCAACCTTGTCTATCCCACCATGGCCATCGCCCATGAAGGACTTGCCTCACTAGCGGTAGATCTTCATGAAGTAGGCGATCTCCTTGCCCTTACAAACTCCTTGGTTCAACTCCACAATCTTGTCGGAGGCTCCCAAGTGACACCTAGACAATCTAGGAGACACCACTCTCCAAGAAGTAACAAATGGTGTGTTGATGATGAACTCCTTGCTCTTGTGCTTCAAATGATAGTCTCCCCAACACTCAACTCTCTCTCATAGGATTTGGATCTGGTGGAAAGAAGATTTGAGTGGAAAGCAACTTGGGGAAGGCTAGAGATCAAGATTCATATGGTTTGAATGGAATATCTTGGTCCCAACACATGAGTACGTGGTTCTTTCTCAGAACATATGAGTTGGAATGATGTGTGTGTTTTGATGGCTCTCTTTACAAATGAAGAGGAGGTGGAGGGGTATTTATAGCCTCCACAAAAAATCCAACCGTTACACGCAATTCACCAATCTCGGTGGGACCGAATCAGAAAACTCGGTCTGACCAAAATAGTAAACCTAGTGACCGTTAGTAATTTCGGTGGGACTGACATGCAACTCGGTGGAACCGATTCGGTTAGGGTTTGGGCATAACGTAATCTCGGTGAGACCGATTGCACAAACTCGGTGAGACCGAGTTAGGCAATAAGCTAACCAGAGAGTTGGTCAGGCAAACTCGGTGGGACCGACTCGCTCTTTCGGTGAGACCGAAAAGTTACAAGAAGGAAACAGAGAGTTTACATTGCAATCTCGGTGGGACCGATTCGCTCTTTCGGTGAGACTGAAAAGTTACGAAAGGGAAATAGAGAGTTTGCATCCCCATCTCGGTGAGACCGAGATCCTTATCGGTAGGACCGAATTGCTAGGGTTTGGCAGTGGCAAATGACAAGTGAAACTCGGTGGCGCCGGATTGGAAGAATCGGTGTGACCGAGTTTGGCTTAAGGTTTAGGTCATTTGTGGCTATGGAAAAGTGGTTGAGGATTTTCGAGCATATCACTAAGCACATAAAGCAAGAGGCTCATTAAGCAACACCTCATCCCTCCTTGATAGTATTGGCCTTTCCTAAAGACTCAATGTGATCTTGGATCACTAAAATATAAAATGAAGAGTCTTGAACTTTTGAGCTTGAGCCAATTGTTTGTCCTTAGCATTTAGAGGGTTCCACTTTCATATCCATGCCATGCCAATCATTGAGCTTTCCTGAAATAATTATCTTGAAATATCATTAGCTCAATGAACTATATTTTGTTATGAATTACCAAAACCACCTAGGGATAGTTGCACTTTCAATCTCCCCCTTTTTGGTAATTGATGACAACATATAGATCAAAGCTTCGACAAATTATAATAATCATGAAGTGCATCGTCCCTTTGAGAAGTATGTGATAAGTAAGAGCTCCCCCTAAATTTGTGCATATTTAAAATTTGCTTTGGGCTACAAATGCACAAAGAGTTAGAGTCATGGGTTACTCTTCCATATCACATACATCTTGGTGGAGCGCTTAAAATGATAAGAATGAAATACATGCACCCATCACCAAGAATAGTGAATGATCACAAGAGATAGATAGAATGATAATATTTAAGCAACCATTAAGCAAACATTACGCAAATATTAAGTGTAGCTTATGATCAAACACTTGATCATCGATGTCTCACGCAGATAAGGATGTAGTATCTCACACACAAGCAAACAAAGTTTGAAAAACCACCAAATAAAACAAGAGAGAAAAAAGCAACACTCTCTCTCGAAGCCTATGATCTATACATTTTCTCCCCCTTTGGCAACAAGTTACCAAAAAGTTCCTAGAAAATGCATAGTGCTAAGTCGACGCTCAGGCTTGATCTTCAGGTGGTGGTGGAGTCCGGAGTACGCCAAGGACGAAGCCTTCAGTAGATGTGGTAGGAGTTGAGGCTGAAGTGGATGCTGGAGCTGGTGGAACTGAGGCTGTAGCTGGTGCAGACGTTGTAGCTCTGGTGTCAGCAACTGGCAGTGCAGACGACCTCGGACCTCGTGGCACTCTGGCAAAAGCATCAGTCGTGGTCCTGCCTCTCCTCTCGTTCATGTCATCCTGAAGCTGCTCCACGGCGGTCTGTATCTCTGTCACCTTGATGTCCATGTCATAGAACCTCTGTTCCATGATCCTCTCTAGGCTTGCCTGGTTCTGAGTCAGGGTGGCAAGTCCTTGCTCAATCCATAGGGTGGACGCAATCAGGTAACCAAGCTGCTCTTGTTTGGTTTTCAGGAAGTATTCAGATGCCTCCTCTTGAGTAGGCATCCTGGCAGCTTTCTCCTTCTTCGCCTTCTCCTTCTTAGCTTGTGCATGGGCAGATGATGGCTCATTCTCAGTCATAACCACTTGGTTATCTTCAAAATCTGGACGGATGGACAGGTGTTCCTTATCCAATAGATATACGCACATTCCCATCTTGGAGTTGATGAGCTCCTGAATCTGTGGGGCATACCCACAGCTCCTCTTCTGATCAGCAGCTGTCCTCTTAACCGTTTCCACAATGAGGCTCATGACTTTGAATTTTTGAGGTACATCGAAGATGTGTAGCATGTTAATGGCATGACCTCTGATCATCCGGTGATCTCCAGACTTGGGAAGAAGAGTGTGCCTAAGGATCCAGTTGATCGTAGGCAATCCTGATAGCAAGTGCTTCACAGACCCAAACTGGTGAGTCTTAAGATCATCTGTGGGAATCTCCTTGTACATATTTGCCATGGAGTTTTTATCCATCTTCTTCTTGGCATAAATTTCCATGTCATCTGTTTGCTCCTCTGGGGCATTGATGTGACACTCCAAAAATTTTATTTGGTTTTTATCAAAAACCTTGTTGGACTTTTAAAAGAGGGCTCTCAAAAATTTCGTTTCCAGAAATCCTTCCTCTTAAAAAAAAACTTCCTTTCCTTTGGCAAGGATTTTCTTTTCCCTTTCAAATTTGGTCTTGAAGTTTTTGGGAGCTTTTCCTTCTGGTTATTACCCTCTCAAACTTATTTTATTTTCAAAAAAAAATAGGGAAAAACCCTAGGAGTTTTGGGACTTCTTTCTTTTTGAATCCACCCATGGTTTTACCATGTCTCCTATAATAAATCTTCCCAAAACCCCTCCCTCCACCTTTGGACAACCTAAATTCTCTATCCCAACAAGTCCAAACAAGTTTTGGATTTATTTCAATTATTTTATCTCCCGAAACTTTTCTGCCATTTATTTTGAGCTTAAGTGATTTTCAAAGCAAGTACCATTTTGCCTTTGAGTTTTTATCCCAAACCAACTTCCCTGGATTGTCTTTAGTACCCACAACCTAGAACCATCTTGATCCACTCTTCTCCTTTTCAAAAATTTCAAATTTCACTCACTGCAAGTTTGGACCAGATTTGCCAAATTTGGTGAAATTCATATCTACACTCCTCCAAAAATTCCACCAAAAATCATGCAGCCTACTGGAGCAATGAGAAGCCACTCCACCAAATTTCAGCTCAAGGAAAAATCCCTAGATACCCAAATCATTCTGTCGAACACCTGAGCTGCACTGATTCTTTGCATTTTCAGTAAAGTTCAGTAAAATTCAGTTTTACAGTGTCGTTTTCTTCAGAGTTCAGTCACAAGCTCACAGTGCCTTGGCTCGACGCTCGCAGCCCCGCCCTCTTGTCCGGAGCTCCGCACGCGTGCTTGGAGCTTTCCTGGCGTCGGTGGCGCGCTGGCCCGCCCTCGCCGGCGTCTTCTGCGGCGTCGGGATCTCCCGTGGCGGCCGACAAAAGGCACACCCCGGCAGAACGCCGTTCAGCGCCGCCCAAAGCCTCCTGGCGCTCCGCGTGGCCTCCTGCGTGCCAGCGCACGCCCGTGGCACCCATCGCCGTGGCCGGCAAGCACGGAACGTGCTCCCTGCCGCCGACGGGCCGCACCACCCCGTTCCGTCGAGCTCGCCCCAAACGCCCTAACCTTGGCCAGTTTAGCACCTAAATGGACCCACTGAACCCCCACGATGGCGCTCGACCCCTAAACCTCCCCGACCAATGCCCTGCGCCGCCGTAAGCTTTGCCGGAGAACCCCGTTCTCGGCCACCGCCTCGAACCGCCTATAAAAGGGACCCCGAGCTCGCTCACGAGACCCACACCTTCACTACACCTCCCCAAGACCCTGCCAAGCCTCCAGGAGGACCTCGAAGAGGTCTCCTCCCCCAGCTCTGGCCGCCTCGCTCCGCCTCGGCCTCCAGCTTGATTCACTCCGGTGAGGCCATCTCCGGCGCCCAAACCTCGTCCGTAGCCCTCTCTTGCACCCAGTACCCTAACCCCCACCCCAATTTAATCTTTGCAGCCCTCTCCGATGAGCTCCATCAACGCCCGAACCACCGTCCGCCGGAGTTGAGACCGCCGTCGACGTGGTGCTCACCGGCGACCAACACCACCACCCACAGTTGCGGAAGGACACGGTGAGCATGTTGGTACTTCCCGTTCCCCCTACCTCGCCGTGGATCGCCGCCGGCGACCACCGCAGCTCTCGGGCGCCGACGAGCCTCGTCCCTCCCATTTGAAAATTTAAACATGACAAGTGGGACCCGCTGTCAGCCTCTCTGTCTTTTCTAAACAAAGAGTTATCTGAAAACGCCTTCTGCCAAATGCGCTTTCCCTCTAGGCTAGCGTAGTTTCTGCCAAAGCGTTTCTGTTTTTATAAACTAGCCCCTGGAAACTTTCTGTTTCATTACAGATGAGTCCCTGGATTAAAACCCTTATAACTTTTTAACAGAAAGGAATTTTTGAGTGATTCTTTTTCTGTCCTCCTCAGAATTTTGTCTAGTTTTTTATCATATTTATTTGAAAAATATTTGGTATAACTTTCTGTGCACCTCTTGGTATTTATGATAGCGCATATATTTCTTTATACCGTAGATACCGAAGGAGGTGACGGAGCCGCGAACTTCACCGAGCTAGGCTCCGACTATTCCGAACCAGGCAAGCATGTTTGAACTTTTGATATGATGAGTGTCTTGGCATGTTTTGCATTTAGTTAGTTTCATGGCATGTTGATGAGCATACCGATGAACGTTATTTTCATGCATTGTTGAGGTAAGTGAGTTCGATGATCCATAAGTGGATGGATGTGAGTATGCATGGCCATGTGTTGGCGTGAGGATGGGTAAGATGGCAGTGTTGTAGCATGCCAGTCTTATGCCAGACTATATGACTTCAGTGTCAAACCGTATCAGTCCAGTTCCTCCCACTTTCTTCCCTGTACTACCACATGTTTCCCGCAAGGGATATGGTTTAGTAAGTTGCAAACCGCTTTCCTGGTACACACCAAAAAGGAGAGGCTGGGATGATGCTTCCATGGCCCTGGATTAAAGCCAGTCATCCGGTCAGGGGGCATGGGTGTTTCCGGTTGGGACCGAGAGGGGGGCACCCCTTAGAGCGCGCGTATATAAATTTGATCCCACGCTATTCGAGATTGTGATCTCCCTGCCTCAAAAGTTTTCCTTGGACGATGTCTAGGGTGAGTCCTGGCATCGAGAGGTAGGATGGGTGTGTACTAGTTAGCTGTGTTTCCTTCCGAAAAACCGTAAACGGAACTAGTCCTTCGTGACTACGGAAATCCGTTGGCTGTGGGAAAATTTTTGTACAAGCTCTGCAGAGTCATACATTCCTTTGAATCATCTATTCCATGTCCAAATTCGTATTATCTCGTCCTAACAGTGTCAGTTTGATGACAGAGACTCCGGTGAATCCCATGAGTGCTAAGTCCGGTTAAATGTGTTTATTCCTGTGGATGGACTAACCCGTTTATTATCATGAATTGCATATTTATTACGAGTATTATTTACTTGTGAATAAAAGCCCTTTCTGCGATGTCGCTCAGACGTCCGACTGCGGCATTGTTATTATTTACTTTTCAATAAAAGCCCTTTCTGTGATGTCGCCCGACGTCCGACTGCGGCATTCTTTTAAAGCCCTTTCTGTGATGTCGCCCCGACGTCCGACAGCGGCATTTCTTTTAAAGCCCTTTCTGTGATGTCGCCCCGACGTCCGACTGTGGCATTTCTTTTAAAGCCCTTTCTGCGATGTCGCTCAGATGTCCGACTGTGGCATTTCTTTTAAAGCCCTTTCTGCGATGTCGCTCAGACGTCCGACTGTGGCATTTCAATTAAAGCCCTTTCTGCGATGTCGCTCAGACGTCCGACTGTGGCATTTCTTTTAAAGCCCTTTCTGTGATGTCGCCCCGACGTCCGACTGTGGCATTTCTTTTAAAGCCCTTTCTGCGATGTCGCTCAGACGTCCGACTATGGCATTTCTTTTAAAGCCCTTTCTGTGATGTCGCTCAGACATCCGACTGTGGCATTTCTTTTAAAGCCCTTTATGTGGTGTCGCTAAGACGCCCGACCGTGGCATTTCTTTTAAAGCCCTTTATGTGGTGTCGCTAAGACGCCCGATTGTGGCATCATTTTCTTTTATTTATTTGTTCACCTTTCGAGGCATCGCTTCAGACACCCGATCGGTTTCCATTTATATTTTGTTGGGATTTCAGGCGGACTACCGCCGTTTCCCTTTTTCTTACTTCGTTATGCTAATTTTTTAATGTGCATTGGTAAATTAATCATGACGCATTCATGCATGCATTTGTTATATCTTACGTCCGAACTGTCTTGCGAGTACTTTCAAAGTACTCACTGGCTTGTTGATTTGGCCAGATGCTGACGAAGGCGATCTCATGGATGAAGAATTCGATAGCGAGTCCGACACCTAGAGGAATCCCAGTCAGTCTCGTGCGACCCTGGATTTGGTCACTGTATTATATCCGCTTCCGCAACCTGAATAAATTCATCGAGCCTCACCTCGACGCTCGATGAGATGCCAGTTTGAGAGTCATGTTATCACACTCCCCACTGTGTTATTCCACCATCACTTTATCTTTGAGTCAGTAGTATGCCACCACACCATTGTGTTTTATCCGCCATTATGTATAATTATTGGCGTGCTTGTAATAATTTGTTGAGCACCCTTAGCTCAACCATGTGATATATTTTTTTGCTACTGGCTTATTGTATCAAGAATTTGTCTACCAGTGAGGAGGATTTCTCTCATACTGGACTCAAAAGATTGGTTTCTCAATAAATATTTTTATTGGAAAACCGGTCGTGACAATTGATCAACTTCGCCCATTCCTCAACAGTGGATTGGTACCTTGTACCCTCTGACATCCAAATGATCCTCCCATCTGGGTAGAAGTGTGTTGTGGAGTAGAATTGCATGATTAGCTCCTCATTCCACTTTGTGAGGTTCTGCCCAACAAAGTCTACAACTCCACACGCACTGAAGCTGTCGTACACTCCAGGGTAGTGTTCCTCATTTTCCTTCATGTAGGTCCAGTCGACCCATCTCATGTCAGAAACGATTGGCTTCTTGTCAAGCAAAACAGTCTCATAGAAATCCTGCTGCTCCTTGGTATGAAACCTGTAGTCCACTGCAGTCCTTCTTCTGGTAGCATAAGGATCTGCCTCTCTCCACTTCCTCAGCCCTGAATCCTTCCTGAGCTTCATATTCTCAGCCACAGGATGAGCATCGTTGTGGTCTGGGATCTTGGGCTTGAGCTTCCTAAGGACATGCTCTTCTTCTTCCTCTGCAACTTCAGGCACTGGGGCCTTGTTCTTCTCAGTGGCTGGGATGTTTCTTGTGTTTCTCTTGGGTGCACTCTTAGGCTTAGATGCAGCCTTGGGTGCTTCCTTGGGCTTGGATGCAGCTGTTCCTGACCTTATGGCATCTCCCATAAGTTTGGCTGCCTTGGGTGCTGGTGCAGCAACCTCTTCTTCTTCCTCCTCATCTTCCATGATGGAGGCCTTCCCAAGCACTCTGGCTACAGTCTTCTTCACTCTTTCTTTCCTCTTTTTGCCCTCAGCAGCAACGGGCTCAATGGGAGCAGGCTTCTCAGTTGAGGCTCTAGCCTTTGACATGGGCTGCCTGCCTGCTGGCCTTTTGATTTTCATCCCTGGCTTTGTGCCTTGAGCTGGCTCAACTCTCTTTGATGTGGCCTCTTCCTCTGCCACATAGTCCTCATCTTCAGAGTCAGAAGTTCTCTTCTTCCTTTGACGTGTGGCAGCCTTGGGCAGATTGCTGGGGTTGCTCCTGCTACCATCATCTGAAGAACTTGAGGGGCTAGTGCCCTCACTCATCACCACTTGCTGCTCAGACAAATTCTGGCTATCACTTTGATCAGACATGTTGCAAACTGACTGCTGACCCTGTGAATAGATTATGGATGAGATAGAGTGGATGAGCATCACAAAAAGCAGAGATTTTTGCAAAAGAATAATTCAAAAACTTAGTTTTAGTTTCCCACTGAAATCATCTCGGATCTACCGATTTTCAAACTCGGTGACACCGAAGTAGTTTTGGCACTAGAACTAGTGAACTCGGTCAGACCGAGTTACAGTTCGGTGGCACCGAGACTACTAGGGTTTCACAGAATTCCAAAATCGGTCGCACCGATAAGTGACTCTCGGTCCGACTGAGTTTCACTTGTGCAATGGCATAAGCCAGATCGGTGGGACCGAGTTTTTCAACTCGGTGGGTCCGAGATGGTTTCGGCGGAAACCTAACCCTAAAATTTTCGAGTTCAACCTAATCTACGAGTTCATTGACTAGATAGGAGTTTATCAAACATGGCAAGAATCATGATGATCACAATGTGCTAGGAATCGGATTGGAGAATAGCACAAAGATCGAGTCCATACCCTAGTTCGGCGGAGACTCGCTACGGCGGCAACGGCAGGGCAGAATTCCCATTGACGGAGACGGAGACCAGCGACTGGAGGCTGCTGGCGGCGAGAAGACGATCCGGAGACCCAGGAGGCAGAGCGAGCTATGCGCGGGCGAAGAGGTTTCGGAGAAATTTCCAAAATTTTGCCCGTCACTATATATAGCCCGACCCTGTCGGTGTGACCGAGTGGAACAACTCGGTGGCACCGAGATGCAAAACTGTGTGCAGTTATTGCAACTCGGTGTGACCGAAAAGTTCAACTCGGTTGCACCGAGATCGAAAACCTAGATCAACTTAATGAACTCGGTAGGACCGAAAGTGGAGTATCGGTCAGACCGAGATTCATAAAGAGGTTTTGGAAGTTTAAGTCTATGACGAATCGGGGACTCCGAGCGCTCCTCACACAGAGTGGTTCGA
This sequence comes from Triticum monococcum, assembly GCA_034509565.1. NCBI lineage: Eukaryota > Viridiplantae > Streptophyta > Magnoliopsida > Poales > Poaceae > Triticum > Triticum monococcum. The sequence goes on from CM067845.1 coordinate 349,844,204, forward strand.
ATCTGACTTGATCAAGTTTTGTGATGCAGCATGAATAGAGTTTGAGACGAGAAAAGCATAGATAGCTAGAGGAGGTTCTTAGGCATTCTTGTCCATCCACTTGGCAAAAGAAGAAAGCCAAACAATCAAAACAACAAGTGGATGTCCTCGAATGAGTGAAATATGCAACCAACATGCTCACACAATAAGATAGCAAATGAAATATGTGGCAAAGCATGCACAAACAATTCTAGCATCTATCAAGCAATTTGTGATGACTAGGTCATCTATATATGAGTATATTGACTTAGGAGTCAAGTGAGAGCACTTGATCGTAGGTCATACTCATCGTTTAAGCTCGAGTGGGGTTACCACTTTTACATAAAGCATTGTTGTATTCACATCTTTAGAGTTGCTTTAGCTCAAGTCTTAGAGTAAAGCTCCCCCTAGATGTGATATCCCCCCTAAGAGGGATGAACTAACCTTGGGTTTTGTCGATGATGACTTCATGTAGATGTTAAAGATGTGGATGCTCAATGTTGATGTAGATCACTTGGAGCTATCCATTTGAGTGAATTGCACTTTCAATACCTACATGGGTTAGTCCCACAAGGAACAAACAAGGATATCCATAGACATAGACTGATGCACACACAAGATGATGTCCATGAAAACTTTAGGTTACCTTGTCCCTTGTCTTACCAACAAGAGGGTTTGTGACTCCTTGAACTAGTGCATGATGTGGAAGTTGATTGCACTTGTTCTTGCCAAAATGATAAGAGTGAAGTATGTTGGCGGAGTCACCCTCAAGAACACTCTAGTTCTTCTTCTTTTGGATCCACACCATCTTGATGGGAATCCTTGGAGTTGTACTCGTACTTGATGTAGTGGAACTTGAAGTAGTCTTGGGAATCCACTTGACTAAGGTCTTAGGAGCTTCTTCAAATGCATCAATCTCCTCTTGAAGCTTGTCCTTGCCTTTTTGCTTGTAGTCTTGTGGTGGAAGATCATCTTGAGCTTGTGTCCCCTTGAAGGAAGTATCATACTTCTCTTGTTGAGGAACAAACTTTGTCTTGGGGTATTGATCTTCTTCCCATTCAACTCCATTGGCATTGAACTTTCATTCAAAACCAACACCTTGATTCTTCCGGTGCATTCCTTGCTTGCACACAATTTCCTCGAATTGCTTACTCCCGGCAAGGCTCTTGTAGACACCTTTCTCTATAATTCCCTTCAATAGGCTATTTTCTTGCTCAAGTGTAACTTGGCTAAGAGAATCATTAGTGGAATCAAGAGAACTACTAGAAGCAACAATATTGGATTTAACATGATCATTGTTACTACTAGAGGAAGAATCTTTCTTGTTCTTGTTACTAGATTTGACTTGAGGCATGTAAGTGGATAATAATAAACGCTTGGCAATGTAAGAAGAACTTTTCTTGCGGAGATCATCATTTATTGCTTTTAAGAACTCATGCTCTTGCTCAAGATTAAGCTTTTCAAAGCGTAATTTCTCATGAGCTCTTAAAAGTTCTTGATGATCTTCGAAGATAGTTTCATGGGCTAACTTAAGAGTGTTTAGTTCTTTAGTTAGAGCCTCAATCTTCTCCTTATCATTGTCATTCGTTTTATCTTGATTAGCATGATTAATTGATGTTTCATCATAGTACTCATCACTAGAGTTGTCAACAAGCAAATCATCATCACCTAACAAGTCATCTTCATCACTATTAAAGTAAACATACTCGGGGTGTGTTACCTTAGGACCTTTGGCCATGAAGCATCTTCCAATTCCTTCATTCGGTGAGTCAAATATGTCGTAGGAGTTGGATGACACAAGTGCTAGACTGGCAACACCTTCATCTTGAGTATCTTCGGAGTCGAAGTGATAACTTCTCTCAGAGTGGTTGTCGGAGTCGGAACCGGATACCCATTCACCAACATGAGCTTGATGTCTTTGTCTTGTGTAGCTCCTTGATGATTTTTCCTTCCTTTCCGAATCCTTGCTTCTCCGTGAGTATCTCCGTTCATAACGATCATCTCTACTCCTTCACTCTCTTGGTGGTGATCCTTTGCTTCTTCTTTTTGGAGAATCTTCTCTTGTCTTGTAGGGAGCCGTACACTCATTGGAATAGTGTCCGGGTCTTCCACAATTATAGCAGTTTCGCTCTCGACTAGAAGATCTCTTGTCATTGTAGGACCTTGACTTGAAGCTTCTATCTTTGCTTCTACTCTTGTAGAACTTGTTGAAGTTCTTCACCATTAAGCTCAATTCTTCATTGAAGTTTTGTTTCTCACTAGATGATGTGGGGACTTCACATGACGCTTTGTAGGCACCACTTGATTTATTGTGAAGTTCCTCTTTATCCTTGAGTGACATCTCATGAGCAACAATCCATCCAATTACTTCCGTTGGCTTGAGATCTTTGCAATTGGGCATCATTTGGATTAATGTGCACATGGTATCATATTTCCCATCCAAGGCTCTTAGGATCTTCTTGATGATGAATCTATCGGTCATCTCTTCACTTCCTAAGCCGGCAATCTCATTTGTGATGAGAGCAAGCCTAGAGTACATTTCAGCGACACGTTCACCATCCTTCATCTTGAACTTGTCAAGTTGACTTTGGAGCACATCCAACTTGGATTCCTTGACGGAGTCGGTACCTTCGTGCATATCAATCAAAGTGTCCCAAATTTCCTTTGCATTCTCAAGGCGGCTGATTTTGTTGAATTCTTCAGGGCACAATCCATTGAAGAGAATATCACAAGCTTGAGCATTGTATTGCAACATCTTCAACTCATCCGCGGTAGCTTCACGGTTTGGTTCTCTCCCATCAAAGAAGTCACCTTGCAAACCAACACAAACAATAGCCCAAACGGCGGGGTTATGTCCAAGAATATGCATTTTCATTTTATGCTTCCAACTAGCAAAATTAGTGCCATCAAAGTAAGGACCTCTACGGTGATAATTTCCCTCGCTAGACGCCATACTCTCCTAGGTTGTGAAACCAAGGCTATGACCACCAAAAGCTATGGAGATCAAAGCAAATGGAGACCAAAGCTCTGATACCACTTGTAGGATAGAAAGTATGTCTAGAGGGGGGTGATTAGACTACTTGACCAAATAAAAACTTAACCTTTTCCCAATTTTAGTTCTTGGCAGATTTTAGCTATCTTAGGACAAGTCAAGCAATCATCACACTATTCTAGCAAGCATGCAAAGAGTATATTAGCAGTGGAAAGTAAAGCATGCAACTTGCAAGAATATAGAGGGAAGGGTTTGGAGAATTCAAACGCTATTGGAGACACGGATGTTTTTCCCGTGGTTCGGATAGGTGGTGCTATCCTACATCCACGTTGATGGAGACTTCAACCCACGAAGGGTAACGGTTGCGCGAGTCCACGGAGGGCTCCACCCACGAAGGGTCCACGAAGAAGCAACCTTGTCTATCCCACCATGGCCATCGCCCACGAAGGACTTGCCTCACTAGCGGTAGATCTTCACGAAGTAGGCGATTTCCTTGCCCTTACAAACTCCTTGGTTCAACTCCACAATCTTGTCGGAGGCTCCCAAGTGACACCTAGCCAATCTAGGAGACACCACTCTCCAAGAAGTAACAAATGGTGTGTTGATGATGAACTCCTTGCTCTTGTGCTTCAAATGATAGTCTCCCCAACACTCAATTCTCTCTCATAGGATTTCGATCTGGTGGAAAGAAGATTTGAGTGGAAAGAAACTTGGGGAAGGCTAGAGATCAAGATTCATATGGTTTGAATGGAATATCTTAGTCTCAACACATGAGTAGGTGGTTCTTTCTCAGAACATATGAGTTGGAATGATGTGTGTGTTCTGATGGCTCTCTTTACAAATGAAGAGGAGGTGGAGGGGTATTTATAGCCTCCACACAAAATCCAACCGTTACACACAATTCACCAATCTCGGTGGGACCGAATCAGAAAACTCGGTCTGACCGAAATAGTAAACCTAGTGACCATTAGGAATTTCGGTGGGACTGACATGCAACTCGGTGGAACCGATTCGGTTAGGGTTTGGGCATAACGTAATCTCGGTGAGACCGATTGCACAAACTCGGTGAGACCGAGTTAGGCAATAAGCTAACCAGAGAGTTGGTTAGGCAAACTCGGTGGGACCGACTCGCTCTTTCGGTGAGACCGAAAAGTTACAAGAAGGAAACAGAGAGTTTACAATGCAATCTCGGTGGGACCGATTCGCTCTTTCGGTGAGACCGAAAAGTTATGAAAGGGAAACGGAGAGTTTGCAACCCCATCTCGGTGAGACCAAGATCCTTACCGGTAGGACCGAATTGCTAGGGTTTGGCAGTGGCAAATGACAAGTGAAACTCGGTGGTGCCAGATTGGAAGAATCGGTATGACTGAGTTTGGCTGAGGGTTTAGGTCATTTGTGGCTATGGAAAAGTGGTTGAGGATTTTGGAGCATATCACTAAGCACATAAAGCAAGAGGCTCATTAAGCAACACCTCATCCCTCCTTGATAGTATTGGCTTTTCCTAAAGACTCAATGTGATCTTGGATCACTAAAATATAAAATGAAGAGTCTTGAACTTTTGAGCTTGAGCCAATTCTTTGTCCTTAGCATTTTGAGGGTTCCACTTTCATATCCATGCCATGCCAATCATTGAGCTTTCCTGAAATAATTATCTTGAAATATCATTAGCTCAATGAACTATATGTTGTTATGAATTACCAAAACCACCTAGGGATAGTTGCACTTTCACCTGCCTCCCCCTCTCCATAGTTCCGGGCCAAGGCCCATGGTGAGAAACCCCCCAGTCCTCCTGTGCACTGTTGGCCCAGTCAGATGCGGCCCATGTTATCTTTCTTTTCCTATGCTGCGATTTTAGCTATTATCCAGATTTTGCCAGTTTTACAGAAAACCCCTTGTGCTTCATGCATATAATAACTTAAAAACCATGCATCGGATTAAAATGTTTTATATATGAAACTTGCTTAGAATTTTGTCTAGTTTAATAATATGCAAATTTCATCTATGTTTAAAATGTTTAAAATGCGGTTTGATTAAATTTGCCCCTATGCCATGTTAAAATGCTTTAATTCATAACTAAATAACCGTAACTCGGATTTTAATAAACTTTATATGTAAAAGGGGTAGAATTTTGCCTAGTTTAACATGGTGGCATCATCTTGCATGTTTAACAACTCTAAATTATGGTTTAGGGCAGAACAGTACCAAACCATAAAACATGCACATGAGGAGTTTCCGGATTTGTTGTTTGTTGCTTCCGGCCTCATTTAAACTTGACTAGATAGGTAGTTTTACTTTGCTTCACCCTCTTGCCATGCTAACAACATTTAATCTTGTTGGGTACATAAACGAGATCGAACTAAGTAACCCGAATGTGGTGTTCCGTTAATATGCACCCCGTTGCATATTGAGCTCCACTTAATTTGTAGGATTGGTTGTGCATTTTGCCATGCCATGCCTCTTTAAACCGGACATGCATCATACTTGATTGTGCATCATGTCATGATTGTGTGATGGTTGTTTACTATATTGTGTGCTTCTTTCCGGTGTTGCTTCTTCGGGTTGGTTCTGATAACGTCGTGTTGTGAGGACCCATTCGACTACGTCTGTTTGTCTTCTTCATGGACTCGTTCTTCTTCCTTGCGGGATTTCAGGCAAGATGACCATACCCTCGAAATCACTTCTATCTTTGCTTGCTAGTTGCTCGCTCTTTTGCTATGCCGATGCTACGATACCTACCACTTGCTTATCATGCCTCCCATATTGTTGAACCAAGCCTCTAACCCACCTTGTCCTAGCAAACCATTGTTTGGCTATGTTACCACTTTGCTCAGCCCCTCTTATAGCGTTGTTAGTTGGAGGTGAAGATTGAAGTTTGTTCCTTGTTGGAACATGGAGATGTTGTTCCTTGTTGGAACATGTTTACTTGTTGGGATAACACAATATATCTTATTTAATTAATGCATCTATATACTTGGTAAAGGGTGGAAGGCTCGGCCTTATGCCTGGTGTTTTGTTCCACTCTTGCCACCCTAGTTTCCGTCATATCAGTGTTATGTTCCCGGATTTTGCGTTCCTTACGCGGTTGGGTAATAATGGGAACCCCTTGATAGTTCGCCTTGAATAAAACTCCTCCAACAAGGCCCAACATTGGTTTTACCATTTGCCACCTAGCATTTTTCTTTCCCTTGAGTCGGTCGGCTCCAGGGTCATCTTATTTTAACCCCCCCAGGCCAGTGCTTCTCTAAGTGTTGGTCCAACTAAGCGATGTCCGAGGCTACCAGGGGCAACTCTGGGCTGGCTTACCCGACGTCTGGCTCATCCGGTGTGCCTTGAGAACGAGATATGTGCAGCTCCTATCGGGATTTGTGAGCACATCTGGGTGGCTTTGCTGGTCTTGTTTTACCATTGTCAAAATGTCTTGTAACCGGGATTCCGAGTCTGATCGGGTCTTCCCGCTAGAAGGAATATCATTCGTTGACCGTGAGAGCTTGTGATGGGCTAAGTTGGGACACCCCTGCAGGGATTTGAACTTTTGAAAGCCGTGCCCGCGGTTATGGGCAGATGGGAATTTGTTAATGTTCGGTTGTAGAAAACCTGAAGCTGATCTTAATTAAAATACATCAACCGCGTGTGTAACCGTGATGGTCTTTTCTCGGCGGTGTCCGGGAAGTGAACACGGTGTTGGAGTAATGCTTGACGTAGGTTGTTCTAGGATCACTTCTTGATCATAGTTATTCGACCGTGATTTTGCCTTCTCTTCTCGCTCTCATTTGCGTATGTTAGCCACCATATATGCTAGTCGCTTGCTGCAGCTCCACCTCATACCTTTTACCTTAACTATAAGCTTAAATAGTCTTGATCGCGAGGGTGTGAGATTGCTGAGTCCCCGTGACTCACAGATACTTCCAAAACCAGTTTGCAGGTGCCGATGTTACCGAGCAGGTGACGCAACTAAGCTCAAGGAGGAGCTCGATGAAGATCTTGTCCTTTGTGTTGTTTCGTTCTAGTTGATCAGTAGTGGAGCCCAGTCGGGATGATGGGGGATCTGTGTAGCATTTGGGGTAGTCTTCTCTTATTTTGGTTCAGAAGTCGGACCTTGATTGTATTTGGATGATGTATTGCTTTATTCATGTAATTGTGTGAAGTGGCGATTGTAAGCCAACTATGTATCTCTTTCCCTTATGTATTACATGGGTTGTGTGAAGATTACCTCACTTGCGACATTGCTTTCAATGCGGTTATGCCTCTAAGTCATGCTTCGACACGTGGGAGATATAGCCGCATCGAGGGCATTACAGTGGAGTTGTTGATGATGTAGGCTTGTCGTCCCTCTTCTAAGGCATAGGCTCGCCATCATAGTAGGATGACCGAGTCTCCTGAATCCTCAAATCTGCAGCCAAACTCATCCTCTTGAATCTATATTCATACTCACAGTTTTGATTTTGTAGGTCATAGATCTGGGCTTGGAGGTGCTCGATTTTCTCATGAAGCTTGAAGATGGCCTCCCCAATGTCCTTGATGTACAACTCGTGCTTGTTGGTGAAATCCGTGATCATAATGTGATTGAAGTCGAGTCCACGCCCCACCATCTCCTGACACTTGAAAACTTGTTGCTCCAATGCCTCGAGCCTTGCCTCCATGCTTCCGGTCCTCCTTGGTCCCTCAACATCGCGGATGTGCAACAACCCGTCACGCATCTCAATGGTTTGAGGTTGTTGTAGCCCCTCCGTGAGGTAGGGGTTGATGACCTTCTCAAAGAACTGGTCCTTGGGGGCACTTAAAGACGACATGACGACCTGGATGTGTTAGAAAAACAGCTCGAAACAAAGACAAGAGATATTTGCGTGGTACGGTGGTCAATACCTTCGGGAGAATATATAATGAATTTTTATTGACCAAAAGAAGTATTGTGCAAGAAAACGGAGACCGGAGGGCGCACGAGGTGCCCACGAGGCGGGGGGCGTGCCTCCCACCCTCGTGGGAGCCTCGTGTACTTTCCAGTCTGCTTCTTATTTTCCTATTTTTCTAAATATTCCAAAACGAAGAAATATTGCCATTAGAACTATTTTGGATTCGGTTTACTTACCGTACCACGTACCTATTCCTTTTCGGAGTTTGAAACGTTTCAGAAAGTGTCCCTTATGTATTCCTCCGGGGTTACGGTTTCATTAATATTAGTTTCAGCATTTATGGGATTACCTAAGATATAGTGTTTGATTCTTTGACCGTTTACTACCCTCGGATTTGTGCCTTCGAAGTTGTTGATTTTTATGGCACCAGAATGATAGACCTCCTTGGTAACGTAAGGACCTTCCCATTTAGAGAGGAGTTTTCCTACAAAAAATCTTAAACGAGAGTTGTATAACAATACATAATCACCTACATTAAAATCATGCTTTTGTATCCTTTTGTCATGACATCTTTTAACTTTTTCTTTAAATAGCTTGGCATTTTCATAAGCCTGGGTTCTCCATTCATCAAGTGAGCTAATGTCAAATAACCTCTTCTCACCGGCAAGTTTGAAATCATAATTGAGCTCTTTAATGGCCCAATATGCCTTATGTTCTAGTTCAAGAGGTAAGTGACATGCTTTACCATAAACCATTTTATATGGAGACATACCCGTAGGATTTTTATATGCAGTTCTATAGGCCCATAATGCATCATCAAGTTTCTTGGACCAATTCTTTCTAGATCTATTAACAGTCATTTGCAAAATTAATTTGAGCTCTCTGTTACTCAATTCTACTTGACCACTAGAGTGTGGGTGATAAGGAGATGCAATTCTATGATTAACATAATACTTAGCAAGCATTTTACAAAAGGCACCATGAATAAAATGTGAACCGCCATCAGTCATTAAATATCTAGGGACTCCAAACCTCGGGAAAATAACTTCTTTAAGCATCTTAATAGAGGTGTTATGATCAGCACTACTAGTTGGAATAGCTTCTACCCACTTAGTAATGTAATCAACAGCAACTAAGATATGTGTATACCCATTAGAGGAAGGAAAAGGTCCCATATAATCAAAGCCCCAAACATCAAATGGTTCAATAACAAGTGAATAATTCATAGGCATTTCTTGACGTCTACTAGTATTACCAATTCTTTGACATTTATCACAAGAGAAGACAAACTTACGGGCGTCCTTGAAGAGAGTAGGCCAATAAAAACCAGATTGCAATACCTTATGTGCAGTTCTATCTCCATCATGGTGTCCTCCATAAGCCTCGGAGTGACACTTGCGTGGGATCTATTCCTATTCATGCTCAGGTACACAACGTCTAATAATACCATATGCTCCTTTATAAAGATTTGGGTCATCCCAAAAGTAATGTCTCAAATCATAGAAGAACTTTTTCTTTTGCTGGTATGTGAAACTAGGTGGTATAAATTTAGCAACAATATAATTAGCATAATCAGCATACCATGGAGCAGTTCAAGAAACATTTATGACATTTAATTGTTCATCAGGAAAGCTATCATCAATAGGTAGTGGGTCATTAAGAACATTCTATAACCTAGACAGGTTGTCTGCAATGGGGTTCTTAACTCCCTTTCTATCAATAATATGCAAATCAAATTCTTGTAGAAGGAGAACCCATCTAATAAGTCTAGGTTTAGCATCTTTCTTTTCCATAATCTATTTAATAGCATCATGATTAGTGTGAATAGTTACTTTAGAATCAATAATATTAGGTTTGAACTTATCACAAGCAAAAAAAATGCTAAAAATTCCTTTTCAATAGTAGCATAATTTCTCTAAGCATTGTCTAGAGTTTTACTAGAATATTGAATAACAAATAATTTCTTATCAACTCTTTGCCCTAGAACAGCGCCTACAGCATAATCACTAGCATCACACATAATTTCAAAGGGTAAATTCCAATCAGGTGGCTGAATAATAGGCGCAGAAATCAATGCTTTCTTAAGTATTTCAAATGCTTCTACACAATCATCATCAAAGACAAAAGGAATATCTTTTGTAATAGATTAGTCATAGGCCGAGAAATTTTTGAGAAGTCCTTAATGAACCTCCTGTAAAAACCGGCATGACCAAGGAAACTTCTTATACCTTTGATGTCCTTTGGACATGGCATCTTTTCAATAGAATCAACTTTAGCTTTGTCAACTTCAATACCTCTTTCAGAAATTTTATGCCCCAAGATAATACCTTCATTAACCATAAAGTGGCACTTCTCCCAATTCAGAACAAGATTAGTTTCTTCACATCTCTGCAAAACTCGATCAAGGTTGCTTAAGTAATCATCAAAAGAGGATCCATAAACGGAGAAATCTTCCATGAAAACCTCACATATCTTTTCACAAAAGTCGGAGAATATAGCCATCATGCATCTTTGAATGGTAGCAAGTGCATTACATAAACGAAAAGGCATACGTCTATAAGCAAAAGTACCAAAAGGGCAAGTAAAAGTGGTCTTTGATTGATCATCAGCTGACACAGGCATTTGAGAGAAGCCAGAGTAACCATCTAGAAAGCAAAAATGTGTGTGTTTGGATAATCTTTCTAGCATTTGATCAATAAAGGGCAAAGGGTAATGATCTTTTTAGTAGCCTTATTTAATTTGCGGAAATCAATTACCATCCTATAACCTGTAATAATTCTTTGCGGGATCAATTCATCTTTATCATTAGGAACAACAGTAATACCTCCCTTCTTAGGGACACAATGAACAGGACTTACCCACTGACTATCAACAACGGGATAAATTATACGTGCCTCAAGGAGCTTTAATATTTCCTTTCTTACCACTTCTTTCATCTTAGGATTCAGCCATCATTGGTGATCAATAACTAGTTTGGCGTCTTCCTCCAAATTTATTGTGTGTTGGCATAGAGTGGGACTAATGCCCTTAAGATCATCAAGAGTATATCCAATAGCAGCACGGTGCTTTTCAGAGTTTTCAATAATTTCTCTTCCTCCTTCTCTGAAAGGTTAGCACTAATAATAACAGGATGTATTTTCTTTTCATCAAGATAAGCATATTTAAGAGTATCAGGCAATGGTTTAAGCTCAAACACGGGATCACCCTTGGGTGGAGGAGGATCCCCTAGGATTTCAACAGGCAAATTGTGTTTCAGAATAGGTCCCTGTTTAAAGAATACTTCATCTATTTCCCTTCTTTCATTCATGAACATATCATTTTCATGGTCTAGCAAATATTGTTCTAATGGATCAGTAGGAGGCACGGCAATAGAAGCAAGACCAATAATTTCATCTGTACTAGGCAATTCCTTATCATGGGGTTGTCTACGAAATTTAGCAAAATTAAACTCATGAGACATATCCCCTAAACCAACAGAAACAATATCCTTATTGCAGTCTATCTTAGCATTGACAGTATTCAAGAAGGGTCTACCAAATATAATGGGACAAAAGCCATCTTGGGGGGAACCAAGAACAAGAAAATCAACAGGATATGTTATTCAATTGGTGAAATAGTATCTCTATTAGCAAGCTTAATGGTAACATCAATCCCTTCTATCTCAGTTGGTGCAATATCATGCATAATTTCTTTGTATAAGGAAATAGGTATTGCACTAGCACTAGCACCCATATCACACAAGCCATGATAACAATGATCTCCTATTTTAACAGAAATAACAGGCATGCCTACCACAAGTCTACGTTTCTCTTTAGCACCAGGTTTAGCAATTCTAGCAGTCTCATCACAGAAATAAATAACATGCCCATCGATATTATCAGCCATGAGATCTTTAACAATAGCAATAGTAGGTTCAACTTTAATTTTCTCAGGGGGTTTAGGTGTCTTAATATTACTTTTGTTGAGCACAGTTGAAGCTTTAGCATGATTCTTTATTCTAATAGGGAAAGGTGGTTTCTCAACATAAGCAGTAGGAACAACGGGATCAATATAAGTGATAGTCTTTTCTTCAACTTTAATTGGTGCAACTACTTTTACTTCAATGGGAGGATTATATTTAAACCACTTCTCCTTAGGGAGATCAACATGAGTAGCAAAGTATTCACAGAAGGAAGCTACTATCTCAGAGTCAAGTCCATATTTAGTGCTAAATTTACGGAAAACATCGGTATCCATAAAAGATTTAAAACAATCAAACTTAGGTGTTATACCTGAGTCTTTACCTTCATCAAGATCCCAATCTTCAGAATTGCATTTAATTCTCTCCAATAAATTCCATTTGTATTCAATAGTCTTCATCATAAAGGAACCAGTACAAGAAGTATCGAGCATGGAGCGATTGTTGTCAGAAAGCCGAGCATAAAAATTTTGAATAATCATTTCTCTTGAGAGCTCATGATTGGGGCATGAATATAACATTGACTTAAGCCTCCCCCAAGGTTGAGCAGTTCTATCTCCTTCGCGAGGCCAAAAATCATATATATAATTACGATCACGATGAACAAGATGCATAGGATAAAACTTCTGATGGAATTCCAATTTCAACCATTTGTAGTCCCATCATCACATATCATCACATAGCCTATACCATGTCAATGCATCTCCCTTCAAAGATAAAGGGAAGACCTTCTTCTTCATAACATCATCGGGCATACCTGCAAGCTTAAGTAATCCACAAACTTCATCCACATAGATTAAGTGTAAGTCGGGATGCAATGTTCCATCTCCTGCAAAAGGATTAGCTAGCAGTTTCTCTATCATACCCGAAGGAATTTCAAAGTAAACATTTTCATTTTCAGTAGGTTGAGGAGCAACTCTTTGCTCTACTGGTCGAGGTGAAGATACCCCGAACAAGCCCCTCAAAGGATTACTTTCCATAGTAACAAGTGACAGTAAATTTCAGCACACTATATAAATTTTTCCTTACCAAATTCCACCTACCAAAGGCGCTTCACTCCCCGGCAATGGCGCCATAAAAGAGTCTTGATGACCCACAAGTATAGGGGATCTATCATTGTCCTTTCGATAAGTAAGAGTGTCGAACCCAGCGAGGAGCAGAAGGAAATGATAAGCGGTTTTCAGCAAGGTATTCTCTGCAAGCACTAAAATTATCGGTAACAGATAGTTTTGTGATAAGGTAATTGGTAACGAGTAGCAAGTAATAAAAGTAAATAAGGTGCAACAAGATGTCCGAACCCTTTTTGTAGAAAAGGACAAGCCTGGACAAACTCTTGTATGAAGGAAAGCGCTCCCGAGGACACATGAGAATTATCGTCAAGCTAGTTTTCATCATGTTCATATGATTCGCGTTCGGTACTTTGATAATCTGATATGTGGGTGGACCGGTGCTTGGGTACTACCCTTACTTGGACAAGCATCCCACTTATCATTAACCCCTATTGCAAGCATTCGCAACTACAACAGAAGTATTAAGGTAAACCTAACCATAGCATGAAACATATGGATCCAAATCAGCCCCTTATGAAGCAACGCATAAACTAGGGTTTAAGCATCTGTCACTCTAGCAACCCTTCATCTACTTATTACTTCCCAAATGCCTCCCTCTAGGCCCAAACAATGGTGAAGTGTCATGTAGTCGACGTTCACATGACACCACTAGAGGGATGACAACATACATCTCATCAAAATATCAAACGAATACCAAATTCACATGACTACTAATAGCAAGACTTCTCCCATGTCCTCAGGAACAAACGTAACTACTCACAAAGCATATTCATGTTCATAATCAGAGGGGTATTAATATGCATAATGGATCTGAACATATGATCTTCCACCAAGTAACCAACTAGCATCAACTACAAGGAGTAATCAGTACTACTAGCAACCCACAGGGACCAATCTGAGGTTTGGATACAAAGATTGGATACAAGAGATGAAATAGGGTTTGAGATGAGATGGTGCTGGTGAAGATGTTGATGGAGATTGACCCCCTCCTGATGAGAGGATCGTTGGTGATGATTTCCCCCTCACGGAGGGAAGTTTCCCCGGCAGAACAGCTCCGCCAGAGCCCTAGATTGGTTCCGCCAAGGTTCTGCCTCATGGCGGCGTAGTCTCGTCCCGAAAGCTTGCTTATATTTTTTCCTCGACGAAAGACTCCATATAGCAGAAGATGGGCATCGGAGGTACACCAGGGGGCCCACGAGGCAGGGGGCGCGCCTAGGGGGTAGGGCGCGCGCCCCACCCTCATGGCCAGGGTGTGGCCCCCATCTGGAACTTCTTGCGCTCAGTATTTTTTATATATTCTGGTAATAGCTTCCGTGGACTTTCAGGACTTTTTGAGCTGTGCAGAATAGGTATCTAATATTTTCTCCTTTTCCAGCCCTGAATCCTAGTTGCTGGCATTCTCCCTCTTTATGTAAACCTTGTAAAATAAGAGAGAATAGGCATAAGTATTGTGACATAATGTGTAATAACAGCCCATAATGCAATAAATAACGATATAAAAGCATGATGCAAAATGGACGTATCACTCCTCCCCTCAACAAGTTGGCAAGCCCTCTCAGAACGGTGCTGCAGGCGTGTCACCACATCCCCAAAGAAGCGGAGGTGGCTGGCGTAGTCATTTGCATGGGGATGAGGAGCATTCTCATCACAGATATGGCCCATGGAAGTGTTGGCCCTGTTCCTGAGGTCCTCGAGCATGGGGGCGTGCACACGCTCCAACGACCGCCGCTCAAGAACTTCGTCCATGTTCTGCCGCGCGATGGACTCGGCGTCGGCGACCCGCTGCCGAAGAGAGAGCAGCTCGGCGTGGGATGAAACCAGCTCAGCCTGCGCCGAGGCCAGGGCTGATGCGGTAGCCTCCTCGCGTCGCTCCACCTCGACCAACCGGGACTTGAGGGCAGCAGTCCTACCGGCGGCCCCAGTTTCCACGAGCTTCAGCTTCAGGTTGTGCCTGCTCTCGAGATCCGTGCGAGCCTCGGCCACACGGCGGCTGGCCTCCTCCTGGGACCTGACCTCGCACGCGCCGATGTCGTCCTCCGCCTGACAAACCTGGCGCTCCCTCGTCTCCAGCCGTTCGAGTTCAAGGCTGTGCTCCACGGCTTCCAGCGCCAGCGCCTCCTCACGCTTCCGGATCTCTTCCTCCTCGGTGGGCGACCCCCTCAACGACGCAAGAGCAGCCCTGCGCGCCTCCACCTGCTGATCCAAGACAGCGCTCCGGGCTTGGAGCTCCCACGCACGTTTCTCCATGGCCTCGCGACGGCGGTCAGCTTCCGGAGCCTCCTCCAGAACTCGAGAGCAGGCCTCATGGGAGGCCGCAAGGGAAGCTCGGGCCTTCCCGTTGTCCAGCTCGCGCTGGTGGCGCCCGAGGTTGATGGCCACCTTCAGCTTGTGCCACTCCTCCGCTAGCCGAAGAACCTGGGCCTCGAGCCACGCGTCGACACCCGCGAGTTCTTCACCAAGTCGGCTCATCGCGCCCATTGCCTCCTGGAAGAGCTCATGACGAATGACGCTCCGCCCGTGTTCGAACTCCAACGCACGGCCCACCTCGTCCTCCGCCACGGGGGCTGCAGGCGGGACATGGAGCGGCGCACCCTATCTCAGCAGGGGGCTGTGGGCTGGTTGTAACGCCCCGAGAATCTTGCTACAATAATCCCCCTAATGATGCCTTGTCGTCATGCTTTCCTAAGCCAAAATGCCACTTGTCCAAAAATCAAGTCCAATTCAATTCAAATTGCAAGTCAATTATTTGCATCTTCAAATGAGCTAGAAAAATAGTTCACAATGTGGCAAATATTCTCTAAGTATTTGTCATGATGAAACCTACCTCTGTTGGATTCCAAAAATACTCAAACATGAAAACTAAAATGTTCATCATGTGTAAAATATTCTCCTGGTAATATTGGTGGTGATCCAACATTTTTGCAAAATGCCTATGTGGCCTAAAATAGCTGAAGCAGAAAATTTTAAAAAAGAAAAGGGAAAAAAAGAAAAGGGAGAGGAAAGAGGAACCCCCTCACTGGACCGAACCCAACTGGGCTGGACCACGTACCCACCCGAGCTAGCCCAGTTAACCCCTCGCACCGGTCCAAGGCCGAAGCGCAAAAGGCCCTCCAGGAGATTGACGCGATGAAGAAAATAGTGGTGGGTAATGCATTCTATATGCAAAGCAAGCATGTTAAAGTAAATTACCTATTACTTACCCGAATCCGGAGCTCTCTAGGAGCATTCGCAGATTTGCCCCGCAGCATGTCGGATGCCGCACAGTTTTACCAGTCCGAGGAGGGAAGCTCAACGGAGAAGCTATTCTGGTCTCAGTATACTGGGACCGAATACCCGGTGCCTATGAGCGACCAGCTGAAGCAGCTGGTCAAGCTACACAAGGCGGCCGAACAGGCCATGAAGGGCTTGATAGTCCGGCTGTCGCCTGGCGACGCCCTTCCAAACAGCTGCTTCGGCCTGGTGAGGTGACTTGTGGATGCCTGCCCACGGCTAGAAGTCGTCAAGCGGTTGTCTGCATCGAAGGTGCACGCCGGGCTTTCGCCCGTGTGAAGGTGCAGTGGGCCAAGCTAGACGCCGTGAAGCTGATCAAGGAAGGGCCGCCACAGGGCAAGGAGCATCGCACCCCCAAAATTTATTATGAGGGCATCTTGAAGGGTGCCCGTCTTGTAGTGGGCGAATGTTCAAAGAATGTAATATTTGAGTAAACTTGCTCGTGTGATCCTGTATGATGAAAACTTGTTTCGTATGCGCTATACACCGCTTGTTTGAATTCAAAATATTACCTTCTGTTTGGCTGTTTATCCAATCTGAGAGATGGCTAGTCCTTGGCTTCTGCCCCCATGTCGCGAGTGCTGGGGTGTTCGGGATAAACCTGAGCACTCTTGTTCCCATTTTTGGGTCCTTCGAGGGAGGTGCTCAGCACAGCGAACAAGGCAACCGGACTAATAATGCTTTATTACTCTCACTTAGCCATAGAATTCTATAATTTTAAATTTCGGCGAAGCCCCTGGTATTCGGAAGGCCGAATTCGGGGCGCGATACACGCCTTTAAGCCGGACAGGACCGGCTCCTCGCTCTAAGCGGCATAAGTCTTTAGGGACTCGAAACCTCGCCAAACAGCAACCAATCTCTCGCCTTATCACGACAGTCAGTTTTAGCTTTCTCTACTGAGGTGCTTAGCCCAGCAGAACCGGGGCACAATCGCAGTAGTTCTCCTAGTGCTACCTTAGCCGATAGAGCGGAACGTAAGGTACCAAAACATAGGAGCCGGGCAAACCCAACATTTGACCAAAGACATTATTCGGAGCTGATGCATATAATGCTATAACCTCGGGGTGCCCCACTAGTGAAAGTGTTCGGACTTCTCACACCATAATGTGGGGTACTTGAGCCCCTGGTGTATTGGTCGTACCAAAGTGTACGGTTGCAAGGCGTCATCAATGAACACATATATATATAAAACAAGAATGCAATAATAGTCGTAATGTTATGCATTGTTTATTCAAAAAGGGTGCGTTAAAGCAGAATCATACAGATAGTGCGATAAGCAAAAAGTAGGACTATGTCCCTTCCAAGGGCAAGCTGAGGAATAGTATTAAAGCAAATATTTCACTCGTTATCGTAATCCACCTTGGAGTTCCGTGGTGTGACGTAGCTTTCTGCCTCCTTGGTTTCTGCATCATGTGTCCGACGATCATGCTGCCGGACAGGGTTTCCAAAGATTAGAGTCCTGAAAGAGAAAAACAACAAAGCGGGAAGCCCCTAGTGCGATTTAAGCCGCGTTGTTGGGGCGTGCCGTAGTTCTGCCCCTCCCCGCCTGTGCCCATGGTATTTTTAATGTGTAATTATGTACGCGTGGCACGGATTTTGCCGTTTGGCTGGGACTGGGGTGGGGGCCGCATTGCTACGCGAGCTCAGATCGTGCCAAGCGGTCTACTTGCCAATTACTCCGAGCGTGCTTGAAGGTGTCCGGGTCTTGAAACACCGAACTGGTGGATTGCCATGAGAGGTTGCTTTGCGCTTCTGCTGCGAGGGCTGCAGTGTGCTCTTCCGTGCAGAGAGAGCGCTCTGTGTTTCCATTAACTGTGATGACCCCCCGAGGTCCTGGCATCTTGAGCTTGAGGTAGGCATAATGCGGTTCTGCATTGAATCTCGCAAATGCGATTCGCCCAAGCAGTGCATGATAGCCACTACGGAACAGGACTATATCGAAGATTACTTCTTCGCTTCGGAAGTTATCCGGGGATCCGAAGACCACTTCCAGTGTAATTGAGCCTGTGCAATGGGCCTCTACACCTGGAATGACCACTTTAAAGGTCATTTTTGTGGGTTTGATCCTTGAGGGGTCTATACCCATTTTGCACACTGTGTCCTGATAAAGCAGGTTCAGGCTGCTACCTCCATCCATAAGGACTCGAGTGAGGTGAAATCCGTCAATGATTGGGTCTAGGACTAGTGTGGAAAATGTGCCATGATGGATACTAGTGGGGTGGTCCCTGCGATCGATGGTGATCGGACAGGAGGACCATGGGTTGAACTTTGGGGCGACTGGCTCCAACGCATATACGTCCCTGAGTGCATGCTTCCGCTCCCTTTTGGGGATGTGGGTTGTGTATATCATGTTCACCGTCCACACTTGTGGGGGGAACCTCTTCCGTCCTCCGGTGTTCGGCTGCCGGGGCTCTTCCTCATCATAGCTATGTGGCCCCTTATCTTTGTTTTCGGCAATTAACTTGCCGGCCTGCTTGAATACCAAACAATCCCGATTGGTGTGGCTGGCTTGTCGGGGTGCCGTGTATTTGGCACGAGCGATCATGTATACGGTCCAAACTGGATGGGCCCGGAGTGCTTCTTTTAAATGGCTTTTTCTGCTGACCGGGTTTAGAGCCTTTGAATCCGGCATTGACTGCCGTATCCTCTGTATTGTTGCTGTTAATGCGGCGCTTATGTTTATTTCGTCGTGACCTGCCATTGCCGTCCTTGGTATCTGAAGTACCATGGTTCTTTGATATGTTATTACTGCGAGCCAGCCAGCTGTCTTCTCCCGCACAAAAGCGGGTCATGAGTGTCGTGAGGGCTGCCATAGATTTCGGCTTTTCCTGACCAAGGTGCCGGGCTAGCCACTCATCGCAGATGTTGTGTTTAAAAGCTGCTAAGGCCTCTGCATCCGGACAGTCGACGATTTGATTTTTCTTTGTTAGGAACCATGTCCAGAATTGCCTGGCTGATTCCTTTGACTGCTGAATTATATGGCTTAGGTCATCGGCGTCTGGTGGTCGCACGTAAGTGCCCTGAAAGTTGTCGAGGAATGCAGCTTCCAGATCTTCCCAACAGCTAATGGACTCTGCTGGCAAGCTGTTAAGCCAATGCCACGCTGGTCCTTTGAGCTTTAGTGGGAGGTATTTTATGGCTTGTAAGTCATCACCGCGGGCCATGTGGATGGGGAAGAGGAAATCCTCGATCCATACCGCAGGATCTATTGTGCCGTCGTATGATTCTATATTTACGGGTTTGAAACCCTCTGGGATTTGATGATCCATGACTTCATCTGTGAAGCATAAGGGGTGTGCGGCGCCTCTGTATTGGGCTATATCGTGACGCAGCTCGAATGGGTCTTGCCCACTGTGTTCGGCCCGGTCGGGTTTACTTTTACTGTATCCGGCGTGACGTTTATCGTCTTGCATAGTGGCGCGCCCTTGTGATCCATAGATCGATCTTGCATGTTTTTATTTGTCCTCCAATACGTCTCGCAGTTCTGGCGTATTTCACCATGCCTTTTTATTTCAATGGCATCGGGGTGCAGGCTGAGTTTTTGGCTGGAATGGCTCTCTATCGCGGCCATGAGGTGGCCGATCAGCCGCGTCATACGCTTCTTCCTCCAGTCGGGGTAGCAACCTGCATTTTGGGTAACTCTTGGAGGGGCGCTCGAGTTTATATTCCTCGTCTGCGAGGACTTTGGTCCATCTATTGGCTAGCACATCTTGATCAGCTTGAAGCTGTTGCTGCTTTTTCTTAAGGCTATTTGCTGCTGGCTTCTCCATCCTCCTACCCAAAATCTTGCTGGAGGGGATTGTTGCCGTCTTCGTCACTGTCCAGAGTGCTATTATCTCCTGTTCCGGTATCACCACTTTTGCTTTGGCGGGACCTAGAGCGGCGCCGCTGACGTCGGCGCTTGGGTTGCTTCTTGGTGGGGTCATCCTCCGTTATCTCGTCGCCATTGCCTTTTTTGGGTGTGTCCACCATGTATATATCGTATGATGAGGTGGCTGTCTAGTGCCCTATGGGCAGTGGTTCCTCTTTGTCTCCCACATCGTCGTCCATACCGTCAATGTCTTCGGAGTCGAAGTCGAGCATGTCGGTTAAGTCATCGACAGTGGCTACTAAGTGGGTGGTGGGTGGGCAGCAAATTTCTTCGTCGTCCGCATCCCAATCCTGCCGGACATAGTTCGGCCAGGATCCTCCTGACAAGGAGAGATACCTTAATGAGTTCAGTATGTCACCAAAGGGCGAGTGCTGAAAAATATCCGCGGAAGTAAACTCCATGATCGGCGCCCAATCAAATTCGCTAGGAACGGGCGCAGGCGGTTCGGAGTCCGTGGCCGGAGAAGGATCCAGCAGTTTGGCAACACGGCTCTCGTGAAGGGTAAGGTCGATATTCGGCTCGATCGCCGCTGAGGATACGGCCTCCGTGACGAGGTCTATCCACCCGTCCATGGATGGCGCAACTAGCTCCGAATTGAGGCTCGGAGCGGCTGCCGGCGCGATCTCCTGAATATGGTCCGATGGTAGAGCTAAATCGTACTCATCATGACCGCATGGCGCACAAGGCAGGGGCTCGAATTCGTCGAAGATCAAGTCCCTGCGGATATCGGCCGTGTAATTTAAGCTTCCAAACCTGACTTGGTGGACAGGGGCGTAACTTTCGATCTGCTCCAGATGGCCAAGCAAGTTGGCCCGCAGTGCGATGCCGCCGAACACAAAGATCTATCCGGGGAGAAAAGTCTCACCCTGGACTGCATCGCTATCAATGATAGTATCAGCCATCAAGCCTAACGGCGACGACACAGAGGAACTCTCAATGAAAGCACCAATGTCGGTGTCAAAACCGGCGGATCTCGGGTAGGGGGTCCCGAACTGTATGTCTAAGGCGGATGGTAACAGGAGGCAGGGGACACGATGTTTTACCCAGGTTCGGGCCCTCTTGATGGAGGTAAAACCCTACGTCCTGCTTGATTTATTCTTGATGATATGAGTATTACAAGAGTTGATCTACCACGAGATCGGAGAGGCTAAACCCTAGAAGCTAGCCTATGGTGTGATTGTATGTTGTCCTACGGACTAAAACCCTCCGGTTTATATAGACACCGGAGGGGGCTAGGGTTACACAAGGTCGGTTACAAAGGAGGAGATATCCATATCCGTACTGCCTAGGTTGCGTTCCACGCCAAGTAGAGTCCCATCCAGACACGAGACGAAGTCTTCAATCTTGTATCTTCATAGTCCAACAGTCCGGCCAAAGGATATAGTCCGGCTGTCCGGAGACCCCCTAATCCAGGACTCCCTCACCCATGGTTTGAAGTATATGCTTCGGATGGATATCAAGTCTCAAGCACTTGTGGATTTCATCAATGATTGGATAGAGCTACAGATGCCTGAGTAGAAGCCGGATAGTACATATTGGGCTATTCACTTTGATTGATCCAGGCAGTTGGAAGGCTCGGGGCTGGAGTTGTTTTAACTTCCCCACGAGGTGATAAATTTTGTTACGTTTTAAGGTTGATGTTCCCTTTTACTAACAATGCAGCTGAGTATGAAGCCTTACTCCATGGTCTTCGGATGGCTAAAGAGATGAATCTAAGCCGGGTGAGGTGTTTTGGTGACTCGGATTTGGTGGCCTAGCAAGTTTCAGGCACTTGGGATTCTAAGGACCCACTCATGGCGGCTTACCGCCACGAGGTTGATGCTATTGCTGGTCATTTCAAAGTCTATCAAGTGGAACATGTGGATCACATGAGGCAGGTGTTGCTTTGAGCCAGTTAGGGTTCCACCGTAAGTCGGTGCCACCAAACGTTTTCCTTGATGTTCTACATAACCCTTCAGTCAAATTGCCTACGGAGGAAGATCTTGCTATTCCTGACTCAGAGGCACAATTGGTGGCGGCTCTTCATGCTATTCCTAACTGGACAGTTCCATATTTCACTTACATGACCCGGGGCGAGTTACCTGAAGATGAGACTTTAGCCTGGCAGATAATCCAGCAATCTAAGTCAATGACTATTGTCAGTGGAGAGTTGCATCATTGTAGTGTCTCAGGGGCGTTTCAACGTTGTGTTTCTACTGAAGCGGGTCGTGAGATCCTACAAGAGATTTATGAAGGAGATTATGGTCATCATGTTGGCTCTAAGTCTCTTGTAGCCAAGGCTTCTCGTCATGGATTTTATTGGCTGACGGCTCATACTAATGTAGAGGATTTGGTCAGTAAATGTGATGGTTGTCAGAAATTTTCAAGACGAGCTCATGTGTAGGCTCAAGAATTGAGGATGATTCCAATTACTTGGCCGTTTGCAGTCTGGGGGCTAGATATGGTTGGACCTTTCAAAAAGTCCAAAGACAAAAAGACCCACCTTTTGGTGGCGGTTGACAAGTTCACAAAGTGGGTTGAGGCAGAGCCGGTTAGTAAGTGTGATGCCACAACAGCGGTTCAGTTCATCAAAAAAGTGATCTTCCGGTTTGTCTTTCCTCGCAACATTATAACTGATAATGGCACTAATCTTTCCAAGGGTGCTAAAAGAATTTTGTCAACGAGAGCATATTCGTCTTGATGTGTCATCAGTGGCTCACCCCCAGTCCAATGTTCAAGCTAAAAGAGCCAATCAAGAAATTTTGAGAGGCATCAAGCCCCAGCTTATGGTCCCTTTGCAGAGGACGTCGGGTTGTTGGGTGGAGGAACTGCCCTCAGTGCTATGGAGTATCAATACTACCCCCAACGGATCTACACGTTATACGCCTTTCTTCATGGTTTACGGAGCAGAGCTAGTTCTCCCTATGACATTCGTCATGATTCACCCTGTGTGGCGGCTTATGTTGAACCTGATAATGCAAAAGCACGCTAGGATGCTCTTGACCTGTTGGATGAGGAGCGTGACCATGCGGCGGCTCGTTCAGCGATTTACCTACCAGCAAGATCTGCATCATTATCATAGCCGCCAGGTGAAAACCAGAACCTTTCAAGAAGGAGATTTGGCGCTCCGGCTCATCTAGGATCAAACTGACATGCACAAGCTATCCCCATCTTGGGAAGGGCCCTTTGTGGTCAGCAAAAGTCTGAACAACGGGTCATACTACCTTATCGATGTTCGAGACCACAAGGACTCACGCACGTCGGAGGAGGAGACCCGCCGACCGTGGGATATTGCCCATCTTCGGCCTTATTACACCTGAGCCACCGGCTCTTGTGATGTACATATTTTGTCATTGTATATACTATGATGAATACAATAAATCTGGCATCCTGATAACTCAGGGCCTCTGTCGTTTCATTTCTGAGAATAATGAGTCTTTATTGTCACTTCATATGATCACTTGGGGGCTTCCTTCTCATTGAGTATAGTTATGACTACCCTCTTGATCCAACTTGTATGCCATGATTACCAAATACTTGGGGGCTTCCTGCTCATTGAGCATAGCTATGACTACCCTACTGATCCGGCTTATACGCCTGGAATCAGATATTACTTGGGGGCTCCTTGTTAATGAAGAGAGCTTTGTTGACCCTTGTAATAGGCTTGGACGCCAGGTGTATTCACCCGAAAATCCATGTTATCCTGCCTTTGTTTGCCTACCACTCCGACCAACTAATCCTGGAATGACTCACTATACTCTTGACAATCAATCTTCTAAAAAGACCCTAAGTTTGTCAAAGTTAAAATGGTGATTGGTCATGTGAGGTCCGGCTTACGGGTTTGAATTAAGGTTTAAACTCAGCGGCTGCGTGGCCCTTGAATAATGCTTCACATGCAGGCTTGGCAGCCTATGAATGCCTTGTTTTCTATTTTTTCTAGTTTTATTTGATTTTTTGAGATTTATCTTTTGTACCATGTTAATACATGGTTTAAAACTAATAAAGGCCATATTGGCCTTATGGTTCATATATGAATCTACCTGGAGTTTTATTAACCCGGCCCGGCTTTGGATTTTAAGTCGCCAGCGTATGATGATTATGTGCTTGGAGTACTGGCTCTAAGGTTTGGGATGTCACCCCTTGCTGCATATGGCGTTGTAAGCCGGCGGTATGAAAAAATTGAACATGGCATTGTCACTACTAGGAAAAGGGCTATAGATAGGATTGACACTAATGGCGCACCAGGGAAGTAGTGCGCCACTACTATATACTAATGGCGCACCAGTTGGTGATGCGCCATTAGTGTGGGAGACACTAATGGCGTACCAGAAAACTGGTGCGCCACAAGTGATATTTTTTTCATTTTTACATACATACTAATGGCGCATCCTACCGAAGTGCGCCATTACTAGTTCTAACTAGTAATGACGCACCAGACATGGAGTGCGCCAGTACTGAATTTTTTTATTCTTTTTTTTGCAAAACTACTAATGGCGCACCGCCTCACAGTGCGCCATTACTAGTTTAAACTACTAATGGCGCACCCTGTAAAAGTGCGCCATTAGTATATATATATATATATATATATATATATATATATATATATATATTACTTTTCTGCAAAACTACTAATGGCGCACCACCTACAGGTGCGCCATTAGTAACCAGGGTTACTAATGGCGCATTTGCAGGTGGTGCACCATTAGTAACCTGGGACCCAACAAGATATTTTGGATAGCCCCACACCTACCCACTCACTTTCCCCACTTCATTCCCTCCACCTCCTTCTCCAAGCTTCCGGCTGCCTCCTCCTCCTCACCTCATTTCCACCATAGATTCATCAAAATTAAGTGGTGAAATTACCTTTTTTTGATAGGTAAGTAAGGGGAAAGCTATCTTCATGATGTAGATCTACTTTTTTTTCCCTAGCTCGCTCCAACAACGTGCACATGCACTTTTTGTGGCCTGGCTAGATCTATGTATGTTTGTGGTGTTGCATGTGTTTGTGGTGTTGCATATATGTTTGTGTTTGCAGGTACCAGTATTTGAAATGCGATAGTTGCCAATATTTTGCCGGAATGTTGATTCATTTCCGTTTCGGCGAGAATTTTGGCACTATGCATTCTTTTTGGTCCTATTTTTAGGGAAGGTCATGCCAAATTTTTTTCTTGATTCTAAAATATCGTTTTGCTCTACCCCGCAGGCGACCATGGTCCGCATGATGACCGAAGGCATCGTGAATAGGTTTTTGAGCTCCGCGAAGGCCGAGATGCTTCAAAAGAACGAGACAGATATAAGATGTCCGTGTCAAAGATGCAAGCTGAAGAGCCTTATTGCGGACCCGAATTTCGGGCAGGTGCGGGACCACCTGCTCTTGCGTGGTTTCATGGATGGCTACCGGTGGCAAGGTGATGAAGATGACTATGAAGTCGTCCATGGGGGCCGGACAAGAAATGAGGAAGGGCAACAAGACAAGTACCACCGCGGCGAGGGTGGGCGAGAAGACGAAGAATCTCCAGGACATGATCATGACGGTGATGCTGTACACAATCATCATGTAGAGGATGTCGTACATGATGATGAGGAAGATCAAGACGAAGGGCATGATCATGAAGATGAAGATGCCGGAGCAGACGATGATGGAGGCTGGGTGCAGGACCCTCATATTCAAGAGCTGCTTCTCAAGCAGACGGATAACGCAAGAGCTGCCGCCCGAGAGAAATCCAAGCTGGATCAACTAGAGATAGACGCGGTTACTCCATTGTATGAAGGATGCAGGCCCGAGGATACCCACCTGAAAGTACCGCTCATGGCTCTGGAGATGAAGGTAAAACACAAAATGACCGACGCATGCTTCGATGAGAACATGTCATTCTGGCACGAACGTCTTCCCAAGGGAACAAGTGCCCGACCAGTTTCGAGGAGGCGAAGAAAATCGAGTTTCCTCTGGATTTACCACACGTGAAATTGTTGGAGAACGTTGCAGAAAACAAAAAATTTCCTACTCATTTCACCAAGATCATCTAGGAGTTCATCTAGCAACGAGTCACGAGATGCATCTACATACCTTTGTAGATCGCGTGCGGAAGCGTTCAAACAACGGGGATGATGTAGTCGTACACAACGTGATCCAAATCACCTATGACCAGCGCCGAACGGATGGCACCTCCGCGTTCAACACACGTACGGGACGGGAGACGTCTCCTCCTTCTTGATCCAGCAAGGGGGAAGGAGAGGTTGACGAAGATCCAGCAGCACGACGGCGTGGTGGTGGATGCAGGGCGTCGCAGTAGCAGGGCTTCGCCTATACTATGAGGAAGAGAGACGTAACGGGGAGAGAGGGAGGCGCCAGGGGCTGGTGTGTCAAGTCCCTCCTCTCCCCCACTATATATAGGGGTGCCATGGGGGGGCGCCGGCCCTAGTAGATGGAATCTACTAGGGGGGCGGCGGCCTAGGGTGGGGCTTGCTCCCCAAGGCAAGGGGGGCGCCCCCTCTAGGGTTTCCCCTTAGCCCTAGCCGCATGGGCCCCTTAGGGGCTGGCGCCCCAGCCCACTATGGGCTGGGTTCCATCCTATTTCAGCCCATGGGGCCCTCCGGGATAGGTGGCCCCACCCGGTGGACCCCCGGGACCCTTCCGGTGGTCCCGGTACAATACCGGGTACCCCGAACCTTGTCCCGATGGCCGAAACTGCACATCCTATATATAATTCTTTACCTCCGGACCATTCCGGAACTCCTCGTGACGTCCTGGATCTCATCCGGGACCCTGAACAACATTCGGGTTACTGCATATACTTATCTTCACAACCCTAGCGTCACTGAACCTTAAGTGTGTAGACCCTACGGGTTCGGGAGACAAGCAGACATGACCGAGACGACTCTCCGGTCAATAACCAACAGCGGGATCTGGATACCCATGCTGGCTCCCACATGCTCCACGATGATCTCATCGGATGAACCACGATGTCGAGGATTCAATCAACCCCGTATGCAATTCCCTTTGTCAATCGATATATTACTTGCCCGAGATTCGATCGTCGGTATCCCAATACCTCGTTCATTCTCGTTACCGGCAAGTCACTTTACTCGTACCGTAATGCATGATCCCGTGACCAGACACTTGGTCACTTTGAGCTCATTATGATGATGCATTACCGAGTGGGCCCAGTGATACCTCTCCGTCATACGGAGTGACAAATCCCAATCTTGATCCGTGTCAACCCAACAGACACTTTCGGAGATACCCGTAGTATACCTTTATAGTCACCCAGTTACGTTGTGACGTTTGGTACACCCAAAGCACTCCTATGGTATCCGGGAGTTACACGATCTCATGGTCTAAGTAAAAGATACTTGACATTGCAAAACTCTAGCAAACGAACTATACGATCTTTATGCTATGTTTAGGATTGGGTCTTGTCCATCACATCATTCTCCTAATGATGTGATCTCATTATCAATGACATCTTATGTCCATAGCCAGGAAACCATGACTATCTGTTGATTAACGAGCTAGTCAACTAGAGGCTTACTAGGGACATGTTGGTGTCTGTTATTCACACATGTATTACGATTTCCGGATAACACAATTATAGCATGAATAAAGACAATTACCATGAACAAGGAAATATAATAATAGTGCTTTTATTATTGCCTCTAGGGCGTATTTCCAACAGTCTCCCACTTGCACTAGAGTCAATAATCTAGTTACATTGTGATGAATCGAACACCCATGGAATTCTGGTGTTGATCATGTTTTGCCCTGGGGAGAGGTTTAGTCAACGGATCTGCTACATTCAGGTCCATATGTACTTTACAAATATCTATGTCTCCATCCTGAACATTTTCACGAATGGAGTTGAAGCGACGCTTGATATGCCTTGTCTTCTTGTGAAACCTGGGCTCCTTGGCAAGTGCAATAGCTCCAGTGTTGTCACAGAAGAGCTTGATCGGCCCCAACGCATTGGGTATGACTCCGAGGTCGGTGATGAACTCCTTCACCCAGATTGCTTCATGTGCTGCCTCCGAGGCTGCCATGTACTCCGCTTCACATGTAGATCCCGCCACGACGCTCTGCTTGCAACTGCACCAGCTTACTGCCCCACCATTCAAAATATACACGTATCCGGTTTGTGACTTTGAGTCATCCAGATCTGTGTCGAAGCTAGCGTCGACGTAACCCTTTACGACGAGCTCTTCGTCACCTCCATAAACGAGAAACATCTCCTTAGTCCTTTTTAGGTACTTCAGGATATTCTTGACCGCTGTCCAGTGTTCCTTGCCGGGATTACTTTGGTACCTTCCTACCAAACTTACGGCAAGGTTTACATCAGGTCTGGTACACAGCATGGCATACATAATAGAACCTATGGCTGAGGCATAGGGGATGACACTCATCTCTTCTATTTCTTCTGCCGTGGTCGGACTTTGAGCCGAGCTCAATTTCATACCTTGTAACACAGGCAAGAACCCCTTCTTAGATTGATCCATATTGAACTTCTTCAATAACTTATCAAGGTATGTGCTTTGTGAAAGACCTATGAGGCGTCTCGATCTATCTCTATAGATCTTGATGCCTAATATATAAGCAGCTTCTCCAAGGTCCTTCATTGAAAAACTCTTATTCAAGTAGGCCTTGATGCTGTCCAAAAGTTCTATATCATTTCCCATCAAAAGTATGTCATGTACATATAATATGAGAAATGCTACAGAGCTCCCACTCACTTTCTTGTAAACACAGGCTTCTCCATAAGTCTGCGTAAACCCAGACGCTTTGATCATCTCATCAAAGCGAATGTTCCAACTCCGAGATGCTTGCACCAGCCCATAAATCGAGCGTTGGAACTTGCACACTTTGTCAGCATTCTTAGGATCGACAAAACCTTCTGGCTGCATCATATACAATTCTTCCTTAAGGAAACCATTAAGGAATGCCGTTTTGACGTCCATTTCCATATTTCATAATCGTAAAACGCGGCAATTGCTAACATGATTCGGACGGACTTCAGCTTCGCTACCGGTGAGAAAGTCTCATCGTAGTCAACCCCTTGAACTTGTCGATAACCTTTAGCGATAAGCCGAGCTTTATAGATGGTCACATTACCATCCGCGTCTGTCTTCTTCTTAAAGATCCATTTATTCTCTATGGCTCGCCGTTCAATGGGCAAGTCAGTCAAAGTCCATACTTCGTTTTCATACATGGATCCTATCTCGGATTTCACGGCTTCTAGCCATTTGTCGGAATCCGGGCCCGCCATCGCTTCTTCATAGTTCGAAGGTTCACCGTTGTCTAACAACATGATTTCCAAGACAGGGTTGCCGTACCACTCTGGTGCGGATCGTGTCCTTGTGGACCTTCGAATTTCAGTAGTAACTTGATCAGAAGTTTCATGATCATCATCATTAACTTCCTCTCCAGTCGGTGTAGGCACCTCAGGAACATTTTCTTGAGTTGCGCCATTTTCCGGTTCAAGAGGTAATACTTCATCAAGTTCTATTTTCCTCCCACTTACTTCTTTCGAGAGAAACTCTTTCTCTAGAAAGGATCCATTCTTGGCAACAAAGATCTTGCCTTCGGATCTGAGGTAGAAGGTATACCCAATAGTTTCTTTTGGGTATCCTATGAAGACGCATTTTTCCGACTTGGGTTCGAGCTTTTCAGGTTGAAGTTTCTTGACATAAGCATCGCATCCCCAAACTTTCAGAAACGACAACTTAGGTTTCTTTCCAAACCATAATTCAAACGGTGTCGTCTCAACGGATTTTGACGGAGCCCTATTTAAAGTGAATGCAGCAGTCTCTAAAGCATAGCCCCAAAAGATAGTGGTAAATCGGCAAGAGACATCATAGACCGCACCATATCTAATAGAGTGCGATTACGATGTTCGGACACACCGTTACACTAAGGTGTTCCAGGCGGCGTGAGCTGTGAAACTATTCCACATTTTCTTAAGTGTGTGCCAAATTCGTGACTCAAGTATTCTCCTCCACGATCTGATCGCAGAAACTTGATTTTCCTGTCACGTTGATTCTCGACCTCACTCTGAAATTCCTTGAACTTTTCAAAGGTTTCAGACTTGTGTTTCATTAAGTAAATATATCCATATCTACTCAAATCATCAGTGAGAGTGAGAACATAACGATAGCTGCCGCGAGCCTCAACACTCATTGGACCGCACACATCAGTATGTATGATTTCTAATAAGTTGGTTGCTCGCTCCATTGTTCCTGAGAACGGAGTCTTGGTCATTTTACCCATAAGGCATGGTTCGCACGTGTCAAATGATTCATAATCAAGAGACTCTAAAAGTCCATCTGCATGGAGCTTCTTCATGCGTTTGACACCTATGTGACCAAGGCGGCAGTGCCACAAGTATGTGGGACTATCATTATCAACCTTACATCTTTTGGTACTCACACTATGAACATGTGTAGCATTACGTTCGAGATTCATAAAGAATAAACCATTCACCATAGGAGCATGACCATAAAACATATCTCTCATATAAATAGAACAACCATTATTCTCGGATTTAAATGAGTAGCCATCTCGAATTAAACGAGATCCCGATACAATGTTCATGCTCAAAGCTGGTACTGAATAACAATTATTGAGGTTTAAAACTAATCCTGTAGGTAAATGAAGAGGCAGCGTGCCGACGGCGATCACATCGACTTTGGAACCATTCCCGACGTGCATCGTCACCTCGTCCTTTGCTAGTCTTCGCCTATTCCGTAGTTCCTGCTGTGAGTTACAAATGTGAGCAACTGCACCGGTATCAAATACCCAAGAGCTACTACGATTACTGGTAAGGTACACATCAATTACATGTATATCACATATACCTTTTGTTTTGCCGGCCTTCTTGTCTGCTAGGTACTTGGGGCAATTCCGCTTCCAGTGACCGCTTCCCTTGCAATAAAAACACTCAGTCTCGGGCTTGGGTCCATTCTTTGGCTTCTTCCCGGCAACTTGCTTGCCGGGCGCGGCAACCTCCTTGCTGTCCTTCTTGAAGGCTTTCTTACCCTTGCCCTTCTTGAACTTCGTGGTTTTATTGACCATCAACACTTGATGTTCCTT
Organism: Triticum monococcum; assembly: GCA_034509565.1. Classification (NCBI taxonomy): domain Eukaryota; kingdom Viridiplantae; phylum Streptophyta; class Magnoliopsida; order Poales; family Poaceae; genus Triticum; species Triticum monococcum. Next base: position 349,875,292 of record CM067845.1, read on the forward strand.
CTTGACTTCTACCTCTGCTGATTTCAGCATAGCAAATACTTCAGGAATGGTCTTTTCCATCCCCTGCATATTGAAGTTCATCACAAAGCTCTTGTAGCTCGGTGGAAGCGACTGGAGGATTCTGTCAATGACCGCATCATCCGGGAGATTAACTCCCAGCTGAGTCAAGCGGTTATGTAATCCAGACATCGTGAGTATGTGCTCACTGACAGAACTGTTTTCCTCCATCTTACAGCTGAAGAACTTGTCGGAGACCTCATATCTCTCGACCCGGGCATGAGCTTGGAAAACCATTTTCAGCTCTTCGAACATCTCATATGCTCCATGTCTCTCAAAACGCTTTTGGAGCCCCGGTTCTAAACTGTAAAGCATGCCGCACTGAACGAGGGAGTAGTCATCGGTACATGCCTGCCAAGCGTTCATAACGTCTTGTTCAGCAGGGAGGACAGGTGTGTCACCCAGCGGTGCTTGTAGGACATAATCTTTCTTGGCAGCTATGAGGATGATCCTCAGGTTTCGGACCCAGTCCGTATAGTTGCTGCCATCGTCTTTCAGCTTGGTTTTCTCTAGGAACGCATTGAAGTTGAGGACTACGTGGGCCATTTGATCTACAAGACATATTGTAAAATATTTTAGACTAATGTTCATGATAATAAAGTTCATCCAATCAAATTATAATGAACTCCCACTTAGATTAGACATCCCTCTAGTCATCTAAGTATTACATGATCCTAGTTAACTAGGCCATGTCCGATCATCACGTGAGATGGACTAGTCAACGTCGGTGAACATCTTCATGTTGATCGCATCTTCTATACGACTCATGCTCGACCTTTCGGTCTTCTGTGTTCCGAGGCCATGTCTATGCACATGCTAGGCTCGTCAAGTTAACCCTAAGTGTTTTGCATGTGTAAAACTATCTTACACCCATTGTATGTGAACGTAAGAATCTATCACACCCGATCATCACGTGGTGCTTCGAAACGACGAACTTTAGCAACGGTGCACAGTTAGGGGAGAACACTTCTTGAAATTGTTATGAGGGATCATCTTATTTACTACCGCCGTTCTAAGTAAACAAGATGCAAAACATGATAAACATCACATGCAATCAAATAATAAACGTGACATGATATGGCCATTATCACATAGCTCCTTTGATCTCCATCTTGGGGCTCCATGATCGTCTTGTCACCGGCTTGACACCATGATCTCCATCATCATGATCTCCATCATCGTGTCTCCATGAAGTTGCTCGCCAATTATTACTTCTACTACTATGGCTAACGCGTTTAGCAATGAAGCAAAGTAATTTACATGGCGTTTCTCAATGACACGCAGGTCATATAAAAGAATAAAGACAACTCCTATGGCTCCTGCCGGTTGTCATACTCATCGACATGCAAGTCGTGATTCCTATTACAATAGCATGAACATCTCATACATCACATATAGATCATTCATCATTCATCACAACTTTGGCCATATCATATCACAAACCACTTGCTGCAAAAACAAGTTAGACGTCCTCTAATTGTTGTTGCAAGTTTTTACGTGGCTGAATTAGGGTTCTAGCAAGAACGTTTTCTTACCTATGTGAAAACCACAACGTGATTTGTCAACTTCTATTTACCCTTCATAAGGACCCTGTTCATCGAATCCGCTCCAACTAAAGTAGGAGAGACAGACACCCGCCAGCCACCTTATGCAACTAGTGCATGTTAGTCGGTGGAACCGGTCTCACGTAAGCGTACGTGTAAGGTTGGTCCGGGCCGCTTCATCCCACAATACCGCTGAAGCAAGAAAAGACTAGTAGCGGCAAGAAAGTTGACAAATCCACGCCCACAACAAATTGTGTTCTACTCGCGCAAGAACTACGCATAGACCTAGCTCATGATGCCACTGTTGGAGAACGTTGCAGAAAACAAAAAAATTCCTACTCGTTTAACCAAGATCATCTAGGAGTTCATCTAGCAACGAGTCACGAGATGCATCTACATACCTTTGTAGATCGCGTGCGGAAGCGTTCAACGAACGGGGATGATGTAGTCGTACACAACGTGATCCAAATCACCGATGACCAGCGCCGAACGGACGGCACCTCCGCGTTCAACACACGTACGGGACGGGAGACATCTCCTCCTTCTTGATCCAGCAAGGGGGAAGGAGAGGTTGACGAAGATCCAGCAGCACGACGGCGTGGTGGTGGATGCAGGGCGTCGCAGTAGCAGGGCTTCGCCTATACTACGAGGAAGAGAGACGTAACGGGGAGAGAGGGAGGCGCGAGGGGCTGGTGTGTCAAGTCCCTCCTCTCCCCCACTATATATAGGGGTGCCATGGGGGGGCGGCCCTAGTAGATGGAATCTACTAGGGGGGGCGGCGGCCTAGAGTGGGGCTTGCTCCCCAAGGCAAGGGGGGGCGCCCCCTCTAGGGTTTCCCCTTAGCCCTAGCCGCATGGGCCCCTTAGGGGCTGGCGCCCCAGCCCACTATGGGCTGGGTTCCCTCCTATTTCAGCCCATGGGGCCCTCCGGGATAGGTGGCCCCACCCGGTGGACCCCCGGGACCCTTCCGGTGGTCCCGGTACAATACCGGTACCCCGAAACTTGTCCCGATGGCCGAAACTGCACATCCTATATATAATTCTTTACCTCCGGACCATTCCGGAACTCCTCGTGACGTCCTGGATCTCATCCGGGACCCCGAACAACATTCTGGTTACTGCATATACTTATCTTCACAACCCTAGCGTCACCGAACCTTAAGTGTGTAGACCCTACGGGTTCGGGAGACAAGCAGACATGACCGAGACGACTCTCCGGTCAATATCCAACAGCGGGATTTGGATACCCATGCTGGCTCCCACATGCTCCACGATGATCTCATCGGATGAACCACGATGTCGAGGATTCAATCAACCCCGTATGCAATTCCCTTTGTCAATCGATATATTACTTGCCCGAGATTCGATCGTCGGTATCCCAATACCTCGTTCAATCTCGTTACCGGCAAGTCACTTTACTCGTACCGTAATGCATGATCCCGTGACCAGACACTTGGTCACTTTGAGCTCATTATGATGATGCATTACCGAGTGGGCCCAGTGATACCTCTCCGTCATACGGAGTGACAAATCCCAGTCTTGATCCGTGTCAACCCAACAGACACTTTCGGAGATACCCGTAGTATACCTTTATAGTCACCCAGTTACGTTGTGACGTTTGGTACACCCAAAGCACTCCTACGGTATCCGGGAGTTACACGATCTCATGGTCTAAGGAAAAGATACTTGACATTGCAAAACTCTAGCAAACGAACTATACGATCTTTATGCTATGTTTAGGATTGGGTCTTGTCCATCACATCATTCTCCTAATGATGTGATCTCGTTATCAATGACATCTTATGTCCATAGCCAGGAAACCATGACTATCTGTTGATTAACGAGCTAGTCAACTAGAGGCTTACTAGGGACATGTTGGTGTCTGTTATTCACACATGTATTACGATTTCCGGATAACACAATTATAGCATGAATAAAGACAATTACCATGAACAAGGAAATATAATAATAATGCTTTTATTATTGCCTCTAGGGCATATTTCCAACAGAAATACCATGTGTTCATGAACAATTGCATCATTTATCGGGACGAGCACGCGGAGTCTACCATATGTCCGGTGTGCGGCGTCACTCGATACAAGAAGAGGAAGAAAGCTCCTCGAAAATTGGTGTGGTACTTTCCAGTCACTCCTCGTCTGCAGCGGTATTTCGCGGACCCTAAGGTAGGAAAGCTCCTGCGTTGGCATGCGGATAGGGAGGAGAAGAAGCGGGAAGATGACGGAAATGATCCCGAGATAAATAAAAAATACAAGATGCTGAGTCACCCTAAGGATGCGAGCCAGTGGCAAGCGTTGAACTTCGAATACCCAGAATTTGGGAAGGATCCAAGGAACATCGTGCTGGGCGCGAGCACCGATTGAGTCAATCCATTTGTCAGCCAGAGAAGCACACATAGCACGTGGCCTGTGTTTGTGTGGATGTACAACCTTCCCCCTGGTTGTGCATGAAGAGGAAGTACATTTACAAGAGTATGCTAATTGAAGGGCCGAAACAACCAGGGAACGACATCAATCTATATCTGGGGCTGCTGAAAGAGGAGCTAGACACGCTGTGGAAAACGCCAGCCAATATGTGGGACGCCGCAGAGAAAGAATATTTCCCTATGAGAGCCGCACTGCTCACGACGGTGCACGACTATCTCGGTTATGGATATCTCGCGGGGCAGGTAGTCCACGGATTTTCTGGATGCGTAAGGTGCATGGATGACACAATGTATCACCAACTAGATAGAGATCCCAGATCTTCGAAAACCGTGTTTATGGGACATCGAAGGTGGCTTCGTGACGATGACCCGTGGAGGAAACGCAAGGATCTGTTCGATGGTGAAACCAAACCCTGAAAACACCCACGTATCCCTGAAGCGGCGAGGAAATAGACGAGCTGTTGAAAAATTGGAAAGATTGCCCACTGCCAGGAAAGAAGCAAAAGGCGCCAGAGCCGGGAAAGAAGCGAAAGGCGCTAGAGCCGCCGCTGAAGGTATGGAAAATGAGGTCTGTTTTCTGGGACTTGCCGTACTGGAAGATCCACCATGTGCCTCACAGCCTTGATGCCATGCATATCACGAAGAATGTGTGCGAGAGTCTGCTTGGTACCCTGCTCAACATGCCAGAGAGGACCAAAGATGGGTCGAAAGCAAGGGCAGACTTGAAATCAATGGGCATCAGGTAGGAGCTTCACGCTAATGATGATGATGATGAGGCGAAGCAGGACACAGAAACTCGACGCAAAGGCAAAAAGGCCAAGAAGACCAGAAGTGACTACCCTCCCGTGTGCTTCACTCTAAGTCAGGAGGAGATCGAGCGTTTTTTCACCTGCCTCGTAGGAGTAAAACTTCCTTACGGTTACGTGGGGAAGATAAGCAGATACCTAGACCCAGCGAAGCAGAAGTTCAGCGGGATGAAGTCTCACGACTGTCACGTGCTGATGACGCAGATACTTCCAGTTGCAATCCATGGGATCATGGACGCGCACGTCCGTGAAATGCTATTTGGCCTATGCAACTTTTTCGACGTCATCTCTCGGAAGTCGATTGGCGTGAGGCAACTCAGAAGGCTACAGGAAGAGATCATGGTGATACTATGCGAGCTTCAGATGTACTTCCCGCCCGCATTCTTCGACGTTATGGTGCATCTGCTTGTCCATATCGTGGAGGATATCATCCAACTCGGGTCGACGTTCCTGCACAGCATGATTCCATTCGAAAGGATGAATGGTGTCATCAAAGGATACGTTCGCAACATGTCACGTCCAGAGGGAAGTATAGCCAGGGGCTTTCTGACCGAAGAGTGCATCTCCTACTGCATGAATTATCTAGGCATCGAGAACTCTGTTGGTCTGCCCGTCAACAGGCACCTCGGCAGGCTCGCTGGATGGGGTCACCGTGAGGGTCGCCGCGAAATGCATGTCGACTTCGAGGGTCGACTCGCCGACTTTGAAAGAGCAAACCTAGTCGTGCTACAACACATAGACGTGGTCGATCCTTGGGTGGTAGAGCACAAAACCTTTATTGAGAAGACGTACAATGACCGAGGCCAACAGAGGATGGACGGAGATATAATCAAAGAGCACAACTCATGTTTCACGCGTTGGTTCAAGCAGAAGCTTCTGTCATACCCTTTACATGAGGATTCTTCCGCGGAAGAACAACTCATATTCGCCTTGTCACAGGGCGCCGAGCACAAGCTGATGACCTATGAGGCGTACAATATCAACGACTACACATTATACACCGAGGACAAGGACATGAAGAGCGATGGTTATCAGAACTCCGGGGTAACAATGGAATCCTACACCGGTAACGACAAGGACAGATACTACGGAAGGATCGAGGAGATCTGGGAGCTGAACTACGCTGGAGAGAAGGTCCCGATGTTCCGTGTCAGATGGGCCAAGAGCGTCCTAAAAGAAGACCGGTATTTCACAACCATGATTATAGCCGAAGCCAAATCCAAGACCACGGGCGCAAACGTCACTGCGAAAAATGAGCCATGGGTACTGGCTTCCCAAGTGGACCAATGCTTCTTCATTACCGACCCATCAAAGCCCAGTCGTGTTGTCGTGAGGAGAGGCAAAAGGAAGATCATCGGAATGGATGGAGTAGCCAATGAGCAAGACTTCGACAAGTAAGGCGACCCGAAGATCGAACATGATGACAACGATGAAGTAGCAGCACACACCACAAGAAGAAGCAGGACCACCCTACCTAAAGGATGTCCGTTCCACAGAAGAACTCCATTTGCGAAAAAGAAGGGCAAGAAGATTGTGAACAGATAGCTAGGTAAGATCAATTGTATTTAAATCGTAGTCTTCATTTCTCGATTGTATTTCATGGGCACTTTTTGATATCATGAATATTTTTAAATTTCACGGGTACTTTTTGAATTCATGAGGACACTCGATCTCGATCCCCCTCCACCGCCACCGACGAGCACCCGACCCCCCGCACCCTCCCCCGCTCCACCGCCGTCGCGCGATGATATTTTCAAGTAACAAATTTGAATATATTTTTAAAAAATTATTACTGTTTTTATTAAAAAAAATATTAATGTTATGATTTAAATAAGTTTGAACATATTTAAACACAAATAAATATCAAACAGCATTTAAAATGCAAAAAAAAATATTGCGGAGCCTGGGAATCGAACCCAGGACCTCCTGGTGTGTGTGCAGCGTGCTGACCAGTCGGGCTAGTGGGCGGGTTCTGATGTGGATTGGGTTAGGTGCAATATAACCTGTGCTCGAACTATAATAAAAAAATTCTAATGGCGCACCGCTGCGGGGTGCGCCATTGCTATCTAAAAAAAGATTTCTAATGGCGCACCGCTGCGGAGTGCGCCATTGCTATCTAAAAAAAGATTTCTAATGGCGCACCGAGGTCTGGTGCGCCATTAGTAAGCTTCCCCCTAGCTATCTCCCTCTCCCTCGCCAGATCCCCTTCGACCCTCTCTCCCTCGCCACCAGATCCCCATCGATCAATCGACCCACCCCCAACCCAACCCCAGAAGCGAGCGAGCGACCGCCTAGGGTTTCGACCGCCGCCGTCCGCCGCGCCTCATCCTCCCGTCCGTCGCCTTCGCCGCCCCGTCGCCCTCGCCGCTCCGTCACCCCGTCGCCCTCGCCGCTCCGCCCCAACCAAGGTGCTCCCTCCACCCCGCCTGCCCCTGCCGTCCTCGGCCACCGACCCCCTGCTCTCCTTCGACCGCGGCGAGCCAGGAACCAGACGAGGTCGGACCCCGACCCCGACCCCAACCCCTCCGGCGACCAGGTACCTCTCCTCCTTCCTCCTTCCTCCCTCTCTCCACCATTCCCCATTCCCTCCCTCCCCTCAACCGTGGCATTCTATGGTTGCAAGATTGGGGAGGGCCTCCTACTTCCTCCTTTTCCACTGCTGGTGGCAACATCCTCAACCCCCCGTCTTTTTCTCATTTTTTTAGTTTGATTATCTGTAAATTGATGTGCCATGACCGAGTAGAGGCACATCCGAATTTTGTGTTTAGTTTTCTCACCCCAAATTGCATCCCATGACCAAGCAGACTAGTACAGATGACATGCCATGACCTAGTGCACTAGTAGAAATGTCATGGCAAATTTCACCACCATTCTGTACCATGGTATTTTTGTGATATGTAGTTTTTGATCTGGTTCAGAACTGGTAGGGGTATTCTAGGGCAATTTCCGATATGCAGTGAATGGCAAATTTAGATTCGTTCCACCACAATTTTTCCATTTTGTTTTTAGGGAGAACCAAATTTTGTCGTGGCAAATTCATACGTTCTGCCATCACTACATATGAGTTCTTTCTTGCCATGTCGTAGTTGCCATCAAGTTTTACATTTCTGTCGTAGTTTTGACGTGTCAATCGCATTATTTCTTCGAGCTGATGCATTGATTATGCCTTTGAGGCAGTTAGTTAACCTCTCACCTATGTTCATGCAGGGATATTATTCTTGGAAAAGCCACTGTTGGTGACGGAATAGAAAGATAAGCAGGTACCTATCTTCAGTCCCAAACTAACAGGGTAGTCCATGGATTCAAACTAGCTAAAGGAGATTCAAACTGCCGAACCTTTAGGTTAACAACTCAACACAAACCAATCCCTAAAAGCAAAAACTCAACACAAACCAAGTGCATTATTTTTGTGACTGTTTTCATGTTTGCAGAACCAATATTTTTGTGCCAACAATCAGTTTACTCCCTCATGCCAACAACCACTCATTTTTCAGTTAACTCCTTACAGTTCAGATCATATTTTGATTGTCAACAATAGTGGACTTTTAAGGCTTTTTGAGAGGCAATACTAGTGGATATTAGGCCTTTTTACAGGCAATAATAGTGGAATTTTAGGCTTTTTTGGAGGAGTGTGTTTCATGCTGGCCTACAGTGATGAATTAGTCAGAATTGTGTATGATTGTGCCTAAAGTAGATAATCTAAAGATATAGACAAAATAATTAGGGGAGCATGTGTGAATCTAAAGTATATTGTCAACTTCCAACATTTGCTCTGTTGTCCATGTGGTTGAAGCAATGAAGTTGAGTGTGTCACTCTTGAGCTGAAATAGAACTTGACAGCCTGTACAGTGAATATATGAAGTGAACAGAAATTGACAGGTTTTCTTGACTGAATTCAATCATGTACAGTGAATATATGCAGTCAATATACAATCATTGTAATTTTTGGGAGTAATTTTTGGTGTCAAATCACTCAAGCAGTAACTGAATTTTCAAACTGAACTTGACACAATACTATTTAGTTAATTTGCTTGGACAGTGGTATGTATGCTCATCACTTTATGTATGGTGTTATGCCCTATTATCTCTGTTCAGTTGACTAATGAAGCACTAGGCTCATCCATGGTACAAGTTCACCTGTGAACACTTGAAATTAGTTAAGACATCCCGTACTGATAGATGTAAATTGTGTCCAATAGGCTTTGAAGCACCGGTTTTTCCTGTTTCTAACTCTGAATCTGATATAAACCATACTGTTGGCATAAGTGGTCTTTTGTATATGTGATGATGCTTTGTTAATATAAAGCTATAGATGATGTTGTACTTGTGATGATGCTACTTGTGATCTTCTGAAATAACCCATTGGTGACTTCATTACGCGGGGATAATGATATTGCGGGTATCTCGAGAGGCCCTTGAGTTTGCCGGAATGTCGATTAACTTCCGTTCCGGCAAATTTGGGTGCTCCATATGTCCTATTTTCAGCAAAGGTCATGCTGAAACTTTCCGTGAATTTTAGCATGACTTTGCTAAAAATAGGACATATGGGGTACTTGCGACTAATACATGGGTCGGGGTATCTTAGTACTTAGTTAAGTAGGATCAACTGCCCCGTCATTCTTGCTGCATAGGTGGCAATAGAGCCAAGTGATTAGTGCCAAGTGATTAGGCCCAACCTAGGGTGCCTCGGCATCGATAAACCCTAAATGATGAAAACTTAACTTAGCATCTAGGGTGCCTCGGCGTCGACAAACCCTAAATGATGAAACCTTGGCTTCTATAGGGTGCCTCGGTGTCGATGAGAACCTAAATGATGTACACTTAGGCTTTTAGGGTGCCTCGGCGTCGACAAACCCTAAATGATAAAAGCTTAGCTTTTAGGATGCCTCGGTGTCGACAAACCCTAAATGATGAGACCATGATCTTGTTCCTTGACAATAACCAACTTTTTGACCAAACTTTTCTCCTATTTAGAGCGAAACATGGCCCACAACGATGAGGCCGGCGGTTCGGGAAGCAAGCAATTCTGGGAGCTGTCCTAGGAGTTGGAGGAAGAACCTCACCGCTATGAGGATGCCACGGAAGACACCGATCCTGACTACACAACCCCTAGTGGCGTCGGGGATGACACCATTGATGATGGCGCCGCGGATGCCACCACTGATGATGGCGGCGCATGCACAGATGGCAGCCAACCAAAGAGGCAACGGAAGGACCGGCGCCCGAACGTGCTCGGCACCGTCAGGGAGGAATTTACTGAAGTGAACTCCGACGGGCATCCGAGGGCGCCAAAACACGTAGTCAAGGGGTACTCGATTCACCTCGGGTGCATTCTCCGGAGCACCGCCTCGATCAACACCGGGAACCTAAGGCATAAGGACCGAGGGAATTTGCGCAGCCTCCTCTTCACGAAACGGCACGAACGATACAAGTTCCCCGCTGAGTTCGCAAACACACGCCTCTTGGGTAATAAAGTGAACGGTGCTGCCCTCACGACAATGAGCACAACCCTGTCTACTTGGAAAAGCACGGTGAAGGCAATGATTGACAAAGGTGATAGTTATGAGAAGATTAAGGCGAAATATCCTTTGATGAGCGAAGATGACTACAAGGAGTTCAAGATCAAGTGTGAGAGCCCCGCAACCTTCGAATCAAGTCAGTGGGGGAAAGAAATGCGGCAGTTGAACATAGGGGTCCACCAACTCGGTCCCGGCGGTTACAGAGTGGCGGAGCCTGTATGGGACAAGGAGGACGCGGAGCGTGCCGAGCAAGGCCTACCGCCCCGCTTCGAGAAATACAGTGACAAGCAGACCAGGAACTTTCTCAGGGCCCGGTACAAGGAGGACCCGGTAACAAAGGAGCTTACCACGGATCCGAAGACCAAGGAGCTTGAGCTTGTTCTGGTAAGGAATACACCCCAGCGTAATTAGCTCCATATGGTTGCATTCTAATTAATCCCCAATATTTCTAAATGGTTCACGTTCCTTCCACAGGACAAAGAAAGCAGTAGCGCGGGGTCGTCTCGGAGCTCCCCTTTCGACACCCCTTTGAATAGGGCATTGAACGTAATGAAAAACAGGGATAAGCTCAATAAGTCGACGTCAGCTGGTCGTGTGGCTGGCAAAGGCTTGTCCACAAAATGGTCGTCATACTATGGCGCTGGTGGGCGAAAGGAGAAAAAGACCAGCTCGGAAAGCCAGTCGCGCGAGGTAGAAGCACTAAAGGCACAAGTGGCGCGGATTCCGGAGATGGTCCAAGAGCAAGTGCAACAACAACTGGGATCGACACTTACCGGCATTATGCCTACCTTGATTCATGGGATAACGACGTGGATTGCGGGTGGCCAACAGGGGCCGCCCCCGATTCCCAGCTTCACGGCCAGCAACTCACACAACGCGCAGGCGGTGCCATTGGTGTCTCCAGCAGTGACGGTATTGGTGTCTACGGCGGTGGCGCCATTGGTGTCTCCGGTGGCGGCGGTATTGGTGTATCCGACGCCGGCATTGGAGCTTAATGCACCCGGGTGTACGCCGGTCGGCACCTCGCCAGCAAGCGGCCCCTCCGTCAGTTGCACGCCCGCCGTTGGCGGTGCCTCGACATTAGCCGAGCTCGACGGCATCACGGTAACTAAGCCTCTCGGCCGAGGACTTCATTTCCTTGCCTTTGACTGGGCATCCCTGACGCCCTACATGCTTTCGCAGGGCGCCGCCAATGTTCCTTGCACTCTCCTGCACTTCGTGGGCGGCAAGTTGGTCGATGTCGCCAAGGGCAGAATCGTTCAACCGGGCAACCCCGTGTTCCACGGTAATCCGATGCCACCCACAATGTATAGGGTTGAAGTGGTTCGGGTGCTGCCAGGCTGCAACGAGTTGTTACCTCCGATTCGACCCGCTGAGGCCGACGAAGAAGATGAGATGACCCTCAGCGCCTGCGTAAGCTGGCCCCTGCTTTGGCCGAAGAGCCAGATTCGTTTGGGGGCGGGGGACACCACCCCACAGACAAGACCGCCAGTCGTGCCTGCGCCAAGCCATGGAAAGAACGCCGCAACGCTACCGGACATGCCGGACATCCCTATGGCTGTTAGGACCCCGATCCTAAGTCACACCGATCTAGCATGTAACACATCATATCACTTTGCGGCCTCACGCACGGTATTCCCACGGGTGCCACCTTACCTGGCCCGGGACCGTTTGCGCCTTTTGGCTCACGTATATGATAGTGTCGCTAGCCTCCATATGACAAAGAACCCGGGCCAACATGGCTAGTCGTGAACCCAAAGCGGCACTAACCCATGGGGACAGGCATACATGAATCAACCTCGAGCATGTCGGTCAACAGCGTGTGAATCCGGGCTGTAGCACTGGGCTAACAGGACTCCGGGAACCCGGGCTGTAGCAGGCTAGGCAGGACTCCGGAGTCACCACGTGACATTTCCCCGAAGGGACAGACACAGGAACGAAGTGAAACACATGCCGGCCAGTCAAGTGTCCTGAGCAGTAGTGCTGGGCTAGCAGGACTCCGGTGAACCGGGCTGTAGCGGACTACTATGGCTCATGGAAGCACTAGACTACATTTCCCCATAAGAGAGGCTGCCAAGGATAAACAACTAGATTGTCGGATCCCACACATAGCAAGCATTTCAATCATACACACAATATGCTCGATATCTGTAAATACAACATGGCATCACAACATAACTCTACGACTCCAATATTTATTCATTAGGCTCCGAGGAGCGAGATATTACAAACATGGGTCTCATGACCCAGCAGTCATAGCATACAATGCAAAGCACATGCGGAAGCTTAGCATGTCTGAGTACAGACATCTACAAATGAAAAAGGCTGAGAAGCCTGACTATCTACCAGATCCTGTCGAGGGCACAAGATCGTAGCTGAGGTATCAAGCTAAACGTCGAAGTCCACGAGGATCTACTAGCGAGACTGAAATCTCTGTGCAAAACATAAATTAAGCAAATGTGAGTACAAAAGTACTCAGCAAGACTTACATCAGAACTAAACTACATATGCATCGGTATCAACAAGGGAGGGTGGTGGAGTTTAACTGCAGCAAGCCAGCTTTGACTCAGTGGCTAACCTGAACTACGATTGCAAGCAACTCTTTGAGGTGGCGCACACGAGTCCACATATTCACCATTCAATACACCACTATGGATCTGCTCCCGTCTCCCTACGAGAAGGCCATCCATAGCACTCACACTTATCTTGCGAGTTTTAGAGTATCCACTTTCACTTGTATATGAACTATGCAAGGGGTCCAAGTTTCCATATCCGAGGAATCCGGCTATTTGAATAGATGATGATAACCCTGCAGGGGTGTACTTCTTCACACATGCTCTCGCCACTTACCGCCCTGTGCACGTCATGTACCTCGGCAACCTTCAAGCGGAAGCCAGGCGAGGGTGTCGGCCACGACCTGACTAACCAACAAGTCTCTAGTCCAGGTTTATCGCCTATTCGGGTTCCATCCGCAAGGAGATCCAGCCGGGGTGTCGCTCACGGCCCCAAACAATGTGTACAGGGTTCCCAAGCCCACCATCCGGGTGCCACTTGGTACACCGGGCCACTGTGCCTAGTCTGTCCCAAGCCCACCTGTACCGGGTGCCACTTGGTAGACTACTAACACTACCTACAAACACCAGAAACTAGTTGCAACTCCTGGATAGAGATCAGGTTGATTAATAAGTCGAGAGAGCTGGAGCGCCCGGAGCCCAATGTGTGGTAGTAACTGTTCATGGATCACAAACACAGGACTCAGTTCCTGAGGACGGCTGCAATGAGACAACCCACCATGTACTCCTACATGGCCTCTCATCGCTACCTTTACCAAATCGTGTTCACACACTTAGCTCTCAACGGTAGGACATGTTCACCACGTTCCAATTCATTCCCGATGAATCAGACCTGACTCAACTCTAAGCAGTAGCAGGCATGACAAACAAACATGAATGAGTAGGCACATCAGGACTCAAACAACTCCTACTCATGCTAGTGGGTCTCATCTATTTACTGTGGCAATGACAGGTCATGCAGAGGAAAGGGGTTCAGCTACTGCAACATGTAACAGTTGAGATGTTGTTGTCCTAATGCAGTAAAAGAGAGCATGAGCGAGAGAGTGGGATTGAATCGGAATGAACAAGGGGGTTTTGCTTGCCTGGCACTTCTGAAGATAATATAGTTCTTCGTCGGTGTCATCGAACTCGTCGTTGGAACCACGTCTATCAAGAGGGGACAAACACCAGCAAACAAGAGGGAACATAATCAATGCAATGCAACAATATGATGCATGCTATGACATGGAACATGAATGTGTTTTGGACGAATGCATCTAGCTATGATTTAAATGAAGTTGGTTTGAATACATGATTCAAATTCCAACCCCATATATGATTATGTAAATGCCCTTTATTTGTTTTGTCCAAAACAGAGGACAAACATTGTTCAAACATGCATGGAAATGGTACAGATGGATTCCTTGAATTTTTCTGATAATTTTTCATATATAATTTATCTTATTTGGAGTTACGGTTGAATTTCTATGATTTTTTGAAGTTTAAGTCATTTTCTGGAATTTCCTGAATTGTTTTAAAACAGAAATTAATTACTGCGTCAGCATGACATCATCATGACGTCCGCAGGTCAACGGGGCACGGTCCAGGTCAAACCTGACCAGTGGGGTCCACTGGTCAGTGTCACGGTGCTAGCTAGAGTCACTGACATGTGGGCCCAGTCAACGGCCATGTCAGCTTGGTCAAAGCTGACTCGTGGGCCCACTAGGGTTAGTTAAACTATAACAGAAAAAAATTGTGTTTAGTTAGGAAGTGGGACCCAGCAGTCAGTGGGAGAGAGGGTTAATTAGCTGGGCTATTAGCCCCTAATGACGGCGCCACGTCAGCGTCACCGGGATCTCGCCGCCGGCGACCAAAACGACGGCAGCGCGGCTCGGAAACACGCTACGGGCGGCAGTTTGGTTTGCTGAGGGTACCAGGGCATAGCCCTTGCGCCCGCACATCCAGCAGAGGCAGCGGCATGTCGCGGGGTGACCGGAGCTCGCCGGAAACAAGCTCATGGCGGCGGCCGGAGTTCGGCAACAACGGTGTGGGCGGTGCGGGGCACGGGAGGAGCCGTGGACGGTCGTGTTCAACTCGCGGGAGTGCGGTGAGTGCAACGGTGAGCTCGAACGTGAGCTTGTGCAGCCGTAGCTACGATGGCAACATGGCCGGCGGCGGGGAGCTTTGGCTCCGGTGAGTACGAGGGCTACAAGGCGTAATCGAGGCAGGGAAGAGAGGGATTCGGACCAGGAGCTCACGGCAGGTCGACGGGTAGGCTCAGCGGCTCGAGGGAGGTCCTGACGACGGAGAATCGAGGACGGCGGCCGTCGGAGTCCGAGGAAGAAGACGGAGCTGATGGCGGCGTTGTAGGGGCTCCCGCGGGGCGTGGCTCGGTGAGGAGGAAGAGGGGGTCGAGGCGGAGCCTCTGAGCGCATCGGCAAGGCGAGGCAGTGGCTGTGGCCACGGCGGTGCGCGTCGGCGGCGATGACGGCGTTCTCGGGCGGTTGCGAGGAGTGAACCAGAGAGGAAGAGAGAACCAGGGAGTGAGGGGGAAGATTGAGGGGGTGCAGGGGGTGTCGTGGTGCTCGGGGTAGTCTCCAGCAGCGGCGAGCAAGCAGGAGGTGGCCGTACGCGTGCTCGTGCGCGCCGGCCACGCGCTCATCCTCCTGGCGAGGGGGAAGACGACAGGGAGGAGCCCTGGTGGGCTGGGCCGTCCAGCTACAGTTCTGGGCCAGTTGGTGGCGCCAGGTGAGATTACTCTCTCTCTCTTAATTCTGTTTTTGTTTTCTATTTATGTTATTTTGTTTTGATTTAGTTTAAATACTAAATAATTTTATAAAATCCTGAAAATAATTATGTGACTAGAACTAAAATATCCCAAACCACATAAAATGTTCCAGAATTATTGGACATATATTAATTATATAAAGAATATATATCCAATGCAAATAGTTATTGAATTAATTCAAAGGCCCAAAATAAATATTTCTGAAACTCCAAAAATATTGGTTTGAATTTTACCTCTTGCCAATATTTTTACAGAATAGCAGGAACATTTCCTTGGACTCATTTGAAAAGATTTTTAATGTTGATTATTTCTGAAGTGATTTCTGAGGGTTTCAACTAACCTCAATTCAACTTTCAGAATTTAGACATGATGCATGGATGCTCTCTTATGCAACTATTCCAAACAATTCTAGGGCTATGACAACTCACCCCCACTAAACAAGAATCTCGGCCCGAGATTCGAGACGTGAGGTAAGAAGGAAGGGGGTCACAAAACTATCGCAGTCTTCTCAATCCAACTGCCCTTCCCGAGGATGTTGATTCATTGCATCATCTTGATCTTAACATCTTTGCTTTCGGGTTCTTCGTCCAGCATGATGACGGCAGAAAGAAATTCTACAGGAATCAATCTCCTCGAGGATCGAGCACTCAAGATCAACTCATGGAGTGAGATATAAAACATCTCTTGAGCGGAGACACGAAACACACATCAGGGTGACGGAAAGAAACGAATGATAAAGGTTCAAATTTGGTAGGCAACAATTCCACGCTTAAGTAGAATGGTGCATGGTTTCAAAGTAGCGAGGAGATAATTGCCATGATACCATAACGAGACATCTTAAGGAAGGTGACTCACAGAAATATTCCCTTAAGTGGCAAAAAGAATTACTTTTGATTCAGAGATCATTGAAACTCTTCTCACCAGCCTGAGGCAATAACAAACGATCGCGTGAAGGAGCTTGAAGAAATGGCATACTCCGACTAGAATGGATGATGTGGACTATCTTGTTGATGACAACGCAATGGATGATTTTGCTTGCGCGTGCTCTCAAGAACTTGAGCATTTCCATATTCATCAAGGTTCTACCAACATCTGTATCGAGGATCCTGGCAACACATCTTACTACCTTGACGAATAGAGATGGACAATGCAGATGCATAGAAAGACAACCCTTTCTCAGATTTCACCTTAGCGAGGCCAAGGAAACGAAATCTGGATGATCGACCGAGAGACATTTAGCACTCCGCTTCTAATGTTCTCCTTGATGTACTGGTTACTAGGGTCATTCTTAAAGCATCAACATAGCCATCAAGTAGTGGTCGGACTTCGGAATACAAAGGATCCATAAAGAACAATTTCTGGAGTAAATCCTACAAAATCCTTATGGGGAGGTGGCTAACTTCTTCAACCAAGATATTACAACAATAGACCTTCCGGCTAGGTGGGTTGGGCACGACATCCACGTTATCGGGTTACCGAGAGACCAATATTACAATTCTTGGGACTCGTTCCAACCATCATATCTGCCTGAGATTCAGATCTGGTTGGTGTCAAGATATTCCAGACTCATTGAATCTAGAAAGAAAAGTGAAAGTTTGCAACACAAATCGACGAGATGACGTTGCAAGATTCTCAGGAAATGAGCTACGATAGCAAGCTCCAGAACATGAGCTGGTCCTGCTAAACATATGTGAACATGCTGTCCTAGACAAGCATGACCACATAGTAGTCTTACAATGAAACACTACCGAGTCTTGGTTGGGAACCATCATCAAGGATATCGAAGTCCTTGCATAAGTCATATGATTAGCTCTTATGGAGAACTTCTTCTCCCTGAACAAGTCAATCAGTGGCTTGGTGTGCTAGGGATACGTATGGAATGAAGATGATCAGTCTATCAGAGCATAGAATACTTCGCACGTGCATGACTGACTTGGGATGATTCCAGAGGAAGCAAAACAAACTTTCCCGGATTCACGACGGCAACTTACACCAAATGCACGTGAATCAGAGGAAGTCACTTCTTTCATCCAATATATGCTTCAAGAGCTAGCATGAAGAGATGCTTTAAAAAGTTTCCAACACTCGCTTAATGTTCGACAAAATCATGGAGAGGGCATGGATGTTGTCGATGGGCTCAACAACAATTCATCCAGGTTTCCATATAAATGGATTTCCATAATTAAGTGGACATGGTGATAGCATTGGTCAGACCCAAAGAATATAATGATGTATGCTCGAGGAATCAACCACGAGTAAAACAACATTACGAATATCGTTGGTTCTGATTTGATTTAGCCCACACTCAAATCAAAGTTTGGGTAAGACAATAGCACCGACAATTGATCACGAGGATCAATTGATGAAGATATCATCTTTCTTCAAAACACACGCACACACACGCAAGATATCCCTTTGGAATAAACTGAGTCGGACAAGCTTTTATTTTCCAACTCTCCAAGTTGTTGTTTAGCTTAACCAACTTGCTCAGGGTATCCGACGCAGATTCTTGGAGAAGGGGTGGTTTACAAGAAACCAGCTTGATCACGAGCTCAACATAACGGTCAGGCGACAACCTGGTAACACTTCCGAGAAGATAATCAGAAAATCACGAACCACCGATATGTTACTAAGCTCGAGAACAATCTTGCTTTTCAGGGCAAGATGATGTGATCAAGAGAGTGATGGATTGACATGATCCTAACTCATTAACCGAGGAGTGCACCAGGAATAAGGACTAGGTAGCACGAAAAACCTTAGGGTGATGATTCAATAACCAGCACGCTAAGAATGAGAGTATTGTCCATTAACTACCAAGCAACAGAGTTGCTAGGAATATTGCTTTCACACACCACGGTTCACTTGTCGGCACTCCGGTTACAATAACATAGAACCGAGGAGCGAATGATGATGGCGAGAAGTATCACTGTGTCAAGGTTTCATAAGAGCTGGTGCAATTCTCATGACAATCCCGACATAAGGAGGCAACACTCCAAGGTAGAACAGAACAAAAGCTGGATTGGCATTTTGATCCATGGAATACAACTACTTTGACCCAATCCTAGATATGGATAAGGTACTGGAGTTTGTTTCCCCTAGTCTTCTGGAATAGAATGGCTTGACGGACCACAAGAATAGCAGGCATCGATGAACACGATTGCACAACTACTCCTGACTATCAATTGATAGATGGCGGTCAGAATACAATTAAAGGGGGGACAACTCAAGGAACATATAATTTTCTGAGTTGTGGATGCATAGATTAGCATGTCGAACCAAGTTCAACAGGTTTCTTCCGGATAACCCATGCAGAAAGGTAGAACTGGCAGAATCACAATTATGAATGGAGAACTCCTCAAGAGTACTCTGATTGTGAGTTTTTGGTTCAAATAACTTCCGCCTTAATGGTTCATGGTATTTGGAAGAAGGAAATACCACGGACCTCGAGGACTGTCGCAAGGTTACTAATATCCTAAAGGAACTAGCAACACTATCAACATGAGGTAAGTAGGGTGAATCTCGGGTTCAAAAACCCATGAGTAGAATACCTACTACTAAATGGCATCACGGGATGCTTTCGAGAATGGTGGCCAGAATCATCACACCGGAACACAAAACATGGCTAGATTACTAGGTAATCTTCTAAGACACTTAGGGTCATAATAATAACTCCAACTTAAATGTCGAGGCAAAAAAATTACCTCAACGCACCGGATAGTGTGGTTAGATTGGCCCAAAAGACATCATACACAGGAGAAAGGGATTTGCAAATGCATCAGATTGTTTAGAAACCTGGGATGACTCGGACAACATAACGGCTGTAAATGCTCAAAAAGATTTGAGACATCCTGCAAAATAGTGGCATGACCACTCAACATTACAATATCAAGGTTCTGAGGCCAGCTATGAGCATAAGGAGGTAAAAGGAACTGAACTGAGACCTGAATCCAAGAATCCTATAAGTCTACGGATTAGTAACACGTCATCCTGATAGATAGAGGAGAAGGCCTAGTTCTTAATCCCCGTAGAAAGGAAGAGGATGACTCAGAACAGAGGGCATGAGGTATAAGGAGTAACAAGAGGCTTACGTTCCCATCCACAATCAATTCCCTTATATAACTAAAGCATTTCTAGACACAACTTCGACCAGTTTGGCTTGGTAATCCTACAGGCAGTCAGGCTCTGATACCAACGATGTAAGGACCCCGATCCTAAGTCACGCCGATCTAGCATGTAACACATCATATCACTTTGCGGCCTCATGCACGGTATTCCCACGGGTGCCACCTTACGTGGCCCGGGACCGTTTGCGCCTTTTGGCTCACGTATATGATAGTGTCGCTAGCATCCATATGACAAAGAACCCGGGCCGACATGGCTAGTCGTGAACCCAAAGCGGCACTAACCCATGGGGACAGGCATACATGAATCAACCTCGAGCATGTCGGTCAATAGCGTGTGAATCCGGGCTGTAGCACTAGGCTAACAGGACTCCGGGAACCCGGGCTGTAGCAGGCTAGGCAGGACTCCGGAGTCACCACGTGACATTTCCCCGAAGGGACAGACACAGGAACGAAGTGAAACACATGCCGGCCAGTCAAGTGTCCTGAGCAGTAGTGCTGGGCTAGCAGGACTCCGGTGAACCGGGCTATAGCGGACTACTATGGCTCATGGAAGCACTAGACTACATTTCCCCATAAGAGAGGCTGCCAAGGATAAACAACTAGATTGTCGGATCCCACACATAGCAAGCATTTCAATCATACACACAATATGCTCGATATGTGTAAATACAACATGGCATCACAACATAACTCTACGACTCCAATATTTATTCATTAGGCTCCGAGGAGCGAGATATTACAAACATGGGTCTCATGACCCAGCAGTCATAGCATACAATGCAAAGCACATGCGGAAGCTTAACATGTCTGAGTACAGACATCTACAAATGAAAAGGGCTGAGAAGCCTGACTATCTACTAGATCCTGCCGAGGGCACAAGATCATAGCTGAGGTATCAAGCTAAACATCGAAGTCCACGCGGATCTACTAGCGAGAATGAAATCTCTCTACAAAACATAAATTAAGCAAACGTGAGTACAAAAGTACTCAACAAGACTTACATCAGAACTAAACTACATATGCATCGGTATCAACAAGGGAGGGTGGTGGAGTTTAACTGCAGCAAGCCAGCTTTGACTGAGTGGCTAACCTGAACTACGATTGCAAGCAACTCTTTGAGGTGGCGCACACGAGTCCACATATTCACCATTCAATACACCACTATGGATCCGCTCCCGTCTCCCTACGAGAAGGCCATCCATAGCACTCACACTTATCTTGCGAGTTTTAGAGTATCCACTTTCACTTGTCTATGAACTATGCAAGGGGTCCAAGTTTCCATATCCGAGGAATCCGGCTATTCGAATAGATGATGATAACCCTGCAGGGGTGTACTTCTTCACACATGCTCTCGCCACTTACCGCCCTGTACATGTCATGTACCTCAGCAACCTTCAAGCGGAAGCCAGGCGAGGGTGTCGTCCACGACCTGACTAACCAACAAGTCTCTAGTCCAGGTTTATCGCCTATTCGGGTTCCATCCGCAAGGAGATCCGGCCGGGGTGTCGCTCACGGCCCCAAACGATGTGTACAGGGTTCCCAAGCCCACCATCCGGGTGCCACTTGGTACACCGGGCCACTGTGCCTAGTCTGTCCCAAGCCCACCTGTACCGGGTGCCACTTGGTAGACTACTAACACTACCTACAAACACCAGAAACTAGTTGCAACTCCTGGACAGAGATCGGGTTGATTAATAAGTCAAGAGAGCTTGGAGCGCCCGGAGCCCAATGTCTGGTAGTAACTGTTCATGGATCACAAACAAAGGACTCAGTTCCTGAGGACGGCTGCAATGAGACAACCCACCATCGCTACCTTTACCAAATCATGTTCACACACTTAGCTCTCAACGGTAGGACATGTTCACCATGTTCCAATTCATTCCCGATGAATCAGACCTGACTCAACTCTAAGCAGTAGCAGGCATGACAAACAAACATGAATGAGTAGGCACATCAGGGCTCAAACAACTCCTACTCATGCTAGTGGGTTTCATCTATTTACTGTGGCAATGACAGGTCATGCAGAGGAAAGGGGTTCAGCTACCGCAACATGTAACAGTTGAGACGTTGTTGTCCTAATGCAGTAAAAGAGAGCAGGAGCGAGAGAGCGGGATTGTATCGGAATGAACAAGGGGGTTTTGCTTGCCTGGCACTTCTAAAGATAATATAGTTCTTCGTCGGTGTCATCGAACTCATCGTCGGAACCACGTCTATCAAGAGGGGACAAACACCGGCAAACAAGAGGGAACATAATCAATGCAACGCAACAATATGATGCATGCTATGACATGGCAACATGAATGTGTTTTGGACTAATGCATCTAGCTATGATTTAAATGAAGTTGGTTTGAATACATGATTCAAATTCCTTAAATGCCCTTTATTTGTTTTGTCCAAAACAGAGGACTAACATTGTTCAAACATGCATGGAAGTGGTACAAATGGATTCCTTGAATTTTTCTGATAATTTTTCATATATAATTTATCTTATTTGGAGTTACGGTTGAATTTCTATGATTTTTTGAAGTTTAAGTCATTTTCTGGAATTTCCTGAATTGTTTTAAAACAGAAATTAATTACTGCGTCAGCATGACATCGTTATGACGTCAGCCGGTCAACGGGGCACGGTCCAGGTCAAACCTGACCAGTGGGGTCCACTGGTCAGTGTCACGGTGCTAGCTAGAGTCACTGACATGTGGGCCCAGTCAACGGCCACGTCAGCTTGGTCAAAGCTGACTCGTGGACCCACTGGGGTTAGTTAAACTATAACAGAAAAATAAACTGTGTTTAGTTACGAAGTGGGACCCAGCAGTCAGTGGGAGAGAGGGTTAATTAGCTGGGCTATTAGCCCCTAATGACGGCGCCACGTCAGCGTCACCGGGATCTCGCCGCCGGCGACCAAAACGACGGCAGCGCGGCTCGGAAACACGCTACGGGCGGCGGTTTGGTTTGCTGAGGGTACCAGGGCATAGCCCTTGCACCCGCGCATCCAGCAGAGGTAGCGACAGGTCACGGGGTGACCGGAGCTCGCCGGAAACAAGCTCACGGCGGTGGCCGGAGTTCGGCAACAATGGTGTGGGCAGTGCGGGGCACGGGAGGAGCCGTGGACGGTCGTGTTCAACTCGCGGGAGTGCAGTGAGTGCAACGGTGAGCTCGAACGCGAGCTTGCGCGGCCATAGCGACGATGGCAACATGGCCGGCGGCGGGGAGCTTTGGCTCCGGTGAGTATGAGGGCTACAAGGCTCAATCGAGGCAGGGAAGAGAGGGGTTCGGACCAGGAGCTCACGGCGGGTCGATGGGTAGGCTCAGCGGCTCGGGGGAGGTCCTGACGACGGAGAATCGAGGACGGCGGCCGTCGGAGTCCGAGGAAGAAGACGGAGCTGATAGCGGCGTTGTAGGGGCTCCCGCGGGGCGTGGCTCGGTGAGGAGGAAGAGGGGGTCGAGGCGGAGCCTCTGAGCGCATCGGCAAGGCGAGGCAGTGGCTGTGGCCACGGCGGTGCGCGTCGGCGGCGACGACGGCATTCTCGGGCGGCTGCGAGGAGAGAACCAGAGAGGGAGAGATTACCAGGGAGTGAGGGGAAGATTGAGGGGGTCCAGGGGGTGTCGTGGCGCTCGGGGTAGTCTCCAGCAGCGGCGAGCAAGCAGGAGGTGGCCGGACGCGTGCTCGCGCGCGCCGGCCACGCGCTCGTCCTCCTGGCGAGGGGGAAGACGACTGGGAGGAGCCCTGGTGGGCTAGGCCGTCCAGCTACAGTTCTGGGCCAGTTGATGGCATCAGGTGAGATTACTCTCTCTCTCTCTCTCTCTCTCTTAATTCTGTTTCTGTTTTCTATTTATGTTATTTTGTTTTGATTTAGTTTAAATACTAAATCATTTTATAAAATCCTGAAAATAATTATGTGACTAGAACTAAAATATCCCAAACCACATAAAATGTTCCAGAATTATTGGACATATATTAATTATATAAAGCATATATATCCAATGCAAATAGTTATTGAATTAATTCAAAGGCCCAAAATAAATATTTCTGAAACTCCAAAAATATTGGTTTGAATTTTACCTCTTGCCAATATTTTTACAGAATAGCAGGAACATTTCCTTGGAATCATTTGAAAAGATTTTTAATGTTGATTATTTCTGAAGTGATTTCTAAGGGTTTCAACTAACCTCAATTCAACTTTCAGAATTTAGACATGATGCATGGATGCTCTTTTATGCAACTATTGCAAACAATTCTAGGGCTGTGACAATGGCACAGGATCCGGACATGCATATGGCACAGGATCCGGATGAGGACGACAACAACGATGGTACATTTACCAACATCGATAAGTACTTTGCCAAACATGGGTACGGTGACAAGTTCTGCGGGCCTCCTTCTCAAGAACCCAAACAAGACGAGCGCGATCTAGCTGGTACGACGGAGAAACCCAATTGCAACAGGCATCGTCTGGCGTTCAGTTCTCAGGAGACGCCTCCAGCTGCCGCCTTCACCGAGCCTCAGATAGAGGAGGTGCCAAATATTATCAGCCCCAACACGCTCAAGAAGGCGGTCTATGAGCAGAACTCGGTCCCATTACAGCAGATCAAGAAGAAGGTCGGAAACGGCCGACTAAAAAGGCCGCCGATGCGAGCCAGCCGGCACCGAGTATGATCCGTGCTCAGGAAGGGCCACCTTCACCTAAGGATATCTCGAGGAGGGTGCATGTGGCGGGTAGGGCGATGCTACCGGCAAATATGCTTAGTGCTGCAACCGGTGCTATGCGGAGTCTGCACGACAGTGTTCTTTCTTTGGAGAAGCGGCGTCTTAGAGAGAATGATGTGGCATACCCAGTTTTCGTGGCCAAGGTGCCAGAGGGCAAGGGCTTTGTGGATGGCGCCATCAGGGGTATGATCGTCCTGCGGTTTGATGACATCTTTGCTATGTTCAACCTTCATCCGCTGCACTACACCTTCGTTCGGCTATTTTCCCTGAGTATGGAGATGCGGATCATTAGAGACAAGACCCCGGACATCGTGATCGTCGACCCCTTCTACATGCGTGCCAAGCTCTTGAGCAGCGCTGGGGACCGCCAAGTCGCGAGTTCACACCTCGAAGACATCATTCTGGCAAACCCAGATAAGGATAACTTCCTTGTGCCTTACTTTCCCGAGTAAGTCATCCCTTAACCGCCCCATAACATATGATTTCTTAGATTTCGATTGTTCTTTTTTTTCTAACATTCTGTGTTCTGTGCAGTGACACACATTGCACACTCATCCTCTTAAGCCCGAAATATTCCATGGCCACGTATTTCGACCCGAACCGTAACTCCAAGATAGACTACACAAATATCAAGAAAGTTCTTGATGATGTTCTCCCTGGCTACGCCAAATCTGGAGGCACATTCATCAGGGCAGTTCGTAAGTACGGCAAGCACGTGTTCGCCCACAATACGATGTTCTGCTGCGTCAAGCAGCCGCCTGGCGGTCAGAAGGATGCCTACTACGCCCTCCATCACATGCGGGCGATCGTAAGGGACCATCATCACCTTATGCTACCAAATAATCTCAAAGATTGGGCCGCGACCTTGTCGGCAATCCAGGACGCGGACATCAGACAAGAATTCTTTCGCATCCAGTCGGAGTTTGCGAACATCATCCATCAAGATGTCCTTCATACCTCGGGGCAGTTCTTCCTCAGATATCAACCGTCCAACATTGAGATAGACGGAATGCTACAAATGCAGGCTGACAACGCCCGCGATTTCATGACCATCACAACAGACGGCGGCTTCATCCACGCTCCTGTCCATGAGTCGAGTCGAAAGTAGTGATATGTAGTTCTGAAACATTGATTGGCTCATGTTGTAATTAAACTTTAATGAATTGTATGTCTCTTTGGTTTGGACAGTCGTTCAACTTAGATGTAAATGATGCTATTTATTAGTAGGACCATGAATCATGCTATTAATGTCTTGCTTTTCTCTTCCGATCCTTTTGTTGCATACTTATATATTGCTTATGTATGTATTGTCTATTGTTTGGCTTGTGTATAGAGATGCCATCGTATGTCCTTGTACAAAGGTAAGGTTCCCGGAGTCTACGACGACTGGGAGGAGTGTCAGAGACAGGTTCACCGTTTCAGGGGTAACAGTTACAAAGGGTACACCACTAGGGCGGAGGCCGAATCTAGATATGCCCGCTATCTAGCGGGAGAGAGGAGGGAGCGTTGGAGGAACCGGATGAAGACCAGTTTGATCGCGATGATGCTCATGGTGATGACCGCAGCTCTCTTCTATGTGATGGTAGTTTAGATGATTGATATCGACTTGTAATGTGAAGACAAACTCGATACTCGCGGTCTTGAGACTTGTAATGTTTTATCTTTGTTCGGTCTTTTGAATTCGGAGACTAATATGATGAATTGTATTCGGAGACTAATCTTCTATTGTATTCGATGAATCTGCTATTGCTGTGTGCTACTGTCTATATTCTGTCAAATAATATATTTTGTGACCTACGCAAAAATCAGAAAAGTAAAAAAACAAATATTCATACTAATGGCGCATCACCACAAGGTGCACCATTAGTATGCCAAAGGATACTAATGGCGCATCAATACAGAGTGCGCCATTAGTATGCCAAAGGATACTAATTGCGCATCAAGACAGAGTGCGCCATTAGTATGCCAAGTATACTAATGGCGCATCTATCCGCAGTGCGCCATTAGTGTGCCAAAGCACATGGTTAAATATGGCCCCTGGGAGGCACACTAATGGCGCATGGTGTTATATACTAATGGCGCACTGGATGGTGCGCCATTAGTATACTAGATACTAATGGCGCACCAGTGGTGCGCCATTAGTAAAAATTACTAGTGGCGTGCTACTAATGGCGCACCAGTGATGCGCCATTAGTAGGCAAAACCGGTGCGCCATTAGTAGGCCTTTTCCTAGTAGTGTGTGCTCTCAATCTTTGGGTTGTAACCCTTACTGCACGACGTCTGATAAGCAGGCAATGTGAACAAATATCACAAGTATGATATTTATTTTGTTGCAATTATATGAGGTTTTGATAAACCGGCCTTGGTTATGGATTATTTAGTCATCAGTGGTTTTTATGTGGGGTATTATGACCTGCCCTAGGGTAAGCCGCTAGGGCACTTGTTATCTGCTCATATGCAGGGAAAGATGATACGCATGGTCTGCATAATTGATGATATTATAAGCATAAGTGGCAGATCTTGAAATGACGGATTGGCAGTGTTATGCAAACAAAACATGCACGATGGCACGATAGATCAATGTTTAACTAGCCTATTACATGGGTCCGTGAGCCCAAATGATTAAGTGTTTCTTTTAGTCAATGAATAATGATGCAAATTATGAGTTGTCCAGTGGATCAGTTCTCCTAGTCTTGGCGGCTTGAAGCTTTCGGGTTATCCCGTGCCGGTTCTTCTTCTGCTCCATCATCTAGAAGTTAGGCGATGACTAATTAACTTGAAATTCAGCTTCATCATCGATAAGCTTGATAACCCACAAGTATAGGGGATCACAATAGTTTTTGAGGGTAGAGTATTGAGCTCAAATATGTAGATTCAACACAAGGGGAGCCAAAGAATACTTGAAGGTATTGGCAGTTGAGTTGTCAATTCAACCACGCTTGGAGATTAATTATCTGCAACAAAGTGATCAATAGCAAAGTAGTATGATAGTTTTGATAATAGTGGCAACAGTAATGGTAACGGTAACAGTGATAGCAGTAGTTTTGTAGCAAGTGTAACCGTGATGATAGAGTAGTAACTTAGCAATAACAATATAGGATAAATTTGTAGGCATTGGATCGGTGACTTGTTGGATGATATTCATCATGATACAGTTATAACATAGGGCAATACTGCACTAGCTCTAGTTTATCGATATAATTTAGACATGTATTCCGTAAATAGTCATACGTGCTTATGGAAAGACCTTGCATATCTTTTGTCCTACCCTCCCGTGGCAGCGGGGTCCATATTGGAAACTAAGGGATATTAAGGCCTCCTTTTAATAGAGAACCGGAACAAAGCATTAACACATAGTGAATACATGAACTCATCAAACTATGGTCATCACCGGGAGTGGGTGTCGGGGGTTGGGTGCGACATATGCCAATGGATAGCTTATCATGGTGGGGGCGAGTAGAACGTCGCCGGTGCCTGGAAACGGGATGAGGCGTAGACACGAACGACGGCATACTTTACCCAGGTTCGGGGCTCTCCTAGGAGATAACACCCCTAGTCCTGCTCTGCAGGGTCTCTGCATGATCACTAAGGCAAAGTGAGTACAAAGGCGCTCCTCGAGCTGTATCTGTGGACAAGAGAAGGCAGGGCTAGCTCTCTCCTTTCTCTAAGGTCTGGTCTAGTCCTAATGAATTGGAACCCTTTGCTTGGGTGTCCTGGGGGGGTTTATATAAGCCTACCCCCAAAGGTACAATGGTAAACTTTATGGACATAGGGCTCAGCTGTCAGTCTCTTCGCCTGCGGGCCCTCCAGCCGACTGCTGGGGCACACCGATTGGTGGGCCCAGCCGACTGGTCTGGTAAGGAGCCGACAGGCAGCACCCGCCACTGGAGGGTCCTACCGACTGCTGATTACTGTAGTCGTGCCTCTAATGACGCAGGCTTGGTCATGGGGTCGTGGCTACAGGCCTGCCGCCTGGCAGGCGATTAATGTAGCCACTCCCCGTCTCATCTGGTTAATGGCGCGTGGGACCCCTGGGAGGGGCAGGCCGACTTTCGCGGGCCGGCTCCCTACGGGTCCGACTGGTGGCGCCCTTGCCGTCTTGCGGACCCTCACTGACTGGTAGGGCCCGTCTTCCGTGGATCATACTGTCAGGCCGTCGTGGGTACAGGACTCCGCCCACTGTTGCTGACGTCAGGGATGGCATGGCAACAGTGCTGTGCCAGACGGAGATCTCCGCTGGTACGGTGCACTGTGCCCCGGCCATCTCCTGGGAAAGGGGAGGGAGTGGGCTTCACTATTGCCACTCCTTGTCCCATCCCCCTGATGAGGGCATGGGCTTTGCTGATGTCGTGGGCCGACTCCCAGTGGCCGGCTTCTCTGGAAGCCACCAGTCGGAGTCGGCCGGTCTTAATCTCTTCTCTAGGACTCGGATGCATATGGGCTGCCGGCTGTTCCTCCAGCCGCCCTCCTGAAGTCGGATCTCCGTTTGTTGCCTTGAGGGGCGCAATCAGCCTCGATGTCTTGAAAGGTTATGGGCCTCGGGTTAGCCTACCCATGGCCCATTACTCCGACAGTAGTCCCCAAAGCTGATGAGGCGCCGTGGTCATCCAGCCGAGGAGCCTTAGTAGCTTCATTCTCCAAGTAATTGAGGTGGAGACTCCGCTTGACTCTGCCGGGCCGACTGGTAGGAGTTGGAGTCGCCTGACTTTGATTCGTCCAAAAAATACTTTCGAATCCCCTGGCGGGAACTCAGTGGCATACAAGCTGAGCTTCCTGGCCGCCACCCACTTCGTGCCCGCCACGTGGCAACTAGTGGCCAGGCCAGCCTGCCTACCCATCCGCGAGATGGGACACGCCTGCAGGTGGGGGCCCGCCACTACCGTGCCTCGGCACGCGAGCGGATCTGCTGCGGCCGTGGGGGGACGGTTGAGGTTCTAACAGAATTATCGCGCGTAGTAACTTTGCGCAATATACGCGGGGTGCGTGGGGTAGTGGGCGCAGTAAATCCCACAACCGCCCCCTCGGCTTCGTAGCCCACTGGGCTATAAGTAGGGGGAGGAGGGGAACCGGCAGAGCACACGCGTCCCGCCTCCCCACTGCTTCCTCTCCTTCTTCTCTCTCTCTCTCTCTCTCTCTCTCTCTCTCAGCACCTCGAGCCTCGTCAAACGTCGTGGCGGTCCGCTCACGATGAGCTCTTCCTCTGTCGTTACACCCCCGACAGTGCACTCTGGTACCTGGGATGGTTTGGAGGTCCACTAGGACCACATCGACTTCCTCCACAAGACGCGTTGATTGCCCGGCGAGAACCTCGTGAGGGTCCGCCTCGCGCGGAGGGGAGAAATTTCACCGGCGTTGTAGGAGGGCGAGCGGGTCATCTTCCGCTCGCACTGCTTGCGCGGCCTGGGCCTGCCGGCGAGCAACTTCTTCCGCTCCTTCCTCGAATTCTATGGACTCCAGCCGTACCACCTCACCCCAACACGGTGGTGTTACTGTCCGCCTTCGTCACCCTGTGTGAAGGCTTCATCGGCATTCTCCCCACCATTGAGCTCTGGGGGGAGTTCTTCTTCTCCAAGCTCGGCACCCAGGCCACGGGCGTGCCGGCTCAGTGCGGCGCGTCCATCGCCGTGTGGAGGTCGGGGGCCGACAACCCATTTCCCTCCATCAGGCTGATCAAATCGGTGAAGATGTGGTAGTGGTCGTACTTCTACGTGAAGAACGTCTCCGTGGAGGGTGATTGGGTGAACCTGCCAGCCTACGTAGTCGGCCCGCCGGCTGGGAGACAGCCCAACTGGTCGCACCGGGCCCGGACGCTGACACCTGCAGGAGCCGGCGTCGTTGTGCGGCTTCGATTACTGGCACAGTCAGAGGGCGTGACCGGGCCGGACTTGCAGGCCGCCATCGTGGCGCGCCGAGTGCTGCCCCTCCAAAGTCGCCCCCACATGATCTGTCAGATGAGCGGGCACCGAGACCCGAGCCGAATGTGCACCAAGGAGATGCCTCACGAGGAGGTAGCCTACATGGTGAACTATCTCGCGATCTGCGACCTCAACGAAGAGTGGCAGTTCGGCAAGGAGTCGTATTCACGTGCTGCCCCTCCGCCTTTGGTGAGTCGTTTTCCTTCTCTCTTTTTCTTCGATTCTACTGATATCTTTACTGCCGAGTACGTCTTGCTCGTTATGAGCAATCGGCTTTGGTCAGAACCCCCTCCTCCAGCCAGCAGCCGACACCGTGGGGCCAGACCGCAGGTTCCTCCCCGAACGAGCGGAGAGCGATGTGGACGACCCCGACTTGGGGGCGGCGGCCCTGGAGGACGATGCCGAGGGAGGAGGCGGCACATCAGGTGGCCCGAGACTTGGGGCCAGTCTCGAGGACTGGCTTGATGATGACGAGGAGGTCGCCCCGCGCCATCAGCCAAGAGCCAGCCAGCGAGGCACGGGCTTGTCAGCCCCGCCAGACGCTCAAGGCGGCGGCAAGAAGCGCAGGGCCGGGACGAGCCTGTTCGGCAGCCAGCCGAAGAATCCCAAGGGTTCAGCCGCGACGACCAAGCGGGACGAAGCGGCCGCAAAGGCCAACCGCTTCCACAAGGTGGTGAAGACGCCGCAGCTGATTTCAGCGTAAGTATTACCTCCCTTCGTGCCTTCACGTTTCTTTATTGAGTCTGTCTGAAATCCCTTTACTTTATTTTCCGACTTTAGGGCCCCTCTCTCTCTTGAGAAGTCGGCCATCAGCTCCGTCGTAAGGTCGGCGGAGACCTCCTCCTCCACCCGGCGGATTGATCCCGCCGCCGACCTCCGGGAGGCGACAGAGCGGAACGCGCGGGAGACGCGTGAGGAGCGGGAAGCCGCCCACTTGAAGAAGGCGGAAGCCGACAAGGCGGAGGCCTCCGCTCTGAAGAAGCTGGCGGAGGCCGCTGATGCGGTGATGAAGCGCACAGAGGAAGCCGCACACCGCCAGTCGGCGGTGTTTGTCGTCCCCTTGAACTCCGCGCCGCCACCACCGGAGTTCACGGCACAGACTGGGGAAGTCGGCGACGAGAATACAATCATGGAGAGGGACGCCGACATCGCCGCTACGCCGGAAGTCATTGTGCCGCCACCGCCACCCTCCGGAGGCGCGCCAGGCGGACAACCGGCGGACCCGCCAGTGCCGCAAACCGGAGGCGCGGCGGGGACGGGCCTGACCCTCGAGGTTAGTACGCTAATGCGCCGCCGTCTCGCGAAGACGGCCTCAGCACCGCGTCCCCTGGAGACCGGCTCTGCGAGCTCCACGATCCCGGACACCGAGGTGTCGAGCGCCGCGCCCACCGGGTGGGTGCAGGGAGGCGGGACGGGCCCGTTGAAACGGGCGCTCTTGGACATCCAAGGCATGCTCCGGGCCGAGGGTGACGCCATCAAGGAGTGCACCAAAGCATATCTGGCGTCACGAACGGCCATCCGGGTACGCATCCTTTCTTTTTGCTTTGCTTCCTTGTTTCTCTTTGTGGGGGCGTGCCAGCGCACCCACTGGGTGTAGTCCCCGAGTTTCGGGCCGGCTGCTGAGCAGGCGGCTCGGAGCTCTAATCGGTGAGTTCCAAGTACCAACACTTTTCCTGAAATTTTGATGCAAGATTACCATAATCTTCGCGTGACCTCCTTCAACGCCAATGTTGAGGAGCTGGCCAAGCGGACCACCGACTTGTCAGACAGTCGGGGTGAGTCCTCTTCTTTCTCTACGGGGGCGCACTGGCGCACCCGTGGGTTGTAGTCCCCGAGATTCGGGCCGACTGCCGAGCAGTAGGTCCAGATCTCCCCGGCAACCTTTCTTCTTTGTTGACGACTGACACCCCTCCCCCTCCTTCTTTAGAAGCCACCGCCACCGTTCAGCAGCAGCTGGGCGAAGCCAACACCACGCTGCGCGTCAAGGAGGAGGAGTGCGGACGGCTGACGGAGGAGAGCGACCGGCTGGCTACGCAGTTGGCAGAGCAGAAGGAGCTGCTCCAGAGGGCCCAGAAGGAGGCGGAGGACAAGGAGACCGCCCTTCTCGCCGAATTTGTGTCCAAGCGCTCCTCCTGGACCGACAAGGAGGCGACGCTGGTCTCCGGCTTCCAGGCAATCGAAGATCTTGTCGATGGTGAGCTTCCCCTTGTTTCCTTTTCTGGGCTGCCGACTGCTAGTCGAGTCGTCCTTAAAAAATTTAACCTTGTTTCTCCATTCTTTTTCCTTAGCAGACTTCTTCCCCGGCCATTCGGACGCTGCCAATCAAGCCATCGAGGCTGATCGTGAAGCACGGAGGGCGGACGGTGCACGGATCGCCGCCAACGCCTCCCAAACTGTTGGCGAGCAGATTCTTAGCATCGAGGCCCACCTTCGGCCAGCCCACCGGATGTTGCGCTGGCTTCAACGTGTCAGCGCCCAGGCAATTGCCGCCCTATGGTCGGATATGCAGGCACCGCGCACCCCCAGTCGGACTGCCGACTGGCTGGAGGTCGCAGCCGGCCGTCTTGAGGCCTGGAAGGGTTCTTCCACTCGGGCTGGAGCACACTGGTCTTTAGAATTTGCCACGTTCTGGCTGGAGGCCCAGGTGGAGCTGGCAGCGGTGGAAGACGATCTAGTCAAGCGCGCCGCGTCGATCGCTGAGTACACCGACACCGACGTCTTCGTCCCAGAGCGGGCTGAGAACGGCGAGGAGGCACCGCCGGAGTGGTTTGGTCTGAACCCAGACGACGGCGAGGACTTGGCGGAGGTGACCAACTCCAGTGGCGAAGAGGAAGGCGAGGAGGATGAAGGAGACGAGGAGGAGGCGCCAGAGGTCGAGGCAGACGGCCAGCCCCAGCTCGACCGTGCCTCTAGCAATGAGCCGCGCCCAACTGAGCCAGCTGTTGTCAGAGGTGATCAAGCGGAGACCAACCAGCCGGCCGCCCCGGCAACCGGCACCGCCGACCCCTCCGGTCCTCCGAGTCCGCCTGCGGCTTCCTAGGCTGCCACTTTATCTTTATTTTACCTGCCTAGCATTCTCAATGAACTTGTTATTTTGCACAATTCCGCCCACTGGGTGTATCTTGAACTTCTGTTTGATGATTCAGCCAAGGGCCTTTCTATGTAAATATTTATTCATATTCTATTTCTTCTTGCTTATTGCTCTTTGACTTTTTCCTTTGCCACTTTCCCTTGGTTGCCATCTTGCCAGTCGGACACCCGCTCTGCGGACTGCCGCTAGATCGAAAACTTGGCTTCTTTGGGAAAGCAAGTACTTAGCCTTTTAGAGTTTTTAGCAAGTTAATTTAGGAAACGGCAAGCCGGCTGCTAAAGAGTCGGTTGTAAAAGGCTGAAAACTGGCTTTAAAATATGAGCAAGCTTTGAGTCCTTAGCCATTTTTCATATGGGCACCCATTCTACCTTACTCCTGTTCGCCGAACAATCGCTCTGCGATCTGCGGCTTCTAACAGTAGACGATTTAAGTTCCACACATTACTTGTCCGGCTGCAGGAAGTCGTTTCATAGCACAAGTCGGCAAGTCCCCGGGCCGACTAGTCGAACCCGGTGCCAAGTTGCATAACGAAGAATAACATATTCATAGGCATAACTCTTTATCATATAGATAAACGAAGGCAGTCCCCGAGCTCCTCTCAAGGGGCCCGAGGTCTTCGTACTTTAATACAAAAGGTAGCATGATACATACTGCATTAACTGTAAAATCTTCGGAGGAGGTTTGCGTTCCATGGCCGCTCCATCTCTTTGCCGGAGTCGTCCCTCTTGCGTGCTCGGGGCTTTTGAGCATCGATCAGGTAGTAGGAGTCGTTGCCCAACACTTTGCTGACGATGAAAGGGCCTTCTCAAGGTGCTGAGAGCTTGTGTTGGCCGGCTGTTTGCTGAATCAGCCGGAGCACAAGGTCTCCTTCATGGAAAGATCGCGGCTTGACCTTCCGGTTGTAGTATCGGCATAGGCTCTGCTGGTAGATGCTGGATCGGCTGAGTGTCAACAGCCGGCCCTCTTCCAGTAGATCGACACCGTCTTGACGTGCTTCTTCTGCTTCCTCCTCGGTGTACATGGTGATTCAAGGGGAGTCGAACTCTATGTCCGTTGGGATGATGGCTTCAGCACCGTAGACGAGGAAGAAGGGCGTGAAGCCGGTTGACTAGTTTGGAGTCATTCGCGGGCTCCAGAGGACGGCTAGCAACTCATCAAGCCAGCAGCCTGCCGAGCGCTCCAGAGGCTCGACCAGCCGAGGCTTGATGCCGGACAAGATTAGGCCGTTTGCTCGCTCTACCTGGCCGTTGGACTGCGGATGGCAACGGACGCTAAGTCCAGTCGGATGCCCTACATCGCGCAGAAACGGGCCAGGGCACC
This sequence comes from Triticum monococcum, assembly GCA_034509565.1. NCBI lineage: Eukaryota > Viridiplantae > Streptophyta > Magnoliopsida > Poales > Poaceae > Triticum > Triticum monococcum. The sequence goes on from CM067845.1 coordinate 349,910,155, forward strand.
TTTGGCAAAATTTGTGCCATTGTCGGTGATGATGCTGTGCGGTATGCCGTACCGAGTTGTGATGTCGGAGATGAAGGTCAATGCGGTCGGACCATTTAAACTCTTGATTGGTTTTGCTTCTATCCACTTGGTGAACTTGTCCACTGCGACAAGTAAGTGAGTCAAACCGCCTCATGCCGTCTTGAATGGTCCGACCATGTCCTGGCACCAAACGGCAAAGGGCCAGACAATAGGAATAGTTTTGAGTGCCGAAGCCGGCTGATGGGGCTTAGAGCGGAACTTCTGGCACCCCTTGCATTTTGGACCAAAGACTTGGCATCTTCAAGAGCAGTCGGCCAGAAGAAGCCATGGCGGAAAGCTTTGGCAATGAGTGCTCTCGAAGCCGCATGGTGGCCACATTCGCCTTGATGGATGTCTTTGAGGATTGCTTGGCCTTGCTCTGGCTCCACACATCGCTGGTGAACACCAGTGACACTGCGCCTTACGAGCTCTCTATTGATGATGGTGTACGCTGCCGCCCGTCGTTGTACTTGCCGAGCCAAGATCTCATCGGCTGGCAGCTCTTTGTTCACTATGAATTTGAGGATGGGCTGGGCCCATGAAGGTGTTGCGATTTCTGCAACAGCCAAGACTACGACTTGGACGAGGGCGGCTAGGCCGGGAGGTGGCGGGTTGTAGTCGGCGGCCGCTTGTTGTGTTGATGAAGTCCCAGGGTAGGTTGGCGTAGTCCCCGGGCCGAGCTCTGAAGTCTCCGGGATGACTGTCGCAGTCCCCGAGCCGGGTGTGACTGCCACGATTTCTATGCTGCTTGCAGGAATACTCGTGCTGTCCGTGGGGGCTCTTGAGTCGGATCCGACTACTTCAGGAGGAGCCGGCACGAAGATGGAGTCTGACTCCGGTGATGGCTTGACAGACGGCTTGAGGAGGTGCTGGAGGGTGACGCCGGACGGTATCACCTGACGGGTGGAGCCGATTCGCGCCAGGGCGTCTGCTTGGTCGTTGTCGTTTCTTGGTACATAGCGAAACTCACACCCCTCAAAGTATCCGCTGAGTTGTTGTACTAGGAAGTGGTAGCTTGCCATGTTTGCGTCCCTGGCGTCCCAATCGCCTGATGACTGCTGGACCACCAAGTCAGAGTCACCATAGCATAGGATCCGGCGAATGCCGAGCTCTTTGGCTAACCGGAGCCCGTGAATGAGTGCCTCGTACTTGGCGACGTTCTTGGAGGCAGCAAAATGGATTTGCAGCACATACTTGATCTTTTCGCCCTTGGGAGAGGTGAGGATGATGCCGTCCCCCAAGCCGGTGCGCATCTTGGAACCGTCGAAATGCATTCGCCAATGGGTGGAGTCGGGTGCTGGCGGTAGATACTGGGTTTCGGCCTAGTCGACGAGGAAGTTGGCCAGCGCTTGTGACTTGATGGCAGTGAGAGGTTGGTAGTAGATGGCATAGGGGGCCAAATCTATGGCCCATTTGGCCACTCGACCCGAAACGTCTCGAATGCCGATGATCTCAGCTAGGGGAGCCGTGTAGACCAAAGTGATTGGATGTTCTTGGAAGTAAGGCTTCAATTTCTTGGCGGCAAAATGCACACCATAGCACATCTTCTAGTAGTGTGGTAGTTTTGCTTGAAGGTCGACAGTACTTCACTCAAATAATATACCGGTCTCTGGACTGGTAGCGCTTTGCCTTCCTCCTTGCATTCTACCGCAATGACTGTGCTGACCACTCGGCTGGTAGCAGCGATGTAGAGGAGCATGGGCTCCTTAGGAGTCGGAGCCGCCAGGACAGGTGGAGTAGTCAGCATCTTCTTTAGTTGGAAAAATGCTTCGTCCGCCTTGTGGTTCCACTCGAAAAAAGTGGTCTTGTTCATGAGTTGGTACAGGGGAAGAGCCTTCTCACCCAGCCAACTGATGAATCGACTGATGGACGCCAAACAGCCGGTGAACTTTTGCACGTCCAGCAGTCGGCTGGGTACCTCCATCCTTTCAATGGCCTTGATTTTCACAGGGTTGCATTCTATGCCGTGTTCGGAGACCAGGAAGCCAAGGAGCTGGCCGGCTGGTACTCAGAAGACGCATTTCTCCGGGTTGAGCTTGATCTAAAATCGGCGCAAGTTCTCAAAGGTCTCCTTGAGGTCTTCCAGCAGTGTTCCATGCTTCTCCGTTTTTACCACCACATCATCCACGTAAACATGAGCGTTTCTGCCGAGCTGCTTGAGGAGACACTTTTGCATGCATCGTTGGAAGGTGGCGTCGGCGTTCCTCAAGCCGAACGTCATGGTCAGGTAGCAGAAAGCTCCAAACGGCGTGATGAAGGCAGTCTTTAGCCTGTCGGCCGGGTTCAACTTGATCTGGTGATACCCCGAATATGCATCCAAGAAACTCAATAGCTCGCATCCGGATGTGGAGTCTATCACTTGGTCGATCCTTGGCAAAGCGAACGGGTCCTTGGGGCATGCTTTGTTGAGGCTAGTGTAGTCAATACACATTCGCCATTTCTTGTTCTTCTTCAGTACCAGGACCGGGTTGGCCAGCCATTCTAGAAAGAATACTTCCATGATGAAGCCGGCCGCAAGCAGCCGGGCTATTTCTTCTCCAACAACTCTCCTCTTCTCTTCCGACAAGCGGCGCAAAGGCTGCCTGACTGGCTTGGCATCAGATTGGACGTGTAATTTGTGCTTGGCGAATTCCGTCGGGACACCTAGCATGTATTTGGGGGACCATGCGAAGATGTCTCGATTCTCATGGAGAAAATCGACGAGCTCGCCTTCCTATTTGCTGTCGCGGTTGGCGCCTACGACAGCGTACCTCTCTGGGCGCTCTGGGTCCAAAGGTATCTTCTTTGTTTCCTTGGCCCGCTTGAAAGAGTCCTCAGCTTCCGACTCTCTGGGATCAGGCGACATCTCTGGCTGTTTGCTTGCCATCGCCACAACCCGATCTAGCAGTCGCTTCTTAGCTGCAATCACGAGGGACTCGGCCAGCCGACTGCTCTCTGATGCGCAGGCGGACGACTTCTTGTAGTCGCCAGTTATGGTCAGGATCCCCTTGGAACTCGGCATCTTCATCTTGAGGTAGGCATAGTGGGGGACGGCCATGAACTTGGCCAGGGCTGGCCGGCCAAGCACAGCATGGTATGGGCTCTCCAGGTCCACCACTTCAAACCAAATTGACTCTCGGCGGAAATGATCCTTGTCTCCAAAGAGGACGTCGATCAAGATCTTGCCGATTGGAGAGCAGGAAAGGCCAGGAACTATGCCGTGGAACATCGCCCGGCTAGACTGTAGTTGCCTCTGCCTGATCCCTAACTTCTCCATGGTTTCTTTGTACAGGATGTTGATGATGCTGCCGCCGTCTATAAGGACTCTGGAGAAGCGAGCAGCCCGTTTGTCTGTGGCAAAGGTGGCATCCAAAACCAAGGCAAAGGAGCCGGGTTTGGGAATTACTTCGGGGTGGTCAGCTCTGCTCCAGCTGATGGGCTTCTCGGACCAGTGCATAAACTATGGGGTGTCAGACGCTACTGCATTCACCTCTTGTTGCTGCAGCCGCCTGCTACGTCGATCGTCGACCACACTGGTGAACATGACATAAGCTCCCTGCTCTTCTGGGTACTCGTCTTGTACTGCGTCGACTGGCCTGACCGCCGGCTGCTGGGGCGGATGAGGCGGCTGCCCCGCAGGTGGGGGAGGCAAAAGTCTGTCTCCCTTGGCTATCCTGGTGAGCCAGTGGCATTTCCGAGTGGTGTGGTTGGACGGTTTTGCGCCACTGTGGAACTTGCAGGGTCCATCCAAGGTCTGCTCATATGAGAAAGCCGGCTGCCAGTTGGGCTTGCCGCCCTTCTGGCGTTAGGGCAGGGGTTGCCCTTCCGACTGCTGGTTCTCGACTGTTGCCACCTGCCGACTAGCGGAAGTCGGTGGTGGGGCTTTGTGCGTGTGGTCACTCTGCTGTTGACGCCGACTGGTGTCTGCGACCAGAGTTCGAGGAGCCTGAGGAGCCACCTCGCCGGTCACGCTGACTTGAATCTCTGTCTTCATGGAGGAGTCGGCCGTGGTGTACTTGTCCACTATGATTAACAGCTCATCGAGGGTTGCCGGCTCATCGCAGAGAAGCTTGTGCTTGAGGAGGGTTCCCTCCCGGCATCCTGCGGTGAAGTACTCAATGGCCTGCACCTCCTGCATGCCTTCGCAGGAGTTGCAAAGCTTGGCCTAGTGCGTGAGGTAGTCGTGGGTTGACTCGCTGGGGCCTTCACAGCAACACGCTTGTTGCTGTTTGCTATGCTGACGGCCATGGAGTAGTCGACCAGCCGTCTTCCGGCTTCACGGAGCCGGTGTATTTGGGTGTATTTCTGGGGAGCATGAACCCTTTGGGGAAGGGCTCGTCTCGTATGCGGGGGCCAAAACATGGCGGACCCAACTCATCTTTTTCTTCAAGCGCCAGGGATCAGTGGAGACGGTCGATCCAGTGGCGGGCGTCATTCTCTCTGACTCCCTCTCGGCGGCCAAGGCGGTCGCCGAGCGTCGGGTGATCAACAGGTGGCGGGGAGACTCGCCTTTCCCTCCGAGGTGGAGGAGGAGGACAGTCGTCCCGTCGCTCCACTGTTCTTGGGCGGCCATCTCGGTCGCGCTCTATGGTCATGCGAGTCCGACTACGGCTGGCAGCCGGCTCCTTGTCATTTCTTCCATGGACGTCGCCAGTTGGCGTCCGAGACTCCGTGCCTTGGTCTCGGTGCGGAAGCAGGTTGTCGTTCTGTCGGCGCGGCGCATTAGTGTGGCAGACAGCCTCGTTCTGCTCTGCAGCCGCGTCAAGGAGTCGCTGGACGCGTTCTGTCATCAAGCGACGTTCTTTGCCCTCGAACTTGTCCAGCTCGTCCACCGCCGCCTTGGCGGCTCAAATGTTCTCCGCAGGTGTGGCGTAGACGGGGCGATTAGCCCTGAACAGATCGGCAATAGCCGCGCCGCGCTGCTGGACCGTGCCAAGGCGGCTAGGCCCAGCCGCAGCCGGCGTGCCGCCCACAGCGCGGTCCATCTCGCGCTGGTAGGCTTCTGATAGGCCTCTCATGGTGGCCAGCTTTTTGGCGCCTTCGACTAGCTGAAGGCGGTGTGCCTCCAGCGTCTCGGCGTCGGCGTCTTCGGGAATGGGCGGCGCCAGGTCTTGTAGCGCCACATTGAGCGGGTCATAATCACCCCGGCCAGAGTGCTCGTCATGATGAATGACAAGCACTTCCGTGACGGTGCTTCCGCCGCTCTCCGTGCGAGGAAGCGGTTCGTCGTAGACCACCACGTTGGTGGGGAACGTGTCAAGCGACGCGGTGTCGGAGTCGACCAGCATCGGATCGATGGAGCCTACGGACTCCAAGTCCCCAGCTGGCTCGCTGGCGACATGGAGTTGATTGAGGAGGCCCGCAAGGAGGCTCTCGGGGCCGCCCGTGCCTACGTCGGATGCGGGCTTGTCGGAGAGGTGGACCTGCCGACAAGATCGGTGAGGCAACTGGCCGCGCAGGCGATTTCAGCGCCATGCAGCGCGTCAGCGCAGACTCCGTCTGGCGTGCCGGGCTGGCTGCGCTCGCCAGGGAAAAAAAGGGTTCCTGTTCAGAACAGGTCTCCGGACGATGGTGCACCAGGGCCCATGGTGGGCACCAAATGTCGGGGGTTGGGTGCGACATATGCCATTGGATGGCTTATCATGGTGGGGGCGAGTAGAACGTCGCCGGTGCCTGGAAACTGGATGAGGCGTAGACACGAACGCCAGCATACTTTACCCAGGTTCGGGGCTCTCCTAGGAGATAACACCCCTAGTCCTGCTCTGCGGGATCTCCGCATGATCACTAAGGCAAAGTGAGTACAAAGGCGCTCCTCGAGTTGTATCTGTGGACAGGAGAAGGAAGGGCTAGCTCTCTCCTTTCTCTAAGGTCTGGTCTAGTCCTAATGAATCGGAACCCTTTGCTTGGGCGTCCTGGGGGGTTTATATAAGCCTACCCCCCCCCCCCGGGTTACAATGGTAAACTGTATGGACATAGGGCTCAGCTGTCAGTCTCTTCGCATGCGGGCCCTCCGGCCGACTGCTGGGGCCCACCGATTGGTGGGCCCAGCCGACTGGTCTGGTACGGAACCGACAGGCCGCACACGCCGCTGGCGGGTCCTGCCGGCTGTTGATTACTGTAGCCGTGCCTCTAATGACGCAGGCTTGGTCATGGGGTCGTGGCTACATGCCTGCCGCTTGGCCGACGATTACTGTAGCCACTCCTCGTCTCATCTGGTAAATGGCGCGTGGGACCCCTAGGAGGGGCAGACCGACTTCCGCGGGCCGGCTCCCTACAGGTCCGACTGGTGGCGCCCTTGCCGTCTTCCGGACCCTCACTGACTGGTAGGGCCCGTCTTCCGTGGATCATACTGTCAGGCCGTCGTGGGTACAGGACTCCGCCCACTGTTGCTGACGTCAGGGATGGCATGGCAACAGTGATGTGCTAGACGGAGATCTCCGCTGGTACAGTGCACTATGCCCCGGCCATCTCCTGGGAAAGGGGAGGGAGTGGGCTTCACTGTTGCCACTCCATGTCCCATCCCCCTGATGAGGGCATGGGCTTTGCTGATGTCGTGGGCCAACTCCTGGTGGCCGGCTTCTCTGGAAGCCGCGAGTCGGAGTCGGCCGGTCTTGATCTCTTCTCTAGGACTCGGACGCATATGGGCTGCCGGCTGTTCCTCCAGCCGCCCTCCTGAAGTCGGTTCTCCATCTGTTGCCTTGAGGGGCGCAGTCAGCCCCGATATCTTGAAAGGTTATGGGCCTCGGGTTAGCCTACCCGTGGCCCATTACTCCGACAGTGGGCCTGGCTATTGTCACTCCGGGCTTGCCGGATCATAACACGTAGTAGGTGACTATAACTTGCAAGATCGCATCTAGAACATGGATATAATGGTGATAACATAAACGGTTTAGATCTGAAATCATGGCACCCGGGCCTAAAGTGACAAGCATTAAGCATGGCAAAGTCATAGCAACATCAATCTAAGAACATAGTGGGTACTAGGGATCAAGCCCTAACAAAACTAACTCGATTACATGATGAATCTCATCCAACTCCTCACCGACCAGTGAGCCTACGAAGGAATTACTCACTCCCAGTGAGGAGCATCATGGAATTGGCGGTGGAGAAGGGTTGGTGATGACGAAGAACAAAGATCCCCCTCTCCGGAGCCACAAACAGACTCCAGATCTGCCCTCCCGAGGAAGAACGGGGCTTGGCAGCGGCTCCATCTCATGGATCGTGATCATTCTTTCTCCCTGTTTTTTCTCTCCGAAAATAGGATTTTATAGCGTCGGCTTCAGGGTTTGCGGGGCCACTAGGTGGGGACAACCCACCTGGGCGCGCCTAGTCAAGGGGGCACACCCTAGTGGGTTGTGCCCACCTAGGTGCCCCCCTTCGGTAGGTCTTGGCTCCATAAATTCTTATATATCATATAAAAATTCCCTGTAAAGTTTCGTTCCATTCCGAGAACTTTTATTTCTGCATAAAAAACAACACCATGGTAGTTCTGCTGAAAACAACGTCAGTCCGAGGTTAGTTTCATTCAAACCATGCAAATTAGAGTCCAAAACAAGAGGAAAATCATTAGGAAAAGTAGATACATTGGAGACGTATCAACTCCCCCAAGCTTAAACCTTTGCTTGTCCTCAAGCAATTCAGTTGATAAACTGAAAGTGAAAAAGAAAAACTTTTACGAACTCTTTTGCTCTTGCTTGCATAAATAAGCTTAAACATCACCCAGGTTTTCAGCCAACATTATAACTAACCATGCCGACAATAACTCTTAAAGATTATATTAACTCATATCAATGACATAATCAGCTAGTGAGCAATAATCAGAAATCTCAAATGGCAACACGTCGTCAAAACAACCATGATATAATATGAAAATAGTGGTATCTCGCTAGCCCTTTCTGAGACTGCAAAACATAAATGCAGAGCACCTCCAAAGTCCAAGCAGCAACTAAACATTGTAATTCATGGTAGAAAAGATCCGGTCATCATGCACCCAACATTAGCTACACACAATGCATAAGTCATGACAGCTATGCTCTCAGGTTCTAGCGCTTGTTTTATAAGGTGATGACACAACATAAAAGTAAATAGATAGTCCCTGCATAGAGGGAAGCAGTGATTTGCAAAGGTGCCAGAGCTCAAGTTTTAAAATAGAGATAAATGATAATTTTGAGACATGCACCCTTCTCATTTACTTCACGACTATTAGTTATCAATATCTCCCATGCTAAACAAGCTAGTGGCGGTTCCCAAGCAATAAAAAGTAAATGTTTTGACTCCATTGGGAGTTTTTATTTGATTATTCGAGCGATTAACTCCTTTTGTATTTTGCAGTTTGGGACTAGGCATCCCTATTACCGCCCTTTTCTCGTGCGACGGCGAGTGAATAAACACTTGACCTGAGAATAACCCACTTAGCATGGAAGATACAGACTACCTCATGTCGTTCCATGAACGCTCCAAGCACACAAAACGGATATTTTTTTTAGAAGTTTTCAGAGGTGGCACATGCAAGTTTACTTAGGATGGCAGGGTAATACCGCATATAGGTAGATATGGTTGACTCATCTGGAATAACTTTGGGTTCAGGGTTTTTGATGTACAAGCAGAATCCCCACTTAGTATAGGAGAAGGCTAGCAATTAGATTGAGAAGTGGCCAGCTAGAGAGCAACAACAATCATGATCATGCATTATGCATGAGTAACATTGGACACTAGCATGAGTAGGATATGAACACCATGAACATAAATATCATAGAGGCTATGTTGGTTTTGATTCAACTACATGCATGAACATGTGCCAAGTCAAGCCACTCAAACATTCATAGGAGGATACCATATCATCATACTGCATCACAATCATTTTAACGCAATGTTGATATCCAAGATAAATCATTATCCACTTCCAGCTACTTATGCATGGCATGAGAAACTATAATCTCTAATTGTCATTGCAAACATGTTTAATCATAATGGGCTGAATCATGGATACTAGGTTAAACATATTTACACAAATAGAACAAGTCGAGTTCATACCAGTTTCTCTCTACCACGGCCAGTTCGAATATCATCATTATTGCCTTTCACTTGCACGACCGAACGATGTGAAAGTAATAATAGTGCAAGAGTGCCATGGACTAAGCTGGAATCTGCAAAACATTTTATTCAACAGGAGAAGACAAGGTAAAATGGGCTCTTTATTAGTTCAAAAATTATTCATATGAGAGCCACTCAACATTTACGTCGTGTTCTTGTCCTTGGTACAGCTCGAATAAAAGAAAAGAAATTCAGAGAAACACACTGAAATATTTTTGGAGTTTTTGGTTTTCTTGAACAAGCAAATAAAAGGGAAAAGCAAAAATGAGAAAACTATTTACACGGGAAAGCTCCCAACAAGCAAAAGAAGAACAAGGAAATCTTTTTGGATTTTCTTTTTAATACTACAGCTAAGCATGCACAGAAAATAAACTAACTACAACTATTTTTTGGATTTTCTAAAGTTTTTCAAACACACAAGAAGGCAAGAAAACTAAAATTTAAACATAGATGATACAATGAAAAAGTATGAACACCGACAAGATGAATAAGTGGTCATGAATGTAATGTCGGTGAGAAACACGTACTCCCCCAAGTTTAGGCTTTTGGCCTAACTTGGTAGTCGATCAGTAATCCTGATAGTAGTTGGCGTGGTAGCTCACGGAGGCTCTCGGTGCGGATGCCTCGGCCTACCATGCTGCCTCCGCTGCTGCATTGTGAGCTCGGGCCTCGCTCTCAAGAACAAAATATCTTCCTTTGTTGTGATAATCAAAAAGAGCAGACGCAGGCAAATATGTGTGCACAATAGTTTTTTGGTTAAACAATAAATTATAAGTGAAGTTTTCAACCTTTCCCTTGAGAATCTTATGTTCTTTTAAAGTGTTAAAATCTAAATACTGCATGGGTAGGATAGGATCAAAGGGCAAAGGTGCAACACCCAGCCCTGGTGCTAAACGCGTAGCATATATTCCACCATAGAATTAGCCACTGTCTTTTTGACTATGAACAGTAGGAAAGGCTCCTACTATGTTAATATATTAAAAAAGAACAGGGGGGCACTGTACAAGTGAATATTTATATGGGGGGGGACTTGTCCACTTTGTGACAAGTGAGGAGAGGTAACTAGGCACTAGGGAGTACTACTATAAGGAGTGTACAAAGTTTATAACAAAGGGCCTACGTGCCTCTTTGACTCTATGTTGAAGCAGCTCGAAGTCCCTCTTGAATCTGTCCAACCAGGAACTAAAAGAGGGGGTTATAGCTCTAAAATGCTTGTTATTCCTCTCCTTCCAAATACTCCAGGCCGCCTACTATACATGCAACAATCGCTCCAAGGTTATAATTCCTTTCACTGGTGAGAGCGGTGTGGCTGAGGCTCAAGTCTGGAGCACAGAGTGTACTACAGTCTTGCTTTCCTACTATACATTTCCTGTTAAATAATGCAAAGTACTGAATTGCGGGAAAATGAATGCTCTTTATTCTACCTAGTGTCACTCCCCTTGTCTCACCGTAACAAAGACTAGACAAGAATGTTTGATACTCAGCCCTTGGCGGTTCGTCAAGCGAACCCCAATACGGGAGTTTGCATTGGTAAGCAAAATTCTCTAGTGATATGGTAAATGGGTTATCATAAAGCATAAACAACACCCTAGACTCACAGGGAAAGAATTTAAATCCTTTGACAAATGATTCAGTGAGAAGGCGGCGTTGTTCACACTTATCTGAAAGGTAGGGACTGAGACCGACATTGTCAAGATATTTCTCAAATTCTTCTTTAATGCCCAGTGAACATATTTCTCAAATTATTCTTTAATCCCCACACGTATCATATACTCATCGCAAGGCCATAAGCATGTTTTGGTGGCGGCATCTCGAGTGGAACTTTCACTTGGTTCAACATATGACCGACGAGCGGAGCTGTCACTAGAGGATGCCCCTGAGGATCGCCTCCTTGAGGAACTCCCTCCAAATAAGTTCATCATGTCTGCATACAATTTTCTGAAAAAATTTGGGTGAAAAAAATTTGTCAACAAAACTTTATAAGATTGATAGCAACTACTCATAGGGATACATAGAGGCCATAGCAAGCATTCAAACTACTTAGAACACTAAGAATTCAACATGCAAGCTCATCTACAGTAGCACCAAGAGTAGATAATTATTCAAAATATAAACCACTAAAACAAAAACTAATTGGACAAACAGAGGAGTCACTTACCAAGAAACAATCCCCCGAAATAGTTTCAGAAACGGAGCTTCGAGCAAAGAGATCGAAATCCACGGGTTTGAGAGCAATAATACGGGAGAGAGAGCAATAGAGATTTTTTTTTCTGGAGGTAGGTGATGTTGGGGGAATGTAGTAATTTCAAAAAAAAATCCTACACACGCGCAAGATCATGGTGATGCATAGCAACGAGAGAGGAGAGTGTTGTCTACGTACCCTCGTAGACCGAAAGCGGAAGCGTTAGCACAACGCAGTTGATGTAGTTGTACGTCTTCACGGCCCGACCGATCAAGCACTGAAACTACGGCACCTCCAAGTTCTAGCACATGTTCAGCTCGATGACGATCCCTGGACTCCGATCCAGCAGAATGTCGGGGAAGAGTTCCGTCAGCACGACGGCGTGGTGACGATCTTGATGTTCTACCGTCGCAGGCTTCGCCTAAGCACCGCTACAATATTATCGAGGATTATGGTGGAAGGGGACACCGCACACGGCTAAGAGATCAATGATCAATTGTTGTGTATTTGGGGTGCCCCCCTGCCCCCGTATATAAAGGAGCAAGGGGGAGGAGGGGCGCGCCAGGAGGAGTCCTACTCCCACCGGGAGTAGGACTCCCCCCTTTCCATGTTGGACTAGGACTTGGGGGGAAGGAGAGAAAGAGGGGAAAGGAAAGGGGGGCGCTGCTCCCCTCCTTGTCCAATTCGGACTTGGGGGGAGGGGCAAGCGGCTGCCCCTTGGCCTCCTCTCTACTTCCTCCACTAGGCCCATTAAGGCCCATTAGGTTACCGGGGGGTTCCGGTAACCTCCCGGTACTCGGGTAAAATGCCAATTTCACCTGGAACACTTCCGATGTCCAAACATAGGCTTCCAATATATCAATCTTTATGTCTCAACCATTTAGAGACTCCTCTTCATGCCTGTGATCACATCCGGGACTCCGAACAACCTTCGGTACATCAAAACATATAAACTCATAATGAAACTATCATCGTAACGTTAAGCGTGCGGACCATATGGGTTCGAGAATTATGTAGACATGACCGAGACACGTCTCCGGTCAATAACCAATAGCGGAACCTGGATATTCATATTGGCTCCTACATATTCCACGAAGATCTTTATCGGTCAGACCACATAACAACATACGTTGTTCCCTTTGTCATCGGCATGTTACTTGCCCGAGATTCAATCGCCGGTATCTTAATACCTAGTTCAATCTCGTTACCAGCAAGTCTCTTTACTCGTTCTGTAATACATCATCCCGCAACTAACTCATTAGCTGCAATGCTTGCAAGGCTTCAAGTGATGTACAATACCGAGAGGGCCCAGAGATACCTCTCCGACAATCGGAGTGACAAATCCTAATCTCGAAATACGCCAACCCAAAAAGTATCATCGGAGACACCTGTAGAGCACCTTTATAATCACCCAGTTACGTTGTGACGTTTGGTAGCACACAAAGTGTTCCTCCGGTAAACGGGAGTTGCATAATCTCATAGTCATAGGAACATGTATAAGTCATGAAGAAAGCAATAGCAACAAACTAAACGATCAAGTGCTATGCTAACGGAATGGGTCAAGTCAATCACATCATTCTCCTAATGATGTGATCCCGTTAATCAAATGACAACTCATGTCTATGGTTAGGAAACATAACCATCTTTGATCAACGGGCTAGTCAAGTAGAGGCATACTAGTGACACTCTGTTTGTCTATGTATTCACACATGTATTATGTTTCCGGTTAATACAATTCTAGCATGAATAATAAACATTTATCATGATACAAGGAAATAAATAATAACTTTATTATTGCCTCTAGGGCATATTTCCTTAAGTCTCCCACTTGCACTAGAGTTAATAATCTAGATTACACAGTAATGATTCTAACACCCATGGAGCCTTGGTGCTGATCATGTTTTGCTTGTGGAAGAGGCTTAGTCAGTGGGTCTGCAACATTCAGATCCGTATGTATCTTGCAAATTTCTATGTCTCCCACTTGGAATAAATCCCGAATGGAATTGAAGCGTCTCTTGATGTGCTTGGTTCTCTTGTGAAATCTGGATTCCTTTGCCAAGGCAATTGCACCAGTATTGTCACAAAAGATCTTCATTGGACCCGATGCACTAGGTATGACACCTAGATCGGATATGAACTCCTTCATCTAGACTCCTTCATTTGCTGCTTCCGAAGCAGCTATGTACTCCGCTTCACATGTAGATCCCGCCACGAGCTTTGTTTAGAACTGCTCCAATGACAGCTCCACCGTTTAATGTAAACACATATCCGGTTTGCGATTTAGAATCGTCCGGATCAGTGCCAAAGCTTGCATCAACGTAACCATTTACGATGAGTTATTTGTCACCTCCATATACGAGAAACATATCCTTAGTTCTTTTCAGGTACTTCAGGATGTTCTTGACCGTTGTCCAGTGATCCACTCCTGGATTACTTTGGTACCTCCCTACTAGACTTATAGCTAGGCACACATTAGGTCTGGTACACAGCATTTCATACATGATAGAGCCTATGGCGGAAGCATAGGGAACATCTTTCATTTTCTCTCTATCTTCTGCAGTGGTCGGACATTGAGTCTTACTCAACTTCACACCTTGTAACACAGGCAAGAACCCTTTCTTTGCTTGATCCATTTTGAACTTCTTCAAAACTTTGTCAAGGTACGTGCTTTGTGAAAGTCCAATTATGCGTCTTGATCTATCTCTATAGATCTTAATGCCCAATATGTAAGCAGCTTCACCGAGGTCGTTCATTGAAAAACTCTTATTCAAGTATCCCTTAATGATATCCAGAAATTCTATATTATTTCCAATCAATAATATGTCATCCACATACAATATCAGAAATGCTACAGAGATCCCACTCACTTTATTGTAAATACAGGCTTCTCCAAAAGTCTGTATAAAACCAAATGCTTTGATCACACTATCAAAGTGTTTATTCCAACTCCAAGAGGCTTGCACCAGTCCATAAATGGATCGCTGGAGCTTGCACACTTTGTTAGCTCCCTTTGGATCGACAAAACCTTCTGGTTGCATCATATACAACTCTTCTTCCAGAAATCCATTCAGGAATGCAGTTTTGACATCCATTTGCCAAATTTTATAATCATAAAATGCGGCAATTGCTAACATGATTCAGACAGACTTAAGCATCGCTACGGGTGAGAAGGTCTCATCGTAGTCAATCCCTTGAACTTGTCGAAAACCTTTCGCAACAAGTCGAGCTTTATAGACAGTAACATTACCGTCAGCGTCAGTCTTCTTCTTGAAGATCCATTTATTCTCAATTGCTTGCCGATCAACGGGCAAGTCAACAAAAGTCCACACTTTGTTCTCATACATGGATCCCATCTCAGATTTCATGGCTTCTAGCCATTTTGCGGAATCTGGGCTCACCATCGCTTCTTCATAGTTCGTAGGTTCATCATGATCTAGTAGCATGACTTCCAGAACAGGATTGCCGTACCACTCTGGTGCGGATCTTACTCTGGTTGATCTACGAGGTTCGGTAGTAACGTGATCTAAAGTTTCATGATCATTATCACTAGCTTCCTCACTAATTGGTGTAGGTGTCACAGAAACCGGTTTCTGTGATGTACTACTTTTCAATAAGGGAGCAGGTAGAGATACCTCATCAAGTTCTACTTTTCTCCCACTCACTTCTTTCAAGAGAAACTCCTTCTCTACAAAAACACCGAATTTAGCAACAAAAGTCTTGCCTTCGGATCTGTGATAGAAGGTGTACCCAACAGTCTCCTTTGGGTATCCTATGAAGACACATTTCTCCAATTTGGGTTCAAGCTTATCAGGTTGAAGCTTTTTCACATAAGCATCGCAGCCCCAAACTGTCAGAAATGACAACTTTGGTTTCTTGCCAAACCACAGTTCATAAAGCGTCGTCTCAACGGATTTCGATGGTCTCCTATTTAATGTGAATGCAGCCGTCTTTAAAGCATAACCCCAAAACGATAGCGGTAAATCAGTAAGAGACATCATAGATTGCACCATATCTAATAAAGTATGATTACGACATTCGGACACACCATTATGCTGTGGTGTTCCGGGTGGCGTGAGTTGCGAAACTATTCCGCATTGTTTCAAATGTAGACCAAACTCGTAACTCAAATATTCTCCTCCATGATCAGATAGTAGAAACTTTATTTTCTTGTTACGATGATTTTCAACTTCACTCTGAAATTCTTTGAACTTTTTAAATGTTTCAGACTTATGTTTCATTAAGTAGATATACCCATATCTGCTTAAATCATCTGTGAAGGTGAGAAAATAACGATATCCGCCACGAGCCTCAACATTCATTGGACCACATACATCTGTATGTATGATTTCCAACAAATCTGTTGCTCTCTCCATAGTACTGGAGAACGGCGTTTTAGTCATCTTACCCATGAGGCACGGTTCGCAAGTACCAAGTGATTCATAATCAAGTGGTTCCAAAAGTCCATCAGTATCGAGTTTCTTCATGCCTTTACACCGATATGACCTAAACGGCAGTGCCACAAATAAGTTGCACTATAATTATCAACTCTTCATCTTTTGATTTCAACATTATGAATATGTGTATCACTACTATCGAGATTCATCAAAAATAGACCACTCTTCAAGGGTGCATGACCATCAAAGATATTACTCATATAAATAGAACAACCATTATTCTCTGATTTAAATGAATAACCGTCTCGCATCAAACAAGATCCAGATATAATGTTCATGATCAACGCTGGCACCAAATAACAATTATTTAGGTCTAATACTAATCCCGAAGGTAGATGTAGAGGTAGCGTGCCGACTGTGATCACATCAACTTTGGAACCATTTCCCTCGCGCATCGTCACCTCGTCCTTAGCCAATCTTCGCTTAATCCATAGCCCCTGTTTCGAGTTGCAAATGTTAGCAACAGAACCAGTATCAAATACCCAGGTGCTACTGCGAGCATTAGTAAGGTACACATCAATAACATGTATATCACATATACCTTTGTTCACTTTGCCATCCTTCTTATCCGCCAAATACTTGGGGCAGTTCCGCTTCCAGTGACCAGTCTGCTTGCAGTAGAAGCACTCAGTCTCAGGCTTAGGTCCAGACTTGGGTTTCTTCTCCTAAGCAGCAACTTGTTTGTTGTTCTTCTTGAAGTTCCCTTTCTTCTTCCCTTTGCCCTTTTTCTTGAAACTGGTGGTCTTATTGACCATCAACACTTGATGCTCTTTCTTGATTTCTACCTCCGCGGCTTTTAGCATCGCGAAGAGCTCAGGAATAGTCTTATTCATCCCTTGCATATTATAGTTCATCATGAAGCTTTTGTAGCTTGGTGGCAGTGATTGAAGAACTTTGTCAATGACACTATCAACAGGAAGATTAACCCGCAGTTGAGTCAAGTGATTATGATACCCAGACATTTTGAGTATATGTTCACTGACAGAACTATTCTCCTCCATCTTGCAGCTATAGAACTTATTGGAGACTTCATATCTCTCAATCCGGGCATTTGCTTGAAATATTAACTTCAACTCCTGGAACATCTCATATGCTCCATGACATTCAAAATGTCGTTGAAGACCCGGTTCTAAGCCGTAAAGCATGGCACACTGAACTATCGACTAGTCATCAGCTTTGCTCTGCCAGACGTTCATAACATCGGGTGTTGCTCCTGCAGCAGGCTTGGCACTTAGCGGTGCTTCCAGGACGTAATTCTTCTATGCAGCAATGAGGATAATCCACAAGTTACGGACCCAGTCCGTGTAATTGCTACCATCATCTTTCAACTTTTCTTTCTCAAGGAACGCATTAAAATTCGACGGAACAACAGCACGAGCCATCTATCTACAATCAAACATGGACAAGCAAGATACTATCAGGTACTAAGTTCATGATAAATTTAAGTTCAATTAATCGTATTACTTAAGAACTCCCACTTAGAAAGATATCCCTCTAATCCTCTAAGTGATCACGTGATCCAAATCAACTAAACCATGTCCGATCATCACGTGAGATGGAGTAGTATTAATGGTGAACATCAATATGTTGATCATATCTACTATATGATTCATGCTCGACCTTTCGGTCTCCGTGTTCCGAGGCCATATCTGTTATATGCCAGGCTCGTCAAGTTTAACCTTAGTATTCCGCGTGTGCAACTGTTTTGCACCCATTGTATTTGAACGTAGAGCCTATCACACCCGATCATCACGTGGTGTCTCAGCACGAAGAACTTTCGCAATGGTGCATACTCAGGGAGAACACTTATACTTTGATAATTTAGTGAGGAATCATCTTATAATGCTACCTTCAATCGAAGCAAGATAAGATGCATAAAAGATAAACATCACATGCAATCAATATAAGTGATATGATATGGCCATCATCATCTTGTACTTGTGATCTCCATCTTCGAAATACCGTCATGATCACCATCGTCACCGGTGTGACACCTTGATCTCCATCGTAGCATGGTTGTCGTCTCGCCAGTCCTATGCTTCCACGACTATCGCTACCACTTAGTGATAAAGTAAAGCATTACACCGCGATTGCATTGCATACAATAAAGCGACAACCATATGGCTCCTGCCGGTTGCCGATAACTCAGTTACAAAACATGATCATCTCATACAATAAATTTAGCATCATGTCTTGACCATATCACATCACAACATGCCCTGCAAAAACAAGTTAGACGTCCTCTACTTTGTTGTTGCAAGTTTTACGTGGCTGCTATGGGCTTAGCAAGAACCATTCTTACCTATGCATCAAAACCACAATGATAGTTTGTCAAGTTGGTGCTGTTTTAACCTTCGCAAGGACCGGGCGTAGCCACACTTGGTTCAACTAAAGTTGAGAAACTGACACCTGCCAGCCACCTGTGTGCAAAGCACGTCGGTAGAACCAGTCTCGTGTAAGCGTACGCGTAATGTCGGTCCGGGCCGCTTCATCCAACAATACCGCCGAACCAAAGTATGACATGCTGGTAAGCAGTATGACTTATATCGCCCACAACTCACTTGTGTTCTACTCGTGCACAACATCAACGCATAAAACCTAGGCTCGGATGCCACTGTTCGGGAACGTAGTAATTCCAAAAATTGCCTACACACACGCAAGATCATGGTGATGCATAGCAACGAGAAAGGAGAGTGTTGCCTACGTACCCTCGTAGACCGAAAGCGGAAGCGTTAGCACAACGCGGTTGATGTAGTCGTACGTCTTCACGGCCCGACCGACCAAGAACCGAAACTACGGCACCTCCTTGTTCTAGCACAAGTTCAGCTCGATGACGATCCCCAAACTCCGATCCAGCAGAATGTCGGGGAAGAGTTCCGTCAGCACAATGGCGTGGTGACGATCTTGATGTTCTACCGTCGCAGGGCTTCGCCTAAGCACCGCTACAATATTATCGAGGATTATGGTGGAAGGGGGCACCGCACACGGCTAAGAGATCAATGATCAATTGTTGTGTCTCTGGGGTGCCCCCTACCCCCGTATATAAAGGAGCAAGAGGGAGGAGGTGCGGCCAGGCAAGGGGCGCGCCAGGAGGAGTCCTACTCCCACCGGGAGTAGGACTCCCCCCTTTCCATGTTGGACTAGGACTTGGGGGGAAGGAGAGAAAGAGGGGAAAGGAAAGGGGGGGTGCCGCCCCCCTCCTTGTCCAATTCGGACTTGGGGGGAGGGGCGCGCGGCTTCCCCTTGGCCTCCTCTCTACTTCCTCCACTAGGCCCATTAAGGCCCATTAGGTTACCTGGTGGTTCCGGTAACCTCTCGGTACTCCGGTAAAATGCCGATTTCACCCGGAACACTTCCGATGTCCAAACATAGGCTTCCAATATATCAATCTTTATGTCTCGACCATTTCGAGACTCCTCGTCATGTCCGTGATCACATATGGGACTCCGAACAACCTTCGGTACATCAAAACATATAAACTCATAATGAAACTGTCATCGTAACGTTTAGCGTGCGGACCCTACGGGTTTGAGAATTATGTAGACATGACCGAGACACGTCTTTGGTCAATAACCAATAGCGGAACCGGGATGCTCATATTGGATCCTACATATTCTATGAAGATCTTTATCGGTCAGACCGCATAACAACATACGTTGTTCCCTTTGTCATCGGTATGTTACTTGCCCGAGATTCGATCGTCGGTATCTTAATGCCTAGTTCAATCTCATTACCGGCAAGTCTCTTTACTCGCTCTGTAATACATCATCACACAACTAACTCATTAGCTACAATGCTTGCAAGGCTTTAAGTGATGTGCATTACCGAGAGGGCCCGGAGATACCTCTCCGACAATCGGAGTGACAAATCCTAATCTCGAAATACGCTAACCCAACAAGTACCTTCGGAGACACCTGTAGAGCACCTTTATAATCACCCAATTACGTTGTGACGTTTGGTAGCACATAAAGTGTTCCTCTTGTAAACGGGAGTTGCATAATCTCATAGTCATAGGAACATGTATAACTCATGAAGAAAGCAATAGCAACAAACTAAACGATCAAGTGCTATGCTAACGGAATGGGTCAAGTCAATCACATCATTCTCCTAATGATGTGATCCTGTTAATCAAATGACAACTCATGTCTATGGTTAGGACACATAACCATCTTTGATCAACGAGCTAGTCAAGTACAGGCATACTAGTGACACTCTGTTTGTCTATGTATTCACACATGTATTATGTTTCCGGTTAATACAATTCTAGCATGAATAATAAACATTTATCACGATACAAGGAAATAAATAATAACTTTATTATTGCCTCTAGGGCATATTTCCTTCAGGTGATGATGTGGTGTAAAGAGGTAAGTGAGGGGGGGCACGTGGGGACCACAACTCACCAGGGCGCGCCTGGGGGTCCTAGTGCGCCTAGGTGGGTTGTGCCCACCTGGTGCACCTCCCTCTGATGTTTATTGCACCAAAAATTCAGAAAAAATCATATTAAATTTTCAAGGCATTCTGAGAACTTCTATTTTTTGGTCATTTTTTTATTGCATGGGAAAATCAGAAAACAGGCAAAACATGGCATTTTATTTTATTAACTAATAAAAACAGAGAATAAAAAGTAGGGACAGAAAGTAGTGCTTACTAAATTCATCAACTTCATACCGTTCAAAACTGATCCATCAATAAGGTTGATCAAGTCTTATTAACAACCACTTTCGATTAGCATGAAACCGAAGAACTTTCGTAAGTCACTAAGTTACCTCAATGGGGATATGGAAGTCCCCAACAATAAGCATTTCATATTTCTTTTTGACAGTAGGTAGAGGTATTTGAAAACTTCCAATAGTTATTGTCGGAGATTTTTCAATGACATTAATACCATTCACTTGGAATTGTTTCATTGGAAAGTGCACCGTATGCTCATTACCATTGATATGAAAAGTGACCTTGCTTTTATTGCGATCAATAACAGCCCCTGCAGTATTCAAGAAGGGTCTACCAAGGATAATCGACATGTTGTCGTCCTCGAGCATCTCAGGTATAACAAAGTCACTCAAAATAGTAACATTAGCAACAACAACGGGCACATCCTCACAGATACAGATAGGTATGGCAGTTGATTTGTCAGCCATTTGCAAAGATACTTCAGTAGGTGTGAGTTTATTCAAATCAAGCCTTTTATATAAAGAGAAATGCATGACACTAACACCAGCTCCTAAATCACACAAAGCAGTTTTCACATAATTCTTTTTGATAGAGCAAGGTATGGTTGGTATTCCCGGGTCTCCAAGTTTTTTAGGTACTGTATCCTTAAAAGTGTAATTAGCAAGCATAGCTGAGATTTCAGCTTCCGATATTTTTCTCTTATTTGTGATGATGTCTTTCATATACTTTGCATAAGGAGGCATTTTCAAGATATCAGTCAAGCGAGTACGCAAAAAGACTGGCCTCAACATTTCAACAAAGCGTTCAAATTCTTCATCATCATTCTTTTTAGTTGACTTAGGTGGAAAGTCCATAGGTTTTTTAACCCACGGTTCTCTTTCTTTACCATGTTTTCTAGCAATGAAGTCTCTTTTATCATACCTTTTATTCTTAGGTCGTGGGTTATCAAGATCAACAGGTAGTTCTATCTCAACATCATTGTCTGGTTCTTTATTATTTGGTTGACAGTCTTCATGAACATTAGCATTATCTTTTTCATTATCACTAGGTGAGTGTTCATTACCAGACTGAGTTTCAGTATCAGAGATAGAAACTTCATTATCTATGTCAGGAGGTTTCTCTATTTCAGGTTCACTAGGAGCATGCAAAGTCCTATCATTTTTCTTCTTCTTTTTCTTTTCAGAAGAACTAGGTGCACTAGTGTTGGCTCTTTGTGAATCTTGTTCAATTCTTTTTGGGTGTCCCTCGGGATAAAGTGGTTCCTGAGTCATTTTACCTCCTCTAGTTGCAACTCTAATAGCAAAGTCATGCATATTATTATTTATTTCATCAAGCAATTCTCTTTGAGATTTAGCAACTTGTTCTAACTGAGTTTGAACCATAGAAGCACGCTTTCCAACACCTCTAACATCATTTTATATTCTAAATAACAAGTCACTCAAACGAGAAATCATATCAGAATTGTATTTCAATTGTTTCATAACATTTGCATTGAAGTGATCTTGTTTTCTAATATAATTTTCAAACTCATAAAGGCATTGAGTAGGATGCATATTGTAAGGATCGTCATCATTGAATTTCATAAGAGAATTTACCTCTACCACCTTAGGCAGTGGTAGTGTATCAAGCCCATGTATTTCTTCAATAGGAGGTAAAATTTTAACATCCTCAGCTTTAATACCTTTTTCCTCCATAGATTTCTTTGTCAGTTGCATATCTTCTGGAGTGAGATATAATATACCCCTCTTCTTCGGAGTGGGTTTAGGCGGTGGTTCAGGAATAGTCCAATCATTATAATTTTTCAATATGTTATTCAATAATTCTTCAGCTTGACCAACAGTTTGTTCCCTGAAAACACAACCAACACAACTATCTAGGAAGTCCCTAGAAGCATCGGTTAGTCCATTATAGAAGATATCAAGTATTTCATTTTTCTTAAGTGGTTGATCAAGCAAAGCATTAAGTAATTGGCAAAGCCTCCCCCAAGCTTGTGGGAGACTCTCTTCTTTGATTTGCACAAAGTTAAATATTTCCTGTAAGGCAGCTTGTTTCTTATGAGCAGGAAAATATTTTTTAGAGAAGCAACAAATCATATCCTGGAGAGTACGCACACAACCAGGAGCAAGAGTATTGTACCAAGCTTTAGCATCACCCTTTAATGAGAACGGAAATAATTTGAGAATAAAGTAATAGTGAGTTTTCTCATCATGAGTAAAAAGGGTTGCTATATCATTCAACTTAGTAAGATGTGCCACAACAGTTTCAGTTTCATAACCATGGAAAGGATCAGATTCAACCAAAGTAATTAACTCTAGGTCAACAGAGAATTCATAATCCTTATCATCAATAAAGATAGGTGAAGTAGCAAACTTAGGATCACATTTCATTCTAGCATTCAGAGATTTTTCTTATATACTTGCATAATAATTTCTCTAGATCATCTCTATCTCTGCAAGCAAGAATATTTCTAGTTGTTTCTTCACTCATAACAAAACCTTTCGGTACCTTAGGCAATTCATATCTAGGAAGGCTAGTTCTAGTAGGTGTTTCAAGAGATTCAGTTTCAGGCTCATCATCAGATTCAACAACATCATGTTGTATAACTCTAGCAATTTGTTTATCAAGAAATTCACCAAGTGGCACATCATCAGATTCAACAACATCATGTTGTATAACTCTAGCAATTTGTTTATCAAGAAATTCACCAAGTGGCACATCATCATTAAGCAAGGTACTAGAATCATCATAGGCATTATTCATAGCAGAAGTAGCATCATAAGTAACTTGCGACATATCAGAATTAATAGCATGTGGTGGTGTTGCAAGTTTACTTATAATAGAAGGTGTCTAAAGCAGAACTGGATGGCAGTTCCTTACCTCCCCTCGTATTTGAGGTAAATATCTTAGTCTTAGCATCCTTCAGATTCTTCATAGTGATAAAGTGATAATAATCCCAAGTGACTCAACAAATATAGCTATTCTCCCTGGCAACGGCGCCAAAAAAAGGTCTTGATAACCCACAAGTATAGGGGATCACAACAGTTTTCGAGGGTAGAGTATTCAACCAAAATTTATAGATTCGACACAAGGGGAGCCAAAGAATACTTGAAGGTATTAGCAGCTGAGTTGTCAATTCACCACACCTGGAGAATAAATATCTACAGCAAAGTGATCGATAGAAAAGTAGTATGATAGTTTTGATAATAGTGGCAACAGTAATGGTAACGGTAATAGTGATAGCAGTAGTTTTGTAGCAAGTGTAACAGTGATGATAACAGTAGTAACTTAGCAAGAACAATATAGGATAAATTCGTAGGCATTGGATCAGTGACTTGTTGGATGACATTCACCATGAGACAGTTATAACCTAAGGCGATACAGCACTAGCTCCAATTCATCGATATAATGTAGGCATGTATTCCGTAAATAGTCATACGTGCTTATCGAAAGAACTTGCATGACATCTTTTGTCCTACCCTCCCGTGGCAGCGGGGTCCATATTGGAAACTATGGGATATTAAGGCCTCCTTTTAATAGAGAACCAGAATAAAGCATTAATACATAGTGAATACATGGACTCATCAAACTACGGTCATCACCGAGAGTGGGCCCGGCTATTGTGACTCCGGGGTTGTCGGATCATAACACGTAGTAGGTGATTATAACTTGCAAGATTAGATCTAGAACATGGATATAGTGGTGATAACATAAACGGTTCAGAACTGAAATCATGGCACCCGGGCCCAAAGTGACAAGCATTAAACATGGCAAAGTCATAGCAACATCAATCTAAGAACGTAGTGGATACTAGGGATCAAGCCCTAACAAAACTAACTTGATTAGATGATGAATCTCATCCAACTCCTCACCGACCAGCGAGCCTACGAAGGAATTACTCACTCTTGGTGGGGAACATCATGGAATTGGCGATGGAGAAGGGTTGGTGATGACGAAGAACGGAGATCCCCCCTCTCTGGAGCCCCAAACGGACTCCAGATCTACCCTCCCGAGGAAGAACAGGGCTTGGCGGCGGCTCCATCTCATGGATTGCGATAATTCTTTCTCCCTGATTTTTTCTCTGAAAATAGGATTTTTATAGCGTCGGTTTCAGGGTCTGCGGGGCTACCAAGTGGGGACAACCCACCTAGGCGTGCCAGGTGAAGGGGGGCGCCCTGGTGGTTTGTGCCCACCCAGGTGCGCCCCTTCGGTAGGTCTTGGCTCCAGAAATTCTTATATGTCGTATAAAAATTCCCCGCAAAGTTTCGTTCCATTCCGAGAACTTTTATTTCTGCACAGAAAACAACACCATGGTTGTTCTGCTGAAAACATCGTCAATCCGAGGTTAATTCCATTCAAATCATGCAAATTAGAGTCCAAAACAAGAGGAAAATCGTTAGGAAAAGTAGATATGTTCGAGACATATCAACTCCCCCAAACTTAAACCTTTGCTTGTCCTCAAACAATTTAGTTGATAAACTGGAAGTGAAAAAGAAAAACTTTTACGAACTCTTTTGCTCTTGTTTGCATAAATAAGCTTAAACAGCACCCAGGTTTTCAGCCAACATTATAACTAACCATGCTGACAATAACTCTTAAAGATTATATTAACCCATATCAATGACATAATCAGCTAGCGACCAATAATAAGAGATCTCAAATGGCAACACGTTGTCAAAACAACCATGATATAATATGACAATAGGGGTATCTCGCTAGCCCTTTCTGAGACCACAAAACATAAATGTAGAGCACCTCCAAAGTCCAATCAGCGACTAAACATTATAATTCATGGTAGAAAAGATCCAGTCATGATGCACCCAACATTAGCTACACACAATGCATAAGTCATGACAGCTATGCTCTCAGGTTCTAGCGCTTGTTTTAGAAGGTGATGACACAACCTAAAAGTAAATAGATAGTCCTTTCACAAAGGGAAGCAGTGATTTGCAGAGGTGCCAGAGCTCAGGTTTTAAAACAGAGATAAATGATAATTTTGAGACATGCACCCTTCTCATTTACTTCACGACTATCAGTTATCTATATCTCCCATGCTAAACAAGCTAGTGGCGGTTCCCAAGCGGTAAAAAGTAAGGCTTTGACTCCATTGGGTGTTTTTGTTTGATTATTCGAGCGATTAACTCTTTTTGTATTTTGCAGTTTGGGACTGGGCATCCCTATTACCACCCTTTTCTCGTGCGATGGCGAGTGAATAAACACTTGACCTGAGAATAACCCACTTAGCATGGAAGATACCGACTACCTCCTGTCATTCCATGAACGATCCAGGCACACAAAACGGATATTTTTTACAAGTTTTTAGAGGTGGCACATGCAAATTTACTTAGGACGGCAGGGTAATACCGCATATAGGTAGATATATGGTGGACTCATCTGGAATAACTTGGGTTCAGGGTTTTTGATGTACAAGCAGAATCCCCACTTAGTACAGGCGAGGGCTAGCAATTAGATTGAGAAGCGGCCACCTAGAGAGCAACAACAATCATGATCATGCATTATGCATAAGTAACATTGGATACTAGCATGAGTAGGATACACTGGTGCGCGTCGGTCCTAAACAAACGGGTTTTAACCCATTTCCACGACGGCATTTGGAACCGTCGCCAAGTGAGTGTGTGCGATAGGGTGTCCTTCCCACACAACCCAGAAATTGTCGGGGATAGGCCCTCCTGGGACCCAGGCTGGGGCTGTGTGCGATCGGGTGAGGCATCGAAACCCAATCATTTCCGTAGATATGTACATCCCACACGGTAATCCGAGAAAATCATTTCCGTAGGTATGTACATCCTACACGGTGAATCCCAGAAAATCATTTCTGTTCGTATGTATATCACACACAGTCAATCTAAGGAATACTTTTCTATTCTTATGTACATCCCACACAGTCAATCCAGGGAAAACATTTTCGTTCTGATGTACATCCCACACGGTTTTATGTATACACTCATGTGTGAAATGTGTAACTATCACACATGGTCTGCCTTGGTTAACTGTTTGCTTTCATTAACTACATCACACATGATTTGATGTAGAAAACTGTATGGCATTGGGCTATCCATCACAAGCGCTTTTACTGCCAAAACCGTTTGCAAAGTTCCATGACCGTCTGTTCTCTTTTTATTTTTGCCTATAATTTATTATTCTAATTGGAAATTTTGAAATAGGAAATGTGCAATTCAAATTCTCAGCACAATGGTTCAACAACGAATCCATAAATAAAGTTGCCAATACAATATGTTCAGTAATTACAGGATTAGGCGGCAATTAACTATGATGAACCACAATATTTAAAGGCGGTAAAGGTGAAGAGACAAGTGTAAATCATTTTGACTACCGACAGTGTTGAAGAAGCGGAATACCCATAATGTGCCTTCCTGCATGCCATAGGCACGAACCACTTTTGTCCAACCCCTTGTGATGATCGCCCGCCCATCCTTCACCGCCTTCGGGAAGACTTCTAGAGCATTATCATGGTAGCATGAATTATATACTTTAACCTTAGTTGCCTCCACTCCGGTCATGTAGTTTGCAAGGTAAGCATCAGTAAATAGCTTCGGAAACCACTAAAAAGAGAAAAATATCAGATACTGAGGTCTAATAGAGTAACTTGTTGTGGGCAGGGAAAAAGGCAACACATTACTTACCATCCTAAAGTTCACTGTTGTCTTCGACAAAGTGTAAATAAAGAGCTTAATTCCAATCACCCGTTTCTTTTGCCTAACAATCTTTCTTAGTTTCCTCACTTGACGCTTGTTCATGAATATCTCATTGCCCCATACGCAAAAGGGATCGAAGCGTGGATCAGTACCACTCATATATGTACCTACAACCAACCAGTAAATGTTAGAAGCTAAACTGAGATTGCACAAATGATGTAAAATACAACTACCTATGTTCCTAAGTACAAGTATTTCTTTTGCGAGATTTCAATATGAACTACATACGGATGTATATAGAATTATAGATATAGTTTAGATTAGAATCTAGATTCACTCATTTTGCTCCTTATGTAGTCTATATTGGAATCTCTAAAAATACTTTTATTTAGGAATAGATGGTGTATAAGACATGGGATGAAGCTAACCTCGACGGCAAACAACAGAATCGCCCATTGTAGCCCTATGTAAGTACATGGAACAGGGTTAACATCCACCAAAAATAGCAAATGGTAATAAAACGGCAGCATCTGTAGTGGTATCTTCATTTTGAAAGAGTAGCACGGTAGAAAAGGAACGGATTAAAAAATGGATACAACTGTTAATTGCAACAAGCTTAACAACATCCTGATTCATGTTTTGTAAGTTTGTAGCCATTGAAATACAACTCTTTAAAAATGGATACAACTATTAATTGCAACAGGCTTAATGGCCATTGAAACCGGTACTGATAAAAATGCAATTGGCAGAGTTAAACATCACAGGGCAGGTGCTGCCAGAGCAGATAATGGCCCAGTTGTCTATAAAAAGGTAGGGAAAATAGCTCAAATGTGTTCGGCATGTTTACTACAACATGCTTAATACATCGACAATACAAAACATAGCCATTAATTGCAACTGGTATTGGTAAGATTGAACTGGTGGGTACATACTTGGTAAGTCCTGAGAGGTAGTTGCTGGGGCACTTTATCTTGGCCAGAGCCCGCCCAAAGTCAGGGGAGGCGAGCTGTTCCTCCGGGTCGAAGTGTGGACCAGTGCCACTGACATGTGTACCAACAAGCAACCAGTAAATGGTAGAAGTTAAACTGCAATTGCACAAATGATGTGAAATACTGTAAGACATGGGATGCAGCTAACCTTGACGGCAAACAACAGCATCGGTCGTTATGACCCTGCGTAAGTACATGAAAAAGCATGTTAAGTAAAACAGGGTTACCATCCACCAAAAATAGCAAATGGGGCAACATCTCTAGTATATCTTCATTGCGGAGAGTTGCATGGTAGCAAATGGACAAATTAAAAGATGGATACAACTGTTAATTGCAACAGGCTTAACAGCATCCTAAGTCATGTTTTGTAAGTTTGTAGCCATTGAAATACAAGTATTTAAAAATGGATTCAGCTGTTAATTGCAACATGCTTAATAGACATTGAAACCGGTACTGTTAAAAATGCAATTGGCATAGTTAAACATCACAAGGTAGGTGCTGCCAGAGCAGAGAATGGCCCAGATGTCTATAAAAAGGTAGGGAAAGTAGCAAAAACTTCTTAGGCATGTTTACTAGAACATGCTTAATACATCGACCATACAGAACATAGCCATTAATTGCAACTGGTATTGGTAAGATTGAACTGGTGAGTACATACTTGGTAAGTCCCGAGAGGTAGTTGCTGGGGCACTTCATCTTGTCCAGAGCTCGCCCAAAGTCAACAACGGTGGAGGCGAGTTGTTCCTTCGGGTTGAAGCGTGGATCAGTGCCACTGACATGTGTGCCTACAGGCAACTAGTAAATGGTAGAAGTTAAACTGCAATTGCACAAATTATGTGAAATATTGTATGACATGGGATGCAGCTCACCTCGACGGCAAACAAAAGCATCGGCCGTTATGATCCTGCGTAAGTACATGGATAGGGATGTTAAGTACAACAGGGTTAGCATCCACTAAAATAGCAAATGGGCAGCATCTCTAGTGATATCATGAGTCATGTATTGTAAGTTTGTTGTTGGTATTGGTCAAATTGAGCTAGACACGGTAATATTTGTACATCACACAGTGTGCAGTACTGAAATAAACAAGCACAAACATTGTTAATACATCAGCCGTACAAATCATAGCCATTGCAAGTGGTATTGGTAAGATTTAGCTAGTCAGATCTTACCTGTTAAGTCATGGGGGGTAGTCGTTGGGGGAATTCATCTAGGCCAGAGCCTGCACCATGTCGGCAGCAGCGGCGGAGGCGAGGTATTCCTCCGGTTCAACACGCACAACAGTCATCGCGCCATGGACCGCCATCAGCTCCTGGCGGGGTGGATTTGGAGGCATGAGGATGTATCACCGGCGCCATTTAAGCAATCAGGCTGGCGATGTGATAGAGATTGGTGGGTTACCTGACTGGATCTGAGCAGAACGTAGATGTGGTTGAAGCTGTCGTTGTGGCGGCGGTTTGAGATGCCGGTAGGGGGAGGGCGAGGGAGGCGGGATACTGAGGGGAAGGGGATGTGGATGGAGGAATAAATTCTGAAATCACGCGCCTAATTAAAATTTTGGTGCGAAACTTGAAACTTGGGTGGGGGAAACACACAACGCAGACGAAGCACGTAAAATACTCGTGTGCGAGAAAAAGGAAAGTTGGCAGATCCTGTCTCCAAAAAATGTACACGTGTACCTGATTTTTTTCGGTCAATGGTACGCCTGGTTTATTAGGAAATATTGCACATGTAACTGACTTATGGGTCATTAACGCAAAAAAACGCAGACGGGTACGGCATAGAAACTGTGTGTTTGTGATCTTCTAATGATTAACGCAAAAAACGCACACGGGCACACATGCTAATCAACGCTCAAAGCCCTCAAAGGATGTTCTTGCCGACATTGTACATTAATACTACAAACTTAAAGTACTACTGGTAATTTGCTCTAATACTACAAACTTAAGCTACTTCTCACATGCTACCATCAGGGCATGCTGGCCAGACGTTGGCGTTCTCCTTCCCGGCCTTGTAGGCGGCAGCCCACCGTGCTTCGATCTCTGCCAAGCTCTCCTCACCACGGCGTGTGGCCTCTTTTTTCTTGCAGTGGTGAGACTCTCTTTTCTTGACTGCTTTCTGCCTTTTTCGCTCCTTCTGTGCGGCTTTGGCCGCATCTAGATCCACCACCCATTCGGCCATGGCAGCCTCAGAGTCCTCCCATGTAACTGTCTGGCCGCCACCGGCGATGAACTTGGCGCGGCGAGATGCCATCGCTTCCTTACCATGTGTGTGGTCGCGAGCGGCGAGGAACGCGACGCAATGAGATGCCATCGCTTCCTTACCAGCTACTGTGTGCCGCGGTTCCATGGACGATGCATGGAGAGAGCTCTGGGACGAAGGGGCCGGGCAGCCATACCGTGTGGTGGTATTCAAGAGCTCAACGACAAATGACAATAGAAATTTGGCTTCCCTTACAATTTTGCTCGTTCATTATCGCACATGGTTCATCTTCGTCGCTTCCGGAAACATTGTGCGCTGAGCCTATTGTGTGTTACGTTATGATTGGCTGGAACCCCAGGCACGCGGATCGCGCGTGTGGACCGTTGGATGCACCACGATCGAACGGCAATCCACGTCCCTCACATCACACCCGTGCACCTGTAGTTGGATTGGATTTATATGCGCTAAATGCCTAGAAAATGCACATAATCCCCTAAATATGGTAAATGAGCCCGGAAAAATGCCAAATTTGAACACAGTGATTTGCAGGGTGTATGTTCATCATAGAAAAAAACTCTAGGGCAAAGAACGAAAAAAATTTGGATTCCCTTTCAATCTTGAGGATTTCCCTCTCGAAAGCATGGAACTTCCTCGGGGATGGTTCGATTTATGAAGGGCGTACATGATGACATAAGCCAAACTTTTCAAATTTTTACCAGGGCATGGTGAGGTCATACCATGGCACCATGCCAGGCATCATGTTCTTTAAGTATTTATTTAATTTTTTCTATAGTTGAAAACCCGACAAACAAACATTGTGGTTGACTATTGCCACACATTTCATCAAAAAATCTATCCATTCCTTGTAAAAGGCATGAGAATTTACTAAATGGCATGAGCATGGTTTTCTAGGCCGTTCTTGTGGACCTTTCATGCATCGATTGTTTGAACTTGAATTATGCACATTAATGCTTAGGAAATGCACATAATCCCCTAAATATGGCAAATGAACCCAAAAAGTGCCAAATTTGAACACGGTGATTTGCAGGTTGTATGTTCATCATAGAAAAAAACTCGTGGACAAAGGACAAAGGAAATTTGGACCCCACTTCAATCTTGGTGATTTCCCCCTTGAAACCATGAAACTTCCTCGGTGATGGTTCGATTTATGAAAGGCACGCATCACGACATAAGGAAAACATTCTCCAATTTTTACCAGGGCATGGTGAGGCCATACGATGGCACCACGCCAGGCATCATGTTTTCCATCCATGTGTTTCATTTTTTGTATAGTTGTTAGCCGAGTAAACGACGTGACTATTGCCACACATTTCCTTGAAATATCTGTCCATTCCTTGTAAAAGGCATGAGAATGTACTAAATAACACGAGCATGGTTTTCAGACCGTTCTTGTGCACCTTTTCATGCACCGATTGTTTGAATTTGAATTATGTCCATTAATGCCTAGAAAATGCACATGATCCCCTAAATATGGTAAATGAGCCCGGGAAAATGTCAAATTTGAACACGTTGCATTTGAGGCGGTATGTTAATTGTTGGAAAAAAAACTGAATGACGAACTAGGACGGAAATTTGGATTCCCCGTCAATCTTGGGGATTTTCCCTCTCGAAAGCATGGAACTTAGTCGGTGATGGTTCGATTTATGAAGGGCGTGCATGACGACATAAGCCAAACCTTCTCAAATTTTTACCAGGGCATGGTGTGGTCATACCATGGCATCATGCCAGGCATCATGTTTTTTAAGCATTTATTTAATTTTTTTTTCTATAGTTGAAAACCCAACAAACAAACATTTATGGTTGACTATTGCCACACATTTCAACGAAATATCTATCCATTATTCCTTGTAAAAGGCATGAGAATTTACTAAATGGCACGAGCATGGTTTTCCAGGCCGTTCTTGTGGACCCTTTCATGCATCGATTGTTTGAACTTGAATTATGTGCATTAATGCCTAGGAAATGCACATAATCCCCTAAATATGGCAAATGAACCCGGAACAGTGCCAAATTTGAACACAGTGATTTGTAGGTTGTATGTTCATCATAGAAAAAAACTCGTGGACAAAGGACAAAGGAAATTTGGATCCCCCTTCAATCTTGGTGATTTCCCCCTCGAAACCATGAAACTTCCTCGGTGATGGTTCATTTTATGAAAGACGTGCATGACGACATTTTTACCAGGGCATGGTGAGGTCATACCATGGCACCACACCAGGCATCATGTGTTTTCCAAGCATGTATTTCATTTTGTATAGTTTTTAACCCAGTAAACGATGCATATATGGTTGACTATTGCCACACATTTCCTTGAAATATCTGCCCATTCCTTGTAAAAGGCATGAGAATGTACTAAATAGCACGAGCATGGTTTTCTAGACCGTTCTTGTGCACCCTTTCATGCACCGATTGTTTGAATTTTAATTACGTGCATTAATGCCTACAAAATGAACATAATCCCCTAAATATTGTAAATGAACCCGAAAAATTCTCAAATTTGAACACGGTGATTAGCAGGGTTTGTGTTCATCGTAGAAAAAAACTCATGTTTGAAGGACAAAGGAAATTTGGATTCCCATTCAATCACGGTGATTTACTATCGCACATGATCCATCTCCATCGCCTCTGTGAACCGTGTGTGTTCACTCACACATGCAAAAGGAAAAGAAAACCCTCGCCCACTTTGTCCCCACTCACTCGCCGCAGAATCCTCCATAACTCTGCACCCTAAGCTCGACGGCTGTTGGCGGTGAGCGTAGGTCGCTCTCCAAACGGCACCGGATTTCACCTCCACCGCTTTCCGCCGCCTATCTGCACCGACATTCTAGACTCTGGTAGACTGGGTTTTTTTGCGGGATTGGGCCAGGGATTTTTCGCATGGAGAAGGTAATCAACTTAATTAGCGAAATATTCACTCATCTCTTATCGTAGTCTGTCCGTCGTTGTTAATCAACCGGCGGAAATCGCCATGGAATCATTTTTGTTCTAGCTGATTCGTGGGTGTTCATTCATGTGTCCATGGTGCGAGCACAAATCGGGCAACTGTGGTCGTGGCCAGTCGGAAATGAAGTTCTATCTCACCATTCCGTATGACTTCAGGGAGCGCTCAGTATGTTCAATCTCAACCTACCACGGTCGGCAT
Source organism: Triticum monococcum (assembly GCA_034509565.1). Taxonomy (NCBI): domain Eukaryota; kingdom Viridiplantae; phylum Streptophyta; class Magnoliopsida; order Poales; family Poaceae; genus Triticum; species Triticum monococcum. The sequence continues at coordinate 349,943,625 of CM067845.1, forward strand.
GGACTAAATTTGTGAACATATACCGTCTATTGCTACATTATCTATATATTTGCATCAAACCTTTGTTACATTATCTATTTTTAATTCTATATTTTTGTACTTTGCTTTCATCTCTCTATATATATACGGATCTGTTCTATCAGTTACTCCCATATTTGCATCTTGTTCTGTTATTTCAATATATCTAATTTACAATCTTAATTTTCATTTCAAGAAGTACATCCCTTGCTTTGCAAGAACATGAGTAGAAGGAAATCTTGGTCTTTACTTTGCTGATGACTCCCAGGATGTCATATTGACAACGCAGCATGGATTTACAATGACAGTTAGCGTAAAACTTGATAAAGATGGTCACTCCTATTTTAATGCGGACCTTTGGAGAAAAATGTCTAAGTGTTATGAAATGAAAGCTGGCAATAAAATTCTAGTGTGTGCACCATAGCCTGGTCTAATTAACATGGATGTTTACTTCCCCAACATCATCATCCGATCAAAGTCTGACTGAGGTTAATGTCCTTTCAACTTTCTCCTTGATGTCACATTACTATTTAAGCAACCAATTGATCACTATTTAAGCAACCAATTGTGATATCATATTCTGACTCTATTCCTACGCAGTAACAAATTGTATTTACTAATTTATGCGCACTATATATTCTTCTACCATGTTCTGAATAAATAATATGTTTCCACCTTTTAAGCAGGATATGTTGGATGCATAGTGCATGATCTGTATGTTACTAAGTGTAACAAATTTCACTGGTAGGACTTGAAGCATGTCATAAACTTTGTTGATAATCTGACAGAGATAGCACAGCGTATGAACGCTGGATTTTGGATGGAATTAATTATACCTATGGTGCACACACTGAACAAGACCAATTGTGTGCACAAAACGCTGGTAAAAAGTCTTATTTTAATGTTGATGCTCATAAACTATATATATCTTCAGAGATATGTTGCAATTGTTTTTATTCTACATGTCAACAGAATTTGCCCCCTATAGCAATTCCTAGATCGATTTCCCGGTGTGGTTGAATTACACTTGTGCCTGCTAATAACGCCAAAGTGATTGCAAGGTACTGCATTTCCCGCAGAAATGGAACCATTCAAATCAACAAATTCTCGCTTCTCGTGGCAATGCATCCATATTGGAAAATTGGAGACATTGTTCTACTCATGATCTACCAAGGCACAGAAGGGCTCTTCCTTTTCATTGACGAGATGCCGAGTCGCCGTGATCAAGCTGCTTCTAGTGGATAGTTGTGGTTGTTGGTCCTCAGCCTCTTAAAATGTGCTAGTTGTTACTATAGATGTTAATTATGTAGATATGGACCATATGGTTGTTGGCCCTTAGCCTCTTAAAATGTGGTAGTTGTTACTATGTTAAGTATGTAGATATGGACCATATGGTTGTCAAAACCGTGTTACAAAGATCCTCCTTTTGTCGAATAGTGTAACCATTATATATATGTTACTCGAATGTTGTTACCCAAGTTCATAAATTTTCATGGAAAGTATTAGTATCGTACACAGTTCATTGAGTTTAAGCGCGTGCCCGATGACCAGAAGGCATTTGTAGATTAACTGTCCATATTACAAATTCACACACATGTTAACATAAGGAAATGTATGTGTAACATACTAATCATCACACGCGAGTACTCGCAGACGCATCGCGATACTCCGCCACCGCAAGCAACTAGTTTGCATTTTTCAAAGTTTTTTGTACACACAGAATCGCACATGAAGTAACTACATTGACTGTCTGTGTTGTAATTTCTCTTCGCAAATAGTTCATCCGAGTCGGCTGTTTGCCACGTATCACAAACATCTTGTTTACACGACTCGTTTGTGTTCTTTTGGCTCATCGCAAACAGTTCATCCATGTGAACTGTATGCCGCATATCACACACATCTTGTTAAGTTGAACCGTTTCTGTTGTCTTCCCTAATCGAAAACAGTTCGTCTGAGTTAACCGTATGTCGTATATCGCACACACATTGATATAGCTACCCATTTGTGTTGTTCTACCTCATCGCAAACAGTTCGAACGGATTAACCGTGTGTCCTGCATCGCACACACATTGCTATGGCTGCCCGTTTCTGTTGTCCTGCCTCATCGCAGACAGTATGAATGGATTAACCGTGTATCCTGCATCGCACAGCAAATAAATAATGAACCGTGTTTGATGCATCCTCCATCGCAAACATTTTTGCACCTTTTTGACGGTTTTTTAACACCACTGTTTGCGATTATTGCATCGCACACAGTTTCGGCAAAGGGTCTCTGATCGTAGTGTTGCGTTAGCAGTATCCTGCAGTAGTGATATGAACACCATGAACATAAATATCATAGAGGCTATGTTGGTTTTGATTCAACTACATGCATGAACATATGCCAAGTCAAGCCACTCGAACATTCACAGGAGGATACCATATCATCATACTGCATCACAATCATTTTAACGCAATGTTGATATCCAAGATAAATCATTATCCACTCCCACCTACTTATGCATGGCATGAGAAACTATAATCTCTAATTGTCATTGCAAACATGTTTAATCATAATGGGCTGAATCATGGATACTAGGTTAAACATATTTACACAAACAGAACAAGTCAAGTTCATACCAATTTCTCTCTGCCACAACCAATTCAAATATCGTCATTATTGCCTTCCACTTGCACGACCGAACAATGTGAAAGTAATAATAGTGCAAGAGTGCCATGGACTAAGCTGTAATCTGCAAAACATTTTATTCAACAGGAGAACACAAGGTAAAATGGGCTCTTTATTAGTTCAACAATCATGCATATGAGAGCCACTCAACATTTTCATTATGGTCTTCTCCTTGGTACAACTCGAATAAAAGAAAAGAAATTCAGAGAAACACAGTGAAATACTTTTGGGTTTTTGGTTTTCTTGAACAAGAAAATAAAAGGGAAAAGCAAAAACGAGAAAACTATTTACACAGGAAAGCTCCCAACAAACAAAAGAAGAACAAGGAAATATTTTTGGATTTTCTTTTTAATACTACAGCTAAGCATGCACGGAAAATAAATTAACTACAACTAATTTTTTGGTTTTCTAAAGTTTTTCAGAAACACAAGAAGAAAGCAAGAAAAATAAATTTAAACATGGATGATACAATGAAAAAGTATGAACACCGACATGATGAATAAGTGGACATGAATGTAATGTCGGTGAGAAACACGTACTCCCCCAAGCTTAGGCTTTTGGCCTAACTTGATGGTCGATCAGTAATCTGGATAGTAGTTAGCGTGGGGCAGCCAGTGGCTAGCTTGGCCGGGTCTAATTCTGCCTGCCATGCCTTCGCCTAGCTTAAAGCCGTAGTGGTACCGGCTCTGGCAGCTGACAGCTTCTTCTCTTCAATGCTGGCAGGCGGGACAGAAAGTTGGCTTAGGATATTGTTGAGAAGAGATGGTGCTTGCTTGTTTGTGGAGATGGTGGCTATTATGCACCGAGTACCAGTGTGTAGTTGTTCTACTAATGTGTAAACCGCCTTTAGCTGTATTAGCATTTCTTTGCCAAGATTGCTACTTCTGGGGCCTGTGTAACATATTATGACTAAGTCCTCAGATGGCTTACAAAATGGAGTGTGGAAAGTCATTACAATGTAAAAGATCATACCAAAAATAGCAAAGGTCATTTGTGTGATATGATGCTTCAAGCCAATAAGTTTTGTGGTGACCCCCTCCAGCGAGGCCTCAGCTTTTTCAGCCCTCTGGATCAGGGCAGCCTTCTCTTTAGCCCAAGTGGCTTTCTCAGCATTAAACTCAGTTTTAAGCTTTTCATTTTCATTCAAGCTAAACTTGAACTTGGAGTCAGCCTTCCGGGTCTCAGTTTCTTGTGCTTCAAGATGGGTTTTTAAATCAGTCAACTGGGATTGAAATTGACTGGACGCTTCCTGCAAGAAGAAGGTCGAAACAAGTATGCACAATTATGATATGGTCTTATGCAAAGAAAAGTCCCAAGCCCTTTGCAAGCAATAGCACTTGGCACTTGGGGGCTAATGGGTGCAGAAATTTTCTTTATGAAGCAGTAAACATTGATAAGTCACAAGCCCTTTGCAAGCAATAGCACTTGGCACTTGGGGGCTAATGCATGTAGAAAGTTTCTTTTATGAAACAATGGCAGACAACTCCGGTTCATATTTTCCAAGTTAACCCAATTTGTAAGGGTGACTAGATGAGATTTTTTGTGATAGTGACAAGTCCCGGTTTATTCATATTGATTAAGCCAACTCTTGGGGGCTACAGGTGCAAAGTTGATCACCATTAACTAAATACCCGGCTCAACTAGATAGTTTAAGCTGGCCATTGGGGGCTACAGGTGCAAAGTTGATTCTTGAGAGTCTCGGCTTATCTTCATATGTTTAAGCCGGCCCATGGGTCAAGGAGTCCTGGACTAAGGGGTCCTCGAGCGTCCGGCCTGTTAGCCATGGGTCGGACTAATGGGTTGTGAAGATACGAAGACCGAAGACTGCACCCGTGTCTGGATGGGACTCTCCTTGGCGTGGAAGTCAATCTTGGCGACCAAATATGTAGGTTCCTTTCTTTGTAACCGACCTTGTGTAACCCTAGATCCTCTAGGTGTCTATATAAACCGGAGGACTTAATCTGGAGGAGGTACATTATCATAACCATACAAGCTTGACCTCTAGGGTTAAGCCATTACAATCTCGTGGTAGATCAACTCTTGTAATACTCATATTCATCAAGACCAATCAAGAAGGACGTAGGGTATTACCTCCATAGAGAGGGCCCGAACCTGGGTAAAACATTGTGTCCCCGGTCTCCTATTACCATCGACCTTAGACGCACAGTTCAGGACCCCCTACACGAGATCCGCCAGTTTTGACACCGACATTGGTGCTTTCATTGAGAGTTCCACTGTGCTATCGCCAAAAGGTTTGATGGCCCCTTGAATCGTCAATAATGACGCTGTCCAAGGAGAAACTTTCCTCCCCGGACAAATCTTTGTGTTCGGCGGCTTCGCACTGCGGGCCGATTCGTTTGGCCATCTGGAGCAGATCGAAATCTACGCCCCTGGCCATCAGGTCAGATTTGGGAGCTTGAACTACGTTGCGGACATCCATGGAGACTTGATATTTGCCGGATTCGAGACCGCGGCTACCACTCCTGGTCACCCCGAGAGACATGGCCTAAATCTGTCATCGGACTGCGTCCAGGAGATAGCTCCCATAACCGCTCTGGCCTTAGATCCAGAGCAGACTGCGCCATCCAAGGATGGGAAGCTCAACCCCGCCACGGAGGCCATAGATTCCCTGGCGTTGGAGCCGCACACAGACTTGATCTCACTTGATACATGTGCCACCGGAACTCCGGACTCGTCTCCGGCCTTAAGTTCCGAACCATGTGGGCCCACGGATGCCGAACCTGATCGTTTATCGATCTTCGAATTCTGCGCCGCAGACATCTTCCAGCGCTCACCTTTGGGCAACATGCTAAACTCATTAAAAACCTGTCCTTGACGGAGGACTCATAGCCGAACTATATCCGGGCCGAACTAGGGGCTGATGGTGGAGAATTTTGGCTCCCACCCTCCACCCACTTCATAGCCACAGTCGAGGATTTGACAGACACATTTGATTACGATTCCGAGGACATCGACAGTATGGACGACGATGCCGGAGAAGAAGAGGCCCAGAACCCGCCGTTCACCGGATGCTGGACGGCCACTTCCTCGTATGATGTATACATGGTGGATGCACCAAAGGAGAACATCGGCGATGACAAGGAAGATCCAGCTGAGGATAAACCTTTTGAAATTCAATCCAAGCGCCTGCGTCAGTAGCGCCGCTCTAAGGCACACCGCAGTAAAGACAACAACACTGGCACAGGAGAAGATAACACTCCAAAAGGTGTCGAAGACAATGAAGACCCCGTTGAAACAGCTAATGAACAAGATGAACGGGAAGATGGGCAGGCTAGCCCTGGTAAGCAGGCCACGCATGAAGATTTGGAGGACGGAAGTTATCTTCCGCTCTCCGAGGATGAGGTGAGCCTCGGCACCGACGATTTCATCATGCTTGAGGAACCTCTTGAGCAGGAGCGCTTTAAGCGCCAGCTAATAGCCACTGCAAGGAGCCTGAAAAAGAAGCAGCAGCAGCTTCAAGCTGACCAAGATCTGCTCAACGATAAATGGACCGATGTCCTAGCAGCCGAAGAATACAGCCTCAAGCGCCCAACCAAAAGCTACCCAAAGCGCAAATTGCTACCTCAATTTGACGAGGAGGCGCCGAAATACATACCACCATCATACAATGCGGCTGACCGACCACCACGTGGTCGGGACAAAACGGCAACTCACTCCGAACACCAGCCGGCCCCGCCTCATCGCACAGGTAGAGGTAAATTAGCCCACGGCCATACATATGACCTCCGGAAAAGCCTGAACAATAAAGCAGGACATACCAGGTCAATCTATCGATCGTGAGGATGTGCCTCGACACGCGACGATGGCCACCTATTCGGACATGACAAACTTAGTCATGCGCGGGCTGAAAACCGCAGACGGACTCCATCAGAGCTACGTCGCGATACGACCCGATATAGAGGTGTCGCACACCCTCATTGCTTCACTGATGAGGTCATGGATCATGAATTCCCAGAAGGGTTCAAACCCGTGAATATAGAATCATACGATGGAACCACGGACCCCACGGTGTGGATCGAAGACTTCATTCTCCACATTCGTATGGCCCACGGTGATGACCTCCACGCCATCAAATACCTCCCTTTAAAACTCAAGGGGCCAGCTCGGCATTGGCTAAACAGTCTGCCTGAGAATTCTATTGGCAGCTAGGAGGACTTGGAAGAGGACTTCCTCGATAACTTCCAAGGTACATATGTTCAACCTCCGGACGCTGATGACTTAAGCCATATAGTACAACATCCTGGAGAGTCCGCCAAGAAATTCTGGACTATGTTCTTAACTAAAAAGAACCAAATCGTCGACTGTCCGGATGCCGAAGCCCTAGCAGCCTTCAAACACAGCATCCGCGTCGAATGGCTCGCTCGCCACCTTGGCCAAGAAAAGCCAAAATCCATGGCGGCCCTCACGGCACTCATGACCCTCTTTTGTGTGGGTGAGGACAGTTGGTTGGCCCGTAGCAAAAACAATGCAAGCGACGCCGGCACCCCTGAAGCTAAAACTAGCAAAGACAAGTCTCGATGCAACAGATACAAGCATCAAAACAACAATGACAATACCGAGGATACGATGGTCAATGCCAGATTCAGTGGCTCTAAGTCCGGTCAGCGGAAGAAGCCATTCCAAAAGAACAATTCAGGCCCATCCAGCTTGGACCGCATACTTGATCGTCCGTGCCAGATTCATGGCACCCCGGACAAACCACCCAATCATACAAATAGAGATTGTTGGGTTTTTAAACAGGCCGGCAAATTAAACGCCGAGAACAGGGAAAAGGGATTGCAAAGCAAGGACGATGACGAAGAGCCCCAGCAATCGAACACAGGGGGACAGAAGAAGTTTCCCCTTAGGTCAAAATGGTGAACATGATATATGCTACCCACATCCCCAAGAGGGAGCGCAAGCGTGCGCTCAGGGACGTCTACGCAATAGAGCTAGTCACCCCAAAATTTAATCCATGGTCGTCATGCCTGATCACTTTTGATCACCGGGATCATCCGACCAGTATCCTTCATAGTGGCTCAGCCGCACTAGTCCTAGACCCAATAATTGATGGGTTCCACCTGACTCGCGTCCTTATGGACGGAGGTAGCAGCCTCAATCTGCTCTATCAGGATACAGCGTGAAAAATGGGCATTAACCCATCTCGGATCAAGCCCACTAGGACTACCTTCAAAGGAGTCATACCAGGTGTAGAGGACCGTTGTACGGGCTCAATCACACTAGAGGTTGTCTTCGGATCTCTGGACAACTTCCGAAGCGAGGAGTTAATCTTCGATATTGTCCCCTTCCGCAGTGGATATCATGCACTGCTCAGACGAACTGCGTTTGCTCGATTCAACATAGTACCACACTATGCTTATCTCAAGCTCAAGATGCCCGGTCCATGTGGCGTCATAACGGTCAATGGAAATACGGAACGCTCCCTCCGTATAGAAGAGCACACAACTGCCTTAGCAGCAGAAGTACAGAGCGGCCTTCTCAAGCAGAACCTTAATTTGACTGTCGAGCCCACGGACACCGTTAAGAGGGTCTGAACTACTCTGCAACAGGAGAGCTCGGCTCGTCAGGAGGTCGACTAGCAATCCGGCCTCTGTCTCAGTCCCGACCAAGTGGTGGTATTTGTGCTGCGCGTACATAACTACGCACTCAAAATCCCATGGGCATCGAAGGAGGCATAGCTAGCTTGTGGTCCATAGTACGGCTCAACCGACATCAGATACACACATACTTTTACTCATTTCCTTTTCAGGTCACAATCCCACAGGCCCCATCTGGCGGACTGGTCATCGGTCCTCTTGAAGGATAAACACACCAAGACGGCGAGAAACACAGACATATGAGGGAATTTTTAGGTGATTCCGTTAAACGATAACTCTACTTGTTTTTCAGGACCCACATGCAGCTCTCCCTTGGTTTCGGCATGTAGCCTGTTGCTTATCACACTACCTGTATCAATGCGTCTTGATGTGCTAATTAAATTACAATGAGAACAGTTTGCGGTTGGAGCTTTAGGACCCCAACTTTTTACCTTTGGACCTTTCCTATTTTCTTTCTCTTTTTTCTCTCACCTTCCCTTTGGATAACCCTATCAGGTAGCACCCGTACACTTTGGTACGTGCGATGTTTGCCAGGGGATTCATAGCACCCCACATTGTGGCAACAAAAGTCCGAACACTTTTTATAAGTATAGTTCGGCACCCCGAATTTAGCATTATATGCATTGGCTCTGAATCATGTCTTTGGTCAATAGTTGGTTTACCCGGCTCCTGTGCTTGCTACCTTACGTTCCGCTATATCGGCTAAGGTAGTAAAGGGAGAACTACTGCGATTGAGCCTTGGTTTATCCAAAGGAGCACCTCAGTAGAGAAAGCCGAAAACTGACTGTCATGATGTGGCGAGAGCCAGTCAGCTGTTCGGAGGTTACAAATCGTTGGAGATTTCTTCCGCATTACGCGAAGGATTGGTACTTCCCGATCGGATGCTTATAGCACTCTAGTTCGGATACTAGGGGCTGCGCCCATGTTTTTATTGTCGAACTCCTATGGCTAAGTGAGGGCGTTACAGCCGCATAGTCTGGTTGCATGGTTCGTTGCGCTAAACAACTCCTTCAAGGACCATCTAATTGGATCAAGATTGTTTAGATTCCATCCCGAACACCCCCATACTACCTGCATGGGGGCAGAAGCCGACGACTGGTTAACCCTCAGATTTCATACAACACGACCGCACAGGAAGTAAAAATTTAAAAACATAATTAGCATTATATTGCACAATCACTTTGTTTTATCATACAAGGTAGAGGGAGCTCGAAGACATTCATTCAAAGATAGTGTCTTTCGCACAATGATCCGCAACAATGCGGGACCCCTCCAAGACATCGCCAAAGTATCGCTCGGGTGTGCGGTGCTCCTTGCGCTCACACGGCCCCTCGGTCACCAACTTGACAGCGTCCATCTTCGCCCACCAGACCTTGACATAGGAGAAGGCCAGATGCGCGCCTTCAATGTAGATGGACCGCTTGATGACGTCTAGCCAAGGACTGGCATCAACCAGCCTCGAGGCCGAAGTAACTGCTGGGTATAGCTTCGGCTGGCCACAGCCGGATTATTAAATCCTGCATGTGCAGTTTGGCCACCCTATGCAGCTCGACCAGCTGTTTTAGCTGATCGCTGAAGGGCACCGGATGTTCCGGCGCAAGATATTGCAACCAGAACAGCTTCTCCGTGGAGCCCCCTTCTTCGGCTCAGAAGAACACCATGGCGTCGGTCACACTGCATGGCAGATCAACAAAAGCCCCTGGAGAACTCCTAATCCGGGTTAGTAAAAGATATTTCCTCTTCACATTCTTGCTTTGCATATTGAATGCCTTACCCGCCGCGATCTTCCTGGCCTCCCAGATCTCCTGGAGGGCGCCCCAGGCTTCACTCCGGGCCTTCTCCGCACTCTTACGAGCCTTGGCGAGTTCGACCTCTTGAGCCGACACATTGTGCTCCAAGGTCTCTCACTTCCTCACCGCGTCCTGGAGCTCCTGTTGGACTTCGTTGACCCGGGCCTTGAACCTCTTACAGGCAGCCTGCTCCTTGACAGCCTTCCCCTCGTCTTCGACCAGGGCCTCTCTCAGGGCCTCGACCTTGGTCGTCGCTTCTGTACATATCATGGCACTTCGGTCAAATGCATGTCATTTTACTTTTTTCGAATACATAATGGGTTATCACATACCTTCTTTTTCTTGGAGCTGCCTCCTCACTTGGCCGAGATCCTCCTCGGCCTGCTCCAGTCTCCACTTCAGTTCACAGACCTCGGCAGTATGTAAGGTTGCGGCCAACAGCGAAGCCTACGTATTCATTTCAGACAATTTAGTTAGTTTCCTGCAATAAAGGATTGATCCTCTGTCCGGCTTTTCTTTTCGAACACCGGACAGTGTCTCAGGGGCTACTGTCTATATTGGGATTTTCTCTTCTTGCGTCGCTTACCTCAGAACCTGTCAGCGGGTCGATGCAGGCTTCAGTTAGTCCGCTCTTGGCCGACTGAACCCTTTCAATTACCGTGCCCATAAGGAAACGGTGCTCATCCACAATGGAAGCGCCTCGCAGCGCTTCTAGCAGATTATCCGGTGCCCCTGGTTGGACAGGGGTCACCGGGGGAACAGGCATCCCCCTTCTCTCGAAGGAGGTTGCGTGCCGGATTTCGGAGCCACATCGGACTCCGGAATCGAGTCCGGCTGAGGGCCGAACTGAATACGGCCCTCCCCGCTAGTCTCCATGGGGATTGACTCTCCCTGGTGTACGGCGACGGGGGTTTCGCCTTCTGGCGCCTCCTGAGCCTCTCCCCTGCCTGGAACAGTCCTTCGGGACAACACCTCCGCATCATCCTTGGCCTTGGGGGAGTGAGCGGCCGATGGTGAATCGCTGGCCATCACCATTGAGTCCAGCGAACCTCGTGATGAGGATCGCTGGGAGCTGTCGTGGGCTGGACTGCAATAGCATAACTAATTATATCAATACAACAAAGAGGAAAGACTTTGTTTATGGGCGGATATGGGTTTTAGGACTTACGATGCGGCCCGAGGCTTAGTGCGGGGGCATCTCTCTGAACTACTGTCGACGTCCCACGCGGTGTTATACGCAAGGGAGCTCTTCCCCTTCTTGGACGTCTCCGCCTCCAGATTCACCGAAGCCGCCCTCTTCTTCCTCCCCTCATTAGGGGGAGGGTTGTTCTCCTCCTCTTCATCGTCGCCATCTTCGGCGGCGGAGGAGCGGGTCTTATCTTCGGACGTCGCGTCCGGAGCGCCCCTGCATCGAGGGCCACTACGGACCCCCTGGCCTTCCCTGTGGCCTTCTTCTTCAGCGCCTTATAGAGCACCGGCACCAGCATCTTCGCTAAACGCGGGATGACTGGTTCTTCAGGCAGCGGAGCCGGACATTGGATCCGCTTCGCCTTCTCCATCCACTCCTGAAGAAGCCATGATAATAAAGGCTTAGACCTCATCCTTGAAACAAGCAAGTAAGGGATGCAGTAAGAATAATATACCTCGTTGGCGAGGTGGTTGATGTCATGCTCGTGGTCCGAATCTATGGCCGGCGGTGTTTTGTTTCCCTTAAAAAGAAACCTCCAGGCATCTCCATGAGTGGTTTCGAAGAGCCTCTTCAGGGTATGGTGCTCTTTGGATTGAACTCCCAGAGAGGGCGGCTTCGGCTCTGGCATGGAAGAATCTGGCGAACTAGCATCACCTGGATTATATCGACGTGTTTGATATCTCTATCCACCATGCTTTGAATGCGCGTCTGCAGCGCTGTCAGCTTGTCTGACGAACACCGGTTCGGGCCCTTCTCAACCCAGGAGGTGAGTTGCATGGGAGCGCTAGAGTTGAATTCGGCAGTTGCGGCCCAGGTGGTGCCGCGGGGCTCTGCAATATAGAACCAATGTTTCTGCCATTCTTTTACCGTCTCCATGAAAGTGCCTTTCGGCCAGGAGACATTGGCCAGCTTGCTCACCATGGCGCCTCCGCACTCCGCATGCTGGCCATCCACCACCTTCGGCTTCACATTGAAGACCTTGAGCCACAGCCTGAAGTGGGGTTGGATGCGAAGGAAGGCCTCACACACGACGATGAAAGCCGAGATGTTGAGGAGGGATTTCGGAGATAGATCATGGAAGTCTATCCCGTAGTAGAACAACAGCCCACGGACGAAGGGGTGGAGTGGAAATCCTAACCTACGGAGGAAATGAGGGATGAATACTACCCTCTCGTTGGGCTTCGGCATGGGAATGATTTGTCCCTGGGCCGGAAGGCGGTGGGCGATTCCCTTCGCTAGGTACCCGGCCGCCTGAAGCTCGACGATGTCCTCCTCCTGGACGGAGGAGGCCATCCACTTGCCTTGACCTCCGGACCTGGACATGGTTGAGTGCTTGCTCGAGACGGAGAAGATGCGAACTTGGGCGCTAGAGCTCAAGAGTGGGAGGCCAGAGGAAGAGAGAAGGCGTGGGTGAAGAAAAGGGATCCTTATCTCCTTATAAAGGCAGTAAATATTGAACGCCTCCCCACTCGCCTTAAAATTCACCTACTCCCAAGGGCTGTGTAAATGGCACGGTTGGGTTAGCCACGCCCGTATTGATGAGACTCCCGCAATAAGGGGACACGATCTCTGCTTTGACAAGACGTACCAATGGAAATCGCATCTCGAAACACGGGATGGCAGACAAAGCGGTTCGATATAGTGACCGGGCAGACGTTATGTCATGTTGTAAAAAAAGTTGTCAGCAAATTGGACTCGTGGAATATTATATTCTCTCTACGGTTGTGTGTGGTGTGTGTTACAGGTCCGGACATGTTCAATACATCCAAGGACTACCTTGGAGTTCGGAAAGGAGGAACCCGCCTTGCAATGACGAAGACAGATCTACGCGTCGGATACCTTGTTATTGAAGCCAGGTTCGGGGGCTACTGAGGGAGTCCTGGACTAAGGGGTCCTCGAGCGTCCGGCTTGTTAGCCATGGGTCGGACTAATGGGCTATGAAGATACGAAGACCGAAGACTGCACCCGTGTCTGGATGGGACTCTCCTTGGCGTGGAAGGCAAGCTTGGTGACCAAATATGTAGATTCCTTTCTTTGTAACCGATTTTTTGTAACCCTAGATCCTCTTGGTGTCTATATAAACTGGAGGGCTTAGTCCAGAGGAGGTACATTATCATAACCATACAAGCTAGACCTCTAGGGTTTAGCCATTACGATATTGTGCTAGATCAACTCTTGTAATACTCATATTCATCAAGATCAATCAAGGAGGACGTAGGGTATTACCTCCATAGAGAGGGCCCAAACCTTGGTAAAACATTGTGTCACCGGTCTCCTGTTACCACAGACCTTAGACACATAGTTCGGGACCCCCTACCCAAGATCCGCCGGTTTTGACACCGACATTGGGGGCTACAGGTTTTGATTCAGATACTTAGCTAAAGGCTATCTAACAAGTCTACAGTATATTTTATTCTATCATATTCATTATACTTGGGGGCTGAAGGAAAATATCTTATATAAAAGCAGAAATTGATACCTCATATTTTTGGTGCATGTACTTGACCATGTCAATCTCCAGATCACGGCCGATGTGTACTTGGCTGAGATAGCCAGAGAGGATTTCATTAATGTTCAGATGAGAATAGTTGGCCATGTCAAATTTGACCTTGCACTTCTTGGTCAATTCTTCCTTGGCAGGATGTATTGCTAGAGCAACAGGATTCCCCGGTTCTTGAAAACCAGTGACGGTGATCAGAACTTCCTTAGTGTTTGGTTCTGAAGGCTTGAATGGGCTTGGCTGTTCAGCACCCAAGGGATCGACAATTATATGCTCAGCAGAGGTACCAGGATTTTCTGGTGGCGGGTCATCAGCAAGTTCCTCCGGGTGTTGCACGGAGGCTTCAGATATTGGTGCTTGCTTTTCTGGTTCATGAGTCTTGGGGTCTTCTGTGGCTTGTTTATTTTATCCTTTTTGCTAGGCTTTGCTATTCCACTGCAAGAGGATTCAAAAAGTCAGCATGAGTTTAGAGATGTGAAAAAACACATATAAAGTTTGTACCCAGGGGCAGTCTTGAAAGCCAGAAGTTGAGTCTGAGATGAATCGCCAGGCGAACAGTGAGAGGTCCCCTAATAATTTGAGTCGAGAGGATTAAGTGGTAGACGAATAAGACCGACATTGGGATAAATCGAATTTTAATTTTGAAGCACCTCATTCCGGCGTTTGCGTGGAGGCTCGTGTGTTAGCTAAACTGGAGGAAAGCTCTCCGCCTTCACTGGTCCGAGTTCTGCACCGGTTCTCATGTTGTTGTTGCTTCAAAATAAAGTTGGGATCCAAGTGAGCTAAAGGGTGAGAAAACCTTACTTTTCGGGTCACTCATTGAATTTTCTGTCTTGGCAAAGGCTCTGAGTCGGAGGAAATAATAGTTACCTCGTCATCACCCGCCTGGCTGGTTTCCACGTCATCCTGATAGCAATAAGTGTCAATAAGATAGTTGAAAAAAGAGCCAAGGGAATCAAGGTCTACCTCTGACTCATCATCTTCGTCCAAGTTCAACATATCAGAGGCAGCGGATTTCTTTTTATTCTTCTCCACGGCTTTGGTCTTATCCCTGGCCTTCTTGGCGGCTTTTTCATCATATTTCTTATTCCAAAAGGCGGCTCCAGCCTGCAAAAATTATAATAAAGGTTGGGGATTTGCAGGTTATATGAACAATGAAGTAAAGTATATAAACCGGACAGACTTACATCCGGTGCTGGGTTGAGTGTGCAGAAGGGATTCGGCCCCACTTTGCTGCAGCTATCCAAGCTTTCATTGAGAAGAGTTTTTTGTCATATCATTAATGGCTTTATCAGTCAAATGTGTTGAGTTGTAACACAATGGATCTTTGGTATCGCCAGTATATGTGCACATTAAACCGGACTGGCGGCTTAAGGGTATGATCCTCCAAGCTACCTACACTACAAAAAAATACACTTCCGTGATGATACGTGTTTGTCATAGTAGGTCGCATTTTTGTCATGCATGTACGTCCATGACAATTTTATGACAGAATCAAGATAGTCATTCCTGTGTTGTCGTAGAAGTGTTCCATGACATTACCAAAATTATCATCATGGAAGTGTCCACTTCCACGACGATAAATCGCGCGTCACAGAAGTGCTTTCGTCAAGGGTGACCGACACGTGGCATCCACCGTAACGGAATGCTGTTAAGCTATAGGGTCCGGTTTTGGATCTGATAACCCGCTAACAGCCCCGACCTGTAACACCCCGTAGGTAACTTGCCATATTTGTATTCCAACTCTTGCCATTTTCGGCACTAAGTTATGATATTTCCTCATTGTCAGGTTTTTGTCTTCGTGTTGTTTTGTCTTTGCCATGCATCCCATATCATGTCACCATGTGCATCGCATTTGCATACATGTTCGTCTCATGCATCCGAGCTTTTTCCCCGTTGTCCGTTTTGCATTCCGGCGCTCCTATGTCCTCCGGTGTCCCCTTTTACCTATTTTCGTGTGCGGGTGTTAAACATTCCCGGATTGGACCGAGACTTGCCAAGCGGCCTTGGTTTACTACCGGTAGACCGCCTATCAAGTTTCGTGCCATTTGGACTTTGTTTGATACTCCAATGGTTAACTGAGGGACCGTAAAGGCCTCGTGTGTGTTGCAGCCCAACACCTCTCCAAAGTGGCCCAAAACCCACCTAAACCCCCTCCATCATCTCGTTCGTTCGATCACGATCGCGTGGCTGCAAACCGTGCTCAATTTGGAGCCTCCTAGCTCCCTCTACCTATAAAAAGGCATATCCCCCGAAATTTCGGATCAAACCCTAGATCCCTCTCCCCTCCGCGCGGCCGGACGTGTCCGCCCGCCGCCGGACGAAATCACCGCCGCGCCCGGACCAATCCCGATCCTCCACGTGTCCCGCCGCCGCCCTCTCCGCCGCCGGCCCGGGAAGCCAGAATCGGGCCCCCAAGCCCCATCCACCTCCCGCGCCGCCAGGTCGCCTCCCCGCCGCTTGTTCGACGCGCGCCACTGTTTCCTCCTCCTCGCCGCGCCGTTCTGCTCTGGCCGCCACCTCTCCGCACCGCCGACCGTCGAGCGCCACCCAGAGCTCCCCTCGCCGCCCCGCGCCGCTCCAGTGCCTCCACCACCGCCGCCTCGCCGCCTCCCGGCCGGATCCGGCCACCACCAAGTCCGGCCACCAGCTAGCTCCGGCGACCTCTACTCTGACGAGCTCGAGATCCGACCTTGGTTCGCATGCCCCGGACGAACCCTAGATCTCGAACATCATTTTTCTTCAAAGTCCCCAACATTTTTAGCGTTTTTCGTCATGACATAACTCTGGACCCGTGGCTCCGTTTTGGGCGTGTACCATATCAAATTGTTCGTCTCGATGAGTACTTCATTTCATTCCATTGCACTATGTTCATTTGGGTTCATCTTGATGCCCTAAATTCTGTTGCAAGAGTGCTATGCAATGTTAGTTTCAGATTCTTTGCAGAGATTGGACATTTGTCATTTTTGCCATGTTTAATGTGTGCCTCCTATGAACTTGAGCCCTACATGAGTTTTGAAGTATGCCATGCCATCTTTACAGGGGTGTATGCCATGTATTTTTGTGATCTTTGTGGTGACTAGCACAAGCATGCCAAGTAGCTCTCGTAATGTTGCTGATTTCAGGGACTTAGATATCTTCTAAGTCATTTTCCTGATTATATTTTTATGCCATGTATTCTTGTTGCTACAGAGTGATCCATGCCTCTTTTGAGCATGATCAGTAAGGATGTTTTGGAGATAATGTTATGCTCTATCCATCCATGTCTTTGTTTGAAATTTTGGAGAAACCTAGCTTGACTCAATCGAGCTCTACTTTTTCTATAAAATGTTCCTGGCAGAATGTTTACATGTTAAGCAATTTTGCCGAGGTTGTTATAGTGTGTCCATGCATGCTATGAGGTTGTTCTTGCCATGTTTAGCTTCTATGCCATGTCTACTTGTTGTGTGTATGCTTAGTTTGTCATGCAATGCCTTGTGGTGGGTGCATCGAGCTCGTAAACATGCCTACGTGAATTTGTTTTGCCATGTTCCAGTTTTCTACTAAGTCTGAATCTGTTAACGAAAGTTGCTATGTTCACATAGTTGCCATTGTATTTTCTGATCCCTTTTGGCTTATGGTCAGTAAGGGACTTTTGTTGTATGCTTTGAGTAGCTTCATGCCATGCCTTGCTTTGCCTTGATATGTTCCTGTAGCATGTCATTATCTTGATCTAAACATTGCTTCCTGATGTTAAATTCCTGGCATGTTGTTATTTTCACCAAGTCTGTAACCCGATATCTTTTGCACTTTTGCCATGCTTGTTTGAACCTGCTATTGTGTGAATTAGCCGTAGCTCAGTGTTCATCTTTTTTCAAGCATCTTGAGTGGATGACTGCCATGTGTTTTGTTGCTATGTTAGAGTGTAGTAGCTTGTTGTTCTGGATGCATTTAGATGGCCTCGTGCTGTTAATCGCAGGTCGGCGCCATACTTGTTTTGCTTGCCATTTGCAAACCGTGCATACGATTCTGGTGATATTTATATCGATTTCGACCGAAATCAACTCATCTTTCCAGTGGCACTCTTGGTTTTCCAAGTTGAGGCCAGGTTCAATCTTTCCTTTCCAAAACATGCATATGCATTGCATATCACGTCCCGCATGTCATGCCATGTTTTGCATCTTGTTGCTTGTGCATTGCACGTGGTTGATTGTGTCTCCATTTGCTTGTATTCTTCCTTTGCGTAGAGCCGGGAGACGAGTACGTGATCGAGGAGCCCGTTGAGTATGCTTACAAGGATCAAGCTAACGTCAACTCGGAGAACTTTGCAGGCAAGATGACCATACCCTCGAAATCACTTCTATCTTTGCTTGCTAGATGCTCGCTCTATTGCTATGCCTATGCTATGATACCTACCACTTGCTTATCATGCCTCCCATATTGCCATGTCAAACCTATAACCCACCTTGTCCTAGCAAACTGTTGTTTGGCTATGTTACCGCTTTGCTCAGCCCCTCTTATAGTGTTGCTAGTTGCAGGTGAAGTTTGGAGTTTATTCCTTGTTGGAATATGTTTATTGTTGGGATATCATTATTATATCTTGTTTATTTTAATGCACCTATATACTTGGTAAAGGGTAGAAGGCTCGGCCTTATGCCTGGTGTTTTGTTCCCCTCTTGCCGCCCTAGTTTCCGTCATACCGGTGTTATGCTCCTTGATTTTGTGTTCCTTACACGGTTGGGTTATAATGGGAACCCCTTGATAGTTCGCCTTGAATAAAACTCCTCCAACAAGGCCCAACCTTGGTTTTACCATTCGCCACCTAGCCTTTTCCCTTGGGTTTTGCTGGTTTAGTTTTACCATTGTCGAGATGTCTTGTAACCGGGATTCCGAGTCTGATCGGGTTGTCTTGGGAGAAGGAATATCCTTCGTTGACTGTGAGAGCTTGTGATGGGCTAAGTTGGGACACCCCTACAGGGATTTGAACTTTCGAAAGTCATGCCCGCGGTTATGGGCAGATGGGAATTTGTTAATGTCCGGTTGTAGAAAACCTGAAACTAAACTTAATTAAAATGAATCAACAGAGTGTGTGGCCATGATGGTCTCTTTTCAGTGGAGTCTGGGAAGAGAACACGGTCTCGTGTTATGCTTGAACGTAGGTTGTTCTAGGATCACTTCTTGATCATAGTTTATCGACCGTGCCTTTGCCTTCTCTTCTCGCTCTCTTTTGCGTATGTTAGCCACCATATATGCTAGTGCTTGCTGCAGCTCCACCTCATAGCTTTACCCTACCTATAAGCTTAAATAGTCTTAATCGCGAGGGTGTGAGATTGCTGAGTCCCCGTGACTCACAGATTACTTCAAAACCAGATGCAGGGACCGATGATACCGCTCCAAGAGAATCGACTGAGCTCAAGTGGGAGTTCGATGGGGACTTAGGACGATACTACATTTCCTTTCCAGACGATCAGTGGTGGAGCCCAGTTGGGACTATCGAGGACATTATGCATTTGGGGTTATCTTTATTTTGGTTCCGTAGTCGGACCTTGATTGTATCTGGATGAATGTAATGATATTTATGCTATTGTGTGATGTGGCGAGTGTAAGCCAACTATGTACCTCTTTTCCTTATTCATTACATGGGTTGTGTGAAGATTACCCCACTTGCGACATGAAGGAAATATGCCCTAGAGGCAATAATAAAGTTATTATTTATTTCCTTATATCATGATAAAAGTTTATTATTCATGCTAGAATTGTATTAACCGGAAACATAATACATGTGTGAATACATAGACAAATAGAGTGTCACTAGTATGCCTCTACTTGAGTAGCTCGTTAATCAAAGATGGTTATGTTTCCTAACCATGGACAAAGAGTTGATATTTGATTAACGGGATCACATCATTAGTTGAATGATCTGATTGACATGACCCATTCCATTAGCTTAGCACCCGATCGTTTAGTATGTTGCTATTGCTTTCTTCATGACTTATACATGTTCCTATGACTATGAGATTATGCAACTCCCGTTTGACAGAGGAACACTTTGTGTGCTACCAAACGTCACAACGTAACTGGGTGATTATAAAGGATCTCTACAGGTGTCTCCAAAGGTACATGTTGGGTTGGCGTATTTCGAGATTAGGATTTGTCACTCCGATTGTCGGAGAGGTATCTCTGGGCCCTCTCGGTAATGCACATCACTTAAGCCTTGCAAGCATTGCAACTAATGAGTTAGTTGCGGGATGATGTATTATAGAACGAGTAAAGAGACTTGCCGGTAACGAGATTGAACTAGGTATAGGATACCGACGATCGAATCTCGGGCAAGTAACATACCGATGACAAAGGGAACAACGTATGTTGTTATGCGGTCTGACCGATAAAAGATCTTCGTAGAATATGTAGGAGCCAATATGAGCATCCAGGTTCCGCTATTGGTTATTGACCGGAGACGTGTCTCGGTCATGTCTACATTGTTCTCGAACCCGTAGGGTCCGCACGCTTAAGGTTACGATGACAGTTATATTATGAGTTTATGCATTTTGATGTACCGAAGTTTGTTCGGAGTCCCGGATGTGATCACGGACATGACGAGGAGTCTCGAAATGGTCGAGACATAAAGATTGATATATTGGAAGCCTATATTTGGATATCGGAAGTGTTCCGGGTGAAATCGGGATTTTACCGGAGTACCGGGAGGTTACCGGAACCCCCCGGGAGCTATATGGGCCTTAGTGGGCCTTAGTGGAAGAAGAGGAGAGGCGGCCAGGGCTGGGCCGCGCGCCCCTCCCCCCTAGTCCGAATAGGACAAAGAGAGAGGGGTCCGGCGCCCTCCTCCTTCTCTCTCTCTCTTTTTTCCCACCTCACGAATCCTATTCCAATTAGGAAAGGGGGGAGTCCTACTCCCAGAAGGAGTAGGACTCCTCCTGGCGCGCCTCTCCTGGCCGGCCGGCCCCCCTCCCTTGAACCTTTATATACGGAGGCAGGGGCACCCCCTAGAGACACAAGTTGATCCACGTGATCATATTCTTAGCCGTGTGCGGTGCCCCCTTCCACCATAGTCCTCGATAATATTGTAGCGGTGCTTAGGCGAAGCCCTGCGACAGTAGTACATCAAGATCGTCACCACGCCGTCGTGCTAACGGAATTCTTCCCCGACACTTTGCTGGATCGGAGTCCGGGGATCGTCATCGAGCTGAACGTGTGCTAGAACTCGGAGGTGCCGTAGTTTTGGTGCTTGATCGGTCGGGCCGTGGAGACGTACGACTACATCAACCAAGTTAACGCTTCCGTTGTCGATCTACAAGGGTACGTAGATCACACTCTCCCCCTCTCGTTGCTATGCATCATCATGAACTTGCGTGTGCGTAGGAAATTTTTTGAAATTACTACGTTCCCCAACAATGGTATCCGAGCCTATGTTTTATATGTTGATGTTATATGCACGAGTACAACACAAGTGAGTTGTGGGCGATATAAGTCATACTGCTTACCAGCATGTCATACTTTGGTTCGGCGGTATTGTTGGACGAAGCGGCCCAGACTGACATTACGCGTACGCTTACGCGAGACCGGTTCTCCCGACGTGCTTTGCACATAGGTGGCTTGCGGGTGACAGTTTCTCCAACTTTAGTTGAACCGAGTGTGGCTACGCCCGGTCCTTGCGAAGGTTAAAACAGCACCAACTTGACAAACTATCGTTGTGGTTTTGATGCATAGGTAAGATTGGTTCTTGCTTAAGCCCGTAGCAGCCACGTAAAACATGCAACAACAAAGTAGAGGACGTCTAACTTGTTTTTGCAGGGCATGTTGTGATGTGATATGGTCAAGACATGATGCTAAATTTTATTGTATGAGATGATCATGTTTTGTAATCGAGTTATCGGCAACTGGCAGGAGCCATATGGTTGTCGCTTTATTGTATGCAATGCAATCGTGCTGTAATGCTTTACTTTATCACTAAGCGGTAGCGATAGTCGTGGAAGCATAAGATTGGCGAGACGACAATGATGCTACGATGGAGATCAAGGTGTCGCGCCGGTGACGATGGTGATCATGACGGTGCTTCGGAGATGGAGATCACAAGCACAAGATGATGATGGCCATATCATATCACTTATATTGATTGCATGTGATGTTTATCTTTTATGCATCTTATCTTGCTTTGATTGACGGTAGCATTATAAGATGATCTCCCACTAAATTATCAAGAAGTGTTCTCCCTGAGTATGCACCGTTGCGGAAGTTCTTCGTGCTGAGACACCACGTGATGATCGGGTGTGATAGGGTCTACGTTCAAATACAACGGGTGCAAAATAGTTGCACACGCAGAATACTCAGGTTATACTTGACGAGCCAAGCATCTACAGATATGGCCTCGGAACAAGGAGACCGAAAGTTCAAGCGTGAATCATATAGTAGATATGATCAACATAGTGATGTTCACCAATGAAACTACTCCATCTCACGTGATGATCGGACATGGTTTAGTTGATTTGGATCACGTAATCACTTAGAGGATTAGAGGGATGTCTATCTAAGTGGGAGTTCTTTAAGTAATATGATTAATTGAACCTAAATTTATCATGAACTTAGTACCTGGTAGTATCTTCCTTGTTTATGTATGATTGTAGATAAATGGCCCGTGTTGTTGTTCCGTTGAATTTTAATGCGTTCCTTGAGAAAGCAAAGTTGAAAGATGATGGTAGCAATTACACGGACTGGGTCCGTAACTTGAGGATTATCCTCATTGCTGCACAGAAGAATTACGTCCTGGAAGCACCGCTGGGTGCCAGGCCTGCTGCTGGAGCAACACCAGATGTTGTGAACGTCTGGCAAAGCAAAGCTGATGACTACTCGATAGTTCAGTGTGCCATGCTTTACGGCTTAGAACCAGGACTTCAACGATGTTTTGAACGTCATGGAGCATATGAGATGTTCCAGGAGTTGAAGTTAATATTTCAAGCAAATGCCCGGATTGAGAGATATGAAGTCTCCAATAAGTTCTATAGCTACAAGATGGAGGAGAACAGTTCTGTCAGTGAGCATATACTCAAAATGTCTGGGTATAATAATCACTTGATTCAAATGGGAGTTAATCTTCCAGATGATTGCGTCATTGACAGAATTCTCCAATCACTGCCACCAAGCTACAAGAGCTTCGTGATGAACTATAATATGCAAGGGATGAATAAGATTATTCCCGAGCTCTTCGCAATGCTGAAAGCTGCGGAGGTAGAAATCAAAAAGGAGCATCAAGTGTTGATGGTCAACAAGACCACTAGTTTCAAGAAAAGGGAAAAGGGAAGAAGAAGGGGAACTTCAAGAAGAACAGCAAGCAAGTTGCTGCTCAAGAGAAGAAACCCAAGTCTGGACCTAAGCCTAAAACTGAGTGCTTCTACTGCAAGCAGACTGGTCACTGGAAGCGGAACTGCCCCATGTATTTGGCGGATAAGAAGGATGGCAAGGTGAACAAAGGTATATGTGATATACATGTTATTTATGTGTACCTTACTAATGCTCACAGTAGCACCTGGGTATTTGATACTGGTTCTGTTGCTAATATTTGCAACTCGAAACAGGGACTACAAATTAAGCGAAGATTGGCTAAGGACGAGGTGACGATGCGCGTGGGAAACGGTTCCAAAGTCGATGTGATCACGGTCGGCATGCTACCTCTACATCTACCTTCGAGATTAATATTAGACCTAAATAATTGTTATTTGGTGCTAGCATTAAGCATGAACATTATATCTGGATCTTGTTTGATGCGAGACGGTTATTCATTTAAATCAGAGAATAATGGTTGTTCTATTTATATGAGTAATATCTTTTATGGTCATGTACCCTTGAAGAGTGGTCTATTCTTATTGAATCTCGATAGTAGTAACACACATATTCATAATGTTGAAGCCAAAAGATGCAGAGTTGATAATGATAGTGCAACTTATTTGTGGCACTGCCGTTTAGGTCATATCGGTGTAAAGCGCATGAAGAAACTCCATACTGATGGACTTTTGGAACCACTTGATTATGAATCACTTGGTACTTGCTAACCGTGCCTCATGGGTAAGATGACTAAAACACCGTTCTCCGGTACTATGGAGAGAGCAACAGATTTGTTGGAAATCATACATACAGATGTATGTGGTCCGATGAATATTGAGGCTCGTGGCGGATATCGTTATTTTCTCACCTTCACAGATGACTTAAGCAGATATGGGTATATCTACTTAATGAAACATAAGTCTAAAACGTTTGAAAAGTTCAAAGAATTTCAGAGTGAAGTTGAAAATCATCGTAGCAAGAAAATAAAGTTTCTACGATCTGATCATGGAGGAGAATATTTGAGTTACGAGTTTGGTGTACATTTGAAACAATGCGGAATAGTTTCGCAACTCATGCCACCCGGAACACCACAGCGTAATGGTGTGTCCGAACGTCGTAATCGTACTTTACTAGATATGGTGCGATCTATGATGTCTCTTACTGATTTACCGCTATCGTTTTGGGGTTATGCTTTGGAGACGGCCGCATTCACGTTAAATAGGGCACCTTCAAAATCCGTTGAGACGACGCCTTATGAACTATGGTTTGGCAAGAAACCAAAGTTGTCGTTTCTGAAAGTTTGGGGTTGCGATGCTTATGTGAAAAAGCTTCAACCTGATAAGCTCGAACCCAAATCGGAGAAATGTGTCTTCATAGGATATCCAAAGGAGACTATTGGATACACCTTCTATCACAGATCCGAAGGCAAGACTTTTGTTGCTAAGTTCGGAAACTTTCTAGAGAAGGAGTTTCTCTCGAAAGAAGTGAGTGGGAGGAAAGTAGAACTTGACGAGGTAACTGTACCTGCTCCCTTATTGGAAAGTAGTGCATCACAGAAAACTGTTTCTGTGACACCTACACCAATTAGTGAGGAAGCCAATGATAATGATCATGAAACTTCAGAACAAGATACTACTGAACCTCGTAGATCAACCAGAGTGAGATCCGCGCCAGAGTGGTATGGTAATCCAGTTCTGGAAGTCATGCTACTAGATCATGATGAACCTACGAACTATGAAGAAGCGATGGTGAGCCCAGATTCCGCAAAATGGCTTGAAGCCATGAAATCTGAGATGGGATCCATGTATGAGAACAAAGTGTGGACTTTGGTTGACTTGCCCAATGATCGGCAAGCAATTGAGAATAAATGGATCTTCAAGAAGAAGATTGACGCCGATGGTAATATTACTGTCTACAAAGCTCGACTTGTCGCAAAAGGGTTTCGGCAAGTTCAAGGGGTTCACTACGATGAGACCTTCTAACCCGTAGCGATGCTTAAGTCTATCCGAATCATGTTAGCAATTGCCGCATTTTATGATTATGAAATTTGGCAGATGGATGTCAAAACTGCATTCCTGAATGGATTTCTGGAAGAAGAGTTGTATATGATGCAACCGGAAGGTTTTTTCGATCCAAAGGGAGCTAACAAAGTGTGCAAGCTCCAGCGATCCATTTATGGACTGGTGCAAGCCTCTCGGAGTTGGAATAAACGCTTTGATAGTGTGATCAAAGCATTTGGTTTTATACAGACTTTTGGAGAAGCCTGTATTTACAAGAAAGTGAGTGGGAGCTCTGTAGCATTTCTGATATTATATGTGGACGACATATTACTGATCGGAAATGATATAGAATTTCTGGATAGCATAAAGGGATACTTGAATAAGAGTTTTTCAATGAAAGACCTCGGTGAAGCTGCTTACATATTAGGCATAAAGATCTATAGAGATAGATCAAGACGTTTAATTGGACTTTCACAAAGCACATACCTTGACAAGATTTTTAAGAAGTTCAAAATGGATCAAGCAAAGAAAGGGTTCTTGCCTGTGTTACAAGGTGTGAAGTTGAGTCAGACTCAATGCCCGACCACCGCAGAAGATAGAGAGAAAATGAAAGATGTTCCCTATGCTTCAGCCATAGGCTCTATCATGTATGCAATGCTGTGTACCAGACCTGATGTGTGCCTTGCTATAAGTCTAGCAGGGAGGTACCAAAGTAATCCCGGAGTGGATCACTGGACAGCGGTCCAAAACATCCTGAAGTACCTGAAAAAGGACTAAGGATATGTTTCTCGTATATGGAGGTGACAAAGAGCTCATCGTAAACGGTTACGTTGATGCAAGCTTTGACACTGATCCGGACGATTCTAAATCGCAAACCGGATACGTGTTTACATTAAATGGTGGAGCTGTCAGTTGGTGCAGTTCTAAACAAAGCGTCATGGCGGGATCTACGTGTGAAGCGGAATACATAGCTGCTTCGGAAGCAGCAAATGAAGGAGTCTGGATGAAGGATTTCATATCCGATCTAGGTGTCATACCTAGTGCATCGGGTCTAATGAAAATCTTTTGTGACAATACTGGTGCAATTGCCTTGGCGAAGGAATCCATATTTCACAAGAGAACCAAGCACATCAAGAGATGCTTCAATTCCATCCAGGATCTAGTCCAGGTGGGAGACATAGAGATTTGCAAGATACATACGGATCTAAATGTTGCAAACCCGTTGACTAAGCCTCTTCCACGAGCAAAACATGATCAGCACCAAGGCTCCATGGGTGTTAGAATCATTACTGTGTAATCTAGATTATTGACTCTAGTGCAAGTGGGAGACTGAAGGAAATATGCCCTAGAGGCAATAATAAAGTTATTATTTATTTCCTTATATCATGATAAAAGTTTATTATTCATGCTAGAATTGTATTAACCGGAAACATAATACATGTGTGAATACATAGACAAATAGAGTGTCACTAGTATGCCTCTACTTGACTAGCTCGTTAATCAAAGATGGTTATGTTTCCTAACCATGGACAAAGAGTTGTTATTTGATTAACGGGATCACATCATTAGTTGAATGATCTGATTGACATGACCCATTCCATTAGCTTAGCACCCGATCGTTTAGTATGTTGCTATTGCTTTCTTCATGACTTATACATGTTCCTATGACTATGAGATTATGCAACTCCCGTTTGCCAGAGGAACACTTTGTGTGCTACCAAACGTAACAACGTAACTGGGTGATTATAAAGGAGCTCTACAGGTGTCTCCAAAGGTACATGTTGGGTTGGCGTATTTCGAGATTAGGATTTGTCACTCCGATTGTCGGAGAGGTATCTCTGGGCCCTCTCGGTAATGCACATCACTTAAGCCTTGCAAGCATTGCAACTAATGAGTTAGTTGCGGGATGATGTATTACAGAACGAGTAAAGAGACTTGTCGGTAACGAGATTGAACTAGGTATAGGATCCCGACGATCGAATCTCGGGCAAGTAACATACCGATGACAAAGGGAACAACGTATGTTGTTATGCGGTCTGACCGATAAAAGATCTTCATAGAATATGTAGGAGCCAATATGAGCATCCAGGTTCCGCTATTGGTTATTGACCGGAGACGTGTCTCGGTCATGTCTACATTGTTCTTGAACCCGTAGGGTCCGCACGCTTAAGGTTACGATGACAGTTATATTATGAGTTTATGCATTTTGATGTACCAAAGTTTGTTTGGAGTCCCGGGTGTGATCACGGACATGACGAGGAGTCTCGAAATGGTCGAGACATAAAGATTGATATATTGGAAGCCTATATTTGGATATCGGAAGTGTTCTGGGTGAAATCGGGATTTTACCGGAGTACCGGGAGGTTACCGGAACCCCCCGGGAGCTGTATGGGCCTTAGTGGGCCTTAGTGGAAGAAGAGGAGAGGCGGCCAGGGCTGGGCCGCGCGCCCCTCCTCCCTAGTCCGAATAGGACAAGGAGAGAGGGGGCCAGCGCCCTCCTCCTTCTCTCTCTCTCTCTTTCCCACCTCGCGAATCCTATTCCAATTAGGAAAGGGGGAGTCCTACTCCCAGAAGGAGTAGGACTCCTCTTGGCATGCCTCTCCTGGCCGGCCGGCCCCCCTCCCTTGAACCTTTATATACGGAGGCAGGGTCACCCCCTAGAGACACAAGTTGATCCACGTGATCATATTCTTAGCCGTGTGCGGTGCCCCCTTCCACCATAGTCCTCGATAATATTGTAGCGGTGCTTAGGCGAAGCCCTGCGACAGTAGTACATCAAGATCGTCACCACGCCATCGTGCTGACAGAACTCTTCCCCGACACTTTGCTGGATCGGAGTCCGGGGATCGTCATCGAGCCGAACGTGTGCTAGAACTCAGAGGTGACGTAGTTTCGGTGCTTGATCGGTCGGGCCGTGGAGACGTACGACTACATCAACCAAGTTAACGCTTCCGTTGTCGATCTACAAGGGTACGTAGATCACACTCTCCCCCTCTCGTTGCTATGCATCATCATGATCTTGCGTGTGCGTAGGAAATTTTTTGAAATTACTACGTTCCCCAACACGACATTGCTTACAATGCGGTTATGCCTCTAAGTCGTGCTTCGACATGTGGGAGATATAGCCGCATCGTGGGCGTTACAAGTTGGTAATCAGAGCCTTCCCCGACTTAGGAGCCCCCTGCTTGATCAAATCGCTGGTGTTGTTGAGTCTAGAAAAAATGTTTTGAGTCATTTAGGATTATATATATCAGAGAGTAGGATTATTTTTACTCCTCAGCCCCTTCGTCGCTCTGGTGAGGCATTCTGACATAGAGTTTTGACTCTTCTCTTCTCAAATTTCACTAAAAATATTTAGGATCACGCGGGTATCTTGGAATCATTCTGATGGTTTTGTGACGAGAACATTGTTCTTGGTGCCTCCTGACATTTAGGGGTTGTGGCAGTGTCCCAGGGAGTTGAGCTTTGAGGTGTTGTCGTCACAATTTTATCGTTGCAGTTCTGGAATACCTGAGTTTCGCCGACATCGAAAATCTCTTTTATGCAGTTGTTGGTGAGATAACCTCGGCGCCACCCAGTACTGGGGCGGGAGTTTGGGAGTATTGCCATAACTCGTATAACGGATGCTTTTTGAAGGTTGAGGTAAATGATTTCCGAAGGTTTCTTGGTTATGTGTTGAAGGATGGATACAGCTGGATGTAGGATTTACTAGCTTTGGGTGAGATATTATGCTTCCCCTGTATCCCCAACACCTGATTGCATAACCGGGAGAATTTTCGGAGTTTCATAGGTGGGAATTCATGTAGCTCTAGTATTTCTTCCGCGGATATTTGGTTTGTGATTGGGTAATCCTCACCAAGTATTTGTTCATGCCCGTACCTTGTTGTTTTATTCTTCTACATCTATCTAAGTGGCTTCTCAATTTATGGAAGTGTGACCATTTCAATTGGAATTCATTCGTTCATTTTGTTTGGATGTTAAGGCTATATGTTGCAATTTCGATCCATTTGATTTAGCTTGAATATTTGTCTGTCAAGATGCTAACGGATGTCACCCTCTTCAGGATGGCTCCTCCAACGCGTCTGAATCCTGAACCGCCGCCACCACCTCCACCTCCGGAGGCATGGCAAGCTGTGATGGCCACTACCAATGCCAACACGCAGATGCTTATGCAACTCTTGCAAGAGCGCAACCAAGGAAATCAAGGCCATGGCAACTTTCAGAATCAATTTGCTACACTCAACCAGTTCCTCGCAAACCAGCCAAAGACCTTCAGTAATTGTGTCGAGGCAACAGACGCTGATGATTAGCTCGTGGATATCTGCAAGCATTTCGAGTGCAGCAGTGTCAGGCCTGAGGACTTTGTCAAGTTTGCTTCGTTCCAACTCAAAGACCAAGCTGCAGAGTGGTATCAGCAATACAAAGATTCCAGAGGAGGTCGTGTGATTACCTGGGATGAATTCCGTCAAGACTTCAAAGCTCACCACATCCCTCAGAGTGTTGTTGAGAGCAAGCGTGAGGAGTTCCGCAATCTAAAGCAAGGCAGCTTGTCTGTTTACCAGTATAACATCATGTTCCGGAAGCTCGCTCGTTTCGCTAAGCAAGACGTCCCTGACGAGAAGAGCATGATTTATCAGTTCAGAGGTGGCCTCATAGAAGATCTGCAACTAGCTCTCGTTCTTTTTGAGCCGAAGAAGTACGATGAGTTCTACAACATGGCACTGAAGCAAGAGACTTCTCAGCTCAAGTGCGATGCTTCCAAGAAGCGAGTCAGGGATGCAACTCCTTCTTCCTCAACTCAAATGGCAACTAAGCAGCAAAAGTATTGGTTGCCTCCTCCTTGGTTCCGTCAGCCTTATCAGCAGAAGAGCAAAGGTGGCAATGGATCTTCCCACCCACCAAACCTAGTCTTTCAGAACAAGACTTCGTCTCATGCTCCAAGGTCAAGTGCTCTGTATCACCGTCCGCTCTCAGAGGTCACATGCAACAAGTGTCAGCAAAAGGGTCACTATGCCAACAAATGCTTCAATCAGAGGCGTCTTCCTCCTCCTATGAGATCTGCTTGCACCGCAGTGGTCAAGCATAATCCCAAGTTTGCAAAGGTCAACATGATGAACGCAGCTCAGGCAGAGGACTCGTCATGATGAACGCAACATGGGTAACCTTCCTGTTAACAATATTCCTGCAAAAGTTCTTTTTGACACTGGTGCATTGCATTGTTTCATCTCGAGACCATTTGCATCTAAGCATGAGTTGGCTTTCCAAGATTTGCATAGACCGTTAGCAGTTGTCTCACCGGGTAAATGCTTGCACGCAAGCTACGTGGTTCCGGATGTTTCTATCTCGTTGGGCGACTATAAGTTTCTGTCTTCTCCAATGGTCCTTGGTAACTCGGATATTGATCTTATTCTCGGAATGGACTGGCTTTCTAAGCACAAGGCTCGGCTTGATTGTGCTACCAGGCAGATTCAATTAACACATTCATCTGAGGATGTAATCGTCTTTGCCGCTCGTGATGATACCATTCGACTGTTTTCTCTCAACAAGACGGGTGAGTTGGATGCCATATCTTAGATTCCAGTCGTTTGTGGGTATCAAGACGTCTTTCCAGAAGAGCTTCCAGGAATGCCTCCGCACAGACCAGTTGAATTCGTCATCGATCTTGAGCCTGGCACGGAACCTATTTGCAAACGTCCTTACAAGCTTGGACCTAAAGAGTTGAAAGAGCTGAAGAAACAACTCGATATTCAAGAGCGTATGGGTCTCATTCGGCCTAGTTCTTCTCCATGGGGTTGTGGTGTTCTTTTTGTCAAGAAGAAGGATGGAACGGACCGACTTTGTGTCGACTACCGTCCATTGAACAAGAAAACCATAAAGAACAAGTACCCACTTCCCAACATCAATGAGCTTTTCGAACAACTCAAAGGTGCTCAAGTATTCTCCAAGCTTGACCTCCGTATGGGCTATCATCAGATTCGCATTCGTGAAGAAGATATCCCCAAGACAACATTCAGAACAAGCTATGGTTCATATGAATACACTGTCATGTCTTTCGGCCTTGTCAATGCACCTCCAACATTCTCTCGCATGATGAACTTCATCTTCAACGCCTACACAAATGACTTCGTCTTGGTCTATCTCGATGACATTTTGGTATTTTTCAAGAACAAGGAGGATCATGCCAAGCATTTGAGATTGGTGCTGGATAAACTCGGAGAACATCAGTTCTATGCGAAGTTTTCAAAGTGCGAGTTTTGGCTCAATGAGGTTCTCTACCTTGGACATATCATCTCCGCCAAGGGCATAGCTGTTAATCCTGAGAAGGTGTGGGAACCACCACAGAATGTGAAGCAACTCCGCAGCTTCCTTGAGCTCGCAAGCTATTGTCGAAGGTTCGTTGAGAACTTCTCTAAGATCGCGAAGCCTCTTTCCAACCTCCTCCAGAAGCATGTGAATTATGTCTGGTCGCCTGAATGTGACATCACTTTCAACACTATCAAAGAGAAGTTAGTCACTGCTCCAGTTCGGACTCCTCTAGATGAATCCAAACCGTTCGAGGTTTTCTGTGATGCTTCCCTTCAAGGTCTCGGTGCAGTGTTGATGCAAGAGAAGAAAGTTGTGGCCTATACCTCTCTCCAGTTGAAGCCCAACGAAAAGAACTATCCCACTCATGACCTCGAGTTGGTGGCAGTTGTCCATGCTCTTTTAACATGGAGACATCTCTTATTGGGAAGAAAAGTGGACATCTTCACTAATCATAAGAGTCTCAAGTACATCTTCACTCAGCCAAACCTCAACCTCAGGAAGACTCGTTGGGTCGAAATGATTCAAAAGTATAATCCGAGTATTGAATATACTCCAAGCAAGGCCAATGTAATTGCTGACGCATTGAGTAGGAAGGCTTACTGCAACAGTTTGATTCTCAAGCCCTACCAACCAGAGCTTTGTGAAGCTTTCCGCAAACTTAATCTCCAAGTTGTTCCTCAAGGATTGCTTCCCAACCTCCAAGTCTCTCCTACTTTGGAAGATCAAATTCATGAGGCTCAACTTCTTGATGCTATTGTGAAGAAGGTGAAGATTGGGATTGCCAAGAGTCAACCCAAGTACAAGTGCTATCGCCTTGATGACAAGGATACTCTATTCTTCGAGGATCGCATTGTTGTTCCTAAGGGTGACCTTCGTAAAGTCATTATGAACGAGGCTCACAATTCACTCCTCTCTATTCACCCTGGAAGTACAAAGATGTACCATGACCTTAAGCAGTCGTATTGGTGGACTCGAATGAAGCGCGAGATTGCTTAGTTCGTAAATGAATGTGATGTATGCAGAAGAGTGAAAGCAGAACACCAACGACCAGCTGGTCTCCTCCAACATCTTGCCATTCCAGAATGGAAGTTTGATCATATTGAGATGTACTTCGTGACTGGATTTCCAAAGTCCAAGCATGGCAATGATGCTATCTTCGTTGTCATCGACAAGCTCACTAAAGTGGCTCATTTTCTTCCTATCAAAGAATCTATCACAACAGCTCAGTTGGCAGAGCTATATACCTCCAGGATTGTCTCTCTGCACGGCATTCCACAGTTGATATCTTCAGATCGTGGTAGCATCTTCACCTCTAAGTTTTGGGATTCTTTTCAGAAGGCCATGGGCACCAACATTCGCTTCAGCACAGCTTTTCATCCAAAAACTAGTGGCCAAGTCGAGCGAGTCAATCAAATTCTTGAAGATATGCTCAGGTCTTGTGTCATTTCTTTCGGTATGAAGTGGGAAGATTGTCTTCCATATGCCGAGTTCTCCTACAACAACAGCTTCCAAGTGAGTTCGGGCAAAGCCCTATTCGAGATTCTCTATGCCAGGAAGTGTCCTACTCCTCTTAACTGGTCAGAGACTGGTGAATGCCAACTTCTTGGCAATGACTTGATCACAGAGGCTGAAGAAATGTGCAAAGTCATTCGGGAAAATCTCAAAGTCGCCCAATCGCGCCAGAAGAGTTACTATGATAGCAAGCATCGTGACTTGTCTTTCGAGATCGGAGAACATGTGTACCTCCGCGTCTCTCCAACGAAAGGTAGTCGTCGCTTCGGTATCAAAGGGAAGCTTGCCCCTAGATATGTGGGTCCTTTCAGGATCATTGACAAAAAAGGCGATCTCGCGTATCAACTTGAGCTTCCATCCAACTTTGCAAATGTGCACCACGTGTTTCATGTATCTCAACTCCGCAAGTGTTTCAAGACTCCTGACCGCACCCTCAACTTCGAAGAGATTGATCTCCAAGAAGACCTGTCTTATCGTGAGCACCCCGTTGCTATTCTAGAAGAAACTGAGCGCAAGACTCGCAATAAGTCTATCAAATTCCTGAAAGTCAAGTGGTCACATCATTCCGACTATGAAGCCACCTGGGAACGTGAGGACCACCTCTGTTCTGAATACCCGGAGTTTTTCCAGTCCTAGATGTCGGGACGAGATCCTTTTGTAGTGGTGGAGTGTTGTAACACCCCGTAGGTAACTTGCCATATTTGTATTCCAACTCTTGCCATTTTTGGCACTAAGTTATGATATTTCCTCGTTGTTGGGTTTTTGTCTTCGTGTTGTTTTGTCTTTGCCATGCATCTCATATCATGTCATCATGTGCATCGCATTTGCATACATGTTCGTCCCATGCATCCGAGCTTTTTCCCCGTTGTCCGTTTTGCATTCCGGCGCTCCTATGTCCTCCGGTGTCCCCTTATACCTCTTTTCGTGTGCGGGTGTTAAACGTTCCCGGATTGGACCAAGACTTGCCAAGCGGCCTTGGTTTACTACCGGTAGACCGCCTATGAAGTTTCGTGCCATTTGGACTTCGTTTGATACTCCAACGGTTAACCGAGGGACCGTAAAGGCCTCGTGTGTGTTGCAGCCCAACACATCTCCAAAGTGGCCCAAAACCCACCTAAACCCTTGCATCATCTCAGTCGTTCGATCACGATCGCGTGGCCGCAACCCGTGCTCAATTTGGAGCCTCCTAGCTCCCTCTACCTATAAAAAGGCATCTCCCCCGAAATTTCGGATCAAACCCTGGATCCCTCTCCCCTCCGCGCGGCTGGACGTGTCCGCCCGCCGCCGGACGAAATCATCGCCGCGCCCGGACCAATCCAGAGCCGCCATGCGTCCTGCCGCCGCCCTCTCCTCTACCGGCCCGGGAAGCCCGAATCAGGCCCCCGAGGCCCATCCGCCGCCTGCGCCGCCAGGTCACCTCCCCGCCGCCCGTTCAATGCGCGCCGCCTTGCCGCCGACGACGCTCCGCCGTGCCGCTGTTTCCTCCTCCTCGCCGCGCCGCCGTGCTCTGGCCACCGCCTCGCCGCACCATCGACCACCGAGCGCCGCCCGGAGCTCCCCTCGCCGCCCCGCGCCGCTCCAGCGCCTCCACCCCCGCCGCCTCGCCGCCTCCCGACCGGATCCGGCCAGATCCGGCCCGGCCACCACCAAGTTCGGCCACCAGCTAGCTGTGGCGACCTCTACTCCGGCGAGTTCGAGATCTGACCTCAATTTGCGTGCCTTGGACGAACCCTAGATCTCGAAGGTCATTTTTCTTCTAAGTCCCCAGCATTTTTAGCGTTTTTCGTCATGACATAACTCTGGACCCGTGGCTCCGTTTTGGGCGTGTACCATATCAAATTGTTCGTCTCGATGAGTACTTCATTTCATTCCATTGCACTATGTTCATTTGGGTTCATCTTGATGCCCTAAATTCTGTTGCAAGAGTGCTATGCAATGTTAGTTTCAGATTCTTTGCAGAGATTGGACATTTGTCATTTTTGCCATGTTTAATGTGTGCCTCCTATGAACTTGAGCCCTACATGAGTTTTGAAGTATGCCATGCCATCTTTACAGGGGTGTATGCCATGTATTTTTGTGATCTTTGTGGTGACTAGCACAAGCATGCCAAGTAGCTCTCGTAATGTTGCTGATTTCAGGGACTTAGATATCTTCTAAGTCATTTTCCTGATTATATTTTTATGCCATGTATTCTTGTTGCTATAGAGTGATCCATGCCTCTTTTGAGCATGATCAGTAAGGATGTTTTGGAGATAATGTTATGCTCTATCCATCCATGTCTTTATTTGCAATTTTGGAGCACCCTAGCTTGACTCAATCAAGCTCTACTTTTGCTATAAAATGTTCCTGGCAGATTGTTTACATGTTAAGCAATGTTGCCGAGGTTGTTATAGTGTGTCCATGCATGCTATGAGGTTGTTCTTGCCATGTTTAGCTTCTATGCCATGTCTACTTGCTGGGTGTATGCTAAGCTTGTCATGCAATGCCTTCTGGTGAGTGCATCGAGCTCGTAAACATGCCTAGTGAATCTGTTTTGCCATGTTCCAGTTTTCTACTAAGCCTGAATCTGTTAATGAAAGTTGCTATCTTCACATGGTTGCCATTGTATTTTCTGATCCCTTTTGGCTTATGGTCAGTAATGGACTTTTGTTGTATGCTTTGAGTAGCTTCATGCCATGCCTTGCTTTGCCTTGATATGTTCCTGTAGCATGTCATTATCTTGATCTAAACATTGCTTCGTGATGTTAAATTCCTGGCATGTTGTTATTTTCACCAAGTCTGCAACCTGATATCTTTTGCACTTTTGCCATGCTTGTTTGAACCTGCTATTTTGTGAATTAGCCGTAGCTCAGTGTTCATCTTTTTTCAAGCATCTTGAGTGGATGACTGCCATGTGTTTTGTTGCTATGTTAGAGTGCAGTAGCTTGTTGTTCTTGATGCATTTAGATGGCCTCGTGTTGTTAATCGCAGGTCGGTGCCATATTTGTTTTGCTTGTCATTTGCAAACCATGCATATGATTCCGGTGATCTTTATATCTGTCGGATTTCGGGTTCTGGTAGACCCTTAAGGTTCGAACACTGGGGTGCGCGCAGAGATTACGCCTTCAACCTCACCCTCTCGCAAGGAACTAAAACTACTAAAAGAACTGCGCAAGAGACACAAGATTTATACTGGTTCGAGCCACCGATGTGGTGTAATACCCTACTCCAGTGTGTGGTTTGTGGATTGCCTCCTGGGGCTGGTGATGATGAACAATACAAGGAAGAACAGCCTCGCAAGGGTCTGTTCTTGGCTGGGGGGATGAACTGCTAGGGGAGTTCAGCCACCTTTCTCTCTCTCTTACTCTTTCTCTCCCTTGTCGACCGTCCGAACCCCCAACTGATCGAACCGACCCTTTGCTATGTGAGTGGCTAGTCCTATTTATAGAGGCCCTGGTCCTCTTCCCAAATATTGAGCGGGAAGGGAGCCAACAATGGCGGGCTAATTTGAAGGGCGACAGCGGGTACACTTATCCTGACAAAAGCAGTCTTCGCCTGCCAAAGGCTCTGGTGATGATGCCGCGCTGGGCTCCATGGTGACCTCCATCTCGTAGTCCTCCTGGTCTTGGTCTCGTTGCACCGAAGTGGCAACCTTTGCCTGATGCCTCGGTACTCCGCGGCTGCGCTTGTCCCCTTTGCACCAAAGAGGAAGGAAGGATGCTGCGCGCGCTGGCACCCGCCTGGTGCCTTGAGTCGTCACGGCTTATGTCACGTGCACTTCGCGAGGTACCCCACCTTGATATCTCCGCCTCCTCGCGAGCCAGCCTGATGAGGCTTCGCCTGAGGACGCGCCGTGTCGTCCGCCTCGCGAGGCTTGGCCCCTCGCGAGGGTCTTGAGTCTGGTGCTGATGAAGATGGGCCGCGTTGGGCCCCCACTTGAGCCACGCCGCAGGCTGCAGGCAGGCAAGTCTGGGGACCCCCGTTCCCAGAACGCCGACAGTAGCCCCCGGGCCCAAGGCGCGCATGGACTTGGCCGTGCCGAGAGGAGAAAGGGCAAGGGCGAAGCGCCGTGGGCCCTAACAGCCTGCGGCCTTGGTCGCCGCGTGGCGGTTGATTGGACATGGGCGTCTTAGCAACTGCGCGGGTTGATAAGGGAACGGCATCTGCCCTGACCTTGCCCTTGTTGTCTCCTGTTGCTGCCTAGATCCCTTTTCTTGCGCCTCCCCTTTCTTCCTCCAAACTTCCAGATCTACTCCGATTGCGCGACCTAGGAAGCCATGGCGCCTCGCAAGCCTCCGGCCGAAGCTTGGTATTCTCCTGCTCTGGACCCGCCAAACGTGCCCAAGGCTAGCCTTGCCCGGCTGTGCCGGATGGCGGCGGCGCAGGGCATCGACGGGACGGAGGTGTTCAAGGCCGGCTCCGCCACCCCCGAGGGCCGAGGTAGCACCTTCTATCCCCTCTTTGTAAGCTCCATTGTTGCGGGCTTGGTGCCTCCCTTCTCCGAGTTCTTCTTCTCTGTCCTCCGCCATTACAACTTGTAGGCTCTGCATCTCCACCCCAACTCTGTCCTTCTCTTGGCGATCTTCGCTTATTACTGCGAGGCCCACGTAAGGGTGCAGCCCTCGGTGGCCTTGTTGCGCCACTACTTCTACCTCTGGACCTCTAGCACTTCTCCTTCCACGTGCGCGAGCTTCGTTGCGCATGGCAGCACCATTGCCATCTCGAGTCCCGGGAAGAGGGTTGATGGCTTCCGGAGCAAGTGGGTCTTGGTTGATGCCGGGCGCGTCCACCCTCGGTTGATCTTGCCCACGGAGCAGGCCGTGAGCGCTGGTGACTGGTGCCGGGCGGAGCTCACGGATCCCCGCGCGAAACCGGTGTTGGAGAAGATGGACGCGGACTTGAGGCCGGCCAACATGGCAACGGCGAAGTTGACTGGTGCGTCACTGCTGAGGGAGTTCTTGGAGTAGCAGCTGGCTCCACTCTGACGGTACTCTCCTCCGATGTGGAGGCCTCATCTGAGCCCCGAGGCTGTGGACGAAGAGGATGTGGACGCGGTTCTTCAATCTCTGGTCGGGGGCGTGGTGGCAAAGTTGGAGGGCACTCCCCAGCCCTTGTTCCTTCGCGACGACTGGAAGCGGGTGGTGAAGTCCATGCCCGTTTTCAACGGGGACGGGCTCATGCCCGTGGCGCCTTCTGGAGGACCGGTGGACGTGCCCTCCGGCGACTCCAGCGAGGAGGAGGGTGAAGAGGAGCAGGGAGAGGGGCCCGATTCTGGGGCGACCGACGGAGAGTCGAGGGCTCCCCTCCCTCGACGCTCGCCTCATACACTCCGCCTTTCGCCGAGTGATGATGATGATGATGATGACGACGGCAACGTGCTGGGTAGCGGGAGCTCACCCCCGATCCCGAAGAAGGATAGGACCGGGCTGATCCCCCGCGGGTCTGCCCCTGCCCCGAGGCAGCCCACGGCCGTGCCCTCTGCTTCCAAGGTCGACCCTTCCAGCCGACTGTTTGGCTTGAAGTTGGGAAGGAAGCTGCCCGAGCTCACCGGCAATGACCCGTAAGCGCTTGGCCCTTGTTCTTTTGTTTCCCATTCCGCTGACGAGGCTTGATGATTGCTTCTCTTGAATAGACGGGCGCCCACGGCGAAGAAGCCGAAGCGGGCTCCTGAGGCTCCATCCGCGGCAGCGCCTCCGCCTGCAGAGGGGAGTGACCGCGGTGCGCGGCCTTCTCCTGCCCGGTCGCCCTCAGGAGGTCTGGCCATGCTGGCGGGGGCGAGCTCAGCCCCCATGGCCCAAGCAGCTCCTGAAGTGCCCTTGTCTAGCGCCGCTGCTACGGCCGTGGAGACGCAGCAGACTCCGACTCGAGACTCGACGGCCTCGCCGCCGCTACCTTCTCCTCCCGTTCTACTGACCGTTGCTTCCTCAGCTCCTCCTATTGTCTTGGAGCGCACCGATGTTTCTCCGCCTTCTTCTTCCATCCTGGAGCATGCCGTTGCTGAGCTGGACCGGCTGCGGCAGGATCTTCTCGGCGCCGACCCTCGCCTGGTGGTCGGGCGCCTGGAACTGGCTTCGGGGTCGATTCGCTCTGATGCTTCGATCCGGGCGGCGCTGGTTCAGGCCTCGACGGCCTGTGACGAGGAGAGGCAGGCCGTCCTCGAGGCGAAGGCTGCTTGGGACGCAGCCCTGGGGGAAGTGGTCGCAGTCCGCGATCATTGCAAGGCGTTGGAGGACAAGCTGCAAGGCCTGCGGGGCCAACTTGCGGAGGAGGTCCGCCTTCGCCAAGAGCAGGAGAAGGGGGTGAAGGCGCGTGAGGCGGCGCTCGAGGACCTGAAGGCCAAGCTCAAGAAGCGCCGCGACCGCCTAGGCGCGTTGAAGAAAGAGCTGGAGGCGACAAAGGCCGAGCTGGACGCCAAGGCTCGGGTCCTCGCCGAGGATCGCGTGGCCTTCGCAGACATGGAGAAGGACGCCCGCGCTTCGCTGAAGATGCTTTACGAGAGCGGCCTGGACAGCCCGCTAGCTGGTGACGAGGACGGCCCCGCCAAGCTGCTTCCCTTCCTGGTTAAGGCTCTTGGGGATGTCGCCCTTGGCATCGGCCCCGCGGCCGAGGTCGAGGCGCACGTCCTATCTTCTGCTGCGCTGACGCGGGTCTTCGCCCACATCTACCTCCGCGATCCCAACGCCGACCTCGACGGCCTGCTGGAACCGGTGAGCGGCGAGGGTGCTGCCGCCGCCGTCGAAGCCGTGAAGGGGAGCGCGGAGGCGCTGCTGGAGAAGTTCCGGGCCTTCAGCACCAGGCCGAAGCAAGGCGTTGTCGACCCTGCCATTCCACGAGGCGAAGCCACCGCCGACAAGTGACTTCATTCCATCCCTGCTCTTCTTTCAGTTCCTACACATGCATCACGCCTCGGGGAGGCATTTAAACTTGCGTTTGGTACTAAGGCAACAGTATGGACTGTAATATTTGCTTTTAAATTCCTTGGATTTTATGCTTTTCTTCCCTACTTGCTTGTGTTCTACGCCGGCAGAGCCCGGCCACACGCATGCCTCACCCAGCATTAGCCCCGACCGGAAACCAGGACGAGACCAAAGGAGTGAGGGGCCACGTGACAAGTTAGGCTCCTGAGTCGCGATGCTTAGGAGTCCCCCTTGGCGCACGAACAACAAGTAGGGAAGCGTGATGTAGGTGTATCTTCCGTTCTACGTCTGCAGAGCCCGACCCCGCGCGTACCTCATCCAGCATAGCCTTTCGGAACTAAGGAGTGAGCGGCTACGGAGCCAGTTAGGCTCCTGAGTCGCGATGCTCAGGAGTCCCCCTTGACGCGCGAACAGCGGGTGATGAGGCGAGATGTAAGCGTGGCTATCATTCTACGTCTGCAGAGCCCGGCCCCACGCGTACCTCACCCAGCATAGCCTTTCGGAACTAAGGAGTGAGGGGCTACGGGACCAGTTAGGCCCCTGGGTCGTGATGCCTAGGGGTCCCCCTTGACGCGCAAACGGCCTTCATACCTTGGCTCCGCTCGGGGAGAGACGCGCGGCGAACCAGGCCCGAGGGGCCTGGCTGGGCGGCGTACGTCTGGGCGTGACCCAGTCGTAGCCCCCGTGCCCAGCCCCCTCGCGCGGCGCTCCCGAGGGGAGGCGTTGCGATGAGGCCAGCCACTAAGCTCTGGGCTCCCTGAGGTTAACGCGGCCCGGAGGCCACCCTTAGTTGTTTATCACCAGTGTGGAGCATAGCGCTTCCGTATGTGTACGAGCATAGCCGCTCCTCGGCAGTGTCGTCAGCCAGCGCGGAGCATGGTGCTTCCACTGGTACGTGGGAGGGGGCTCCCCTCCGGGAGGAGCCCCCGGGGCGTATACAGCCCCGCCCTGACACGTGACCGGCACGGTAGAGCTAGGTGAGGTGTATCTGGGCACCCGTGAGCCAGCGCGGGACTCACGAGGCCCTACCTCTAGGCGGGTTGCGCCCGGCACTGGGCCGTATCTTGAGATGTGTCCCTGCAAAATTTGGTTAGATGCCGGTACTCTACGTCCTCGGGTCCCGGCCCTCGAGCTTGTCTCAGCCGTCGCTGGTATGCCAGGTCGCGATGCCGTGGACAAGGCCAGAGGGTGAGGGCTGGAGAGCCAGTAAGAGCCCTGAGTCGTGATGCTCAGGCACCCCCCCTTTAACGTGCAAGTAGTCGACATGGAGAAGAAGGGTTGCCGTGAACGGGCATCAAGCAATCAAGCGTGATAGGCGAATGCATGGTTGGAAATAAACACGATGGAGATACACGCCGCTGGGCCTAGCCCCAGCGGCTTGGGGATGATGCAGCCCGAGGGGCGCCCCCAACAAAGCAAACTAACAACCGAAAGATAATAGCAGATACACGCCGCAGGGACGAACCCACGCGGCCTGGGAGTGATGCAACCCTGGGAGGGCACTCCCAGCTGGGAATGCAACTTGGAAGATGTCACCTGAGGATGTCGCTGGCGAAATGGCATTGGTGCAGTAGGCTCGGTGGGTTGCAGAAGCTGATCCTCACGAGCCCCCAGGCCCCGGGGCCTCGGGAGGCTCCGGAGGCACTGGTGACTCCTCGCGAGTTGTCTTCGTCTCCACCAGGGCCGCGGAACGCCTGTCCTCCTGAGCCTCCATGGTGCCCCTCATGAGGCGTTGGCACGCTGCAGCCATGCTCGGCAGGCCGTAAGGCATGCGAACACGGCTGTGGGGTGGACCCCCGCAGCGCCCCACTCGCGAGGGCCAGAGGCGCTCCGTCGTGGTGATCTGATTAAGCCCTGGTACGTCGATGCAGACCCGCAGCCCACCATCCTCGCCTGGATGTGGGGCCACGGTTGGTGGACGATGGCAACCTCTCATGATCCTTGACTCCTGTAGTTCGTGAATGGCCTGGCTGACGAACTCGTGCTGGTCTGGCCTTCCTTGCCTGGCTCCTTCCCGAGGGAAACGCGCTTCGAAGCACGCCTCCACATGGTGCCCAAGCGCCTCCCTCGTGACCCTGGCTAGGTTGGTGGCCCTCCAGGTGAGAGCCCCCGAGCCCTGCCTGAGGAGGGCGCCGGGCGCGCTTTCCTATGCTATGGTAGGAGGGTCCTCCCGGGAAGACACGGGCCCTGAGGGGCCTGCCTCCTGAGGGGCTAAGCCTGGCGATATCTTCTTCTTTTTGGGGGTGGTCTCAGGAAGCCTCCTAATTCCGCGATCTGGGTCTTCTAGTGACGCGGCCTGAAAGGCTCACTCCAGTGCACACACTGCATCTCTCTCTTCACAGGGCACCGTGATGATGCCGCCACTTCCCGGCATCTTGAGGACATTGTAGCTGTGGTGAGTCACAGGCATGAACTTGGCCAGCGCTGGATACCCGAGGATGGCGTTGTACGGCAGGCGGATGTGGGCGACATCGAAGTCGATGAGCTCGGTGCGGTAGTTGCTGCGGGCCCCGAAGGTGACAGGAAGGCGGACCTGCCCGATTGGGACCGTGGATCCGTCGGTGATTCTGGAGAAAGGCTTGGTTGGCTGAAGCTGGTCGTAGGGTACTTGGAGGTTGTTGAAGGTTTCCACGGACAGGACGTTGAGCCCTGCCCCTCCGTTGATGAGGGTCTTGGTGACCAGCACATTGCTGATGACCGGGGAGCAAAGCATCGGGAGGACTCCGGCTGTGGCCGAGCACTTGAGCTGATCTACGGAGCTGAAGGTGATGGCGCACGCCAACCACCTGAGGGGGCGCATTGCTTCGAGCTTGGGGAGGACTGCATTCACCTCGCGGGCGAACTGCTTGAAGATGCGTTGGGAGGCTGGGGCTTGAGCTCCGCCCAGGATGCAGGCGATTGCGCGCGGCTCCTGGAAGCCCCCAGCCCCCTCGTCTTGATGGCGGTTTTCGTTCCTTCTTGGTGGAGGCGGCAGAGGAGGCAGGCCTGCGTTGCCGTGAGGGCGATCCTCACGAGGCTGATCCCTCCAGTCCCCCTTGCAAGGCAGGTCCCGCCAGCGGTCCTCGCGAGGTTGGTCGCGCCACCCCTGGCGCGGGCCGCAGTCTTCCCAGCGTCTTGGGTTTCTTCCTCCTCCTCGGCCGTAGCCCCGGCCAGCACGGTCAGGGCGACGGCCGATCCTTCCTTCTCGCACGGCGCGGAGTTCTTGGCATTCGTTGGTGTTGTGGGTGTGGAGGTCGTGGTACACGCAGTACCGGCTGCCTCTGGAGGAGTCGGGCAGATCCTTGCCCCGCTTGGTGGCTGGTTCGGCTGCGAGTACGGCAGCCCCCTTGCGCTTCACGTCCTTGGCCTTGGGCTTCTTCTCTTCTGGGTCCGCGGCAGGCAGCTCGAGGAGGGAGAGGCATCCCTCCTCAGCCCTGGCGCACCTGTTCGCCAAATTGAACAGCTCTAGGGAGGTGCAGAGGTCTTCATGCATCGCCAGCTCCTCCTTCATCTTGACGTCGCGCACGCCATCGGAGAAGGCCGAGATGATGGCCTCCTCAGACACCTTGGGGATCTTGAGGCGCGCGCTGTTGAAGTGCTGGATGTACTTTTGCAGGGTCTCTCCGAGTTGTTGCTTGATGCGGCGCATGTCGCTCATGGCGGGCGGCCGGTCGCGAGTGCCTTGGAAGTTGGCGATGAAGCGGGTGCGCATCTGGTCCCAGGAAGAGATCGTTCCTGGAGCCAGATTCAGGAGCTAGGTGCGAGATCCTTCCTTCAGCGCCATGGGGAACCAGTTCGCCATAACCTTCTTGTCCCCGCCGGCAGCCTCGATGCCCAGCTCGTAGAAGGAACTCTGCGGGATCAATTGTGCCGTCATACCGAGGAGGCAGGTCCGGCTTGAACTTGCCGGGCCATGCGACGCTGCGCAGCTCGGGGGTGTAGGCGAGGCAGCCCGCGGTGGCCATGAAAGGCTTCGGTTGGTGGAGAGCTCGGTCTTCAGGGTCCCCACGCGCCGCAGCTAGGAGCAGAGCGGGGTCTTGGCGTGGCGGAGCTGGAGCAGGGAGCGCCCGGGCAGCCCCTTGCGGGCGAGGGATTTCTTGGCAGCTTCGTTCTTGCTGCGCTGGCGCCTGGTGGAGCAGGTTCCGCCCAAGGGCCACGCGCCTTGGAGCCAAGGCATCTTCTTGGAGCGGAGGCGGCTGGTACGCCCCCGGAGCTTCATTGCCCGCGCGGGGCGGAGTGCGGCGCAGCGAAGCGGACGGCGCAGGAGAGCCCCCTGCGGCGCGGACGAGCTTGGCGATGTGGTCAAGCCACTCCTCATAGACGTCGTCGACGGGACGGTAGCGCAGGAGCTCGTTCGCCGCGATGAGCACAGCTCGAGCCTCCAAGGGTGCGCGGAGCGCGCAAGACGAAGAGCCAGCTGGTGCGAGCGACGGAGTGGCGGTGCGGCCGTCTTGCCGCACGGACGGGTGCTGAGACGATGCCTGCTGCTCGCCCCCCGCCGGGCCGGTGGCGGCGTTGACGGCGGGCAACGGGGAACGACGAGGACGCCCACCGACGGGGGCCGTCTGGGCGACGCGAGAAGCGATGGCGGCCCGGCGCTCAGCGCGGGCCCGTCGAGCGTCGGACATGGTTGCGACCGTCGGAGAAGAGCGGAGTGGTGGAAGACGAATTCCGGCGCACCCCTACCTGGCGCGCCAAATGTCGGATTTCGGGTTCCGGCAGACCCTTAAGGTTTGAACACTGGGGTGCGCATGGAGATTACGCCTTCAACATCACCGTCTCGCAAGGAACTAAAACTACTAAAAGAACTGCGCAAGAGACACAAGATTTATACTGGTTCGGGCCACCGATGTGGTGTAATACCCTACTCCGGTGTGTGGTTTGTGGATTGCCTCCTGGGGCTGGTGATGATGAACAATACAAGGAAGAATAGCCTCGCGAGGGTCTGTTCTTGGCTGGGGGATGAACTGCTAGGGGAGTTCAGCCACCTTTCTCTCTCTCTCTCTCTCTTACTCTTTCTCTCCCTTGTCGACCGTTCGAACCCCCAACTGATCGAACCGAACCCTTTGCTATGTGAGTGGCTAGTCCTATTTATAGAGGCCCTGGTCCTCTTCCCAAATAT
The DNA here is from genome assembly GCA_034509565.1 of Triticum monococcum. NCBI lineage: Eukaryota > Viridiplantae > Streptophyta > Magnoliopsida > Poales > Poaceae > Triticum > Triticum monococcum. The sequence goes on from CM067845.1 coordinate 349,988,535, forward strand.
TGAGTGGGAAGGGAGCCAACAATGGCAGGCTAATTTGAAGGCGGACAGCGGGTACACTTATCCTAACAAAAGCACTCTTCGCCTGCCAAAGGCTCTGGTGATGACGCCGCGCTGGGCTCCATGGTGACCTCCGTCTCGTAGTCCTCCTGGTCTTGGTCTCGTTGCACCGAAGTGGCAACCTTTGCCTGATGCCTCGGTACTCCGCGGCTGCGCTTGTCCCCTTTGCACCAAAGAGGAAGGAAGGATGCTGCGCGCGCTGGCACCCGCATGGTGCCTTGAGTCGTCACGGCTTACGTCACGTGCACTTCGCGAGGTACCCCGCCTTGATATCTCCGCCTCCTCGCGAGCCAGCCTGATGAGGCTTCGCCTGAGGACGCGCCATGTCGTCCGCCTCGCGAGGCTTGGCCCCTCGCGAGGGTCTTGAGTCTGGTGCTGATGAAGATGGGCCGCGTTGGGCCCCCACTTGAGCCACGCCGCAGGCCGCAGGCAGGCAAGTCCGGGGACCCCCGTTCCCAGAACACCGACAATATCAATTTCGACCGAAATCAACTCATCTTTCCAGTGGCACTCTTGGTTTTCCAAGTTGAGGCCAGGTTCAATCTTTCGTTTCCGAAACATGCATATGCATTGCATATCACGTCCCGCATGTCATGCCATGTTTTGCATCTTGTTGCTTGTGCATTGCACGTGGTTGATTGTGCCTCCCTTTGCTTGTGTTCTTGCTTTGGGTAGAGCTGGGAGACGAGTACGTGATTGAGGAGCCCGTTGAGTACGCTTACGAGGATCAAGCTAACGTCAACTCCGAGAACTTTGCAGGCAAGATGACCATACCCTCGAAATCACTTCTATCTTTGCTTGCTAGATGCTCGCTCTATTGCTATGCCTATGCTATGATACCTACCACTTGCTTATAATGCCTCCCATATTGCCATGTCAAACCTCTAACCCACCTTGTCCTAGCAAACTGTTGTTTGGCTATGTTACCGCTTTGCTCAGCCCCTCTTATAGCGTTGCTAGTTGCAGGTGAAGTTTGGAGTTTGTTCCTTGTTGGAATATGTTTATTGTTGGGATATCATTATTATATCTTGTTTATTTTAATGCACCTATATACTTGGTAAAGGGTGGAAGGCTCGGCCTTATGCCCGGTGTTTTGTTCCACTCTTGCCACCCTAGTTTCTGTCATATCGGTGTTATGTTACTTGATTTTGCGTTCCTTACACGGTTGGGTTATAATGGGAACCCCTTGACAGTTCTCCTTGAATAAAACTCCTCCAGCAAGGCCCAACCTTGGTTTTACCTTTCACCACCTAGCCTCTTCCCTTGGGTTTTGCTGGTTCAGTTTTACCATTGTCGAGATGTTTTGTAACCGGGATTCCGAGTCTGATCGGGTTGTCTTGGGAGAAGGAATATCCTTCGTTGACCGTGAGAGCTTGTGATGGGCTAAGTTGGGACACCCCTGCAGGGATTTGAACTTTCGAAAGTCGTGCCCGCGGTTATGGGTAGATGGGAATTTGTTAATGTCCGGTTGTAGAAAACCTGAAACTAAACTGAATTAAAATGAATCAACAGAGTGTGTGGCCGTGATGGTCTCTTTTCGTCGGAGTCCAGGAAGAGAACACGGTCTCGTGTTATGCTTGAACGTAGGTTGTTCTAGGATCACTTCTTGATCATAGTTTATCGACCGTGCCTTTGCCTTCTCTTCTCGCTCTCTTTTGCGTATGTTAGCCACCATATATGCTAGTGCTTGCTGCAGCCCCAACTCATACCTTTACCCTACCTATAAGCTTAAATAGTCTTAATCGCGAGGGTGTGAGATTGTTGAGTCCCCGTGACTCACAAATTACTTCAAAACCAGATGCAGGGACCAATGATACCGCTCCAGGAGATTCGACTGAGCTCAAGTGGGAGTTCGATGGGGACTCAGAATGATACTACATTTCCTTTCCAGACGATTAGTAGTGGAGCCCAGTTGGGACGATCGGGGACATTATGCATTTGGGGCTATCTTTATTTTGGTTCCGTAGTCGGACCTTGATTGTATCTGGATGAATGTAATGATATTTATGCTATTGTGTGACGTGGCAAGTGTAAGCCAACTATGTACCTCTTTTCCTTATTCATTACATGGGTTGGGTGAAGATTACCCCACTTGCGACATTGCTTACAATGTGGTTATGCGTCTAAGTCGTGCTTCGACACGTGGGAGATATAGCCGCATCGTGGGCGTTACAAGTTGGTAATCAGAGCCTTCCCCGACTTAGGAGCCCCCTGCTTGATCGAATCGCTGGCGTTGTTGAGTCTAGAAAAAATGTTTTGAGTCATTTAAGATTATATATATCGGAGAGTAGGATTCTTTTTACTCCTCAGTCCCTTCGTCGCTCTGGTGAGGCATTCTAACGTAGAGTTTTGACTCTTCTCTTCTCAAATTTCACTAAAAAAATTAGGATCACGCGGGATCTTGGAATCATTCCGATGGTTTTGTGACGAGAACATTGTTCTTGGTGCCTCCTGACATTTAGGGGTTGTGGCAGTGTCCCGGGAAGTTGAGCTCCGACGTGTTGTCGTCACAATTTTATCGTTGCAGTTCGGGAATACCTGAGTTTCGCCGACATCGAAAATCTCTTTTATGCAGTTGTTGCTGAGATAACCTCGATGCCACCCAGTACTGGGGCGGGAGTTGGGGAGTATTGCCATAACTCCTATAACAGATGCTTTTCGAAGGTTGAGGTAAATGATTTCCGAAGGTTTCTTGGTTATGTGTTGAAGGATGGATACAGCTGGATGTAGGATTTGCTAGCTTTGGGTGAGATATTATGCTTCCCCTGTATCCCCAACACCTGATTGCATAACCGAGAGAATTTTCAGAGTTTCATAGGTGGGAATTCATGTAGCTCTAGTATTTCTTCCGCGGATATTTGGTTTGTGATTGGGTAATCCTCACCAAGTATTTGTTCATGTCCATACCTTGTTGTTTTATTCTTCTACATCTATCTAAGTGGCTTCTCAATTTATGGAAGTGTGACCATTTCAATTGGAATTCATTCGTTCATTTTGTTCGGATGTTAAGGCTATATGTTGCAATTTCGATCCATTTGATTCAGCTTGAATATATGTCTGTCAAGATGCTAACGGATGTCACCCTCTTCAGGATGGCTCCTCCAACGCATCTGAATCCTGAACCGCCGCCACCACCTCCACCTCCGGAGGCATGGCAAGCTGTGATGGCCGCTACCAATGCCAACACGCAGATGCTTATGCAACTCTTGCAAGAGCGCAACCAAGGAAATCAAGGCCATGGCAACTTTTAGAATCAGTTTGCTACACTCAACCAGTTCCTCGCAAACCAGCCAAAGACCTTTAGTAACTGTGTCGAGGCAATAGAAGCTGATGATTGGCTCGTGGATATATGCAAGCATTTCAAGTGCAGCAACGTCAGGCCTGAGGACTTTGTCAAGTTTGCTTCGTTCCAACTCAAAGACCAAGCTGCAGAGTGGTGTCAGCAATACAAAGATTCCAGAGGAGGTCGTGTGATTACCTGGGATGAATTCTGTCAAGACTTCAAAGTTCACCACATCCCTCAGAGTGTTGTTGAGAGCAAGCGTGAGGAGTTCCGCAATTTGAAGCAAGGCAGCTTGTCTGTTTACCAGTATAACATCATGTTCCATAAGCTCGCTCGTTTCGCTAAGCAAGACGTCCCTGACGAGAAGAGCATGATTTATTAGTTCAGAGGTGGCCTCATAGAAGATCTGCAACTAGCTCTCATACTTTTTGAGCCGAAGAAGTACGATGAGTTCTACAACATGGCACTGAAGCAAGAGACTGCTCAGCTCAAGTGCGATGCTTCCAAGAAGCGAGTCAGGCATGCAACTCCTTCTTCCTCAACTCAAGTGGCAACTAAGCAGCAAAAGTATTGGTTGCCTTCTCCTCCTCTGTTCTGTCAGCCTTATCAGCAGAAGTGCAAAGGTGGCAATGGATCTTCCCACCCACCCAACCCAGGATTTCAGAACAAGACTTCGTCTCATGCTCCAAGGTCAAGTGCTCTGTGTCACCGTCCGCTCTCAGAGGTCACGTGCAACAAGTGTCAGCAGAAGGGTCACTATGCCAACAAATGCTTCAATCGGAGGCGTCTTCCTCCTCCTGTGAGATCAGCTTGCACCGCAGTGGTCAAGCATAATCTCAAGTTTGCAAAGGTCAACATGATGAACGCAGCTCAGGCAGAGGACTCGTCAGAAGTTACCATGGGTAACCTTCCTGTTAACGATATTCCTGCAAAAGTTCTTTTTGACACTGGTGCATTGCATTGTTTCATCTCGAGACCATTTTCATCAAAGCATGAGTTGGCTTTCCAAGATTTGCATAGACCATTAGCAGTTGTCTCACCGGGTAAATGCTTGCACGCAAGCTACGTGGTTCCGGATGTTTCTATCACGTTGGGCGACTATAAGTTTCTGTCTTCTCCAATGGTCCTTGGTAACTCGGATATTGATCTTATTCTCGGAATGGACTGGCTTTCTAAGCACATGGCTCAGCTTGATTGCGCTGCCAGGCAGATTCAATTGACACATTCGTCTGAGGATGTAATCGTGTTTGCCGCTCATGATGATACCATTTGACTGTTTTCTCTCAACGAGAAGGGCGAGTTGGATGCCATATCTCAGATTCCAGTCGTTTGTGAGTATCAAGATATCTTTCCAGAAGAGCTTCCAGGAATGCCTCCGCATCGGCCGGTTGAATTCGTCATCGATCTTGAGCCTGGCACGGAACCTGTTTGCAAATGTCCTTACAAGCTTGGACCTGAAGAGTTGAAAGAGTTGAAGAAACAACTCGATATTCAAGAGTGTATGGGTCTCATTCAACCTAGTTCTTCTCCATGGGGTTGTGGTGTTCTTTTTGTCAAGAAGAAGGATGGAACGGACCGACTTTGTGTCGACTACCGTCCATTGAACAAGAAAACCATAAAGAACAAGTACCCACTTCGCAACATCAATGAGCTTTTCGAACAACTCAAAGGTGCTCAAGTATTCTCCAAGCTTGACCTCCGTATGGGCTATCATCAGATTCGCATTCGTGAAGAAGATATCCCCAAGACAGCATTCAGAACAAGCTATGGTTCATATGAATACATTGTCATGTCTTTCGGCCTTGTCAATGCACCTCCAACATTCTCTCGCATCATGAACTTCATCTTCAACGCCTACACAAATGACTTCGTCTTGGTCTATCTCGATGACATTTTGGTATTTTTCCAAGAACATGGAGGATCATGCCAAGCATTTGAGAATTGTGCTGGATAAACTCAGAGAACATCAGTTCTATGCGAAGTTTTCAAAGTGCGAGTTTTGGCTCGATGAGGTTCTCTACCTTGGACATATCATCTCCGCCAAGGGCATAACTGTTAATCCTGAGAAGGTGTCTGCAATTGTGAATTGGGAACCAATCAGAATGTGAAGCAACTCCGTAGCTTCCTTGGGCTCGCAAGCTATTGTCGAAGGTTCGTTGAGAACTTCTCTAAGATCACGAAGCCTCTTTCCAACCTCCTCCAGAAGCATGTGAAGTATGTCTGGTCGCCTGAATGTGACATCGCTTTCAACACCCTGAAAGAGAAGTTAGTCACTGCTCCAGTTCTGACTCCTCCACATGAATCCAAACCATTCGAGGTTTTCTGTGATGCTTCCCTTCAAGGTCTCGGTGCAGTGTTGATGCAAGAGAAGAAAGTTGTGGCCTATACCTCTCTCCAGTTGAAGCCCAACGAAAAGAACTACCCCACTCATGACCTCGAGTTGGCGGCAGTTGTCCATGCTCTTTTAACATGGAGACATCTATTATTGGGAAGAAAAGTGGACATCTTCACTAATCATAAGAGTCTCGAGTACATCTTCACTCAGCCAAACCTCAACCTCAGGAAGACTCGTTGGGTCGAAATGATTCAAGAGTATAATCCGAGTATTGAATATACTCCAAGCAAGGCAAATGTAATTGCTGACGCATTGAGCAGGAAGGCTTACTGCAACAGTTTGATTCTCAAGCCCTACCAACCAGAGCTTTGTGAAGCTTTCCGCAAACTTAATCTCCAAGTTGTTCCTCAAGGATTCCTTCCCAACCTCCATGTCTCTCCTACTTTGGAAGATCAAATTCGTGAGGCTCAACTTCTTGATGCTATGGTGAAGAAGGTGAAGATTGGGATTGCCAAGAGTCAACCCAAGTACAAGTGCTATCGCCTTGATGACAAGGATACTCTATTCTTCGAGGATCGCATTGTTGTTCCTAAGAGTGACCTTCATAAAGTCATTATGAACAAGGCTCACAATTCACTCCTCTCTATTCACCCTGGAAGTACAAAGATGTACCATGACCTCAAGCAGTCATATTGGTGGACTCGAATGAAGCGCGAGATTGCTCAGTTCGTAAATGAATGTGATGTCTGCAGAAGAGTGAAAGCAGAACACCAACGACCAGCTGGTCTCCTCCAACCTCTTGCCATTCCAGAATGGAAGTTTGATCATATTGAGATGGACTTCGTGACTGGATTTCCAAAGTCCAAGCATGGAAATGATGCTATCTTCGTTGTCATCGACAAGCTCACTAAAGTGGCTCATTTTCTTCCTATCAAAGAATCTATCACAGCAGCTCAGTTGGCAGAGCTATATACCTCCAGGATTGTCTCTCTACACGGCATTCCGCAGTTGATATCTTCAGATCGTGGTAGCATCTTCACCTCTAAGTTTTGGGATTCTTTTCAGAAGGCCATGGGCACCAACATTCGCTTCACCATAGCTTTTCATCCTCAAACTAGTGGCCAAGTCGAGCGAGTCAATCAAATTCTTGAAGATATGCTCAGGGCTTGTGTCATTTCTTTCGGTATGAAGTGGGAAGATTGTCTTCCATATGCCGAGTTCTCCTACAACAACAGCTTCCAAGCGAGTTCGGGCAAAGCCCCATTTGAGATACTATATGGAAGGAAATGACATACTCCTCTTAACTGGTCAGAGACTGGTGAACGCCAACTTCTTGGCAATGACTTGATCACAGAGGCTGAAGAAATGTGCAAAGTCATTCGTGAAAATCTCAAAGCCGCGCAATCGCGCCAGAAGAGTTACTATGATAGCAAGCATCGTGACTTGGCTTTCGAGATCGGAGACCATGTCTACCTCCGCGTCTGTCCAATGAAAGGTAGTCGCCGCTTCGGTATCGAAGGGAAGCTTTCCCCTAGATACGTGGGTCCTTTCAGGATCATTGACAAAAGAGGCGATATCGCCTATCAACTTGAGCTTCCATCCAACTTTGCAAACGTGCACGACGTTTTTCATGTATCTCAAATCCACAAGTGTTTCAAGACTCCTGACCGCACCATCAACTTCGAAGAGATTGATCTCCAAGAAGACAGGTCTTATCGTGAGCACCCCATTGTTATTCTTGAAGAAACTGAGCGCAAGACTCGCAACAAGTCTATCAAATTCCTGAAAGTCAAGTGGTCACATCATTCCGACCGAAGCCACCTGGGAACGCGAGGACCACCTCCATTCTGAATACCCGGAGTTTTTCCAGTCCTAGATGTCGGGACGAGAACCTTTTGTAGTGGTGGAGTGTTGTAACACCCCATAGGTAACTTGCCATATTTTTATTCCAACTCTTGCCATTTTCGGCACTAAGTTATGATATTTCCTCGTTGTCGGGTTTTTGTCTTCGTGTTGTTTTGTCTTTTCCATGCATCTGATATCATGTCATCATGTGCATCGCATTTGCATATATGTTTGTCTCATGCATCCAAGCTTTTTCCCCGTTGTCCGTTTTGCATTCCGGCGCTCCTATGTCCTCCGGTGTCCCCTTTTACCTCTTTTCATGTGCGGGTGTTAAACGTTCCTGGATTGGACTGAGACTTGCCAAGCGGCCTTGGTTTACTACCGGTAGACCGCCTGTCAAGTTTTGTGCCATTTGGACTTTGTTTGATACTCCAACGGTTAACCAAGGGACCGTAAAGGCCTCGTGTGTGTTGCAGCCCAACACCTCTCCAAAGTGGCCCAAAACCCACATAAACCCCCTCCATCATCTCGGTCGTTCGATCACGATCGCGTGGCCGCAAACCGTGCTCAATTTGGAGCCTCCTAGCTCCCTCTACCTATAAAAAGGCATCTCCCCCGAAATTTCGGATCAAACCCTTGATCCCTCTCCCCTCCACGCGGCCGGACGTGTCCGCCAGCCGCCGGACGAAATCGCCGCCGTGCCCAGACCAATCCCGAGCCGCCACGTGTCCCGCCGCCGCCCTCTCCGCCACCGGCCCGGGAAGCCCGAATCGGGCCCCCGAGGACCATCCGCCGCCCGCGCCGCCAGGTCCCCTCCCTGCCGCCCGTTCGACGCGCGCCGCCTTGCCGCCGGCAACGCTCCGCCGCGCCGCCGTTTCCTCCTCCTCGCCGCGCCGCCGTGCTCTGGCCTCCGCCTCACCGCACCGCCGAGCGCCGCCCGGAGCTCCCCTCGCCGCCCCGCGCCGCTCCAGCGCCTCCACCGCCGCCACCTCACCGCCTCCCGGCCGGATCCGGCGAGATCCGGCCCGGCCACCACCAAGTCCGGCCACCAGCTAGCTCGATGACCTCTACTCCGGCGAGCTCGAGATCCGACCTCGGTTCGCGTGCCCCGGACGAACCCTAGATCTCGAAGGTCGTTTTTCTTCCAAGTCATTTGCAAACCGTGCATCCGATTCCGGTGATCTTTATATGGATTTCGACCGAAATCAACTCGTCTTTCCAGTGGCACTCTTGGTTTTCCAAGTTGAGACCAGGTTCAATATTTCCTTTTCGAAACATGCATATGCATTGCATATCATGTCCCGCATGTCATGCCATGTTTTGCATCTTGTTGCTTGTGCATTGCACGTGGTTGATTGTGTCTCCCTTTGCTTGTGTTCCTGCTTTGGGTAGGGCTGGGAGACGAGTACGTGATCGAGGAGCCCGTTGAGTACGCTTACGAGGATCAAGCTAACGTCAACTCGGAGAACTTTGCAGGCAAGATGACCATACCCTCGAAATCACTTCTATCTTTGGTTGCTAGATGCTCGCTCTATTGCTATGCCTATGCTACGATACCTACCACTTGCTTATCATGCCTCCCATATTGCCATGTCAAACCTCTAACCCACCTTGTCCTAGCAAACCGTTGTTTGGCTATGTTACCGCTTTGCTCAGCCCCTCTTATAGCGTTGCTAGTTGTAGGTGAAGTTTGGAGTTTGTTCCTTGTTGGAATATGTTTATTGTTGGGATATCATTATTATATCTTGTTTATTTTAATGCACCTATATACTTGGTAAAGGGTGGAAGGCTCGGCCTTATGCCTGGTATTTTGTTCCACTCTAGCCGCCCTAGTTTCCGTCATACCAGTGTTATGTTCCTTGATTTTGCATTCCTTACACGGTTGGGTTATAATGGGAACCCCTTGACAGTTCTCCTTGAATAAAACTCCTCCAGCAAGGCCCAACCTTGGTTTTACCATTCGCCACCTAGCCTTTTCCCTTGGGTTTCGCGGACTCAAGGGTCATCTTTATTTTAAACCCCCGGGCCAGTGCTCCTCTGTGTGTTGGTCCAACCTGTCAGCCACCGGTGGCCACCAGGGGCAACTCTGGGCTGGCCTACCGGAAGTTTGGACAAATCAGTGTGCCCCGAGAACGAGATATGTGCAGCTCCTATCGGGATTTGTCGGCACATTCGGGTGGTTTTGCTGGTTTAGTTTTACCATTGTCGAGATGTCTTATAACCGGGATTCCGAGTCTGATCGGGTTGTCTTGGGAGAAGGAATGTCCTTCGTTGACCGTGAGAGCTTGTGATGGGCTAAGTTGGGACACCCCTGTAGGGATTTGAACTTTCGAAAGCCATGCCCGCGGTTATGGGCAGATGGGAATTTGTTAATGTCCGGTTGTAAAAAACCTGACACTGAACTTAATTAAAATGAATCAACAGAGTGTGTGGCCGTGATGGTCTCTTTTCGGTGGAGTCCAGGAAGAGAACACGGTCTCGTGTTATGCTTGAACGTAGGTTGTTCTAGGATCACTTTTTGATCATAGTTTATTGACCGTGCCTTTGCCTTCTCTTCTCGCTCTCTTTTGCGTATGTTAGCCACCATATATGCTAGTGCTTGCTGCAGCTCCACCTCATACCTTTACCCTACCTATAAGCTTAAATAGTCTTGATCGCGAGGCTGTGAGATTGCTGAGTCCCCATGACTCATAGATTACTTCAAAACCAGATGCAGGGACCGATGATACCGCTCCAGGAGATTCGACTGAGCTCAAGTGGGAGTTTGATGAGGACTCAGGACGATACTATGTTTCCTTTCCAGACAATCAGTAGTGGAGCCCAGTTGGGACGATCGGGGACATTATGCATTTGGGGTTATCTTTATTTTGGTTCCGTAGTCGGACCTTGATTGTATCTGGATGAATGTAATGATATTTATGCTATTGTGTGATGTGGCGAGTGTAAGCCAACTATGTACCTCTTTTCCTTATTCATTACATGGGTTGTGTGAAGATTACCCCACTTGCGACATTGCTTACAATGCGGTTATGCCTCTAAGTCGTGCTTCGACATGTGGGAGATATAGCCGCATCGTGGGCGTTACACGACCAATGGGGATTTTCCACGTGTAAAATCATCATTGGCTGGAGGAAACACGTGTCAGCTCACCGTTGGGACAGATGTCATCCACTCATTGGACAAAAGGCGCCTATGATACGTCGACATGTGACACGGCCCAACAGAGGCCCATTCCTATGAAAAGGCCGGCCCATTTGACTTGGTCAAAAGGTGGCAGGCCAGCCCATGGAAAGCCTGTTAACGGCCTGTTCGCATATAGCCCATTTACAGCCCGCTAACCCAAGGCCCGTTACGACCTATCCGAATTAGGCCCAGTAGCATCATCTGGGCCGTCCAATATGATTCCAGCCCATTTTAAGTTCCGGCCCATGTATGGCCCATGACGTCTTTCGGCCCAGATGAGGCCCTTTGTAACTCTTGGCCCATTAATGGCCCGTGGTGAAACTGGCCCGTAATGAACAGTGTATCACTTTATACCCATTAACGGCCCATTAATCCATTGGGCCGTTTGCAGCCCATGTTATCTTCTGGCCTTCTTAGGGCCCATTTATTATTGGGCTCATTTCCAGCATTCGATTACTTACGACCCGTTACTGCCATTTTCTGCTTGTGGGCCAAATTTAGCCCGTGGTTACAGTTGGCCTGTTTGTGGCCTGTTAATACGTTGGGCCGTTTTCATAGCGTCATCAAATACGGCCTATTAACGACGGCACGTTATGGTCGGCCCATGAACGGACGACTCCAACTCTAGCCCGTTTACGGCCATAATATGGTCTGTTTTTGGCCCATGTTTGGCCAATCGATCATACGACCCGTCTAAGGCCCATTGATGATACGACCCATGGAAGGCCCATTGTTTCTACGGCCCATAGAAGGCCCATTGTTTCTACGGACCATAGAAGGCCCATTGTTTCTACGTCCCATAGGAAGCCCGGTGTCACTATAGTAAATATGTAGCCCATGGCATGTTAAAGGCAGGAAACTACTATAGGTTTAGACCTACTAATGGCCCAAGATGATTATAGGCCCACGTTTTGGCCCATATGAGTAACAAGCCGGCCTGAAGACCGACAACACTGAGATCCACTGAACCTTCCGGCCTAAATTATAGCATACCGACCAAAGAATAAACCTAGACTATAAAACAAAGAAATTACGGCATATTAGGAATTAAAGTTCGCTACCCGGTGATAATAAAGTGCAACATGACCGCGGATTACATACACTGGGCATCAAAGGTCGCCACCAGTGCATATAAACGCACGGACAAAAGAATATACAAAACTGAGAGCACTTCAGAAGGCACTAGACCTGGCAAGCTCGGGCCCCGCAAGCAGCCGAACAAGCTGATGAGACCTCAGTTGTGTCAACGATAGATGCTTCATCCCTAGCTGTATGGCACCATATTGTGCAAGGCAGTCCCCTGACATCTTCATTACATCTTTGACTTCAAGTCGGAGCTGAGCTGAAGCAAGCCTTTCCGCTTTAAGTTGAGACTGAAGAAGTCGAACTGATTGAGGCAGCGACTGCACAGAGGTTGTCTCACACCTGCTGGTGAGTAGCTTCAACTCACTGTCTTCATCAAGATAGGACCTTGGGGTCATCTCGCTGTCCTCATGATGGTTTGGCTCACTATCTTTCCTAAAGTTCTGCCTGGCATAAGAGGTACGACTCTAAAAGAGAAACAAGGAGACACGTAACAGGTTTCACAATTATATAAGCAAATAAATGGATCTGTTCTGCATAAGGAACGTGTTTTTACAACTACAATTCAAAACTGGTAGTTGTTGCAACCATCCAATCAAATGTAAACATCAGTGGAGGAAATGATGCCTGTCCAAATCTATACTAGAACGAAGTTTGAAGGCTTGAGAAGGATGAACTTACATTACATGTTAACACGGGCTGGACAAAGCCCTTCTCCATGTTGATGGAAAGATAATTCAATAAATTCCCCAAAAAAAATTCTTTATAACGTTGCCATTATTCTACATTTTGCAAAGAGTAAACATATATCAAATAATATTGGAAGAAATAGAGGATAATAAAGCTCAGGTGCAGACTGATGATACATAATCAAATAGCAACTAATTAAGTACAGCGTTACAAGGAAAAAGGTACTGACAAGAGGAATGTAGACATCAACGTGTGCGGTGGCATTGGCTTTATTCAACATTTTGGTAAGAGTAAATGTAGATATGATAATTTGGAGAAAGTGGAGGGCAGGGCAGATAAGATGTAGACTAATGCTAGACAATCAACTATCTTGCGATGCAGTACAGTAATACCAGCACCGTCCGTTATTAGTTGTCGCTCAAATGGATGTATCTAGCACTATTAAGTTCTAAATACATCCAATTGATCAACAATTAATTCGATACAGAGGGAGTACATGACAACAGGTACTTACATGAGCAATCCAAAACTTCATAACCATTGTGTTAATTATACATTTACCTAAGAGTAAATATATATCTTATAATTTCAAGCAAAGGAAGGATAAAGAAGCGAACATTTACAGTGATGCTACATAATCAAACAACAATTAGTGTAAGTATGCTGACAAAGGGCAAGAGGTACTGACAACAGCAATGCAGAGCCCAGTATTGTCGTGAGATCCTATGATCCTTTAAGCAAGGAGATTCATATGAAATTAGTTTTCATACAAGAGAGAAAGTAAGGCACATGCAGAAATTTAGGAGTTCAAATTTGGAATTGATATCATAGACAGTACCTGACGCTGGGCTGTCAGCAGTTCTAATAGGGGTTTGGCCACTGGAGTAGGGGTAAAGTCTGTTACAGTTTGGGCCTGTGTTTTCTGTGGTTGCTGATCTATTTGATTTAACATGTATCACTACCTTTTCCAAATACCTAGTTTGTACTCCTTGAGGATCTGCAATCACCCTCTTCCTTTTGGACATCTATTACGAAAGAACAACATTTGACTGGAAAAACATAGTATGACGACACATGGAATAGGTACAGAAAATGGATAGGTATGGCATATACTCATATATGATGCTTAAACTAAGAAGATGGTGTAACAAAGTAGAAGTAATGCAAGAGGTCAGATGCAAAATATGTGCAACCAATACAACCTTGCCAAGTTAGAGCATGCACCTTGATGGGTGAATAAGATAGGCCATCCTCCACCATGCCAAGTTTGTTAGCCAGTGGATTGTTCAGCAATATTCCTCTCGTGTGCCCATTCTCATATTCATTTTGATAATGTTCAATACCTGACATGCATGAAAACATAAAAACAAGTGAGATTATCTTTGTAATGCAGAAGTGATTCTAATCTAATACTTCCTCCCTGTAAACCCCTTTGTGCTATCTCTGCAATTATTCTAAGAGGTGCCATGCATGCTGTAATTTGGTGTGTGCATTAATATAATGTGGCCTACTACTCAAAATATGAGAGCACCAGAAGTGATGATACTTCACAGATGACAACTTCAACATATAGTAAAGAAGAACAAGTCGACCTGACCTGACCGATTCAAAATATACTAAGGGAGAATAACTCGACCTGATAAGTCGACCGCAAGAGAAGAGGATCATCTTAAAGAAGAGCAGAAGAGCAAGCAGATTGAAGATATTACATGTCTTTCTATACAATGTCGGTTGGCCACCCATGATGAACCAGAGCGCATAGAGAAATACTATTCCTTCCGGTCTCTCCATATGTGGCTCACATGCATTTCGAAACTAAAGTAGGAACATTTAGTTAACCAATTAAATATCTCTCAGTTTTACTAATATCTGCATAATATCATATTTGAATTTGTATAACTAAGCTTGTTTATCTCAATGGATGGAGCAGTGCTATCATGACACGAACCATGTAGGCTGATCGTGGTCATCATAAAATCGGGAAACCGTAAGCATGATGAGTATAGTATTGACTGTGGCAGTGGGATGGCAGATATGAAGCTGAAAACGGCGTGGGTAGTTAGCAACCAATATTTTCTTTGAAATAACAACTAAGATTTAGTATGAACAAGAAAGTATAGTCAACAAGTGACAAATAAATGCAATTCTGTTGTCTCTCTATATGCCGCGACATGCATTTGGAAACTCAAGTGGGACCTTTAGCTAACCAATTAAATGTGTCTGTTAACTAATATCAGTATCATATCACAATCATATTTGAACAACTAAGCTTTGGAATTTTGAGTGTTGTGTTTTTTAGCTTGAAGGGTGGAGTAATGCTAGTATGACAGAAAGCACCTATGCAGATCATAGTAGAGTAGATAAAAGGGGAAAACCCTAAGCATCAAGAGTAAAATTAGGAAAGTGGAACTAGCTGGACCAGTGGGTGGTGCACATGCTTTTCGAAACGAATATAGGAACATTAGGTGACCAACTAAACGTTCTCTGTTTTAGTAATATGAGCATCATATCAGATTCATATTTCAACACGTAAGCTTTGGAATTATGAGTGGCATGTTGTTTCGCTTGATGTGTTTAGGTCTTGAGGAGCAGTGCTAGCACAACACGAAGCTAACTTTGGCATATTGGGATCAATTATCTTAGCAGTCGTTACCCATGGTACCACTGATGTGCAACATGGTCACACAATCTACCACGATCGGACCGTCACCATCTACCCAGGTATTCCATTTTTAACCCTCTCGCCTTCTCTTTCATTGTTGTAATAGTACTCTACTTATGTACTAGTAGGAGTACTTTTTACCTTGGAGGATGCGTATAGCTAGCTAGGCCCTTGAAGACTTGAACCCACTAGCTACCACCATTTTTGTTTTTCCATGTCTTACTATCTCATCCATGTAGCCAACAGTGGCTATATATAATAAGCCGGTTATTTTACTTCCTCTATACCGGAGTAGTACTATTTGCTGCACAGTATTACTGACCGCCATATTTGAGCACAACATTATTATGCATGGACCTTGACTATGTACGTCACCATGTGTCCAGATCTGAGATGCCGCATGTACCAGATGAACGGCGCCGAGTTCGACCCCCGTGATGCTATGTGGGTGCCGAGGAACACTCTTGGAGAGTACTCGCTTTTCATTGGGGACAGCTACCCCATTGTGAAGCGGATGCCACCTTCCGTGCACGACACGGAAGGCTTGCCATTCATGAAGCATGGTTGTGTCTTCAGTGCGCACCGCCGGATGAACGGCATGCTGGGACACGCTATCCCTGATTTATGCCGCTTCATCTTGGATGAGTCTCCATCGTGTGGAACCGGACTAGAAAGCTGCGACAATGATTCCCGTTGCCCACCGCTATGGATCGTGCCATCCATGAAGAACACCTGGGACTGGAACCTGGAGGAGGACATGTAGCCCATCTATAACGTCTAAGTGGAGTACGGTAAATTGTGAACGGTAGCGCTGTGAATATATGTAGACTAGTCGTGCACAAATTTATCACATGAATTGGAGATGAACTTGTGTGGCATACTGGCATTTTTCCTTTAGAATTTATTACTAGTAAATGTGTTATGTGTACGTGCAACTTGTGTGGTTGTTGCACGGGCTCCAACATGCTCTTTGAGAAAAAAGGTGGCACAGCTTTGGATATACATGACATGGCGGCATCATACAGTAGCATCGTTCACTATAGTTGTAGTACACTCCTACTAGGACGACAACTCCTATAAAACCTTGCACTTGGCTCTTTGCCTCTTCGGGAGGTTCAACAGTTTGTGCTCGTGTGAACCTTGCACTTGGCTCTTTGCCTCTTCGGAAGTTCCAACAATGATGATACTACAGTACACATTATGCTTCTGGCAATCTGACACCGATTGAACTGCTGCACGTTCACCGCGAGGGCGAGGGCGAGGGAGAGGGAGAGGGCGCTATAGTCAAAACCCTCTCCTTGTCCTACGATCCACCGCACGCGTGGGCGAGGGAGAGGCGTAGTAAGCAAGCTTCTTCTCGTTCGGCGAGTTGACGGGACACATCAAAGCAGTACTAGTACTGGTCCATACTGGGTCGGTCATCGTAGAGCACCGTATTGCACCATACTGACTGGCCACATAGTCGACGTGGCACTTTGTTGACTGGTTAAATTGTCACCTGGTTTCTGGGTCCCACCTGTCAGTTGGCAGAGCAAAGAAATTAGCTAAAAACAAAGAGTGTAGTACATCTACACTTCCAATGCATTTAGCCTTTAATCTAAATCGATATTGATTGACTAATGGACCAAATTGTGCTCTAGGTATAGGCTACATGTCTATCCTTAATTACAGCATGCAACGACCTTCATTTAATCTTCTTCTCTCAATGGTCGCATGCACACATAAGTCTGCTACTTTTGGGCGTTAATTATGCCCTGGTCAATGTGTAAATCTCTAAATGTACAGTCTTTCATGGACGTAGGGAGTAGGTTGAGCACTTGAGCGTGAGCGTGTGTGTTGCGTCGTGTGCTGTGTGCCGCATGGGTGCGTCAGTGTTGCGTATGTCCATGTGTACGTGTGAGTGTTGCATGTTGCATGCATGCATGCATGGGGCTTACTCCCTCCCATTGACATGTTCATATTTCAAGCTTCCTCTGTTCCCTCCATATGGTGATACTCCCTTTGTTCCCAAATACGGAGTAAAATCCTCCCTATGTTCCCAAATACGGAGTATTTGTCTTTCTAGAGATTTCAACAAGTGACTACGTACGGAGCAAAATGAGTGAAGTGAGCATAGAGGCATAGGGATAATGTAGAAAGGAAGTCTTTGCGATCCATTATTCCCCATCTCGGTCAGAGAGAACTATTCAACTAGTCTTCGCAGTGAAGTGACAATACACGCTGCAGCAGATGGGGCACTTAATTAATAAGCTGAACCAGCGTGTTGGTGTTACTAAATCAGCCTTACCCAGTACTGCCATCATGTTTGCCAGTAGAGCACGCTTCTGTCCTCCATTAACTGACATATGGGCCCTCTTGTGGTAGACCCACATGTCATCGGTGTAACTATTTACACTCCGAAGGACGGTATATCCTGGTAGTAGTAGTAGAATTGAGATTTATTAATGCACTTTCTTCCCCGTCTTCCACTCTTCTTCCTCCTCTCTTCTTCTTCCTCCCCTCTTCCCCATCGTCGGCTGCACACCATTTCCTCCCGCTGTCGGTGTCAAAACCGGCGGATCTTGGGTAGGGGGTCCCGAACTATGCGTCTAAGGCGGATGGTAACAGGAGGCGGGGAACATAATGTTTACCCAGGTTCGGGCCCTCTCGATGGAGGTAATACCCTACTTCCTGCTTGATTGATCTTGATGATATGAGTATTACAAGAGTTGATCTACCACGAGATCATAGAGGCTAAACCCTAGAAGCTAGCCTATGATTCTGATTGTTGTTGTCCTATGGACTAAACCCTCCGGTTTATATAGACACCAGAGGGGGCTAGGATTACACAGAGTCGGTTACAAGGGAGGAGATCTACATATCCGAATTGCCAAGCTTGCCTTCCACGCAAAGGAGAGTCCTACCCGGACACGGGACGAAGTCTTCAATCTTGTATCTTCATAGTCCAACAGTCCGACCAAAGTATATAGTCTGGCTGTCCGAGGACCCCCTAATCTAGGACTCCCTCAGTAGCCCCTGAACCAGGCTTCAATGACGATGAGTCCGGCGCGCAGATTGTCTTCGGCATTGCAAGGCGGGTTCCTCCACCGAATACTCCATAGAAGATTTCGAACACCAGGATAGTGTCCGGCCCTGCAAAACAAATTCCACATACCACCGTAGAGAGTATAATATTTCCACAAATCTAATCTGCTGACAACCTTTCATAACGTGACATCACGCCATGGTCCGGTCATTATTCGAACCGTTTTTCTCAACCAGCCACTACACATATTGCGAGGCGGTTTTCTTGGCACGTCCTGTCAAAGCAGAGATCATGTCCCCTTATCACGGGATTCTCATCAATACGGGCGTGGGTAACCCAACCGCGCCATCAATCATGGCGCTTGGGGAACAAGCGAGTTTACCAGGCAGGTGGGGAGGCGCATAGCTTCTTCCGCCCTTATAAAAGGATAAGGACTCCTCCTTTTCACCTGCGCCTTCTTCTTCCCTCCCATCCATTCTTGCGCACTCGAGCTCCAGCGCCCAAGTTCGCATTTTCTCTGCAAAACCACTCCAAACATGTCCGGAGCGGCAGGCAAGTGGATGGTCTCCTCTGTAACGGAGGATAACATTACGAAGCTCCGGGAAGCCAGATACCTGACCGCAGATATCGCGCACCAGCTCCCAGACGCGGGGCAGATCGTCCCTACTCCAGAACCCCATGAGAGGGTTGTATTCCTCCCCCACTTCATCCGCGGGCTGGGATTTCCCCTCCACCCATTCGTCCGCGGGCTCATGTTCTACTATGGGCTGGACTTCCATGATCTGGCCCCCAATTTCATCCTCAACATCTCAGCGTTTATCTTCGTGTGCGAGGCCTTCCTCTGCATCAAGCCCCACTTCGGCCTGTGGCTGAAGACCTTCAACATGAAACCGAAGGTGGTTGTCGGCCGGCAAGCGGAGTGCGGAGGCGCCATGGTGGGCAAAATGCCCAACGTCACCTGGCTCGAAGGTTCCTATGTGGAGACCGTGAAGGGGTGGCAATCGGGGTGGTTCTACATCACCGAGCCGCGCGACACCAACTGGGCGGTGGCCCCCGAATTTCGATCCGGCATCCCCACGCGGCTCACCTCTTGGAAAGAGAAGGGCCTATCCTGGGGTTCATCGGTAGAGCTGACCATACTCCAGAACCATGTAAAAAATATGATAAGCAAGAAAATCAAGCTCGTCAATGTGGTCCAGGTCATGCTCTTCCGCCGGATCCTCCCGTGTCAAAGACGGACATTCAATATGTGGGAGTTCGACCCGGCCAAGCCCCAGACGCTGCGAGAGCTTTTCGACATGACGCACCAAGACGTCTGGAGGGTGCTGTTCAAGGACGCCGAGGTACCTCCTCCCCTTACCGAGGATCGCGGACTCAGCGCAAAGCGCCCTGCCAATCCGGTAAGCGCTTTATATCTCATAAGAGGTTCCTTTCCCTAGTATAATCATGTGAGGGATCTGAGCCTCCACGCCATTTAATAGGAATGGGTCACGACAGCGGAGCGGATCGATTGTCCGGCCCCACTACCCGAAGATCCAGCAAGGGCTCTCTTAACGGAGATGTTGGTTCCGTTGCCCTATGAGGCGCTGGAGAAGAAGGCTAATAAGAAGGACACGGGGACCATGAAAGGTCTCCAGCACAAGGTCGTATCGGAATCATTGTCCGATAAAACCGAGGCACCCTCCTCCCACGAAAACAAGGAGAAGGAAGAGGAAAGTTCTTCCCCCCAGCCGGGGGAGACAAGAAAAGGAAGGCCGCCCCATCGGGGGAGGCCGAAGGGTCCAAGAAGGGAAGGACTCTCCTTCCGGACTGCTCCACGGCGGCCGCTTTTAGCGTCAAGGAGTGGTTACCCAGGGACAAGCCCCTGGCGAAGTCATAAGTATCCGGATACCATAATAGTTCTTGGTATGTTTTATGTTATTGCTTCTTATCATGCCGAACATGATCATGCAGCCCATCCAAAGCCCATATCGATGTATCCTCTTCGGATGAGTCTTTGGGCCTGTCGGAGATGAATAGCGATTCACTCCCGACAGCCTCCTCCCTCCGCCCTACGGACGACGTCGAGGTGTTGTCTCAAAGGGTACTGAACCAAGGGGAGACAATTCCGGAGGCGCCCCAAGGCGACGTTCCGGACGTTGGGCGCACGCGGGGCAAGACTCCCATGGGCTCTAAT
This sequence comes from Triticum monococcum, assembly GCA_034509565.1. NCBI lineage: Eukaryota > Viridiplantae > Streptophyta > Magnoliopsida > Poales > Poaceae > Triticum > Triticum monococcum. Next base: position 350,008,874 of record CM067845.1, read on the forward strand.
GCCGGAGGTAGCAAGTCTAGCCCCCAGCCGAATACTACGCCGGAACCTCGAGTGGTTCCGGATTCTGTCAGGCGACCCCTCGCCAAGGGGGGCAAGCCGTCTGTGTCGATGGCCTCACTGCTCGCCCGCCCGCGCTATCTTCCTTGGTAGCTCGCGCGTACCATATCCCCCCGCTCATTGCTCGGCCACGCGAGGAGAAACTTCTTCGCTCGCCCGCCCGAATCCACTTCCCTGCTTGCTCACAGGCACCGAAAACCCCAATGGCAGAACCGACTAACAGGCAGAGCCGCGATTGGAATTCCCTCCCTGATGTTCTCTTGGAGCAGATCTGTAATCGTATGGACCTACTTAGCACCGTCCGTCTGACCGCATGCTCGGTGTCTTTGTACCGTCTACTCGTCTGCAACCGGCCGGCTCTTTTCAAGACACCCTGCTTGCTGATGCCCGATCCTCTCAGGTGGCCCAGACACCGACTTGACGATCCTACGGAGGTTGCCGTGGTGCCCCTCAACATGCTACCACTACCCATCCACCTATCCTTCATGCGGGGCCACTACTGGGCGGGCATGAAGGCCAACTGGATCATCCTCATCCACCAATCCGGTAGTCCATGGCGTCTCGTGGATATCTACACTCAGCGAGAGATCACCGATCCATCCTTGGATACCGCCGCCATCGAGCCTCGTGGCCCGCCGGACACTCCTGCCTACTACACACGAGACGCGTCGAGCTTTTGGCTCGACCTCTGTTTGCTGAAGGTTGTAATCTGCGATGTGTCCACACCATCAAAAGACTACATGGATTACAAGCTCATTGCCGTGTTCAACATGGGATTAGTTTATCTGGAATCCAGTCGCAATACATGGTTATGGCTCATCGTCGATCCTCTTTACCCAACACTTCTGTCTGATGCTATAGTGCATGATGGCATCGTTTATGCGGTCGACGCACAGATTGGCTGCCTATACTGATGGAATCTATCGTCGTGTAATTGTTCTATCTCATCTCATCTTTACCTTAAGAATACGACTGTCTGTTCATTGTTACAAATTTAGAATATATAGTATGTCTATAACCACATCATTTCTATATGCTCCTCTCATTTCCTAGATTTTTATGACCACACATGTTATTGTTAGAGTTGATATGAGAACAATTGGTATCTAATGATTGTTAGAATAGATATTATGAGTATAACCTCATAATTGCTATATGTTACTCTCATTTCCAGGATCTATCTATCTATTATATAATTAAAACAGAAGTAAAATAAGCCGCCTAGTTCATCCACATAAGTTGGAATTATCTAATCTGTTAGATTGTAATATTAACGGCCTTGATTTAACATAAACGCGTAAACAAAATAAGTTGTGTTGTCACGTGTACATGCATAGAACAGACCAACACATCCATGTTCCATCACGTGTAGTGCATAGCAGAGACCGACCCACACAAGAGTTATGTTGTAGTCAGGATAGGAAAATTTATCAAGACATATTACGTAAAAATATTCCCATGTACAAGTAGTACAACACGTCATGTACAAATATAGTGTGTCCATCGTGACATCAACTAGCCTGAATTGTCCTCATGTTAAGCCACAAAAACAATAACAGAATATTTCCATCAATGGGTCAAGGATAAGCAAAAATAGTAGTCAAACCTAATTAAATAAGAAACCTAAACAAATAAGGACACCCACCAGACCTCACGTGATAAAAGTTCCAAGATAGGAACGAATACGTACAAGATTTTCACACGGTCTCAGCCACGTCAACCCAGCCACCTCAACCCATATAAACAAGTGCAGCCGGCCACAGAAGCACACACCAAACAATTAGAAATCAAGCAGCCGGCCACATAAGCATGCAATAAACAATTAGAAATCGATGACCACCACGTCTTGAAACACACCAGACGGAACACATGCCTCGCCGTCCACACAGCTTGAAGTCGACATAGGTAGCACGACAAAAATCATCTCCAAACGCTTCACTTGACGTCCAGCGAAGTCAGGCCAAATCCCGCCGACATCCGACAAAGCCACGCCCAGCTGCTCCAATCGACGTCGGAAGAAGTGACAACAAAGCACTTCTGGGCTGAATCATCAGACTTGGTAATTGTTATTTAACAACCTTTTTTATTGATAGGATCTTCATAAATACTATATCCATTGACTAATTGCTTCCTATTAATTTTTGAAGACATAAAACTATGGCATACAAAAAGTTGAGTGACTTAACTACAGGGGACAGAACTGGAACATTCAAGTGAAAGTAATGAGGATTTGGGATTCAGTTAATCCTACTACCGATGAGCTTATTAGCCTAGATATGATACTCATGGATGAGCAGGTCTGTTTTTCAATATAGTTAATTGGATTTTCCAGATTAAGCAACAATTACTAACCATAATTGATTGTTTTTACAGGGTGAAACAATTCATGCTACTATCTGGAAGAATCTAATAGATACTTTTAGATCAAAGATCAATGAGAAGTCTATTTATGGATTCAACAATTTTAAGGTTGTGGAATCCACAAAATATAGGCCAGTGAGCAATGAAATTAAAATATTTTTTGCACACAATACAAAGGTAAAGGAGATAAAAGGATCTTCAGAAGTTTTTCCGGACTATTGCTTCGAGTTTGCTACCATGGAGACACTTGAAGAAAGGGCAGGAAAAGATACACGATGCTTAGGTATGTTTATAGTTAAAATTATGGCTTCCAAATAATTGATATTTCTAATTGTTATATTACTAATTTCCAGATATACAGATGTCATTGGACTTCTAACAAAAATGAAGCCCGTGGAGACAAGAATAACAAAAAAGAGCCCACAACCTTCATATATCCGTGAGATTGAAATACTAATGCCAGAGTAAGTGCATATGCATATGCATGTTTGAAATTTAACTACGCCTACCCCATGTGGTTAACACTAACTTCTCGAATTAAATTCTTTAGGGGTGATAAAATCAGAATCACGTTGTGGGGAAAGTTTGCTTATTTTTTGACCGAGGATGTAACTGGCAGCCAAACTGTCATTATTATTACATCAATGATGGTGCAGAGATTCAATGGTAAGTCCATAAATCTTAGATGCTACTCTTTATCATTTAAAAATTCTAATTGGTTAATTAAATAGGTTTGTGCCTAAATTCAACCAGCCACAAGAATATATATAGATCTGGATATGCCAGAAGCACAAGAACTTCTTGAAAGGTATGAAACACTACCAATTAAAAATTCCCACTCATGAATAGTGACTCATGTTGATTCAGGATTGTATATATTATTATTTGTTTTCTATATGTGCAGGGACTCAACACAAGTAACCTTACCAAAAATGATGAGTATAGATAGAAGTAATCGGGGAACACTAGAAGAACAAATGTTTTATAGGCAGAGAACATTGCAAGAACTTACTAAAATGAGGCACGAAAACCAGCAAGACCAGGTAATTCATCGGAATTTCAATAAATGGTATCATCAATTTTTGCGAGAACGAGTTAAGACCTGCATTGCCAATTCGTTCGATATTAGTAATAATGGAAGCATATTCAATTTATATATGTCACTTAATCCCCCACCCCTACCCCAATGCTAACGTTGATTGTTTTCAGGATTTTGTGTTCACGACAATAGCTACAGTAGATCGGTTGCAAGAAAATATTCAATGGCGGTACATGTCATGTGATAACTGTCCAAAAATGGTTATCAAGGAAACCGAGAAGTATTATTGCAAGAGTTGTCTTATATATCCAGAAAAGGTCACACCTCGGTAAGCATATTATATTGCTTAAATATAAATAGTAAGTGTTATATTATATTTACTCTCCACTAACATGAATGGTATGTTAGGTATCGTATTCGACTCCAAATTAGTGACCATACATCTACTACAAGTTGCACTTTATTTGACGAGGAGGCTGCAAGATTGCTTAATACATCTGCATCTGACTTGTTGGACTCACTAGATGGGAAAACGGAAGAAGCACCAAAGATTATTCAACAATTATGTGGACAAAAATTAATATTTCGATTCAAGCTCAATGATAGTAATCTCACATTTGGCACACAAAACTATGCAGTAAAGAGAACATTTGTGCCTGATGATAGGCTTGAGATGCTCTACTTGAACGATAAAGCCGAGGAGGTAAAAGTTTAATTAACTTTGTTTCAAACATAAAAGTACCATCTTTAGAATTCCTTAACCAATTCATATTACATTTGTTGCACAGGAATTGATGGATGATGATGTGGACACTATGTTAATGAAGAAGCGGAACATGCCAGATAAAAATGTGATGACTTTTTTATTATACACACTTCAAATTTTAGAGATGTGTCTTATTTTGAAAATGTATATGTATGCAGTCACAGAATAATAAAGTTACACCTTCCAGCAAACTGGTGCCTGTGAAAGAGGAGCCATATGACAGCAATGAATCCACATTAAACAAAGAAAAGCAGCAAGACAAAAGATCATCATCGTCATCACGTCAGCTCCGTAGTGGCAATAAAAGGAGACTGAGATCTGTTGTAATATCGTCGGATGACTCAGAGGATGAATGCACTGAGACGAATTTGCCAGAACAAAAGAAAAAAAGTGTCCGCGAGAACAAGAAACAAGTTAAAGGCAAAGCCAAAAATACAAGTGCCTGAAGATGAAGATGAAGTACGGAAAGCTAGGCCGAGAAGAACAAGGATGCTGTCTAGATAATATTTGTATTAGTAGCTTATGAAACAAATATTACGACAATCTATTTGTATTGACCAAGATAAGAAAGAGTACTCTGGATAGCAAGGATACTTATTAGATTAAGGGAGTGGATGTTAGCGATGTTCTTAGTCTAAAACAGATCGAAAACTGTCTTCATGTAGTTTCCTTTATATACATGCTATTGTATCCAAATCAGTACAAGGACAGCACAATAGATAGGAACATACTACAAGACCAGAGATTGACGCATAAGGATTCACTTCACAATTTGAAGAAACTATACTTTGGCAAATCAATATGGGGCCAGCACAATAGACTGGAATATACCTTGCTTCAGTAACTTCATAGCACAACCGGATATGTACATAACACTAGCTTTGCCCGGCAGCACAATTCTGACCAAAAACAAAGTTCCCACATTTAGACTTAGCAGCAAAGCAAATATAATATCAAATCACATTAATTGCTTAGGTCACTAAAAATTGTTGGCATCTGGAAGATTATTTCTCAGTTACTTGATAGGGTGACCAAAAGTTACTTGAGAAAATTCAATATGTAAGCTTCTGTTCAACAAACCTATACCCAGATTACTATCCAAGGTGACATATTAACACACAAAAAGCAATATAATTACCAATAGCAGAATAATCCATCAAACTAATTTTCGAAAAAGGTTTTTTAAAAACTAAAATATCACGAAAATACATGGATACAACACTATCAAAAGCAATTCATATTGTAAATTTTAGAAATACATTCAGACATGCACTTCTTTCAGTTAATTATTCTTGGTAACAAAGCATCTGTCTCATATGGCCAAATTATTGACACATAATAACCAACTTCCGGTTCATAAAGCCATTTTTAAAAGAAAAGGCATCATGAATAGATTATTTCTTGCTAAGAACAAATTAAAATACTATGTAATACAACATCAGCAAACCCAGACTCTGTCTCGTACTCCCTCCGTCCGGGAAAAGTTGTCCACGCCTAGTTCAATTTTTTTTACAAAAAAACCCCTTGGGCTTTTAAATCAGTTGCAAACGGATCCTTCTCCTTCCCCTCGACACGCCACCGTCAGACGCCGTCGCCCGCCGTCGCGAGGCATCAGCAGGTCCAGCGCCGCCCACCACGTGCGCCTCCCAACTACGCTGCCGCCGTCGCAGCCACCGCCCACAACCGCCCACGTGCGAAGGAGGCAACCACCGCCACCCACCTACGCAGCTCAACCACCGCCGCCCCACCGCCGCCGCCCACAGTTGGACCGCATCCTCCCCGAGAAGACTAGGAACTCCGCCTCACCGAGAGGTACTCCATCATCGAGCCAGGCTTGCTGGGAAGCCGTGGATCGACGGAATCTGCCCCGTCTCCTCCCACTCCGGCCGCCGCTTCCCCACACAAGGTCGACGCCGTCACGCCTTCCCTGGCTTCCCCGAGAGCCGTTTTAAGGAATCAGGGTCATCTTCCAGTCCTCCAGACCACTTTCCCCCTCTCGATCGCTTGGTATTTGGCCTGGTCGTCGTCGGCCGCCGCTCGCCGCCGCTGGAGCTCGTCACGTGGTTCCTCCGGTGAACAAAAACCAGCGGAGCCGGCACCCAAGTGTCGACCATGCTTGTGCGCGTGCACGCTCGCCCACGCTCCATGCTCTTCGGTGGAGCTCGTGTTGCTGCCTGATTCTCTCTGAAGAAGGTACTGTTGCTGCTGTTGAACTGCAATTTCAATTCAGTGACATTCAGTTTAATTCAGAGAAAGAAGTATGGGTTCATTCTCTTCTTGTGTATTGTTAATGTAGGGGAGCATGCAGGGGAGCTTGCAGGGGAGGTGAGGCGTACTGCGCCAGCCACGACGCCTCCGAGGTCAGGCTCTTCTTGGTCCCGTCGGTGGCCTCGTCCTTGTACGCGTAGGGCTCCTCCTGCGTCTCCTGGCTCTGCAGCGACCCTGGCGTCTTGCCTCGTCGGAGGAGAGGAGGATCGATGCTGCAGGAGGAACCGAGAGGGGAGCTGCCGGAATCGAGAGGACCCCTGCCGGAGAGGAGCCAGCGAGCGCATCTCCAATCGAGCAGGCGGCGCTTGCATTGCATGCGTGGAGGAGACCGTCAGAGGCCAGCGACACCGCCGTGTATCCGGAGGCACGGAGGGGGGCGTCGGAGGCCAGCGATCTGACGGCGGCCGCTAGCAGCAGCGCGCTCAGGTCCGCCCTGCCTCGGCGCACAGCATGTCGGAGCCGGCAAATCGAGAGCTTTGCAGAGAAGGAGATCCATTTCCTCTTGATCTCCCCTCCCCTCCCCCCTCGTCGGGATCAGGCAACGTGGACGAAGAAAGGCGGCGATATGAAGGGGAGAAGGCGGCCGGCGCATGGCGAGGCGACGGAGCAGGCGGCCGGGGGTGAGGATGTCGCCGTCGCCGTCGCAAGATTGAGGAGGGGAGGATGAGGGGACGCGGTGCGGGCTGTGTCGTTTGTCAGATTAATGCGAGGGGGTTTTTCACAAATTGTCATCGCGGACAACTTTTATCGGACGGAGGGAGTACCTCGGATGTCAAATCCAACAATTCATCATCAGTAGGCGACTTGGTGAGTTCCCACACAGCCTCCTCCATGAGGCCAAACTACCGCAAATCTGCCATGGCTTAGCCGCCGGCCATGAAGAGCTTGAGCAGTTCAGCCCCCGTGTTTTCCCTGCTACTCCCCATGGCCACTCTGCCGGACTCGACGAGGTCTTCAAGGATCCAACATCCTTGAGAACAAGACGAACGCGTCCGCGTACTCCGCGCAACCACCAACTACGCCAGTAACGGAAGAGATTCGACGAAATGAATGGAGAAGTGGAGATGGATTGGGAATTGGTTCTGTGGTGGCGAGCAACAAAATCTTCAACAGCCAGCTAATCGGAAGAGGTGGTGCATGCAGATGGATAAGGATGCTGGTGGGGATGGAATAAGCTGCGGGAGAAGAGTTTTTTTACCCAACGAGAAGATTTTACACGTAGATGTACGGGTTGTTTATACGGGTGGTCTAAATGGGCCTGCATCAAAACTGTTGGGCCTGAATAGGCTTCATACGTGGTGTATGTTGGCTTTGGAAATTTTCTCTGGGTTTGGAATTTTTCTCTCTATGCCGTAATTGTTACGACTCTATTCCTACTCCGTATCTGTTATGAACTCGATTCCTACTCCGTATCGAATAGGCTGATACCAGCACATTAGCGTATTGCTCTTAAATAGCAGGAACATACACTTCATCGATTAACCAAGGGATCGTATCATGTCGATTCATTGAATCGCTAGAAGAAGTTGCACACGAATCAGCCTTGCCACACTTCAGATTAGAAGGTAAATGCTTTCCGTGGAAAACTACTACTTACCACCTGTTCAAAGCAACCTCCTAATTTTTTTATTCATTATAGTTTTACATTTAGGCATATATTGCTGACTCAAATAAACTATTCTCACACGTCTTGCCTTGGCTTTTCGCATAAACTTTATTTTCTTTGAGAAAATAGTACCATCTTTTGTGATGAACTAAAAGTGACTCACGGACTGATAAAGTCATTGCAGCAATAAAAAGATATGCTCTAATAATTTGTACATGGTATAAAATATTTTCCAGGATCGCTACAGGATTTGCTTTGCAGCAAAGATACAATTACGACAATAATTAGCACATGCGTGTGAAGCTTTACAAAATTAGAAAAACAAAGACAAGAAAACATTATCAGGTATATCATTGAGATTTTACAATCTTCATGTAATGCACACTAATTTTTTTTGTACATTTCTAACATATACATTTCAAATAGAGTGAATTCCGGTTTTTACCCCCTAGTTTGACATTTTTGACACTAATTACCCTATTTAGCCAGATTTCATCTGTTTTACCCTATTTAGTAAAATTATTATCAGAATTTACCCTGTTTACAATTTTGTGAGTGTTCTGACCAATGAAAAAAATAGCGCGTTACAGCAAAATAGCGGCGACCTCAAAATGTGCTATTAGCTGCTATATCATGCTATAGCATGCTATTAGCGAGATGTTGTACACCGATATATTTAGCGAGACAATTCTCAATACGCTATAGCGCGCTATTTTTTTCAGTGGTTCTGACCGATGGGTGCCAATTGTAAGGTCCAGGGCATGCCACATAGGAAAAAAACCATCAGGAAAAAAAACCACCTACGGCATGTTCCTATTGAATAAATTAAAGAAGAAATTGTTACTGGTATAATCTGAAATTATGTAATCCCTTTGTTTCATAATTTAGTGCGTATAAATTTTTTAGTAAGTCAAATTTCGTCAACTTTAATCAAGTTTATAGAGAAAAAGTATCTATATTTATATTTTCAATTCATCTCACTACAGAAAACACAAGATCGACTTTCATATTATATTTATTTTGTATTTCTATTGTAGATATTTTTCTCAACGATGGTCAAACTTTGTGATCTTTGACTTTAAGAAAAAAACCATGTGCACTACATTGTGGAATGGAGGTAGTATGTTTTTCTTCAGTATTATCATATACAACCTTAAGTATGCATGATTCTGTGGATTAGATTAACAATGGTGTAAATATATTGCTTCACTAACTTTGATGCATGTACATATCTGAATACCTAGTCAAGAATGAACTATGTAAATGATGTTTTAGAACTTTGCTTTCCCATATTAGCAAATACTCCCTCCATCCGCGAATAAGTGTACATCTAGCTTTTGTTCTAAGTCAAAGTTTTAAAATTTTGACCAACTTTATAGAAAATAATAGTAACATATATGACATCAAATTGATAGATTATCAAAGTACATTTCAAAACGAATCTAGTGATACTAATTTGGTGTCATAAATGCTTTTACTTTTTCCTAGAAAGATGGTCAAAGTTTTAAAACTTTGACTTAAAACAAAAGCTAGATGTACACTTATTCATGGACGGAGGGAGTATGTTAACCGGTAGAGTGTTAGTATATGTTCCCTGAGCTGTTTGCGATCATATCGAGCCTGGCTGGTCGGTATAAGCTATGGCGATCCAAACCATAAGGAAAAACCCCATCGATTTGGCACTAGCTGGACCTTACAATTGGGACCCATAGGTCAGTAAACTCATAAAATTTTAAACGGGGTAAATGATGGCAACATTTTTACTAAATGAGGTAAAACGGATGAAATCCCGCTAAATGGAGTAATTAGTGTCATAATTGTCAAAAGAGGGGGTAAAAACCGGAATTCACTCTTTCAAATATTTACCTTTGTTAATATTGCAGAACCTAATAACTTTACATATATTGCTAACAATGATTTTAGAGAGTACTTTGCCTTAGTAATTCCCATGGAACAACTGTCGTCCGTTGAGAAACAAGCACACTGTCACTCCAATAATGCCATACACCGCAGCTCGAACCACAAAACACAGTAATCCTGAAAGCATGATCGATAAGTATTATAGGTTGTCTACATGCAGCCAACATCTCCTATTTATTGCATATATTGTTAGCCTCTTAACGACATTATGCATAAATTAGAATTCAACTATATTATACTATATTGCTAAAAGAATATCCAATGCAGAAATGCAGGGACAGTGCGCATCAAAATCAGCAGGCCAACTTACAAAAGAAGCTAGAGAAGCTATTATCAGGAGGAAACAACAACTCCAACAAAAAAGGAGTAAGAGATGCAGGAATACACAGGAAACAACCGATAAAACAGAAGAAGATGCTTCACGGAAGAGAAAGGAACAAATCAAAGAAAGAAAAGATGTAAAGCGTGCAAGAACAAATGCAAGCGACAATGAGCTTGAAAGCAACATCATAGAAAGAACCAGCAGCACTACGTCCGGAAGTTATTATAGCACGATATGGAACTTCGGAAAGCCAACATATAGATGCGAACATTGCAATGCAATACTATGGTGTGAAGAAAGATTAAATTCTCATAGAGGAACAAAAAAACCTTCTTTCGGAATTTGCTGCAAACAAGGTAAAATTGACCTACCAAAGATAGCATATCCTCCACCTTACCTTGTAGGGCTATTAACAGGTGAAGGAAGTGATGCAACAAACTTCAGAGAAAATATAAGGTCATACAACTCAATGTTCTCATTCACGTCAATGGGAGGAACTGTTGACAAAGAAATAAACAAAGGCAAAGGACCATATGTTTTTAGACTGCATGGCCAGAACTACCACCATATTGGAACTCTTCTACCCGAAGAAGGTAACAAACCTCGATTTGCCCAGCTATACATCTATCAGACAGAAAATGAGGTACAAAACAGGATAGATGCTTCAAGATGCAATGATAAAAAAACAATGGTGGACCCTGCCATTGTCAAGGAACTACAAGAAATGCTTGATGAGAACAACATCCTTGCAAAGTCATTCAGAATGGCAAGAGATAGATTCGAAGAAGAAGACTACCACGATTACACGCTTCGAGTACTTGGGAAAAGGAACAGAACACACAACCTTCCATCTGCATCAGAAGTTGCTGCATTAGTTGTAAGAGACCCTACTGGAGAGAGCGAAGGACGAGACATCGCTGTCGAGTACAAAAATATGGAACCTCACAGAATATCGGAAATCCATCCGAAATTAATGTCAATGCAATACCCGTTGTTGTTTCCATACGGAGAAGATGGATTCAAGCTTGAAATACCTTACAGGCCAACAAAAGAAGGTGACAAAAGCAGGAAATATGTAACTATGTTGGACTACTATGCATACTACCTACAGCAAAGACCCGACCAAGGAGTGTCGTTGCTAATGTCTAGACATCTATCGCTTCAATTTTGGGTGGATGTTTACACATGCATTGAGCAAAACAGACTAAACTGGATCAGGAATAATCAAGGGAAGCTACGAACTGAACTTTACAGTGGACTGCAGGACGTGATTGAGCAAGGGGACACCAGAACAGAGCAGGTCGGAAAGAGGATAATTGTACCTTCATCTTATACAGGAGGTAGAAGAAACAAGGCACAAAACTTGCAAGACGCATTTGCAATATGCCGTTAGGCTGGATATCCAGACCTATTTATAACATTCACATGCAATGCAAAGTGGCCTGAGATCCAATACATGCTAGATGAAGCAGGAGGAGGCCTCAAGCTAGCCGACCGACTAGATATTGTTGACCGAGTATTCATGATAAAACTGAAGGAGCTAATGAGAGATATCGTTGTGAAGAAACACTTTGGAGAAACTATAGCATGTAAGATCAGTCGACTACTAATTGCTAACTAATAGCACCTAAGTTTCAATTTTTAAGCACAAAATAGCCTTTATCTATTTATTAAAATGATTCCAAATTTTAACAAAACAAAACTATATATTCAATCAATGCAGTTATCTACACAATAGAGTTCCAGAAGAGGGGACTCCCGCATGCGCACATATTGATATTTCTCAAGGAGAATTACAAGTGCAAAGGACCATCGGAAATCAACCAAATAATCAGTGCGGAGATCCCAGACAAAGATGTCGATCCGAACGGATATGAAGCTGTTGAAAACAGTTCATGATGCACGGGCCTTGCGGAGAGGCAAATACAAAATCACCATGCATGATAGACAACAGATGCACTAAACACTTCCCAAAACAGTACAATATCGATACGACAATCGATGAGGATGACTTTCCAGTATATAGAAGGCGAGACAATGGAAGGAATATCAAAAAGGGAGGAGCGATGCTCGATAACAGATTTGTTGTGCCATACAACAGAAACCTTTTGGTCAAATTCCAAGCTCACATAAATGTGGAGTGGTGCAACAGGTCCAGGTCAATCAAGTACCTATTTAAGTACATCCATAAAGATGATGACCAAGTAACAGCCTTACTAAAGGAAAGGGACGCGACAAACAACTACGATGAAATCAAGAAATACCTAGAGATGAGATACATATCAACAACCGAAGCATGCTGGCGGATATTCCAGTTTGATCTACACCATCGTGATCCACCAGTAGAGAGACTGCCATTCCACATTGAAAATGAGCAACAAGTTATTTTTCCGGACTCGGCTGACATTGAAAAAATAGTAAGAATGCCAGGATCCACAAGTACTAAGTTCACTGAGTGGATGGAGGCAAACAAAATACATGAGGTGGGAAAAGAATTAACCTATGAAGAATTCCCATCAAAATTTGTATGGAAAAGTGACTCCAAAACTTGGGAGGAGCGGAAAAGGGGCTTTGCGATTAGAAGAATTTACTATGCACACCCTGCAAGTGGTGACCGGTATTATATGAGAATGCTTCTAAACACCAAGAAAGATTGCACATCATTTGAGGATATTAGAACAGTTAATGGAGTAGTTCACCCAACATACAAATCAGCATGCCAAGCGCTTGGATTTCTTGATGACGATAGTGAGTGGATTGAATGCATCAATGAAGCATCAAGCTGGGGATCAGGGATACGATTACGGCAGCTATTCAGCACAATATTATGCCATTGTGAGGTGACCAGCCCAAAAATGTTGTGGGATTCAACATGGGAGGCACTATCTGAAGATATCCAGTACAAAAGAAGAAGAATCCTAAACTTTCCTACGCTGCAACTAACTGATTCACAGAAAAAATCATATGCTCTGATCGAGATAGAGAAACTAATGAGGCAAGCCGGAAAGACACTAAAGGACTATCCAGGCATAGAACTACCAAATGCTACTGAACTTGAACAACTTGGGAACAGAATGATAAACAAAGAACTTAGCTACGACACGGAAGCTCTAAAGATTGAGCACCAAACCATAGTTAGCAATCTTAACCATGGCCAGAAAATGGCCTTTGATGCCATAATGGAATCAGCTTACAGAGGACTTGGAAAATAGATATTTGTAGAGGGCTACGGTGGCACAGGCAAAACTTATCTATGGAAAGCAATCACAACGAAGCTACGATCAGAGGGGAAAATAGTGCTTGCGGTAGCATCATCTGGCATTGCAGCATTGCTCCTCCAAGGTGGAAGAACAGCGCACTCAAGATTCCACATTCCAATAAATATCACAGAAGAATCAACATGTGAAATAAAACAAGGCTCACATTTGGCTGAACTGTTAAAGAGGACCTCACTGATACTGTGGGACGAGGCTCCTATGGCACACAAACACTGCTTCGAGGCACTAGACAAATGCCTTAGGGATATTCTAAGGTTCCAAAACCAAAACAGTGACGAAAGGCCATTTGGTGGCATGACAGTTGTGCTAGGAGGCGACTTCAGACAAATACTTCCAGTGGTTACAAAGGGAAAGAGAGAGCAGATAGTAAATGCCTCAGTCAAAAGGTCATACCTATGGAAGCACTTCGAAATATTTAGACTAACTGAAAACATGCGGCTGAAGTGCCTGTCAGAAGATCCAATACAAAAGCAAAATGTGGCTGAATTTGCAGAATGGATATTACAAATTGGCGATGGAAAACAAACAAACGATGAAGGAGATGATTGGGTAAAAATACCTAAAGACATAATTCTGCAAAAAGGAGAAGACCCGAAAGAAGCGATAGTGAAAAGCACGTACCCAAACTTGCACCAAAACTATCGTGACCGTGAATTTCTTGAAGAAAGAGCAATACTATGTCCAAGGAATGAAACAGTTGAGAAGATAAATGACTACATAATGAGCCAAATACAAGGTGAAGAGGTGACATACCTAAGCTTGGACACTGTATGCAAGGCAACAACAAAGTAAAACACAATGGAGAATATGTGTCCGACAGAGTTCCTTAACAAATTGACCTTCCCTGGAATTCCAAACCACGAGCTAAAACTGAAGGCAGGCTTGCCGGTTATGCTCCTACGCAACATCAATCAAGCGGCAGGTTTATGCAATGGTACAAGAATGACTATCACACAGGTGGGAAACAGGTACATTGAGGCACAAATAATCACAGGAACACACGTCGGTGACAAGGTATACATACCTAAAATCATTATGTCACCAAGCGACTCGAAGTGGCCCTTCGTGCTGAAAAGAAGGCAATATCCTCTACCAGTTTGTTTTGCAATGACCATAAATAAAAGCCAAGGTCAATCCCTAAACAAGGTGGGTCTATATTTGCCTAAGCAAGTCTTCTGCCATGGCCAACTATATGTGGCATTATCAAGAGTCACAAACAGAGAAGGATTAAAGGTGCTGATTGACGACGCGGAGTGCCCAAGCGAAGATAGCGCAAAGAATATAGTATACAAAGAGATCTTCTAATTTTTTTTCATTCAACTAAATGCATATGAGGGGCAAAAAATGATTAAACAATACAATGTGTGGTTCAAAAGCATGACGCCCATGTGTTAGATATGGCCGGAAATACTGTATACAAAAGGATATTATAGATTGAGTTTCTAATTATTTTGTCAACAGGAAAAAAGAACATGACAATGCAGACTATTGTTACCATACACTACTTTCATGAATAGAGATATTAACAAATGTGTACAGCTAGCTGACTTTTTTAGCCTAGATATGATACTGATCAATGAGCAGGACTGTTTAAACATATTTGATTGGATTTTTTTCAGTCAGATTAAGAAACAGTTACTAACCATATTTGATTGTACAGGGTGAAACAATCCATGATACTATTTGGAAGAATCTTATAGACACTTTTAGATTAAAGTGAAAGCCAAAAACAATGCTTGAACATGAAGATGAATCACATAAACAAAAGCCCAGGAGAACAAGGATGTTGTCTACATAATTAGTACATTAGTAGCTTATGAAATAGATAGTATGACCGCCTATTTGCATCGACCATGATAAGTGAGAGTACTTGACATCGACATAGATAAGAAGGATACTTATTAGATTAAGGGTACGAATGTTAGCAATGTTCTTACTCTAAAACAGATTGATAACTTTCTTTATGTAGTTTCCTTTACAAACATGCTATTTTAGCCAAATCTGCAAATAGACAGGAACATAATACAAGACCAGAGTTTCACACATTAGGATTCATTTCACAATTTCAACAAACTATACTTTGCCAAATCTATACGAGGCCAACACAATAGATAGTAACATACCTTGCTTTTTCAACTTAATAGCAGAAGAGGATGTAAGCATATCAACGACCTCTCTACTGATACTGATAGTTTAGCCCGGCACCGCTATTCTGACAAAAGAAAAATGGTCCTACATTTAGAATTCGCCACGAAGAAAATACACTATCTAATCACATTAATTGCTTATGTCACTAAAAATTTGCTGGCAACTGAAATATGTTTCGCGGTTACTTGATGTGGTGACCAAAAGTTACATGAGAAAATTCAACAAGCCAGCTTCAGCTCAACAAACCTATACCAAAATTAATAACCAAGGTGAACACACAAAAGGTAAGGCCTTTGCAATTTAAGAAAATAAAAAAAATGATTGATACATATGAACCAATCCTGATCATAAGGTGTTTTTTCAGACAGAAGGCACCGTGGAAAAATTATTTCTCTTGCTAAAAGCAAATTAAAAATACTATGGAGTACCACACTACTACGGATAAAGTACAAGAAATAATATTCCACATCCTTGAGAATGCAACAAACACGTCCACACACTGGCCAAGTGTGTCGGTACATACATGAAGAGATTGGAAGAAGAAAACTAGCCGCGCGTAAATCACTGATCTTGAAAACATAACCTGCAGCTAGACGCATGTATTTCTCACATTAAGCTGATTCTTTTGCTACCTACCTCAGTAAACGTAATTAGATACAAGGGCCCCTTGCTAGGTTCAGTTAGACTTAATTCAAGCAGATCCATATGTGTGCTTTACTGTATTCTATTCTGTACTGCAGAATTTAGAGAACAAGTATAAGTGCCTATCTCTAGACATAAAGTTGTGGTATGATTCCTGATTTCACACGAAAAGTTGTTTACCAATGGAAAGATAAAATCTTATTCTGATATCTAGATCATTCAACTTAAAAAAAAACTTATATGGTTCCAATAACATTTACATTTTGGTACAAGTACAGACAGCAGGAGGGCAACAACTAACAACCACTCGCAGAAATACTCACGACTTGCTGATATTTCTTCCTCCGCGACCTCCCTCAATGCCTAAGCAGCCCCAGCATCCAGGGCCTCCGGCTACGACAATTTTGAGCAGCGAGGTCGCCGAGATCCATGCACTCATCCAGCCACATGTGCCACCACCAAGGAAGAAAAATCAGGAGAAAAGAAGCGACATGTGGATCTGGGATAGCATGAGGATTAGTTTCCTGATGGGGCACAGCGACGCCGTCCTTCGCCGATGGCAAATCGGAAAAAATGGTAGATGTGTATGAGGAGCCTGGTGGGGATCATACGAGAGGAGAGGAGAGTTCTTTATTTTACTAATAGGGAAAGGAGAGATAGTTCTTTTTTTTACTATGTAGTAGATGACTGGGACTATGGGATGTTTTACTTTAGAAAAATAATAATATGGGGTGGTAATCATTTTCACTCTAATGGGATTGCAGAAAAGTACATCGGGCATGACACACATGATACATCGGCTATTCAAGATTGGGTACAGATATTTTATTTAAATTCTTCGTATAGAATACACAGATCCTAGCAAACATCAAAAAACATGAAAAACTGCTCTCTTTTTTGCCGGTGAAAAGGCGCTCTTAAAAAGAGGAAACTTATACTTCCCGTAAAAAAATATGGATGAAACTTATACATCGTTCCTCAAAGGATCATATGATCTAAATCAATAGATTTTCACCTCTACATAACCAGCAAGATTACTAAGAATCAACAAACATTTTTGAATCATATGAACCGCTAATGGGATTATATATAGGATCGCGCTATTCGTCACCCTGGGTGAGGAATAGTTATTCTTCACCTCCCTCTATTTTACCATCAATACACCGTAATTTTAGGTTCCGTAAGTTTTGTCTTATTTCCGACGCAAAAAAAAACCGTAAGAAAATATATAATCGCCGTAAAAAATATTTTATGTTATATAAAACTACAAACGTAAAAACATAGTCTGAAATACACATGAACTGCAAATTGTCTTGTCTTATGACCTATATTTTTATTTTTTAGTCAAATTTTACGTAGTGAATTAATAAAAAATGTAACTATTTGAATTCCAAACGTAATTTAATTATGAAATGATCGTAAGATTATCTCGGGTGAAGAATAACTTATTCTGCACCCTGTGTGATGAATAGTAACACTATATATATATATATATATAACATTCCAAAATTCATGCTGGAAATTAAAAAACTTTAATATTTCTCAAACTACTATAAACGATTCAAAATGAAGGTCATTTAATGCGATAAAAACGAAAAGCAAAATGTCAAGCAAAACTAAAATAAGAGTAGATAGAGAAATTGGAAAATACATATAAATCTTGAAGCTGTAAAAATAAATAAGGTGCAAAAAAATTATGAAATTCCATATCTATATGTTCAAAACCATAAATTCAAACGGATGACATCAACTATCCTATATATAAAAAATAACAAAAACTACTCTAGCCGCCACATTTATCAACATAGGCTAAAAATAAATACTTCATTGATTTAGAGAATAATGGTTGAGATAACATGATCTAAAAGTTATGTACAACAATAACATGTTCAAATATTAGCATTGTAACGACTCAAACATATGTGCTATATCACGTATGTCTTTCTAAAAAAAGGTATAATTTTTGCGAAACAAAAGGTATGTGTGTCAGTATCATATACGGGGAAAAATCATCCAATTCTTGGGCCGGGCGACACAACTAAGGACTTTTTTGATTCATAGGATTGGAAAATCATAGAAATAGAAAAGTTATAGGCTAATGTTTTTTTCCTATGAAATGTAAAGGATAGGAAGAATTCCTCCATAGAAATAGGATTTCATTCCTACAAACCAAAGAGCTCTAAAGGAATTTTTCCTATAGAAATCCTATCCTATGAAAATCCTACAAAATTCCTCCAAACCAAAGGAGGCCTAATTGATATGGACATTAGTTTTGATGCATGAGCTTTAAAGGCTAGTAGAAGTACGATGTACATGTGATTATTTTTATGTAAGTTTTAAATTAAGTATTAGTCCTGAGAAGGATCACATGAAAGCACTCAATGATGTTTCGCAAAAAAATGAGATCATGCAATATACAGAACTTGGTGATCGCTGGACAAAACATAATATGTGAACTGAATCAGGAATTGCACGTATCTTTTTCTACACATGTTTAAGTTTTTTGTTTTTTAGGAGATCCTTACTGTTTTTAATGCTTGTGCGTGCATGTAAGTATGGAAATTCTCCAAAAAAAAACTTCTCCTATTAAGTACTTCTTCTGTCCCAAAATAAGTGTCTCAACTTTGTACTAACTTTAGTACAAAGTTGTACTAAGGTTGAGAAGGAGTTAAGAATATGAGAATATCTTTATAGGAAAAAACAATTTATAATTTATAAACTGAATTAAATCTAAAAAATATATGTAGACCTTTTAAAAGAATAAACAAATGGAATTGCATTGGATATAAGGTAAACCCATCATGACTTATGATTATTATCTATGTGAACTATGTAGATCAAAATTTGTCATCTAAGTTGCACTAAAATTTTATGTTCTATTAAAACAACATGGTCGTACTATTATATAGAATAAGCTATGGTAGGAAGAAATTCGCCAAAAAAGCTATGGTAAGAAGTGTGAACAAAATATGTCGGGATTCAACTGAGTATAAACTGGCAAAATAAATGAGTGCATGAGAGATGATCCACATAAAACAATCCATCAAAATATGAGTAATATACATTGTTTAAAAATACATGGTTGTAATTAATTTTACTTAAAATAAAGAAATATAAGAAAATTAAACATAGACATGAAAAACAACAAATAGTGAATACATAAGATAGAATGTTTTGGAGATTACGGATAATATACATCAATAAATACTGGGCTTAGATCAATGGTTAGACAACATACAATATGCGATTAAGATATAAAGATAACATATATATATATATATATATATTTGTTTATTATTAAATCTAGCCGCACAAATGCGCGGGTCACACCGCTAGTTTTTATAACAACGCATGTTATTGCTTAGAGTTGATATGACAACTGTAGTAAGTGCTATGGTAGAATATGAATAGGCCCCATCATATCTGTTTTCCTCTCATTGTTACATGATATTTGAACCATGATATATTGCTAGAATATGAAAGCCATTGGCTTATTTTTTTTAACTTGGGATATGATTATGACCACGGCATTGCAATTCTCTGTCTATGATATGTGTCACTGTTATAATAATCTTAATTCCACACATACTCTGAACATGATTGTTTATTTTTGTCTTTTTGGTCTCCAATTTGAATTGTTGCAGCAGACGCAAATGTGCTGGCCTTCATGATTCCAGGACCTGGAATGATACCAGCCGATGGGTGGTGGTTTATCGCTCGTTCAGCTGACGGTGGTCATTTGATGCTCATTTGTACATACCAAATTGACCAAACCATTTCATCAAACCACATGCAGTACAATGCCTGGGGCGTTCGTGACATTGATGGCTATGGTTGCTTCGTGTTCGAGAAAGATCCCAGCTCCGTTGGGCCAGGCGTATTCAATTGGAGGCGGGTTTACAGCCTCGGCAACCACTCCATGTTCCTCGGGCTCAATTATCCGATCATCCAACCAATCATCGATCATATCACCGGCGATGATTACCGTGCTATGAAACTTCCATTCGCCAGGGGGGATTGTGTTTACACATCATACCATGGGTTTCATGAATCACCATATCCAGTGATTCGTCGACACAATTTGTTGCCAGATAATCTTAAGTGTGTGAAAGGCATCAAGCTTCCATGCGATGGATGGCTTTTGCAAACCCGACATGCGGCGATGTGGTTCATGCCAATAGCAAATATGCACAACTTGATTCGTACTGATATGTAGACTGAGCCATGTATTCTGCTGCTATAGCGCGACCCTCTTTTGTTGGATATTGTGTACTGTTGTTAGTTTGAAGCACTCCTCTGGTTTGAAGGATAGATACCTTTCTGGGATCAAGTGCATCCTAACTCACCGGCGCATGATGTACTGATAATGATGATGGAGATGTTGTCTAACCATTGATCAAGATACAATATGCGATTAAGATATATATCACTTAGGCTTCAAGTGCGTACTTGTTAGTTAAACCTATGGTCAAAATGTGATATAAGTGACAACATACAATATGCGATTAAGATATATATCACTTAGGCTTCAAGTGTGTACTTGTTAGTTAAACCTATGGTTAAATTGTGACACTAAATACGACTAGTAAGTAGTACAATAGCAGTACTAGTATACGTTGGTCAAATTATTCATCATGTCCACACATTGAATTGATGTGACAACACGCTGCGCGTGAGGTGACACAAGAACCCCGGTGGCGTGTTCTGGTATTCTGGACTTCAGATTTGGAGTAACACTTATCTGTCGAAATCTTTCATCATTCACAACAGTCGATTGATCATACATTGAGTACCAAATAACTGGAATTAACCCATGCAAGTCAAAGAAGGATTGGCCGGTGTTGCCGGCTGATGTAAAGTTCGATCCCATGGATCAGGAGCTGATCGAGCACCTTGAGGCCTAAGCAAGCATTTCTTCCAGCGCAATTTCAGAGCGTTCAAAAGGGGCATGTAGACGCGTCGCAAGATACAGTCGGAGTGTGGCATGCATGCGATGTGGCACAACACCGGCAATACCTTGCTGGTGATGGTCAACGGCCGGCAGACGGGCATCAAAAAGATTCCGGTGTTGCACATCAACAAGAACTTCGACCAGTAGAGGACCAACTGGGTGATGCATCAGTACCACCTCGGGGACCTGGAGCAAGAGAAGGAGCGGGAGCTGGTCCTCTGCAAGATTTTCTACCAGACGAACACTAGGGCCAGGACTAAAAAGGTTATAAGTTAGTTTGGTATTGGTACTTGTACTACCTTGTCATCCGCAAGTTAGTATTGTTGTTAACGATCTTTTGGTATGAACTTGGAATTTGCTTCCAACCATCATGCTGAGGGTCGACGTGGATATAAAGCTGAATCATTTGTTTCGAAACGAATTTTCAGGCACCTGATTTTTATTTGATGGGTAGCATAAGCACCTGCTGTTCGAACTCTCAGGTCTCCAATTTTTTTGAAACAAGTGCATGCTCTTATTATCATGATGAAAAAACAATATCCCTGTTGCATCCCAGTTATCAGTCTGTATTTGCAGAATTCTCTCGTTTATTGAGCACGTATATTGTTTTTTTAGGTCGAGCAAGTTTCAACTGGGCTGTAGACTGCTCAGGCTTGGTTTTGTTTTTAACAGGCCCAGCCCATGACGACAACGGGGCTCAAAGATCCAGCAGGTATCTACTGGCCTCTGGCCCGCCAGCGTTAGTTATATTTTGTCTTACAACATACGCAGGCACTTTTTTTACTGAATCAAACACACAGCCCAGTTCTATTTTCCTCTTGAAACGCATGTCCTACATCCGTTTTCTAATCTCTACCTATAGTTTTACTAGTTCATATACACGTATCATTATATTAAAAATACATAAAATTCACTTTTCATATTTACATCCTTATTTTTGTTGTTGTTTTCCCTCCCAGCGCTGATTTTTTACCATTGGTTTTCCCTTAAACCAACTCAATTGTCCCACGTCTTGTTTGCTTACAAAAACAAAACGATTTTTTGGCAAATCAATAAGTTCATAATTTTTTTTTATCATTTCGGGGTTACAAAAGTTCGAACTCCACCGAAATATGCAAAATAAGGTTGAACTTTTTGACCGTGGTCCTGGACAGAAAATGGGCTGTAATAAATTACTTAAGAATTAGCAGATGAGCTGCAAATTATTAAAAAAAATAGCAAATGGGCTCTATATTGTCTGCCACAGATTTGGAGGCTGACTTGTGGGCCTACTAAGTTCATGTGTACACAAGGTTTATCAAAAAAGAAACTTAGTCAACAATCAACTCTACCAGCGTTAGACCGTTAGATGTCAATCTAATGGCAATCGTGCTTCTTCAGTCTCTGATCTTCCTGCCCCAGCCGCCCAAACCAGCGATGTCGGAACTGCCTGCTCCCGCCTCCCGTGGCCGGCTGTGCTACCGGGCAGGCCTCATGGCCGCATCATATACTCGCATCACTGGCCTGTCTATCCCTCTACTCACCCACACCTCCAGTTATTTTCCGGCAACGGCAGCCGAACCAGTCAACCCTCGTACTCTCCATCACGTGGGCAGCCACTGCCGTGTCTTCCCCGGCTCCGTGTCGTTCCCTTCGTAGGCCTCGCCGTCGTCCACCGCCCTGGTGCTCTCGGCGCGGCGTGGTCAACGTGGTCAATGAACGACATCCATCGGAAGTGGACTATACATGGAGAGGCTGACAGCTGGGTCCACGGCCGCACACAAGGAAATGCCTCCTTATTACGCGCAAAATATTGATTCCTCCACCTGACATCCGGGACCCGCCGGAAGGGCCTCTGTATTTCGCAAAAAAACGTTCCCTCCGCTGACAGGTCGAACCCACCAACTATATCTTCACACGCAAGGAAGTGCCTCCTTATTGCGCACAAAAAAATGAATACCCCCTGCCAGTGCCAGCTGGGACCCACCACAGTGGGAGGCGGAATTGTGGGCCTACTAAGTTGACGGGGACGGAGGGCTTTGTCAAGTTAGTCAATATGAACGATTCTAGCTCCAGTGACCGTACGATGTCCATCCAACGGCCTTAGTGCTTCTTCAACCTCTGGTCTTCTTGCTCCAGCCGCCCAAAGCAGCGTCGGTCGTGCCGCCTGCTCCTGCCTCCCATGGCCGGCTGTGCTGCCGCGGAGGCCTCACCGCCCCCATACTACTCCCACCGCTGGCCAGGCCATCCCTCCACTCACCCACACCCCATGTTATTCTGCGGCGACGATAGCCTCACACCGCAGCCGAACCAGTGAATCCTCGTACTCCTCTCCGCGTGGGCATCCACTGCCGCATCTTCCCCGGCTCCACGTCGTCCCCCTCCTAGGCCTCGCCGTCGTCCACCGCCTTGGTGCTCTCGGCGCGGCATGGTCAATGTGGTCAACGACCGACTTCCATCGAGAGAGTACTGTACATGGAGAGGCTGACAGCTGGGTCCACAGCCACAACCCAGTTTTTTTGTGATTTGCCAAGTAAGTCGCTTTGTCAGGCCTATTGGGCTGCAAATCTTTCAAGACGAGGAGAGCGTCATTCGGCTGGCCCAGAAAGTGGCCTATCAGTACTGAGAAATGGGTTGTACATTTTTAAAACACATCAAACCGGCAATTAGTTTCAAATTTCTTTTTTTCATTTCGAGATTTTAAATTGCATTGATTTTTATGCGTGAACAATTTGTTGGATTTTATATTGATATACATTTATTTCTAAAATCAGGTTGAATGTGACTCAAAATTTCAGAATTAAAAATAGTTCGGACCGCACCGAAATATGCAAAATTTCGTATAATTTTTTAACCGTGGCCACAATATGGGCTGTAATGCTAAGAAAAAGAATATGGGCTCAAAAAACCCTTAAGAATTGGCAAATGGGCTGTAAATTATTAGAAATAATGGAAGATGGGCTATATGATGTTTTCCATAGATTTGAGGCTTTCCTAAAAAAAGGTTGACGCACAAGCAGTGACTGTTGGATGTCCATCCAGCAGCCGTCGTGCTTCTTCAATCTCTGCTCTTCCTGCTCCAGCAGCTCAAACAAGCGCCGGCGGGACTGCCTGCTCCCTCCTCCCTACGGCCTGCTGTGCTACCGCGTAGGCCTCACCGCCCCACCGTACTCCCATCGCTGGCCTAGCCAGCCCTCGACTCACCCACACCTACTGTTATTCTCCGGTGACGGCAGACGAACCAGTAAACCCTCGTACAGTCGTACTCCCCTTCGCGTGGGAAACAACTGCCGAGTCTTCCCTGCCTCCGTGTCGTTCCCTTCCTAGGCCTCGCCGTTGTCCACCGCCCTGGTGCTCTCGGCGCGGCTGGTCAACGTGGTCAACGACCGACATGCATTTGAAGTGGACTGTACGTGGAGAGGTTGACAGCTAGGTCCACGGCCGCACGCAAGGAAATGCCTCCTTATTACGCGCAAAATAATGATTCCTCCACCTGACATCTGGGACCCACCGAAAGGGCCTCTTTATTTCGTGAAAAAAACATTACCGTCGCTGACAACTTGGACCCACCAGCTATATCTTCACACGCAAGGAAGTGCCTCCTTATTACGCACAAAAAATGAACACTCCCCCTGCTAGCTGGGACCCAGTATAGTGGCAGGCTGACTTGTGGGCCTACTAAGTTGACGGGGACGGAGGGCTTTGTCAACTTAGTCAATATGCACGTTCTAGCTCCACTGACCGTACGATGTCCATCCAACGTCCGTAGTGCTTCTTCAACCTCTGGTCTTCTTGCTCCAGCCGCCCAAACCAGCGTCGGTCGTGCCTCGTGCTCCTGCCTCCCGTGGCCGGCTGCGATGCGGCGGAGGCCTCACCGCCCACCGCTGGCCAGACCATCACTCTACTCCCCCCACACCCCCTGTTATTCTACGGCGACGACAACCTCACACCATAGAGAACCAATGAACCCTCATACTCCTCTACGTGTGGGCATCCACTGCCGCGTCTTCCCTGGCTCTGCATCGTCCCCTTCCTAGGCCTCGCCGTCATCCACAGCTCTGGTGATCTCGGCGCGGCGTGGTCAACGTGGTCAAGGAACGGCTTCCACCGGACGTGAACTGTACGTGTAGAGGCTGACAGTTGGGTCCACGACCGCAGCAAGGAAGTGCCTCCTTATTAAGTGCAAAATAAATATTCATCTACCTGGCAGCGGGGACCCACCGGATGAGCCACCGTATTTCATGAAAAAAAACGTTTCCCCCTGACTGCTGGGACCCACCAGCTACATCTTCGCACGCAAGGAAGTGCATTCGGGCAAAAAAAACGGTTTGCTCCCCTGACTGCTGGGATCCACCAGCTACATCTTCACACGCAAGGAAGTGCCTGACTGTCGGGACCCACCTTCTCGAAGCGTATGTAGCGTTGTCATTCTGGTTGCGAACATGTACGTACATACTGAAGGAAATATGCCCTAGAGGCAATAATAAAGTTATTATTTATTTCCTTATATCATGATAAATGTTTATTATTCATGCTAGAATTGTATTAACCGGAAACATAATACATGTGTGAATACATAGACAAACAGAGTGTCACTAGTATGCCTCTACTTGACTAGCTCGTTGATCAAAGATGATTATGTTTCCTAACCATAGACATAAGTTGTCATTTGATTAACGGGATCACATCATTAGGATAATGATGTGATTGACTTGACCCATTCCGTTAGCATAACACTTGATCGTTTAGTTTGTTGCTATTGCTTTCTTCATGACTTATACATGTTCCTTTGACTATGAGATCATGCAACTCCCGTTTACCAGAGGAACACTTTATGTGCTACCAAAGGTCACAACGTAACTGGGTGATTATAAAGGTGCTCTACAGGTATCTCTGAAGGTACTTGTTGGGTTGGCGTATTTCGAGATTAGGATTTGTCACTCCGATTGTCGGAGAGGTATCTCTGGGCCCTCTCGGTAATGCACATCACTATAAGCCTTGCAAGCATCGCAACTAATGAGTTAGTTACTGTTGGGGAACGTTGCAGAAAACAAAAATTTTCCTACTCGTTTCACCAAGATCCATCTAGGAGTTCATCTAGCAACGAGTCATCGGATGCATCTACATACCTTTGTAGATCGCGAGCGGAAGCGTTCAAAGAACGAGGATGATGTAGTCGAACACAACGTGATCCAAATCACCGATGACCAAGCGCCGAACGGACGGCACCTCCGCGTTCAACACACGTACGGGATGGGAGACGTCTCCTCCTTCTTGATCCAGCAAGGGGGAAGGAGAGGTTGAAGAAGATCCAGCAGCACGACGGCGTGGTGGTGGATGCAGGGCGTCACAGTAGCAGGGCTTCGCCTATACTATGAGAGAGACGTAACGGGGAGAGAGGGATGCACCAAAGGCTGTGGTATGAAGTCCTCCCTCTCCCCCACTATATATAGGGGTGCCAAGGGGGGTTGGCCGGCCCTAGGAGATCCAATCTCCTAGGGGGGGTGCGGCCAAGGGGAGGTTTCCCTCCCCCCCAAGGCACCTAGGGGGTGCCTTCCACTAGTGGGACTCCTCCCCTATGGAAACCCTAGGCGCATGGGCCTATAGGGGCTGGTGCCCTTGGCCCATGTAGGCCAAGGCGCACCCCCTACAGCCCATGTGGCTCCCCGGGGCAGGTGGCCCCACCCTGTGGGCCCCCGGGACCCCTCCAGTGGTCCCGGTACAATACCGATGACCCCGAAACTTGTCCCGATGGCCGAAACACCACTTCCTATATATAATTCTTTACCTCCAGACCACTCCGGAACTCCTTGTGACGTCAGGGATCTCATCCGGGACTCCGAACAACATTCCGGTTACTGCATATACATATCTTCACAACCCTAGCGTCACCGAACCTTAAGTGTGTAGACCCTACGGGTTCGGGAGACATGCAGACATGACCGAGACGACTCTCCGATCAATAACCAATAGCGGGATCTGGATACCCATGTTGGCTCCCACATGCTCCACGATGATTTCATCGAATGAACCACGATGTCGAGGATTCAATCAACCCCGTATTCAATTCCCTTTGTCAATCGATATGTTACTTGCCCAAGATTCGATCGTCGGTATCCCAATACCCCGTTCAATCTCGTTACCGGCAAGTCACTTTACTCGTACCGTAATGCATGATCCCGTGACCAGACACTTGGTCACTTTGAGCTCATTATGATGATGCATTACCGAGTGGGCCCAGTGATACCTCTCCGTCATACGGAGTGACAAATCCCAGTCTTGATCCGTGTCAACCCAACAGACACTTTCGGAGATACCTGTAGTATACCTTTATAATCACCCAGTTACGTTGTGACGTTTGGTACACCCAAAGCACTCCTACGGTATCCGGGAGTTACACGATCTCATGGTCTAAGGAAAGGATACTTGACATTGGAAAAACTCTAGCAAACGAACTATACGATCTTGTGCTATGTTTAGGATTGGGTCTTGTCCATCACATCATTCTCCTAATGATGTGATCTCGTTATCAATGACATACAATGTCCATAGTCAGGAAACCATGACTATCTGTTGATCAACGAGCTAGTCAACTAGAGGCTTACTAGGGACATGTTGGTGTGTGTTATTCACACACATGTATTATGATTTCCGGATAACACAATTATAGCATGAATAAAGACAATTATCATGAACAAGGAAATATAATAATAATGCTTTTATTATTGCCTCTAGGGCATATTTCCAACAGTCTCCCACTTGCACTAGAGTCAATAATCTAGTTACATTGTGATGAATCGAACACCCATGGAATTCTGGTGTTGATCATGTTTTGCTCTAGGGAGAGGTTTAGTCAACGGATCTGCTACATTCAGGTTCGTATGTACTTTACAAATATCTATGTCTCCATCTTGAACATTTTCACGAATGGAGTTGAAGCGACGCTTGATGTGCCTTGTCTTCTTGTGAAACCTGGTCTCCTTGGCAAGTGCAATAGCTCCAGTGTTGTCACAGAAGAGTTTGATTGGCCCCGACGCATTGGGTATGACTCCTAGGTCGGTGATGAACTCCTTCACCCATATTGCTTCATGTGCTGCCTCCGAGGCTGCCATGTACTCCGCTTCACATGTAGATCCCGCCATGACGCTCTGCTTGCAACTGCACCAGCTTACTGCCCCACCATTCAAAATATACACGTATCCGGTTTGTGACTTAGAGTCATCCAGATCTGTGTCGAAGCTAGCATCGACGTAACCCTTTACGACGTGCTCTTCGTCACCTCCATAAACGAGAAACATTTCCTTAGTCCTTTTCAGGTACTTCAGGATATTCTTGACCGCTGTCCATTGTTCCTTGCCGGGATTACTTTGCTACCTTCCTACCAAACTTACGGCAAGGTTTACATCAGGTCTGGTACACAGCATGGCATACATAATAGAACCTATGGCTGAGGCATAGGGGATGACGCTCATCTCTTCTATATCTTCTGCCGTGGTCGGACATTGAGCTGAGCTCAGTTTCACACCTTGCAACACAGGTAAGAACCCCTTCTTAGACTGATCCATATTGAACTTCTTCAATATCTTATCAAGGTATGTGCTTTGTGAAAGACCTATGAGGCGTCTCAATCTATCCCTATAGATCTTGATGCCTAATATATAAGCAGCTTGTCCAAGGTCCTTCATTGAAAAACTCTTATTCAAGTAGGCCTTGATGCTGTCCAAGAGTTCTATATCATTTCCCATCAAAAGTATGTCATCCACATATAGTATGAGAAATGCTACAGAGCTCCCACTCACTTTCTTGTAAACGCAGGCTTCTCCATAAGTCTGCGTAAACCCAAGCGCTTTGATCATCTCATCAAAGCGAATGTTCCAACTCCGAGATGCTTGCACCAGCCCATAAATCGAGCGTTGGAGCTTGCACACCTTGTCAGCGTTCTTAGGATCGACAAAACCTTCTGGCTGCATCATATACAATTCTTCCTTAAGGAAACCATTAAGGAATGCCGTTTTGACGTCCATTTGCCATATCTCATAATCGTAGAATGCGGCAATTGCTAACATGATTCGGACGGACTTTAGCTTCGCTACCGATGAGAATGTCTCATCGTAGTCAACCCCTTGAACTTGTCGATAACCCTTAGCGACAAGCCGAGCTTTATAGATGGTCACATTACCATCCGCGTCTGTCTTCTTCTTAAAGATCCATTTATTTTCTATGGCTCGCCGTTCAACGGGCAAGTCAGTCAAAGTCCATACTTTGTTTTCATACATGGATCCTATCTCGGATTTCATGGCTTCTAGCCATTTGTCAGAATCCGGGCCCGCCATCGCTTCTTCATAGTTCGAAGGTTCACCATTGTCTAACAACATGATTTCCAAGACAGGGTTGCCGTACCACTCTGGTGCGGAACGTGTCCTTGTGGACCTTTGAATTTCAGTAGGAGCTTGATCAGAAGTATCTTGATCATTATCATTAACATCCTCTCTAGTCGGTGCAGGCACCTCAGGAACATTTTCTTGAGTTGTGCCATTTTCCGGTTCAAGAGGTAATACTTCATCAAGTTCTACTTTCCTCCCACTTACTTCTTTCGAGAGAAACTCCTTCTCTAGAAAGGATCCATTCTTGGCAACAAAGACCTTGCCTTCGGATCTGAGGTAGAAGGTATACCCAATAGTTTCTCTAGGGTATCCTATGAAGAAGCATTTTTCCGACTTGGGTTCGAGCTTTTCAGGTTGAAGTTTCTTGACATAAGCATCGCATCCCCAAACTTTTAGAAACGACAACTTAGGTTTCTTCCCAAACCATAATTCATACGGTGTCGTCTCAACGGATTTCGACGGAGCCCTATTTAAAGTGAATGCGGCAGTCTCTAAAGCATAGCCCCAAAAAGATAGCGGTAAATCAGTAAGAGACATCATAGATCGCACCATATCTAATAGAGTGCGATTACGACGTTCGGACACACCATTACGCTGAGGTGTTCCAGGCGGCGTGAGTTGTGAAACTATTCCACATTTTCTTAAGTGTGTGCCAAATTCGTGACTCAAGTATTCTCCTCCACGATCTGATCGTAGAAACTTGATTTTCCTGTCACGTTGATTCTCAACCTCACTCTGAAATTCCTTGAACTTTTCAAAGGTTTCAGACTTGTGTTTCATTAAGTAGATATACCCATATCTACTCAAGTCATCAGTGAGGGTGAGAACATAACGATAGCCACCGCGAGCCTCAACACTCATTGGACCGCACACATCAGTATGTATGATTTCCAATAAGTTGGTTGCTCGCTCCATTGTTCCTGAGAACGGAGTCTTGGTCATTTTACCCATAAGGCATGGTTCGCACGTGTCAAATGATTCATAATCAAGAGACTCTAAAAGTCCATCTGCATGGAGCTTCTTCATGCGTTTGACACCTATGTGACCAAGGCGGCAGTGCCACAAGTATGTGGGACTATCATTATCAACTTTACATCTTTTGGTACTCACATTATGAACATGTGTAGCATTACGTTCGAGATTCATAAAGAATAAACCATTCACCATAGGAGCATGACCATAAAACATATCTCTCATATAAATAGAACAACCATTATTCTCGGATTTAAATGAGTAGCCATCTCGAATTAAACGAGATCCCGATACAATGTTCATGCTCAAAGCTGGCACTAAATAACAATTATTAAGGTTTAAAACTAATCCCGAAGGTAAATATAGAGGTAGCGTGCCGACGGCGATCACATTGACCTTGGAACCATTCCCAACGCGCATCGTCACCTCGTCCTTTGCCAGTTTCCGCTTATTCCACAGCCCCTGCTTTGAGTTACAAATGTGAGCAACTGCACCGGTATCAAATACCCAGGAGCTACTACGGACACTAGTAAGGTACACATCAATTACATGTATATCACATATACCTTTTGTTTTGCCGGCCTTCTTGTCTGCTAAGTATTTAGGGCAGTTCCGCTTCCAGTGACCGCTTCCCTTGCAATAAAAGCACTCAGTCTCGGGCTTGGGTCCATTCTTTGGCTTCTTCCCGGCAGCTTGCTTGCCGGGCGCGGCAACTTCCTTGCCGTCCTTCTTGAAGTTCTTTTTACCCTTGCCCTTCTTGAACTTAGTGGTTTTATTGACCATCAACACTTGATGTTCCTTCTTGACTTCTACCTCTGCTGATTTCAGCATAGCAAATACTCCAGGAATGGTCTTTTCCATCCCCTGCATATTGAAGTTCATCACAAAGCTCTTGTAGCTCGGTGGAAGCGACTGGAGGATTCTGTCAATGACCGCATCATCCGGGAGATTAACTCCCAGCTGAGTCAAGCGGTTATGTAACCCAGACATAGTGAGTATGTGCTCACTGACAGAACTATTTTCCTCCATCTTACAACTGAAGAATTTGTCGGAGACTTCATATCTCTCGACCCGGGCATGAGCTTGGAAAACCATTTTCAGCCCTTCGAACATCTCATATGCTCCGTGTCTCTCAAAACGCTTTTGGAGCCCCGGCTCTAAACTGTAAAGCATGCCGCATTGAACGAGGGAGTAGTCATCGGTACGTGCCTGCCAAGCGTTCATAACATCTTGTTCTGCAGGGAGAACGGGTGCGTCACCAAGCGGTGCTTGCAGGACATAATCTTTCTTGGCAGCTATGAGGATGATCCTCAGGTTCCGGACCCAGTCCGTATAGTTGCTGCCATCGTCTTT
This sequence comes from Triticum monococcum, assembly GCA_034509565.1. NCBI lineage: Eukaryota > Viridiplantae > Streptophyta > Magnoliopsida > Poales > Poaceae > Triticum > Triticum monococcum. The sequence goes on from CM067845.1 coordinate 350,040,920, forward strand.
CAGCTTGGTTTTCTCTAGGAACGCGTTGAAGTTGAGGACTACATTGGCCATTTGATCTACAAGACATATTGTAAATATTTTAGACTAAGTTCATGATAATTAAGTTCATCTAATCAAATTATTGAATGAACTCCCACTTAGATAGACATCCCTCCAGTCATCTAAGTATAACATGATCCGAGTCAACTAGGCCGTGTCCGATCATCACGTGAGACGGACTAGTCAATGTCGGTGAACATCTTCATGTTGATCGTATCTTCTATATGACTCATGCTCGACCTTTCGGTCTTCTGTGTTCCGAGGCCATGTCTGTACATGCTAGGCTCGTCAAGTCAACCTAAGTGTTTGCATGTGTAAATCTGTCTTACACCCGTTGTATGTGAACGTCTGAATAAAACACCCGATCATCACGTGGTGTTTTGAAACAGCGAACTGTCGCAATGGTGCACAGTTAGGGGGAACACTTCTTGAAATTAATAGGAGGGATCATCTTATTTACTACCGTCGTTCTAAGTAAACAAGATGCAAAACATGATAAACATCACATGCAATCAAATAATAAACGTGACATGATATGGCCAATATCACATAGCTCCTTTGATCTCCATCTTGGGGCTCCATGATCATCTTGTCACCGGCTTGACACCATGATCTCCATCATCATGATCTCCATCATCGTGTCTCCATGAAGTTGCTCGCCAACTATTACTTCTACTACTATGGCTAACGCGTTTAGCAATAAAGTAAAGTAATTTACATGGCATTTCTCAATGACACGCAGGTCATACAAAAAATAAAGACAACTCCTATGGCTCCTGCCGGTTGTCATACTCATCGACATGCAAGTCGTGATTCCTATTACAATAGCATGAACATCTCATACATCACATATAGATCATTCATCATTCATCACAACTTTGGCCATATCATATCACAAACCACTTGCTGCAAAAACAAGTTAGACGTCCTCTAATTGTTATTGCAAGTTTTACGTGGCTGTATTAGGGTTCTAGCAAGAACGTCTTCTTACCTACGTTAAAGCCACAACGTGATTTGTCAACTTCTATTTACCCTTCATAAGGACCCCGTTCATCGAATCCGCTCCAACTAAAGTGGGAGAGACAGACACCCGCCAGCCACCTTATGCAACTAGTGCATGTTAGTCGGTGGAACCGGTCTCACGTAAGCGTACGTGTAAGGTTGGTCCGGGCCGCTTCATCCCACAATACCGCTGAAGCAAGAAAAGACTAGTAGCGGCAAGAAAGTTGACAAATCTACGCCCACAACAAATTGTGTTCTACTCGCGCAAGAAGAACTACGCATAGACCTAGCTCATGATGCCACTGTTGGGGAACGTTGCAGAAAACAAAAATTTTCCTACTCGTTTCACCAAGATCCATCTAGGAGTTCATCTAGCAACGAGTCATCGGATGCATCTACATACCTTTGTAGATCGCGAGCGGAAGCGTTCAAAGAACGGGGATGATGTAGTCGAACACGACGTGATCCAAATCACCGATGACCAAGCGCCGAACGGACGACACCTCCGCGTTCAACACACGTACGGGACGGGAGACGTCTCCTCCTTCTTGATCCAGCAAGGGGGAAGGAGAGGTTGAAGAAGATCCAGCAGCACGACGGCGTGGTGGTGGATGCAGGGCGTCACAGTAGCAGGGCTTCGCCTATACTATGAGAGAGACGTAGCGGGGAGAGAGGGATGCACCAAAGGCTGTGGTATGAAGTCCTCCCTCTCCCCCACTATATATAGGGGTGCCAAGGGGGGTTGGCCGGCCGTAGGAGATCCAATCTCCTAGGGGGGGTGCGGCCAAGGGGAGGTTTCCCTCCCCACAAGGCACCTAGGGGGTGCCTTCCACTAGTGGGACTCCTCCCCTATGGAAACCCTAGGCGCATGAGCCTATAGGGGCTGGTGCCCTTGGCCCATGTAGGCCAAGGCGCACCCCCTACAGCCCATGTGGCCCCCCGGGGCAGGTGGCCCCACCCTGTGGGCCCCCGGGACCCCTCCGGTGGTCCCGGTACAATACCGATGACCCCGAAACTTGTCCCGATGGCCGAAACACCACTTCCTATATATAATTCTTTACCTCCGGACCACTCCGGAACTCCTCGTGACGTCCGGGATCTCATCCGGGACTCCGAACAACATTCGGGTTACTGCATATACATATCTTCACAACCCTAGCGTCACCGAACCTTAAGTGTGTAGACCCTACGGGTTCGGGAGACATGCAGACATGACCGAGACGACTCTCCGGTCAATAACCAACAGCGGGATCTGGATACCCATGTTGGCTCCCACATGATCCACGTTGATTTCATCGGATGAACCACGATGTCGAGGATTCAATCAACCCCGTATTCAATTCCCTTTGTCAATCGATATGTTACTTGCCCGAGATTCGATCGTCGGTATCCCAATACCCCGTTCAATCTCGTTACCTGCAAGTCACTTTACTCGTACCGTAATGCATGATCCCGTGACCAGACACTTGGTCACTTTGAGCTCATTATGATGATGCATTACCGACTGGGCCCAGTGATACCTCTCCGTCATACGGAGTGACAAATCCCAGTCTTGATCCGTGTCAACCCAACAGACACTTTCGGAGATACCCGTAGTATACCTTTATAGTCACCAAGTTACGTTGTGACGGTTGGTACACCCAAAGCACTCCTACGGTATCCGGGAGTTACACGATCTCATGGTCTAAGGAAAGGATACTTGACATTGGAAAAACTCTAGCAAACGAACTATACGATCTTGTGCTATGTTTAGGATTGGGTCTTGTCCATCACATCATTCTCCTAATGATGTGATCTCGTTATCAATGACATCCAATGTCCATAGTCAAGAAACCATGACTATCTGTTGATCAACGAGCTAGTCAACTAGAGGCTTACTAGGGACATGTTGGTGTCTGTTATTCACACACATGTATTACGATTTCCGGATAACACAATTATAGCATGAATAAAGACAATTATCATGAACAAGGAAATATAATAATAATGCTTTTATTATTGCCTCTAGGGCATATTTCCAACAGTTGCGGGATGATGCATTATGTCACGAGTAAAGAGACTTGCCGGTAACGAGATTGAACTAGGTATTGAGATACCGACGATCGAATCTCGGGCAAGTAACATACCGATGACAAAGGGAACAACGTATGTTGTTATGCGGTCTGACCGATAAAGATCTTCGTAGAATATGTGGGAGCCAATATGAGCATCCAGGTTCCGCTATTGGTTATTGACCGGAGACATGTCTCGGTCATGTCTACATAGTTCTCGAACCCGTAGGGTCCGCACGCTTAAAGTTTCGGTGACGATTGTATTATGATTTTTATGTGATTTGATGTACCGAAGGTAGTTCGGAGTCCCGGATGAGATCGGGGACATGACGAGGAGTCTCGAAATGGTCAAGATGTAAAGATCGATATATTGGACGACTATATTCGAACATCGGAAAGGTTCCGAGTGATTCGGGTATTTTCGGGGGTACCGGGGAGTTACGGGAATACGAGGAAGAAGTAATGAGCCTCATGGGCCAATTGGTGGAAGAGAGGAGACAGGGCGCGCGGCCCCCCTAGCCCAAACCGAATTGGACTAGGGGGCCGACCCCCCTTTCCTCCTTTTCCTTCCTCTCCTTCCTTCTCCTTCTCCTCCTTCCTTTCCTCCTCCTAGTAGGAGTAGGAATGGGGAGTCCTACTCCTACTAGGAGGAGGACTCCTCCTCCTGGCACGCCCATAGAGGGCCGGCCGGCCTCCCCCTTGCTCCTTTATATACGGGGGCAGGGGGCACCTCTAGACACACAAATTGATCTGTTGATCTCTCCCAGCCATGTGCGGTGCCCCCCCAACATATTCCACCTCGGTCATATCGTAGCGGTGCTTAGGCGAAGTCCTGCGTTGGTACCAACATCATCACCATCATCACGCCGTCGTGCTGACGGAACTCTCCCGTGAAGCTGTGCTGGATCGGAGTTCGCGGGATGTCATCGAGCTGAACGTGTGCTAAACTCGGAGGTGCCGTGCGTTCGGTACTTGGATCGGTCGGACCGTGAAGACGTACGACTACATCAACCGCGTTGTGCTAACGCTTCTGCTTTCGGTCTACGGGGGTACGTGGACACACTCTCCCCTCTCGTTGCTATGCATCACCATGATCTTGCATGTGCGTAGGAAATTTTTGAAATTACTACGTTCCCCAACACATACTGGTCGATGTAGAGGCGCGCATGTGTCGTAGCAGAGGCGCGCATGTAGCATGTACACGTACGTACATCAGCTAGGGTGCAAGAAAGTAAATACGGCCACGTACATACATACGGGCAGGGTCTCGAATGCCTACTCGCGCGTACGTACGGCCAGGGCTCATGTACATGGCTGGGTCGGAACGGAGAAACAGCATCGTCGTCGTGTTCATGGGGAGCCAACCGGTTGGGTCAGAACGGAATGCGTCGTCGTGTTCATCGGGAGGGCTTGGATGGAACAGCCGATGGAAATGAGGCATGGCGTACCGCAGAATGGAGGAAACGGCCTTGTGTGCGATCGGCCATGTTCGAAATGGGACCCTGTTCATCGGGAGGGGTCTGGCATACCGCAAAACGGAGGAAACGGACCTCCTACGGTCAAAACGGGGGTCCTGTTGATCAGGAGGGGTGTGGCGTACTGCAAAACGAAGGAAACAGACTTGTGTTGGAGCGCTACGGTCGAAACGAGGGTCCTGTTCATCGGGAGGGGTGTGGCATACCGCAAAATGGGACTCCACGGTATACTGTTCATCTCCACCGTCGACCTCCTCCAGCCTCCACGGGCTACTGTTCATCCAATGTCGACATCCTCCAGCCTCCACCTGCGACTATTCATCCACGGGCTCCTGTTCATCCAGCCTCCACCGCGCGCTACTCCACCGGCTACTGTTCAACCAGCCCTCTCCACGGGCTCCTGTTCAACCACCCCTCCATGGGCTACTGTTCATCCAGCCCTCCACCGTCTACTGTTCATCCTGCCCTCCACGGGTGGTCCTAGTCATCCTGCCCTCCACGGGGTCCTATTCATCCAGCCCCAACCGGCTCGATCGATCAGGGTCCTGTTCATCCAGAGGCAACACCACGGGGTCCTGTTCATCCACCCCCATCGGGAACTGTTCATCCAACCCCCCCCAGCATGCTCACTGTTCATCTAGAGGCAGCATCGATCGGCTTCAGTTAGCAGCAGTAGCGAAGGAATCGCTCGATCGGCTTCAGTTAACAACCATCGATCGATCGCTCGGGTTCAGTAACACGTAGCCTGCAGTGCAATCACTCGGGTTCAGTTAGAGCCCAAAGCCAGAGTTCTCCGATCTGGTCAGGTCGATGCAGCGGTCGGAGGTCGCGGCGGCAGAGCTTGGGTGACAAAAGAGATGCGAGAGGAAGACGAAGACAAGGAGGCAAGGGGGGAAATGATAAATACCCCCATCCCTATTTATAAGAGGGGGATACAAGGCATGCGCAGGAATCGAGGAGGCCGAAATCATCATATGGCTATATGGACGCCTCGATTTTCGGGATGGTCATTAAGATAAGGACCAGTTAAAGATATTCTGGGCCTCGCACGAAATTAATGCGAAATGACATCATGGCGATTTAAGAAGATTCTGTGAGCTGACATCATGGCAGGTTACAACAATTTTATCAAACAAGCAATGCGAGATTTCGATATGTCGGGTATTGAAGATTGATATGAACAAGCTCAAATCAACCTGGGGTCTAATGTTGGGGATATAGCTATTGGGTATGAACCGCCCAGGAGGGGCCGAGTCATACCACGGGCGACTTATCAATGAAGATGGCGGCTCATACAAGCCTATTGATGGCCCAAGACCTAGAGGCGACTTGAGGCCCAAGAGGATGAACCGCCATATGTGTATAACTTGTTTTGTAAGGCAAGCATAGTTAGTCACCGATCGGACACACTGTGTATGAGCCGACCGGGACTCTGTGAGCCACCGGGCGTCAACTTGTGTATATAAAGGGACGACCCGGTGGCGGCTTAGGGGCAAGTAACAACAATAAAGAACTAGGTCAAGTGTATTCACTCCCTGGTAATCGAAACCCTAGCAATACAATACAAAGCAGGAGTTGTCTTTTACCTCGTTGAGAGGGGACAAACCTGGGTAAACTCTCTGTGTCCTTTGTACCGCTTAACCCCTTCAAGCTAACCTAGTTACGATGGCTCCACGACTAAGTCCTTCCGCTAGGACATCTGTCATGTCAAGTCCATGACAGTAGTAGTGCGAGGGATCACTCGGGTTTAGTGTAGTGCGAGGGATCAATCGCCCGGGTTTAGTAAGGCGAGGGATCAATCAATCGGGTTTAGTAAGCGAACGGCCCGCTCGGGTTCAGTTAGCAAAGGTCTCTCACACTTGCACGTATGAGAGAAAAACACAAACCACTAGATGTCTCGAGCCCGACCACCCACAGATTGCCCACCGTATACCAGAAAATCCCCCAAAAAATTATCGCCCTTTCTTCTACAATGAATTTTTATGCCATGGATGGCCCAAAGAATGGCATGAAGGTGCACCTTCATCCCGTCGAGGATGAAAAAACCATTTGCTGTCACAATTTTTTGTCAAAGAAGTAGGAGCCCACCACATCTATAAGGGACCCCATCTATAATGATACATGTTTTTGTCACAATTATCATCATGGAAGTGTCACTTTCATGAAAAAAATGTTTTTGGTCATGCCATAATGTCATGGATGTGTCTTTTTTATGTAATGTATAGAATGCGCTAGGAGGGGGCGCCATAATAGGCTGGTATACATGTTATTGATGACTGCATGCACGACCGACTATTCGTGGCTGCTACTAGTAACTAACATATTTAAGTAGATTATACCATCGTTGAGTAACGGTAGCAATGAATGCATCATGGGGGTCACGGTATCCTAGGACATAGCCGACTATAGGACTGGCTGCTCCTTCCTCGAGGACGACCGACTGATGGGTCTTGTTTGACTAGTGTATATGATCCGATTATAGGCACTTGGTGAGGATCCCCTTAGTTGTTGACACCTTAGCCTATAACTTGAATGGGCCTGAGTGTTGCCCCTTGGCCCATTGTCTTTTGAATCATGTCCTGATTAGCTTGGGCCTTTGGCTGGGCCATATGTATCATTGGGCCTACCCATAGGAATAATCCTCTCATGTCCCACTGTCATACAAATCCACATGTGTTACTGCATCTCTATTCGGGTACTTCCCGAAACACCGTTAACACCTTTAATTTATTTTTATTCTACAGAGAAAAATGTTTCAAATTTTATTGAATATTATTTTTTGTATGATTTAATCCAAACAATTTTTTTTCATTTCCAACCTTTTTATAACACATCAACCAATGGTGTGTATGTGTTGCATTGGAAATACCTTGGGTTGAAAGTTGTATCCACCACCAACGAGAAACAACATGTTGGCGAATTGTCTAAAAATATCTACCATGGCATTTTTGGGTTCCAAGGTATAGGGTATGCTCATATAGTCTCTAATCTTACTTTTTAACATTTTTTCCCAAGTATGTGAAGCCACAATTTGCGTGATAGGAAAATTTGGTCACTACTGAGGGCAACAACATAACCCAAGGTTCATGTAAGTGTGGATGTGAACAATTTTTTTAGTTATAAGTGTAGAAAATGATGGTGAGGATCATTGTAAGAACACATTTTTATTAGTAATTGATAAGGTTTAACCAAAAACCATAATTGTTAAGTTTTAATCATGCATTATTTTCCAATCTTAGCGACGAACTCAGAATTCAAGATAAGAGTGAGACTGGCCGAGCTAGATAAAAATGTCTTGTGGTGTTGTTCTTTGGGGGAGGGGACGTGGGAGGAAAGAAAATATGAACGCTTTTAGAGCGAAATACCCTTTCTAATGTGAGCCAACCCCTATAAATGCAGAAATTGAAGAAATGTTACTTTCTCCATTTGCACCTTCAGGTATAAGTGCACCAACTCATGGTGTGTATGAGCTGAATAGGAAATACCATGGTTTGAATACTATGGTCATCATCCACGACGGAAGACATCATGGTCAATAGTCTAAAAGTATCTATCAAGACACATGTGGGTTCCATGGTCTTGAGTATGTTTCGTTACTCGCTAATCTTAATTTTCCACACCTTTGAGCCCAACCGCATAAAGCCACAATCTATGCGACAGTCAAATTTGGTCACTACTTATGGCAAATTAAAGTTCTATTCATAGATAGGATTACACACTAACATAGTGTGGTATGTCATAACAACCTAAGGTTCTAGTAAACATGGGTGGGACCAAACTTGTTTTAAATAGAAGAGTCAAAAATGACATTTACATCTTCAAAATGCATTTGTAAAATTACAAATCTTGTTGAGGAACTACCCTAACTCAAATTCAAATAAGGAATAGGAGTGAAATCACAATAAAAATATGGAAATCACACCTAACATGCACATGTTTTCTATTAGAATACTTGTTCAAACTACAAAGATGATGTAGTGACAAAATTAATGTCACAAATAAGATCTAGTAACAATGTTATTCCTATGGAGAACTCACCTTGAAAGAGTGAGTCCCTCCCAAAGAGGCTCGTCTTAATGATAGAGATGCTAGCTAAGCACCCTTTTGAGCTTCTGAAAAGAATACCCTAACAAACATGCATGCAAATGTGAAAGAACAAATAAGATCATTATAAGCTTACCAAATTTTCCCTGGGGAACCAAACGATATAGCTCATGAATAAGCCCGATTAGCACGAGTCGCTCCTCCAAAATTCTTTGAAACATGAGTGCGCCTTATCAACCTTTTTTGATGAATTAAAAACTCTTTTGCTTTAAGAGTGTGTGAGATGGAGAATATCTTGTTAATAATTTATGAGCCAATCTCTATTACCCACAAAAAGACAACCTATGTTGTATAATTAGCTCCATAATGGCTAGTATTACTTTAAGCGAGAAGTGTGATGCACCTTGAAACAGTGAGTACCTCCCAAAGAGGTGAACCTTGATGATGGAAATGCTAACATAGCAACCTTTCAAGTTTTCTAAATAGAAATATGCTAATAGATCACGCGTGCAAATGTGGAAGAACCACTATTCAAGATATATTCTGATAAATTGGCTGATTTATCGCTTACTGTTGTCTGGCCGATAAGATAAATTGACCGATAAATTAGCAGATATGGCGATAAATCGGTTGATATGTCGATAAACTGGCCGATTTACCCCTTATATTAGGTCGACCGATAAGTTCCTGATAAGCGATATCCCTAACATTGGGAAGAACCAACAAAACCTTCGTAAGCCTATCATTATCATCTTAAGAAAACAAATGTTATAGCTCATGAATTAGCTCGATCGACAAGAGTCACAAGACCCTAGCTTTATTGTGAGCCAAAACTGCCTAAAAGAAGAAAAATGCTTGAAAATTGTTTGATGGATAAACCATCTAATTCTGTTGTACCCTCTTTGGTGGACGATGTAACAATCTCACAATGTTAATAGAAGGTTGAATTTAATTAAATAAAACCCCCCTTTCAAGAATGAGAAAGATTTGGTTAATAATTAATGAGATAATATATGTTATAACCCACAAAAGACCATGATGGCTAGTGTTTCTACAAATGAGCTTTCGGATGCTGAAATACAATCCATGGCACAATGTTTGGATCAGTGGGTAAACCAACTTAACTAAGAATAATGTGCATGCATTGTCTACAACATCACCTAGATAAAGCTTAAACCATAAATCCTTCAATTATTAATGTCATGAACCAAACAATACTTAATCAAGCATTGCAAATGACAGACATTGTCTGGAGTTTCACTCAGATAAACAAAACAATCCCCACTTAAACGAAACATGAAAATGATGGAGTGAAATAAGTCAAGCATAAAAAAGAAGCACCGAAACTAGTAAGGAAATGATTGACCCACTTCTCCAATTCAATGACCTCCATTTCCCATTTTCTTCTTGCACTTACATTAGGGAGCTGCTGTTGAGGAGGCTCTGCCATGGGTTCGATCCTCCATTGTTGATCCAGTAGCAATCCCTCGATGACCCACCATTGTTGTCATCACCCCCGCTGCCGTTATTGTTGTTGTTGTTGTTGTTGTTGTTGTTGTTGTTGTTGTTGTTGTTGTTGTTGTTGTTGTTGTTGTTGTTGTTGTTGTTGTTGTTGTTGTTGTTGTTGTTGTTGTTGTTGTTGTGTATATTGCTGTTGCCCATCGTCACATTGTTCCCAGTCCCTAGGTGATGCACGCCTCCTGATACAACACCACCACCTCCACCATTGCCAACCTGTGGCTGCCATTGGAGCCCCATCACGCCCCCCATACCGTCATCTCCTTCCTCGCCAGTGCCCCCCTGAAATACTGAAGCAGTTGCGGCACCTATTCCATTTCCACCAACCACGAGATCACCATGTTGCTGCATCGGACCTGGAATGCCAAATGACGCCGCTGGCGTCATCAGCATCCCAATTCCTGATCCAGTGGTAGGCCCACCATAGTAGTAGCCATTGTTCTGACTGAGGCTGCCATCAAGAAGCCCTCCTGCGCCCCCTCTCAGCACGTCTAGAAATGACGTCGTCCCACCAGGGGACATCACTGCCGCCGTGTTGGACGACGATGACCCAAAGGCGGTCAGGGAAAGGCTGCTTGGAATCTCAAAACCAGCAGACATAAATGTCGGGAGGACGTTGGCAAAGTTCATCCCTGTGCAGGTCGAGGGCGGCACGAAAGCCGTGGGTTCCGTCGAGGAGGCCACGCCAAGCTTGTGGGCGTCGGAGGTCCCTGGGCGCTTGGGCTTGCGGCAGCCGCCACCGATGGGGACGTTGCGGAGGGAGCCACCATGGGTCCAGTAGCGGCGGCAGGCCTTGCAGAAGTAGCGGGGCTGAGACATACTATAGTTGTTGTAGTAGCAGAACTTGGTGTTGCCAGACTTGCACCGAGGGCATTCCACCTTCTGCTCTGGCTTCGGCCGAGGCTTCTTCTCCGCCGCCGCTGTCGCCTCCCCCGTCATCTGACCGACCTTGCTCTTCGAGTTTGACAGAAACACTTCCTCCATCTGCAACACATGTGTACACACATATCAAATTAAATTAAGTTAAATTGTCAATCCCAAGGAGTGCGACATGTAGAATTATTGGTTAACTTAAAATGTCATGATAAGTGCATAATCAGGTCTGAAATTCTCAGATCCATAGAACAAATTCAATTAATCAACTACAACTCTAAGCGCCCATTCTTTTGGGCAGCTTAAAAATAAGCTTCTTTCCCCATACTCTCTAGTATTAGGATTCCTTGAAAGCCTAATCCCAGGATCTCCTAGTTACCTAACTAGGCATGTAAGAAACCGAGACAAAAAAAATAAAATCTTGGGTACAAAGTAGTGAATCTGACATGGATAAAAGAGAACTGCAAAATCTGATCCAACTTTTCGTAAATCAAAACAAAAAAGTAAAACTTTGTATACAAAACTAGTAAATCTGGCATGCATCCATGGATCAGTGCATATTGAATGTGGTAACGGCTTTGTGCATGAACCGATGCAGAGCCTAGAAATATCCCCTTTTCGAAACGGAAACATACGGTCGCCCCCTCTATTGTTCTAGCCACGAGCGGTTTGCTAAAATTGATACGACAACATCAAAATTACACAAACCAAACAAGGTAGGTCATGAATTAATTATGAATTCTTCAAAATCGAGAGCTAGATGCATGCATGTACACAGGAACATGCAAACAAGAGAAATATTTTTTGGAATAGCCCGTGGTTAGATCTACAACGGGTATTAAAGTGAAGATCACTAGCTAGCACATCTTGCGGCGAGCGATACTGCGAGATATTATCTAGAAAAAGTCACATGCATGAGGAAGAAGAAGAAGAAAAAGAATAAGGGAGAAAGAGTAAGTGATATAGATCAAAGGAAGAAGAAGCTTACCAGGTGAACGAATGGTAGTATGGAGTATAGGTGTTGTTTGGTCTAGTGCTATGGGATAGGGTGAAGTTGCCCACCTTTTTATACCCGTAAGGCTAGCCAGATGTTTAAACACTACCGCAGAATGAGCAAGCCAGATATAGGGTCAAATTAATAGAGGGTGTGTTCATGTGAGTGATGAACTGTGTATAGCCAGTAGCACTGGTAAGACAGAAACGGCTGTAGAGCTCTTGGCCTGTTGCCCCTGGAGGACAAAACGGCTAGAGGTGACGCGCACACTAGAGAGAGAGAGAGAGAAGGATGGATGGCTTGCAAGGCTTGGGATGGAAACAGAAAAGAGAGAGAAAGACGAGCCTAATGCCGGGGCTCTTGTGCTGCAAGCTTCTCCATCCTTCCTCCTTCCGTTGCTTGTCAGAGCTTGGGGCCAACAGCAAAACATGGGGCCGGCCGGCGTGCATACGTATGTGTATATTATCTTTTACGTGCTATACACACACAGATGGATGGATGCACTCTACGGGTCTATGACATGCATGGACCACACAACCTTCACACACCTGTCTCATGAGATAGCATGGGTATGAACAGCACACCAGGTCTCATCCAGTGCAAATCTTCATCGCCACTCTTCCTTTCCTTCCATTGTATATCTGGCTATCTTGTCAGTGACTGCAGCTAAAAAACACGACGTAGGCGTGCCACATTCACGTGTCGTAGCCCGTGGTGGAGTGGTTGTGTGCATGGACGTATGCATAGGCCAAGGTGAACTCTTTTTTGGCATATCATTTTAGATTAAAATATCCATTTAAAAAATCTTGGGCTAGAACTCCATCCTTTGCATTTCAGCAATTAATACCACCAATCAAATCATCCACCATCTCTATCTTTTCCTTTCCGTGTATAGTACTCCCATTTCATTATTTCTCCACTGTTGAATCAATATTTGTGTTTCCTCACAAAAAAGAATAGACATTTGTATAGTAACTTGCTAACACTTGTTTCGAAAAAGTCATGGCAGATATCTGACATAATGAACTTGGATGTTTGTCCTGTGCACTCGATTTGTAGTTAAATAAAATACCTCTATTTGTGTTGCACTATATTTGCAATATGGTTAATCATATGATTTTTCCTACCACCACCTCTTTAGTGAGGTTTGAATTTTCTGTAATAATGAAACAAACCATTGTCACCGAAGTCCATAGAGTAGTTTGTATTTAAATGACCACAAAATATCACAAAGCAACACAGTCTAGATGCTTGAAATTATAATCTACTACCGCCTAGAAAAGATGATGATTGCCCTTCTTGTAGATAGAAAATGTTCACTACTATTGATCAATGGGACTATCAAAAATAGGGAGCCAACCAAAAGTCAAGTATCATTGTGAGATATCTTTTTAAATCAACATGACAACCTCTCTACCATTGGCCGCCTCAGCCTAGAAAATATGGTAGTTGTAGTCTTTCCATATCCATAACTCCCCCTCCCTACACGCTTGTGACAACTTTTGACTTCTCACATGATGAGGTGTATATCATGTTCCTACCTTGAGAGATCAAATAAAAGATGCACCATGGAGATGCCAACATATAGAAAAGATGGACCAAGCAAGTGTCAAAAAATAGGGGATGAGGGACGGAGCAAAACTACTATTCATTTTTAGTATACACATGTGCTTCAAAGTAGCACCTAATTTTAGCTGATATCATAAAGTGCTTCAGAGTAGCACTACTTCATTTCATAGAGACAATGTTTGTTAGCATCCCAGGTCGAGCTCCCAACCTCCGTCCCATGTGCAAACGTTTCCTTCACTCGTCGGACACATCACTATAATCACAGAGCCCACCACATCCCAAAAGACAAGACTGAAGGAAAGGTGGCACTGATATGTCTCAAATGTATCAATTTTTTTATTAAATTCTATTATATTATCACTTTTGTATGCTTTATATGCCTTTTTATATTATTTTTCTAGACTAACCTATTAATTTAGTGGATAGTGCGTGTTCCTGCTTTTTTCATGTTTTTGATTTTGCAAAAAATCCATACCTACAGAGGTCCAAATGTGGTGAAAATTTATGAGGAATTTATATGGAAAATATGCAACAATAGAAGCTTCAGGAGGGAGCTAGAAGTGCGATGTGGGCTGCACAAGCCTAGGTGACACGGCCCCAGGGGCACGCCATGCAGGCTTATGGGAGCCACACAGCTCCGTTTGACCTAATTCCAAGCCTATAAATTCTGTGATTTCCCGAAACCCTCATAAGTGAACCTGAAAGAATTTTATCCCCACTATAAGCCGCTGTTACAAAGCAATCCCATCTGGAGCCCTGTTTCGATACTCCGTCGGAGGGGGGAATCATTGGGAAGGCCATCTTCATCAACCTTGTTGCCTCCATGATGATGTGTGACTAGTTCCCTTAGGACCTACGAGTCCATAGCCGTAGCTAGATGGCTTTCTCTCTCTTTTGATCTTCAATATAATGATCTTCTATAAGATAAATACAATGTAATTGCTACTTGTGATAGGCGTTGGGATTTCTCCGAAGAGGAAGGGTGATGTAGTATAGTAGCAGAACGTATTTCCCTCAGTAGAGAACCAAGATCTAGTGAACTAGTAAGAGATTTAGGCAAACAATTATCAACAATACCTGCACACACACAAAATATTTGCACCCAACGTAGGCAAGAGGGTTGTAAATCCCCTTATTCTCGTTAATTCCAATTATTAATTCTCATAGTGGTGGATAGATAATTTGCAAAACTAAACAAAAGTAAATAAATTATAGCAAGGTATTTAGGGTTTTTGGCAATATGATGTGAATGAACCCAAGGGGCATAGCTTTCACTAGAGGCATTTCTCTCAAGAACATAACAACGATGGGTACACAAATTACTGTTGGGCAATTGATAGAAAATCGCATAGTTATGATGTTATTCATGGCATGATCAGTACACATGCCTTACGTTCATGACAAATAGACCGAAACGATTCTGCATCTTATACTATTACTCCACTTCGAGAGCGCTTCTATGCTTGCCTCTATAGGTATTAAGTTCATAACTAACAGAGTAATGCTTTAAGCATGATGACATAATGTAGACAAAGCTAGACCAATCAATATGATCGAACCCCATCATTTTACCCTTAGTAAACAAATACAAATACATGCCTCTCTAGCCCTTATGTCATGAGGTGAGGACACCGCAAGATTGAACCTACCACAAAGCACCTCTCCTGCTAAACATAAATCAAACTAGTTTGCCAAACTATACTAGTAGATCAGAGATAAATACAAAGTTATAACAATCACACATAATAAAGTTTAGAAAAGACTCGGTTACTTTCAATGAATAATCTGATCACAAGCCCACAATTCATC
Organism: Triticum monococcum; assembly: GCA_034509565.1. Lineage (NCBI taxonomy): Eukaryota > Viridiplantae > Streptophyta > Magnoliopsida > Poales > Poaceae > Triticum > Triticum monococcum. The sequence continues at coordinate 350,056,294 of CM067845.1, forward strand.
TGATCCCAACAAACGCACCGCTAAAAGATTACATTGAATCGATCTCCGAAGAGAACATTGTACTGAAGATCAGAGAGAGAGAGAGAGAGAGAGAGAGCCATCTAGCTATTGCTATGGACCCACAGGTCCTGTGGAGAACTACTCACGCATCATCGGAGAGGCATCAAGGTTGATGTAGAGTCCCTCCATGATTGATTTCCCCTCTGGTAGAGTACCGGCAGAGGCCTCCAGATGGGATCACACCAGAACAAAGGCTTGCGGTGGTAGAATAATTGTTTCGGGTTTTCCTCAGAGTACCGGCAGAGGCCTCCAGATGGGATCATGCCAGAACAAAGGCTTGCGGTGGTAGAATAATTGTTTCGGGTTTTCCTCTGGTGGTTTCTGGATTTTATGGAATTTACAGGCTCGGAATTAGGTCAGACGGAGTTACAAGGGGCCCACAAGCCTGGGTGGCGTGCCCACACCTAAGCTTGTGGCTCTCTCGTGCATCGTTTGACCCCCCCCCAAAGCTTCTAGGTTTCGTTCTAGTATAGAAAACATCAACATAAAGTTTCATCGTGTTTGGACTTTGTTTGGTATGGGTTTTCTGCGAAACAATAAAATAGGCAAAAACAAAAACTGGCACTAGGCACTGAGCTAATAGGTTAGTTCCCAAAAATGATATAAAATTGCATATAAAGCATACAAGATTGATAATATAATAGCATGAAATAATAAAAAATTATAGATATGTTGGAGACGAATGAGTAATCTTTTGCGGTGTGTTTGTTGGGATCCGATGAATTGTTTGTTCATTATTAGATTATTTTATGAGCGATTTTGACTCTATTGAAGTTTCTAACTTGTGTAATTTTATAGGGATTTCTATTTATGTGCCCTCGGTTCCTTAGTTCTACTTAGGTTTGCATGGCAGCAAACATTCCTGACTTTTCCCCTCTACCACTCGGCCCATTCTCACAATTGCCAAACGGAGCCTCGTCATCGGGTCAAAGTAGTTTACTGCTACCTAGCATAGTTACTGATGAGTGGGACTCGGGCTCTAATATGTCTACGTCGTATCTACCTTTCCTAATGCCTTTGCTCTTGTTTTGGACTCTAATATTCATGATTTGAATGAAACTTGCCCGGACTGACGCTGTTTTCACTAGAACTACCATGGTGTTGTTTTGTGTAGAAATAAAAGTTCTCGGGATTGGCCAAAACTTTTTGGAGATTTTAAGGAATAAATGAAGAATATTGGAAACAAGATCCACCTCAGAGGGGGCATCCTGTGCCGACAAGGCACCAAGGCACGCCTACCCCCAGGCGCGCCCTGGTGGGTGGTGGGGCCCTCGTGGCTCCGCTGACCCTAATCTGGATACTATAAATTCCTATTTCCCAAGAAAAAATAGAGGAAGAAGTTTCATAGCATTTCACGATACGGAGCTGTTACCACCTACTATTCTTCATCGGGAGGCTAGATCTGGAGTCCGTTTTGGGCTCCGGAGAGGGGGATTCGCCTTCATTGTCATCACCAACCATCCTCCATCACCAATTTCATGATGCTCACCATCGGGAGTGAGTAATATCTTCGTAGGCTTGCTAAATGCTGATGATTTGGATGAGATTCATCATGTAATTTAGTTAGTTTCGTTAGGGCTTGATCCCTAGTATCCACTATGTTCTGAGATTGATGTTGCTATGACTTTGCTATGCTTAATGCTTGTCACTAGGGCGTGAGTGCCATGAGTTCAGATCTGAATTGTTTATGTTTTCACCAATATATTTGTGTTCTTGATCCTACCATGCAAGTTATACACACCTATTAGGTGTTATGATCCGCATACCCCAAGGTGACAATAATGGGGATTCTTTCCGGTGATTACCGTAGTTTGAGGAGTTCATGTATTCACTATGTGCTAATGCTTTGTTCCAGTTCTCTATTAAAAGAGGCCTTAATATCCCTTAGTTTCCTTATTAATATTTCGCACTGAAACCACCCTAGGGGTGCCCCAGGTGCCCACAAGGCACTAGGGCGCGCCCTGGTGTGTGGTTGGCCCCACAGGGACCCCTCACTTATATTTTTAGACCAGTTCATCTCCTACCTCCAGAAAAAACCACTCTAGATCTCTCTATCTCATGTTCTTGCTCCTAAATTTGGGGTTTTCAATCTCTTTGCTCGGAGCTCTATTTGCAAAACTATTTTGGGGGATTTCTACTTGGTATGTCACTCCTCCATTGCTCCAATTAGTTTTTGCTCTAGTGGGTTATATTTTGCATAATTAGCTACTCTTGGTGCTACTGAAAATGAGCTTACATGTTGAATTCTTTGAGTTCCAAGTAGTTTGAATGCTTGATATAGCCTCTAGACATCTATATGAGTAGTTACTATCAATCTTGTGACGTCTTGTTGACATCATTTTGTGGCCCAATTTTTTTAGAAATTTGTTTGTAGGAAAAATGAATATCTTCCGGAGGAGTTCCTCGAAGCAGAATGCTATGGGAGTCCTTGGTGAATCCTCGGACAATGACATCAACACCCCGCGTAGGACGGAGATCCGACCATGCGAATGGCCGCACATTTCCTTCATGACGAAGTCGGATTCTACCAAGAGTTTGCGCAATTCATTGCAAATGCTGGACTTACCAACTTCCTCGCAGATGAGTGTGACCAACACCACATCCTCACAAATTCTTTTGTGCAAAACTTTCATTTCCTGAATAGGATCGAACCCCCTGAGCTCCACTTTGATTTATATGTTGAGCATCACCAGATACGGCTTACTGAATTTTGCGAGATATGCTTGATTCCCTCTATTGGGGAAATTGGAGAGCCTCGACTAGAGGATTTTGAGGGTTTCCTCCACACTTTAACTGTGGGTGAGGAAAGGGGCGTGTCGCATGCCCGTGCCACTAGCTTGTAGTTTCCTGTTGTGCACTACTTTGCTTTATTCATGGGGAAATGCTTAACTGCTACAGAGAAAGAGTTTTATTATGTGCTCCCGACCTTGCCATTTTATGCCATGCACTTAACAATGATAACACTTAATGCATTGGCGCTATCGTTGCATGCCACTTGCACACTAATAGGATGAAGGGAAAAAATCATGGTGGTGCTGATGCTACTCGCTTAGCGAGACATTTTAATGTTCAGATACGCCCCCATGATTACTTGTTGCCCAGAGTTTATTTTGATCACCGGGCGATGGAGGACCACCACTTTATTGTTGCTCATGTGCCTCCGCAACACATTCGTTATAACTTGGTTTTTAGCAAGGAAACTCATGATATTATTCTGTTGCCTGCAATTGCTTTGTTTGACTCTCACGCCAGGAACGGATACATCATCCTACCAGAGGACATCATTGCCTACCGAAACGCACATGCAACAGTAGAGGAGGAGCCCCAGGAGTGGGACGCTCAGGTGTCGCCACCTCAGCACTTTCACATGGGATTGGATGGCTACTATAGATGGTGATTACCAAGCTAGGAGAAATCCTAAGCTTGGGGGAGTACGTAATTCGTTCCAACATTACATTCATGTTCACACATTTCATTCTAGTTGTCGGTGTTCATCCTTTCTCATTGTAAAATCCATGTTAGTTTTATTTTCTCGCTTTCTTCTTGTGTGTTTGAAAAACTTTAAGAAAATACAAAAATATATCTTGCTTCTTTTCAGTTTTTCTATGTAGTTTAAATTAGTTGTAGGATTAAAAGAAAACCCAACAAGATTTCTCATTTCTTCTTTTGCTTGTTTGGAGCTTTACCGTGTAAATAGTTTTTCTCGTTTTTTGTTTTTCTTTCGTTAATTTGCTTTCTTCAAGAAAAATCAAAAACTCCAAAAATATTTCAGTGTGTTTCTCTGAAATCCTTTTCTTTCGCTGAGTCATCGCGAGGAAAAGTCCACGATGAAAATGTTGAGTGGGTCTCATATGCATTATTGTTGATTTGACAAAGAGCCCATATTACCTTGTCTTCTCCATGATATTTATGTTCATGGTGTTGATATCCTACTCATGCTATTATTCAATGTTAATTATTCATAATGCATGGTTATGACCATTTTTTCTCTCTAGTTGGTCGCTTCTCAACCTATTTGCTAGCCTTAGCCTGTACTAAGCGGGAATACTTCTTGTGCATCAAAATCCTTAAACCAAAGTTATTCAATATGAGTCCACTATATATCTAACTATATGTGGTATTACTCTGTCGTTCCAAGTAAATTTGCATGTTCCACCTCGAAATATTCAAATGAACATATGTTTTGTGTGCCCGTACCGCTCATGGAGTGACAGGGGCGGTCAGTATCTTCCATGCTAAGCCGATTATTCTCATGATGAGTGTTTATTCCCTCGAGATGGGCTGGTAATCGGGATGCCCTATCCCATGATTAAAATTACAAATAATAAAACAAACTCCCCCGGACTATTGTTGATATGGTGGGCACTCGAGGATTTGGCTAGCCATGGCTTGTGTTTCTTGGTGGAGGGGGAGTAAACTTTACTTTTACCACTTGGGAACCGCCGCTAATTTGTTTAGCATGGAAGATATTGAAAACTCTCAGTTGTAACATTGACTAGAAAGGTATACCTCCCAAAATTATATTTATCTCTAATTTAAGCTTTGAGCTCTCGCACCTCTGCAAATCCCTACTTCCCTCTGCGAAGGGCCTATGAAAGCACAAGTGCTCCCTGGGTGATTTTGTAATTAATGTCAACATATCTTTGTTGGACTAATTATTCTATCTAGCATATTTTAGATAAGTTCGACAGTGGAGTGGCAAGGACAACAGGATGTGGAACCCCTTCAAATTGATAAGGACAAAGTTTGGCAAAACCTCAGGACTCTTCATTTCTATTAAGTGATCCAAGATCAAATTGAGTCCATATATAGGAAAGCCAATACTATTAAAAGGGGATGAGGTGTTGCTTAATGGTCTACTTGCTCAAGAGCTTAGTGATATTGCTCCAAAACCCTCGACCACTTTCTCCATCCAAATATGTCAAAACCCTAAGTCCAAAATCGGCCCCACCGATTCTTTCAACCCGGAGCCACCGAGTTCCCAGAAACCCTAACAATTCGGTCACACCGATACGGATCTCGGTCTCATCGAGATGGCTGTGCCAGCGCACTATGATCTATTACATTCGCTTCAGTCTCACCGAGTTTATGCAATCTGTCTCACCGAGTTGGCTTGACAGATTTTCTATTGCTTATTGCTTCACATTGGTCCCACCAAGTTGATGCAATCGGCACCACCGAGATGATGTTTACCCTAAGCCCTAGCACATCGGTCCCACATAGTTGTTCCAGTTGGTCCCACCGATATTCCTAACGTTCATATTTTTGAACAGAGTGGTGACACCAAGTTTCCTAATCGGTGCCACCAAGATGAGTCAAAAGTGTGTAACAGTTGGATTTTTGTGGATGCTATATATACCCTCCACCCCTTCTTCCTCATAGAGGAGAGCCATCAGAACATGCCTTCACTTCCACCATCCATTTTCTGAGAGAGAACCACCTACTCATGTGTTGAGATCAAGAGATTTCATTCCAACCTTTTGAACCTTGATCTCTAGCCTTCCCCAAGTTGCTTTCCACTCAAATCCTTCTTCCACTCTAGCCAAATCTGTGAGAGAGAGAGAGTTGAGTGTTGGGGAGACTATCATTTGAAGCACAAGAGCAAGGAGTTCATCATCAACACACCATCTATTACCTTTTGGAGAGTGGTGTCTCCTTGATTGGTTAGGTGTCACTTGGGAGCCTCCGTTGTGATGTGGAGTTGGACCAAGAAGTTTGTAAGGGCAAGGAGATCACCTACTTCGTGAAGATCTACCCGAGTGAGGCAAGTCCTTTGTGGGTGATGGCCATGGTGGGATAGATAAGGTTGCTTCTTCGTGGACCCTTCATGGATGGAGCCCTCCGTGGACTCACGCAACCGTCACCCTTCGTGGGTTGAAGCCTCCTTCAATGTGGACGTATGATAGCACCACCTACTGTAACCGCACCAAACTTCTCCGCATCTCCATTGCATTTGCACACTCCAATCCCATCCCTTTACATTCTTGCAAATTGCATGCTTTACCTTTTCTGCTGCCTATACTCTTGTCATGCTTGCCTGAAATGCATTGTGTGTGCCTTAATATGTGCTAAACTCTACCTTAACTTGAAGAAATTAAAAACTGCCACTTTTGCTTGTTAAGGGTCTAATCACCCCCCTCTAGACCCATATTCTCGATCCCTTCAATTGGTATCAGAGCTTTGGTCTCCATTGCTTTGGTTTAATCGCTATTGGAGGAATATGGATGAGTCTACGTTCGGGAGTATTTGACGTAGAGTGCCTATTCTTGATGGGTGATACGTCCATTTTGCATCATGTTTTCCTACTGTTATTTATGATGTTTTTATGATCAATAATGCTTTTTGGAGTAATTCTAATGCCTTTTCTCTCATAAGATGCAAGGTTCACACAAAGAGGGAGAATACCGGCAACTGCAATTCTGGACTTGAAAAAGCTACGTCACGCCACCTATTCTGCACATCTCCAAATGAGCAGAAAGTTCACGGAGATTTTTTTTATGGAATATATAAGAATTATTGGAGAAAATAATAACTACCAGAGGGGGCGCACCAGGTGGGCACAACCCACCTGGGCGCGCTAGGGAGCCCAGGCGCGCCCTGTTGGGTTATGCCCTCCTCGGCCCACCTCCGGTTCCCCTCTTCTGGTATATAAGTCATTTTGACCTATAAAAAATAAGGGGGGGGGGGACTTTCGGGACGAAGCACTGCCGTCTCGAGGTGGAACTTGGACAGGAGCACTTTTGCCCTCTAGTGGAGCGATTCTGCCAAGGGAATTTCCCTCCTGGAGGGGGAAATCATCATCATCATCACCACCAACTCTCCCATCTTGGGCAGGGAAATCTCCATCAACATCTTCAACAACACTATCTCCTCTCAAACCCTAGTTCATCTCCTGTGTTCAATCTTTGTACCGGGACCTTAGATTGGTGCTTGTGGGTGAGTAGTAGTGTTGATTACATCTTGTAGTTGCTTACTATATGGTTTATTTGGTGGAAGATTATATGATTTGATCCATTATACTATTTAATACCCCTCTGATCTTGAGCATGATTATCATTTGTGAGTTGTTACTTTTGTTCTTAAGGTCACGAGAGAAATCTTGTTGCAAGTAATCATGTGAACTTGATATGTGTTCGATATTATGATGGTATGTATGTTGTGATTCCCTTAGTGGTGTCATGTGAACATCGACTACATGGCCCTTCACCATATTTGTTAGGGAACATAGCATGCAATTTCATAAATTTCCTACGCTCACGCAAGATCTATCTAGGAGGTGCATAGCAACGAGAGGCGGAGAGTGTGTCTATGTACCCTCGTAGACCAAAAGCGGAACCATTTGACAACGCGGTTGATGTAGTCGTACACCTTCATGATCCATTCCGATCAAGTACCGAAAGTATGGCTCGTCCGTGCTCAACACATGTTCAGCTCGATGACGTCCTTTCCTTCTTGATCCAGCAAAAGTGGCGACGTAGTAGACGAGTTCCGGCAGCACGATGGCGTGGTGACGGTATTGGTGAATAACAATCTTGGTAGGGCTTCGCCAAGCACAATGGAAACTATGACGGAGGATAAACTAGAGGGACGGGGTTGCCGGCACATGGCTTGGTGTTTCTTGATGTGTCTTGGAGCTAGCCTTGCCCCTCTATTTATATGTTGAGCCCTGGGGTCGAAACTTGGAGTAAAAAGCCTCCTCAAAGTCGGTTTTGCCCAAAAGGTAAGAGTCCTTCTCGGACTCTAGGGCTAGACGTCAGGGTTCCCGGCGTCTACCCCCTAGACGCCAGGGTTCCTTGCGTCTAGCCTCTGGTCTTTGCAAAACTCCCTTTTTTCACTTTCCAAAAGCCTCATGGGCTTTCCCCTTTGGCCCAAATAAAGTGTTCTCGTACCCAAACATTTTGGGAAACATCCGGAACCCCTTCCGGAGACCAAACACTATTATCCCATATATCAATCTTTATCTTCAAACCATTCCGGAGCTTCTCATCATGTCCGTGATCACATCCGGGACTCCGAACAACATTCAGTCACCAACATACATAACTCATATAATACTATATCGTCAACGAACGTTAAGCGTGTGGACCCTACGGGTTTGAGAACTATGTAGACATGACTGAGACACCTCTCTGGTCAATAACTAACAGCGGAACCTGGATGGTCATATTGGATCCTACATATTCTAGGAAGATCTTTATCGGTCGAACATTATGACAACTTACGTTATTCCCTTTGTCATCGGTATGTTACTTGCCCGAGATTCGATCATCGGTATCTTCATACCTAGTTCAATCTTGTTACTGGCAAGTCTATTTACTCGTTCTGTAATACATCATCCTGTAACTAACTCATTAGTTACATTGCTTGTAAGGCTTCTTATGATGTGTCTTACCGAGAGGGCCCAGAGATACCTCTCCGATACTCGGAGTGACAAATCCTAATCTCAATCTATGCCAACCCAACAAACACCTTCGGAGATACCTGTAGAGCATCTTTATAATCACCCAGTTACGTTGTGACGTTTGATAGCACACAAGGTATTCCTCCGGTATCCGGGAGTTGCATAATCTCATAGTGAAAGGAATATGTATAAGTCATGAAGAAAGCAATAGTAATAAAACTGAACGATCATAATGCTAAGCTAACGGATGGGTCTTGTCCATCACATCATTCTCATAATGATGTGATCATGTTTATAAAATAACAACACATGTCTATGGTTAGGAAAATTAACCATCTTTGATTAACGAGCTAGTCTAGTAGAGGCTTACTAGGGACACGGTGTTTTGTCTATGTATCCACACATGTATCAAGTTTCCGGTTAATACAATTCTAGCATGAATAATAAACATTTATCATGATATAAGGAAATATAAAATAACAACTTTATTATTGCCTCTAGGGCATATTTCTTCTAGTCCCCCACTTGCACTAGAGTCAATAATCTAGTTCACACCGCCATGTGATTTAACACCAATAGTTCACATCTTAATTTGATTAACACCCATAGTTCACGTCGCCATATGACCAACACCCAAAGGGTTTACTAGAGTCAATAATCTAGTTCACATCGCTATGTGATTAACACCCAAAGAGCACTAATGTGTGATCATGTTTTGCTTGTGAGAGAAGTTTAGTCAATGAGTCTGCCACATTCAGATCCGTATGCATTTTGCAAATTTCTATGTCTACAATGCTCTGCATGGAGCTACTCTAGCTAATTGCTCCCACTTTAAATATGTATCCACATCAAGACTCAAAGTCATACAGATCGGTGTCAAAGCTTGCATCGACATAACTCTCTATGACGAACTCTTTATCACCTCCATTATCGAGAAACATTTCCTTAGTCCTCTTTAGGTACCTAAGGATAATTTTGACCGCTGTCCAGTGGTCTACTCCTATATCACTATTGTACCCCCTTGCCAAACTCATGGCAAGGCACACAACAGATCTGGTACACATCATGGCATACTTTATAGAATCTATGACTGAGGCATAGGGAATGACTTTCATTCTCTCTCTATATTCTGCTGTGTTCGGGTTTTGAGTTTGACTCAACTTCACACCTTGTAACACAGGCAAGAACCCTTTCTTTGAATGATCCATTTTTAACTTCTTCAAAACTTATCAAGGTATGTACTTTGTGAAAGTCCAATTAAGCGCCTTGATCTATCTCTATAGATCTTGATGCCCAATATATAAGCAGCTTCACCGAGGTCTTTCATTGAAAAATTCTTATTCAAGTATCCTTTTTATGCTATCCAGAAATTCTATATCATTCCCGATCAACAATATGTCATCCACATATAATATCAGAAATGCTACAGGGCTCCCACTGTAACACCCACGATGCGGCTATATCTCCCACGTGTCGGAGCACGACTTAGAGGCATAACCGCATGGTAGGCATGTCGCAAGAGGGGTAATCTTTACACATCCCATGTACTGAATAAGAAAGGGATAAAGAGTTGGCTCACAATCGCCACTTCAAACAATGCATAAATATAGCATACATCATCCAGAATACAATCAAGCTCCGACTATGGAACCAAATAAAGAAAGACAACCCCAAATGCTAGATCCCCGATCGTCCCGACTGAGCTCCACTACTGATCAAGTGGAAACGAAACAACACAACGAACACGATCTTCATCGAGCTCCCACTTGAGCTGGGTTGTGTCACCTACACTGGTATCATCAGCACCTGCAACTGTTTGGAAGTATCTGTGAGTCATGAGGACTCAGCAATCTCACACCCACGAGATCAAGACTATTTAAGCTTAAAGGTAGGACAGGGTAGTGAGGTGGAGCTGCAGCAAGCACTAGCATATATGGTGGCTAACTTACGCAAATGAGAGCAAGAAGAGAAGCAAAGCACGGCCGAGAAACTAAAAGTGATCAAGAAGTGATCCTAAAGCTACTTACATTCAAGCATAACACGAGACCGTGTTCTCTTCTCGGACTCCGCCAAAAAGAGACCATCACGGCTACACACGTGGTTGATTCATTTTAATTAAGTTAAGTGTCAAGTTCTCTACAACCGGACATTAACAAATTCCCATCTTCCCATAACTGCGGGCACGGCTTTCGAAAGTTCAAAACCCTGCAGGGGTGTCCCAACTTAGCCCATCACAAGCTCTCACGGTCAACAAAGGATATTACTTCTCCCAGGAAGACCCGATCAGACTCGGAATCCCGGTTACATTTCGACAATGGTAAAACAAGACCAGCAAAGCCACCCGATGTGCCGACAATCCCGATAGGAGTCGCACATATCTCGTTCTTAGGGCAACACCGGATGAGACTAGCTACGAGTAAAACCAAACCTCAAGTTTCCCCGAGGTGGCCCCGCAGGCAGCTCGGTTCGGACCAACACTTAGACAAGCACTAGCCCGGGGGTGGAGGGGGCTAAAATAAAGATGACCCTTGGGTTGGCCGACCCAAGGGAAGAGTAATAGGTTGTTAGGAAAATGTAAAACCAAGGTTGGGCCTTGCTGGAGGAGTTTTATTCAAAGTGAACTGTCAAGGGGTCCCCATAACACCCAACCGTGTAAGGAACACAAAATCAAGGAACATAACACCGGTATGACGGAAACTAGGCCGGCAAGAGTGGAACAAAACACCAAGCATAAGGCCGTGCCTTCCACCCTTTACCAAGTATATAGATACATTAATATAGATAAGAGATATTGTGATATCCCAACATATCCATGTTCCAAACATGGAACAAACTTTAGCTTCACCTGCAACTAGCAACGCTATAAGAGGGGCTGAGCGAAAGCGGTAACATAGCCAAACAACGGTTTGCTAGGATGGTGGGTTAGAGGCTTGACATGGCAATATGGGAGGCATGATATAACAGGTGGTAGGTATCGCAACATAGCAATAGAGCGAGTGTCGGTGTCAAAACCGGCAGATCTCGGGTAGGGGGTCCCGAACCGTGCGTCTAGGCGGATGGTAACAGGAGGCAGGGGACACGAAGTTTTACCCAGGTTCGGGCCCTCTTGATGGAGGTAAAACCCTACGTCCTGCTTGATTAATATTGATGATATGGGTAGTACAAGAGTAGATCTACCACGAGATCAGAGAGGCTAAACCCTAGAAGCTAGCCTATGGTATGATTGTATGTTATGTCCTATGGACTAAAACCCTCCGGTTTATATAGACACCGGAGGGGGCTAGGGTTACACAAGGTCGGTTACAAAGGAGGAGATATACATATCCGTATTGCCTAGCTTGCCTTCCACGCCAAGTAGAGTCCCATCCGGACACGAGATGAAGTCTTCAATCTTGTATCTTCATAGTCCAACAGTCCGGCCAAAGAATATAATCCGGCAGTCTGGATACCCCCTAATCCAGGACTCCCTCAGTAGCCCCCAAACCAGGCTTCAATGACGATGAGTCCGGCACGCAGTATTGTCTTCGGCATTGCAAGGCGGGTTCTTCTCCATCTTCCAAACGTTTGTAAAGCAGTGTCCGGTCCCATAAATGTTTGGACGGACCTCTTGGCTTCTGTGCCCAATAAGGGCTTCCTCCCACGCTTCGAATGAATACGAGGCGCCAGGGTGTTTTTACATTCGCCCCCCTAGCCAGATAAATAAATTGTCTATTAAAGGGATGGGGATCCTTAGATCTGATCCATACCATCCACCCCCAGCGAGAATTCATCAGAGCGCATTTCGGAAAGATCCATTCCAGCATGGCCGACCTCCGCAGCTCCTCCTCCCGCCCTCGTAGCCCTAGGCCCGGTGATTGGGAGAGGTGTTCAGTCCCGCACAGTCGATTAGTCGAACTGCAGACTAAGTGATTTCTCCCTCCGGCGTATATGGTGCCCGTTCGAGCCGGGCTTGCCACCTATAATGGCGGGGCGCAAGCGGAGAGCTTTCCTTGTGCCTCCATGGGTGAACGGGTCTGCCTTGTTCCTTATTTACTAAGGGGCTCGGATTTCCAATTCATCCGTTCCTCTGCGGGCTCCTGGAGTTCTACGGCCTCCAATTACACAATCTCACCCCTGCCTCCATTCTACATATCACCGGCTATGTTGCTCTCTACGAGTTGTTCCTGGGCTGCGAGGCTCACTTCAAGCTGTGGAAAAGGCTATTCCGCCTTGTCCCTCGCACACAGAGGGAATCACTTTATCAAGTGGGCGGAGCCGAAATATGGCGTATCGCCGATACCGGATACATGTCCGGTACCCCAAAGAAGTTGTCCGAAGACTGGCCTTCAGAATGGTTTTATATGGAGGACGTCCCCTTCCGGACCCTGTTCGGCGGGGTCTTCCTGAGTTCAACAATGCTCCTCTGAAGAAGCGCCGAAGTTGGCGCCCACGGAGCCCCCGGGCGGAAGACAACGGAGAAGTCCTCTATCAGATGAACCGGATCAAAGCTCTGGCTCGATCAGGATTGACAATAATTGAAGTTATGTCGATTTGCATAATGCGGGGAGTGCAGCCACTTCAATATCGTGGGAACCCCTTGTGGTGTTATAACAGGGCGGATGACGCCACCCGCTGCGGGCGTAAGGGTCCGGACAATGCTGCCGCTCTAGCGAAAATTCTGTCCGAACTGTTCAAGGGCGAGGAAGAGGAGTTCACCCGCATCAAGCCACGGGATGGATTCTCCATGTACAATCCTCCAAGCTGGGTAAGTTATATCTCCCTGCTCCCATTTTTCCTGCATTCTTAGTCGTAAGTATTCACCTTGCCACTTTGCGGCAGGAACTGCAAAAAGCCATAAAGGAGGTCAACAGCCCTTCTCGACAACAAGAGGACCCTGACTGGGCCCTCGACTCCGGACTTGAAGAAGATCCGGTTATCTCCGTGGAGCTGATAGACCGACAGTTCTATCAGTTAAGCTACGATGATGCCCTGGTGGCCATTACGGCCGACTATCCCGGACTGCTCCCTGCATCGCAAGTAAGAAAAACCAAAAGTCCCAACTCCAAAACTAGGATCCCCTTTTAGGCACTTCACCCACCATATACACATGGCATCTTTTACAGGGAAGGCATTCGGGATGCCCTGCCGAACCGGCAGCAACTCGCCAACAAGAGGCACCGAGGCCAGGTAGGCCAAAAAGGAAGGCGGTCAGGACAGAGACGCTGGTGCAAAGGTATAAGAAAAAACCCCGCTCCGTGGTTGTCGTCTTTCTCAAAATGTAATGACGCCCGCGTTTCTTTACCAGAAAAATGCTCGCTGGAATATGTCCGGCGATGCTGCCAATCACGCTTCCACCAGTCGAGCACCAGGACTGGACATGGAGGCAGAAGCCGATATGGGGCAGGCGCCGGATAATCCCCCTACAGAGGATACAAATAGATTATCCGCTACAAACTCAGAAGTGGAAAGCGCCATGAATCATAGGCGCCGCTGGGCCATACTCCGCGACGCTTGTTTCTCACCAGAGGCGTTTGACTCCTTCAATTCTGGAGAGGCGTACCTCCGTGCTGCTCAAGATGGTCTAGCCAGAGCCACGGATCAGTATTTAAAGGATGTACAGGTGAGTAAATCTGGCGATTTATATGTATCAGTAGCCCCTGAGACTTGAAACAGTTAGCAGAACTGATTTAAGGATCATCTTCAATGTGCAGGTTCTTACAGAGAAGAATACTAGGCTGTCCCAGGAGCTGGAGGAATGCAAGACCCAACTGCGGGCCGCTCTTGCTGCATTGCAGGAACAGAAAAAGCCTCCCGCTGGTAACATTTACTTTAAAGAATGATGGTTACCATATAGTGTGCGGCGTGTCTGCAGATCTAACAATTGATTTTGCAGATGAATCCGGAGAAAATCCGGGGGACCAACATGTTACGCGGCAACTAGAGGCTGGCAAACGCGTGCTGACTGAGGTTATGCGGGAGAAAAAAAATCTCCAAGATGCCAATATTAAGCTGAACGTGGAACTAAAAGACGTTCGGGGCCAGCTTGCGGACTTCGAGAAGGAGAATAAGCGGCTTCGGCGCGGCATTTTCAGTAAGTGCTTGAACGAATCCTTTTAAAGGAGTTCGGCGAAGAAGCCGACTAACAGCGTTATGTCTGTAGGTATGCTGACGGGTCGTCCCATGGAGGAAATGCCCGGGTATGCGGGTGATCTTCTGTCCGAGCTGTCACATATGCACGAACAAGTTCGGCAGGTGATGCAGGGTGTTGCCCTGGCCTTGTGGCCATCCGTCTCCCTGCCAGAAGGCGTTGCAGAGCTTGCAGAGAAGCTGAAGGGAGCACGACGGCGCTTTCAATTATGGAAGATATCAGCCTGCCGACAGGGTACCAGAGAAGCCTGGGCTATGGTGAAGACGCGGTATACCAAGGCAGACCCAAATCACATGGCCGAGGTCGGACCTGTGGGGCCCGACGGAAAAGAGATCCCCGTTAGCTTAGTTTATGGGCAAGTAGAATTAGCCGCAAAGTATTCCCAACAGGATTGTAAGCTAGACCGCCTGTTGGATGGTATAGAGGAGGAATTTAGTCAGTCTGCATGACTATGTAATTAAAGTGACATGTATAATGCCTTCTAGCTGGATTGTAGATCATTTGTCGTTGCGGACCTTTTTGCTTCAGCCTCCGGGCCCAATAGTCCGGAGTGTATCTGAATACCTGCTCAGTTATATAAAACCGGGGTATGCGTGGAGAACAGGCATAGGGGTCATTAGTGCTTTATCAGACAAGTGCCCAACTAGTTATGTTATATTACATGGGTAGTAAGAAACATCTTCCAGGGAGAATAGTTCCGTTAAGGGTTCCTTTCCCTGGGTAAGCATGCCCTAAAGTGCATGTCCAGACTGCGATAGGAAACGCAGAAAAAACATCTGGGGGGCAGATATGGACAATAAATAAAAATCATCTTTTGTTCACCGACCGAATATTCCCTTAATAACGCTAGCTTTCGGCTTCACCCAGTCTGAGGTACACATCCGGCTAACCCGGCAGTAAATATCGCAGAGGTGCTCCCCTTATGCCCTAGCCGAATTAACGGGAACGTAGGGCATAAATACAAGAGCCAGGCAACCCAGCTTGGCCAAAACTTAAGTCATGTCGATGCATATAATGGTGAAAAAAGGTACATGTGGAAGTATAACACATGTGTTGGGCATGAGGCCCAGATAAATAATTCAAGCTTCTGTGAAAGAAGCCCCCAGGTATGAAGAGTGCGGTTAGCGCATCTGTAATGTGCAAGCGAGGCACAAGGTGACCCTTGAATGTATAGAGAAATAATAAAAGGAAGAAAGAAATAAACAAGACAGATGATGTATATGCAAAAAATGGACAAAGGGAGGGGACTAACATAGAGTCCGGTGCTAGGCGTAAATGTTGGGGAATGTAGTAATTTCAAAAATTTCCTACGCACACGCAAGATCATGGTGATGCACAGCAACGAGAGGGGAGAGTATGATCTACGTACCCTGGTAGATCGCAATGGAAGCGTTAGCACAACGCGGTTTATGTAGTCGTATGTCTTCACGATCCGACCGATCCAAGCACCGTTACTCCGGCACCTCCGAGTTCTTGGCACACGTTCAGCTCAATGACACTCCCCGGGCTCCGATCCAGCAAAGCTTCGGGGAGGAGTTTCGTCAGCACGACGACGTGGTGACGATCTTGATGTTCTACCGTTGCAGGGCTTCGCCTAAGCACCGCCACAATATGACCGAGGTGGAATATGGTGGAGGGGGGCACCGCACACGGCTAAGGAACGATCACGAGGATCAACTTGTGTGTCTATGGGGTGCCCCCTGCCTCAGTATATAAAGGATGGAGGAGGAGGAGGCCGGCCAAGGCTATTGGTGCGGCCAGGATGGGAGTCCTACTAGGACTCCAAGTCCTAGTAGGAGTCCATCAAGAGGGGAGGAAGGGAGAAGGAAGTGGAGGAGTAGGAAAGGTGGCCGGCCCCCCTTTTCCCTAGTCCAATTCGGACTAGAGGGGAGGGGGGGCGAAGCAGCCTTTTTCCTCTTCCCACTAAAGCCCATCAAGGCCCATTGCTTCTCCCGTAACTACCCGGTACTCCGAAAAATACCCGAATCACTTGGAACCTTTCCGATGTCCGAATATAGTCGTCCAATATATCGATTTTTACGTCTTGACCATTTCGAGACTCCTCGTCATGTCCCCGATCTCATCCGGGACCCCGAACTCCTTCAGTACATCAAAACTCACAAACTCATAATATAACTATCATCGAAACGTTAAGCGTGCGGACCCTACGGTTCGAGAACAATGTAGACATGACCGAGACACGTCTCCAGTCAATAACCAATAGCGGGACCTGGATGCCCATATTGGCTCCTACATATTCTACGAAGATCTTTATCGGTCAGACCGCATAACAACATACGTTGTTCCCTTTGTCATCGGTATGTTACTTGCCCGAGATTCGATCGTCAGTATCCAATACCTAGTTCAATCTCGTTACCGGCAAGTCTCTTTACTCGTTCTGTAATACATCATCTCACAACTAACATATTAGTTGTAATGCTTGCAAGGCTTATGTGATGTGTATTACCGAGAGGGCCCAGAGATACCTCTCCGACACTCAGAGTGACAAACCCTAATCTCGAAATACGCCAACCCAACATTTACCATTGGAGACACCTGTAGTACTCCTTTATAATCACCCAGTTACGTTGTGACGTTTGGTAGTACCCAAAGTGTTCCTCCGGCAAACGGGAGTTGCATAATCTCATAGTCATAGGAACATGTATAAGTCATGAAGAAAGCAATAGCAACATACTAAACGATCGGGTGCTAAGCTAATGGAATGGGTCATGTCAATCAGATCATTCAACTAATGATGTGACCTCGTTAATCAAATAACAACTCTTTTGTCCATGGTTAGGAAACATAACCATCTTTGATTAACGAGCTAGTCAAGTAGAGGCATACTAGTGACACTCTGTTTGTCTATGTATTCACACATGTATTATGTTTCCGGTTAATACAATTCTAGCATGAATAATAAACATTTATCATGATATAAGGAAATAAATAATAACTTTATTATTGCCTCTAGGGCATATTTCCTTCAGTCTCCCACTTGCACTAGAGTCAATAATCTAGTTCACATCGCCATGTAATTTAACAGCAATAGTTCACATCACCATGTGATTAACACCCATAGTTCACATCGTCATGTGACCAACACTCAAAGGGTTTACTAGATTCGGTAATCTAGTTCACATCGCTATGTGATTAACACCCAAAGAGTACTAAGGTGTGATCATGTTTTTGCTTGTGAGAGAATCTTAGTCAACGGGCCTGCCAAATTCAGATCCGTATGTATTTTGCAAAATTCTATGTCTACAATGCTCTGCACGGAGCTACTCTAGCTAATTGCTCCCACTTTCAATATGTATCTAGATCGAGACTTAGAGTCATCCAGATCAGTGTCAAAACTTGCATCGACGTAACCCTTTACGGCGAATCTTTTTGTCACCTCCATAATCGAGAAACATATCCTTATTTCACTAAGGATAATTTTGACCGCTGTCCAGTGATCTACTCCTAGATCACTATTGTACTCCCTTGCCAAATCAGTGCAGGGTATACAATAGATCTGGTATACAACATGACATACTTTATAGAACCTATGGCCAAGGCATAGGGAATGACTTTCATTCTCTTTCTATCTTCTGCCGTGGTCGGGCTTTGAGTCTTACTCAACTTCACACCTTGTAATACAGGCAAGAACTCTTTCTTTGACTGCTCCATTTTGAACTACTTCAAAATCTTGTCAAGGTATGTACTCATTGAAAAAACTTATCAAGCGTCTTGATCTATCTCTATAGATCTTGAAGCTCAATATGTAAGCAGCTTTACCGAAGTCTTTCTTTGAAAAAAAAACTCCTTTCAAACACTCCTTTATGCTTTACAGAATAATTCTACATTATTTCCGATCAACAATATGTCATTCACATATACTTATCAGAAATGCTGTAGTGCTCCCACTCACTTTCTCGTAAATACAGGCTTCACCGCAAGTCTATATAAATCTATATGCTTTGATCAACTCATCAAAGCGTATATTCCAACTCCAAGATGCTTGCACCAGTTCACAGATGGATCGCTGGAGTTTGCACATTTTGTTAGCACCTTTCGGATTGACAAAACCTTCTATTGCATCATATACAACTCTTCTTTAATAAATCCATGAATGCAGTTTTGTTTATCCATTTGCCAGATTTCATAAAATGCGGCAATTACTAACATTATTCGGACAGACTCAAGCATAGATACGAGTGAGAAGCTCTCATCGTATTCAACACCTTGAACTTGTCGAAAACCTTTTGCAACAATTCTAGCTTTGTAGATAGTAACACTACTATCAGCGTCCGTCTTCCTCTTGAAGATCCATTTATTCTCAATTGCTTGCCGATCATCAGGAAAGTCAACCAAAGTCCAAACTTTGTTCTCATACATGGATCATATCTCAGATTTCATGGCCTCAAACCATTTCACGGAATCTGGGCTCATCATCGCTTCCTCATAGTTCGTAGGTTCGTCATGGTCAAGTAACATGACCTCCAGAACAGGATTACCGTACCACTCTGGTACGGATCTCACTCTGGTTTACCTACGAGATTCGGTAGTAACTTGATCTGAAGTTACATGATCATCATCATTAGCTTCCTCACTAATTGGTGTAGTAGTCACAAGAACAGATTTTGTGATGAACTACTTTCCAATAAGGGAGAAGGTACAATTACCTTATCAAGTTTTCTACTTTCCTCCCACTCACTTCTTTCGAGAGAAACTTCTTCTCTAGAAAAACTCCGAATTTAGCAACAAAAGTCTTGCCTTCAGATTTGTGATAGAAGGTGTACCCAACAGTATCCTTTTGGGTATCCTATGAAGACATATTTCTCTGATTTAGTTTTGAGCTTATCAGG
Source organism: Triticum monococcum (assembly GCA_034509565.1). Lineage (NCBI taxonomy): Eukaryota > Viridiplantae > Streptophyta > Magnoliopsida > Poales > Poaceae > Triticum > Triticum monococcum. The sequence goes on from CM067845.1 coordinate 350,075,732, forward strand.
ATGAAACTTTTTCACATAAGCATTGCAACCCCAAACTTTAAGAAACGACAACTTTGGTTTCTTGCCAAACCATAGTTCATACGGTGTCGTCTCAACAGATTTAGATGGTGCCCTTTTAACGTGAATGCAGCTGTCTCTAATGCATAACCCCAAAACGATAGTGGTAGATCGGTAAGAGACATCATAGATTGCACTATATCCAATAAAGTACAGTTATGATGTTCGGACACACCATTATGCTGTGGTGTTCCATGTGGCATGAGTTTGTGAAACTATTCCACATTGTTTTAATTGAAGACCAAACTCGTAACTCAAATATTTGTCTCCGCGATCAGATCGTAGAAACTTTATTTTCTTGTCACGATGATTTTTCACTTCACTCTAAAATTCTTTGAACTTTTCAAATGTTTCAGACTTATGTTTCATCAAGTAGATATACTCATATCTGCTCAAATCATCTGTGAAGCTCAGAAAATAATGATACTTGTCGCGAGCCTCAATATTCATCGGACCACATACATCAGTATGTATGATTCCAACAAATCTGTTGCTCGCTCCATTGTTCCAAAGAACGGAGTCTTAGTCATCTAGCCCATGGGGCATGGTTCGCAAGCATCAACTGATTCATAATCAAGTGATTCCAAAAGCCCATCAGCATGGAGTTTCTTCATGCGCTTTACACCAATATGACCTAAACGGCAGTGCCACAAATAAGTTGCACTATCATTATTAACTTTGCATCTTTTGGTTTCAATATTATGATTATGTGTATCACTACGATCGAGATCCAACAAACTATTTTCATTGGGTGTGTAACCATATAAGGTTTTATTCATGCAAACACAACAACAATTTATTCTCTTACTTAAATGAATAACCGTATTACAATAAACATGATCAAATCATATTCATGCTCAACGCAAACACCAAATAACACTTATTCAGGTTCAACACTAATCCCGAAAGTATAGGGAGTGTGCGATGATGATCATATCAATCTTGGAACCACTTCGAACACACATCGTCACTTCACCCTTAACTAGTCTCTGTTTATTCTTCAACTCTCATTTCGAGTTACTAATCTTAGCAACTGAACTAGTATCGAATACTGAGGGGTTGCTATAAACACTAGTAAAGTACACATCAATAACATGTATATCAAATATATCTTTGTTTACTTTGCCATCCTCTCTTATCTACCAAATACTTGGGGTAGTTCCGCTTCCAGTGACCAATCCCTTTGTAGTAGAAGCACTTTGTCTCAGGCTTAGGACCAGACTTGGGTTTCTTCACTTGAGCAACTTGCTTGCCGTTCTTCTTGAAGTTCCCCTTCTTCCTTTTGCCCTTTTCTTGAAACTAGTGATCTTGTCAACCATCAACACTTGATGCTCACCTTCATCGATTTCATCATCATGAAAAACTCGGGATTCGTTTTCGTCATCCCTTGTATACTATAGTTCATCACGAAGTTCTACTAACTTGGTGATGGTGACTAGAGAATTCTGTCAATCACTATCTTATCTGGAAGATTAACTCCCACTTGATTCAAGCAATTGTAGTATTCACACAATCTTAGCACATGCTCACTAGTTGAGCGATTCTCCTCCATCTTTTAGCTATAGAACTTGTTGGAGACTTCATATCTCTCAACTCGGGTATTTGCTTGAAATATTAACTTCAACTCCTGGAACATCTCATATGGTCCATGACGTTCAAAACGTCTTTGAAGTCCCGATTCTAAGCCATTAAGCATGGTGCACTAAACTATCAAGTAGTCAGCATATTGAGCTAGCCAAACGTTCATAACGTCTGTATCTGCTCCTGCAATAGGTCTGTCACCTAGCGGTGCATCAAGGACATAATTCTTCTGTGCAGCAATGAGGATAAACCTCAGATCACGGATCCAATCCGCATCATTGCTACTAACATCTTTCAACACAATTTTCTCTAGGAACATATCAAAATAAACACAGGGAAGCAACAACGCGAGCTACGGATCTACAACATAGATATGCTAATACTACCAGGACTAAGTTCATGATAAATTAAAGTTCAATTAATCATATTACTTAAGAACTCCCACTTAGATAGACATCCCTCTAATCCTCTAAGTGATTACGTGATCCAAATCAACTAAACCATGTACGATCATCACGTGAGATGGAGTAGTTTCATTGGTGAACATCACTATGTTGATCATATCCACTATATGATTCACGCTCGACCTTTCGGTCTCCGTGTTCCGAGGCCATATCTGTATATGCTTGGCTCGTCAAGTATAACCTGAGTATTCCGCGTGTGCAACTGTTTTGCACCCGTTGTATTTGAACGTAGAGCCTATCACACCCGATCATCACGTGGTGTCTCAGCACGAAGAACTTTCGCAACGGTGCATACTCAGGGAGAACACTTCTTGATAATTAGTGAGAGATCATCTTAAAATGCTACCGTCAAACTAAGCAAAATAAGATGTATAAAAGATAAACATCATATGTAATCAAAAAATGTGACATGATATGGCCATCATCATCTTGCTTCTTTGATCTCCATCTCCAAAGTACTGTCATGATCTATATCGTCACCGACATGGCACCATGATCTCCATCATCTTGATCTATATCAATGTGTCGTCATGTGGTCGTCTCGCCAACACTTGCTCTTGCAACTATTGCTATCGCATAGCGATAAAGTAAAGCAATTATTGGGCGCTTGCATCTTATGCAATAGACAGACAACCATAAGGCTTTTGCCAGTTGCCGATAACTTCAACAAAACATGATCATCTTATACAACAACTTATAACTCATCACGTTTTGACCATATCACATCACAACATGCCCTGCAAAAACAAGTTAGACGTCCTCTACTTTGTTGTTGCAAATTTTATGTGGCTGCTACGGGCTTAAGCAAGAACTCATCTCACCTACGCATCAAAACCACAACGATAGTTTGTCAAATAGACTCCGTTTTAACCTTCGCAAGGACCGGGCATAGCCATACTCGGTTCAACTAAAGTTGGAGAAACAGTCACCCGCAAGTCACCTATGTGCAAAGCACGTCGGGGAAACCGGTCTCGCGTAAGCGTACGCGTAATGTCGGTCCGGGCCGCTTCATCCAACAATACTGCCGAATCAAAGTATGACATGCTGGTAGGCAGTATGACTTATATCGCCCACAACTCACTTGTGTTCTACTCGTGCATATAACATCAAACCATAAAACCTAGGCTCGGATGCCACTGTTGGGGAACGTAGTAATTTCAAAAATTTCCTACGCACACGCAAGATCATGGTGATGCACAGCAACGAGAGGGGAGAGTATGATCTACGTACCTTGGTAGATCGCAACGGAAGCGTTAGCACAACGCGGTTGATGTAGTCGTACGTCTTCACGATCCGACCGATCCAAGCACCGTTACTCCGGCACCTCTGAGTTCTTGGCACACGTTCAACTCAATGACACTCCCCTGGCTCCGATCCAGCAAAGCTTCGGGGAGAAGTTTCGTCAGCACGACGGCGTGGTGACAATCTTGATGTTCTACCGTTGCAGGGCTTCGCCTAAGCACCGCTACAATATGAGCGAGGTGGAATATGGTGGAGGGGGGCACCGCACACGGCTAAGAAACGATCACGAGGATCAACTTGTGTGTCTATGGGGTGCCCCCTGCCTCAGTATATAAAGGATGGAGGAGGAGGAGGCCGGCCAAGGCTATTGGTGCGGCCAGGATGGGAGTCCTACTAGGACTCCAAGTCCTAGTAGGAGTCCATCAAGAGGGGAGGAAGGGAGAAGGAAGTGGAGGAGTAGGAAAGGTGGCCGGCCCCATTTTTCCCTAGTCCAATTCGGACTAGAGGGGAGGGGGGGCGCAGCAGCCTTTTTCCTCTTCCCACTAAAGCCCATCAAGGCCCATTGCTTCTCCCGTAACTACCCGGTACTCCAAAAAATACCCGAATCACTCGGAACCTTTCCGATGTCCGAATATAGTCGTCCAATATATCGATTTTTACGTCTCGACCATTTCGAGACTCCTCGTCATGTCCCTGATCTCATCCGGGACTCCGAACTCCTTCGGTACATCAAAACTCACAAACTCATAATATAACTGTCATCGAAACCTTAAGCGTGCGGACCCTACGGTTCGAGAACAATGTAGACATGACCGAGACACGTCTCCAGTCAATAACCAATAGCGGGACCTGGATGCCCATATTGGCTCCTACATATTCTACGAAGATCTTTATCGGTCAGACCGCATAACAACATACGTTGTTCCCTTTGTCATCGGTATGTTACTTGCCCGAGATTCGATCGTCAGTATCCAATACCTAGTTCAATCTCGTTACCGGCAAGTCTCTTTACTCGTTCCGTAATACATCATCTCACAACTAACATATTAGTTGTAATGCTTGCAAGGCTTATGTGATGTGTATTACCGAGAGAGCCCAGAGATACCTCTCCGACAATCAGAGTGACAAATCCTAATCTCGAAATACGCCAACCCAACATCTACCTTTGGAGACACCTGTAATGCTCCTTTATAGTCACCCATTTACATTGTGACGTTTGGTAGCACCCAAAGTGTTCCTCCGGCAAACGGGAGTTGCATAATCTCATAGTCATAGGAACATGTATAAGTCATGAAGAAAGCAATAGCAACATACTAAACGATCGGGTGCTAAGCTAATGGAATGGGTCATGTCAATCAGATCATTCAACTAATGATGTGACCTCGTTAATCAAATAACAACTCTTTTGTCCATGGTTAGGAAACATAACCATCTTTGATTAACGAGCTAGTCAAGTAGAGGCATACTAGTGACACTCTGTTTGTCTATGTATTCACACATGTATTATGTTTCCGGTTAATACAATTCTAGCATGAATAATAAACATTTATCATGATATAAGGAAATAAATAATAACTTTATTATTGCCTCTAGGGAATATTTCCTTCAGTAAAATCTTCGGAGCCTGGCCGCGTTCCATGGGTTCGGCTCGAGTTGACTAGTCGATGCATCCCGCAGTCGATATGCTCCACCGGTCAGAACTTGGTCAATAATGATGGGACCTTCCCATTTGGGCTCGAGCTTGTTCTTTTTCTTATCCGGCAGGCGTAGAACTAGTTCGCCAATGTTATAAGTTTTGGCCTATACTTCTCTGCTTTGGTATCCGCGAGCCTGTTGCTGATAAAATGCGGAACAGGCTTTGGCTACGTCGCGCTCCTCCTCCAAGGTGTCCAGGCTGACCTACCGATCGAGCTCGGCTTCTCTTTCTTCATACATGCGCACTCGAGGTGAGTCATGAATTATGTCATAGGGCAAGACTGCCTCTGTGCCGTACACCATAAAGAAGGGTGTATATCTGGTACTACGATTTGGCGTGGTCCGCAGCCCCCAGAGTACGAAGTCGAGCTCCTCTACCCAGTGTGTGTCAGACTCCTTTAAGGAACACACTAATCTGGGTTTAATGCCGCTAATTATAAGATTATTTGCTCGCTCGACTTGACCGTTGGTTTGTGGGTGATAGACTGAAGCATAATCGAGCTTGATGCCCATTTTGCTGCACCAGAGTTTTACCTCGTCGGCCGTGAAGTTCATGCCATTGTCAGTGATGATGCTGTGGGGGACGCCATAACAGTGTACAACCCCAGATATGAAGTCTATCACTGGTCTGGATTCGGCTATTTTAACAGGTTTGGCCTCTATCCATTTGGTGAATTTATCGACCATGACCAGTAAGTATTTTTTCTTGTGGGTTCCCTCTTTAAGGGGTCCAACCATGTCAAGCCCCCAGACTGCAAAGGGCCATGTAATTGGGATTGTTTGGAGGGTGGTGGGTGGCATGTGGCTTTGATTTGCAAAGAGCTGGCAACCGGCGCAACGTTGGACCAAGTCCTGTGCATCTGCCCGGGCCATTGGCCAATAGAATCCTGTATGGAAGGCCTTGCTTACAAGGGCCCGGGCTGCGGCGTGATGACCGCCGAGTTCGGTGTGAATTTCTGCCAAAAGATTCCACCCTTCCTCTTCGGAGATGCACCTTTGAAGGACTTCGGTAGTGCTTTTTTTTGTACAATTCTCCCTCATGGACCCTGTAGGCCTTGGATCACCGCACTATGTAGCGTGCCTCATTTTGGTCCTCCGGAAGTTCATGTCTAGTTAGGTAGGCCAGGAATGGTTCTGTCCACGGGGCAATAATGGCCATTATTACATGGTCTGAAGGTGTTATTTTGATGGCAGAGCCTCCGATTGTGTCAGAGTATTCGGTATCGAGCATTTTGGCCGGGTCCGGACTATTGTTACCGGTGTCTCCTTCCCATACTACAGATGGCTTGAACATCCTTTCCAGAAATATGTTGGGGGGGACCGCATCGCGTTTTGCGCCGATGCGGGCGAGGATATCCGCCGCCTGATTGTTTTCCCGAGCCACATGGTGAAATTCGAGCCCCTCGAACCGAGCTGACATTTTTAGGATGGCGTTTCGATAGGCCGCCATTTTCGGATCCTTGGCATCAAAGTATTCATTTATTTGGGATATTGCAAGGTTTGAATCCCCACACACGTCCAGGCGTTGAATGCCCATGGAGACAGCCATCCGAAGACCATGCAACAGAGCTTCGTATTCGGCTGCATTGTTGGAGTCTGTATACAATATTTGCAGTACATACTGTCACGACCGGTTTTCCGGATATAAATTTCCAGAAAATGGCCGTTGTGCTCACCAGCCCCAGGATTACTGTTAGCTGATGAGGCACCAACTTGTTACAGAAATTCCAAGCAAAAGTACAAAATGTGTAGTACAAGACCATTCTGACCTGTGAGTACATCAAATGGTTTTCTAGTGGTCGATGGCGGAAGCGGTTTGTGAATTATCAGTGTATGGGACTCCATTTCCCACAGGAACACCTGACCAGGTTAACTCCTATCTTTGCAAGGCTGCTATCACCGTTGCTTAGTTTCCGGGGCTGTCATCGCCACACTCCTCTCCAAGCAAGCAATCTGGCCAAGACAATAGCCAGGGACAAGCCAGTGAGTACTTTGAATGTGCTCGCAAACATTAAGAACACAGGTATAATATAATTGATAATCATGCACTGAAATATTCTATGATCACATCGTCAGTCACAAATAAAATATCTTTTATGCATGCAAGCAGGTTATTTATGTGCAACATGAATAAACAATAATGGAGTGGGAAAATAAAATGCCGCAGTCGGGCGTCTAAGCGACACCACATAAAGGGCTTAAGAAGAAATGCCACAGTCGGGCGTCTAAGCGACACCACATAAAGGGCTTTAAAAGAAATGCCACAGTCGGGCGTCTGAGCGACACCACATAAAGGGCTTAAAAGAAATGCCACAGTCGGGCGTCTGAGCGACACCACATAAAGGGCTTAAAAGAAATGCCACAGTCGGGCGTCTGAGCGACACCACATAAAGGGCTTAAAAGAAATGCCACAGTCGGGCGTCTAAGCGACACCACATAAAGGGCTTTAAAGAAACGCCACAGTCGGGCGTCTGAGCGACACCAAATAAAGGGCTTAAAAGAAACGCCACAGTCGGGCGTCTGAGCGACACCAAATAAAGGGCTTAAAAGAAATGCCACAGTCGGGCGTCTGAGTGACACCACATAAAGGGCTTAAAAGAAATGCCACAGTCGGGCGTCTGAGCGACACCACATAAAGGGCTTAAAAGAAATGCCACAGTCGAGCGTCTGAGCGACACCACATAAAGGGCTTAAAAGAAATGCCACAGTCGGGCGTCTGAGCGACACCACATAAAGGGCTTAAAAATAAATAATCACAGTGAATATCCAGGAGGTAGAACCATCCCAGGGATACTCGATAATACAATTAATGCAACGGGTTAGTCCATCATAAAATAATAATCATGGTTCTCCCGAGTCACCAGTCGGTATCCAAGTTTGGTTTAACAATTTCACCTCCGAAGACTGAAACTAAGACCAACACTTGACCCGTCCCAGACTGTAATCCTTAACCATGGACACGGCTATTCGAATAGGTTTAATCTCTGCAGAGGGTGTACTCTTTACCCACGAGTAACGGATTCCTTTAGTCCATCGAGACTAATTCCGTTTACGGCCTTTTAGTTGAAAACACGCCTAACTTGCACACACCAGCTTAACTCATCGGTGTCTGGAATCACCCACGACACTTGTTAAGCAAAACTCTAAGTGGGGAGGCTACAACCTCGCGTAGCATGGGATCAAATTTATATCGCGCGCTCTAAGGGGTGGCCTCCCCTCTCGGTCCCAACCGGAAAACACCCATGCCCCCGGACCAGGTGGCCTGCCTACTGGCTACAACCGATATCTTCCACCATGGCCTCTCTGTACGGTGTGTGCTGGAAAGGGGTTGACGACTTACTAAACCGTACCCTACCTGCGGCAGGGACGAGTGGTAGTACGAGGGAAGTATGGGGGTTACTGGAACAAGACTCGATCTGCGGTCGACTCAGGAGGTTTATAAGTTCCCTGCATGACATGTATAACAAATATATTTCAACCGAAGAAATCACCACTTAATGTACCTTACCATGCCATACCGGACATAACCATCCCGACGGGGACCGGCGACAAGCTCATGCCTACCCAAGGCCGAGGCTTTCCCGGATTCCTTTCCGGCATGCATGCAAGGCACATGAGGATGATTACCATCACAAAAATATTCATTTCCAATAGCAAGGAAATCACTAATATGCTCCCATGCAAATGATCATGTCACATGAAATAACAAGTTCTCCGAAATAAGGTGGTGTTATAAACGTGTCAAATAACACACCAAAAACATTATGCCAGGGTTCAGAATGCTTGCCTTCATGGAGTGGAAAGGCAGGGTGCATTCCAAGATTTTTGCAAGATCCTTTCTCCTCTCCGAAATTCCTATTTCATAAATACGCAAATAACACACATTTCAAAAACAGTACAAAAAAGTTGTCTGGAAAATTTTCAAATAAATCTTAAAATAAACTAGACAATATTTGAGAGATGTAGGAAAAAGAATTAATTCATTTGGAGTTATATTTAAAAAGATATAGTCAGTCAAAGTTGTGGTCAAAATCTGTTATTAATAAAATCAGGAAAAAGAAAACGTTTCAAAAGAAATTACGTTTTCGGTCAGAGGAGGCGTACTTGAGGTTTTACGCCTCCACTTAACCACGTGGACCGGCGCTGGGTCTTTGACGGTGGGCCCGCCTGGCCCACTGGTCAGGTTTGACCAGTCGCCCGCGTCGTCTCCCTCCTCTGCCCGAGAGGAGCGGGGCTCCGGCGATCATCGCCGGCGAATGGTGGCTCCGTTCGGAAAGCTGAGGCCACCAGCGGATTCAGGGGGCCAAGGTGGTCACTCCGGTAGACGTAGGGTCGTCGGAGGTGGAGGAAATCGCCGGCAGCGAGCTCTGCGGCGGAGGAAAGCTTCGGTGGCAAGGTGCGTTTGGGGCTACGGTGGTTCCCGATCAAAATCGAGTAGGCGGATGGGTTCACGGGAGGATGAGGAGGTTCCTGGCGAAGAGAACAGAGAGGGGGAGGTACTGGAGATGCCGGATTGGCCGGGGCGGTGGCGGCGGCAGAAGTTGCCGGAGATGAGGAAGGAGGCCTCCCCGGGTCGAATGCGAGCTAGGGGAGGTCCTCGGGAGGTGGCTTGGGACTGCCTGCATGCGGAGATGAGCTCAGGGCTCCTTATATGGGCGAGCCAAGGTGGTTCCGCGGCGGCCGCGGATAAGGTCGCCGGCGACCGCCATTCTGTAGCTAGGGCGTCGTGGCGGCGACGAGCGCTAGAGGACACACTCGTGGATGAGCTCGTGCTGCTCCAGGAGGCAGGTGGCGAGCGGGGAAGGCTCGGCGGCGCCGACATGAGCAGAGGCTGTCGGGCGGCTGCGGCGGCTAGCTCTTGGCCTGCCGGGCGTGGCGAGGAGCGGCTTGGCGCGTAGCAGTGAGGAGGGACGTGCGTGGCGTGGCTCTGCAGTGGTGGCAAGGCCAGGGGCGCGACGCATCGTCTCGGGCGCGGCACGTGCAAAATGCGTGCCAAACACACGCTCTGCTCGCGCTCCGGGCGTGCACGGGACGTGCTCGACGTAATGCCAGAGCATGCTAGAGGTTGCGGTTGAGGCTGGGAAGAAACAGGGCTAGGTTAGGGTTAGATAGAGGGTGAATGGGCATGGTGGTTAGGTCAAGTGGCCAAGTTCACAATGTAAACTTGAATCCATGCCAAATCTGGCTATGCACACAGGGTGTTTGTCAAAATGCCAAGGGCATCTAGGCAATACTTGGGGTGGCCAAAATCTCCAGATCAAGGTCTCCTTAGATGAATGAGAAGGTGGTGAGGTTAGTTGGCCAAAAGCAGAAACTTGTTAGTGCAAGTTTTACAAAACTTCAATTCTGGACAGGAAATAAATGGCATTATTTCATGAACCAAAAATGATCCAAAGGGTGCATGCTCCTGGACTTAAGGGTTTAACATGGAGGACTACAAGTAGGAGAAAGAATCAAGGGCTAAAGAGCAAGCAAAAATATGGTTGCTGTACAAACCATCAAGTTGGTCCAGAATGAAAATGAGGTTGATTCACTCAAAATTTGCAAATAACATCACTGGGTTTTTGCATAAAGTTGAATCATATGCTACTACCAATATCCCAAAATTTTGGTGGAGGTTAGAAAGAATTATTTAAATGAGCTGTAGTGCAAATTGCACTCTGGACCAGAGAAGAAAAATAGAGTGTAGAGCTCAAAATATTACATGAATAAAAGATATTTTTGCATAAAAGTGATTTAAAAACATCACATGACATCTCCAAATTTTTGTGGGATTTTTGAATGAATTTATCAAATGGTTGTAGTTCAAATATGGCCATATAACCTTGGAAAAACCATTTTCAAGAAAGCAAGGATCAAGCAAATTAATTATGTAATTAGTTATATTAAACAAGGAAAAGTTTCTCTTGAGAGATTAAATATGTCCAATAACATATTTGAAAAGTTTTCACTTTGAGGGAAAAACTCCTCACAATAGGGAAGAAAATGATTTAAAAATCAAAATGGAGCTCAGAAATTCAAAGTTTTATTTCCTGGCAAAATTTTAATTTATTAAAACAAGGCCAAAATTTTTGGGGTGTCACAACACTACCCCCCTTAAGAAAAAATCTCGTCCTCGAGATTTGTTAAAAGCTGTTTTAAGAAAAACTATAAGCAGTAAAATGTGGCTACAGTGAGAGGGCAATAAGTGGTGTAAAACCACAGTGTGAATACTGGTGCTGCATGGAAAAATCTACGGTGCGGGACAAAAACGTGGGTTTCTACGCTAGATATAAATTTAGAATAACTTCTAAATTTAAATATACGTTGGTCGTACCCGAGAGCACAGTGCTCCCTCTGGTCGACAGGTGGACCCGAGGCCCACTGTCAGCCTCTTCTTCTTCCTCTGGCTCTCTCTTCTTCCTCTCTCCCGCGCGCTTTCTCCACCGGCGACGCCTAGCGCGTAGGGGATCTAGGCCGTACCGCGGTAGTGCGCGGCGTGCTAGCTGCCGGGGCAGCGTGCACGCACCTCGCGGGCCAGCATGCTGTCGGCACTGCTCGCGGATTCGACTTCGAACACCGGCGATCGGCGACGAGCGGCGTTGGTGGACTTCGCCCATCGTACACCGAGCTCGAGCTATAAAACGGCCGGGGTGCCCCCTGTCTTCTTCCTCACACCTGGCCTCACTTCTCCTCTTCCTTCTTCCTCCATTACCGCTTACAGAAGCTCGGGTGAGGCTCTAATGGCGGAGGCGATGCCAGACTGGTTTGCGATCCTGATATGCGGAGGGCTGGCGACACTGCTGGGGCTCTCCGTGCTCCTGTGCGCGATGATCCTCGACGATCGTCGCGACGCTGCTGCTCGGGTGTTGGCTCTTCGCGGTGGTGGTGATCACGAGGAGTAGATGGGGGTGTGCCGGGTGCTAACCGTTGCTAGGGGGGGTGATTAGCTGGATATAACACCGTTGCAAAGTTTTGCAAACAGTGTATGTGTTCAAATGGTAATTGTTGTGAGTCTGCTGCCGTGGTGCTGTGTGAAATTAATTAATCCACGTCGTGAGAAGGTGTAGATGTAGTAACTCAGGGAAAGGAAATCTCACTCCAGGATTTTGCGAGGGAAAAACAGTTAATTTAAAAGAGCATAAACCACAACAAAAACTACACACATTAGTAGAAGCCAATTAATTGTCTTGTCGTACAAACTCAGGGTATCACGCATAAGTCACACTCATAAATAAATGTTGCAATAATGAACACCGTAGCGACGTCTAAAATGGAAACGGTAACTGGATGGGGTCCCTAGAAAACGTCTCTGGTACTGGGATACACTCCTCTTCTATTGGAGAAAGTGGATTGACCATTCGATGCACGTGTCTCTCCTGGTTGGGCCTTAGTGCTCTGCCGATGGCGATCTGAGGATTTAAATCTGTGAGGCTCTGGAGATAACCCATCACACGTTGGGTTAAACGCTCTTGAGCGATGACGTACTGGACAAGGTTGGCCAGGACTGGGTCTCTCTCAATTCGTCCACCGGGAAAAGATGTCACTCCTCCGGGTTCTGCACAGCTCGGAAAGTAATAATACCCTCGTTCGCTGGCATAGGGTACCGCGAATCGGAGGCGAGCAAGCGCTTCATATGCAGCAGCTTCTACGGCCATCTGTGGGGTTGGCATAGATTTCCCCACAAAGGAGACCTCTGTTGGATCTTGGTTTGAGTTTACGGGAGGTATGTGTACTGCTGCCCAATATCTTGAGGTGGAAGAGGTAATTCTTGATTTGAACAGCTCGTACTGGGGTGGCTGGGTAGCGCCCATGGTACTGCAGGTAAAATCCCACAATAACTTGACAAAACTACCCGGGGTTGCATCTGGGGTTCTCAGATAAATGCTAGGGCTTGGCATGGCAAGAAATGGTTGTGAGGGTGGTGCACAAGGTGAGAGGTGCTTGGCAAGGTCACGCGGTGGCCTTTTTATAGCACCGGAGCTGGGTCATTTTTACCGTTGTGAATGGTAAAGAAAATTTTTCAGCTCTGTTCCAAGGGTCGGGGTCAAGCCACAGATTCACACATCTCACTATAGTGATGCGTTACTGTGGGGTTGACGGGGTGATTTTTGGTAACTGTGTCCGGGATAGAAATCCTATACTGCATACTGGCGTATCCAGGCAAGGCTACTATTAAAACAGAGGCACGACAATAGGTGGCATTTAAATACAAGGCCACACGATTACAAAGCGAGGGTACACTGGGACTCGATACGATTCGGGTGACTTAGTCTACCTCGTTTACATCCAAGCGGGCGTGCCTTGAGGCTCCTCCACGGGTCTCGTCGTCGGAATCAGCTGGAGTGGGTTGAGGGGCTGCAGGCTCGGGGTAGCGATGAGGACCATCTCGGGGATTGTTGGCCACAATCCCGTTGGAGTGTGCTCCCAATATGCGACGAAGCACCTCTGGGGTTATCGCAGCACCTTGGCCGATGGCTGGGGCAGTCCTCAGGGACTCGATCGGGTGTCCAAACAGCACGACTGGGTTGTCGGTGTTGGGCTCGTTCTCTTCTCTCGCCGGGGCTCGAGGAACCAGCTCTCCACGAGCTGCGATTAGATCAATAGTGATTTGATCGCACAATTCCTCTAGTGCACTTACATAGCGCACTAGGTGCAACAATGCAGGATCCGTCTCGTGATCTCCGTTGGCAACTTGGGGTGGTCTACCATACCTTTCACGTCTGGGGTAGTAGTGGAACGAGCGATAGTTAACTCTGGGCGACAAGTGCCGGAGATGAACTATAGCTTCTCGAGCAGCTAGTTGGATGGCTTGTGGCTCAAAGGAAGTTGTTCTTCCGGTGAACCTGTAGGGGCGCTCGGGCTCTAGTCCCCTACCATAAATGTGCACGGTGGCCCAGAATTGACGGCTCTCACCGTTCATGGGTCCTTGGTACACAACATATTCTGGGGGCTCTTCTAACGCATAGGCACGACGGGTGAGGTTTGCGAGTATGGTCACAAAGCCTCCAAGGTTGGTTGCTGTGGTCTCATTGTGCACGACGGGGCCAGGCATTGTGGCTCAGTTTGGGGTAGCGGCTGCTGTGCTGGGTTGGGGCTAGCGTGCCCTTTTTATAGGAAAAAGGGGACGGAGTCTTCCTTCACATGCTTGCGAAAAAGGACTATTTAGGACTTGGTCACTGGTGCAAGATTGACAGGTTAGATGGATAGGTTGGGCACCGACTGCCAAAAAGGTGTCGGGTCACGGTGTGGCTATCTTGCAAGGGAAGCTTGACTGGGGTTTGGCTAAGGTTGGGTGGGTTGGTTTGCCTAAGTTTATAGACCCGGCTAAGATAGGATTAGCCAATGGTCAGCCTGGCTCTGATACCAAGTCTGTCACGACCGGTTTTCCGGATATAAATTTCCGGAAAATGGCCGTTGTGCTCACCAGCCCCAGGATTACTGTTAGCTGATGAGGCACCAACTTGTTACAGAAATTCCAAGAAAAAGTACAAAATGTGTAGTACAAGACCATTCTGGCCTGTGAGTACATCAAATGGTTTTCTAGTGGTCGATGGCGGAAGCGGTTTGTGAATTATCAGTGTATGGGACTCCATTTCCCACAGGAACAGCTGACCAGGTTAACTCCTATCTTCGCGAGGCTGCTATCACCGTTGCTTAGTTTCCGGGGCTGTCATCGCCACGCTCCTCTCCAAGCAAGCAATCTGGCCAAGACAATAGCCAGGGACAAGCCAGTGAGTACTTTGAATGTACTCGCAAACATTAAGAACACAGGTATAATATAATTGATAATCATGCACTGAAATATTCTATGATCACATCGTCAGTCACAAATAAAATATCTTTTATGCATGCAAGCAGGTTATTTATGTGCAACATGAATAAACAATAATGGAGTGGGAAAATAAAATGCCGCAGTCGGGCGTCTAAGCGACACCACATAAAGGGCTTAAGAAGAAATGCCACAGTCGGGCGTCTAAGCGACACCACATAAAGGGCTTTAAAATAAATGCCACAGTCGGGCATCTGAGCGACACCACATAAAGGGCTTAAAAGAAATGCCACAGTCGGGCGTCTGAGCGACACCACATAAAGGGCTTAAAAGAAATGCCACAGTCGGGCGTCTGAGCGACACCACATAAAGGGCTTAAAAGAAATGCCACAGTCGGGCGTCTAAGCGACACCACATAAAGGGCTTTAAAGAAACGCCACAGTCGGGCGTCTGAGCGACACCAAATAAAGGGCTTAAAAGAAATGCCACAGTCGGGCGTCTGAGCGACACCACATAAAGGGCTTAAAAAGAAATGCCACAGTCGGGCGTCTGAGCGACACCACATAAAGGGCTTAAAAGAAATGCCACAGTCGGGCGTCTGAGCGACACCACATAAAGGGCTTAAAAGAAATGCCACAGTCGGGCGTCTGAGCGACACCACATAAAGGGCTTAAAAATAAATAATCACAGTGAATATCCAGGAGGTAGAACCATCCCAGGGATACTCGATAATACAATTAATGCAACGGGTTAGTCCATCATAAAATAATAATCATGGTTCTCCCGAGTCACCAGTCGGTATCCAAGTTTGGTTTAACAATTTCACCTCCGAAGACTGAAACTAAGACCAACACTTGACCCATCCCAGACTGTAATCCTTAACCATGGACACGGCTATTCGAATAGGTTTAATCTCTGCAGAGGGTGTACTCTTTACCCACGAGTAACGGATTCCTTTAGTCCATCGAGACTAATTCCGTTTACGGCCTTTTAGTTGAAAACACGCCTAACTTGCACACACCAGCTTAACTCATCGGTGTCTGGAATCACCCACGACACTTGTTAAGCAAAACTCTAAGTGGGGAGGCTACAACCTCGCGTAGCATGGGATCAAATTTATATCGCGCGCTCTAAGGGGTGGCCTCCCCTCTCGGTCCCAACCGGAAAACACCCATGCCCCCGGACCAGGTGGCCTGCCTACTGGCTACAACCGATATCTTCCACCATGGCCTCTCTGTACGGTGTGTGCTGGAAAGGGGTTGACGACTTACTGAACCGTACCCTACCTGCGGCAGGGACGAGTGGTAGTACGAGGGAAGTATGGGGGTTACTGGAACAAGACTCGATCTGCGGTCGACTCAGGAGGTTTATAAGTTCCCTGCATGACATGTATAACAAATATATTTCAACCGAAGAAATCACCACTTAATGTACCTTACCATGCCATACCGGACATAACCATCCCGACGGGGACCGGCGACAAGCTCATGCCTACCCAAGGCCGAGGCTTTCCCGGATTCCTTTCCGGCATGCATGCAAGGCACATGAGGATGATTACCATCACAAAAATATTCATTTCCAATAGCAAGGAAATCACTAATATGCTCCCATGCAAATGATCATGTCACATGAAATAACAAGTTCTCCGAAATAAGGTGGTGTTATAAACGTGTCAAATAACACACCAAAAACATTATGCCAGGGTTCAGAATGCTTGCCTTCATGGAGTGGAAAGGCAGGGTGCATTCCAAGATTTTTGCAAGATCCTTTCTCCTCTCCGAAATTCCTATTTCATAAATACGCAAATAACACACATTTCAAAAACAGTACAAAAAAGTTGTCTGGAAAATTTTCAAATAAATCTTAAAATAAACTAGACAATATTTGAGAGATGTAGGAAAAAGAATTAATTCATTTGGAGTTATATTTAAAAAGATATAGTCAGTCAAAGTTGTGGTCAAAATCTGTTATTAATAAAATCAGGAAAAAGAAAACGTTTCAAAAGAGATTACGTTTTCGGTCAGAGGAGGCGTACTTGAGGTTTTACGCCTCCACTTAACCACGTGGACCGGCGCTGGGTCTCTGACGGTTGGCCCGCCTGGCCCATTGGTCAGGTTTGACCAGTCGCCCGCGTCGTCTCCCTCCTCTGCCCGAGAGGAGCGGGGCTCCGGCGATCATCGCCGGCGAACGGTGGCTCCGTTCGGAAAGCTGAGGCCACCAGCGGATTCAGGGGGCCGAGGTGGTCACTCCGGTAGACGTAGGGTCGTCGGAGGTGGAGGAAATCGCCGGCGGCGAGCTCCGTGGCGGAGGAAAGCTTCGGTGGCAAGGTGCATTTGGGGCTACGGTGGTTCCCGATCAAAATCGAGTAGGGGGATGGGTTCACGGGAGGATGAGGAGGTTCCTGGCGAAGAGAACGGAGAGGGGGAGGTACTGGAGATGCCGGATTGGCCGGGGCGGTGGCGGCGGCAGAAGTTGCCGGAGATGAGGAAGGAGGCCTCCCCGGGTCGAATGCGAGCTAGGGGAGGTCCTCGGGAGGTGGCTTGGGACTGCCTGCGTGCGGAGATGAGCTCGGGGCTCCTTAGATGGGCGAGCCAAGGCGGTTCCGCGGCGGCCGCGGATAAGGTCGCCGACGACCGCCATTCTGTAGCTAGGGCGTCGTGGCAGCGACGAGCGCTAGCGGACACACTCGTGGATGAGCTCGTGCTGCTCCAGGAGGCAGGTGGCGAGCGGGGAAGGCTCGGCGGCGCCGACATGAGCAGAGGCTGTCGGGCGGCTGCGGCGGCTAGCTCTTGGCCTGCCGGGCGTGGCGAGGAGCGGCTAGGCGCGTAGCGGTGAGGAGGGACGTGCGTGGCGTGGCTCTGCAGTGGTGGCAAGGCCAGGGGCGCGACGCATCGTCTCGGGCGCGACACGTGCAAAACGCGTGCCAAACGCACGCTCTGCTCGCGCTCCGGGCGTGCACGGGACGTGCTCGACGTAATGCCAGAGCATGCTAGAGGTTGCGGTTGAGGCTGGGAAGAAACAGGGCTAGGTTAGGGTTAGATAGAGGGTGAATGGGCATGGTGGTTAGGTCAAGTGGCCAAGTTCACAATGTAAACTTGAATCCATGCCAAATCTGGCTATGCACACAGGGTGTTTGTCAAAATGCCAAGGGCATCTAGGCAATACTTGGGGTGGCAAAAATCTCCAGATCAAGGTCTCCTTAGATGAATGAGAAGGTGGTGAGGTTAGTTGGCCAAAAGCAGAAACTTGTTAGTGCAAGTTTTACAAAACTTCAATTCTGGACAGGAAATAAATGGCATTATTTCATGAACCAAAAATGATCCAAAGGGTGCATGCTCCTGGACTTAAGGGTTTAACATGGAGGACTACAAGTAGGAGAAAGAATCAAGGGCTAAAGAGCAAGCAAAAATATGGTTGCTGTACAAACCATCAAGTTGGTCCAGAATGAAAATGAGGTTGATTCACTCAAAATTTGCAAATAACATCACTGGGTTTTTGCATAAAGTTGAATCATATGCTACTACCAATATCCCAAAATTTTGGTGGAGGTTAGAAAGAATTATTTAAATGAGCTGTAGTGCAAATTGCACTCTGGACCAGACAAGAAAAATAGAGTGTAGAGCTCAAAATATTACATGAATAAAAGATATTTTTGCATAAAAGTGATTTAAAAACATCACATGACATCTCCAAATTTTTGTGGGATTTTTGAATGAATTTATCAAATGGTTGTAGTTCAAATATGGCCATATAACCTTGGAAAAACCATTTTCAAGAAAGCAAGGATCAAGCAAATTAATTATGTAATTAGTTATATTAAACAAGGAAAAGTTTCTCTTGAGAGATTAAATAAGTCCAATAACATATATGAAAAGTTTTCACTTTGAGGGAAAAACTCCTCACAATAGGGAAGAAAATGATTTAAAAATCAAAATGGAGCTTAGAAATTCAAAGTTTTATTTCCTGGCAAAATTTTAATTTATTAAAACAAGGCCAAAATTTTTGGGGTGTCACACATACTGAACGGTATCTCCGGTTGGGGATGTCAGGATGACGCCAGCCCCTAGATCGGCTAGCATTTTAGAACCGTCGAAGTGCATGATCCAGTTGGAGTATGCGCCGTACTCTTCATGGAGTTTGGCCTCCGTCCATTCGGCGACGAAGTCGGACAATACTTGCGACTTAATGGCTCGTCGAGGTTTGTATGTTATGTCGAACGGGAGCAGCTCAATGGCCCATTTGGCAATCTAGCCTGTAGCGTCGCGGTTGTTTATAATATCATTAAGTGGCACTTCCGAGGCTACCGTAATTGAACACTCTTGAAAGTAGTGTCGTAGCTTCCGGGACGCCATGAATACCGCATAGGCTATCTTTTGATAATGTGGGTACCGTGATTTGCATGGAGTTAGGACAATGGATACATAGTATACCGGCTTTTGAAGAGGGAATTTATGTCCGGCAACTTCTTGTTCGACGACGAGCACTGCGCTTACAACTTGATGAGTTGCCGCAATGTACAACAGCATTGGTTCGCCAATGTTTGGCGCGGACGGGTTTGGGTTGGTTGCCAAAATGGACTTTATTTCTTCCAATCCGGCCGTGACAGCGTCCGTCCACTCGAAGTGTTCGGTGTGCCGAAGGAGGCAATAAAGGGGTAAAGCCTTTTCTCCTAAGCGGGAGATAAAGCGGCTTAGAGCCGCCACGCATCCAGTTAACTTCTGGATTTGTTTGAGGTCTGTTGGTGTAGCCAACTGTGACAAAGCTTGGATTTTGGCCGGATTAGCTTCAATACCTCTACTGGAGACAATGAAACCCAGGAGCTTTCCGGCTGGTACGCCAAAAATGCATTTTTCCGGATTGAGCTTGATGTCGTATGTTTGGAGGTTATCGAATGTGAGCCTCAAGTCGTCTATCAAAGAGTCGACGTGTTTGGTTTTGACAACCACATCGTCTACGTATGCCTCTACTGTTTTGCCGATTTGTTTCTCCAGACATGTCTGAATCATGCGCTAATATGTTGCGCTGGCGTTCTTGAGCCCAAAAGGCATTGTGTTAAAACAGAAGGGACCGTATGGTGTGATGAATGCCGTTGCGGCTTGGTTGAACTCCGCCATCTTGATTTGGTGGTAACCGGAGTATGCGTCGTGGAAACACAATGACTCGTGTCCTGCGGTAGCATCAATGATTTGATCGATGCGTGGGAGGGGGAAGGGATCCTTTGGGCAAGCTTTATTGAGGTCTTTGAGATCGACACAAAGGCGCCAGGATTTATCCTTCTTTGGTACCATCACCAGGTTTGCTAGCCAGTCCGGGTGTTTTATTTCTTTGATGAATCCGGCCTCCAATAACTTGGCTAGTTCCTCTCCCATGGCCTGTCTCTTAGGTTCGGAGAAACGCCGAAGAGCTTGCTTGACCGGCTTGAATCCCTTTAGGATATTGAGGCTATGCTCGGCCAGCCTATGTGGGATTCCTGGCATGTCTGAGGTATGCCAGGCGAATATGTCCCAGTTCTCACGCAGGAACTCTCGTAGTGCGGCGTCCACAATGGGGCTTAACTGTGCCCCGATGGAGGCTATTTTTGTAGGGTCCGTTGGGTGGACTTGGAATTTGACTATTTCATCCGCTGGTTTAAAAGAGGTGGACTTGGATCTCTTGTCGAGTATCATGTCGTCCCTGTCCACTGTGGAGTGTAGCATGGTTAATTCCTCGGCCGAGAGGGCTTCGGATAATGCCTCGAGGGCCAATGCAGCTGTTTTGTGTTCGGCGTGGAGTGCTGTGTCTGGATCGCTGGCGAGAGTGATGATTTCGTCGGGCCTGGGCATTTTGAGCTTCATGTACCCGTAATGGGGTACGGCTTGGAAGATTGCGAATGCCTCCCATCCTAAAAGAGGGTGATAACCACTGCTGAACGGGGCTACTTGGAATGTAATTTCTTTGGACCTGTAATTATCCAGCGCGCCGAATACCACATCTAGTGCAATTTTCCCAGCACAGCGTGCGTCCCGACTGGGGGTGATTCCTCTAAAGGTTGTGCTACTTTGCTCAATGCGGTTCCAGTCTATTTCCATCTTTTGAAGAGTTTCCTCATAGATGAGGTTTAATCCGCTGCCGCCGTCCATGAGTACTTTGGTGAGTCGAAAGCCATCCACGATTGGATTGAGGACTAGTGCGGCTGGTGCTCGGGCTATTCGGAATTTAGGTTCGTCACTGGCATTGAAGGTAGTAGCTGTGTCACTCCATGGATTTATTGCTGCTACGTGGCAGATTTCGGCCATGCCGCGGAGTGTTCGCTTGCGCCTATTATTTGACGCGAAGGTCTCAAAGACCGTTTAACACCGTATTGTTATCCATGGGATGGTGCTATGTGGTATTTAGGAGAAGAAGATCCTCACCACTTTTGGCCACCTGCCGGAGTATCCAACATGCTCTAAGGCTGTGCGTTGGTATTGTATCCGCTATACTATGAATTTTGCAGGGTCTGTTGAGCCATCCCTCCAGTATGGTTCCATACCCTGTAGAGGGTTTTTGCTTTTTGGTAGTTGACCCGGGTGTATTATGATAATGCACCCTTTTGTTTCGGACTGGGTTTGTATTCAGGGCTGGATTATCCCAAAAGTTTATTTTGATTTTCCAGGCACTTTCCATCGCACAGTACTTTCGTACTATGGACGCCAAGTCAGCGAAGCGTGTTATCTCACTGCGATTTATGGCGTTAAGGATTCCCTTGTCCGTGCAATTATTGTAGAAAAATAGGATTGCGTCTTCCTCGCGACAGTCCTTAACCTTGTTCATCGCAAGGAGGAATCTGGCCCAATAGTGATGTACTGTTTCCTGGGGCTCTTGCCTGATGTGGGAAAGATCGCTTATGTTTGGGTGGGTGGGTGGAATTGAATCCGAACCCTCACCTGATCTGGGATCCAGGGGCCGAGGAATTTCCAATTTTGGAAGTTCCGGTTCTGGGGTGTGACCCGATAATCCTGGCCCGCTGCCTGACTATAAGTTTAGGGATTGCATGTTGTCCTCCCGCGAATGGGCGTCCGGCTCAGAGAGCTCGGGAATTCGGACATAGTTGGTTCTCAAGATGGAGGAAAGGTCGCCACATTGTTCCTCCACCACTGCAATATGATGGGTGACCGGTGGAGAGTTAATCTCCCTTTGATCGGGTTTAAGCCCAATACGATCATAGTCTGTAGCGAATCCCAAGGCGGCGATGCAATCCAAGAGCTCGTTTAAGGAGGCGAGCTCCATTGGATCCATCTGTTCGGCGAGTGCTGATTTGACGTGAAGGCTATTTTTGATGACCCGAGAAGTCATCGTCGGCGCGGCGGCCGAACAAGCGGTCATGATGAAACCGCCTAGCCGGAGAGTTCGGTCGACAGCCAAAGCTCCCCCGACAATAGTACCATCTTTAAAGATGAGACGAGACATCCTTCCTTCTGGCGACGGCATAGAGGAACTCTCAATGAAAGCACCAATGTCGGTGTCAAAACCGGCGGATCTCGGGTAGGGGGTCCCGAACTGTGCGTCTAGGCGGATGGTAACAGGAAGCAGGGACACGAAGTCTTACCCAGGTTCGGGCCCTCTTGATGGAGGTAAAACCCTACGTCCTGCTTGATTAATATTGATGATATGGGTAGTACAAGAGTAGATCTACCACGAGATCAGAGAGGCTAAACCCTAGAAGCTAGCCTATGGTATGATTGTATGTTATGTCCTACGGACTAAAACCCTCTGGTTTATATAGACACCGGAGGGGGCTAGGGTTACACAAGGTCGGTTACAAAGGAGGAGATATACATATCCGTATTGCCTAGCTTGCCTTCCACGCCAAGTAGGGTCCCATCCGGACACGAGACGAAGTCTTCAATCTTGTATCTTCATAGTCCAACAGTCCGGCCAAAGAATATACTCCGGCAGTCCGGATACCCCCTAATCCGGGACTCCCTCAGCGAGCAACTAGCAAGCAAAGATAGACGTGATTTCGAGGGTATGGTCATCTTGTCTGAGATCCCGCAAGGAAGAAGAACGAGTCCCTGAAGAAGACAAACGGATGTAGTCGAACGTATCATCACAAACGCGACGTTATCAGAACTAACCCGAAGAAGAAACACCGGAAAGAAGCAAACAACATAGTAAACAACCATCACATAATCATGGCATGATGCACAATCAAGTATGATGCATGTCCGGTTTAATGAGGCATGGCATGGAAAAGTGCACAAACAAAACTACAAACTAAATGGAGCTCAATATGCAACGAGTTACATATTGACGGAACACCACATTCAAGTTATCTAGTTTGATCTCGGTTATGAACTCATCAATATTAAATGTTGTTAAACATGGCAAGAGTGAAGCATAATTAAACTAACTATTTAGGCAAGTTTAAATGAGGCCGGAAACATCAAACAATGATTCCGGTAAAACCTCATGTGCACTAGCAATTTAATGCAACAATAATTTTAAACGTTTTAAATGTTATAATCATGATGTGGATGACATTTGCAAGTTATGAAATTTTGTGAAAATGTTAACATGAGCAAGATAAGAGCATTTCTCGCCATGACGGAATGAAAGGGTGCCACGGCGACGACAACGAGAACGGTGCCACGGCAACGTTCTGATTCCGGTAACTCGATTGAGATGCCGATGAAAAGGATAGGGTGTGAGCGAGTTGAGCAAGATGGTGGGGTGCTCCCGAGTACCGAGTTCCCACATGTCGACGACAAGGCAACGAGGAACTCGCCAAGAACAACTCGGACATGGTGCAACCACGAGCATCTCATACATCACTCAACATTCGTTCACGGGCGTCGTCTCCGTGGTTATACCTTCGAAGCGTGCAATCGGGATGGTTCGGGTTCGTCGAGGGAAGTAGAGGAAGTAGTCGTTCCGCGATGGTATTAGAAGTAGTTGTACACGTTCGTAGATGTTCGGGGTCACGACAAGGAACTTGACGTCCACGGGTCTCCGAGGCCGAGGGTAGTAGTACACTTGGTCTTGTTGGATCCGCGGTGACGGTAGTTGTACATGGCCAACATAGTGGTACCTTGCGTCCCATCGTGGTACTTGGCGTCCGGTGCGGTACTTGGCGGCTAATCCAGGACGTACATGTACACTTGACGAAGTGGAACTTGACGAATCCTAGGGTCGTCAGGGTACTTGAACAAATCCATGGAGGCAGTCTTGGCGCTCCGGGTCTTGCGGTGTAGTCGAACTTGACGAATCCGAAGGGGTACTCAGCGAATCCGCGTAGTTGTACACACGTTGAAGTAGTGGTACTCTGATGTCGACGATTGTTGAACTTGGAGGGCCATCGGTAGTTTCCTGACTTGGGTCTCCGTGTGCATGTCTTGACGGGTCCGGGGGGTCTCGGTGGTGGCCATGGTCTCCATGATGGCGTCGTGGTGGTCTAGCAGCAGCAGCGAGGGTGTCGGGGCCCATGGGTGCAGAGGAGATGGCGAGGAGGTGGGTCCAGAGGCGAGCAAACATGGCGGGGGCGAACAAGCGCCTCGTCCTCTGCTCACACGTAGCAGATGCGTGGCTGGAGGCCTGAAATGGCAAAGCGGCTGCGGGATCCGACCAGGAAGGGCCATGGCTGGAGGAGGAGGCAGCGACAGCAGGGTGCGGCGGCTATGCGGATGGAGCTGTACAGGCGGAGGGGCGGCGATGCAACATGGCGGCAGCTCATTCAACAGAGGGAGCTGGGAACGCCGCTCTGACGGGGTCGCTCGCTGGTGACGACCGTGGACGGAGGCAGGGCCCTCGAACTCGAGTGATGGCGGGGTCTCGGCGAGGTTGGAGAGGCCGAGGCGGCGGGGCGCGTTGGCCAGCGCAGAAGCGGAGAGGCGGCGATGAGGGAAGGAGAAGCATCGAGCTCAGAGGGGCCTGGGTGCCGACGAGGAGAAGGCGGCGGGGCAGCATGGTGAAGGAGAGGTGGCCGGCCGGGTTGCGAGGTGGTCATGGGGATCGAGTGCGAGGAGCTCTCGCTCCTCTCTATCTGTGGGTGCGAGCGTGGAGGCGGCAGCATGGGAGAGATGGATCAAGAGTAGATGGAAGTTGCGGCTGGGCCTCGGGCTAGGTAGCGCTAGGGTTAGAGCTGGGCCTTAGGAGAGGGATTAGGAGGGGGGTTCGGCTGGGCCTGCAGATGGGCCGGCCAGCTGGGCTGTTGCACTACCTTCCCCCTCATCTTTCTTTTAAAAGAAAAAGAATTAGAGAGAAGAAAAGAAAAGGAGGGTTAGGGAAAGGATTTGTGCAAGGGGGCTATTTTACAGGACTCACAGAAATGCGTTGGTTCCAAGAAAATAGAAATGGCCAAGATCGAACGAAAAGAATTCAAACTCATTTGAATTTAATTCAAATTGGGTTGAACTAGGACGAGGTTTTAGGAGTATCCAAAAATGTTAAGAATTTTGGTAGAGCTCCGGAAAATGGTAAAAGAATTATTGGCAAGGCTAGAGAGTCGAAACTTGAAGAATAAAAAGGCCAAGAGATTTAATATGTGTCAGTGTCGAAACCGGCAGATCTCGGGTAGGGGGTCCCGAAATGTGCGTCTAAGGCGGATGGTAATAGGAGGTGGGGGACACGATGTTTACCCAGGTTCGGGCCCTCTTGATAGAGGTAATACCCTACGTCCTACTTGACTGATCTTGATGATATGAGTATTACAAGAGTTGATCTACCATGAGATCGTAGAGGCTAAACCCTAGAAGCTAGCCTATGGTATGATTGTTGTTGTCGTATGGACTAAACCCTCCGGTTTATATAGACACCGCAGAGGGCTAGGGTTACACAAAGTCGGTTACAAGGGAGGAGATCTACATATCCGTATTGCCAAGCTTGCCTTCCACGCCAAAGAGAGTCCCATCCGGACACGAGACGAAGTCTTCAATCTTGTATCTTCATAGTCCAACAGTCCGGTCAAAGGGTATAGTCCGGCTGGCGAGGAGCAAGCGGAGAGCTTCCCCAATCCCTCCAAGGGGGAGCGGGTATGCCTTGTCCCTTATTTACTAAGGGGACTTGGATTTCCAATCCATCCGTTCCTCCGCGGGCTCCTGGAGTTTTACGGCCTGTAGTTGCATAATTTCACCCCCGCTTCCATATTACACATCTCTGGTTATGTTGCCCTTTGTGAGCTATTTCTGGGCTGCGAAGCTCATTTCGAGCTGTGGAAGAGGCTATTCTGCCTTGTGCCCTGTACACTCAAGATGGGAATGGGTCGGGTCGGCCCGCCGGGTCATTGACCCGGCCCAAAAAGTCAAGGCCAATGGGGCGAGTGGGTTGGCCTTGAAAGATATATGGGTCAGTGGAGCCGGCACCGTGCGACCCGATGGGTCAGACGGGTCGACCCGTTCTAGTACGGCAGTAGATACCATACAGAGATACTTTGTAAGTTAATTGCATTCACCAACGAAGCTACCGTGGCTAGCCCTGCCTAAAGCATTTTTTTACATAGGCAAAGTCCAATCTGTGAGCAGCCAGCTGAATGCACTGCGAGATTATTTTCCCTGAGTAGCTTACTGAATGCATTAGAGCTTTATCGTTCGTATTCTGAATGCCCAGCCGACTGCAGGCCACTCCACCGGAAGACAAGACAGGACCTATGCACCTGACATCCAAAAATATATATCTATTAAAAATACTTACTATATTGACTAATGCCCGGTAGTAGTATTCAAGCAGTATGGTTCAGAAAGTTTTTTGGTCGTACTGTAGACAACCCGCCCTACAAGATGTAAGTGTGAATTCACAGAATTTTGGGTCGGCCTCATGTACCCAACGGGTCAGTGAGGCCACAAACTTTTGATGAAATGGGCCGACCCATGGCCTCACATATTGACCTTGGGGCCACAGGGCCAGGACCAAGGCCAGGTCCGGGTCGGCCCATTCCCGTCGTGACCGTACACAGGAGGGGTCAATATATCAAGTGGGCGGAGCCGAAATATGGTGCATCGCTGGGACCGAATACCTGTCCGGTACCCCGAAGAAGACGTCCGAAGATTGGCCTTTGGAGTGGTTTTACATGGAGGACGTCCCCCTTCCAGATCCTATTCGGAGCGGTCTTCCCGAGTTCGACAATGCCCCTTTGAAGAAACGCCGAAGCTGGTGCCCACAGAGCCCTCAGCAGGAACATAACAGAGAAGTCCTTTACCTGATGGGCCGGATTAAAGCGCTGGCTCAATCAAGATTGACAATAATCGAGGTTTTGTCAATATGTATAATGCGGGGGGGGGGGGGGGGTGCAACTGTAGGCGTTCTAGGAACGGGGGTCCCCAGACTTGCCTGCCTGCGGCCTGCGGCGTGGCTCAAGTGGGGCCCCAGCGCGGCCCATCTTCATCCGCTCAAGCTCAAGACCCTCGCGGGGCGGATGACAGGAAGCTTCCTCAGAGGCAGCCTTGTCAGACAGGCTTGCGAGGAGGCGGAGAGATCAAGGCAGGGGTACCTCACGAAGAGCCCGTGATGCAAGCCATGACGATCGAGACCAGGCGGGCATTAGGCGGGCGCCGGCCTGCGCAGTGTCCTTGTTTCCTCTTTGGTGCAAAGGGGCAAGCACAGGCCAAGGCATCGGGCAAAGGTTGCGATTCCGATGCAACAAGACCAAGACTAGCAGAGCGGCAGGATGGAGGTCACCGTGGAGCCCAAGACAGCATCATCACCAGTACTTTTGGCAGCCGAAGACCACCTTTGCTCAGGATAACTTGTACTACATGTTCCCCTTCGAAATGGCCAATTGTTGGCGCCCTTCCCGCTCATTATTTGAGGAGAGGCCCAAGGCCTCTATAAATAGAGCTAGCCACCACAGAGTAGAGACATCGAGAAAACACCCAGAGATCTAGTAAAGCCCTAGCAGAGAGAGAAAGAGAGAGAGAGGTGACTGAACTCACCCTAGCAGTTCATTGCACCAGCTCAAGAACACCTCTCGTGAGGCTGTTCTTCCTTTGTACTGTTCATCATCAGCCCCTGAGGCAATCCACCACACCACACACTGGAGTAGGGTATTACACCACAACGGTGGCCCGAACCAGTATAAACCTTGTGCCCCTTGTGTTGTTCATTGTTTCCAGCTTAAATCACGCGAGGAGATTGGACGTAGATCGGTAGGGGAGAGATCTTCGCGCGCACCCCAGTGTTCAAACCTCAAGGGTCTGCCGGAACCCGAAATCCGACATTTGGCGCACCATGTAGGGGTGCACTGGAATCTTTCTTCCGCCGTTTGCGTGTGATCTTCTGTCGTGTCCATGGCTGACGCTAGACGGGCTCGCGCTGAGCGCCGGGCTGCCCTCGCCACCCGCGTCGCCCAGACAGCGCCTGTCGGCGGACGCCCTTGTCGTTCCCCGTCGCCTGCCGCCAACGCCGCCACCGGCCCGGCGGGGAACGAGCAGCAGGCCTCGTCTCAGCAACCTTAGGTATGACGGGAAGGCCGCACCGCTACACCATCGCTGACTCCAGCCGCTTTGTCGTCCCACGCCCATCGCGCCCCCACGGACGCGCACGCCGCGCTGCTCCTGGCAAGAGAGCTCTTGCACTACCGCCCCGTCGACGACCTCTACAAAGACTGGCTCGCTCGCATCACCGAGCTCGTCAGCGCCGTAGGGGGCTCCCCCTTGCCGTCCCTCTCGCTGCCTCGCCCTCCATTCCATGCAGGAGGCGAAGATCAGGAGGTGCCTCCACCAACTCCTCCCCAAGGAGGTGCCCTGGCTCCGAGGCGCGCAGCCCTGGGGCGAGACCCTCCGCGTCCGGCGCCTACGCAGCAAGAAAGGAGCTGCCAAGAGATCCCTCGTCCCCAAGAAGGTGCTCGCGCGCTCCCAGCGTCGGCGTGCCAAGATTGCGTCCCTGCACCTCCACGCCAAGACCCTGCTTTGCTCCAAGCGGCGACGCGCAGTAATCCCCAGGAGCAAGCCCAGTACCAGCAAAAGGGACCGGTGGCCACAGCAGGCTGGCGTGCCCTCACCTCCGAGCAAGGCGGCGTCGCATGGCCAGGCAAGTTCAAGCCCGACCTGCCCCCTTGCTACGATGGCATGGCAGACCCTGCAGAGTTCCTGCAACTCTATGAGCTATGCATCGAAGCCGCCAACGGAGATGAAAGGGTCATGGCGAACTGGTTTCCCATGGCGCTCAAGGACGGGGCCTGCACCTGGCTCCTGAACCTGGCTCCTGGCACAATCTCCTCCTGGGACGAGATGCGCACTCGCTTCATCACCAACTTCTAGGGCACTCGCAACCGGCCCCCGGCCATGAGCGATCTGCACCGCATCAAGCAGCAGCAAGGGGAAACCCTGCATAAATACATCCAGCGCTTCAACAACGCTCGCCTCAAGATCCCCAAGGTGAATAAAGAAGCCATCATCTTGGCCTTCTCCGATGGCGTACGCGACGTCAAGATGAAGGAGGAGCTAGCAATCCATGAAGACCTGTGCACATCCCTAGAGCTGTTCAACTTGGCGACCAAGTGCGCCAGGGCTGAGGAAGGGCACCTTTCACTCCTCGAACTCTCGGCTATCGACCCAGAAGAGTAGAAGCCCAAGGCCAAGGACGTGAAGCGCAAGGGGGTTGCCATGCTTGCAGTGGAGCCAGACACCAAGTGAGGCAGGGATCAGCCCGAGTCATCCAAGGGCAGCCTGTACTGCGTGTACCACGACCTCCACACCCACAACACCAACAAATGTCAAGAGCTCAGGGCTGTGAGAGATGGATGTGTCGGCCGACGCCCCGAGCGCAATGACAGGGGCTATGGCCGAGGAGGAGGAAGAGGTCGCGGACGATGGGAAGACCGTGGCCCTCACCAAGGGTGGCGTGACCGACCTCGCGAGGATCACTGGCAGGACCAGCCTCGCAAGGGAGGCTGGAGAGATCAGCCTTGTGAGGATCACCCGCGCGGCGACGCAGGCCTTCCTCCTCTACCGCCACCACCAAGAAGGAACGAAGACCAACATCAAGATGAGGGGCTGGGGGCTTCCAGGAGCCGCGCGCAATTGCTTGCATCTTGGGTGGCGCGCAGGCCCAGCCTCACAGCGTATCTTCAAGCAATTTGCTCGCGAGGTGAATGCAGTCCTCCCCAAGCTTGAGGCCACGCGCCCTCTCAGGTGGTCCGCGTGCGCTATCATGTTCAGCTCAGCGGATCAGCTCAAGTGCGCAGCAACGGCCGGAGTCCTGCCGATGCTTTGCTCCCCAGTCACCAGCAACGTGTAGGTCACCAGGACCCTCATTGACGGCGGAGCAGGACTCAACGTCCTGACCGTCGAGACGTTCGACAATCTCCAAGTGCCGTACGATCAGCTTCAGCCAACCAAGCCCTTCTCAGGAGTCACTGATGGTTCCACTGTTCCGATAGGGCAGGTTCGCCTTCCGGTCACCTTCGGGCAGCGCAACAACTACCGCACCGAGCTCATCGACTTCGACGTTGCCCACATCCGTCTGCCATACAACGCCATCCTCAGGTACCCAGCCCTGGCCAAGTTCATGGCAGTGACTCACCATGGATACAATGTCCTCAAAATGCCAGGAAGCGGTGGAGTCATCACCGTACCCTGTGAAGAAAGGGACGCAGTGTGTTCACTCGAGCGCGTGTTCCAAGCCGCAGCAATCGAAGACCCGGACCGCAGAAACGGAAGACTTCCTGAGGCGACCCCCAAGAAGAAGAAGGCTTCGCCTGGCCCAAGCCATTAGGAGGCAGGCGCCTCCGGAGGTGTTGAGTTAGGACCTGCGCCCAATCAGGGAGCGCCACCCTCTCTCGCATAGGAAGGCGCGCCCGGCGCCCTCCTCAGGGCTCGGGGGCTCTTTCTTGGAGAGCCGCCGACGTTGCCAAGGTCGCGAGGGAGGCGCTCGGGCACCATTTGGAGGGGTGCTTCCAGGAACGTTTCCCTCAGGAAGGTACAAGGCAAGGAAGACCAAACCCACAAGAGTTCATCGCAAGCAACACTCAGGAGCTACAGGAGTCGAGAGTTATGCGCGGTAGCCGCCGCTTGCCCGCCATGAACCCACATTCAGGCGAGGATGGTGGGCTGCGCGTCTGCATCGATGTACCGGGGCTCAATCGAGCCCCGTCTCAGGAGCGCCTCTGGCCTTCGCGCGCGGGGTGTTGCAAGGGTCCGCCTCACAGCTACATTCGCATGCCTTTCGGCCTGCCGAACGCGGTCGCCGCTCATCGGCGCCTGCTGAGAAGCATTCTGGAGGCTCAGGAGGTCAGGCATGGTACGGTCCTGGCGGAGATGGAGATGGCTCTCAGAGACCCACCTGTGCCCCCGGAGCCTCCCGAGGTTCCTGGGCCTGGGGGCTCGTGAGGGTCGACGTCTTCATCGCGCATCGCCCGCTTCTTCAGCATCACTTCATCTTCAACGGCACCAGGCGACATCTTTCCAGGCTCCGTTTTTAGCTGGGACATTCCCAGGCATGCATCATTCCTAGGCCGCGTGGGTCCATCCCTGCGGCATGTATCCATTTTGCTTATGCTCTTTACTTACCTTGTCGGGGGCACCCCTTGGGCTGCATCATCCCCGAGCTACTCGGGTCTGGCCCTGCGGCGTCTGCTTTTCCCGCGTCTACTTAAAATGAATTCGCTCTTTTGTGCTCAATTGTCATCTGCTGCTTATCGCGGACTTCTCCGCTTCCATGCAAAGTGCTTGCACGTTAAAAGGGGTGTACCTGAGCATCGCGACTCATGGGCTCCTACTGGCTCTCCAGCCCTCACCCCTGGCCTTGACCCACGGCATCACGACCTGTCATACCAGCGGCGGCTAAGCTCGCTCGAGGGCTGGGACCTGAGGACGTAGAGCATTTGCATCCTAACCACCCTGCGGGAACACACCATTGATAAAGGCCCAAAGCCAGGCGCAACCCGCCTCGAGGTAGGGCCTCGTGAGTCCCGTGCTGGCTCACGAGTGCCCAAATACACCTCTCCTAGCCCTACCGTGCCGGCCACATGTCAGGGCGGGGCTGTACATGCCCCGGGGGCTCCTCCCGGAGGGGAGCCCCCTCCCACGTACCAGTGGAAGCACCATGCTCCGCGCTAGCTGACGACACTGCCGAGGAGCGGCTATGCCCGTACACATACGGAAGCGCTATGCTCCGCGCTTGTGATAAACAACTGATGGCGGCCTCCGGCCGTACCAACCTCAGGGAGCCCAGAGCTCAGTGCCCGGCACCATCGCAACGCCTCCCCTCAGGAGCGCCGCGCAAGGGGGCTGGACACGGGGGCTACGCTCGGGCCTCGCCCGAGCGCACGCCACCCAGCCATGACCCTCGGACCTGGTCGTCACGCGCCCCTCCCCGAGCGGAGCCAAGGTACGGAAACCCGTTTGACGTCAAGGGGGACTCCTGAGCATCGCGACTCAGGAGCCTAACTTGCCCCGTAGCCCCTCACTCCTTAGTCCCGTCCTGTTTTCCGGTCGGGGCTAATGCTGGGTGAGGTACGCGCGGGGCCGGGCCCTGCCGACGCAGAACGATCAATCCACTCCTCGTTCTCCCCTTTCCTACTTGTTGCTTATGCGTCAAGGGGGACTCCTGAGCATCGCAACTCGGGAGCCTAACTTGCCACGTAGCTCCTCACTCCTTAGTCCCGTCCTGGTTTCTGGTCGGGGCTAACGCTGGGTGAGGTATGTGCGGGACCGGGCCCTACCGACATAGAGCGCGAGCAAGTAGGGGAGGAAAATGCAAATTCTAGGAAATTCAAAGCAAATATTACAAACCATAGATTGTTTCACGACGTCAAACACAAGTCTAAACGCCTCCGCGAGGCATGGTGCAGGAATAAAAACAGGATAGAAGCGTCAAAGGGATCACTCTCCAGTGGCGTCGCCTCCTGGGGCCGCGGAGCTGGCGGCACCACGCCCGGGCAAGATGCTGAAGGCGCGGAACCTCCCCAGCAAAGCTTCGGCCCGGCCTTTCGCGGCCTCAGTGGCAGTCGCGGCAAGGTCGTCGCTCACGGGCTCCAGCAGGCTGTCGAGGTCGACGTTGGGGTCGCGCAAGTAGACGTGGCTGAGGACACGCGTCAGCGCCGCCGAAGACAGGGCGCGCGCTTTGGCCTCGCCCGTAGGGCCAAGGCCATCTACGATATCTTCAAGCGCGCGGACCAGGAAGGGAAGCAGCTTGGCGGGGCCGTCCTCCACGCCGGCCAGCGGCTCCTCCAAGCCACTCTCGTAAAGCGCCTTTAGCGCGGCACAAGCCCTCTTCTCCATCTTCGCGAAGGCCACCAGATCCTCCGCCAGGACCTTCGCCTTGGCGTCCAGCTCGGCTGTCAGTGTCAAAACCAGCGGATCTCGGGTAGGGGGTCCCGAACTGTGCGTCTAGGCCGGATGGTAACAGGAGGCAGGGGACACAATGTTTTACCTAGGTTCGGCCCTCTTGATGGAGGTAAAACCCTACGTCCTGCATGATTAATATTGATGATATGGGTAGTACAAGAGTAGATCTACCATGAGATCGGAGAGGCTAAACCCTAGAAGCTAGCCCATGGTATGATTGTATGTTGTGGTTGTTGTCCTACGGACTAAAACCCTTCGGTTTATATAGACACCGGAGAGGGTTAGGGTTACACAAGGTCGGTTACAAAGGAGGAGGTATCCATATCCGTATTGCCTAGCTTGCCTTCCACGCCAAGTAGAGTCCCATCCGGACTCGAGACAAAGTCTTCAATCTTGTATCTTCATAGTCTAACAGTCCGGCCAATAGAGATAGTCCGGCTGTCCGGAGACCCCCTAATCTAGGACTCCCTCAGCAGCCCCTGAACCAGGCTTCAATGACGATGAATCCGGCGCGCAGTATTGTCTTCGGCATTGCAAGGCGGGTTCCTTCTCCGAATACATCACAGAAGAATTTGAATACGAGGATAGTGTCCGACCCTGCAAAATAAGTTCCACATACCGCCGTAGAGAGAATAATATTTTTGCAATTCCAATTTGCTGACTTGTTTTGGCAGCATGACGTTATGTCATGGCCCGGTGATTATTCGAACCGTTTTTCTTCAACCAGCTCCACACATAACGCGAGGCGGTTTCTTGACACGTCTTGTCAAAGCAGAGATCGTGTTCCCCCAATCACGGGATGCTCATTAATGCGGTCGTGGGTAACCCAACCGTGTCTAGGACTCCTAGATTATAGGCAAGTCCTAAACGGCTACGGAGAGGACGTTTGATATTCACCCTCTTTATAAAGGGACAAGGTTTTCGCTTTTCCCCTCTAGTGCTCAATCGAACCCTTCCCCCGCCTCGAGTTCTAACACCCAAAGCCCAGGTTAGGTGCTCTGGATCTTCAATCATGTTCGGATCCAGCCTTCAAAGCCAATGGATGCCCTCCTCCGTTACGGAAGAGGACATCAAGAAGTTGAGGGAGGCCAGATACCTGACCGCCGAGGTTTCGCATCGGCTGCCTGCTTGAGGGAAGGTCGTCCCTACTCCTGAACCCAACAAGAACGTCGTGTTCGTCTCCCACTTCCTCCGAGGCCTAGGCCTCACTCTGGATCCCTTCGCGAGGGGTTTGATGTTCTATTACGGGCTAGATTTCCATGATCTAGCTCCAGACTCCTTTCTCCACATCTCGACATTTATTGTCGTGTGTGAGGCCTTCCTCCGCATTACCCCTCACTTTGGCCTGTGGCTCAAGACCTTTGAAGTGAAGCCGAAGATGATCGGGGGGCAACATGCAGCGTGCGGAGGTGCATCAATAGGCAAGATGGCAGGAGCTCCATGGCCGAAAGGTTCCTTTCCAGAGGTGTCCGAATTATGGCAACGAGAGTGGTTTTACGTCACGGCTCCCAGACGTGCCAAGTGGGCAGCTGCCCCCGCTTTCCGCTCGGCCCCCCCACCACAACTGATGTCATGGATTAGCAGAGGTCTGAGCCGGGGTCCAGCCAAGGACATGCCTATACTGCAAAGCCGCATTCGAGATCTCTTCGAGGGAGATTTTAATTTGGTTGTGGTAATACAAGTTATGCTGGTTCGTCAAGTCCAGCCTTGCAAACACCGGCCCCTTCGCTTGCGGGAGTTCAACCCAAAAGGACCGCGTGCCATTCAAAGTTTCCTTGGCCTGACGCACGAGGAGATGTACAAGTCATTCTTCAGACCTCAAGTAGAGTGTCCGGATACTATCGAGGACGTGGGCCTGAGCAGTAACCGCGCCGCCGAACAAGTAAGAAATCCTCTAGCCGAACACACTGTCTTTTACTCATCATGAAGTTATTTCTGAGAGTTCGCTCTCTAACTAGGACTGGCTAACAAAGGCGAAGATGATTTGGTGTTTGGCCCCCTCCCTGAGGGTTTGGAAAATCCGGTATTGGAAAAGATGCTCGAGCTCGCACCTTGCCCGGAGCCCTCAAAGGAAGATACATGGTGGGATAATACGGGCGGACGCGGGCCCCCATCGCTGCCAGTTCCAACCGAGGGAATGAGCGCCTCCATGATGGAGGATAACCGGGGGAGGAAAAGGACTGCTTCCGAGGATCCGGAAGCCGAGGCCTCCAAACGGGAGAAGAAGTCTCCCACAGAGGGTCCTGCCTCGGGGGGTGCTTTTGCCGCACAAAGTCCGCAGGGGGATCAGCCCTCCAACGAGTCGTAAGTGATCCAAAAAATACTTTAATAGTGAAGGTATACTATCTTTCTTCTGAGAAAATAACCGCCGCATATATCTTGCAGTTCGGGTCTTAGCCCTTCTCAGCTGAGCTCATCTTCGGGGGATGTTCTTCCGGAGATGATGGAGAGCGAAACGCCTCCCCTGGACTCCTCCGCTCAAGAAGCGGGCGACCCCGAAGTGTCGTCATGGAGGGCCTCTCCGGATCCGGTGAGGCTAGAAGATAATCCCATAGACCCCCGAAGTCCCCAGCGTCCGGCTCTCGAGAAGAGCGAACAAAAGAGTCCGGCACCGTCTGGTATGCGGTCGGATGTTCTGAGGGAGCTATTGGGGCGAGCGGCTATCTCAGAAGAACACCGTACGCTGATGGGTACGGTGATGGAAAGAATTTCGTCCGCCG
The DNA here is from genome assembly GCA_034509565.1 of Triticum monococcum. Classification (NCBI taxonomy): domain Eukaryota; kingdom Viridiplantae; phylum Streptophyta; class Magnoliopsida; order Poales; family Poaceae; genus Triticum; species Triticum monococcum. The sequence goes on from CM067845.1 coordinate 350,111,481, forward strand.
AAAGCGGATTACATGAAGCCTTTATGAGTCTACTGACAGGCTTTGAGGTACGTGATAGTACTGCACATGTTAGGTGTGCCCTGTGTAGATAGTAGCCCCTGAGACTCTGGTTGTCGACGAGAACGGCGGCAAACAGAGGATCATAGTCCCAGGCAATAACCAGATTGCCTTTATGTGCAGGCGGTGGAAGCTCCGATGGCTAGCCGGACTAGTGAGTTTGCCGAATTAAAACGGCTACTGGATGCGGCGGACGACGACATCGAGCTTGTTAACAAGAGGCTTGACAAGGCATAAGGTAAGTGTTATTTTCTGGTGAATGCCACGTAGTAAGAGCAACATGATGCCAGTATCTTTAATATGTTGTGACTGTAGATGGAGCTGCCACCGTGGAAACCTTGCGGGCAGAACTTGCCCGAGCCAAAGAACAAGCAAGGATTAGTAATGCGGCTGCTTTGAAGGCAGATGAAGAGTTGAAAGCTGAGAAGGCCGCACATTGCGAGAGCAAAGAGAAGATGGCCAAGATGGACGTAGAATTAAAAGGCACTACCGACCGTTGCCGGCTCCTTGAAAAAGAGAACTGAGCGAAGGCAACGGACCTTGAGAAGGCCACGACGGCGGACAAAGACACCCGCTCTGCTATGAGAGCGAAGAAGGAGGAGCTGCGGGAAGCCGGGGATATTGCGGCTGGGAAGCCCTTCATGCTACAGAGGAAGTTCGGAGATCCACGGTATGCGCCTCTGGATCGGCTGTGGAGTTCGGCAGATGCATATATGGACTTGGCGGCGAGCGCTGCCGGTGCGACCAAATACTTCCAAGGTCAAATAGATCATGGGGTGGACAAGCTGTTCTAGTCGCAATTCAACGATCCAGAGCGTCCGCTTCCTTTGACTGATTAGCTAGCCGAATGGGCCGAACTAAATAGGTTGTCCGGACTTGCCATGAGGTCTGTCATGGATCAGCTATGGCCGGAAAAGCCAAAGCCGAACAACTATTTTAGCTTAGTGCAGCAGGTCCTTGGTGTGGTGCCGCGCATTAATGCGATGATGTCGTTGGCGTGCATAGAAGGCTCGCGGATGGCCCTTGCCCATGTTAAAGCATACTGGGCGGAGATGGACGCTACCACCGTTGCGGTGCAGGGTTCGGCCATAGGCCGAGTGGCTGTCGAGCACTATTTCGAGGAGGTTCTCGAGGGTGCTCATTTGATAGAGGCCCAGTGCTCGAAGAATATTATGTTTGAGCGACATGTATTCCCATTATAAGTACAATGTTTTTATGAAATTTTATAAGGCTGTGTTTATACTTTTGCCCGAAAGTAATATGATGCCTCATGTGCGGCCGTTTATGTATACATGTGTATAACCTGAAAGATTGCAGTCGTCAGCTTCGGCCCCCACGCATATAATGCGGAGGTGTTCGCAAAAAACGCGTGTTCACACTTAACCGAACGTCTTGGTCCTATTAAGGAGGTGATAGCGCAGCGAACGAGGCAACCGGACTATAATGCTTTAACACTTTCACTTAGCCATAGGAGTTTGACAGTGGGGCTACTAGATAGCCCCTGGTGGCTCCGCACTCTCCCGATCTCGGGGTGCGTACATGCCTGGCCGGAAAAAGGCCCTTCATTAAGGTAGAGGAATTCTAACATTCCGATAGGTCATCGAGTGGTTGACCAGTCTCACGCTATATCATGACAGTCAGTTTTCGGCTTTCTCTACTGAGGTGCTCGTCCAGATGAACTAGGGCACAATCGTAGTAGTTCTCCTGGTGCTGCCTTAGCCGATAAAGCGGAACGTAAGGCACCAAAACACAGGAGCCGGGAAAACCCAACATTTGACCAAAGACAATGATTCGTAGCTGATGCATATAAGGCCAAACTCGCAACGCCAAACACTCCCTAAGGTGTTTGGTCTTTATGGTATAAACCGGGCCTAAATAGTGCCCTTTGTAAGAATCCCCTTGTGTCTAGGTACGTGCATTATTCTGACGTGGCCACATGCCAAGACGTCAGCATCCTTCTCAATTGTGCTGAGAATTCGGTGGATGTGTATCAACAAGAGACAGTAAAAAAAGTTTACGCAGGGTCTTAATCTAAAAAGAATCCTTGGAACGGGTCCCTGCTGCACGTCTGTGCCTGTGTCTCCGTTGTGCCATATCCTGGACGGGTGTAGCACGATGATCATCTATAAAAGAGAGGAACTTAGGTGAAAAAGTTGTCATGCAAAAAGATAGTTTTTAAAGAAACCATGTATAATTCAAGATGAGTAAAAATTGCCACTTGTCTGCGCGCGTTGAGCCCCTTGTAATTGTAATAGGGGTGTGACTGGTATGAATTACATATAGCTGCGTCGGACTCATCTAACCGTGTCCGTGGTCTTAACGACATGTTAAATGCTTTAGTTGGTGAGGCCGTTTTTAGTGTGTGGCTGCCAAGGCAGCCGCACTCTCTTCGGTGCGCAAAGATCGCTCAATACTTCCATTCACTGTAATGATGCCACGTGGACCGGGCATTTTGAGCGTGAGGGAAGTGTAATGCGGTATTGCATTAAAGCGAGTGAAAGCTTCGCGTCCAAGTAGTGCTTGATAGCCACTTTGGAACGGAGTGATGTGGAAGGTTAAATGTTTGCCACGGAAGTTATCGGGGAAGCCGCATATAACCTTTAGTAGCAGGGAGCCCGTGCAATGAGCCCCTGGGCCTGGCATTACTCCTTTGAAGGTAGTATTGCTATGGCAAATTTTCGTTGGGTCTATCCCCATTTCGCGGATTGTATCCTGGTATATCAGGTTAAGACTGCTGCCACCGTCCATCAGGACTCGTGTGAAGTGGTATCAGTCAATTATTGGGTCTAATACCAGGGCAGCCCATCCTGCACGCTGGATACTTTCTGAGTAATCACGATGGTAGAAAGTGATCGGTTTAGACGACCAGTGGCAGGACTCCGCGGTGATAGGCCCTTGGGCATATTTTTCTGGGAGTGCCGTTTTGTTTCTCCCCTTGATCACGTGTAACACGTTTACTGTTTTGACTTCTGGTGGAAATTTCTTTTGTTCCCCAGTGTCTTGCTTGAGAGGCTCATCCTCGTCTTCGCTTGGTGTATCCTCCCCCTTGTGTATGGCGTTGAGCTTGCCGGACTGCTTGAAGACCCAACATTCTCTATGGGTATGATTAGCGGGTTTACCAGGGGTGCTATGGAACTGACATATTTGGTCCAGAATTTTGTTTAGGCTGGACAGTTCGTCTCTGGCGCTTTAGAGGGCGGCTTTTGCTGACTTGGCCGAGAGCTTTTGAATCCGGCGTTTACTGCCGTGCTCTTCGTGCTGTCTTCTTTATTCCGGCGTTTGTTATAGTTGTTGCGCCTTGATTTCCCATTTCCATCTCTAACTTCGGATGTACTGGGGTCGCTGGTGCTGCATCTGGCTAGCCAGCTATCCTCACCCGTGCAAAAGCGGGCCATGAGGCTTGTTAATGCTGCCATTGTTCTCGGCTTTTCTTGGCCGGGGTGTCTGGCAAGCCATTTGTCACGGACGCTATACTTAAAAGCTGCCAAGGCTTCGGCGTCCGGACAGTCGACAATTTGGTTCTTTTTAGTAAGAAAGCTGTTCCAAAGCTTTCGAGCTGACTCTTCGGGCTGTTGAGTTATATGACTCAAATCAACCGCGTCCGGAGGTCGGATGTAAGTCCCTTGAAAATTTGCCCGAAAGGCGTCTTCGAGCTCTTCCCAGCTTCCAATGGAGCTTTCGGGGAGGCTCTTAAGCCAGTGCCGAGCTGGCCCTTTGAGTTTGAGGGCTAAATACTTAATGGCCTGGAGATCATCTCCCCGAGCCATATGGATATGGAGGATATAGTCCTCCATCCAGACCCCAGGGTCTGTTGTTCCGTCGTATGCCTCTATGTTTATGGGTTTGAATCCCTCTAGAAATTCATGGTCTAGCACCTCATCGGTGAAACATAGGGGGTGTGCGGCACCCCTATATCTGGGTGTACCGCGTTGTTCGGATGTTTGTTGTGTCGCATCGTATGCTGGAGCACGCTTGCGTGGTCCATAGATGGATCTGGTTTCGCCGTCCTTTTGATGCGAGCCCTCGCGTAGACCGCGTATTGGTTTATGTGCGGCGTTGCTTGCCGATTTATGTTGGCCATGAGGTCGTCTATCTAGCCAGATGGCTTTTTTAATTTTTGGTTGTGGGGGGTCTAAGGCCTCCTCATCGAATTCAGGTAGCAACTTCCGCTTTGGGTAGCTCTTGGTGGGGCGATTGCCGCCGTACTTCGCTGCTGTGTTGAGTACTTTACCCCATCTGATTTGGAGTGTGTCCTGCGCAGCCTTGAGCCTTTGCTTCTATTTTTTCAGACTCCTCGCGGTGGCAACAAGCCTTTGACGGGCATTCTGCTGCTCCGGGTGCCTGTCCGGCGTTATGTCGTCCGGACTATTATCTTTGACAGAATTGGTTTGTTCGGTTTGATTCTCTGTGTTGCCGTGGTCCGGCAATGGCTCGCCCTGCTCTATGATCGTTGTTTCTACCGAGGCGGGATTTGGGGCGGTGCTGTCGGCGTTTTGGGAACGGGGGTCCCCAGACTTGCCTGCATGTGGCCTGCGGCGTGGCTCAAAGGGGGCCCCAGCACGGCCCATCTTCACCAACACAAACCCAAGACCCTCGCAAGGGGCCAAGCCTCACGGGGCGAACGACGCGGAGCTTCCTTAGGCACGGCCTCACCAGGCTGGCTCGCGAGGAGGCCGAGAGATCAAGGCGGGGTACCTCACGAGGTGCTTGTGACGCAAGCCATGACGGCCAAAGGCGCCAGGCGGGTGCCAGCCCGCGCAGTGTCCTCCTTTCCTCTTTGGTGCAAAGGGAGGAAGCGCAGCCGCGGAGTACCGAGGCGTCAGGCAAAGGTTGCCATTTCGGTGCAACAAGACCAAGACCAGGAGGACTGCAAGACGGAGGTCATCGTGGATCCCAAGACGGCGTCACCACCAGAGCTTTGCGCAGGCGAAGACTACTTTTGTCAGGATAGCTGGTACTAGCTGTCCCCCTTCAAATTAGCCCGCCATTGTTGGCTCCCTTCCCGCTCGATATTTGGGAAGAGGACCAGGGCCTCTATAAATAGGACAAGCCCCCCACGGAATTGGGGAGGGGGAAAAAGAGAGAAAGAAAAAGAGAAGTCAAGGAGGAAAAAGAGAAGTAGAGAAAGGAGTGGAGATCAGAGAGAGGAGAGAATCAGAATCAGAGTGAGAGAGAGAGAGAGAAGGGTGACTGAACTCCTCCCAGCAGTTCATCGCGCCAGCCAAGAGCAGACCCTCGCAAGGCTGTTCTTCCTTGTATTGTTCATCATCATCAGCCCAAGAGGCAATCCACCACAGCACACACTGGAGTAGGGTATTACACCACAACGGTGGCCCGAACCAGTATAAACCCTGTGTCATTCGTGTTGTTCTTTCCATAGCTTAGATCTTAGCGAGGCGGAGGGGTGCAGGTAGGTAGGAGGTGAAATCTCTGCGCGCACCCCAATGTTCGAACCTCAAGGGTCTGCTGGAACCCGAAATCCGACATTTGGCGTGCCAGGTAGGGGTGCGCCGGAATTCGTCTTCCACCGTCCCGTTCTCCTCCGACCATCACGCCCATGTCTGACGCTCATCGGGCCCGCACCGAGCGCCGGGCCGCTCTCACTTCCCGCGTCGCCCAGACGGCTCCTGTCGGCGGGCGTCCTCGCCGTTCCCTGTCACCTGCCGTCAACGCCGCCACCGGCCCGGCGGGGGACGAGCAGCAAGCATCGTCTCAGCATCCGTCCGTGCAGCAAGACGGCCGCACCACTACTCCCTCGCTCACCCCAGCTGGTTCTTCGTCCCGCGTGCTCCGCGCACCCATGGAGGCTCGAGCTGCGCTCATCGCGGCAAACGAGCTCCTGCGCTACCGTCCCGTCGACGACGTTTATGAAGAATGGCTCGACCGCGTCGCCGAGCTCGTCCGCGCCGCAGGGGGCTCTCTTGCGCCGTCCGCTCCGCTGCACCGCACCCCGCCCCGCGCGGGCGACGAAGCTCCGGCGGCGCTCCGGCAGCCTCCTCCACAAGAAGGCGCCATGGCTCCAAGGCGCGTGCCCCTGGGCGGAACCCGCTCCGTCAGGTGCCAGCGCGGCAAGAGCAGAGCTGCCAAGAAGTCCCTCGCCCGCAAGAAGCTACCCCAGCGCTCCCTGCTCCAGCACGTCGCGACCATGCTCCTGCTCCCGCACGTCAAGACCCAGCTGCAGCGCGTGGGGACACGCGAGACCAAGCTCTCCGTCACCCAAGGCCTCCTGTGGCCACAGCAGGCTGCCGTGCCTTCACCACCGAGCTACGCAGCGTCGCGTGGCCCGACAAGTTCAAGCCGGACCTGCCTCCTCGTTACGACGGCACGGCTGACCCTGCGGAGTTCCTCTAGCTCTACGAGCTGGGCATCGAAGCTGCCAACGGAGACGAGAAGGTCATGGCGAACTGGTTTCCCATGGCGCTCAAGGACGGGGCCCGCACCTGGCTCCTGAACCTGGCTCCAGGCACGATCTCCTCCTGGGACGAGATGCGCATCCGCTTCATCGCCAACTTCCAAGGTACTCGCGGCCGGCCACCCGCCATGAGCGACATGCGCCGCATCAAGCAACAACCCGAGGAGACCTTGCAGAAGTACATCCAGCACTTCAACAACGCACGCCTCAAGATTCCCAAGGTGATGGAGGAGGCCATCATCTCAGCCTTCTCCGACGGCGTGCGCGATGTCAAGATGAAGGAGGAGCTGGTGATGCATGAAGACTTGTGCACTTCCTTGGAGCTGTTCAACTTGGCAACCAAGTGCGCCAGGGCTGAGGAAGGGCGTCTCTCCCTCCTCGAGCTGCCTGCCGCAGACCCAGAAGAGAAGAAGCCCAAGGCCAAGGATGTGAAGCGCAAGGGGGCTGCCGTGCTCGCAGCAGAACCAAACACCAAGCGGGGAAGAGATCAGCCCAAACCTTCCAAGGGCAGCCGGTACTGTGTGTACCACGACCTCCACACCCACAACACCAACGAATGTCAAGAGCTCCGAGCCGTGCGAGAAGGAAGGATCGGCCGTCGCCCCGACCGCGGTGACCGGGGCTACGGTCGAGGAGGAGGAAGGAACACAGGACGCTGGGAAGACCGTGGCCCGCGCCAAGGGTGGCGCAATCAACCTCGCGAGGATCGCTGGCAAGACCCGCCTCGCGAGGGAGACTGGAGGGATCAGCCTCGCGAGGATTGCCCGCATGGCAATGCAGGCCTCTCTCCGCTGCCGCCGCAACCAAGGAGAAACGAGGACCGCCACCAAGATGAGGGGGCTGGGGCTTCCAGGAGCCGCGCGCGATCGCCTGCATCCTGGGCGGGGCTCAGGCCCCAGCCTCTCAACGCATCTTCAAGCAGTTCGCTCGCGAAGTGAATGCAGTCCTCCCCAGGCTTGAAGCCACGTGCCCTCTCAGGTGGTCGGCGTGTGCCATCATGTTCAGCTCAGCAGATCAGCTCAAGTGTGCGGCTACAGCCGGAGTCCTCCCGATGCTTTGTTCCCAAATCATCAGCAACGTGGTGGTCACCAGGACCCTCATCGATGGCGGGGCAGGGCTCAACGTCCTGTCCGTGGAAACATTCAACAATCGCCAAGTGCCCTACAGCCAGCTTTAGCCAACCAAGCCCTTCTCCGGAATCACCGACGGCTCCACGGTCCCGATTGGGCAGGTCCGCCTCCCTTTCACCTTCGGGGCACGCGACAACTACCGCACCGAGCTTATCGACTTCGACGTCGCTCACATTCGCCTGCCGTACAATGCCATCCTTGGGTACCCAGCGCTGGCCAAGTTCATGGCCGTAACTCACCACGGCTACAACGTCCTCAAGATGCCAGGAAGTGGCGGAGTCATCACGGTGCCCTGTGAAGAGAAGGACGCGGTGTGTTCCCTGGAACGAGCCTTTCAGGCCGCGTCACTGGAAGACCCGGATCGCGGAAGCAGGAGGCTTCCTGAGACCGCCCCCAAGAAGAATACATTGTCTGGCCCGGCCCCTCAGGAGGCAGGCCCCTCTGGGCCCGTGCCTGCCCAGGGGGAACCTCCTTTCGTCGCATAGGAAAGCGCACCCGGCGCCCTCCTCAGGCAGGGCTCGAGGGCTCTCCCCTGGAGGGCCACCGACCTGGCTAGGGTCACGAGGGAGGCGCTAGGGCACCACATGGAGGCGTGTTTCGAAGCATGTTTCCCTCAAGAAGGAGTAAGGCAAGGAGAGCCAGACCCTCAGGAGTTCGTCAACAAGGCCATTCAGGAGCTACAGGAGTCAAGGGTCATGAAAGGAGGCCGCCGTCTACCAGCAGTGGCTCCCCATCCAGGCGAGGATGGTGGGCTGCGCGTCTGCATCGACATACCAGGGCTCAACCGAGTCGCCTCTCTGGAGCGCCTCTGGCCCTCGCGAGTGGGGTGCTGTGGAAGCCCACCCCATAGCTACGTTCGCATGCCTTACGGCTTGCCGAACGCGGCTGCCACGTACCAACGCCTCATGAGGGGCATCATGGAGGCACAAGAGGCCAGGCGTTCCGCAGCCCTGGCGGAGATGGAGATGGTCCGCAGGGAGCCACCAGCGCCTCCGGAGCCTCCCGAGGCCCCTGGGCCTGGGGGCTTGCGAGGATCGGCTTCCGCAGCCCACCGAGTCTGCTACACCAACACCCCTTCGTCCTCAACGTCATCAGGTGACATCTTTCAAGTTTCACTTCCAGCTGGGAGCGCCCCCCAGGGCTGCATTATTCCCAGGCCGCGTGGGTCCGTCCTTGCGGCATGTATCCCTTTTATTTCATGTTGTTAGCTTACCTTATTGGGGGCGCCCCTCGGGCTGCATGATCCCCAAGTCGCTCGGGCCAGACCCAGTGACGTCCGCCTTCCCAGCATCTATTTGAATGAATCCACTCCTTCGCGGCTAATGTGTTTGACCTAGCTGCCCGCTCAACTGACGCCAACTGACGGAACTGCTCTCAAATGGCACGACGCTTGCACATGGGTCCGTCCCTGCAACACCGACAAACCTGAATGGCTAAGCTCTAGCCGCGGCAGCCCCGCATGGCGCCACCTCGTCAAGCCTTCGGTGCCTCGTACCCCTCGGAAGCAACCAACGGCCGACTGTCAATTGTCATGGAAACCCCTCGTTTTTTCTATGATGGGTCTACAGGATCTCCTGAAGGAGATGCGTCAGGCGAGGCCCTTGCGGTGTCTCCTTCGCTCTCATCCGCGCGAACCGCTTGCATGTTAAAGGGGGGGGTGCCTGAGCATCGCGACTCAGGGCTCCTACTGGCTCTCCAGCCCTCACCCTCTGGCCTTGTCCACGGCATTGCGACCTGGCATACCAGCGATGGCTGAGACTCGCTCGAGGGCCGGGACCCGAGGACGTAGAGCAGAAAGGGGAGAAATGGCGAGAGGGGAGGGACACGCGAGGACCTCGCCGAGCAACCTCGCGCCTGCCGATGCACGGACCCGGCGACACACCAGAGAGCGACCCCTGATTCTCGAGATAAGTCACCACCCGGAAGCACCAGCTACCGTGGCACCACCCGTGTTAGCGACGCCGCTCTCCTTTCTCACCGAATGGCGGCTGCTTGAGCGCCAAAGGGGACCTCCTGAGCATCGCGACTCAGGGGCTCTTACCGGACTCCAGGTCGCTCACCTCCTAGCCTTGACCACGGCATCACGACCTGGCATACTAGCGACGGCTGAAGCCGCCTTGGGACTGGAACCTGTCGGTGCAGAGCACCAAGCCCTCGTGAGGTTCGAAAGGGAGGACTGAGCTAAGACGGAATGAGCAACTCGCACAGTTCTACGACAAGGGTTGTATTAACAAAACAGGATCACAAGCACCTTACAAGCCCCCACGGGACGCGTCTTTGATTCCTCGCAGGGAATAGATCCTAAAGGGACACTAACTACGCGCGCCCCTGCAGAAGACACCATCATCAACAGTGGGCTGTCAACACCGGCGCCAACCCCATCCAGATCAGAGTTGGCGGCGGCCTGACGAGCCCGCCCTGCTCCAGGAGCGGCGCCGGCTCGGGGGCTCGTAGCTGTCGTCGCTCGTCTCCGGAGTCGCTGGAACCTCCGATGCCTCCACCGCCTGAGGGGCCGCTAAGGGAGCGGTCGGCGGGCCTAGTCCTCGCCGCAGCAGGGTCCCGGCCACTTCTCCCGGGGCAGCACTCTAGCCGGCGCCCGTTCGCATCGAAGACCTTGAAGAACATCACTGAAGCACCGTCATACTCCAAGTGGATCACGAAGGCGCCTCTTGTCCTGCAAACCCGGGCGATTTCGCTCCAGCCTCGAGTCATGAAGACCGCACCCGGGGCAACGACCGCGACCTCTGCCTCGATCGCGAGGGTGCTGCAGCCGGCGTGCTGCAGCCAAAGCTCCAGGGGCTCTCGCTACGGGATGATGGAGGCGAAGAAGGGAGGAAGGTGAATCCAAGACCGAGGAGGCATGGTGACGTGGAGCACGAGCTCTCGGGAGGAGCCCTCGGTGTGGACCCCAGGGGGGACGACCCACACCTTCGTGACCCGTCGGCGCAGACGGCGGCGCCGCCCGTGGCGATCAGCATCAGCTCCTTCAGGGCCCTCGATGTGGGCATACAAGGGAAGCGGGAACCCCGGCGGTGCCCGCTCGCACCAAGGCCTCGACACCACCTGATGGGCCCCCTCGTCCGGGCCACGGAGGACGAGCCATTTCTTCGGCGGGAGCGCGTCAGGTTCCTCTCGGGGAGCCTTTCCCTTCTCTGCCGTCGAGGACCGGCGGATCAGAGCCATCGCAGCAAGACGGAGCAAGGACCGGGAAGAAGGAGAATCAAGGAGGGATGGACTGGAAGGGCGCACGCCGTTCCGTACTTATAGCCGGCGAAGGCCAACCGCCGACCTCCACGATCGCAGGTAATCATGACCCGCTTTGCATGCAGGGACTTGTCCAATCCGTGCAGTTGCCGAGGTGCCATGGGGAAGTGGAGACGCCCATGTCCAATCAACCACCACGCGGCGCCCAAGGCCGCAGGCTGTTAGGGCCCGTGGTGCTTTGCTCTTGCCCTTCCGCCCCCCTGCACGGCCAAGTCCGGGCGCGCCTTGGGCCCGGGGGCTACTGTCGGTGTTTTGGGAACGGGGGTCCCTAGACATGCCTGCCTGCGGCCTGCGGCGTGGCTCAAAGGGGGGCCCAGCACGGCCCATCTTCACCAACACAGACCCAAGACCCTCGCGAGGGGCCAAGCCTCGCGGGGCGGACGACGCGGAGCTTCCTCAGGCATGGCCTCACCAGGCTGGTTCGCGAGGAGGCGGAGAGATCAAGGCGGTGTACCTCACGAGGTGCCCGTGACGCAAGCCATGACGGCCGAAGGCGCCAGCGCGGGTGCCAGCCCGCGCAGTGTCCTCCTTTCCTCTTTGGTGCAAAGGGAGCAAGCGCAGCCGCGGAGTACCGTGGCGTCAGGCAAAGGTTGCCATTTCGGTGTAACAAGACCAAGACCAGGAGGACTGCAATACGGAGGTCATCGTGGAGCCCAAGACGGCGTCACCACTAGAGCTTTGCGCAGGAGAAGACTACTTTTGTCAGGATAGCTGGTACTAGCTGCCCCCTTCAAATTAGCCCGCCATTGTTGGCTCCCTTCCCGCTCGATATTTGGGAAGAGGACCAGGGCCTCTATAAATAGGACAAGCCCCCCACGGGATCGGGGAGGGGGAAAAAGAGAGAAAGAAAAAGAGAAGTAAAGGAGGAAAAAGAGAAGTATAGAAAGGAGTGGAGATCAGAGAGAGGAGAGAATTAGAATCAGAGAGAGAGAGAGAGAGAGAAGGGTGACCGAACTCCTCCCATCAGTTCATCGCCCCAGCCAAGAGCAGACCCTCGCGAGGCTGTTCTTCCTTGTATTGTTCATCATCATCAGCCGAAGAGGCAATCCACCACACCACACATTGGAGTAGGGTATTACACCACAATGGTGGCCCGAACCAGTATAAACCCTGTGTCATTCGTGTTGTTCTTTCCATAGCTTAGATCTTAGCAAGGCGGAGGGGTGCAGGTAGGTAGGAGGCGAAATCTCAAGGGTCTGCCGGAACCCGAAATCCGACAGGTGCTTACGCCGCCGCTTTGACTGCTTCTCGAGGGGACAAGCCTTTGTAGCGTCCTTCTGTTCCTCGTCGTCGTCTTCTTTTGGTGTGTCCACCATGTATACGTTATATGATGAGGTGGCTTTCCAGTGCCCTATAGGCGCTGGTTTATGTTCGTCTCCTACATCGTCGTCCATACCATCGATGTCTTCGGAGTCGAAGTCGAGCATGTTGGTTAAATCATCGACAGTGGCTACAAAGTGGGTGGTGGGTGGGCGTCGAATTTCTTCAACGTCCGCATCCCAATCCTGTTGGCCATAATCCGGCCAGGGCTCTCCTGACAAAGAGAGAGACCTTACTGAATTCAGAATGTCGCCGAGGGGCGAGTGCTAAAAGATATCGGCGCCTAATCGGATTCGATTGGCAGGGGCACGGGCGGTTCAGAGTCCGAAAAAGAGTCCGACACCTTGGAGTCACGGGCTGCGCAGAGGATTAGGCTGGTGTTCGGCTCGATCGCCGTTGAGACTGCAGCCCCTGAGGTGGTGTCTAGCCACCCGTCCTCAATTGGCGCAGTTGGCTCCGATCTAAGGGTCGGAGCTGACGCGAGCGCGGCCTCTGGGGTACTGTTCGGCGACAGAGCTAGGTCATACCCATCGTGACAGTGCGGCGCGCCCGGCTATGGCTCGAATCCGTCGAAGATCAAGTCTCCGCGGATGTCGGCCGTGTAGTTCAAACTTCCAAATCTGACCTGATGGCCAGGGGCGTAGCTTTCAATCTGCTCCAGATGGCCAAGCGAATTAGCCCGCAGTGCAAAGCCGCCGAATACGAAGATCTGTCCGGGGAGAAAAGTCTTACCCTGGACCGCATCGCTATCGATGATAGTAGGAGCCATCAAGCCTAACGGCAACGACACAGAGGAACTCTCAATGAAAGCACCAATGTCGGTGTCAAAACCGGCGGATCTCAGGTAGGGTGTCCCGAACTGTGCGTCTAGGCCGGATGGTAACAGGAGGCAGGGGACACAATGTTTTACCCAAGTTCGGGCCCTCTTGATGGAGGTAAAACCCTACGTCCTGCTTGATTAATATTGATGATATGGGTAGTACAAGAGTAGATCTATCACGAGATCGGAGAGGCTAAACCCTAGAAGCTAGCCTATGGTATGATTGTATGTTGTGGTTGTTGTCCTACGGACTAAAACCCTTCGGTTTATATAGACACCGGAGAGGGTTAGGGTTACACAAGGTCGGTTACAAAGGAGGAGGTATCCATATCCTTATTGCCTAGCTTGCCTTCCAAGCCAAGTAGAGTCCCATCCAGACACGAGACGAAGTCTTCAATCTTGTATCTTCATAGTCTAACAGTCCGGCCAATAGAGATAGTCCGGTTGTCTGGAGACCCCCTAATCCAGGACTCCCTCATCGGCCCTCTCCGCATGCAGCGACCGCTCCAGCGTCTCTAGTTCGCCGTGGCGGTCATCGAGCTTGGCGTCCCGGTCCTTGATGGCAACCTCCCGAGCCTTCGTCTCCTTCTCTTTCTCCTGGCGGCCGTGGACCTCCTTGGCGAGCTCGTCGCGCAGGCCTTGCAGCTCAACCTCCAGCTCCTTGCAGCGAGCCTTGGCAGCCGCAGTGTCGCCTAGGGTAGCATTGCGGGCGGCTTTGGCTTGGTTGGCGGCCTGCTTCTCCACATTGGAGGTCGCCACGACCTGGCTCAGCGCTGCTTGGACAGAGGCAGCAGAACGGGCCCAGCCAGAAGCTAGCTCCAGGCGCCCGGCCGCTAGGCGAGGGTCCGCGCTCAGAAGATCCTCCCGTAGCTGGCTCAGTTTGCTGGCGACCTGGTCCAGGACGGTGGCTGAGGAGCAGAAGAAGCGGGAACCAGCGGAGCAGGCGAAGAAGACGGCATCGTGATCACAGCTTGGCAGGAAGGAACCCCCTGGGCTTGGTCACCCCGGCTGCAGCATCGAGTGCAGTCGACTCCAGGGTCAACAGGGCCACGGGGGCTGACTCCTCGCCAAGGCGTCCCAGTCAGCCTCGCGAGGACTATCGGACCAGGGAGGCGCGAGCCGCGCCATCTTCCTCCCCAACGGACAAAGGCACCGCCTCGGCAGATGGACTCGCCCCAAGCGGAGCTGCAGAAGCCCCTCTCAACCTCTTCGCCGCAGCCGGCGGCCTGACAAGAGAATATGGACGTCATGCCTCGGTGTCAGAAACTAAGCAAAGCGGGAATCAAGCACTTACTGGTCGTCGTTCGCGGAGCCAAGCAACTTCCGGCCGAACTTGAAGCCCAAGAGCCTGCAGTTTGGGGCAGCCTCGGGAGGCCCGGAAGCAGAAGCCACGTCGTGAGGGCTAGGGCTGGCTTCAGACCGCCCAAGGATCGGAACGTACCCTGGGGGAACCAGCCCTGACCTACCCTTCCTTGTGACCAAGGGAGAGTCCTCCCCTCCTCACCCGGCGCCGGGATCATCGTCATCCGGCATGGAGGGGAGGGCCCGAGACCTAAGCCGAGGGAAGGACTCCCCCGACTCCTCGCTAGTCGCCTCGAATACGGACTCTTCCTCCTCCGCCTCTTCTTCCTCCTCACTCTCGCTGGAGCTGCCGGAGGACACGTCCACCATCGCCAGTGCCGCGAGATCCTCGGGAGCTACCGCGGGCACCAGCCCCTCACCGTTGAAGGTGGGCATGGCGTTCACCACCTGCTCCCAGTTGTCGCGAAGGAACAGGGGGACGAGGGCGCCCACCAGCTTCGCCATGTCTCCCCCAACCAAGGAATGGAGGGCCGCGACCAGATTCTCGTTGGTCAGGGCCTCCGAGCTCAGGAGCAAGGCGGTGCCCGCTTCCCCAAGCCTCCACAATGGGAGCGAGTGCTCCTCGAGCGGAGCCACCCGGTGCTCCAAGAACTCCCTCAGGAGCGTGGCTCCAATTAGCTTCGCCGCCCCCAAGTTGCTCGGCCTCAGGTCCGCGTCCATCCTCTTCAGCACCGCCCTCACGCAGGGGTCGACGAGCTTTGCGCGGGACCACGCGTCAACGGCCTTGGGCTGCCCCGTGGGTAACACTAGACGGGGGTGGAGGTGCCCGACGTCCACCATGATCCACTTGCTCCAGAAGCCTTCGATCATCTTCCCAGGCTTCGAGATGGCATTGGAATTGGAGTACGCGATGAAGCTCACACACGCAGAGACATGGACACCAGAAACCCTGAGGGAAAAATAGTGACGCAACAAGGCCACCGAGGGCTTTACCCCGACGTGAGCCTCACAGTAGTAAGCAAAAATCGCCAGGAGAAGGATGGAGTTGGGGTGGAGGTGCAGAGCCTGCAAGTTGTACCAGCGGAGAACAGCAAAGAAGAACTCAGAGAAAGGAGGCACCAGATCGGCGACAATGGCACTCACAAAGAGCCGATAGAAGGTGCTCCCCTTGGCTTCAGGCTGGTCAAAGCCGGCCTTGAGCACAGTCGCCCCCTTGCTGCCCTGCGCCACCGTCATCAGGCGCGTAAGGGCGAGGTTCTTCTCCGACAGTTTCGGGGAATCCAGGGCCGACGAGTACCAGGCCTCGGTCGAGGACTTGCGAGATGCCATGCTGTGCCAGATGAGAAGGATTGAGACAGATCTGGAGGATTTCGGAAGCAAGGAGGAGGAGAGCGAGAAAGGGGATCTGGAGCGAGGCGAAGGAGAACAAAGCAAGTAAGTCTGGCCCGGGCACCTCTTTTGTCAGATGGACGGTTTCCAAGTCATCGTGGGGAAGCGCAGACGTCCACATCAAATCAATCGCCATGCGGCGCCCAAGGCCGCAGGCTGTTAGGGCCCGCGGCATTTCGCGCTTGCCCCTTTGCTTTCCTGCTAGGCCAAGCCCGGGCGCGCCTCAGGCCCAGGGGCTACTGTCAGCGTTCTGGGAACGGGGGTCCCCAGACTTGCCTGCCTGCGGCCTGCGGCGTGGCTCAAGTGGGGGCCCAGCGCGGCCCATCTTCATCCGCTCAAGCTCAAGACCCTCGCGAGGGGCCAAGCCTCGCAGGGTGGACGACAGGAAGCTTCCTCAGAGGCAGCCTCATCAGGAAGGCTCGCGAGGAGGCGGAGAGATCAAGGCAGGGGTACCTCGCGAAGAGCCCGTGACGCAAGCCATGACGATCGAGATCAGGCAGGCGCCAGGCGGGCACCGGCCTACGTAGTGTCCTTGTTTCCTCTTTGGTGCAAAGGGGGCAATCACAGGCCAAGGCATCAGGCAAAGGTTGCCATTCTGGTGCAACAAGACCAAGACTAGCAGAGCGGCAGGACGGAGGTCACCATGGAGCCCAAGAAGGCGTCATCACCAGTACTTTTGGCAGCCGAAGACCACCTTTGGTCAGGATAACTTGTACTACATGTTCCCCTTCGAAATGGCCAATTGTTGGCGCCCTTCCCGCTCATTATTTGAGGAGAGGCCCAGGGCCTCTATAAATAGAGCTAGCCACCACGGAGTAGAGACATCGAGAAAACACCCAGAGATCTGGTAAAGCCCTAGCAGAGAGAGAGAGAGAGAGGCGACTGAACTCACCCTAGCAGTTCATCGCACCAGCTCAAGAATACCTCTCGCGAGGCTGTTCTTCCTTTGTACTGTTCATCATCATCCCCTGAGGCAATCCACCACACCACACACTGGAGTATGGTATTACACCACAACGGTGTCCCGAACCAGTATAAACCTTGTGCCCCTTGTGTTGTTCGTTGTTTCCAGCTTAAATCATGCGAGGAGATTGGACGTAGATCGGTAGGGGAGAGATCTTCGCGCGCACCCCAGTGTTCGAACGTCAAGGGTCTGCCGGAACCCGAAATCCGATAGCAACCACTTCAATATCGAGGGCACCCCATGTGGCTCTTTAACGGGGAAGATGATGCCACCTGCTGTGGGCGTAAGGGACTGAACTCCGCTGCTGCTCTAGCAAAAATTTTGTCCGAGTTGTTCAAGGGAGAGGAAGAGGATTTCATCCGTATTAAGCCACGAGATGGATTCTCCATGTACAACCCTCCAAGCTGGGTGAGCTGTCACTTTTTACTCCCAACCTTCCCACATTCTTTGTCATAAATACTCACCTTGCCGTTTCATGGCAGGAATTGCGAAAAGCTATAAGGGAGGTCAACAGCCCACCTCCACAACCGGATGACCCAGACCGGGCCCTCGATCCCAGACTTGAAGAGGATCCGGACATATTTGTGGTGCTCATCGACACTACATTCTATCAGTTGAGCTGTGATGATGCCATGGTGGCCATCATAGCCGACTATCATGTAAGAAAAACTGGAGCCCCAACTTCCGAGAAGGATCCCCTTTTATGCACTTCACCTACCATACACACATGGTGTTTTACAGGGAAGGCCGTCGGGGCGCCATGCCGGACCCGCAGTGACTCGCCAACAAGGGACACCGAAGCTGGGTAGGCCAAGAAGGAAGGCGGTCGGGACTAAGACGCCGACGCAGAGGTATGATACAGAACCTCGCTCTGTGGTTGTCGTCTTTCTTAAAATATAATGACGTCCATGTTTCCTAGTAGGAAAAATGCTCGTCGGACTATATCCGGAGAGGTTGCCGATCATGCCTCCATTAGTCGGGCTGCAGGGCCGGACATAAAGGCGGAAGCTAACACGGGGCGAACGCCGGATGCTCCTCCTACAGAGGATGCGGATAGACTATCTGCTACAATTTCCGAAGTGGAGAGCGCCATGAATCATAGGCGTCGCCGGGCTGTACTCCATGACGCTTGTTTCTCGCAAGAGGCGTTCGATGCCTTCAACTCAGGAGATGCGTACATCTGTGCTGCTCAAAATGGTCTTGCCAGAGCCATAGACCAGTATGTAAAGGATATACGGGTAAAAAAAATCTGACGATTATATATATCAGTAGCCCCTTAGACTTGAAACAGTTGACACAACTGATTTAAGGATCATTATTTGTGCAGGTTCTTACAGAGAAGAATACCCAATTGTCTCAAGAGCTGAAAGAGTACAAAGCCTAGCTACGGGCCGCGGTGGCCGCGTTCAAGGAGTTCGAGAAGGCCCCCTCAAGTAACACTTGTTTCCATTGCAAAGAATGACAGGTACCAGATAGTATGCGACATGTATGCAAATCTAACAATAGATGTTGCAGATGACTCCGGAGTGAATCCGGAGGCCGTGCCGAAGAATGCGCAACGTGCTAATCGACAGCTAAATGCTGGCGAGCGCGTGCTTACGCGGGTCAGGCAGGAGAAAGATAATCTCCAGGACGCCAATATCCGGCTGGGCGTGGAACTGAAAGATGTCCAAGCCCAGCTTGCGGACTCCGTGAAGGAGAATAAGCGGCTTCGACGCGGCATTTTTAGTAAGTGCTTGAATGAACTTTTGAAAGAGTTTGGTGAAGAAGCCGGCTAACAGAGTTGTGTCTGCAGGTATGCTGACGGGTCGTCCCGCGGAGGAGATGCCCGGGTCTACGGGTGATCTTCTACCAGAGCTCTCACAACTGCACGAACAAGTTTGGCAGGTGATCCAGGGTATTTCCCAAGCCTTGTGGCCATCTGCCTCGCCGCCAGGAGGCATGGGGGAGCTTATAGAGAAGCTCAAGGGAGCACGGCGGCGCTTCCGATTATGGAAGATATCAGCCTGCCGATAAGGTGCAAGGGAAGCCTGGGCCATGGTGAAGACGTGATATACCAAAGCTGACCCAAACCACATGGCCGAGGTCGGACCTGTGGGGCCCGATGGGAAAGAGATCCCCGTCAGTTTGGTGTGTGACCAAGTAGAATTAGCCGCAAAGTATTCCCAACAGGATTGTAGGCTAGGCAGCCTGTTGGATGGTATAGAAGAAGAATTTAGTTAGTCTAAGTGATTGTGTAATTTAAGTGACATATATAATGTCCCTAACTGGATTGTAAATCATTTGTCATGGCGGACCTTTTCGCTTCGACCTCTGGACCCGATAGTTCGGAGTGTATCTGAATACCCGCTCGGTTATGTAAAAACCGGGGTATGTGAAAGTGCGTTATATCGACTAGAGGGGGGGTGAATAGGCGATTTTTATGAAATTCTTCACTGAGGAATTTTCCGGTGAGGAAATTCCTTAGCGAAGAACTACTAGCAGCGGAATAAGTACTCAAAAGTAAACATAACAGAACAAAAGCATAGTCATCATGATGAAATGAAGACAGTCACAGAGTACAGGAAGCGTAAGCACAAGATAACACAGGATGAAGACAAATAGACTGAAGAAATGGAACTGAGGAAATTGAGAAGATCTTCAGTCAAAGTCTTCAAGCACAGATATGAACAAGCACACAACACAGTTATGCGGAAATGAAAGAGTTGAGGAAATAGAACCAATAAGCTTGGTGAAGACAATGATTTGGTAGACCAGTTCGAACTGCTGTCTTAGTTGTACGTCTGGTTGGAGGGGCTGAGTATTTAAACTTGAGGACACACAGTCCCGAACACCCAGTCCTGAACACGCAGCTCAGGGCACCAAGTCCTCACCATATTCTCCTTAAGCTAAGGTCACACAGACCTCGCGCAATCACTCGTGGTAAGTCTTCAGGCGACTTCCAAACCTTCACAAACTTGGTCACTCGGCGATCCACAATTCCTCTTGGATGCTCTAGACCATGACGCCTAACCGTCTGGAAGAAGCACAGTCTTCAAAGGTAACAAGCGTCGGATCCACGCAGGATCAATCTGTTGGAAATATGCCCTAGAGGCAATAATAAATTGGTTATTATTATATTTCCTTGTTCATGATAATCGTTTATTATCCATGCTAGAATTGTATTGATAGGAAACTCAGATACATGTGTGGATACATAGACAACACCATGTCCCTAGTAAGCATCTAGTTGACTAGCCCGTTGATCAATAGATGGTTACGGTTTCCTGACCATGGACATTGGATGTCGTTGATAACGGGATCACATCATTAGGAGAATGATGTGATGGACAAGACCCAATCCTAAGCCTAGCACAAGATCGTGTAGTTCGTATGCTAAAGCTTTTATAATGTCAAGTATCATTTCCTTAGACCATGAGATTGTGAACCTCCCGGATACCGTAGGAGTGCTTTGGGTGTGCCAAACGTCACAACGTAACTGGGTGGCTATAAAGGTGTCGGAGTAAATAAGCATGGGTAGCCTAGCCGGCTCCCCCTGGCCCTTCTGAAAAAATTACGAGCCGATTCGGCCCTCAAGAATCCAAGACACAGGGCCGCCTTCCCCTTGCTGGCTGTCTCCAGGCCGGCTATCGGAAGGCGGCCCGACTTCAGCCCTCATGAAGAAACGCCGCGGGAGGGCCGACTCCGAGAAGCCGGCCCGAGAGGGCCGACTCCAAGAAGCCGGCTCCCATAAAGCGGTCAAGATCGTACCCTCGAAGTCTGCATCCACACAACGGCGATGTGACAGGGCATGGCTACAGTGAAGCCTGCCACCCCCGAATCCCGGAGCATGCCTGGCACAGTGCGCCGTACGGGTGGCCATGACCCGTCCGGCGCGGCACTGTTGCCACGTGACCCTGATGTCAACCACGATGGTCCATCGGCGCGGCCCACGGGCGATGGGCCCCTTCAGGCAGAGAGACACCCGAAGGCGGCCAGGCCTCCCCTAGTCGGCCCAAGATAGAGCCGGCTCCCCACAGCCAGCTTGCCACCTCCCTCGAGGAAGACGCCCCATTAAGGAGACAAGATGCGGTGAGGCTACAGCGATCGCCCGCCGGGCGGCGACACTATAGCCATGCCCACCTCGGTGAAGCCCTCGTCACCAAGATTAAGCAACAATAACCAGCCGCCGACAAGGCCCTGGACAGTGGGGCCTGCCTGTCGACCAAGGAGCCGGCAGCCGGCGGGACCCACAAGCCGGCGGGCCCCAGCAGCCGGCGCAGAAGCCGGAGAGCGTAGACACAGACGGCTGGGCCCCATGCCCAGCCGGATTACCATTGTACCCCCGGGGGGTAGGCCTATATAAACCCCCGGGGCATCCATGCAAAGGAGATCGATCCCTACTAGTTTTAGACACCACGTAGGGAGGAGAAGAGAGCAAGCCTTGCCCTTCTTCCTCCTCTCGCCAAACAGCTCAAGGAGCATCGTGTAGCTACTTATTCATCTAGTGATCATGCGGAGACCTCGCAGAGCAGCAGTAGGGGTGTTATCTCCACGGAGAGCCCCGAAGCTGGGTAAGATTCGCCGGCGTGCATGTCTTCGCCTCATCCTATTTCCAGGCACTGGCGATGTCTTATTGGATCCCACAATGATAAGCCACCCGTTGGCATATGTCGCACCTACCACCCGACATTTGGCGCCCACCGTGGGGCCAGGTGCACCATCGTCCGGAGACCTGTTCTGGACGGGAACCCTCTTCCTCCCACGCGAGCGTAGCCAGCCCGGCACGCCCGATGGCGCTTGCCACGACGCGCTACAAGGCGTCACCAACATCTGTGCGGCGAGCAGCCTCGCCGATCTCCTTGACATGACCCTCATCTCCGACGAGCTCACCTCTGACGCGGGCACCGACCACCTCGCCAACCTCCTCGGCCAGCTCCACGTCTCCGGCGAGCCTGCCGTGGACTTGGAGTCGGTTGGCTCCACCAATCCGATGCCTGTCGACTCCGACACGGCCTCACTCGACACTTTCCCACCGACGTCGTGATCTACAACGACCCGCTTCCCCGGGCCGATGGCTACGACGCTGTCACCACCGAGGTGATGGTCATTGGCCACGGCGGCGCTTCCGACGAAAGCGCCCACGACGCCCCACATGCGGCGGTCCATGACTTGTCCATCCCCCTCCCGGCCGATGCCGACGCTGAAGCACTGGAAGCTCGCCGCCTTGCCCTCCTCACGGAGGGCCGGAAGTTGGTTTCCATGAGACGCCTCGCTGAGGCCCACCGACGCGAGGCCGACCGCGCCGCCTTTGGCACACCGCCCCCATGCGGGCCCAGCCGGGCCGGCGTTGTCAGACAGCGCGGCGCTGTCGTCGCCGATACGCTAGGAGTCGACCGCCCAGTCTACGCCACTCTGCTCGAGAACCTGCGCGCAGCCCAGGCGGCGGTAGACGAGCTGGATGGGCTGGGTGCCGAAGAACTCCCCCACATGACCCGACGCATCCAGCAGCTGATCGATGCGGCCGCGCGGTGGCACGAAGCCGACTGTAATGCCCTCGATGCGGCTATAGCTCCCACGTGTCGAGGCACGACTTAGAGGCATAACCGCATTGAAAGCAATGTCGCAAGTTAGGAAATCATCACAAACATCCCATGTAATAAATATTAAAGGGGAGGTTACATAGTTGGCTTACACTCGCCACGTCACATCAAAGTACATAAATAACATCCATCAAACAGACACTCATGGCCCGACTATGGCGCCAAAATGGAAAAGACCCCCTAACATGCGACAAGGCCCTGAATCGATAACCCCAACTAGGTACCACTACTGATCATCAGGAAAAGAAACATAGTAACGCTGAGAGTCCTCGTCGAACTCCCACTTGAGCTCGTACTCGTCACCTGGAGCGGAATCACCTGGACCTGCATATGGAGTTATAGTATCTGTGAGCCACAGGGACTCAGCAATCTCGCACCCTCGCGATCAAGACTATTTAAGCTTATAGGAAGGATAAGGCAAATATATGTGGAGCTGCAGCAAGCGACTAGCATGTATGGTGGCTAACTTATACGCAAAAGAGAGCGGGAAGAGGAGGCAAAGCGTGAGCGACAAACTAGAGGAACAACCTGCGCAAGCATTACTCCAACACCGTGTCCACTTCCCGGACTCCGCCGAGAAGAGGCCGTCACGGTAACACACTCAGTTGATTCATTTTAATTAATTAAGGTTCAAGTTATCTACAACCGGACATTAACAAATTCCCATCTGCCCATAACCGCGGGCACGGCTTTTGAAAGTTCAATCCCTACAGGGGAGTCCCAACTTAGCCCATGACAAGCTCTCACGGTCAACGAAGGAATAGACCTCCACCCGAGACGTTCCGATCAGACTCGGTATCCCGGTACAACAAGACATTTCGACAGGTTAAAACAAGACCAGCAACACCGCCCGAATGTGCCGACAAATCCCGATAGGAGCTGCACATATCTCGTTCTCAGGGCACACTCAGATGAGCCAGACGTCAGGTAGGCCAGCCCAGAGTTGCCCCTGGTAGCCCCGGACATCGCTCGGTGGGACCAACACTCAGAGGAGCACTGGCCCGGGGGGGGGGGGGGGTTAAAATAAGATGACCCTCGGGCTCCGGAACCCAAGGGAAAAAGAGGCTAGGTGGCAAATGGTAAAACCAATGTTGGGCATTGCTGGAAAAGCTTTAATCAAGGCGAAACATCAAGGGGTTCCCATAATAGCCCAACCGTGTAAGGAACGCAAGATCCGGGAACATAACACCGATATGACGGAAACTAGGATGGCAAGAGTGGAACAAAACACTAGGCGAGAGGCCGAGCATTCCACCCTTTACCAAGTATATAGATGCATTGAGATAACATAGTAATATAGTGATATCCCAACAAGTAAATAAATGTTCCAACAAGGAACGGCTCCATTCTTCACCTGCAACTATCAACGCTATAAGAGGGGCTGAGAAAAGCGGTAACATAGCCAATCAACGGTTTGCTAGGACATGGTGGGTTAGAGGTTCAACACGGCAATTGGGAGGCTGACAAGCAAATGGTAGGCATCGTAGCAATGGCATACCAAGAGCGAGCAAACTAGCATATCAAAGATAGTAGTGATTTCGAGGGTATGATCATCTTGCCTGCAAAGTTGTCAGAGTTGACTGGATCCTCAAAAGCACACTCAACGGGCTCCTCGTTAGCGAACTCGTCTCCCGGCTCTACCCAAACAACACAAACAAGCAACAAGGATACAATCAACCACGTGCAAGGACAAACAATAAGATGCAAAGATGGTATGCTATGCGGGATGCAAAATGCAAGATATGACAGGAAATGCATGAACCTGGCCTCAACTTGGAAAACCAAGTGTGCCACTGGATAGAGGGGAAGAAATCGCTTGAAAACGATATAAAGACCATTGGAATCGGAGTTACGGTTTGGAAATGGCAAGCGTTTTAAGATATGACACCGGTCTGCGATTTACAGCAAGTAGGCATCTAAACGCAACGAAATGAACATGCTACAGCGACCAAACATGACAACAAAAGACATGGCAGGGATGCATTCAAGATGCTTAACAAAACACTAGCACTGAGCCACGGCCAATTCATCCATTATGAGGCTCAAACAAGCATGGCAAAAACGAATAAGCAAAACAGATTTCAGACTTAGTGAAATTAACACTAGTCTGAAATTTCAGATCACGATGCTCTCTTCGGAGCAGCAAAACAATATGATACATAATCTGATTATGACAAGTAAGAACATGGAATGGAGCTACTCAACAAGCTTAACAAAACACCCAAAGTGATCTGGGGCCAAAAGGGTTCAAAAAATATACTAACAAGCCCACGAACGTAGATGAAACACAATCAGATTCCAGACTTAGTGAAATCTGAGACATACTGAAATATAACTCACGATGGCATGTTTACGAGCTCGATGCATTCACTAGGGTGCAAGTCATGGCAATACAAGCATACATCCATAAACAAGGCACAAAATTCTAACTATACATGGCAAGAACAATGGCATAGCGTGCACGGATCAACTACAATAGCTCCGGCAAAATCACAAAAGAGTTAACGATCTGCCCAAATACACAACTATGCAAAAGTAGAGCTCGATTGGCTCAAGCTAGGGGGCTCCAAATATGTCAACAAAGACATGGATGGATAGAGCATGACAAGATTAACAAAAGTCCCTTACTGATCATCCTCAAAATAGGCACGGATCATTAGGAAACAACATGAACATGTGGCATCACGAACTAAACATTCTCAGACTTAGTGAAAATCACTAAGTCCCTGAAAACAGATTTACCGGGTGCCTCTCTTTGCAAGCTTGCAATAAGCACCACACACATCCTAAAAATGCATGGGTTGCACCTCTGGAAATAAGACAAAATGCTTAACAATTCACCCCAAAGACTCACAGGCATATCATGCACGGATTAAACATGGCAAAAATGACAAAAGTCTATGATGAACTAACGGATCTGACAATTAACTGACGATGCCCTCTACCAACAGCATTTTGGGCATCAAGATGACCTGGAATGAAAATGATGCAATGGAATGAAATGAGTTACTCGTCGAGACGAACATTTTGATATATTATATGCCCAAATCGGAGCTACGGATGCAAAGTTACGGGACCCCGAACACAGGCATATGAGCTAAAAATCCAGAGGACTTGGTGAAAAAAAAACTACCCCGAAAACTGGACGGGATGACGCGGGACGAGGAGATCCGGGCTCGGCGGCGTGTTTGGTTTGCGGAACTGGTGGATCTGGTCCACCCGACCAGATCCGGCCGGAATCTCGCCGGAGACGGCGCGGGGGCCGCCGGACTTTTAAGGGCCAGCCGGTGGGGGGCGATGGAGAGGCGACGCGGATCGGGGAGGCCGCGGGCGGCGCCGGCGAGGACCGCGGCGGCGAGGGGCGGTATCCCGCGGGATGTGGCGGCGGGGCGGAGCGGCACCGGAGCTCGCCGGAGCTCGGGCGGCGGACGGCGAGGTGGGTCGGGCTGCTGGCGCCGAAGGAGGAGAAGGGCGGCGGGGCACGGGCGCCTCTGGGCCGCGGGGGCCCCGCACGGGCCGAGCGGGCTGGCGGCGCGACGAAGTGGTCCTGCCACGTGGCGGCGCGGGAGTGGGCGAGGGGGCGCGGCGGACGTCGTCCGGCCGGGGGCGGACACGTCCGTCGGTGGATCTCTTTTTTTTGGAGAAGGGTTTCGAGGTGGAAGAACGAGATCCGAAATGGAGGGGGTATAAATAGGCATAAGTGGAGCTAGGAGAGTCCAAATGAGGTGCGGTTTTCGGCCACGCGATCGTGATCGAACGCTCTAGGACATGGAGCAGAGTTTGGTGGGTTTTGGAACAATTTGAGGGGTGTTGGGCTGCAACACACATGAGGCCTTTTCGGTCCCTCGGTTAACCGTTGGAGTATCAAACGAAGTCCAAATGATACGAAACTTGACAAGTGGTGTACCGGTAGTAAACCAAGGCCGCATGACAAGTCTCGGTCCAATCCGGAAATGTTTAATCCCCACACACGAAAGAAAGCTAGAAATGGCCACCGGAGGAGAACGAAGCGCCGGAATGCAAAACGGACAACGGGAAAAATGCTCGAATGCATGAGATGAACACGTATGCAAATGCGATGCACATGATGACATGATATGAGATGCATGAAAAAGAAAACAACAAACAGAGACAAAGACCCGAACCCAAGAAATAAAAATAACTTAACGCCGGAAACGGCAAGAGTTGGAGTACAAATTGGGAAAGTTACATCTGGGGCGTTACAACACTCCACCAGTACGAAAAGATCTCGTCCTGAGATCTAGGACTGAAAGAACGCCGGGTACTCAGAACGGAGGTGATCCTCGCGTTCCCATGTAGCTTCACGGTCGGAATGGTGAGACCACTTGACTTTGAGAAATTTGATTGACTTGTTGCGAGTCTTGCGTTTAGTCTCTTCAAGAATAGCAACTGGGTGCTCACGATAAGAGAGATCTTCTTGGAGCTCAATGTCCTTGAAGTTGACGGTGCGGTCAGGAGTCTTGAAGCACTTTCGAAGCTGAGAGACATGGAACACATCGTGAACATTTGCAAAGTTTGAAGGAAGCTCGAGCTGATAGGCAAGGTCGCCTCTCTTGTTGACAATCTTGAAAGGTCCCACGTATCTCGGGGCAAGCTTCCCTTTGATACCAAAGCGACGAGTCCCTTTCATAGGAGAGACGTGGAGGTAAACATGATCTCCGATCTCGAAAGCCAGATCACGGTGCTTACTATCATAGTAGCTCTTCTGGCGGGATTGGGCTGCTTTGAGGTTATCACGAATGACCTTGCACATTTCTTCTGCCTCTGTGATTAGGTCATTGCCCAGTAGCTGACGTTCACCGGTTTCAGACCAGTTGAGAGGTGTACGGCACTTCCTACCATACAGAATTTCAAATGGGGCCTTGCCCGAACTTGCTTGAAAACTGTTGTTGTATGAGAATTCAGCATAAGGAAGACAATCCTCCCATTTCATGCCGAAGGAGATCACACAAGCCCTGAGCATATCTTCAAGAATCTGGTTGACACGCTCGACTTGACCGCTTGTTTGAGGATGGAAAGCAGTGCTGAAGCGGATGTTGGTGCCCATGGCCTTCTGAAAAGAATCCCAAAACTTGGAGGTAAAGATGCTGCCATGGTCTAAAGATATCACTTGAGGAATACCGCGCAGAGAGACAATTCGAGAGGTATAGAGTTCTGCCAATTGAGCTGCAGTGATCGACTCTTTGATAGGCAGAAAATGAGCCACTTTGGTGAGCTTGTCGATGACAACGAATATAGCATCATTGCCACGCTTGGACTTTGGAAACCCAGTCACGAAGTCCATTTCAATGTGATCAAACTTCCATTCTGGAATGGCAAGAGGTTGGAGAAGACCAGTTGGCCTTTGGTGTTCTGCCTTCACTCTTCTGCAGACATCACATTCATTCACGAATTGAGCGATCTCGCGCTTCATTCGAGTCCACCAATAAGTTTGCTTGAGATCCTGATACATCTTCGTGCTACCAGGGTGGATGGAGAGGAGAGAGTTGTGAGCCTCGTTCATGATCACTTTACGAAGTTCACCTTTGGGCACAACAATTTGATCCTCGAAGAAGAGAGTATCCTTGTCATCAAGGCGGTAGCACTTGTACTTGGACTGACTCTTTGCAATACCAATCTTCACCTGTTTCACCATAGCATCAAGAAGCTGGGCTTGGCGAATCTGGTCTTCCAAGGTAGGAGAGACTTGAAGGTTGGCGAGGAAACCTTGAGGAACAATTTGCAGGTTCAGTTTGCGGAAAGCTTCACAAAGGTCGGGTTGATAAGGCTTGAGAATCAGACTGTTGCAATATGCTTTTCTGCTCAAAGCGTCAACAATCACATTGGCCTTGCCTGGAGTATACTCAATACTCGGATTGTACTCTTGAATCATTTCAACCCATTGAGTCTGCTTGAGGTTGAGATTAGGCTGGGTGAAGATGTACTTGAGACTCTTGTGATCAGTGAAAATGTCCACTTTCCTTCCCAAGAGAAGATGTCTCCAAGTCAACAAAGCATGTACAACTGCCGCCAACTCGAGATCATGAGTGGGGTAGTTCTTCTCATTAGGCTTCAACTGGCGAGAGGTATAAGCAACAACTTTCTTCTCTTGCATCAGTACAGCACCTAGACCTTGGAGAGAGGCATCACAAAAGACCTTGTACGGCTTGGTTTCATCAGGCGGAGTCAGAACAGGAGCAGTGATCAATTTCTCTTTCAAAGCATTGAAAGCAATATCACATTCCGGAGACCAAACGTACTTGACGTGCTTCTGAAGAAGATTTGAGAGAGGCTTCGCGATCTTGGAAAAAATTTCAACGAATCTTCGGCAGTAGCTTGCGAGACCGAGGAAGCTACGGAGTTGCTTCACGTTCTGAGGAGGTTCCCAATTAACAATTGCAGACACCTTCTCAGGATTCACGGCAATGCCCTTGGCAGAGATGATATGACCAAGATAAAGAACTTCATCGAGCCAAAATTCACACTTGGAGAACTTGGCATAGAACTGATGTTCCCTGAGCTTATCAAGAACCAAACGCAAGTGCTTGGCATGATCTTCCTTGTTGTTGGAGAAAACCAGAATGTCGTCGAGATAGACCAACACGAAGTCATTGGTGTAGGGGTTGAAGATGAAGTTCATCATGCGAGAGAACGTCGGAGGAGCGTTGGCGAGGCCAAAAGACATGACAGTGTATTCATATGACCCAAAGCTTGTCCTGAAAGCCGTCTTGGGAATATCTTGCTCAAGAATGCGAATTTGATGATAACCCATATGGAGGTCAAGCTTGGAGAATACTTGGGCACCCTTGAGTTGTTCGAACAGCTCATTGATGTTGGGAAGTGGGTATTTGTTCTTGATGGTCTTCTTGTTCAATGGACGGTAATCAACACAAAGTCGGTCCGTTCCATCCTTCTTCTTCACAAAAAGAACACCACAACCCCATGGAGAAGAACTAGGCCGGATGAGACCCATTCTCTCTTGCTCATCGAGTTGCTTCTTCAACTCCTTCAACTCTTCAGGTCCGAGCTTGTAAGGACGCTTGCAGACAGGTTCCGTGCCGGGCTCAAGATCAATCACAAATTCAACTGGCCGGTGCGGAGGCATTCCTGGGAGCTCTTCTAGAAAGACGTCTTGATACTCACAAACGACTGGAATCTGTGAAATAGCATCCAATTCACCCTTCTCATTGAGAGAAAACAACCGGATGGTATTATCCCGAGCGGCAAAGACAATGACATCCTCAGACGAATGAGTCAGTTGAATCTGCCTGGCCGCACAATCGAGGTGAGCCTTGTGTTTAGAGAGCCAGTCCATCCCAAGAATAAGATCGATATCCGAATTACCAAGAACCACCGGAGAAGAGAGAAACTTGTAATTGCCCAATGTGATAGAAATATCCAGAATAATAGCGCTTGCATTCATGAATTTGCCCGGAGAAACAAGAGACAACTGTCTAGGCAAATCTTGCAAAGGCAACTCATGCTTAGAAACAAATGGCCTCGAGATGAAACAATGCGAAGTACCCGTGTCAAAAGAACTTTTGCAGGAATATCATTAACAGGAAGGTTACCCATGATCACATCTGACGAATCCTCTGCCTGAGCTGCGTTCATCAAGTTGACCTTGGCGGACTTGGGGTTATGCTTGACCACAGCTGTACTTGCCGATCTGACAGGAGGAGGAGGAGGAAGACGCCTCTGGTTGAAACACTTGTTGGCGTAGTGACCCTTCTGTTGGCACTTGTTGCACATGACCTCTGAAAGCGGACGGTGGTACGGAGCACTCGATCTTGGAGGTTGAGACGAAGTCTTGTTCTGAAAGCCTGGGTTGGGTGGGTGGGAAGAACCACTGCCACCTTTGCTCTTCTGATACGGCTGACGGAACGGAGGAGGAGGAAGCCAAAACTTCTGCTGCTTAGCCACTTGAGTAGAGGAAGACGGAGTAGCATCTCTGACTCGCTTCCTGGAAGCATCACACCTCAACTGAGCAGCCTCTTGCTTCAGTGCCATGTTGTAGAACTCATCGAATCTCAACGGCTCAAAGAGGACAAGAGCGAGCTGGATATCTTCTCGGAGACCACCCCTGAACTGTTATATCATGCTCTTCTCATTAGGAACATCCTGCTTGGCAAAGCGGGCGAGCTTCTGGAACAACTTGTTGTAGTCATAGACAGACAAAGAGCCTTGCTTCAAGTTGCGGAATTCTTCACGTTTGCTTTCAGTCACACTTTGAGGAATGTGATGAGCTCGGAAATCACGACGGAAATCATCCCAAGTGATCAAACGCCCACCTCTGGAATCCTTGTACTGCTGGAACCACTCTGCAGCCTGATCTTTGAGCTGGAAAGAAGCGAACTTAACGAAATCTTCAGGCCTGACGTTGCTGCATTCAAAATGCTTGCCCAGATCCACAAGCCAATCGTCAGCATCGGAAGCCTCAACACAATTGCTGAACGTCTTCGGACCATTAGCAAGGAACTGGTTTAGTGTAGCAAAGTGGTGCTGATTGTTGCCTTGATTTCCTTGACTGCCTTGATTGCGCTCTTGGAGGATTTGCATGATCAACTGTGTGTTTGCATTAGTAGCGGCCATCACAGCTTGCCAAGCCTCCGGAGGAGGTGGAGGTGGTGGCGGATCAGGATTCGGAGTCGTGCGCGTTGGAGGAGCCATCCTGAAGAGGTTGACACCCATTAGCACATTGACAGACAAATGAAGCTGAATCCAACAGAATGAAAATTGCAACATGAAGTCTTCACATTCGAACAAAATGAACGAATGCATTTCTCTTGAAGTGGTCACATATTCCTAAATTGCAAAGCCACGTAGAATGAAGGTAGAAGAATTAAATCAACAAGATACGGATCAAGAACAAATAATCGGTAAGAAATCCCAATCTCAAACCAATATCCGTGGAAGAAGAGCTAGAGCTACAAGAATTCCCACCTATGAAACTCCCCAAATTTTCCGGTTATGCAATCAGGTGTTGGGGATACAGGGGAAGCATAATATCTCACCCAAACTAGCAAATCCTACATCCAGCTGTATCCATCCTTCAACACATAACCAAGAAACCTTCGAAAACCATCTACCTCAACCTTCGAAAAACATCCGTTATACAAGTTATGGCGATACTCCCGAACTCCCGCCCCAGTACTGGGTGGCGTCGAGGTTATCTCACCAACGAACTGCATAAAAGAGATTTTCGATGTCGGCGCACATATCTCAAGTATTCCAGAATTTTAACGATAAAATTATGATGACAAAACCTCAGAGCTCAACTCCCCGGGACACTTCCAATAAACCCCTGACAGGAGGCACCAAGACAGTATTCTCATCATAAGCCATCGGAACAAATCCAAGATACTCGCGTGATCCTAAATTTTTTTTAGTGAAATTTGAGAAAAGAAGAGTCAAAACTCTACGTCAGGATGCCTCACCAGAGCGACGAAGGGACTGAGGAGTAAAAGAATTCCTAAACTCTCCGATATATAATTCCTAAATGACTCAAAACATTTTTCTAGACACAACTCGGCTGCTAAAAACGATCAAGCAATGGGGCTCCTAAGGTCGGGGAAGGATCTGATACCAACTTGTAACGCCCTCGATGCGGCTATAGCTCCCACGTGTCGAGGCACGACTTAGAGGCATAACCGCATTGAAAGCAATGTCGCAAGTTAGGAAATCATCACAAACATACCATGTAATAAATATTAAAGGGGAGGTTACATAGTTGGCTTACACTCGCCACGTCACATCAAAGTACATAAATAACATCCATCAAACAGACACTCATGGCCCGACTACGTCGCCAAAATGGAAAAGACCCCCTAACATGCGACAAGGCCCTGAATCGATAACCCCAACTAGGCACCACTACTGATCATCAGGAAAAGAAACATAGTAACGCTGAGAGTCCTCGTCGAACTCCCACTTGAGCTCGTACTCGTCACCTGGAGCAGAATCACCTGGACCTGCATCTGGAGTTATAGTATCTGTGAGCCACAGGGACTCAGCAATCTCGCACCCTCGCGATCAAGACTATTTAAGCTTATAGGAAGGATAAGGCAAATATATGTGGAGCTGCAGCAAGCGACTAGCATGTATGGTGGCTAACTTATACGCAGAAGAGAGCGGGAAGAGGAGGCAAAGCGTGAGTGAGAAACTAGAGGAACAACCTGCGCAAGCATTACTCCAACACCGTGTCCACTTCCCGGACTCCGCCGAGAAGAGGCCGTCACGGTAACACACTCAGTTGATTCATTTTAATTAATTAAGGTTCAAGTTATATACAACCGGACATTAACAAATTCCCATCTGCTCATAACCGTGGGCACGGCTTTCGAAAGTTCAATCCCTGCAGGGGAGTCCCAACTTAGCCCATGACAAGCTCTCACGGTCAACGAAGGAATAGACCTCCACCCGAGACGTTCCGATCAGACTCGGTATCTCGGTACAACAAGACATTTCGACAGGTTAAAACAAGACCAGCAACACCGCCCGAATGTGCCGACAAATCCCGATAGGAGCTGCACATATCTCGTTCTCAGGGCACACTCAGATGAGCCAGACGTCGGGTAGGCCAGCCCAGAGTTGCCCCTGGTAGCCCCGGACATAGCTCGGTGGGACCAACACTCAGAGGAGCACTGGCCCGGGGGGGGGAGGGAGGGGGGGGGGGGTTAAAATAAGATGACCCTCGGGCTCCGGAACCCAAGGGAAAAAGAGGCTAGGTGGCAAATGGTAAAACCAATGTTGGGCATTGCTGGAAAAGCTTTAATCAAGGCGAAACATCAAGGGGTTCCCATAATATCCCAACCGTGTAAGGAACGCAAGATCCGGGAACATAACACCGATATGACGGAAACTAGGACGGCAAGAGTGGAACAAAACACTAGGCGAGAGGCCGAGCCTTCCACCCTTTACCAAGTATATAGATGCATTGAGATAACATAGTAATATAGTGATATCCCAACAAGTAAATAAATGTTCCAACAAGGAACGGCTCCATTCTTCACCTGCAACTATCAATGCTATAAGAGGGGCTGAGCAAAGCGGTAACATAGCCAATCAACGGTTTACTAGGACATGGTGGGTTAGAGGTTCAACATGGCAATTGGGAGGCTGACAAGCAAATGGTAGGCATCGTAGCAATGGCATAGCAAGAGCGAGCAAACTAGCATAGCAAAGATAGTAGTGATTTCGAGGGTATGATCATCTTGCCTGCAAAGTTGTCAGAGTTGACTGGATCCTCAAAAGCACACTCAACGGGCTCCTCATTAGCGAACTCGTCTCCCGGCTCTACCCAAACAACACAAACAAGCAACAAGGATACAATCAACCACGTGCAAGGACAAACAATAAGATGCAAAGATGGTATGCTATGCGGGATGCAAAATGCAAGATATGACAGGAAATGCATGAACCTGGCCTCAAATTGGAAAACCAAGTATGCCACTGGATAGAGGGGAATAAATCGCTTGAAAACGATGTAAAGACCATTGGAATCGGAGTTACGGTTTGGAAATGGCAAGCGTTTTAAGATATGACACCGGTCTGCGATTTACAGCAAGTAGGCATCTAAACGCAACGAAATGAACATGCTACAGCCACCAAACATGACAACAAAAGACATGGCAGGGATTCATTCAAGATGCTTAACAAAACACTAGCACTGAGCCACGGCCAATTCATCCATTATGAGGCTCAAACAAGCATGGCAAACATGAATAAGAAAAACAGATTTCAGACAGTGAAATTAACACTAGTCTGAAATTTCAGATCACGATGCTCTCTTCGGAGCAGCAAAACAATATGATACATAACCTGATTATGACAAGTAAGAACATGGCATGAAGCTACTCAACAAGCTTAACAAAACACCCAAAGTGACCTGGGGCCAAAAGGGTTCACAAAATATACTAACAAGCCCACGAACATAGATGAAACACAATCAGATTCCAGACTTAGTGAAATCTGAGACATGCTGAAATATAACTCACGATGGCATGTTTACGAGCTCGATGCATTCACTACGGTGCAAGTCATGGCAAGACAAGCATACATCCATAAACAAGGCACAAAATGCTAACTAGACATGGCAAGAACAATGGCATAGCGTGCACGGATCAACTACAATAGCTCCGGCAAAATCGCAAAAGAGTTAACGATCTGCCCAAATACACAACTATGCAAAAGTAGAGCTCGATTGGCTCAAGCTAGGGGGCTCCAAATATGTCAACAAAGACATGGATGGATAGAGCATAACAAGATTAACAAAAGTCCCTTACTGATCATCCTCAAAATAGGCACGGATCACTAGGAAACAACATGAACATGTGGCATCACGAACTAAACATTCCCAGACTTAGTGAAAATCACTAAGTCTCTGAAAACAGATTTACCGGGTGCCTCTCTTTGCAAGCTTGCAATAAGCACCACACACATCCTAAAAATGCATGGGTTGCACCTATGGAAAGAAGACAAAATGCTTAACAATTTATCCCAAAGACTCATAGGCATATCATGCACGGATTAAACATGGCAAAAATGACAAAAGTCTATGATGAACTAACGGATCTGACAATTAACTCACGATGCCCTCTACCAACAGCATTTTTGGCATCAAGATGACCTCGAATGAAAATGATGCAATGGAATGAAATGAGGTACTCGTCGAGACGAACATTTTGATATATTATATGCCCAAATCGGAGCTACGGATGCAAAGTTAAGGGACCCCGAACAGAGGCATATGAGCTAAAAATCCTGAGGACTTGGTGAAAAAAAAAACTACCACGAAAACTGGACGGGATGACGCGGGACGAGGAGATCCGGGCTCGGCGGCGTGTTTGGTTTGCGGAACTGGTGGATCTGGTCCACCCGACCAGATCCGGCCGGAATCTCGCCGGAGACGGCGCAGGGGCCGCCGGACTTTTAAGGGCCGGCCGGTGGGGGGCGATGGAGAGGCGACGCGGACCGGGGAGGCCGCGGGCGGCGCCGGCGAGGACCGCGGCGGCGAGGGGCGGCGTCCGGCGGGATGTGGCGGCGGGGCGGAGCGGCACCGGAGCTCGCCGGAGCTCGGGCGGCGGACGGCGAGGTGGCTCGGGCTGCCGGCGCCGAAGGAGGAGAAGGGCGGCGGGGCACGGGCGCCTCTGGGCCGCGGGGGCCTCGCACGGGCCGAGCGGGCTGGCGGCGCGACGAAGTGGTCCCGCCACGTGGCGGCGCGGGAGTGGGCGAGGGGGCGCGGCGGACGTCGTCCGGCCGGGGGCGGACACGTCCGTCGGTGGATCTCTTTTTTTTTTGGAGAAGGGTTTCGAGGTGGAAGAACGAGATCCGAAATGGAGGGGGTATAAATAGGCACAAGTGGAGCTAGGAGAGTCCAAATGAGGTGCGGTTTTCGGCCACGCGATCGTGATCGAACGCTCTAGGACATGGAGCAGAGTTTGGTGGGTTTTGGAACAATTTGAGGGGTGTTGGGCTGCAACACACACGAGGCCTTTTCGGTCCCTCGGTTAACCGTGGGAGTATCAAACGAAGTCCAAATGATACGAAACTTGACAAGCGGTCTACCGGTAGTAAACCAAGGCCGCATGACAAGTCTCGGTCCAATCCGGAAATGTTTAATCCCCACACACGAAAGAAAGCTAGAAATGGCCACCGGAGGAGAACGAAGCGCCGGAATGCAAAACGGACAACGGGAAAAATGCTCGAATGCATGAGATGAACACGTATGCAAATGCGATGCACATGATGACATGATATGAGATGCATGAAAAATAAAACAACACACGGAGACAAAGACCCGAACCCGAGAAATAAAAATAACTTTACGCCGGAAACGGCAAGAGTTGGAGTACAAATTGGGAAAGTTACATCTGGGGCGTTACACCGACGCCCGCGTGGAAAGCCCTTCCCCGCGCCGAGATCACGGCGCGACGTCCCGGATGCCGACTATGGGCAAAACCCGCGCGCGGCGCGAGAAAGAGCCGGCTGCCAGCCGAAGCCGAACCCGAATCTCCATCGAGCGAGACGCAGAAGGCCACCCCCGGGCCGTGGAGTGGCGGGGCAACCCGCCTCCGCCCCGTCCCCGTGGAGAGTGATATCCCACCCCGCCGCCTGTTGCGCATCCGACTCTCAGCGGCCGGCTAGGTCACCGCGAAGGAGTCGGCGAGAACGACGCCCACCATCGGATCGACCGCCTGGCGCGATCCCTGGCGCTAGAAGAAGAAGACGATGTCGGCCCGCCTTGCTTCGGCCCCCGCATCCGCGACGAGCCCTTCCCCAAAGGGTTCTCGCTCCCAAGAGACACACCCAAGTATAACGGCTCCGTGAAGCCGGAAGATTGGTTGATCGACTAGTCCACGGCGGTTAGCATAGCCAACGGCAACAGGCGCGTTGCCGTGAAGTACGTGCCCCTCATGCTGCAGAGCACGGCGCGGACCTGGCTCAACAGCCTCAAGCCATACAGCATCAACAGCTGGCTAGACTTCACAGAAGCCTTCGTCCGCAACTTCTCCAACACCTACAAGCGGGCTCCCAAGCCCAGACAGCTCTCCTTGTGCGTACAAGGCCCCGCCGAGTCCACTCGCAACTACCTCACGTGTTGAGCCGAGCTCTGCAACTCTTGCGAAGGGGTGCACGAGGTGCAAGCCATAGAATACTTCACTGCCGGGTGCCGAGAAGGCACCCTCCTCAAGCACAAGCTCCTCTGCGACGAGCCGACTACCCTCGATGAGCTTCTGGTCATAGCGGACAAGTACGCCACCGCCGACTCCTCGATGAAGACCGAACTCCGGGTAGACGCGTCCGGAAAGGTACTCAACCCGGCGCCCAAGACGCCGGCTGGGGACTCCAGCCGACGCCCACACCAGAATGACCACAAGCACAAGGGCCCCGTGCCGCCCTCCACCAGTCGGCAGGTGGCAACAGTCGAAGACGAGCAGCCCGAAGCGCGGCCCGCACCCAAGAAGGAGAGGGGCGGCAAGCCGGCTTGGCAGCCGGCCTTCTCCTACGAACAGACTCTCGACGCCTCGTGCAAGTTCCACAGTGGCGCGAAGCCGTCCAACCACACGACCCGGAAGTGCCACTGGCTCACCCGAATCTCCAAAGGCGAAGGGCTCGCACCGCCTCCGCCTGCCGGTCCGCCGCCTCCGGCTCCGCAGCCGCCGGCCGCTCGGCCCACAGTCGAAGCCGTGCACGATGAGTTCCCCAACGAGCATGCCGCCTATGTCATCTTTACGAGCCAGCCCGAAGACCGGCGCAGCAAACACCGTGAGCACCAAGAAGTCAGCATGGTTGCTGCCAACCCCGCCGAGCACATGCACTGGTCAGAAAAACCTATCAGCTGGAGCCGGACCGACCACCCAGAGGTGATGCCATCTCCCGGCTCTTATGCGTTGGTTTTGTGTGCCAGCCTTGCAACAGATAGACGCGCTGCCCGTTTCTCCCGCGTGCTGATAGACGGCGGGAGCAGCATCAACATCCTGTACCGTGACACCATGGAGAAGCTGAATGTCAAGACGAAGCAACTCATGCCTACTCGGACTGTGTTCCATGGCATCGTACCCGGCTTGTCCTGCGCCCCCATTGGCAAGATCAAGATTGATGTACTTTTTGGGGACAAGGAGCATTTCCGCCGGGAGGCGATCTGGTTTGAAGTGGTGGACGTGGAGAGCCCCTACCATGCATTGCTTGGCCGACCTGCCTTGGCCAGGTTCATGGCAGTTCCCCACTATGCATACCTCAAGATGAAGATACCGAGCACCAAAGGCGTCATCACCGTAGCCGGTGATTACAAGAAGTCCTCTGAGTGCGCAGCAGCCAGCAGCCGGTTGGCCGAGTCCCTTGTGACTGCCGAAGAAAATAAGATGATGGACCAAGTCATGGCCATGGCCGGCAAGCAGTCGGCCTTGTCCCCCGATCCCAAGGAGCATGATGCTCAAGGATCTTTCCAGCCGTCCAAGGAGACGAAGAAGATACCTCTTGACCCCGAGCACCCAGAGAGGTTTGCCGTCATCGGGGCAAACCTAAACAACAAATAGGAAGGCGAGCTTGCTGATTTCCTCCGTGAGAATCGGGACATCTTTGCATGGTCCCCCAAGGACATGCCGGGTGTTCCGAAGGAATTCGCCGAGCACAAACTACATGTCCGAGAAGACGCAAAGCCGGTCAAACAACCTCTCCGCCGACTGTCGGAGGAGTAACGCAGGATTGTGGGAGAGGAGATAGCCCGGCTTCTGGAAGCC
The DNA here is from genome assembly GCA_034509565.1 of Triticum monococcum. Taxonomy (NCBI): domain Eukaryota; kingdom Viridiplantae; phylum Streptophyta; class Magnoliopsida; order Poales; family Poaceae; genus Triticum; species Triticum monococcum. The sequence continues at coordinate 350,149,962 of CM067845.1, forward strand.
ACCTTTATTATGGAAGTTTTCTTTCCAGAGTTGCTCGCTAACCCGGTCCTCGTGCTAAAGAAGAACAACAAGTGGCGCATGTGTATAGACTACACGAGCCTCAACAAGGCCTGCCCCAAAGATCCCTTTGCCCTGCCAAGGATTGACCAAGTGATAGACTCCACGGCCGGATGCGAGCTGTTGAGTTTCTTGGATGCTTACTCAGGGTATCACTAGATAAAGTTAGATCTGGCAGACCGCCTGAAGACCGCCTTCATCACGCCATTCGGAGCCTTCTGCTACCTGACTATGACATTCGGCTTGAGAAATGCCGGTGCCACTTTTCAGCGTTGCATGCAGAAGTGCCTCCTCAAGCAACTCAGCAGAAATGCCCATGTCTACGTAGACGACATTGTGGTGAAGACAGAGAAGCGCGGCACCTTACTGGAAGACCTCAAGGAAACATTTGAGAACCTACGCCGGTTCCAAATCAAGCTTAACCCCGAGAAATGCGTGTTCGGAGTGCCAGCCGGCCAGCTCCTAGGCTTCCTGCTCTCCGAACGCGGCATCGAATGCAACCCAGTAAAGATCAAGGCCATTGAGAGAATGGCGATTCCCACCAAACTTCGAGACGTCCAAAAGTTTACCGGATGCTTGGCCTCCCTGAACCGCTTCATCAGCCGGCTCGGAGAGAAAGCTCTTCCCCTCTACCGCCTCATGAAGAAGACCAACCACTTCGAGTGGAATGACCAAGCTGACCAAGCTTTTCACGAGCTGAAGAAGATGCTGGCCACGCCGCCTGTCCTGGCGGCGCCGACTGAGAAAGAGCCCATGCTCCTCTACATCACCGCAACCAGCCGGGTGGTCAGCACCGTCATCGTAGTCCAGCGCCCAGAAGAAGGTCGAGCCCAGCCGGTCCAGAGGCCGGTGTACTATTTGAGCGAGGTGCTATCTACCTCGAAGCAGAACTACCCGCACTACCAGAAGATGTGCTACGGCGTTTACTTCGCCGCGAAGAAGCTGAAGCCCTACTTCCAAGAGCATCCCATCATGGTTGTATGCACCGCCCCGCTGGCCGAGATCATAGGCACTCGGGATGCATCCGGCCGGGTGGCAAAATGGGCCATCGAGCTGGCCCCCTACACGATCTTCTACCAGCCCCGGACCGCCATTAAGTCCCAAGCATTGGCCGACTTCCTCATCGACTGGGCCGAGACCCAGTACCTACCGCCGGCTCCCGACTCCACTCATTGGCGCATGCATTTCGATGGGTCCAAGATGCGCACCGGCTTGGGAGCCGGCATCATCCTCACCTCTCCCAAAGGGGACAAGCTTAGATACATGCTGCAAATTCACTTTGCCGCCTCCAACAACGTGGCCGAGTACGAGGCGCTCATACACGGGCTCCGGCTTGCCAAAGAACTCGACATTCGCCGGATCCGATGTTATGGCGACTCGGACTTGGTGGTCCAGCAATCATCCGGCGACTGGGATGCCAAGGACGCAAATATGGCAAGCTACCACTTCCTCGTTCAGCAGATCAGTGGGTATTTTGAAGGATGCGAGTTCCTCCACGTACCACGAGCCAACAACGAGCTAGCTGATGCCCTGGCTCGAATAGGCTCCACTCGGCAAGCAATACCAACCGGTGTCTCTCTACAACGCCTCCTCAAGCCGTCTATCAAGCCGTCTCCAGAGTCCGATTCCATCTTCGTGCCGCCTGACCCCGACGCGGCCGGGTCCGGCTCAAAGAACCAAGCAGGTGACCCGGGGACTTCGATAGTCGACCAGGGGGCATCAGCAGGCAGCTCGGGGACTTCGTAGTTACGCCCGACCTGGGGACTGCCACACCCGGCTCGGGGACTGCGGTAGTCGGCCCGGAGACTACACCAACACAGCAGGCGGCGGCCGACTCAAGCATTTCACCGCCCAGCCCGCCCGCCCTGGTCGTAGTAGCCGTTTTGGCAATAGAAGAGGTCGCAGCTCCATCATGGGCTCAATCCATCCTCAACTTCCTAATAAACCAAGATCTGCCGGCTGATGAAGTAGAGGCAAGACAAGTCCAATGCCGAGCCGGAGCATACACAATCGTCAACAGAGAACTCGTCAAGCGCAGTGTCACTGGGGTCCTCCAGTGATGCGTCGAGCAAGAGAAGGGCATTGCAATCCTCAGAGACATCCACCAAGGAGAATGCGGCCACCATGCGGCCTCAAGATCACTCGTCGCCAAAGCCTTCCGCCACTGTTTCTTTTGGCCGACTGCTTTGGATAACGCCAAGGAGTTAGTTAAACATTGCAAAGGGTGCCAACTCTTCAGCTCCAAGCAACACATGCCGACTTCAGCACTCAAGACCATTCCCCTCACTTGGCCCTTCGCCGTTTGGGGACTGGACATGGTGAGACCATTAAAAATGGCGCGCGGCGGCATGACACATCTGCTTGTCGCCGTGGACAAATTCACCAAATGGATTGAGGCAAAGCCGATCAAGAAGCTGAATGGGCCGACTGCTGTGACATTTATCGTAGATATAACAACTCGGTACGGCGTACCACACAGCATCATCACCGACAATGGCACGAATTTTGCCAAGGGAGCCTTGGCACATTTCTACGCGACGCAAGGCATCCGGTTGGACCTAGCGTCCGTTGCCCACCCGCAGTCAAACGGCCAGGTCAAGCGAGCCAACGGCCTCATCCTTTCCGGCATCAAGCCCCGACTGATCGTACCACTGGAGCGTTCAGCCGGCTGTTGGCTCGATGAGCTGCCGGCTATCCTCTGGAGTCTCCGCACTACGCCAAACAAGTCAACCGGCTTCACTCCTTTCTTCCTCGTAATATGGTACCGAGGCGGTCATCCCAACTGACATCGAGTTCGACTCGCCTCGGGTGACCATCTACACGGAAGCCGAGGCCAAGGAAGCACGAGAAGATGGCGTCGACCTGCTGGAAGAAGGCCGGCTGTTAGCCATCAGCCGGTCCGCTATCTATCAGCAGGGCCTGCGCCGTTACCACAGCCGGAAGGTCAAGCCAAGATCCTTCCAAGAGGGCGATCTTGTGCTCCGGCTGATCCAGCGAACAGCCGGCCAGCACAAGCTCTCGGCCCCTTGGGATGGCCCCTTCGTCATCAGCAGAGCCTTAGGCAACGACTCCTGCTACCTGATCGACGCGCAGAAGCCGAAGGCACGAAAGAGAGACGACTCCGGCAAGGAGTCGGAACGACCATGGAACGCCAACCTCCGAAGGTTTTTAGTTGAAATTCAGTATGTATCACGCTAACTTTTATACTAAGTATGAGACAATAGGCCCCCCGAGGAGAGCTCGGGGACTGCCATCTTTTATCTATGAATGAAAAGTATCATGCTTATGGCCTTGTCATTGCATTCACTTTTTCCGTCTGGCACCGGGTTTGACTAGTCGGCCCGGGGACTGGCCGCCTGGAGTTATATTAGAAGTCCTACCCGTAGTCAGACAAGTAGTGTGCCGGCTCCCAAGCCTTCTCTTGCCAAAAGTCGCAGTTCAAAGAACCGGCTGTCCGGCTGGCAAGAGTTAAAGGCAGGAACGGGTGCCCACACGAAAAACGGCTAGGGACTAACGGACTAATATAACAAAAGCCGGTTTTTCTCCCACCGCCAACCGGCTACCAGAGTAGCCGGCCAGCCGGCTTCCATTCTCCTTGCTCCAATCTAAGAAAGCTCGAGTACTTGCCTTCCCAGAAGGGGAAGGCGGCAAAGGAAACAGCCTAAGGATAAAAAGCATACATGAATGGAAACCAAACACACAATAATATTTACATAAAAGACCTTCAAAAGGCCAGCATTCAACATAGTTCGAATACACCTCTAGTGGGTGGAACTGCGCAAGTTTAATAAAGTTGTTCAAAAGGAAACAAGCAGGAAAAAACAAGGACAACAGACTAGGCCAGGGGAGCGACTGGCGAGTCGGGTAGGTTGGTGGAAACGGCAGTGCCGGCTAGAGGAGTGGCCGGCTGGCCAACCTCGGCATGATCACCGCCTCCCGCAGAGGGCGCGCTAGCACGCGCCTTGTTGCCGGAGGCACGATTAGGCTGAGGCTGGCTGCCCACTTCACCAGTCGGCTCAACGTCTTCGCCTTCCTCTCCTTCGTCGTCTTCGCCTTCATCGCTGGAGGCGATCTCCTCTGCCGAGTCTTCACCCGCTGCCGGGTCCAGCCCGAACCACTCCTCCGGCTGGGCAACGCCGTCGTCATTGATCTCAGGAGCGAAGACGCTGATGTCAGTACACTCGGCGATCGTCGAAGCGCGTTGAGCGATAGCCGGCCGCACCTCCTCCAACTCTTCGTCGGCCTCCAGCCGCCAAGTGCGCAGCTGGTCCAGGTTCAGCTCCGGATACCAGGCTCGGACGAACTCCAGCGCGCGCCCAGCTCCAAGCCGGGCTGCCGACGCCTTCCAGGCCTCGAAGCGGCCAACCGCCACCTCCAGCCAGTCGGCAGTCCGATTCGGGGTGCGGGGAATTGTCTCGCTTGGCCAGAGGGCAGCCAACACCTGCGCCCCAGCACGCTGGAGGCGGCGGAGCATACGGTGAGCCGGCTGCAGCCGGGCTTGGACCGCCAAGAGCTGCTCCTCGAGCGTCCGGCTTGCGTCCGGCATGATTTCAGCCCCCACCTGCCGGCGTGCCTCGCGATGGGCCTCGATGGATTGGGTGGCGAAGACGGAGTAGCCGGGAAAGTAGCCTGCACAGAGAACAAAAAGCAGCACAAATCAGAACACAAATCAGGGATCAAAGGGCAAGCAGGGAGTGAAGAAGGCGGCTTACCATCGATCAGATCCTCAATACGGCTGAAGCCCTCGCTCAGCGCCTGCTTCGCTTCAGCCCAGCCCACCGCTTCGGTCTCGAACTCGGCCTTCAGGGTGTCCTCGTTGTCTTGCGCCTTCTTTAGGGCCGCCTTATGGCTCTCCTCCTGGTCGGCCAACTTCTTGACCAGGCGGTCACGCTCCAGGACCAAGGCGCTGTACTCGGCTTCCTTGGCGCGAAGGACGGCTTGGGCCCCGCTGAGCTGCTCCCTCAAGTCAGCATTGGCTCCTGCAAGCATGAAGACAAAGGAAATTAATAAGGTGAAGTCGTCAAGGAAGATCTGACCCGGCTTCTCAGCAGTCGGCCCGAGTCTCGGGGACTACACCCAGTGGGTGCGCTGACGCGCCCCAAAGGAGATGAATGAAACAAATACGCACTCCGGCTGCTGGTCAGGTCCTCAGTTCTCCTGCCCAACTCCTGAGCCTGGGAGTTGAAGGCGGCTGCACGGAGGTTGTGATACTCCTGAAAGATTATACAGGAAGCAAGGATAAGTTAAGTTGTCAGAACCTAGTAAGTTCCAAGCCGCCTGCGCAGCAGCCGGCTCGGAACTCGGGGACTACACCCAGTGGGTGCGCTGACGCGCCCCCACGGAAGAAACCAAAAGAACAAAATAACCAAGGCCAGAAGACTCACCCGGATGACGGCCCGCATCGAGAGAAACTCTTGAGTGTATCGCTGTAGCGAGGCGGCCTGAGCTTGAAGCCGGTTCCGGACCTCCTGGGCTGCCGCGTTCAGCTCGCCCGTCCCCCCGCTAGGAGTCCACTCGGACGTGCTGGCGCCGGCCGCCTCCAGGGCCTCCGCCGTCTGGCTGGCGGCCGCTGCTCGGTGCGGTTCTGGCGCGGAGGTGCCACCCCCTGTGCGCCGGCGCAATGCCGGCTGCACCTCGAGGCCGGCCCCTGCTTCTGGCTCGCCCCTGGACAGGTGCTCTGGCGCCGCAGCTGATTGGCCGCTTTGGCCCGCTCCAGTCGGCACCGTCTGCGACGCCCCTCCACGAAGATCACGTGGTCCTCCCGCCCCTCCATCACCAGCGGGCCTTGGTCGACCTCCTCCGATAAGGGCACGGGAATGTTGGGGGCCACGGCGCGGAGGGGAACAACGAGCAGCGGAGGCCGGTTGTGCGAGACCTCCGCCTCTGTCTCCGCGGCTGCCGCTTTCGCCCGTGCGTTGGCCGCCGTGTCGGCCTGCTCCTTCGTCGCCTGGGCGGTCCTTCGCTCCGCCACCTCCCGCTCCTCCCGCTCCGTGGCCTCCCTAAGGTTGGCGCGGGGGTCCACGCGACGGGAGCTTGAGGACCCTCCAGTCAGCCCGACGACGGAGCCGCCAGGACCTCGCTCGAGAGAAAGCGGTGCCCTGTCCGGCAAGAAAAGAAAGGTTTAGAAGAGCTTCGGACGAAAAAGACAAAAAAATATATATACGCAAGACATTCAACGACTTACGCAGAGACCGCCTGTGGTTGCTTCACCACCTTGCGGAAGCGGGCCGCCTTTGCGGCCGCCTCATCCCGCTTGGTCGCCGCCGTGGAAGCCTTGGATTTCTTCGGCCGGCTGCCGAAGAAGGTCGATGCGGCCCGGCGCTTCTGCGCGCCGCCACGGGCAGCCGGCATGGCGGACGAGCCCGCGCCTTGATGATCAGGCGCCGGCTGGCGGTGCGGGGCGACTTCGACCTCGTCGTCGTCCGGCCAGTCTTCGAAGCTGGCCCCGAGTCCCGCGCCTCCGGCCTCGTCGCCTTCCCCCACAATGGCGTCTTCCATGGCGGCCGCTCCCAGGTCCGGATCGTCGGCGTCATCCACCGTGCGGTCGGGAAGGAGCTGGCGCTCTACCCCCGCGGCCCCGGCTGTCGGCGGAAGAAGAGGGTTCTGCTAAAAGCAAACCAATTGATCAAGAGTCGGCTATCATGAGGCCGGCTACAAAAAGGAAGAAAAGAAGAAAGAACTTACGGAAGGCGGAGGGTTGGCACGGGAATACGGCTCCTTGCCGTATCACCAATCCTCGGCGAGCTTGCAGTTGGAGATGTAATTCACCATGTAAGACACCTCTGCGTGAGGCATCTCCCTGGTGCTCAGCCGGCACGGGTCGAAGCGGCCGCTCATTTGGCAGATCATGTGAGGCCGGCCTTGGAGCGGAAGAACCCAGCGCTCCATGAAGGCGGCCACCAAGTCGGCCCCGGTCAGGCCCTCCGACTGGATCATCACCCGAAGCCGGGAGACGGCTGCGTTCCCGGCTTGAGACAGCGACCTGGCCCGGTAGCTCCACGAAGGTTGCCTCCCAGCCAGCGGGCCAACTACGTAAGCCGGCAGGTTGACGTAGTCGCCTTGCTGGGCGACGTTCTTCACATAAAAATAAGACTTCTGCCAAAGCTTCACCGACTGGATCAGCGGAATGGATGGGAACGGATTGTTCTCGCTCGCCCGCCTCATGGCAATGAAGGCTCCGCAGGGGGCGGGCACACCCGCGACGACGGTGCCGAGCTTGCTTTGGAAGAACTCCCCCCAGAGCTAGAGCGTGGGGAGAACTCCAAGAAAACCCTCGCACAGGGTGACGAAGGCCGACAGCAGCATCACCGCATTGGGCGTGAGGTGATGCGGCTGGAGGTGGTAGAATTCAAGGAAGGCTCGAAGGAATCCGCTCGCTGGGAGGCCGAAGCCGCGCAGGCAGTGGGAGCGGAAGATCACCCGCTCGCCCTCCTTTGGTGCCGGCGAAATCTCCCTCGCCGGCGCTTGACGAACCCGCACTAGGTTCTCGCGGGGCAGACGCCGCGTCCGGCGGAGGAACTCGACATGGTCCTCGTGGACGTTGGAGCCATCCCACGAGCTCGACAACGCCATGGGAGCAATGCGGCAGGGAGCAAGATGAAGCGACGGCGAAACGGCGCGACAAAGGGTTACCGCGGCGGGGAGCAAGACGAAGCGACGGCGGAACAGCGCTGCAAAGAGTTGCTGCGGCGAAGAGAAGAAGAAGGAGGGCGAGAAGGGGCGGAGTGAGGGAGAGCGCGCGAGCCTCTGCCGCTCCCCCTCCTCCTCCTACTTATAGACCATGCGACGGAGCCGAGGAGGCGCAGCGTGGGGGAACGTGGGGATCAACTGCGCCCACTCCCCCACGTCCCGTGATTATTGTGCCTTGATGGCAGAATAAAACCGCCGCGGGGAGGCGAGCAGTCCATGTGGGCCGCAGAAGATCCGCGCTCGGACCGAGGCCCGCGAGTGGCGGGCCCGGGCCTGCGGCGGCGTCCCGTCGCGCGCGTGCGTTGGCAGGACTTCCTCGCCATGTGGCCCGCGGAATGGCGCGGGGTCAGCTCGTAGGGCGACCCATGTTCCCGCCTACAAGAAACGGAGCTTTCCGAAGACGGCGCGCACATGCAAAAGCCGGCCCCTCGGGATAGGAAGCTGACCTAGCTTCTCGTCCCTTTGTCCGCCTCGAAGCTCAATCAGCTTCGGGGACTATTGTCGGAGTAAATAACCATGGGTAGCCTAGTCGGCTCCACCTGGCCCTTCTGAAAAAATTACAAGCCGATTCGGCCCTCAAGAATCCAAGACACAGGGCCGTCTTCCCCTTGCCGGCTGTCTCTAGGCCGGCTATCGGAAGGTGGCCCGACTTCAGCCCTCATGAAGAAACACCGTGGGAGGGCCGGCTCCGAGAAGCCGGCCGCGAGAGGGCCGACTCAAAGAAGCCGGCTCCCATAAAGCGGTCAAGATCGTACCCTCGAAGTTTGCATCCACATAACGGCGATGTGACGGGGCATGGCTACAGTGAAGCCTGCCACCCCCGAATCCCGGAGCACGCCTGGCACAGTGCGCCGTACGGGTGGCCATGACCCGTCTGGCGCGGCACTGTTACCACGATGACCCTGATGTCAACCACGACGGACCGCCGGCGCGGCCCACGAGTGGTGGGCCCCTTCGGGTAGAGAGACACCCGAAGGCGGCCAGGCCTCCCCCAGTCGGCCCAAGATAGAGCCGGCTCCCCACAGCCGGCTTGCCACCTCCCTTGAAGAAGACGCCCCATTAAGGAGACAAGACGCGGTGAGGCTACAACGATCGCCCACCGGGCGGCGGCACTATAGCCATGCCCACCTCGGCGAAGCCCTCGTCACCAAGATTAAGCAACAGTAACCAGCTGCCAACAAGGCCCTGGACAGTGGGGCCTGCCTGTCGACCAAGGAGCCGGCAGCCGGCGGGACCCACAAGCCAGCGGGCCCCAGCAGACGGCGCAGAAGCCGGAGAGTGTAGACACAGACGGCTGGGCCCCGCACCCAGCTGGATTACCATTGTACCCCCGGGGGGTAGGCCTATATAAACCCCCCGGGGCATCCATGCAAAGGAGATCGATCCCTGCTAGTTTTAGACACCACGTAGGGAGGAGAAGAGAGCAAGCCTTGCCCTTCTTCCTCCTCTCGCCAAACACCTCAAGGAGCATCGTGTAACTACTTATTCATCTAGTGATCATGCGGAGACCTCGCAGAGCAGTAGTAGGGGTGTTATCTCCACGGAGAGCCCCGAATCTGGGTAAGATTCCCCGGTGTGCATGTCTTCGCCTCATCCCGTTTCCAGGCACCGGCGACGTCTTATTGGCTCCCACAATGATAAGCCACCCGTTGGCATATGTCGCACCTACCACCCGACAAAAGGTGCACTATGGGTATCTCCGAAAGTGTCTATTGGGTTGCCATGAATCGAGACTGGGATTTGTCACTCCATGTAACGGAGAGGTATCTCTGGGCCCACTCGGTAGGACATCATCATAATGTGCACAATGTGACCAAGGAGTTGATCACGGGATGATGTGTTACGGAACGAGTAAAGAGACTTGCCGGTAACGAGATTGAACAAGGTATCGGGATACCAACGATCGAATCTCGGGCAAGTATCATACCGATGGACAAAGGGAATTGTATACGGGATTGATTGAATCCTTGACATCATGGTCCATCCGATGAGATCATCGTGGAGCATGTGGGAGCCAACATGGGTATACAGATCCCGCTGTTGGTTATTGACCGGAGAGTTGTCTCGGCCATGTCTGCATGACTCCCGAGCCCGTAGGGTCTACACACTTAAGGTTCGATGACGCTAGGGTTATAGGGAATAGATGTACGTGGTTACCGAATGTTGTTTGGAGTCCCAGATGAGATCCCGGACATCACGAGGAGTTCCGGAATGGTCCGAAGGTAAAGATTTATTTATGGAAAGTCATCATACGGTCACCAGAATAATTCGGGGGTTACCGGTATTGTACCAGGACCACCAAAGGGGTTCCGGGGGTCCACCGGGAGGGTCCACCTGCCCCCGAGGGCCTTATGGGCTGTGTGTGGAGAGGGACCAGCCCCTTAGTGGACTGGGCGCCTCCCCCCTAGGGCCCATGCGCCTAGGGTTTGGGGGAACCCTAAAAGGGGGCGCCCCTTGCCTTGGGGGGCAAGGCAACCCCCCTGGCCGCCGCCCCCTCCTCAGATTGGATCTGAGGGGCCGGCCCCCCTCTCCCTACCCCCTATATATGTGGGGGTGGGAGGGCAGCCGCACCCAAGTTCCGTCGCAGCCCTTCCCCTCTCCCAAGTCCTCCTCCTCTCCCGCGGTGCTTGGCGAAGCCCTGCAGGATTGCCACGCTCCTCCTTCACCACCACGCCATCGTGCTACTGCTGGATGGAGTCTTCCCCAACCTCTCCTTCTCCCCTTGCTGGATCAAGGCATGGGAGACGTCACCGGGCTGCACGTGTGTTGAACGCGGAGGCGCCATTGTTCGGCGCTTAGATCGGAATCCACCGCGATCTGGATCACTGCGAGTACGACTCCTTCATCCGCGTTCTTGCAACGCTTCCTCTTAGCGATCTACAAGGGTTTGTAGATGCACTCCCCTTCCCCTCGTTGCTAGATTATTCCATAGATTGATCTTGGTGATGCGTTGAAAATTTTAAATTTCTGCTACGATCCCCAACAGTGGTATCAGAGCTAGGTCTATGTGTAGTTTCTATGCACGAGTAGGACACAAGTTGTTGTGGGCGTTGATTTTGTCAATTTACTTGCCGTTACATGTCTTATCTTGATTCAGCGGCATCGTGGGATGAAGCGGCCCAGACCGACCTTACACGTACTCTTACGTGAGACAGGTTCCACCGACTGACATGCACTAGTTGCATAAGGTGGCTAGCGGGTGTCTGTCTCTCCCACTTTAGTCGGATCGGATTCGATGAAAAGGGTCCTTATGAAGGGTAAATAGAAATTGGCATATCACGTTGTGGTTTTGGCGTAGGTAAGAAACGTTCTTGCTAGAAACCTATAGCAGCCACGTAATAATTTGCAACAACAATTAGAGGACGTCTAACTTATTTTTGCAGCATATGCCTTGTGATGTGATATGGCCAAAAGGATGGGATGAATGATATATGTGATGTATGAGATTGATCATGTTCTTGTAATAGGAATCACGACTTGCATGTCGATGAGTATGACAACCGGCAGGAGCCATAGCAGTTGTCTTAATTTATTTATGACCTTCGTGTCAACTTAAACGTCATGTAATTACTTTACTTTATTGCTAAACCGTTAGCCATAGTAGTAGAAGTAATAGTTGACGAGACAACTTCGTGAAGACACGATGATGGAGATCATGGTGTCATGCCGGTGACGATGATGATCATGGCGCCCCGAAGATGGAGATCAAAAGGAGCAAAATGATATTGGCCATATCATGTCACTATTTGATTGCATGTGATGTTTATCATGTTTTACATCTTATTTGCTTAGAACGACGGTAGCTTAAATAAGATGATCCCTCACTAAAATTTCAAGAAAAGTGTTTCCCCTAACTGTGCACCGTTGCGAAGGTTCGTTGTTTCGAAGCACCACGTGATGATCGGGTGTGATAGATTCTAACGTTCGAATACAACGGGTGTAAGCCAGATTTACACACGCAATACACTTAGGTTTACATGACGAGCCTAGCATGTATAGACATGGCCTCGGAACACGGAAGACCGAAAGGTCGAGCATGAGTCATATAAAAGATACGATCAACATAGAGATGTTCACCGATGTTGACTAGTCCGTCTCGCGTGATGATCAGACACGACCTAGTTGACTCGGATCATGTTTCACCTAGATGACTAGAGGGATGTCTATCTGAGTGGGAGTTCATTAAATAATTTGATTAGATGAACTCAATTATCATGAACATAGTCTAAATTGTCTTCGCAAATATGTTGTAGATAAATAGCTCACGTTGTAGCTCCCTGTTTCAATACGTTCCTAGAGACTGATTAAGTTGAAAGATATTGTAAGCAATGATGCGGACTAGGTCCGTAGTCCGAGGAGTGTCCTCACTGCTACACAGAAGGCTTACGTCTTTGATGCACCACTCGATGTTCAAGCCCCTACAACGTCGTCTGTGGATGTTGAGAACACCTGACAAACACATCCTTATGACTACTTGATAGTTTAGTGCACCATACTTTACGGCTTAGAATCGGGATTCCAATGATGTTTTGAACGCCATAAGACATATGAGATGTTCCAAGAGCTGAAATTGGGATTTCAGGCTCATGCCCGTGTTGAGAGGTATGAGACCTCTGACAAGTTCTTTTGCCAACAAGATGGAGGAGAATAGCTCAGCTAGTGAGCATGTGCTCAGAATGTCTGGGTGCTACAATCACTTAAATGAAGTGGGAGTTAAATTTCCAGATAAGATAGTGATTGATAGAGTTCTCTAGCCACTATCACTAAGCTACTAGATCTTCATGATGAACTATGACATGCAAGGGATGGAGTTGATCCCGGAGCTGTTCGCGGTGCTTAAGACTGAAGGAAATATGCCCTAGAGGCAATAATAAAGTTATTATTTATTTCCTTATATCATGATAAATGTTTATTATTCATGCTAGAATTGTATTAACCGGAAACATAATACATGTGTGAATACATAGAAAAACAGAGTGTCACTAGTATGCCTCTACTTGACTAGCTCGTTAATCAAAGATGGTTATGTTTCCTAACCATGAACAAAGAGTTGTTATTTGATTAACGAGGTCACATCATTAGTTGAATGATCTGATTGACATGACCCATTCCATTAGCTTAGCACCCGATCGTTTAGTATGTTGCTATTGCTTTCTTCATGACTTATACATGTTCCTATGACTATGAGATTATGCAACTCCCGTTTGCCGGAGGAACACTTTCTGTGCTACCAAACGTCACAACGTAAATGGGTGATTATAAAGGAGCTCTACAGGTGTCTCCAATGGTAGATGTTGGGTTGGCGTATTTAGAGAATAGGATTTGTCACTCCGATTGTCAGAGAGGTATCTCTGGGCCCTCTTGGTAATGCACATCACATAAGCCTTGCAAGCATTGCAACTAATGAGTTAATTGCGGGATGATGTATTACGGAACGAGTAAAGAGACTTGCCAGTAACGAGATTGAACTAGGTATTGGATACCGACGATCGAATCTCGGGCAAGTAACATACCGATGACAAAGGGAACAACGTATGTTGTTATGCGGTTTGACCGATAAAGATCTTCGTAGAATATGTAGGAGCCAATATGGGCATCCAGGTCCCGCTATTGGTTATTGACCGGAGACGTGTCTCGGTCATGTCTACATTGTTCTCGAACCGTAGGGTCCGCACGCTTAAGGTTTCGATGACAGTTATATTATGAGTTTATGAGTTTTGATGTACCGAAGGAGTTCGGAGTCCCGGATGAGATCGGGGACATGACGAGGAGTCTCGAAATGGTCGAGACGTAAAGATCGATATATTGGACGACTATATTCGGACATCGGAAAGGTTCCGAGTGATTCGGGTATTTTTCGGAGTACCGGGTAGTTACGGGAGAAGTAATGGGCCTTGATGGGCTTTAGTGGGAAGAGGAAAAAGGCTGCTGCGCCCCCCCTCCCCTCTAGTCCGAATTGGACTAGGGAAAAGGGGGCCGGCCACCTTTCCTACTCCTCCACTTCCTTCTCCCTTCCTCCCCTCTTGATGGACTCCTACTAGGACTTGGAGTCCTAGTAGGACTCCCATCCTGGCCGCACCAATAGCCTTGGCCGGCCTCCTCCTCCTCCATCCTTTATATACAGGGGCAGGGGGCACCCCATAGACACACAAGTTGATCCTTGGTGATCGTTCCTTAGCCGTGTGCGGTGCCCCCTGCCACCATATTCCACCTCGGTCATATCGTTGTAGTGCTTAGGCGAAGCCCTGCGTCGGTAGAACATCAAGATCGTCACCACGCCGTCGTGCTGACGGAACTCTTCCTCAACGCTTTGCTGGATCGGAGCCCGAGGATCGTCATCGAGCTGAACGTGTGCTAAGAACTCGGAGGTGCCGGAGTAACGGTGCTTGGATCGGTCGGATCGGGAAGAAGACGTACGACTACTTCCTCTACGTTGTGTCAACGCTTCCGTTGCGATCTACAAGGGTACGTAGATCACACTCTCCCCTCGTTGCTATGCATCACCATGATCTTGCGTGTGCGTAGGAAATTTTTGAAATTACTTCGTTCCCCAACAAAGACCGCAAAAGGTAGAAATCAAGAAGGATCATCAAGTGTTGATGGTTTAACAAGACCACTGGTTTCAAGAAGGGCATGGGCTAGAAGGGAAACTTCATGGATGGCAAACCAGTTGCCGCTCCAGTGAAGGAACCCAAGGTTGAACCCAAACCCAAGACTAAGTGCTTTTATTGTAAGGGGAACGGTCACTGGTAGTGGAATTACCCCAAATGCATGGTAGATAAAAAGGCTGGCAACTTCAACAAAGTATATACGTGTTATTAATGTGTACCCCACTAGTACTCCTGGTAGCACCTGGGTATTGGATACCGGTTCAATTGCTATTATTGGTGACTTGAAGCAAAAGCGACGGACTAAACGGAGACTAGCTAAGGGCGAGGTGACGATGTGTGTTGGAAGTGTTTCCAAAGTTGATGAGATCACCATCGCACGCTCCATCTGCCTTCGGGATTAGTATTGAACCTAGATAAATGTTATCAGGTGTCTACGTTGAGCATGAGTATGATTAGATCATGTTCATTGCAATACGATTATTCATTTAAGTTAGAGAATAATGGTTATTCTGTTTACATGAATAATACCTTTCATGGTCATGCACCTTATGTGAATGGTTCATTGAATCTCGGTCGTGGTAATACTCATGTTCACGCCAAAAGATGTAGAGTTAATAATGATAGTACCACTTTCTTGTGGCACTGCCGCTTAGGTCATATTGGCGTAAGATGCATGAAGAAACTCCATGTCAATGGATGTTTGGAGTCACTTGATTTTGAATCACTTGACACATGCGAGCTATGCCTCATGGGAAGGATGACTAAGACCCCGTTTTCAAGTACAATGAAATGGGCAAGTGACTTGTTGGAAATCATACATGCTGATGCGTGTGATCCAATGAGAATTGAAGCGTGCAGTGGATAGCGCTATTTTCTCATCTTCACTGACGATTTGAGTAGATATAGGTATATTTACTTAATGAAGCGCAAGTCTGAAACATTTGAAAAGTTCAAGCAATTTTAGAGTGAAGTTAAGAACCATCATAACAAGAAGATCAAATTCCTACGATCTGACCGATGAGAATTTCTGAGTTATGAGTTTGGCAATCACTTAAAGCATTGTGGAATTGTTTCGCAGTTGAAGCCACCTGGAACACCACATCGTAATGGTGTGTCCGGACGTCATAATCGAACCTTATGAGATATGGTGCGATCTATGATGTCTCTTACCGATCTACCGCTATTATTTTGAGGTTATGCATTAGAGACAGCTGCATTCACTTTAGATAGGACACCATATAAGTCCATTGAGATGACGTCGTATGAACATTGGTTTGGCAAGAAACCAAAGTTGTTGTTTCTTAATGTTTGGGGCTGCGATACTTAAGGCTTCAGCCAGATAGGCTCGAACCCAAAAACGGACAAATACATCTTCATAGGATACCTGAAGGTAACAGTTGGGTATACCTTCTACCTCAGATCCGAGGGCAAATTGTTTGTCACTAAGAAAGGGTCCTTTCTCAAGAAGGAGTTTCTCTCGAAATAATTGAGTGGGAGGAAGATAAAACTTGATGAGGTTGTCGAACCTTTACTTCAACCAGAGAGTGATGCAACACAGAAAGTTGTTTTCTGTGGTGCCTACGTCTGTTGAAGAGGAAGTTAATGATAGTGATCATGAAGCTTCGGATCAAGTTGCTATCGAACCTCATAGGTTGACAAGGATATGTACTACTCCTGAGTGTACGGTAATCCTATCTTAGATATCATGTTGTTGGACAACAATGAACCTACGAACTATGGAGAAGCAATGGTGGGCCCATATTCCAACAAATGGTTAGAAGCCATGAAATCCGAGATAGGATCCATGTATCAGAACAAAGCATGGACTTTGGTGGACTTGCCCAATGATCGGCAAGTCATTGAGCTAAATGGATCTTTAAGAAGAAGACGGACGTGGCCGGTAATGTTACCGTCTATGAAGCTCGACTTGTGGGAAAGAGTCTTTTCACAAGTTCAAGGAGTTGACTACGATGAGAATTTCTCATCCGTAGCGATGCTTAAGTCCGTCGGAATCATGTTAGCATTAGCTGTATTTTTCGATTATGAAATCTGACAGATGGATGTCAAAAAACAAGTTTTCTTACCAGTTTTCGTAAGAAAGAGTTGTATGTGATACAATCAAAGATTTGTCTATCCTAAGGATGCTAAAAGGTATGCTGGCTCTAGCGATCCTTCTATGGACTAGAGCAAGCATCTCGGAGTCAGAATATATGCTTTGATGGAGTGATCAAAGCCTTTAGGTTTATACAATGTTTGCTAGAAACTTGTATTTACAAGAAAGTGAGTGGGAGCACTACAACATATCTGATAAGTATATGTGGATGACATATTGTTGATCCGAAATAATGTAGAATTTCTGGAAAGCATAAACGGTTGTTTGAAGAGTGATTTTCAAAGGAAGACCTGGATAAAGCTGCTTACATATTGGGCATCAAGATCTATAGAGATAGATCAAGACGCCTGATGATACTTTCAAAGAACGCACACCTTGACATGTTTTCGAAGGAGTTCAAAATAGATCAGTCAAAGAAGGGATTCTTACCTGAGTTGTAAGGTGTGAAGTTGAGTAAGACTCAAAGATTGACCACGGCAGAAGAAAGAGGAAGGACGAAGGTCGTCCCCTATGATTTTGTCATAGGCTCTATATGGTATGCCATGCTGAATACCGCACCTCATGTGTGCCTTTCCACATGTCTGGCAAGAGGGTGCAAAGGTGATCTAGGAGTGGATCACCAGATAGCGGTCAAAATTATCCTTAGAGGAATAAGGAAATGTTTCTCGGTTATGGAGGTGATAAAGAGTTCGACGTAAAGAGTTACGTCGATGCAAGCTTAACACCTATCCGGATAGCTCTGAGTAGAGATACCGGATACGTATAATGGTGCAACAATTTGGAATAGCTCCAAGTGGAACATGGTAGCAGCATCTACGATATGACATAAAGTTTTGCGAAATACATAGGGATCTGAATATTGCAACCCGTTGACTACAACCTCTCTCACAAGCATAACATGATCAAACCCAGAACTCATTGAGTGTTAATCACATAGTGATGTGAACTAGATTATTGAGTCTAGTAAACTCTTTGGATGTTGGTCACATGGCGATGTGAACTAGATTATTGACTCTAGTGCAAGTGGGAGACTGTTGCAAATATGCCCTAGAGGCAATAATAAATTGGTTATTATTATATTTCCTTGTTCATGACAATCGTTTATTATCCATGCTAGAATTGTATTGATAGGAAACTCAGATACATGTGTGGATACATAGACAACACCATGTCCCTAGTAAGCCTATAGTTGACTAGCTCGTTGATCAATAGATGGTTACGGTTTCCTGACCATGGACATTGGATGTCGTTGATAACGGGATCACATCATTAGGAGAATGATGTGATGGACAAGACACAATCCTAAGCCTAGCACAAGATCGTGTAGTTCATATGCTAAAGCTTTTCTAATGTCAAGTATCATTTCCTTAGACCATGAGATTGTGCAACTCTCGGATACCGTAGGAGTGCTTTGGGTGTGCCAAACGTCACAACGTAACTGTGTGGCTATAAAGGTGCACTACGGGTATCTCCGAAAGTGTCTGTTGGGTTGGCACGAATCGAGACTGGGATTTGTCACTCCGTGTAACGGAGAGGTATCTCTGGGCCCACTCGGTCGGACATCATCGTAATGTGCACAATGTGACCAAGGAGTTGATCACAGGATGATGTGTTACGGAACGAGTAAAGAGACTTTCCGGTAACGAGATTGAACAAGGTATCGGGATACCGACGATCGAATCTCGGGCAAGTATCGTATCGATGGACAAAGGGAATTATATACGGGATTGATTGAATCCTTGACCTCGTGGTTCGTCCGATGAGATCATCATGGAGCATGTGGGAGCCAACATGGGTATCCAGATCCCGCTGTTGGTTATTGACAGGAGAGTTGTCTCGGCCATGTCTGCATGACTCCCGAGCCCGTAGGGTAGACACACTTAAGGTTCGATGACGCTAGGGTTATAGGGAATAGATGTACGTGGTTACCGAATGTTGTTTGGAGTCCCAGATGAGATCCCGGACATCACGAGGAGTTCCGGAATGGTCCGAAGGTAAAGATTTATTTATGGAAAGTCATCATACGGTCACCAGAATAATTCGGGGGTTACCGGTATTGTACCAGGACCACCAAAGGGGTTCCGGGGGTCCACCGGGAGGGTCCACCTGCCCCCGAGGGCCTTATGGGCTGTGTGTGGAGAGGGACCAGCCCCTTAGTGGACTGGGCGCCTCCCCCCTAGGGCCCATGCGCCTAGGGTTTGGGGGAACCCTAAAAGGGGGCGCCCCTTGCCTTGGGGGGCAAGGCAACCCCCCTGGCCGCCGCCCCCTCCTCAGATTGGATCTGAGGGGCCGGCCCCCCTCTCCCTACCCCCTATATATGTGGGGGTGGGAGGGCAGCCGCACCCAAGTTCCGTCGCAGCCCTTCCCCTCTCCCAAGTCCTCCTCCTCTCCCGCGGTGCTTGGCGAAGCCCTGCAGGATTGCCACGCTCCTCCTTCACCACCACGCCATCGTGCTACTGCTGGATGGAGTCTTCCCCAACCTCTCCTTCTCCCCTTGCTGGATCAAGGCATGGGAGACGTCACCGGGCTACACGTGTGTTGACCACGGAGGCACAGTTGTTCGGCGCTTAGATCGGAATCAACCGCGATCTGAATCGCTGCGAGTACGACTCCTTCATCCGCATTCTTGCAATGCTTCCGCTTAGCGATCTACAAGGGTATGTAGATGCACTCCCCTTCCCCTTGTTGCTAGATTACTCCATAGATTGATCTTGGTGATGCGTAGAAAATTTTAAATTTCTGCTACGATCCCCAACACAATCTCTTTAGTGATGCTCAATCACTTGGGGTTTGTAGGTGTTTGGGTTTGGGTTTTTCCTCACTTGATGATTTTCGCTCAAACCTCGGAGGATGGGTTGCTCTCAAATGACAAGTGTTAGTTTCTCTCAGAGCAGCCAACCATCTAGTGGTTGTAGGGGGCAGCTATTTATAGCCGAGGGAGCAGTCCGACTTTATAAGACATAAATGCCCTTCAATGATATGACCGTTAGGTGGATAGATATTTTGGGAGAGCTGGCGCATAGCACAGCAACGGTCGGAATTTTGAGTAGCAAAATCCTCAGGGCTATCATGTTCCTCACTATGTAGGCAATCTGCACTAGCGAATTCCTAACTCCTCAGTCAGAACAAATTCCTCAGAGACCAGAAGAACTTCGTCTTTGTCACTGAAGAATATGACTGGACTGTATGAGATTTCTAATGGCTTCACTCGAAGGGATTGGTAGGTGTAGGATTTTGAGTTGAGCATCACATGGAAAATTTTCCTTAGTATTTCCTCAACCCCCTTTAACAGTACGGTGTTTCCTATGACTCAAGAAAGATAAAACGAAACTACGAAAACAAAAGTCTTCACGCTTCATGTTCCTCGAATGAATACCAAGTCTTCATGGTCACACCAATTTCTTCACTTTCAAAGTCTTCAAAAAGTCTTCAGAAATCCAAAGTCTTCAGTTGAAGAACTTCATTTTTAGGGGTCGACTTTCTCTCTAAATATCAAACTCCTCATAGACTTATAGACCTGTGTACAGTCACAAATGCATTAGTACCTTAACCTATAAGTCTTCAATACACAAAAATCACTAAGGCGCACTAGATGCACTTACAATCTCCCCCTTTTTGGTGATTGATGACAATATAGGTTAAGTTTTCAACGGGGATAAACATATGAAGTGTAAATATTGATATTGAGGAATTTGATTGCAAGATATAGAAGAACTCCCCCTGAATATGTGCATGGTGAGGTATTTGCTTTTGAAGTAGTGCACACTTGAAGAGTAGAATCATGGAGATCTCCCCCTATATCTTGTAATTCATAGACGCATTTGACATATCACAAAGAAGAATTTCAAATGCATGATGAAATATGGTGACCGATGTAATTCAACATGCGTGCATTAGCATATATGAGGAATAAGCATGCAGAAAAACATATCAAAAGTATCAGAGCACCATCGGGTTTAAGTTTACAACTCGATCCAATAAAGTCTCAAAAGAACGAGAGTTGTAACTTAACAAAAAACGCCCATATAGAAAGACCCGCTTGAAGACTAACTCAAAATTCTCCCCCTTTGTCATCAAATGACTAAAAGGATCGAATATGAGGACTAACGCCCCTGAAGAATATCAAGTTGATGAAGGAGCGCCAGCATTATTGGGGTCATTTGTCGTAGTAGGGCCTGCCGCAGTGTCGTCCAAGTCTTCATTCTCATCAGTGACGCGTGATGAAGAAAATGAGCTGGCCACCAGAGAAGGAACCTTGACCTTCTTGAATTTCTTCGGTGGAGGTGCAGACTAGTCAAAATCATCCTTGAGACCCATTTTCTTCAAATCATCTTCACCATACAGATGTGACAGAATGGCCCAGGTGCGACCGAAGACTTCATGGAGGTAGTAATGATTTTTCTTCACTACATTATGTGTAGTAGTCATGTTGTGAAGAAATGAACCAAACTGACGCTTAACCCATTTATGATTTCGATCCACCTTCTGGTGAATACTAAGCAGAAGCTCACGATCAGTCAACACACTAGGAGCAGTGGCTTGAGGAGTAGACTTGGGTGCATTGGCAGAGTCATGTGTGGCAGAGTCATCATTGGTGGAATAAGAGGCAGCTTTGCGAAACTGACCATCCAATGGACGAATGCCTTCATCTATAATAGCTAGTGCCTTGCCCTTTTCATCAACTGACGAATAGGTCTGCTTGAGGACTTCAATCGGGGGCAAGTAGCTGAGGTGATTCTGAAAATCAGCTTTGTAGTTGAGTGAGGACATTGTCATGAGGAATCTCATAATCCAAGGTGCATAAGGCTTTAGCTCAAATGGAGACAATACAACATTTGCTAGAGTCCTCATGAAGAAATCGTGATAATTGACAGGAATGCCATGAACGATGTTGAATACCAGATTCTTCATGATGCCAACAATTTCCTCATCAGATGAGTCGTGGACTTTGATAGGACTCATTGTCCTCGTAAGAATACGATAGACAGTTCTAGGCACATAAAGTAATTCCTTCACGAGGAATTTGGTTTGTGGGGCCTGACCTGTCTTCAAAGGTTTCATCAGAACCTGCATGTAGTGATTTGTAAGCTCAGGTTCACTGTAGATGCAACGAGCTTCTTCAAGGGGAGGAATGAGTGGTAAGGCATGAAGCAATTCATAAGCTGGTGTTGTGTAGTGAGTGTTTTCAGACATCCAGTCCAGCAGCCATGAATTCACATCTTCAGAATCTCCTGTGATGTGCAGCGTCGCATAAAATTGAAGAATCAGTTCTTAATTCCAATCACAGATGTCAGAGCAAAAATTTAACAGTCCAGTGTCGTGAAGAACACTGAGGACTGGCACGTAGCACGGCAGAGATTCCATATCCATGTGAGGAATGTGCTCATGGTAGAAGATTTTCTCTTTGTTGAACAACACTGAGGAATAGAAATTTTCTTGACTAGCAGTCCAGAAACGCCTCTTTCTAATGCGAGCAGAGTTATAAGGGTTGTAGTCTTCGAAGAATACGTGCTCGCCGAAGAAATCATCAGCCTTGAACTTCTGCTTGCGTGAGAATGGATCCTTTGGCTTGGGTAGAGGAGTGGTAGTGAGTTGGATCACGACCTCAGGAATTGCAATCTCGGATTCTTCAGGCTGAGAAATTTCTGGTTCCTCTTTAGTGGCAGTCTGCGTCTTCAGATGTTCAGCAGTAGCAGGTTCTTCAGCGCTAGTGGCTGGAATTTCTTCACGTACAGATGAAGTGGGGTGAGTTTCTTCAGAGCCCATTTGAACAGTTTGTGCAGGGGACTGAGGTATTTGCTACAACGGTGTGAACATTGGAGAGTTTGGATGCTGACTTTCCCAGAATTCATCACTCATCACTGGTGTGGAGCAGCCAACGTCCACATCTTCATCTTTCATTTCTTCAACGCCAGCCTCTTCAGCTGTGAACTAAGGCATATGCGAGGAGATAACAGGTGTTGAAGGGATTGTATCCACTTCAATTTCTTCATCAATCTGCTCTGACGAAGCAGCAGAATGATTTTATTCATCAGATCCGCTAGGGATCTCATATTCTTCACCAAAAGGAACAAGGTCCTTTGATGGCATGGTTGAGATCAGAACAGCATCAATGGGATTAGCAAATGAACTTGCCAAAGGCTTCATCTTCTTCGGAGCTGAAGTAGCTGATGCTTTCCTTTTCTTCACTGTTGCACACTCCGCAACCTTGGTCTTCTTCACATCTGATGCAGATGGAAGGATCGGAGTTGGTGTTGGCGCAGGAGGAGCAGAGGAATGTGGTTGATTTTCTTCAGGCACAACTGATGAAGTTGCCCTGATTTCTTCAGTTTCTTCTGGCACACCACTAGTGGATGCCCTGGCAATTTCTTTAGCGGCTGGAATGCAGTCATCAGCCCTGGAACTCACATTTTCTTCAGCAGCCTGATTCTCGTCAGCGGTGCTGGCATGTTCTTCAGTCGGCTGAGCAGATGCTTCAGCCTGAGGAATTTCCTGTTGCGTTGGGGCAGCAACATTGGAAGTGAAGTTATCAGCAAGTCTCACAAAACGAACCTTGGCTCCAAGCCAATCAGCATGGTATGCGTCAAATTCATCACTGAGTTTCTTGATCTCAGTTTGAACAGCGACAAATTCTTCAATTGTCATAGAGATAACGTTTTTCTTCAGATAGCGTTCCTTCTTGTACTGTGCTTTCTTGATCTGCCTGGCCTTCTCAAATTTCCATTTTTCTTCTTGAATGAAGTGAGTCAGCATGCGACTTTGGCCAGGAGTCAGCTTGAAGTCAGGCAAGGGAGTGCTAGGGTTCTTGTGCCAAACGACAATGTATTCGAGGATCAACTTGGGATCCAAAAGCAATGGCACATTTGTTCCCTTGGCTCTAGCGGCCCTGAATTGCCTATCTCTGATGATTTCAACAAGTTCATCATCATCAGCTTCATCTTCTTTAGACGTCACTTGGAAGGCTACTTGCTTCTTCTGAGGACTAGGGCGAGGACCTCGTCCAACAGTGGCCTTTGTCTTCAGTAGAGAGGGTCCCGTTGAGGAATTTGGTGCAGCGGAGGAACTAGCTGAAGCTCCTGAGGCAATTGAGATGCCAGTAGTCCTTTGGCACAAGGCGGGATGCATAGGTGCAGAGGACTTTGCCAGAGCAGGAGCAGCATGAGGAATTAGCCGTGAGGGCTTTGAGGCTTCTGGCCGTGAGGGCATTGCTGAGGAACTTGGCCTTGAGGGCACTATTGGTGAAGCACTTGGCTTGCGTGCAGGCTTCTTTGACATAGCCTTCTTCGGCTTGACAGCAGAGGCCTCAGCAGAGTCTTCATTGAATTTCCTCACTGCTTCTTTGGCTTGCTTAGACAACTTGGCTTGGCGCTTGGCCCATTCATCAGGATAGTCCTCACCGCGCTTGAGGCTGGTGGGATCAGCTATTTGGCCAGGTGCCAATGGAGGTCTTGGGCATGGAGGATTGAGTGCGAATTTCTTCATGTATTTGGGAGTGACATATCTGTACTCTCTCCACTCTCTACCCCATCTCCTTTCTATCTTCTGAATGCGCACCTTGCGGTGATTTTTATCTTCCTCAGGAGGTGTGCAATACCCAGCATATATATCATCAGGGATCTCAAACGCTGTGTTGACCTCAGCCCTCTTTCCTCCTTTCTGTGGCTTCTTACCGTCAGCCATTTTCTTTAGTTGAGGAATTTGAACAATTGAATTCTCTAAAGAAGTATGCAACTTTTCTTCGAGGAACGCTGCAAATGAGTTAAGTTCATGAGAACCTAGTGATTCAGCAGCTAACATGAGTACCTGTGAACCGAGTATAGTTGCGAGGAATTTGGAGAGGTCATATGCGTTCTCAGAAGGTTTTGTAAAAAGAACATGTTTGAGGAATTTGACCAGATCAGTCTTGAAGAATTTCACTAAGCGTTCTTTATCTTAGGTTCCAGAGATGTGTAGATCAAAAATCCACACAGTTGAGGAATCTTGAAGAAAAACATAGCTTAGACAAACGAATCAAGAACAGATGATATGAGAGGTGATTTAGTGTGTGAAGACATGAAGAAAAACACCTTTGAAGATTTTGTAGATAATCATTCGAATCAATGAGGGCAGTAAAAGTAACTTTTAATTACCCTGGATGAAGAACACGATGAACAGTGAGGTGGAGAGGTGAAGTTCGTCTGTGTTGATCTTCAACGCCCTAACTTGGCGGAGGAACATGGCTACGGCGGCGGCGGAGTGAAGATTTCTGCGGCCGGCGCGAGTACGGTGGCGACGAGGTCGAGGCAGTGAAGCTCTTCCTCACCGGCGATGATGAAGTAGCGGTGGCGCTAGGGTTTGAGAAGATCGAGTCGGAGAGAGGTCGAGCGGAGTAAAGGAAGTGAGGAAGGGGAAGAGGGGTATTTATAGCCACGGTGAAAACCATTCGCCCGAAGAAATTGGACGAACGTGCCCTTGACCCTTCTCATTCGCTTGACATGTGTCACCCACGTACTGAAAGGTGGAGATCATGTGCGATCGTGGGTGAATGGATAAGTGTATCATGGGATGCGGAATGGTTTGAGCGGCAAAGCCGAAAATTTAGATAAGATAGGTTTTAAAGTTCCGTTCGCAATTCCTTCAGCTGACAAGGACACAGTGTAGATTTTGAACGAGTTTCAAATAGAACGCACATGAATAATTTGTGAATAGATTGGGTTGAGTTTAGCATTCTCTTCACTGTTCCCATCGTTTTTCTTCATTGGCTATATAGTATATGAGTTTATGTCCTCTATAGCATTCACTTATTGCTAATTCTTCAAGTTGGTTTTTCTGCTAAGTGAATGTGATCGGACCCTTCCCCCTCTATGCTAAACTCAACCCAATCTATTCACAAATTCTTCATGTGTGTTCTATTTTAAAGTTCCGTTCGCAATTTCTTCAGCTGACAAGGACACAGTGAAGATTTTGAACGAGTTTCAAATAGAACGCACATGAATAATTTGTGAATAAATTGGGTTGAGTTTAGCATAGAGGGGGAAGGGTCCGATCACATTCACTTAGCAGAAAAACCAACTTGAAGAATTAGCAATAAGTGAATGCTCTAGAGGACATAAACTCATATATATATATATATATATATATATATATATATATATATATAGGGTCGCGCTATTCGTCACCCTGGGTGAGGAATAGTTATTCTTCACCCCCTCTCTATTTTTATATCAACGCACCGTATTTTTACGTTTCGTAAATTTGGTCTTATTTCATACATAAAGAGGACATAAGAAAATATGTACTCGCCGTAAAAATATATTTTATGTTACGTAAAATTACAAAATATAAAAACATAGTTTAAAACATACATAAAATGTGATTTTTCTGGTCTTATAACCTATATTTTTTGTTTTTTATACCAAATTTTACATATTAAATCAATATGCATGTAAATATTTATATTCTAAACGTAATTTATTTAGGAAGCGATCGTAAGACTACCTCGGGTGAAGAATAACTTATTCTATACCCTGGGTGATGAATAGTAACACTATATATATATATAGCCAATGAAGAAAACGACGGGAACAGTGAAGACAATGCAAAGTTGAAAAATATGAACAACTGAGGAATTTCAACTTTTGGTGGTGGCGTGACCCACCGTATAAGAATGATGATTTCAGACACCGCGTACAATTATCGTAGGGTTCTGAGAATCAGATTCTTCGTTAATTTCTTCACACTTAGAGTGTTATTCTTCATTGATTGAAGAAAAACGTTTCTTCATGTGTTGTACATCTAAGTCATCAATTTTGCATAAGTGTTAGGATGAGTGTCCTTTTCAAAGAACATTCGAAGATTCTAGGATATTTAGCTCACACCGCAACTTGCTAAATCTCTTCTCATCCAAGGGCTTTGTGAAGATATCGGCTAGATGTTCTTCAGTCTTCACATGCTCAATAGAGATGTCGCCCTTCAACACATGATCACGAAGAAAATTATGACGAATCTGAATGTGCTTAGTCTTCGAGTGCTGAACTGGGTTGTGAGCAATCTTGATGGCACTCTTATTGTCACAGAAGAGAGGCACATTCTTCATGTTGACGCCGTAGTCCTTGAGAGTTTGCTTCATCCATAGCAATTGAGCACAACAAGAACCAGCGGCAATATACTCAGCTTCAGCAGTAGATAGTGATACGCAATCCTGTTTCTTCAAGGACCAACAAACCAAAGATCGTCCGAGGAAATGACATGTACCAGATGTTGACTTGCGGTCCACACGATCACCAGCATAGTTAGAGTCAGAATATCCAATGAGATCAAAAGCCGAGCCCTTGGGGTACCATAATCCAAGTGTTGGTGCGTGAGCTAGATATCGAAGAATATGCTTCACAACCTTATGGTGTGATTCCTTCGGTGTAGCTTGAAATCGGGCACACATGCAAACACTAAGCATTATGTCTGGCCTAGATGCACATAAGTACAATAAAGAGCCAATCATGGAGCGGTATACCTTATGATCGAAGTCAATACCATTTTCATCGGTGCACAGATGGCCATTTGTGGGCATAGGAATTTTGACACCTTTGCAATCTTGCATGCCGAATTTCCTCAGTACATCCTTGAGGTATTTCTCCTAACATATGAATATGTCATTGCGTTGTTGACGAATTTGAAGACCTAAGAAGAATTTCAACTCTCCCATCATAGACATTTGATATTCTTCACTCATCATATAGGAAAATTCATCACTATAACGTTGGTCAGTACAGCCAAAGATAATATAATCAACATATATTTGACACACAAACAATTCACCATCATAAGATTTAGTGAAAAGAGTAGGGTCGAGTGAACCGGGTTTGAAGCCTTTCTTCATGAAGAATTCCTTCAAGGTATCATACCATGCCCGTGGGGCCTGTTTGAGGCCATAGAGGGCCTTGTTGAGTCTGAAGATTTTGTCAGGATTCTTTGGATCTTCAAAACCTGGGGGTTGAGCAACATATACTTCTTCCTCAAGCTTACCATTGAGGAATGCACTTTTCACATCCATTTGATATAAAGTGATATCATGATGGTTATCATAAGCAAGTAATATGCGAATAGCCTCAAGTCTAGCAACAGGTGCAAAAGTTTCATCAAAATCAATTCCTTCAACCTGTGTGTAGCCTTGAGCTATGAGCCGTGCCTTATTCCTCACCACAAGGCCATTTTCATCTTTCTTGTTGCGGTAGATCCACTTTGTGCCAATGATATTGTGCTTGCGAGGATCTGGACGTTTGACCAGTTCCTAGACATTGTTGAGCTCGAACTGATGTAATTCTTCTTGCATGGCCTGAATCCACTCAGGCTCCAGAAATGCTTCATCTACCTTAGTGGGCTCTGTGATAGAGACAAAAGCATAGTGCCCACACAAGTTAGATAAACGTGAAGCTTTTGAGCGTGTGAGAGGACCTGGCACTTTGATTTCATTGATGATCTTTTCAACTTGCACTTCTTTTGCAATGCGAGGATGATCTGGTTGTCATTGAGGAATTTGATTAGCATTCTCTTCAGCACCATTTTCTTCAGTATTTTCTTCAGGTGCATTAGCTCGACGTTCTTCATTTTCTGGAATGAATTCAGCAGATTCTTCAGTAGGAATGACATCCTCAGTAGCCTTGAACTTGATAGTTTCCTCAGGTGCTGGTTCATCTATCAAAGTAGGTAGGTGCTCTCTTTGTGAGCCATTAGTTTCATCGAACCGCACATCTACAGTTTCAACAACCTTGTGAACAACCTTGTGCGAGTCCTTTCCGTAACCAAGCATAAAACCTTCATGTGCTTTCAGTGCAAATTTTGAGTTGTGATGAGGATCTCTAATCCAACATTTAGCACCGAAGACTTTGAAATAACTTACATTGGGTTTCTTATCAGTGAGGAGTTCATAGTCAGTCTTCTTGAAGAATTTGTTAAGATATACTCTGTTGATGATGTGGCACGCAGTGTCAATTGCCTCAATCCAGAACCGACGAGGCATTTTGTATTCATCAAGCATAGTGCGAGCCATCTCAGCAAGAGTCCTATTCTTGCGCTCCATGACGCCGTTCTGCTGAGGAGTATAAGGAGCAGATAACTCATGAGTAATACCAAGTTCATCAAGATAGTCATCTAGACCAGAATTTTTGAACTCAGTTCCATTATCACTTCTGATGTGCTTGATCTTCACACCAAAGTTGGTTGAAGCCCTCGAGGAAAATCGTTTGAAGACTTCCTGCACTTCATGTTTGTAAGTAACAATGTGTACCCATGTGTATCGAGAGTAATCATCAACAATAACAAAGCCATATTGAGATGCATCATTTGAAACAGCAGAATAATGATTAGGACCGAAGAGATCCATGTGAAGCAGTTCAAATGGACGAGTAGTGGTCATGATAGTCTTCGCTGGATGCTTAGCCTTTGTCATCTTCCCAGCTTCACAGGCTCCGCATAGGCGATCCTTGAGGAATTTGACATTCTCGATGCCAATGACATGCTTCTTCTTCGCAAGCGTGTGAAAATTCCTCATGCCTGCATGACCAAATCGTCGATGCCAGAGCCAGCCTTCTGAAGCTTTTGCAAGTAGGCACACGGCTGGTTGTGGTCCTGTAGAGAAATCAACAATATACAGGTCTCCTCTCCTAAAGCCTTCGAAGACTTTGGAATTGTCAGCTTCCATAACCACAACACAACGGTACTTGCCAAAGAGAACAACCATATCGAGATCACAAAGCATTGAGACAGACATGAGGTTGTATCCTAAGGACTCGACAATCATGACTTTGTCCATGTGTCGATCCTTTGTGATCACAACCTTACCTAGACCCAATACCCGACTTTTGCCTTTGTTAGCAAAGATGATATGCTTCAGATGCGACGTAGATAATGGAGCATCCATCAATAGATTCTTGTCACCAGTCATGTGATTTGTACATCCACTATCGAGGACCCACTCAATGGCTTTGGTTTGATCATCCTGTAGATGAATTAGTGCAACTTACGAACTCATATACTTCATCAGTGAAGAATATGACATCAATTCATCAGATCAATTTCATCAAGCAAAAGAACAGATAAAGCAATATGAGGACGTGAGAAGTGAAAGTTCATTTCTTCATGATTAGCCTGCGTCCTATCAGGCATGCTCAGGTCTCCAGCAAATTCTTCACATGATTATGTACGTCTGGATACTTGACCCTGCAGAAGAGATTAGTTCTTTTTCTTCACCACCCACATCTGAAGGGGTGGCAAAGAGTTCATCATTCTGCGAAGGATGGCATAGAAGCCAGTCCATTTCGTTTCACATAAGAGGGCTTAGAGTAAGCATAAGAGTAAGCAGAGAAATTCTTCGAGGACTTACGAACATAATGATTTGAAGAATAATGCACATATCCATAATCCTTAGATCTTCCCTGCGAAACAGAAGGGTTAGCATGATAATGTTCATATGAGGACTTTGGTCCTTTTGAGAAATATGATCCATGTGAAGAGTTTGGTCCGTATAAGGACTTGGATCCATATGAAGAATTTGGTCCATATGAAGAATTTGATTGGGGGTTCCTATTCTTCACAGGTGGCGTCATGATGACATTCACCTGAAGATTTTCAAGGCATCTTTTGGGAACCTAGATTTTCTTCATAGGGGGACCGTTCCTGCAGTTAGTGCCAACATATCTAGCAAATACTTCACCATTCTGATTTTTGAACATTTTATAGTTGGAGTCAAATGACTCATCATCAGAACAAGGAGATTCACATGCAAATCCAGATAAATTAGATGTATCAACTGGAGGTCCCTTTGCAGCAACCCATGTAGTTTTGGGGTACTGCTCAGGCTTCCAATATGTACCATCAGCATTGAGTTTCCTCTCAAAGGCAATACCCTCTTTCCTAGGGTTCCTGTTGAGGATCTGCTTTTTAAGCACATCACAAAGAGTCTGATGCCCTTTGAGGCTTTTGTACATGTCTGTCATGTACAATTCCTTCAGCCCTGCATCGTTAGTGATACTAGCAATGTCCTCAGATGAGGAATTAGTGATAGCAGAGGCATGTGAAGAATTTGAAACATTAGCAGCATTTGAACATTTAGGTGAAGAATTAGCAGATTCACGTTTATTTCAAACAAGGAGGAACAAATTCTTCCTGAGAAACGCTGATTTGTTGAGCAAGTAATGAATCGCGCTCCTTCTGAAGATCTTCATAACTCACTCTTAGCTTCTCAAGGTCTTGCTTTCTTTGAAGAAATTCATAAGAAAGCTTCTCATGATCGGATAGGAGAGTGTTATGATGACCTTGAAGATTGTCAAATCTAGTCTCAAGTCTCTGAAGATTTTCAGTCAAGGCTTTAGTGCGATCCATTTCTTCACCCAACATATCATAACTTTTGTCTAGCATGTTTTGAACCTTTTCTAAAGCCCTTTGTTGTTTTACAGCAATCTTAGCAAGTTTAGAATAGCTGGGCTTAAGGTTTTCACCAGATTCATTCTCACTTGATTCAGAGGAGGTATATTTGAGTACCTTGGCACCCTTTGCCATGACGCAATAGGTGGGAGCATAGTCATCATCGCCTTCATCAGCCTTGTTGGTGAGGTCATTTTCTGAGGTGTTGAAGATGGACTTGCTGACGAATGCAATAGAGAGAGCTAGGCTCGCCACTCTGGATTTGGACTCCTTAGATGTCTCCTCTTCCTCATTTTCTTCAGATTCAGCCTCAGAGTCCATTTCCTTGCCAATGAATGCCCTAGCCTTCTTGGAGCTGCTCTTCTTGTGATATGAAGGCTTTGAGGATTTTGATGATGAAGATTTTGTGGATTTCTTCTTTTTCTTCGCATCATCAGAACTATAATCCTTGTATTTCTTCTTCTTTGATTCCTTTTCCCACTGAGGACAATCTTGAATGTAATGCCCAGGTTTCTTGCATTTGTGACAGAGCCTCCTCTTGTAGTCACTGGATGAGGAATCATTGCTCCTTGAGGGTCTTCCAAAGTGACCATGTCTTGAGAAATTTTGGAACTTCTTCACGAGCAGAGCTAGATCATGGCTTAGTTCTTCAGGATCACCAAGGTTGCTACCAGAGTCTTCATCTTCGGACTCAGATACTGCCTTGGCCTTCAGTGCACGTGATCTGCCATAGCTCGAACCATAGAGATCTCTTTTTTCAGCAAGTTGGAACTCATGAGTATTTAGCCTCTCGAGAATATCAGTGGGATCAAGTGACTTGTAATCAGCACGCTCTTGTATCATCAATGCCAGAGTGTCAAATGAGGAATCAAGCAATCTCAGCAATTTCTTCACCACCTCATGGTCGGTGATGTCAGTGGCACCAAGTGCTTGAAGCTCATTTGAGATGTTAGTGAGGAGATCGAAGGTTTGTTGAACATTTTCATTGTTGAGTCTTTTGAAGCAGTTGAAGAGATTGCGAAGAACATCAACTCGAGAGTCACGTTGTGTTGAGACTCCTTCATTCACTTTGGACAGTCTATCCCAGATAAACTTAGCAGTTTCCAAAGCACTCACTCTTCCATACTGTCCTTTGCTCAGATGGCCACATATGATATTCTTCGCTTGAGAATCGAGTTCCTTGAATCTCTTCACATCAGTAGCATTTAGAGAAGGTGTGACTGAGGGAACACCATTTTCCACAACATACCAGAGATCGTTATTAATTGCCTCAAGATGCATTCGCATCTTATTCTTCCAGTAGGGGTAGTCCGTCCCATCGAAGGTAGGACACCCAGCAGAGACCTTGATCATACCTGCGGTCGACATAACTAAAACTCCAGGTGGTTAAACCAAAATCACACAGAACAAGGGAGTACCTTGCTCTGATACCAATTGAAAGTGTGTTATATCGACTAGAGGGGGGTGAATAGGTGATTTTTATGAAATTCTTCACTGAGGAATTTGCCGGTGAGGAAATTCCTTAGCGAAGAACTACTAGCAGCGGAATAAGTACTCAAAAGTAAACATAACAGAACACAAGCATAGTCATCATGATGAAATGAAGATAGGCACAGAGTACAGGAAGCGTAAGCACAGGATAACACAGGATGAAGACAAACAGACTGAAGAAATTGAACTGAGCAAATTGAGAAGATCTTCAGTCAAAGTCTTCAAGCACAGATATGAACAAGCACACAACACAGTTATGAGGAAATGAAATAGTTGAGGAAATAGAACTAGTAAGCTTGATGAAGACAATGATTTGGTAGACCAGTTCCAACTGCTGTCTCAGTTGTACGTCTGGTTGGAGCGGCTGAGTATTTAAACTCGAGGATACACAGTCCCGGACACCTAGTCCTGAACACGCAGCTCAGGACACCAAGTCCTCACCGTATTCTCATTGAGCTAAGGTCGCACAGACCTCGCCCAATCACTCGTGGTAAGTCTTCAGGCGACTTCCAAACTTTCACAAACTTGGTCACTCGGCGATCCACAATTCCTCTTGGATGCTCTAGACCATGACGCCTAACTGTCTGGAAGAAGCACAGTCTTCAAAGGTAACAAGCGTCGGATCCACGCAGGATCAATCTCTTCAGTGATGCTCAATCACTTGGGGCTTGTAGGTGTTTGGGTTTGGGTTTTTCCTCACTTGATGATTTTTTCTCAAAGTCCTCGGAGGATGGGTTGCTCTCAAATGACAAGTGTCAGTTTCTCTCGGAGCAGCCAACCATCTAGTGGTTGTAGGGGGCGGCTATTTATAGCCTAGGGAGCAGCCCGACATGATAAGGTGGATAGATATTTTGGGGCAGCTGGCGCATAGCACATCAACAGTCGGAATTTTGAGTATCAAAATCCTCAGGTCTATCATGTTCCTCACTATGTAGGCAATCCGCACTGGTGAATTCCTAACTCCTCAGTCAGAACAAATTCCTCAGAAACTAGAAGAACTTCGTCTCTGTCACTGAAGAATATGACTGGACTGTATGAGATTTCCAATGGCTTCACTTGAAGGGATTGGTAGGTGTAGGATTTTGAGTTGAGCATCACATGGAAATTTTTCCTTATTATTTCCTCGACCCCTTTTAACAGTATGGTGTTTCCTATGACTCAAGAAATAGAAAATGAAACTACGAAAACAAAAGTCTTCATGCTTCATGTTCCTCGAATGAATACCAAGTCTTGAAGGTCACACCAATTTCTTCACTTTCAAAGTCTTCAGAAAGTCTTCAGAAATCCAAAGTCTTCAGTAGAAGAACTTCATTTTTAGGGGTCGACTTTCTCTGTAAATATCAAACTCCTCATAGACTTATAGACTTGTGTACACTCACAAACACATTAGTCCCTTAACCTATAAGTCTTCAATACACCAAAATCACTAAGGGCACTAGATGCACTTACAATATGCGTGGAAACCAGGCGTAGGGGTCATAAGTGCTTGAACAGACAAGTACCCAACTAGCTATGTTATATTACATGGATAGTAAGAAACATCTTCCAGGGAGAATAGTTCCGTTAAGGGTTCCTTTCCCTGGGTATGCATGCCCTAATGTGCATGTCCGAACTGCGAAAAGAGACGCATGCTATAACATCTGGGGGCATGCATCAAAATAAATAAAAGTCATCTTTTGTTCACCGACCGAATATTCCCTTAAGAACACTAGCTTTCGGCTTCACCCAGTCTGAGGTACACATCCGGCTGACCGGGTAGTAACAATTGCAGAGGTGCTCTCCTTATGCCCTAGCCGAATTAACGGGAATGTAGGGCATAAATACAAGAGCCAGGCAACCCAGCTTGGCCAAAACTTAAGTCATATCGATGCATATAATGGTGAAAAAAGGTACATGTGGAAGAATAACACATGTGTGGGGCATAAAGCCCAGAAAAATAGTTATATTAAGCTTCTGTATAAGAAGCCCCCAAGTATAATGAGCGCGGTTAGCGCGTCAAGATTGTGTAACCAAGACACAAGTTAGCCTTTTAAGGCCTTGAGGAGAAGAAAAAGGAAGAGAGAAAGAGAGAAAAGACAGATAATTGATACGCAAAAATTTGACGGGGGTAAGGAGACGAACATAGAGTCCAACACTAGGCGTAGAATCTTCAGAGTCTGGCTACGTTCCATGGGTTTGGCTTGAGTCGATTGACCGATGCATCCCGCAGACGGTATGCTCCACTGGTCAGAACCTAGTCAGTAATGAAGGGACCTTCCCATTTGGGCTTGATCTTGTTCTTTTTCTTCTCCGGCAGGCGTAGAACTAGTTCGCCAACGTTATAGGTTTTGGCCCGTACTTATCTTCTTTGATACCTTCGAGCCTGTTGCTAATAGAATGCGGAACAGGCTTTTACTACATCGCGCTCCTCCTCCAGGGCGTCCAAACTGTACTGCCGATCGAGCTCGGCCTCTTTTTCTTCATACATGCGCACTCAAGGTGAGTCATGAATTATGTCGCAGGCCAGAACCGCCTCTGCACCGCACCCCATGAAGAACGGTGTGTATCCGGTAGTGCAATTCGGCGTGGTCCGCAGCCCCCATAGTACGGAGTCGAGCTCCTCTACCCAGTGCGTGTTTGATTCCTTTATGGACCGCACTAATCTGGGTTTGATGCCGCTCATGATGAGACCATTTGCCTGCTCGACTTGACCGTTAGTTTGCGGGTGATAGACAGAAGCATAATCGAGCTTGATGCCCATGTTGCTTCACCAAAGTTTTACCTCGTCGGCTGTAAAGTTCGTGCTATTGTCAGTGATGATGCTATGGGGGATGCCATAACGGTGTACAACCCCAGATATGAAGTCTATCACCGGTCCAGATTGAGCCGTTTTGACGGGTTTGGCTTCTATCCATTTGGTGAATTTATCCACCATGACCAGTAAGTATTTTTCTTATGGGTTCCCCCTTTGAGGGGTCCGACCATATCAAGCCCCTAGACCGCAATGGGCCAAGTAATGGGGATTGTTTGGAGAGCGGTAGGCGGCATATGGCTTTGGTTTGAAAAAAGCTCGCAACCGACGCAATGTTGGACCAGATACTGTGCATCTGCTCGGGCCGTCGGCCAATAAAAACTTGTACAGAAGGCCTTGCTAAAAAGGCCCTGGGCTGCGGCGTGGTGGCCGCCGAGTCCAGCATGGATTTCTACCAAAAGCTTCCGGCCCTCCTCTTCGGAGATGCACCTTTGAAGGACTCCGGTAGTGCTTTTCTTATAAAGCTCTCCCTCGTGGACCTTGTAGGCTTTAGATCGCCGCACTATGCAGCGTGCCTCATTTTGGTCCTAGGGTAGTTCCTGCCTAGTTAGGTAGGCTAGGAATGGTTCTGTCCATGGGGCGATGACGGCCATTATCACGTGGGCTGAAGGTGTTATTTCGATGGCAGAGGCTCCGATTTTGTCAGAGTGTTTGGTATTTGGTGTTGTGGCCGGGTCCGGAATATTGTTACCGGTGTCCCCTTCCCATACCACGGATGGCTTAAACAGCCTTTCCAAGAAGATGTTAGGTGGGACAGGATCGCACTTAGCGCCGATACGGGCGAGGATATCCGTCGCCTAATTGTTTTCCCGATCCACATGGTGGAATTCAAGCCCCTTGAACTGAGCTGACATTTTGAGGATGGTGTTGCGATATGCCGCCATTTTTGGATCCTTGGCATCGAAGTCTCCATTTATTTGAGATATTGTGAGGTTCGAGTCCCCACGCACTTCCAGGCATTGAATGCCCATGGAAACTGCTATCCGGAGACCGTGTAATAGGGCCTTGTATTCGGCTGCGTTGTTGGAGTCTGTGTATAGTATTTGGAGTATGTATTGGACTGTATCTCCGGTGGGGGACGTCAGGACGACACCAGCCCCCAGACTAGCCAGCATTTTAGAGCCGTCAAAGTGCATGATCCAATTGGAGTATGCGCCGTACTCTTTAGGGAGTTCGGCTTCTATCCACTCGGTGATGAAATCGGTCAGTACTCGCGACTTAATGGCTTGCCGTGGTCTATATGTTATGTCGAACGGGAGGAACTCGATAGCCCATTTGGCAATCCGGCCCGTGGCATCGCGGTTGTTTATTATGTCGTTGAGTGGTACTTCTGAGGCCACCGTAATTAAACAGTCTTGAAAGTAGTGTCGTAATTTTTGGGATGCCATATATACCGCGTATGCTATCTTTTGATAATGTGGGTACCGTGATTTGCATGGAGTGAGGACAGTGGATACATAATATACCAGCTTTTGAAGTGGGAATTTATGTCCGTCCGTCTCTTGTTCGATGACGAGCACTGCGCTTACAACTTGGTGAGTTGCTGCTATATATAACAACATTGGTTCGCTGACATTTGGTGCGGCCAAGATTGGGTTGGTGGCCAGGTTGGCTTTTATTTCTTCCAATCCGGCTATGGCTGCGTCCGTCCACTCGAAGTGTTTGGTGCGCCGAAGAAGGCGATAAAGGGGGAGTGCCTTTTCTCCTAATCGGGAGATAAAGGGTCTTAAGGCTGCCACACATCCAGTTAACTTCTGGATTTGCTTGAGGTCAGTTGGGATAGCCAACTGCGACAGAGCTCGGATTTTAGCCGGATTTGCTCCAATTCCTCTACTGGAGACGATGAAGCCCAGGAGCTTTGCGGCGGGTACGCCGAAAACACATTTTTCTGGATTGAGCTTAATGTCGTATGTTCGTAGATTGTCAAACGTGAGCCTCAAGTCGTCTATTAAGGAGTCGACGTGTCTGGTTTTAACGACCACATCGTCTATGTATGCCTCCACTGTTTTGCCGGTCTGCTTTTTCAGACATGTCTAAATCATGCACTGATACGTTGCGCCGGTGTTTTTTAGCACGAAGGGCATTGTGTTAAAACAGAAGGGGCCATATGGAGTGATAAATGCCGTTGCGGCTTGATCGGACTCCGCCATCCTAATTTGGTGGTAACTGGAGTATGCGTCGAGGAAGCACAATGAGTCGTGTCCTGCGGTAGCGTCGATAATTTGATCGATGCGAGGGAGGGGGAAGGGATCCTTTGGGCAAGACTTATTAACATCCTTGAAGTCGACGCATAGGCGCCAGGATTTGTCCTTCTTTGGTACCATCACCAGGTTTGCTAGCCAGTCCGGATGCTTTATTTCTCTAATGAATCCGGCCTCAGGTAACTTGGCTAGCTCCTCTCCCATGGCTTGTCGCTTAGGTTCGGAAAAACGCCGAAGAGTTTGCTTGACCGGCTTGAATCCCTTTAGAATGTTAAGGCTATGCTCGGCCAGCCTGCATGGGATTCCTGGCATGTCTGAAGGATGCCAGGCGAATATGTCCCAATTCTCGCGCAGGAACTCCCGTAGTGCGGCGTCTACAATGGGGTTTAACTGTGCCCCGATGGATGCTATTTTTGTGGGGTCCGTTGGATGGACTTGGAATTTGACTATTTCATCCGCTGGTTTAAAAGAGGTGGACTTGGATCTTTTGTCGAGTATCACATCGTCCCTGTCCACTGTGGAGCGTAGCGTGCTTAATTCCTCCGCCACAAGGGCTTCGGATAATGCCTCGAGGGCCAGTGCGGCTATTTTGTTCTCGGCGCGGAGTGCTATGTCCAGATCACTAGCTAGAGTGATGATTCCATTGGGCCCGGGCATTTTGAGCTTCATGTACCCGTAATGGGGTATGGCTTGGAAGATCGTGAATGCCTCCCGCCCTAGAAGGGCGTGGTATCCACTACTGAACGGGGCCACTTGGAATGTAATTTCTTTGGACATGTAATTCTCTGGAGTGCCGAATACCACATCTAGTGTGATTTTCCCAGCGCAGTGTGCCTCCCAACTAGGTATGATTCCTCGGAAGGTCGTGCTGCTTTGCTCAATACGGTTTCTGTCTATTTCTATTTTTTTTGAAGAGTCTCCTCATAAATGAGGTTTAATCCGCTGCCGCCGTCCATGAGCACTTTAGTAAGACAAAAGCCGTCCACAATTGTAGTGAGGGCCAAGGCGGCTGGTGCTCGGGCTGTTCGGAATTTAGGTTCATCACTGGCATTGAAGGTGATAGCCGTGTCGCTCCATGGATTTATTGCTGCCACGTGGCAGACTTCGGCGAGGCTGCGGAGTGCTCGCTTACGCCTATTATTTGAGGCGAAGGTCTCGAAGACCGTCAATACTGTATTGTTATCCACGGTATGGTGCTCTGCGGTGTTTTGAGTGAGGAGATCCTCACTGCTCTTGGCCACCTGCCGGAGTACCCAACATGCTCTAAGGTTGTTTGTTGGTATGGTATCCACTGTACTATGAATTTTGCAGGGCCCGTTAAGCCATCCCTCCAATACGGTTCCACGCACTGTAGTGGACTTTTGCTTCTTTGTAATTGAGTCGGGTGACTTATGAGAGTGCACCCTTTTAGTTCGGACTGGGGGTTTTGTCAGAGCCGGATTTTCCCAAAATTTTGTTTGGGTTTTCCAGGCACATTCCACCACGCAGTACTTCCGTACTATGGCCGCCAAGTCAGCAAAGTGTGCTATGTCATGGCGACTTATGGCGTTGAGGATTTCCTTGTCCTTGCAATTATTGCAAAAGAATGAAATTGCGTCTTCCTCGCGACAGTCCTTGACTTTCACTACTAGGGAAAACCTTATACACAGAATCTTAGCAGCAGTGCGTCATAAAAATAGGCGCTACTGCTAAGTAGTAGCAGTGCGGCCACGGAAAGCTCGCTACTGGTGCAAACTTAGCAGTAGCGCGTGACGCTTAAACCGCGCTGCTACAAAAATCCACCGACAGTACGCAACGACATAAGTTTACCAGTAGCGCGGCGCCAGGGAGCCCGCTGCTGCTAATGCCATAGTAGCAGCGCGCTTTTTTGTCACCTCGCTGCTGCTGATTTTGAAATTGTGCACAGGGTTGGCCCGTTTAGCACTAGCACATGACAGGAAAGCGCACTGTTGCTACGCTCTTAGCAGCAGCGCACTTTCTCTCCCGCGCTACTGCTAAGATGCAGCACCCACCACCTTTTCCACCTCCCCCTCCCCATCTCCTCTCCTCCCTTTCCCCTACCTCCCACATCCTCCCTCTCTCACTCTTCTTCTTCCTCAATACTTCTCCCCCCATTACTCTCCCTCTTCTACCTACCTTTCTCTCTCTTCATTACTCCTAGCTACAACTACACCACCTCCATTAATTCATCTCCTTTCTCTTTTTCCTCCCCCTCCACTAGTTGAAGTTGTCTCCTCCCAAATTAGCTAGCTAGGTAGATGTAGCATTTAGTTAAGTGACCTATTTGCCCCCTAACTAGATCTTTCTTTGTCAAGAAGAGCTTTGTGCACTTTTGACCTCCCTACATCATCATCTCCACCGTGTGCTCGATCTCGAGATAGAGGTGTGATTAATATTTCATGCTTTTGCAAAATGGAAATATGTTTATGCATGTGTGTGTGATATTTTTATGGAAATTGTGTGTGTGGCATGAGTTGACGCCAAATTGTGCATTTGAGTTGCCTATGTTTTGCCGAAATGTCGATTTATTTTCGTTTCAGCGAATTCCGGACAAACTCTAGATCTATATATGTCCTATTTTTAAGGAAGGTCATGCCGAATTTTTGTATGACTTTGATGAATGCACGCATTTTTATAATCAATTTGTTTATTATTACCGTGCAGAGTTGAATATGGTCAGTGGAACGATGGTGGACAGGTGGTTGCGATCGGCGGTGCAGGACATGAAGGAAAATAACCTGATAGAGGTTTTATGTCCGTGTCAAAAATGCAAAGGAATAGTTTGGCTTGACCCCATGTTGATGGTCGTGTCAAAGCACACCTGCTAATGACTGGTTTCATGGATGGCTATACTCGGTGGATAACTGAAGATGAGGATGACGATGTTGAGGATGCCGATGGGGCAGACAATGATGACACGGGGCAAGACGAAGAGATGATCGGTAATGGCGGCGGGGAAGAGTCCGGACATGGCGGCGGAGAAGGGGCCGGACATGGCGGCGGAGAGAACGACATGGACTCCACGCAGCAGAGTTCGTCGGTACTAAGTTCAATCGCGCGGGACCCTCATGTTCAAGCATTGCTTCGCAAGGAGATGAGTACTGAGAGAGCTGCTTCTAGAGAGGAGGCTAAGCTAGAGCAACTGGTGGTAGACTCGAACACTCCATTGTATGATGGTTGCAATCCTGAGGTGACCCGCTTGAGTTTCACGC
Source organism: Triticum monococcum (assembly GCA_034509565.1). Taxonomy (NCBI): domain Eukaryota; kingdom Viridiplantae; phylum Streptophyta; class Magnoliopsida; order Poales; family Poaceae; genus Triticum; species Triticum monococcum. The sequence continues at coordinate 350,190,524 of CM067845.1, forward strand.
TCCAAGTGCTGAAGACGAAGGCTAAAAAAATGGACCGACACTAGCCTCGATGAGCATCTCAAGTACCTAAAGGATGTTCTTCCCGAGGGTAATCTATGTCCTAGTAGTGTTGATGAGGCCAAGAAGATCGTGTGTCCTCTTGATCTGCCACACGTTAGATACCATGCATGCATCAACGATTGCATAATTTATCGGAAGGAGCACGCGGAAAAAACAAGTTGTCTGGTGTGCAATTCTTCTCGATACAAGAAGGCCGGGAAGAAATGTCCCTAGAAAGTGGTATGGTACTTACCGATCGCTCCCCATCTCCAGAGGTATTTTGTAGATCCCAAGGAAGCAAAGCTAATGCGCTGGCATGCGGAGAGGAAGAAGCCTGACGATGGAGATGATCCGAAGCTGAGACACGTCAAGGATGGAAGCCAGTGGAGAGCGTTGAACAGCTGCTATCGGTATTTTGAATGTGATGCAAGGAACATCGTGCTCGGCGCGTGTACCGATGGCATGAATCCGTTTGGCAACCAGAGCACCAACCATAGCACATGGCCCGTGTTTGTATGGATGTACAACCTCCCCCTGGTTGTGCATTAAATCGAAGTACATTCACATGAGCATGCTTATTCAAGGGCCGAAACAACCAAGAAATAATATTAATTTGTATCTGGGGCTACTTCAGGAGGAGTTAGACACGTTATGGAAAACACCGGCCAAGACATGGGACGCCAGCAAAGGCGAGTATTTCAACATGAGAGTCGCGTTGATCACGACAGTGCACGACTATCTTGGTTACGGATATGTGGCAGGCCAGGTGTGCCATGGATATTGCGGATGCACGCGGTGCATGGATGATACGACGTCTCAGCAGCTAACGTCAAGGAAAGATGGCGGGTCTGGGAAAATCGTGTACATGGGGCATCGAAGATGGCTCGAACAGGACGACCCGTGGAGAAACCGTGGAGATCTATTCAATGGTCACGCTGAGCATCGAGGACCTCCACGTAAGCGGAGCGGTGCCGAAATCGATGAGCTGTTGAAAAACTGGAAGGAGTGCCCCGCGCCGGGAAAGACGATGAGAAAGGCGCCGGAGCCGCTGCTGAAGGTATGGAAGACGAGGTCTGTGTTTTGGGACTTGGAGTACTGGCACAAACTCGATACACCTCATTGCCTTGATCAAATGCATATCTGTAAGAATGTCCTTGAGAGCTTGCTCGCAACACTGATGAACATGCCGGATAAGACCAAGGATGGGCCGAAGGCAAGAAAAGACTTTCAAGATTTGAAAATTAGGGAAGATTTGCACATGCCGCCCCGTAAAATGTCAGACGAGACAGAGACGGAGACAGAGGCACAGGAGAAGAAGGGCAAGAAAATAAAGAATGCGGATTATTGCCCCCCTTCTTGCTTCACCTTAAGTCAGGCTGAGATCAATCAATTATTTAAGTGCCTTACCGGAGTCAAAGTTAGTTCCGGTTACTGTGGCAAGATAAGTAGATATCTAGACATGGACAAGAAAAGGTTCAGCGGGATGAAGTCTCATGACTGTCATGTGATGATGACGCAGATATTACCCGTTGCCCTTAGAGGGATAATGGACAAGCACGTCCGTGACACGCTTATTGGTCTCTGCAACTTTTTCGACATCATCTCTCGAAAGTCGACCAGTGTGAAGCAGCTCCGAAGGCTACAGGAAGAGATCGTTGTGATACTGAATGAGCTTGAGATGTACTTCCTGCCCGCGTTCTTTGACGTGATGGTGCATCTGTGTGTCCATATTGTGGATGACATAATAGACCTGGGGCCGTCATTCCTGCACAACATGATGCCATTTCAGAGGATGAATGGGATCATCAAAGGATTCGTTCGTAACATGTCCCGTCCGAATGGAAGCATCATCCAGGGCTATTTGACACAAGAGTGCATCTCTTTCTGTGAGAATTTTCTATATGGTGCAGACCAGCTGCTTGGTGTTAGTGTTGGTTTGCCCGTTAACAAGCATGATGGGAGGCTCGAAGGAGAAGGTCACTGCAACGATCGCAGGGAACTGCGCGTGGCATACTCAGATCGACGCAGCGACTTTGATAGAGCAAACTTGGTAGTGCTACAACACCTAGACGAGGTAGACCCTTTCGTGGCACTGCACAAAGAAATTATCGCAAAGAAGTATCGTGACCGGGGGGTATGCAGGACGGACGCTGAAGTTACTAGAGAGCACAACTCCACTTTCCTACATTGGTTCAAAGAGCATATTATTGCTAATCCCCCGGAGGAGGGCTCTAAGGACGGATTGCTCATATACGCCTTAGCACATGGCCCCTCGCCCAACCTCGTAACCTATCAGGCATATGATATCAACGGATACACGTTCTACACGGAGGCCAAAGATATGGAAAGTGATGAATATCAGAACTCAGGGGTGACGATGGAATGCATGACCGGCAGCGACAACGGCGCAACTGAACGATTTTATGGAACGGTCGAGGAGATCTGGGAGCTTGACTACTCTGGACTGCACAACACGACGATGTTCCGTGTCAGATGGGCTAAGAATGTCGAAAGAGAAAGCCAGATTTTCACTACCATGACTATACCCGACGCCAAGAGCGCTACCATGAATGCTATCGCAAAAAACGAGCCATGGGTACACGCTAAGCACGTGACACAATGCTTCTTCATAACCGACCCATGCAATCCCAGTCGTGTTGTCGTGAGGAAAGGCAAAAGAAACATCATTGGAATGGATGGAGTCGCCAACGAGGAAGACTATGATCAGTACGGCAACCCAATGAGGGAAGATGACGATGATGATGAAGTATACGTCAAAAGAAGAATCAATACTACATTACCAAAGAAAAATCATACTCCATGGAAAAGACAAAGTCACAATGAGGGGCTCAATTATTCTTCGACGAACAAGAAGGGAAATAAGCTGACTCAAAAATGAAAACGTCAGCACTGAGGAATCGGTCAAATGATGTAATATATATATATATATATGTTCCTATTTTGTATACACACTTAATTAGCCATTATTATGCATGGGTCCAATGATGTAATATATATATGTTCCTATTTTGTATACACACTTAGCCATTATTATGCAAGGGTCCAATGATGTAATATATATGTTCCTATTATGCTGAGGAAAAGAAAAAAGGGAAACTGGTTATAGCAGTAGCACTTTAGTGAAAAAGAGCTACAGCTAGTCAAGGTAGCAGTAGCGGTTTCTGCAGAAAATAGCTATAGCTGCTCGTAATAGTAGTAGCGCGTTTCGTGAAAATGCGCTACTGCTACGTCCACTTAACCCAAAATTCTCCCTCTCCCTGCTTCATCCCGCCTCTTTTCCCCTAAATCCCCATTCTCTCTTCCCCGGCCCCTTCGCACCGCCGCGCCCGCCCCCGACCTCGGCGCGCTCGCCGCCGACCCCGACGCGCTCGCCCCCGACCCCGCCGTCCCCGACCCCGCCACGCCCGACCCCGACGCGCTCGCCCCCGACCCCGCCGCCCCGACCCAGGCGCGCTCGCCCCCGGCGCCGGCGCTCGCCCCCGACCCGTCGACCCTCGCCTCCCTCCTCTGCTTCCTCCCCTCCCAACCTCGGCCGTCGTCGGGCCTGCCTCCTTGCCCTGCACCCTCTGTAAACCACCCCCCTCTCTCTCTCTCTGCTAGCTAGGGTTAATTTACTTAGGTTTTAGTTATGTTAATTATGTTATCTATTTAGTTATGAATTTAGATAGGTTTCAAAATTTGCTGAATTTATATGCAAATTTGAACTGGACATGTGGTATGTGGATATGTCATGTTTTGGACATGTCATGTTTTGGTAAATGATCCGAGTTGCCTATGTTACGCCGGAATGTTGATTCATTTCCATTCCGGTGAATTTCAGGCGCTCGATATGTCCATTTCTTAGCAAAGGTCATGCCGAAATTGTCCTCGTGCCTTATCATCCAAAGTAAGTTAGTTTCGAACAACCCTTTCATACATTTAAATCATTCCTTCTCTCTCTATGGGGAATAATTTGAGGTGTCTTTCCCCGCAGCAACTGGCGCGCCGTTCTTATCGTTCTTTATCCGCAAGTCTCCCACGCCGTGTATTTTGATCCTTCCAGTGACTACGAGAAAAAAGACTACACCCACATAATGAATATTCTAGATGATGCTCTCCAAGGCTTCAGCTTTAGAGGTGGCCACATGCAGATCAGGAAACAAAGGAACAAGAAGATGGGTTTCGCACATAAAACTAACTTCTCCTGCATCCAAGTCCCAAAACCAAGCAAGAAGGATGGATTCTACATCCTCCATCTCATGATTCAGTTCAACACGGATCACCAAAAGCTTCGCATGAGAAGCAAAAATGATGATCATATCCACAAGTGGCTAGAATCTCATGGAGAAGCGGATTATAAACTTAGAGATGACTTCTTTCGCATCCAAAGTGACATTGCGACGATCATCATGAAAGAAGTCGTCGATGAGAAGGGGATGTTCCACCACGGCCCTATATCGTGAGCTGACGTCCGAACTCGCATAGGCATGCAACGTCTAGACCTCACGCCATTCAAGAAGCTAGGGTCCATCCTCGATGATATGGAAGGATGGAACTTCTAGTGATTTATGATGCCGATGATGATGATATGTGTCGGTTGAACTTGTATACTATTTGTAGCGATGCAACTTTGTGATGTCCATGATCCCTAGTTGCATCTAGTTGCTAACCATTTCTTTTTCGGTGTTCTCTAGTATATTTTGTTGCATATATATGATTGTACATCCTCTTCATGAACATGCATCTCTAACAGGTACCTAGTTTCTTGATGGCGAGATGGAACTGCTATGTCGTGTACAAAGGGAAGGTTCCGGGGGTGTACAACGAGTGGCATGAGTGTCAGGCGCAAGTGAATGGGTTCTCGGACGCCAGCCATAAAGGCTTCAAAAGCAGACAAGAAGGAGAAGCTAGTTACTTGAGGTTCACGCTAGCGCAAGAGAGGACTCGTAACCGCCATCTCATGTACTGCATAGTTCCGCTCTCACTCATAGTGATAGCTCTTCTCGCGTATACCTTTGTTTAGATGGATGACGTTGTAGTTGCAAGTATTCGAGACTTGCATGTATCGCTATTTTCGAGATGATGACAAGATACCACTTTGTGTTGGGTGATGATTATGACGAGACTATTTGTATGTATATGCTATGATTACATTTGTGGTCTCGCGGGAATTTGTATGTGTATCATGATGACATTTGTATGTGCTAAAGATTCTTCTATAAAGCCTGTTCAAATACAAAACAAATATGCCGAAAAAAACAAAAAACAACTAAAATTAGCAGTAGCGAGTGGAGAAAAGTTAGCAGCAGCGCAGTGGTAGCAGTAGCGCGCACGGGGGAAGCGCGCTATAGCTATTAGCAGCAGCGAGGTTCCTTTAAGCGCGCTGCTGCAACACTTTTTTAGCAGTAGCGCGGGTGGACCAGCGCTACTGCTATACGTTAGCTGTAGCGCCTTATTAGTAGCGCTGGCCCCCGCGCTACTAAAAGGCCAAAAACCCGCGCTGCTGCTAGGCTTTTCCCTAGTAGTGTTTGTTCATTACAAGGAGGAATCTGGCCCAATAGTGATGTACAGTCTCTTGGGGCTCTTGCCTAATGTGGGAAAGATCACTTATATCTGGGTGGGTGGGTGGATTTAAGTCCAGACCTTGACCCGATCTGAGACCCAGGGGCGGCGGAGTATCCGATCTCGGGTGGGGGGTCCCGAACTGTGCGTCTAAGGCAGATGGTAACAGGAGGCGGGGGCACGATGTTTACCCAGGTTCGGGCCTTCTTGATGGACATAATACCCTACATACTGCTTGATTGATCTTGATGATATGAGTATTACAAGAGTTGATCTACCACGAGATCATAGAGGCTAAACCCTAGAAGCTAGCCTATGGTATGATTGTTGTTGTCCTACGGACTAAACCCTCCGGTTTATATAAACACCGGAGGGGGCTAGGGTTACACAAAGTCGGTTACAAGGGAGGAGATGTACATATCCATATTTCCAAGCTTGCCTTCCACGCCAAGGAGAGTCCCATCCGGACACGGGACGAAGTCTTCAATCTTGTATCTTCATAGTCCAACAGTCCGGCCAAAGGATATAGTCCGGCTGTCCGGAGACCCCCTAATCCAGGACTCCCTCAATATGCACGTGGGTTCATGGGTGATTCCAAAACAATGGAATATTTTATAATAGCTCCCTAATATCGGGAGGATTTGTTATAAAGAGAAGTCACCCTTCCCTCGGTTTAAATGGACCGAAGATCCATGCAATTTATTTAAGTGAGTTTTAGTTGGCTTTGAGAAAATGATGGCATGATGACATGATGCAATGCACATGATGCAATGATGAATGCAACAAGAAAAAACAAATCACACCACGAAACTCGGAAACCAAGGAAGGCATCTGAAGCTCCGGTCTTGGGGCGTTACAACACTCCACCACTACGAGAGGATCTCGTCCCCAGATCTAGGATGTCACCGGAGAGAAACAAAAGAGGAAGAGGAGAGGTAAAACTAAGTTGCTTCTTTGACAAATGAGTGAAACCAAAGAACCTTGTGAGGTTGAACACTTTGAAATAAAGAATACAACAAAGATGACCAAAGTTGAAAACACTCCGTTAGAAAAGAGGAACAAGGAACATTACTAGAACCTTGTAGGTTGAAAGACATAAGAAAAATGGTTTCAATTGACAAGAAGTACATGCAAGCACTCTGGATGAAAAGAGATGTACAAGGAACTATAAAGATCAATTACGACAACACTCCGGTTGGAAATGGAAGGCAAATAATATGAACTTGGCAAAAATAAAAGCACTTGGATGAGGCTCCGGTTAGAAGAGGAATGATAGACACAACACTCCGGTTAAAACAAGATAGAGAAGGAATAAGAATGATATAATTTGGAAAGCACTCCGACTGTAAATGGAAGGAATTGAAGATGAGCTTGACAAGATGAGAATATACTTGATGAAATCAACAACACACTACGTACGGAACTATTGAAAGAATGGCACAAGGGGTAAGACAGATTTCAGACAGCACTCCGGTTGAGAAGGGAGGCAAAACTTGATAAGAAGAGAGAACTTGAAAAGAGGGCACGACACTCCGGTTGAATGGATAAGCAAAGGAAAGAACATGATCTTTGCCAAAAATGAGATAATGGGTGAATATAGCAACAATACAATGCCTCCGGGACGAATGTAAGCATGGAATCAAAAGAACCGATGAGAAAACCACATCTTCTGCCTGAAATGAGCTTGAAAAAGCATCTTTACGAGAAGAGTCGAACGGAGTTGTTGGAAAACCACCAACGGAAAGAGTAAGCTTGTTGTGGGCTTATGGAAAACATCTCGAATTCTTGAGGTGAAATTCTGCCACTAACAAAACAATAGATTGGATTGATATCAACAAGGAGACGAGAAGCTTACTTCACTGGGAGGATAAATGAAGAACTTGGGTCATTTATGGGCACCATAAATAGCAGTAATTCTTAGGGAAAGCTTTAGGTGAAATATAACCCAAGATAATTTCAATGAAGAGTTTGATATGATTGAAAAGATGTCCTGAATGAATTGAAAATGATGGATTTAAGATATGTCACTCTTGAAAACTTGTGAATCATGACACATGAAGGAAATTATAAACAATGACATAACACCACCTCAAAAGATGAGATATGAAAGAATTGCACTTCGAAATGCAAGAAGAATAATACTTGAGCTCCTTTGAAAAGAATCTGGATGAACACTTTGAGAAGGAATTAAATCCTTGATGAACCAACATGTAGAGCCTCCAAGAAGAACTCCGGTAATAAAAGGATGATAAAAGGAAAGAGAAGTAGAAAACACAAGGTGAAACCTTGTAATGATTTAGATGGATCTTCATGATGATGAGAGCTTGGGACTCCGGGAAAAGAAAGATGAACAATTGGAACCGAGAATTTTTTGATGAACCTCCGGAATAAGGAGTTGAATATACTCGATGAAACAAGAATAAGAATTACATTATGCTTATCCTTCACAAATTTAGATTGATGACAAGCAACGGATTTGGCATACTACTTATTCTCATAGAAGGGATTAAGATAGATATTGCACAAACTTGGAAAGGTCTTCAACAAACCACCGGTAGGATTGAAACAACGAATAAATTGATCTGATAACGAAGGAAAAGAAATCTTGAACGAACCACCATAAGAATTGAAAAACGAACGAACTAAAGGGATGAATCACTAGTAAGAATTAGCAAATGAATGAAGATACATGAGAGAGTTTAGATATAAGAGAACGAATAGATCATGAACTGATTAGAGAACACTTGAATGATGCACCGGTAAGATTTGGAGAATGACAGCTGAAAACTGGAATGAATAATTCTAAGATGATGGCCTTCGGGGAATGAAACTTAAAAGACTCTTGAATTGCTCCGGATGCGTGAAAAGAATTCTCACAATCGAGAACAATTATGAGAGGATGGCAACGAGTTAGAACCATGAATCTTGAAGAGAATGGAGCAAGATTGAGAGAAAAAAATCTTCTTCAGTCTTCAAAATCTGAGAATGACGACAAGAAGCACCACCATGAATTGTTGAGATACTCCGGGATGACGAATAGAAAGGTTGAGCCAACGGTGATAAGAATTTGAAAGATCTTGGAGAAAGGCATTTGACTGATGATAACTCATTCTTACGTCAAACTTTGAAATGAATTTGAGAATAACTCCGTGGAGATTAGAAGAGTTAGGTAAGATCCTGGGAAAAGACCTATGGGTTAGGGCCCACTCAAAAGAAACATCGTTGAACGATTTAAAGGAAGATTGCGCCGTTTGGATTAAATGGCTTGAATAAGATAATAACCTCAAGATAGCTTAAGCGAATTAGCAATGGAAACGCGAATCTCCTGAGGTATCTTCAGCACTCTGGAACAATTGAATAGCAAGCAGGGAATGATTATGAGGTGCACCGGCATGAGAAAGCATTTTAAACGAGGAAAGGGATATGATTAACACCAAAAGCTTGAATTGGATACACCGAAGAAGAAAAAGAATGACAAATTATGAACCTGAAGCTCTGTTAGTATCTTTGTGAGAATCACCGGATAAGAACATTGACGGAAAAGAATGGAGAGACTTCACATCAATAAGATGGATACTTGAGTACGAAATTTGAATCCTTGAAGAAAAAAGGGGTGGGTGGGCGGGAAAACAAAGGCAACTTGGGGACAGATGAAACAAACAACATTGGGAAAAAATTGAGAGATGATCTTGCGGATGTTGAAATGATCGGATCCACTTGAAGAGAAGCACACCGGTTGGAAGATAGAATTGAGATGACAACCTTGATGATCACGAAGGATTAATGCTCTCATAGAAATAAGAGAGCATCGCTTAGGAAAGGTATGGAATCAATACTTGACATCGAAGCAACTCGAATACCATAAACAAAACAAAAAAAACCAAAGGGTTGGCTTGCAGAATAAGCCGGAACAAACATATGATAGACCCCATATCGTATCATGTGTTTGTTGGAAATATTATCCTAGGAGCTACTTGAATTCCCACTTATAAACTCCTGAAACTTTCTGGTTATGCAATCAGGTGTTGGGGATACATGGGAAGCATAATATCTCACCCAAAACTAACAAATCCTACATCCAGCTGTATCCATCCTTCAACACATAACCAAGAAACCTTCGGAAATCATTTACCTCAACCTTCGAAAAGCATCCGTTATACGAGTTATGGCAATACTCACGAACTCCTCCCTAGTACTGGGTGGCGTCGAGGTTATCTCACAAACAACTGCATAAAAGAGATTTTCCATGTCTGCGAACTCAGGTATTCCAGAACTGCAATGATAAAATTGTGACGACAACACCTCGGGGCTCAATTCCCCAGGACACTGCCACAACCCCTAAATGTCAGGAGGCACCAAGAACAATGTTCTCTTCACAAAACCATCAGAACAATTCCAAGATACCCACGTGATCCTAAAAAAATTTCATGAAATTTGAGGAGAGAAGAGTCAAAACTCTACGTCAGGAGGCCTCACCAGAGCGACAAAGGGACTGAGGAGTAAAAAGAATCCTACTCTCCGATATATATAATCCTATAAGACTCAAAACATTTTTCTAGACTCAACAACGTCAGCGATTCGATCAAGCAGGGGGCTCCTAAGTCGAGGAAGGATCTGATACCAACTTGTAACACCCATGATGCGGCTATATCTCCCACGTGTCGGAGCACGACTTAGAGGCATAACCGCATGGTAGGCATGTCGCAAGAGGGGTAACCTTTACACATCCCATGTACTGAATAAGAAAGGGATAAAGAGTTGGCTTACAATCGCCACTTCAAACAATACAAAAATATAGCATACATCATCCAGAATACATCAAGGTCCGACTACGGAACCAAATAAAGAAAGACAACCCCAAATGCTAGATCCCCGATCGTCCCGACTAAGCTCCACTACTGATCAAGTGGAAATGAAACAACACAACGAACACAATCTTCATCGAGCTCCCACTTGAGCTGGGTTGCGTCACCTGCACTGGTATCATCGGCACCTGCAACTGTTTGCAAGTATCTGTGAGTCACGAGGACTCAACAATCTCACACTCGCGAGATCAAGACTATTTAAGCTTAAAGGTAGGACAAGGTAGTGAGGTGGATCTGCAGCAAGCACTAGCATATCTGGTGGCTAACATACGCAAATGAGAGCGAGAAGATATGCAAAGCACGGTCAAGAAACTAAAAGTGATCAAGAAGTGATCCTAAAGCTACTTACATTCAAGCATAACACGAGACCGTGTTCTCTTCCCGGACTCCGCCAAGAAGAGACCATCATGTCTACACACGTGGTTGATTCATTTTAATTAAGTTAAGTGTCAAGTTCTCTACAACCGGACATTAACAAATTTCCATCTGCCCATAACCGCGGGCACGGCTCTCGAAAGTTCAAAACCCTGCAGGGTGTCGGGGAACTAATCCACGAGCACCTATGGGACCGGCGGACCGAGCCCCTTTCGGTTCGGCGGGGGGGGGGGGGGGGGGGGGCGGAGATCGCACGAAGAGCAGATCGAGGCGAAACACACGAGCAGTTTACCCAGGTTCGGGCCGCACAGATGCGTAAAACCCTACTCCTGCTTTGTGGTTTGTATTGAGTTCTTGCTCAGGAGCGCTGAGTGCTACAGTACACACCAGCAGCTAACGAGACCGAGCGTGAGTGTTCTCTCCTTTTTCCTCCTTTTTTCTACGTTGCGCATGGGCCTCCTTTTATATGCTCAAGGGGTCACCGACAGGTGGCAACGTAGACAAGGGTAAAAATGGAAAGGTGTTGCGGTTGGTACAGCTACCTGCTATAGTGTATCATACCTAACCCTGACGGCAGGGGACAAGGGCATTAAATGCCCGTCTGCGTCATCCAAATAGTGCAAAAGGGACCGTCAGGGACGCCACCGCTCGCCACGATGGCAATCTTGTCAGCGCCGCTTGCCACCGCGCACCGCTGGCTGCACAGCCTCCCGCCACGTACGCCTGGAAGGGTCCCAGAGCGACACGTTGGTGGATGTGCTGGAGCGCGGGTACAGAGTGGTGGCTTGCCGCGGCAAGCGCCTTGCCGCGGTCGTTGTCTTGTCGCGTCCGGGAGCTTGTCGCTCACCGGGCCTTGCCGGGACGCGTGGCGCGTCGCGGCAAGTTCCTTGAGATGCCTTGGTTGGCCTTCCCAGCAAGCTCCTCTTGCCGGGGTCTTGTCTCCTTGGCTTGGATACTTTGTCCTTGAATGGCTCCAAAGGAACCACGGAGGTCCCTGGCGGTCACCCGACAAGCCTTGCCGCGGGATGCTGCGACTGCCCATGCACAAGTTCGGGATACTAGGGTACCCCTACTCTAGTACACCGACAGGAGCCCCCGGGCCTGGGCCATACACGGTGCCGAGCGCTGTTGGGCCAGGCCCAAAACAGGGCACGGGCACACGCGGCCTGGGTTACGCTGTATCTCTCTCCGTATCCACCGCGCCCTCCCCGAACGGCACGCGTTGAATGCAGCGTCGTGGGAGAGATCGTGGGTGGTTTCTTTATTCGGAAAGGCGAAACGTCCGCCCCCTCCCTCTTTATAAGCAGGGGAAACAGGGGTAGTTCGCCCATTCACCGGTTGCTACTCCAATCTCGGAAACCTCCGCCGCTCCCTCGTCTTCCTAAAGCTGAAAGAGAGCAGCGCCCCGCCCCCCATCGCCACCAGCACCACCAACGCCGTCGACCTCCTCCACCACTTCTGCCATGGCTCCGAGAGCCGACAAAGGGAAGGTTGTGAAGTCGACCGAGGCGCAGCGGCTTGCGGCGCTGCGAAAGGAGCGGGCAATCTTCCTCCCCAAGCTCGCCGCGAGGGAGCTGAGGGAGGATTACTACCTCTTCTGGTCGACGGAGATGCGAGCGCATCCGCGCACGAAGGTACTTCCAGCCGCCGCTTGGAAAATGGCTCCAAATGGATATCCTTTCTTCGCCTTGTTCTTCTACTGCGGGCTCTGCCCGCCTTTCTCTGAGTTTTTCTGCGATATTATGAACACCTACGGGTTCCGCCTCCTTGACTTCACCCCCAATGCTGTTCTGACCATGGCAGTTTTCGCACATCTCTGCGAAAACTTTGTCGGAGTCTATCCAAATGTAGCCCTTTTTCGCCACTTCTTTATGCCCCGAGTAGAGAGAGGAGAGCCTTTATCCGGCGGAATCGCCTGGATCTCGAGGGCCGGCAAGAAGGACACTTATCTGGAGGGAGAGTTCCGCGGCAAGTGGGAGGAATGGAGAGCAGACTTGTGCTGGATTGTCGAGGAGAACCCGCAGCCATTTACCGCCCGGTGCCAAGCCCCAGTAGCACGGGGCAGCGATTGGAGTGACGTGGCCCCGGAAGACGATAGGCTGAAGATTGCCGTCACCCGGATCCAACGCCTCAGGCTTGCCGGGCTCACTGTAGGCGCTGTTGGCGCAGATTTTCTTTGCCGCCGCATCGCCCCCCTGCAGGAACGGAGGAGACCCGCCTGGGAATTCAAGAATGCGGCGGATATCATGAGGATGCGTCCGGGCCTCAACTTCAACTTCACTGTTCTGGAGCTTAACGCGATGCTCCAGTAGCTGTTCAAGTACGACCCTCAACATCCCGAAGTGTTCAGGTTGCCGAAGGGTGTCGTTCCGCTGTGCAACAACTCCGCGCTCGACCGCATCCGTGCAATGATGCCGCTGTGCGATTCACATGGAATTGTCCCAACTTGGCAAGAGCTTGCAGACGACGTCGTGCAGGAGTTCTTTGACGGCTTGGTAGAAGTGCCGGTCCGCTCCGACAAAAATAATAGCCTCACCCATGACACCACCGATGCGGAGACGCAACGCATCGCCACCAGGCTGGAAGAGGCGGCGGCAGCCGCAGCCGCGGGCGAGTTTGGATTCACCGTGGAGGAGGCAGAGGCAGCAGAGGCGGCAAGCCGTACCGAGCGAGAGGGCCTTGCCGGCGGGGAAGAGCTTGCCGGGCATGACGTCAAGTCGAGCGAGCCCGCCGAGGATACGAGCGGCTCGTTGGAGATCAACTCCTCTTCCTCCTCATCCTCAGACAGCTCGCCGCAAGCAGAGCCCCCAGCTCCACCAAGAAGGTGTCTCCGCAAGGCCGGGGACGTAGCGGGGCGGCGGGCGAGTCAACAGTCGCCGCGCCGCGCGACACGCTCCACCGCGGCAAGCACTGTTGCCGCGGGAGCTCCTCACGCTGCTGCGACAACTGGAGCGGGGTCCACCCAGACCACCGCTTCTGCTCCTGCCGCTTCTCACGCCGCGGCGGTAGCCGGAGCGGGGTCGTCTCAGACCACCGCCACTGTTCCCGCCAAGCGGCCAAGGGAACCTACTCCTCCGCCTCCTCGCGCCGGACGTGAGCCGGACTTCGACTTCTCCGCGTTCAGCTCCGACGAGGAAGAAGAAGAGTAAGATTCTCTTGTTGTACTTGTAGTTCTTCAATTCTTGCTGTTTTGTCTTGTATCTCATTTGCTTTACTCTGACTATTCCTTTTTAGGACTCTGGCCCAGAGAGCAGCGAAGAGAGCCAAGGTCCCGGTGATTGTCATCAAGGACGAACCCACCGCGACAGCAGGGGGTGCGTCTGAGACAACCTTGCCGGACCCGGCAACTGTTCTCCAGAGCAGCCCCCAGCGTAAGTATATGGTTCGCTTTCCGCTGTTAGGCGTGCATGGATACTCTTTCTTTGCTGACATCTGACTGTTGGTTTGTATAGGAGCAGAGCAGCCCCACCAGGAGCGCCCGGAGGCCGCCCCCGAAATGCCAAGGGAGAGTTCTCCGGCAAGGGACAGCACCAGCGCCCCCCCGGCGGCGGAGACCATGACTGCAGAACCCGGTACAGGTAATCCTCTCGCTTCAAAACTTCCCTTGGGTTCTTCTTCTTTTGATCTTCTTTTCTTTTGGATATTTGCTTGACTCTTCTCCCTTTTCTGGCCGTCAGACCCATCTGCTGCGGAGCCGATGGAGACCGAGGTTGCCGCCGACGACGCTGCTGCCACCGAAGAAGAAGCCGGCGCTGACGATCCCGCCGGCGCAGAGGCCGCCGAAGCTGCCGCCGCAGAAGCAGGCGGGGGGTCTGGCGATCGCACTGACGGCCCTGAGGCCGCAGGAGCGCCAGGTGCTACGCTGACGGCCGATCCCTCCGCCGCTGCCGCTGCGTCAGGCTCCGAAGAGCCCCAGCCAGGCGTCTACTTAAAGGCCGGCGATGGCGTCTTCATCAACCTCCCCTGGGCGTCAAGCTCCAGGGCGCCGGTCGAAGGAGAGAGCTTCAACGGAGAGGTGCTCGCCTCCACTGGGCTGACGCTGGTTGACGCGCCGAGCAGCAGTGGCAGCGAGCCTGAGGAGGAGCGGCTGCTGCGGAAGCTGGTGTCGCTCTACCGTGCCCGGCAAGCCAAGCTGGAATCCCGCGAGGCGCTTGTTGCGAAGGCGGGAGTGGACATTGAAAAGCGTGCGAAGGAGCTCCGGGGTTTCAACCAGGAAGCTCTCTTGTCCCTGGCAGAGGAGCGGGCGCAACTCGCCGAGGAGCAGAAGGCCTTCCTCCTCGAGAGGGCTGAAGTCGAAGAGCAACCGCGGCTTGCCGCTGAAAAGCTGTCTGCGCAGGAGGGCGAGCTGGTGCAGCGGAAGGCCAACCTTGACAGCCACGAGGAGGAGCTTGCCGCGCGCGAGCGAACATTCGGCGGAGCCCTCAAGCAAGCGGAGGATGCTGCCGCAGCTGCTGAGGCCGCCAAGAAGGAGCTGGAGACGAAGGTGGTGCAGCTGGAGGCCGATCTCAAGGCGAGCGGTGAAGAGCTTGCCGCGCTCAAGCATGAGCGGGAGAAGGACGCCTACAACCACTCAGAGCTGCAGGCTCGTCTCGCCGAGAAGGGCAAGGAGCTTAGTGCCGCCAAGGACTTCAACGCAGATCTTGAGTTGAAGCTGACTACTTTGATCAAGACGTTTGACGGCGCCAGGGAGCAGGAGGCGGCCTTGAAGGAGGAGGTCAAGGCCGACAAGGCGCTGCTGGCGAGTGCCGCTGCCTCCCAGAACACTTTTAGGGAGAATGTTGAGCACTGGACGGAGGGTCTTGTGAATGTTGCCGCAGACATTGATAGGGAGCTGGCGCAGCTGGGATGGAGGATCTCGGGTATCCCTCCAACGAGAACCTCCAACCCAGCGCCAAGCTCATCTTGTTCTTCAAAGGCGTGGCGATGGCCCTCCAGCGACTCCGGGAGAGGATCCCAAAGCAGCTGGCCGACGAGTTGCGCAAGATCTACGTGGGAGCTCTTCAAAAGGTGTTGGTGAAGGTGGCCTTCCGCAACTCGGGCCTCAACCTCACCAACGTCCTCAAGACCCTGCCGCTGGATGCTGATCTGGAGGCGCTCAAGACCCTTGTCGCATCCATTGTGGACAAGGTGAGCGGGATCAAGAGGATTGAGGGCGATCGCGTAGACTAGGCCGCCCATTTTCTTCTTTTCTTGTCGTTGCTGGTCATGTTATGAGAACAATCTGTTAGAGCCGCGACAAGCTACCTTGTAATATAACTCTATTCCGGGTAATGATTGCAATGTTATCTCCTTTACTTGATTCCTTCCTTTGTATGTTTTTGCCCTACGCTTTTAGGGAACTTGCCGGCGCAGGCACCTTAGCCGCGAGCGCTGAGTGCGGGACATTAGCAGCCTGCTGGAGGTGCCGCTACCGACAAGAAACCTTGTCGCAACTAGTCGCAGCTCACTTAAGTTGTTGAGCGGACTCGAAACAAAGTAAGGGCGCAACTAGCTACGAGTTGGTTCCTCCGTGCACAGGTTTTCCATACAAAGCACAGTCGTTCAAGGAAGATAACTTAAAAATTTAAAAAATCTGATTGCTCAAACTTTGGCAACTTAGCTTTTCTGTTGTTTACTTCCCGGTAAGGCGAAACTTTCTTGAACGACGCCTGGTCCATACCATTATCTTCTCCTTTCCGCCCGGCAAACTTGTGGGCGAGGGAACCTTCCTTTCCTTGAGAAAAAAGAAAGAGGAGAAAATAAAGATATGGAGACTTATGGCTCGTTGTTGCTTACCGGGGGTAGGTGCTGCACAAAGTGTCAGATAACACATGCAAAAAATAGAAAGCATGAAATTGACAAGATGTGCGGAGCACATGAGCTTTATGCACGAGGTCTGCGCCCGGCTTTGTACAAAGGATTACATGCAACAGCGGCAAGACTTGTACAAAAGGTGGTTGTCGGAACGGGTTCCGGCAACCGCGCCTTACGGGTAAAACTTATGAAGATGCCCAATGTTCCAGGAGTTTCTCACCGGAATGCCATCTTCGGTCTCAAGGCGGACAGCGCTAGGCCTAGTGACTCGTTTCACCCGGTAAGGGCCTTCCCACTTTAGCGTCAACTTGTTGGAATTCTTGGCGGACTGAACACGCCAAAGAACAAGGTCGCCTTCCTGGAGACTTCTGGCGTTAACTTTGCGGCTATGGTAGCGGCGCAAAGCTTGCTGGTAGCGAGCAGCTCGTACAGCAGCCTGAAGACGGTCTTCCTCAAGGAGCAGCGCGTCATCTTGTCGCAGCTGCTCTTGCTCAAGCTGATCATAAGCGAGCACTCGAGGTGACCCGCATACGAGTTCCGTGGGGTGAACTGCCTCTGCTCCATAGACTAGAGCGAAAGGTGTCTGGCCAGTGGCTCGATTTGGCGTCGTCCTGATCGACCAAAGAACCAGTGGCAGCTCCTCAATCCAGTTTCTTCCGCACTTGTGCAGCCTGTCGAAAGTCTTGGTCTTGAGCCCACGCAGCACTTCAGCATTTGCCCTCTCCGCTTAACCGTTGCTTCTCAGGTGAGCAACAGAAGCGAAGCAGACCTTGGCGCCAAGATCTTGGACGTACTGCATGAAGGTGCGGCTCGTGAATTGTGTACCGTTGTCGGTGATTATCCTGTTAGGGATCCCGAAGCGGCAAACAATCAACCTGAAGAACTTGACTGCTGACTGTGCTGTCACCTTCCTCACTGCTTCCACTTCCGGCCACTTTGTGAACTTGTCGATTGCAACGTACAAGTACTCAAAGCCCCCGACTACTCGGGGAAATGGGCCGAGGATGTCGAGCCCCCAGACCGAAAATGGCCAGGATAAAGGGATCGTCTGGAGAGCTTGAGCTAGCTGGTGTATCTGCTTGGAATGGAACTGGCATGCTTCACACTTGGTTACTTGTGCAGTTGCATCCTGGAGGGCTGTCGGCCAAAAGAAACCTTGCCTGAATGCTTTGCCGGCAAGTGCTCTTGCGCCAATGTGGTGACCACATATGCCTCCATGTATCTCTGCCAACAGCTTCTGTCCATCTTCCCGGTGAATACACTTCAATTTCACGCCGTTGAGTCTTCTTCTGTACAGTGTGTTGTCGACAAACTAGTACATACTTGACTGTCGGGCTACTCTTTTCGCTTCTTCTTGCTCTTCGGGAAGTTCTCCTATCTGAAGGAAACGGACAATCTGCTGTGCCTATGCTGGAGCTTGTGGCTCGACAACAAGGACTAAAGGCACATCTGCTGCTGCGGGAACATCCGCTTCTACGGCGAGAACCTGCGGCTCAGCCAGAGCTTGACGTTTCCCGGCAAGCTTGCAGGAGCGAAACTTGTCGGGAGCCTCTGCTTCAACGGAACAAACCCTAGGGCTTGCCGGAGCAGACTGCTCCTCAGCACTCTTGGTGTTGATCTTGGGGACCTTCTTGGCGGCGGCTTCGGGAAGCTCTGCCGGAAAATAGTCACCAGAAATCAACTTCCTCTTCTTGCTCTATCCAGTTGATGGCGTTACGGACGGTCGAGTCAGCTTGAGCACAAAGATCCCTGGTTCCACAGGTAACTTAAGTGCGGCGCACTATGATAGGCCATCGGCAATGTCGTTCTGAGCTCTTGGAACATGCTCCATCTGTAGGCCGTAAAAGTGCTCTTCTAGCTTTCTCACTTCGTCAATGGAGGCTTCCATCAACGGACTCTGATAGCTCTTGTTCACTTGGCGGACGACAAACTGCGAGTCACCCCTGACAATGAGCTTCTTGATCCCAAGGTCTGCCGCGATCCTTAGACCGGCAAGCAAGCCTTCATACTCTGCAGTATTGTTTGTTGCTTGCTCCTTGGGAAAGTGCATCTGGACCACATACTTGAGGTGCTCTCCGGTGGGTGCGACAAGCAGCACGCCAGCGCCAGCGCCTTGCAGTGAAGAGGCACCATCAAAGTACATCAGCCACTCTTTGCTTGCTTCCTCGACGGGGATGCTCATTTCTGGAATTTCTTCATCTGGTGTTGGCGTCCACTCTGCTATGAATTCTGCCAATGCTCTGCTTTGGATAGTTGAAGTACTCTCAAACTTGAGGCCAAAGCTTGACAGTTCCAGTGCCCACTCAACAATCCTGCCTGTCGCTTCTGGATTCTGTAGTATCCTCTTCAGCGGAAAACGAGTGACAACTGTGATCTCATGTGCTTGGAAGTAATGGCGCAGCTTTCTCGAGGCTATGAGAAGGCCGAAAAGCAATTTCTGCACGCCAGAGTACCTTGACCTAGCCCCCTGCAGAAGGGAACGGACAAAGTAAACTGGGCGCTGTACCATTCTCTTCTGTATCTCCTCGCGCGTCTTCGCAGATCCATCCTTGTCGGGACCAGAGCTTGTCGGGGAAGCCCCCTGCTTGTCGCTGGATGCGCCTGCCGTGGTTGCTGGCTCGTCGTCTGCCTCCCTCTCTGCTACTAACGTAGCACTAACCACTTGATTGGTTGCCGCTATATACAGTAGCAACTTCTCTTGTGGCTTAGGTGCGACAAATGTTGGAGTGGAGGACAGGTATCTCTTCAAGTCTTGCAGCGCAGCCTCCGCTTCCGGAGTCCATTTCATTGGACCTGCCTTTTTCAATATTTTGAAAAATGGCAGGGCGCGCTCAGCAGACCTAGAGATAAACCTGCTGAGAGCAGCCACGCAACCGGCAAGTCTTCGTACATCCTTGACGCGCTTTGGTGCTTCAATCTGCTCAATGGCCTTGATCTTGTCGGGATTGGCTTCGATTCCCCGCTGAGACACGAAGAACCCGAGAAGCTTGCCGGAGGGGACTCCAAACACACACTTCTCGGGGTTGAGCTTGAGGCTGATCTTGCGCAGATTTGCAAAGGTCTCGTCTAAATCTTGAATCAGAGTTGCCTTGTCCTTGCTCTTGACCACTATGTCATCCATGTAGGCTTCCACATTTCTGTGTATTTGTGGCTCAAGAGCGACATGGACTACCCTTGCAAATGTTGAACCAGCATTTTTTAAACCGAAAGGCATCCGTATGAAACAGTACGTGCCACATGGAGTGATGAATGCGGTCTTCTCCTCATCCTCTTCTGTCATGAAGATTTGGTGGTATCCTGAGTATGCGTGAAGAAACGAAAGCAATTCACATCCGGCCGTGAAGTCAACAATCTGGTCAATGCGCGGCAAGGGAAATGGGTCTTTGGGACAAGCTTTATTAACATCGGTAAAGTCGATGCAAAGCCTCCATTTCCCGTTTGCCTTGCGCACGACTACAGGATTGGCCAACCACGTAGGATGGAGCACTCCTCTGACAAGGCCTACTGCTTCTAATTTCTTGACCTCTTCTGCGATGAATTCTTGGCGCTCCACTGCCTGCTTCCTGACCTTCTGCTTGATGGGCCGCGCATGAGGAAAAATGGCAAGATGGTGCTCAATTATTTTCCTGGGAACACCGGGGATGTCAGACGGTTGCCACGCAAACACGTTGACGTTCGCCCGCAGGAATGCAATGAGCGCGCTTTCCTATTTAGGGTCAAGAGTGGCACTGATGGTGAAGGTACCACCAGTGCCGTCCTCCTTGGCGGACACCTTCCTGGTCTCTGGCGGAGCTGCCATTGTCTTCTTACACTTGCCGGTGGAGCTCGATGGTGCGTCCTCGACGGCAGTGCAGCACTCCGAAGAGTTGCGCTTGCCGGAGTGGGCATCAGAACTCTTGCCGGACTTGGTCTTCTTCTTCCCCCCGGGAGCTTCAACGGCAGGTGACTTGCGATCTGTTGCGGCTGTCGCTTCCCGGTAGATCTTGTCGGCGCAGATAAGAGCATCCTTCTTGTCGCCAGGGACAGAGATGACACTTATTGGGCCTGGCATCTTCAGCATGTTGTATGCGTAGTGAGAGGCTGCCATGAACTTGGCGAGTGCTGGACGACCGAGTATCCCATTGTAAGGTAATGCAAAATCGGCAACGTCAAAAGTGACCCTCTCAGTCCTGAAGTTCAACTCGCTGCCAAATGTTACTGGCAACGTGACCTTCCCCTTAGGCTTGCTCCTTCCCGGGTTGATTCCTTGGAATGTGCTGGTCTCTTCAAGATCGCTGTCAGGGATCTGGAGTTTCTGGAGTACAGCGGAGGAGATCCGGTTCAAGCCGGCCCCGCCGTCAACTAGCATCTTAGTGACCTTGAGGTTGCGGATAGTTGGTGAAACCAACATCGGCAAGCACCCGACCGCAGTTGTGCGATCAGGGTGGTCCTCAATATCAAAGATGATAGGCATGCTGGACCATTTCAGAAGCTTGCGTGACTCGACAGGTGGTTCCGCCGCATTGACTTCCCGCACCCACTGCTTGAGTTGGTGGTGCGAAGTATGCAGAGAAGCACCGCCGTCAACGCACAAGACCTCTGTGGCTTTCTGGAACTCCTTCTCACCGGTCTCGACACCATCCATGTCTTCTTCGTCGTCGTCATCTTCATCCTTGTCGTGGCCGTGGGGAGGTCTGTCTCCTTGCCGCTGCTTGGCCTTGCCGCGGCGTCCTCCCCGTCCGGCGCGCTTCTTGCTGGATTCTCCAGCGCCTCCTTGGGCCCTCTCCTTGTCGCGTCGCTCGTATTCAGCCTTTTGCTGCTGGACAAGCTGCTCGACCTTCTTGCAGCTTTGGAGGTCATGGCCCTTGGTGCGGTGGATCTTGCAGTACTACTTGTCGGTGCCGTCCTGCTTGTCGGCGACCGCCACAGCCTGGCAGTTGGTGCATGCGGCAATCTCCTTGCCGGAGCTACCAGCTTTGGCTTTCTTGGCGCCACCTTCGTTGCCGGACTGCTCAATGACTAGCACATCTTTGCCTTTCTTCTTCTTGTTGCTCCGCCGCCGGTTTTTCTTTGCCGGGGCAGCATCCTCGCTGTCAGATCCTCCTGCTCCTGTATTCTCTCCGGGGAGTTTCCTCCCTTCCTCAGCACGTGCACACTTGTCGGCCAGGGCATATAGCTCACTGACGTCTCTGATCTTGCACATCGCCATCTCCTCCCGCATCCTGTGATTACGCACGTTCTGATGGAATGCACTGATGACCGCGACAGGGTGGACATCGGGGATGTTGTGCTGTACACGGCTGAATCTCTGAATGTACTTGCGCAGGGGCTCTCCTTCCTTCTGGGCGAGCAGGTGAAGGTCACTCTCTTGGCCATGAGGTTTGTGGCCGCCTGTAAAGGCGCCGACAAACTGATGGCATAGGTCTGCCCAGGAGGATATGGAGTTGTCCGGCAAATGCATGAGCCAGGACCTGATGTTGGGCTTGAGCACCAGCGGGAAGTAGTTGGCAAGGATCTTGTCGTCCCGCCCCCCGACAGCTTGCACCGCGATGGTGTAGATGCTGAGGAACTCCGACGGATGCGACTTGTCGTCGTACTTCTCTGGTACGTCTGGCTTGAAATTCTTCTTGCTAGGCCACTGGACTTGCCGCAGCTCACGAGTAAATGCAGGGCAACCTACCGCGTACGGCAAGTCGCCTGGTTCCCCTGGCGCATGCATGTCGACAGAGGGCCCAGCGCGCTGGTCTGATTGATGCCGCGCTTCTCTTTGGCGCTCGATGCGAGTACGAGCATCTTCTTGCTGTCGTTTGTGAAGAACTTGGCGCTGATCGCGACGAGCTCGTGGATCTGATGACGCGGTGGAGTCGCTGTCGAGGTGGATCCGGCGAGTCGGCGATCTTGGCCTTTGGGGCAGAGAGTGCACAGTGGTTGCACCCCCACCGGTCTTGTCACCACCGGCTCGTGCCTGGCTGACTTGCCGCGGCTGCGATGTACTCGGCTGCCGTGGAGTGTCACCGTTGGCGAAGCCGATGAGACTTTGAATGGTGGCCCTCCAGTCGTCGATCTTGTCTGCCGCTGGAGGGTAGTCTAGGAACAGTTGAGCTCGCGCCAAAGCTTCTGCTGAAGTGTCGGGTGGCGGCGGCGAACGGTGTGAGGAGCGGGATATCCTCGGACTTCTAACTATGTTAGAAGGAGCAGTATCTCGTCCAGGCGACCGTGCCCCGCTCATGCCAGCACGTTGGCGTGCATGCTGGTCTTGAGCACTCCGAGATCCACCGGCTCGATCTTGGTCCAGCAAACGTATGGCACCGTGAGTACCATGACGCTGCCGGTCCCGCGCCTCCTGGGATGGGCGCGGTGCATGTACGAACGCCGAGGTCTTGGAGTGCGCCCGGTCATTGTGGGAGCCGACTGCGCCGCCGATGGGCAGCGCAGCCTTGTCCTTGGACCTGGCAGCACCGTGAGCTCCCTCGTCGACGCCCGTTCTTCCGCCGGCGTCTACCCCACCAGCCGTTTGCTCCGGCGGTGGTGGGTTCGGCGCGGACGGAGCAGCCGCCTCCGAAACCTTCTTCTTCGGCGGCATGTCGATGAAGACGATGAAGATTTAGCTCGTGTGAACGCCGGATCAGGTTCACACAACCTCGACGCAGCCCCTACCTGGCGCGCCAAAGATGTCGGGGAACTAAGCCACGAGCACCTATGGGACCGGCAGACCGAGCCCCTTTCGGTTCGGCGGGGGGGGGGGGGGGGGGGGGCGGGGGGGCGGAGATCGCACGAAGAGCAGATTGAGGCGAAACACACAAGCAGTTTACCCAGGTTCGGGCCGCACGGATGCGTAAAACCCTACTCCTGCTTTGTGGTTTGTATTGAGTTCTTGCTCGGGAGCGCTGAGTGCTACAGTACACACCAGCAGCTAACAAGACCGAGCGTGAGTGTTCTCTCCTTTTTCCTCCTTTTTTCTACGTTGCGCATGGGCCTCCTTTTATATGCTCAAGGGGTCACCGACAGGTGGCAACGTAGACAAGGGTAAAAATGGAAAGGTGTTGTGGTTGGTACAGCTACCTGCTACAGTGTATCATACCTAACCCTGACGGCAGGGGACAAGGGCATTAAATGCCCGTCTGCGTCGTCCAAATAGTGCAAAAGGGACAGTCAGGGACGCCACCGCTCGCCACGGTGGCAATCTTGTCAGCGCCGCTTGCCACCGCGCACCATTGGCTGCACAACCTCCCGCCACGTACGCCTGGAAGGGTCCCAGAGTGACACGTTGGTGGATGTGCTGGAGCGCGGGTACAGAGTGGTGGCTTGCCGCGATCGTTGTCTTGTCGCGTCCGGGAGCTTGTCGCTCATCGGGCCTTGCCGGGACGCATGGCGCATCGCGGCAAGTTCCTTGAGATGCCTTGGTTGGCCTTCCCGGCAAGCTCCTCTTACCGGGGTCTTGTCTCCTTGGCTTGGATACTTTGTCCTTGAATGGCTCCAAAGGAACCACGGAGGTCCCTGGCGGTCACCCGGCAAGCCTTGCCGCGGGATGCTGCGACTGCCCGTGCACAAGTTCGGGATACTAGGGTACCCCTACTCTAGTACACCGACACAGGGGTGTCTCAACTTAGCCCATCACAAGCTCTCACGGTCAACGAAGGATATTCCTTCTCCTAGGAAGACACGATCAGACTCGGAATCCCGGTTACAAGACATTTCGACAATGGTAAAACAAGACCAGCAAAGCCACCCGATGTGCCGACAATCCCGATAGGAGTCGCACGTATCTCGTTCTCAGGGCAACACCAGATGAGACTAGCTACGAGTAAAACCAAACCTCAAGTTTCCCCAAGGTGGCCCCGCAAGCAGCTCGGTTCGGACCAACACTTAGACAAGCACTGTCCCGGGGGGGCTAAAATAAAGATGACCCTTGGGTTGACCGACCCAAGGGAAAGGTAATAGGTTGTTAGGCAAATGTAAAACCAAGGTTGGGCCTTGCTGGAGGAGTTTTATTCAAAGCAAACTGTCAAGGGGTCCCCATAACACCCAACCGTGTAAGGAATGCAAAATCAAGGAACATAAAAACCGGTATGACGGAAACTAGGGCGGCAAGAGTGGAACAAAACACCAGGCATAAGGCCGAGCCTTCCAACCTTTACCAAGTATATAGATGCATTAATATAAATAAGAGATATTGTGATATCCCAACATATCCATGTTCCAAACATGGAACAAACTTCAGCTTCACCTGCAACTAGCAACACTATAAGAGGGGCTGAGCGAAAGTAGTAACATAGCCACACAACGGTTTGCTAGGACGGTGGGTTAGAGGCTTGACATGGCAATATGGGAGGCATGATATAACAGGTGGTAGGTATCGTAGTATAGCAATAGAGCGAGCAACTAGCAAGCAAAGATAGAAGTGATTTCGAGGGTATGGTCATCTTGCCTGAGATTCCGCAAGGAAGAAGAACGAGTCCCTGAAGAAGACAAACGGACGTAGTCGAATGGATCCTAACAAACGCGACGTTATCGGAACTAACCCGAAGAAGCAACACCGGAAAGAAGCAAACAACATAGTAAACAACCATCACATAAGCATGGCATGATGCACAATCAAGTATGATGCATGTCCGGTTTAATGAGGCATGGCATGGCAAAGTGCACAAACAAAACTACAAATTTAATGGAGCTCAATATGCAATGAGTTGCATATTAACGGAACACCACATTCAAGTTATCTAGTTTGATCTCGGTTATGAACTCATCAATATTAAATGTTTTTAAACATGGCAAGAGTGAAGCATAATTAAACTAACTATTTAGGCAAGTTTAAATGAGGCCGGAAACATCAAACAACCATTCTGGTAAAACCTCATGTGCATTAGCAATTTAATGCAACAACAATTTTAAACATTTTAAATGTTATAATCATGATGCGGATGACATTTGCAAGTTATGCAATTTTGTGAAAATGTTAAAATGAGCAAGATAAGAGCATTTCTCGCCATGACGTAATGAAAGCATGCCACGACAACGACAACGAGAATGGTGCCATGACAACATTCCGGTTTCGGTAACTCGATTGAGATGCCGGTGAAAAGGATAGGGTGTGAGCGAGTTGAGCAAGATGGTGGGGTGCTCCCGAGTACCGGGTTCCCACATGTCG
This sequence comes from Triticum monococcum, assembly GCA_034509565.1. Lineage (NCBI taxonomy): Eukaryota > Viridiplantae > Streptophyta > Magnoliopsida > Poales > Poaceae > Triticum > Triticum monococcum. Next base: position 350,216,285 of record CM067845.1, read on the forward strand.
ACGACAAGGCAACGAGGAACTCGCCAAGAACAACTCGGACACGGTGCAACCACGAGCATCTCATACATCACTCAACATTCGTTCATGGGCGTCATCTCAGTGGTTATACCTTCGAAGCGTGCATTCGGGATGGTTCGGGTTCGTCGAGGGAAGTAGAGGAAGTAGTCATTCCGTGATGGTGGTAGAAGTAGTTGTACACGTTCGTAGATGTTCGGGGTCATGACAAGAAACTTGACGTCCACGGGTCTCCGAGGTCGAGGGTAGTAGTGCACTTGGTCTTGTTGAATCTGCGGCGACGGTAGTTGTACATGGCCAATGTAGTGGTACCTTGCGTCCCATCGTGGTACTGGGCGTCCGGTGCGGTACTTGGCGGCGAATCCAGGACATACAGGTACACTTGCCGAAGTGGAACTTGACGAATCCTAGGGTCGTCGGGGTACTTGAACAAATCCATGGAGGCATTCTTGGCGCTCCGGGTCCTGCGGTGTAGTCGAACTTGACGAATCCGAAGGGGTACTCAGCGAATCCGCGTAGTTGTACACACGTTGAAGTAGTGGTACTCCAATGTCGATGATTGTTGAACTTGGAGGGCCATCGGTAGTTTCCTGACTTGGGTCTCCGTGTGCACGTCTTGACGGGTCCGGGGGGGGTCTCGGTGGTGGCCATGGTCTCCATGATGGCGCGGTGGTGGTCTTGCAGCAGCAGCAAGGGTGTCGGGGCCCATGGGCGTAGAGGACATGGCGAGGAGGTGGGTCCAGAGGCGAGCAACCATGGCGGGGGCGAGCGAGCGCCTCGTCCTCTGCTCGCACGTAGCAGAGGCGTGGCTGGAGGCCTGAAACGGCAAAGCGGCTGCGGGATCCGACTAGGAAGAGCCGTTGCTGGAGGAGGAGGAAGCGGCAGAAGGGCGCGGCGGCTGTGCGGATGGAGCTGTGCAGGCAGCGGGGCGGCGATGCAACAGGGCGGCAGCTAGTTTGACAGAGGGAGCTGGGAATGCGGCTCCGGCAGGGTCGCTCACTGGTGATGACCGTGGACGGAGGCAGGGCCCTCGGACTCGAGCAATGGCGGGGTCTCAGCGAGGTTGGCGAGGCCAAGGCGGCGGGGCGCATTGGCCAGCACGGAAGCGGAGAGGCAGCGATGAGGGAAGGAGAAGCAGCGAGCTCAACGGGGCCTAGGCGCCAACGAGGAGAAGGCGGTGGGGCAGCATGGTGAAGGAGAGGTCGTCGGCCGGGTTGCGAGGTGGTCATGGGGATCGACCGCGAGGAGCTCTTGCTCCTATCTGTTTGTGGGTTTGAGCGTGGAGGCGGCGGCAGGGGAGAGATGGATCGAGAGGAGATGGAGGTTGCGGCTGGGCCTCGGGCTAGGTACCGCTAGGGTTAGAGCTGGTCCTTAGGAGAGGGATTAGGAGGAGGGTTCGGCTGGGCCTGCAGATGGGCCGGCCAGCTGGGCTGTTGCACTACCTCCCCCCATCTTTCTTTTAAAAGAAAAGAATTACAGAAAAGAAAAGAAAAGGAGGGTTAGGGAAAGGATTTGTGCAAGGGGCTTATTTTCCCGGATTCACAAAAATGCGCTGGTTCCAAGAAAATAGAAATGGCCAAGATCGAATGAAAAGAATTCAAACTCATTTGAATTTAATTCAAATGGGTTTGAACTAGGACGAGGTTTTACGAATATCCAAAAATGTTGAGAATTTTGGTAGAGCTCCGGAAAATGGTAAAAGAATCATTGGCAAGGCTAGAGAGTCAAAACTTGAAGAAGAAAAAGGCCAAGGGATTTAATATGCAAGTGGGTTCATGGGTGATTCCAAAACAATGGAATATTTTATAATAGCTCCCTAATATCGGTAGGATATGTTATAAAGAGAAGTCACCCTTCCCTCAGTTTAAATGGACCGAAGATCCATGCAATTTATTTAAGTGAGTTTTAGTTGGCTTTGAGAAAATGATGGCATGATGACATGATGCAATGCACATGATGCAATGATGAATGCAACAAGCAAAAACAAATCACACCACGAAACTTGGAAACCAAGGAAGGCATCTGAAGCTCCGGTCTTGGGGCGTTACACCCACTCACTTTCTTGTAAATACAGGCTTCACCATAAGTCTATATAAAACCATATGCTTTGGTCACCTCATCAAAGCGTATATTCCAACTCCGAGATGCTTGCACCAGTCCATAGATGGTTCACTGGAGTTTGCACACTTTGTTAGCACCTTTAGGATCGACAAACCTTCTGGTTGCATCATATACAACTCTTTTTTGAGATATCCATTAAGGAATGTAGTTTTGACATCCAGTTGCCAGATTTCATAATGTGGCAATTGCTAACATGATTCGGATGGACTTAAGCATAGCTACGGGTGAGAAGGTCTCATCCTAGTCAACTCCTTGAACTTTTCGAAAACCTTTTGCAACAAGTCGAGCTTTGTAGACAGTAACATTACCATCAACGCCAGTCTTCTTCTTGACGATCCATTTATTCTCTATGGCTTGCCGGTCATCGGGTAAGTCAACCAAAGTCCATACTTTGTTCTCATACATGGATCTCATCTCAGATTTCATGGCCTCAAGCCATTTCGCGGAATCTTGGCTCATCATCGCTTACTCATAGTTTGTAGGTTTGTCATGGTCTAGTAACATGACTTCCAGAATAGGATTACCATACCACTCTGGTGCGGAACATGCTCTGGTTGACCTATGAGGTTCGCTAGTAACTTGATCTGAAGTTTTCATGATCGTTATCATTAGCTTCCTCTCTAGATGGTGTAGGCATCACTGGAACTGATTTGATGAACTACTTTCCAATTCGAGAGATGGTACAATTACCTCATCAAGTTCTACTTTCCTCCCACTCACTTCTTTCGAGAGAAACTCCTTCTCACTACAGGAATTAGCTACTTTGCTGTCTGCCACGGCAGACGACAAATGCATGGATGTCGGATGGCAAAGGTCTTTGCCGCGGACAGCAAAAGGCCACGGCAAAGTAAGGTCCGGCAAAGAGGTACTTTGCCATCTGCTTTGGGCGGCTAACGGCAAAGGGGTCTTTGCCATCAGCAGCGGACGGCAAAGAATGCAAACGGCAATAAATGCGTTGTTACTCTGTCAGGTGGTTAACGGCCAGCCTTTGTCGTCCTCCGCTGACGGCAAATTTTGGCAGGCCTTTGCCGTCCGCCGAATGATGTTAGTTGGACGTCACTACACAACAGGCCTTTGCCGTCTGCCGCTGTAAGCTCTTTGCTGTCTGTCGCGGACGGCAAAGCCTTTGCCGTCAGCCACTGTAGGCAAACTGACCAAATTGGTCAGCCTCCCAGGAAGCACAGTTGCCTGCCACGTGGCCTCTTTGCCGTCTGCTGCTGATGGCAAAGAGCCCTTTGCCGTCGGTGGCAGACGGCAAAGAGCCTGCATATTGTCTCTTTTTTCTGTTTTTTTAATTCAACAATTTTCACAGCAAATATATATGACATATATAGATATATTTCACAGGGCTATTTAACAGCAATCATATCACATATGCAGCAGATAAGTTTCATCCATTCATACATAAGCAAGTTCCATCAAGTTCCATCCATACACATTGTTTCATCCATATACATATTACAATGCAAAGTTTCATCAACATAGCAAGTTCCATCATAGCAAGCTAGATACAATGCAAAGTTTCATCAAAGAAAAAGCAAGCACTCCATCATAGCAAGCTAGCTTCCATGAAGTGAATGAAATCTGCAAAATGGCAAATAAGAAAGTTAGAAATAGGTGACTAGAAGAAGAAGACTAGAACAAGAAGTATATATCATTTATGAGCTAACTTAGGTGAAATGGATCATATATGAGCTAACTAAGTTGAAATGGGTCGTTTATGAGCTAACTTAGTTGAAATGGATCATTTATGAGCTAACTTAGTTGAAATGGGTCGTTTATGAGCTAACTAAGGTGAAGGGCATCATTTTTGAGCTAACTAAGGTGAAATGGATTGTTTATGAGCTAACTAAGGTGAAATGGATCGTTTTTGAGCTAACATAGGTGAAATGGATCATTTATGAGCTAACTTAGGTGAAATGTATCATTTATGAGCTAACTTAGGTGAAATGGATCATTTATGAGCTAACTTAGGTGAAATGGATCATTTATGAGCTAACTTAGTTGAAATGGGTCGTTTATGAGCTAAATAAGGTAAAATGGATCGTTTTTGAGCTAACTAAGGTGAAATGGATCGTTTTTGAGCTAACTTAGGTGAAATGGATCATTTATGAGCTAACTTAGTTGAAATGGGTCATTTATGAGCTAACTAAGGTGAAATGGATCATTTTTGAGCTAAATAAGGTGAAATGGATCGTTTTTGAGCTAACTTAGGTGAAATGGATCGTATAGGAGCTACTCTAGGTAAATTGGGTCATTTTAGAGCTAACTTGGATAAACTGGATCATTTATAAGCTAACCTAGGTAAGATGGGTCATTTTGGAGCTAACCTAGGTGAAATGGGTCATTTTGGAGCTAACCTAGGTGAAATGGGTCATTTTAAAGCTAACATAGGTAAAATGGATCATTTAGGAGCTAATCTAGGTAAAATGGGTCATTTTAGAGCTAACTTGGATAAATTGGATCACTTATAAGCTAACTAAGGTAAAATGGGTCATTTTAGAGCTAACTTAGGTAAAATGGATCGTTTATGAGTTAACTAAGCTAATTATGCAATTTTTGACATAAGTAAGCTAAGTACAGATCGTCTTAGAGCTAACTTAGGTAAAATGGATGGTTTATGAGGTCAGTAAGCTTATTAAGTCATTTTGGAGGAAAAGAAGCTAACTCTAGGTCATTATGGTAAGCATATTGGAGGAAATAAAGCTAAGTCTAGGTCTTTATGCATTTGTTAAGCAAAACACTAGAGAAACTTACCGTGATCAGGGAGGTGTAGGAGCGGGCTGGCTCGTGCTGGTAGCTGAAGATGGATCGTGCGATGCGTGTCTGGAGTTAAGCTGCACCAAAGATCATTTCCAATGTCTCGTTAGCATTATGACACTCAAATGTTAAGACTAGCAAGTAATGTCCATTCAAATTAAACTCACCGTGCTCCCAGGAGCAATCACTGGCATCGGCGGAGCGGTCTGACCGGACTTCTCGCACACAGACTGCACATTTGGTTTTCACAGCAGAGTCATACTAGTTTGTAATGAGACTCAAATGTTAAGACTAGCAAGTAATCTGCAGAAGAAACTTACCACAAATGCTGCATTGGATTAAAGAAGCCCGGTGGAAAGATCTTCTCTAACTTGCAGATCAACTCCGGCGCCAACTCTTCCATTTCTTCTAGCACGCGAGGCGATAGTTCTTTCGCACAAAGAACATGGAAGAAATAGCTGAGTTCTGCCAGTACTAGCCATTCATCCTCAGGGATGAAGCCATGCAACATCACCGGCATTACCCGCTCAATCCATATGTGCCAATCATGACTCTTGAGACCAAATATCTTCAATTTATCAAGATTCGCTCCCCTCTTTAGATTCGCTGCATACCCATCGGGGAACATCAACTGATGTTGCACCCACAAGATAATTTCCCTCATAGCTGGCCTTCCAAGATTGAACCATGCCTTTGGCTTCGTCCAGTTCTGCTTTCCTTTCGGTTCTTTCATGTTTTGTAACGGCCTATCACATAACGCCTCCAGATCGACTCTAGCCTTAGTATTATCCTTTGACTTCCCATCTATGCCGAACAATGTACCAAAAAGTGCCTCGGCGATATTCTTATCAGTGTGCATCATGTAGATGTTGTGTGGGCAAAGGAGGTCTTTGAAGTAAGGCAGATCCCATAAGCATGTTTTGTGAGTCCACGCGTGCTTAGAATTATACCCCTTGAAGTACCCTAGACGCTGTGGATCTGGCTCGAGAGTGTTTAACTGATCCAGGGTCTGTTGGCCTGTCAATGCAGGTGGTGCAGAGTTTTTGACAACTCTACCTCTGATGAAGTTCTTCTTTTCTTTCCTGAACTTATGGTGAGGATCCAGGAACTGTCTATGCATGTCGAAGCAAGAAAACTTGCGACCGGCCTGAAGCCAACGAAACTCAAGAGCTCCCTTGCATGTGGGGCACGGGAACTTTCCATGTACACACCAGCCAATGAATAGCGCATACACCGGCAAGTCATGCGTCGAGTACATGTACTGGACACGCATTATGAAGTTCCGTTTTCTATAGGCGTCGTATGTCTTGAACCCATTATCACAGGCTTCTTGCAATTCATCCTTAAGCAGCTACATGTACACATTCATATTTTTCCCCGAATAGTTGGGCCCTGGAATTATCAACGTCAGGAAAATGTTCTTTCTTTGCATAATCTGTCCGGGGGGAGATTGAGTGGAAAGACAAATACGGGACAACAACTATATTGGGCTGCCGTCATACCAAACACATTGAACCCATCCGTGCTGATGCCGACTCGAGGATGCCTCGGATCTGCCGCTTTGTCAGCATGTAATTCATCAAACTTTTTCCACGCAACACCATCCAATGTGTGTACCATCATCAGATTCCCATCTGCATCTAGTTCGGTTCTTTTGCCTTTTTTGTGCCATGTCATCTGTCTGGCAGTCTCTTCGACCATGAAAAGACGTTGAAGTCTTGGTACGATTGGCATATACCGAAGAACACTAACAGGGATTTTGGTCTGTGTCTTCTCACCCATACCGTTGTCTACCACAATATATCTGGAAGACTTGCAAATGGGACAATAGTTCAAGTCCGCATAGTCAAGCCTAAATAAGGCACATCCTTTCTCACGGGCATGTATCTTCTCGTCCGAATCCCGAGCATCATCATAGCATTACATGGCCTTTGGGTAGAAAGCGTCCAAATACTGTCATAATTGCATCATAGCATTCTCTGCCCAAGTTGAACTGAGCCTTTAGAGCCATTACTTGTGAGATGGCATCCAACTGACAAAGCTCAGTGTGCTCGTGGAGCAGATGTTTTGAAGACTCCAACATTTCAATGAAGGCCTTTGCAGATTCCTCCATCTCCTCGTCCGAATCCCGAGCATCATCATAGTCTTACACCATGTTTTCCATCCCGATACCATGCTCGTCGGTGCGACGACGATCCACCTCAGCTCGGTCATGTTGGGCAGACTCACCATGAAATGTCCACACCGTATAATCGGGCATAAAACCACTCTTCTACAGGTGTTTGCCCATTTCAGCCTCTGTCCTCTTTTCCCAATTGTCGCACCGCAAACAGGGGCACCAGGTTTTCCTCTGGCCATTTGCAAATGCGCCTTGCACAAACCCCTTGGTTTTTATGAACCATTCAGCGCTCCATTTGTTCTGACCAGTGTGACCGGTATACATCCACACACGATCACTCATCTTGACTTTCAGAGCTACTGGACACACAACAATTATATATGTAATTCACCATGTATATATTCATCAGTTGATCTACTTTGTCAATTTTATTACGTCCATGCAACCTACACTCTAATAGGTAATGATAGGTCCTAATCCCACCCGAGTATGTTTAGATTGGGTTCATTTTCCCATGCTATGCTCCGGATCCGACACTAAATTTTGGCAGCACCTCCTTGTTGTTCTCCTGATACACGTCTCTGCAAATACACAGAGAGGATGTGTACCCGGAGAACAACATGGGAGGCACTGACAAAATTTATGTGTCGGATCCGGAGCAAAGCATATGGGAAAACGAACCCAATCTACACATACTCGGGCTGTCCATGGATAGCGTTGGACAATTCGAAAGAATCAAGGTTATAAATATGCAAATGCATGCATATTTATAACTATGACGCTTTCGAACGGGAGACACATATTGGTTACGCATACTGATGATTCAAGACACATATATAGCTAGCTATCAAGTTTCATCGGAATAGAGCAAATAATTAATGGGGGAGGAGGACATGTCATTTGTGCTCACCCACGAACGAAGGGGCAGAGCTCGTCAGACGCACGACGAGGTCGTCGAACACCAAACCTCGAAGTGATGAAACAACTGCACATTTAAAACTACCCGATCAACACAATTATATATGATGTTTTTCATAACAAAAATGGAAAAATATATGACCTAACTAATAATTCACAAATATATGACCTTGTTGGCCTCTGGAAGGCCAAAGAACACCTTTTCGGGAGGTGTCGGTGTCGGGGTGCCGTGTCGGGGTCGGGGTGCTGTTTCGGGGTCGGGGTGTCGTGTCGGGGTCAAGGTGTCGGGGTCAGGGGGTCGGTTGTCGGGGTGTGGTGTCGGGGTCAGGGTGTCGGGGTGTGGTGTCGGGGTTGGGGGGTCAGGGGGTCAGGTGTCGGGGGGTCGGGGTCGAGTGTCGGGGTGTCGGGGTGTCGTGTCGGGGTCGGGGTGTGGTGTTAGGGTGTCGGGGGTCGGGGTCGGGGTGTCGGGGTGGCGTGTCAGGGTGTCGGGGTGTCAGGGGTCGGGGTGTCGGGGGTCGGGGTCGGGGTGTCAGGGGTGGCGTGTCGGGGTCGGGGTGTCGGGGGTCGGGGTCGGGGTGTCGGACCAGGGTGTCGGGAGTCGGGGGTCGGGGTCGGGGTGTCGGACCGGGGTGTCGGGGTCTTCTTCTTCTTCTTCTTCTTCTTCTTCTCCTTCTTCTTTCTTCTTCTTCTTTTCTTTCTTCTTCTCCCTCCTCCTCTTCCTCCTCCTCCTCTTCTTTCTTGTTCTTCTTCTTCTTCTTCTTCTTTTTCTTTTTCCTCTTCTATATTGTTCTGTTTTTCAACTTTCTTCTTATTCTTCTTCCTTTTTTTCCTTTTTCCTCTTCTTCTACTTCTTCTTATTCTTCTTTTCAACTTTCTTCTTCTTCTAATTATCTAAACCTAAATCTAGCACTAACCTAAACCAACCACTAACCTAAACCTATCAATAACCTAATTAAACCTAAACAACAAAGAAAAACAGTAGAAAAAAACAAAAAAATTCTCACCTTGGCTCCGGGGGCAGGGGGTGGTGGTGGACGGCCGCGGTTAGGGCAGCGGCGGCGGGCCTGGCTCCGGCGGGTCGGGGTCGGGCGCAGGTGCGGCGCGGACGCAGGGGGCCCGCAGCGAGCCTGGCTCCAGGGGCGGCGCGGGCGCAAGGGCGGTAGCGAGCCTGGCTCCGGGGGCGGCGCGGGCGCAGGGGCCGACGGGTAGGTGGTGGGGGCGGCGGGGCACCGGGGGGCGCCGTTCGGGCGACGTGGCGCCGGGGCGGTGGCAGGTGGTGGGGGCGACGGGGCGAGGGGCGATGGCGGGTGGCGGCGGTGGCTGGTTGGGACGGTGGGGCGACGGGGCGAGGGGAGGTGGGGCAAGGGGGTGGCGGTGGGTGGCGGGGGCGGCGGCGGGTGGCGATGGTCGTCGGGGAGGAGGGGGACAGAAACAGAGATCGGCGGGGGTGGGGCCCGGCCGTTAGTAGCCTAGATGTTTGCCGTCCGCCCCCTTTGTCGTCCGCTTTATTACTCTTTGACGTCTGCTCGCGGGCGGCAAAGAGGGGCCCCGTTAGGTTTCCGCTCATCAGCCCGTTAGTGTGGGCCACCTCCCTCTTTGCCGTCTGCCAGCTAACGGCAAAGAACTGGCTGATGGCAAAGACCTTCTTTGTCATCAGCCATTTTTTTGCCGTCTGCTTTTGGGTAGCTGATGGCAAAGAGCTTCTTTGCCGTCAGCTAGCCGACGACAAAGAACTGGCAGATGGCAAAGTAGCTGATTCCAGTAGTGTCTCTAGAAAGGATCCATTCTTAGCAACAAAGATCTTGCCTTGGGATATGTGATAGAAGCTGTACCCAACAGTTTCTTTTGGGTATCCTATGGAGACACACTTCTCCAATTTGGGTTCGAGCTTATCTGTTTGAAACCTTTTCACACAAGCATCGCAACCCCAAACTTTAAGAATAGATATCTTTGGTTTCTTGCCAAACCATAGTTCATAGATTGTCGTCTCAACGGATTTAGACGGTGCCTTATTTAACGTGAATGCAGCTATCTCTAATGCATAACCCAAAAATGATAGTGGTAAATCGGTAAGAGACATCATAGATCGCACCATATCTAATAAAGTACGGTTACGACGTTCGGACACACCATTACGCTGTGGTGTTCTAGGTGGCATGAGTTGTGAAACTATTCCACGTTGTTTCAAATGAAGACCAAACTCGTAACTCAAGTATTCGCCTCTGCGATCAGATCACAGAAACTTTATTTTCTTGTTATGATGATTTTCCACTTCACTCTGAAATTCTTTGAACTTTTCAAATGTTTCAGACTTATGTTTCATTAAGTAGATATACCCATATCTGCTCAAATCATCTGTGAAGGTTAGAAAATAACGATACCCGCCACGAGCCTCAACACTCATCGGACCGCATACATCGATATGTATTATTTCCAATAAGTCAGTGGCTCGCTCCATTGTTCCGGAGAACGGAGTCTTAGACATCTTTCCCATGAGGCATGGTTCGCAAGCATCAAATGATTCATAATCAAGTGATTCCAGTAGTCCATCCCCATGGAGTTTCTTCATGCGCTTTACACCCATATGACCTAAACGGTAGAGCCACAAGTATGTTGCACTATCATTATAAACTTTGCATCTTTTGGCATCAATATTATGAATATGTGTATCACTACGATCGAGATTCAATAAACCATTTATATTAAGTGTATGACCATAGAAGGTTTCATTCATGTAAACAGAACAAAAATTATTCTTTGACTTAAATGAATAACCTTAATGCAAATAAACATGATCCAACCATATTCGTGCTCAACACAAACACCAAACAACATTTATTTTAGGTTCAACACTAATCCCGAAGGTAAAAGGAGTGTGCGATGGTGATCTTATCAACCTTGGAGTCATTTCCAACACACATCGTCACCGTCCCCTTAACTAGTCTCTGTTCATTTTGCAACTCCTGTTTCGAGTTACCAATCTTAGCAACTGAACTGGTATCAAATACCCTGGGGTTACTATGAATACTAGTAAAGTACACATCAATAACATGTACATCAAATATACTTTTGTTCACTTTGCCATCCTTTTTATCCATCGAGTATTTGGGGTAGTCTCGCTTCTAGTGACCATTCCCTTTGTAGTAGAAGCACTTAGTTTCAGGCTTAGGTATAGCTTTGGCCTTCTTCACAGGAGTGGCAACTTGCTTGCCATTCTTCTTGAAGTTCCCTTTCTTTCCCTTGTCCTTTTACTTGAAACTAGTGGTCTTGTCAACCACCAACACTTCATACTTTTTCTTGATTTCTACCTTCGCCGATTTCAGCATCGCGGAGAGCTTGGGAATTGTTTCCTTCATCCCTTGCATATTATAGTTCATCACGAAGTTCTAGTAACATGGTGATAGTGACTAGAGAACTATGTCAATCACTATCTTATCTGGAAGATTAACTCCCACTTGATTCAAGTGATTGTAGTACTCAGACATTTTGAGTAGATGCTCACTAGCTGAGCTATTCTCCTCCATCTTGTAGGCAAAGTACTTGTCAGAGGTCTCAAACCTCTCGCCATGGGCATGAGTCTGAAATACCAATTTCAACTCTTGGAACATCTCATATGCTCCATGGCGTTCAAAACATTTTTGAAGTCCCGGTTCTAAGCCGTAAAGCATGGTGCACTAAACTATCAAGTAGTCATCATACCGAGCTTGTCAAACGTTCATAATGTCTGTATTTGCTCCTGCAATAGGTCTGTCACCTAGAGGTGCATCAAGGACATAATTCTTCTATGCAACAATGAGGATAATCCTCAGATCACGGACCCAGTCCGCAACATTTCTACTATCATCTTTCAACTTAGTTTTCTCTAGGACCACATCAAAATAAAACAGGGGAGCTATATGCGAGCTACTGATCTATAACTTAGATATGCAAATGCTATCAGGACTAAGTTCATGATAAATTAAGTTCAATTAATCAAATTACTTAAGAACTCCCACTTAGATAGAAATCCCTCGAGTCATCTAAATGATCATGTGATCCAAATCAACTAAACCATGTCCGATCATCACGTGAGATGGAGTAGTCATCAATGGTGAACATCTCTATGTTGATCATATCTACTATATGATTCACATTCGACCTTTCGGTCTCTAGTGTTCTGAGGCCATGTCTGTACATGCTAGGCTCATCAAGTTTAACCCGAGTATTCCGCATGTGCAAAACTGTTTGTCACCTATTTTATGTGAACGTAGAACCTATCACACCCGATCATCACGTGGTGTCTCGGCACGAAGAACTTTTGCAACGGTGCATACTCAGGGAGAACACTTATTCCTTGAAATTTTGCAAGAGATCATCTTATAATGCTACCGCCGTACTAAGCAAAATAAGATGCATAAAAGATAGACATCACATGCAATCAAAATATGTGACATGATATGGCCATCATCATCTTGTGCCTTTGATCTCCATCTCCAAAGCACCGTCATGATCTCCATCGTCACCGGCTTGATACCTTGATCTCCATCGAAGCGTCGTGGTCATAAAGCGACAACCATAAGGCTCCTGCGAGTTGCCGAAAACTTTTACAAAACAAGATCATCTCATACAATAACGTATATCACATCATGTCTTGACCAAATCACATCACGACATGCCCTGCAAAAACAAGTTAGACGTCCGCTACTTTGTTGTTGCAAGTTTTACGTGGCTGCTACGGGCTTCTAGTAAGAATCGTTCTTACCTACGCATCAAAACCACAACGATTTTTCATCAAGTGTGTTGTTTTAACCTTCAACAAGGACAGGCCATAGTCAAATTCGATTCAACTAAAGTTGGAAAAACAGACACCCGCCGGCCACCTTTATGCAAAACAAGTTGCATGTCTGTCGGTGGAACCGGTCTCATGAACGTGGTCATGTAAGGTTGGTCCGGGCCGCTTCATCCAACAATACCGCTGAATCAAAATGAGACGTTGGTGGTAAGAAGTATGACTATGATCGCCCATAACTCTTTGTGTTCTACTCATGCATATCATCTACGCATAGACCTCACTACAAAAAAAGACACATCTGTGACATTTTGGGCCGAACGAATTTTTTTTGTCATACATATGACACTTCTATGACGATAATTGTGACAAAACCCGGTATCATCATAGATGTGGTGGGATCCTACTTCTATGACAAAAAATCATGACAGAAAATGGGCTTTTCATCCTAGGCGGGCCGGAGACGCAGCTGCATGACATTCTTTGGGCCGTCCATGATGGAAAAAACTATGGTAGAAGCAAGGGCGAGGAAAATTTCGGGGAGTTCCCGGTTACGGTGGGAGGTCGGGGCCGAGTGATGCGCGCTTCTCTCGTACACGTACGCGCGTGTGTGCGAGGCGTTGGCTCTAACTCAACCCGAGCGAGGCGTTGGGCTCTAACTGAACCCGAGTGATTGCACTTCAGGCTACGCGTTACTGAACCCGAGCGATCGATCGATGGCTGTTAACTGAACCCGATCGAGCAATTCCTTCGCTACTGCTGCTAACTGAAGCTGATCGATGCTGCCTCTGGATGAACAGTGAGTGTTGTGGAGGGGGGGGGGTTGGATGAACAGTTCCCGGTGGGCGTGGATGAACAGGACCCCGTGGTGTTGCCTCTGAATGAACAGGACCCCGATCGTTTGAGCCGGTTGGGGCTGGATGAACAGGACCCCCTGGAGGGCTAGATGAACTGGCCCACCACGTGGAGGGCAGGATGAATAGTAGATGGTGGAGGGCAGGATGAACGGTAGCCCGTGGAGGGGTGGTTGAACAGGAGCCCATGGAGAGGGCTGGTTGAACAGTAGCCGGTGGAGTAGCGCGCGGTGGAGGCTGGATGAACAGGAGCCCATGGATGAACAATTGCAGGTGGAGGCTGGAGGAGGTCGACGGTGGATGAACAGTAGCTCGTGGAGGCTGGAGGGGGTCAACGGTGGAGATGAACAGTATCCCGTGGAGTCCCGTTTTGCGGTACGCCACACCCCTCCCGATGAACAGGACCCCCGTTTCGACAGTGGATGCCCACGTGGAGAGGAGTACGAGGGTTCACTGGTTCGGCTGCGCTGCCGTCGCCACAGAATAACAGGGGGTGTGGGTGAGTGGAGTGGAGGGATGGCCTGGCCAGCGGTGGGAGTAGTATGGGGGCGGTGAGGCCTCCGCGGCAGCACAGCCTACCACAGGAGGCAGGAGCAGGCGGCACGACCGGCGCTGCTTTGGGCGGCTGGAGCAAGAAGACCAGAGGTTGAAGAAGCACTACAGCCGTTGGATGGACATCGTACGGTCAGTCAAGCTAGAATCGTGCATATTGACTAAGTTGACAAAGCCCTTCGTCCCCGTCAACTTAGTAGTCCCACTATACTGGGTCCCAGCTAGCAGGGGGAGTATTCATTTTTGTGCGTAATAAGGAGGCACTTCCTTGCGTGCGAGGATATAGCTGGTGGGTCCGAGCTGTCAGCGGCGGTAACATTTTTTTTGCGAAATACAGAGGCCGTTTCTGTGAGTCCCAGATGTCAGGTGGAGGAAATCATTATTTTGCGTGTAATAAGGAGGCATTTCCTTGCGTGCGGCCGTGGACCCAACTGTCAGCCTCTCCACGTACAGTCCACTTCAGATGCATGTCGGTCGTTGACCATGCTGACCACGCCACACCGAGAGCACCAGGGCGGTGGACGACGGCGAGGCCTAGGAAGGGAACAACACGGAGGCAGGGAAGACTCGGCCGTTGTTTTTGTTTCCCACGCGGAGGGGAGTACGACTGTACGAGGGTTTACTGGTTCGTCTGCCGTCGCCGGAGAATAACAACAGGTGTGGGTGAGTAGAGGGATGGCTAGGCCAGCGATGGGAGTACGGTGGGGCGGTGAGGCCTGCGTGGCAGGAGAGCCGGCCGCGGGGAGGAGGGAGCAGGCAGTCCCTTCCGGTGCCTGTTTGAGCGGCTGGAGCAGGTAGAGCAGAGATTGAAGAAGCACGGCGGCCGTTGGATGGCCATCCAACAGTCACTGCTTGTGCGTCAACTTTTTTTAGGAAAGCCTGAAATCTGTGGAAAACAACATACAGCCCATATTCTTTTTGTTAGCATTACAACCCATATTGTGGCCATGGTTACAAAATTATACGAATTTTTTCATATTTCGGTGCGGTCCGAACTATTTTTAATCCCGAAATTTCGACTCACATTCAAACTGATTTGAAAAATAAATGTATATCAATATAAAATCCAACAAATTCTCCACGCATAAAAATTAATGTAATTTAAAATCTCGAAATGAAAATAAGATATTTGAAACTAATTGCCGGTTTGATGTGTTTTAAAAATGTACAACCCATTTCTCATTACTGATGGGCCATTTTCTCGGCCAGCCGAATGAAAGCTCTCCTCGTCTTGAAAGATTTGCAGCCCAACTGGCCTCACAAAGCGACTTACTTGGCAAATCATAAAAAAAACTGGGATTTGGCCGTGGACCCAGCTGTCAGTCCATTTGGTTTTTTAGTCCATTTGGTGGGCTGGGTGAAACAATGAAGTAGCATCTATGCATCCCATTTAAATCCCATTTGCATTTTTCTCGTAAGCTGCGGACTTGTTGGGCTGGGTGAAAATATCATGTTGGGCTAGACGGAGAAATGTTATAAAAACATAAACACATGATTGCACATCAGTAAAATCTTTTTAAGCTTATGTACGCAATCACTAGGAGTTAACTTGCCAAGTTATATATATTAACAATTATTATTATTTTGTAAGAACTTTCAACTTATGAAATAAAATATCATTTTAATTTGATGAGTTAATAGTACGTGGGGTATTATTATTTTTTAGGCTAGACGTGGGATAGTTGAGTTGGTTCTAGGGGAAAGTACTGGGAGAAAACTCAGTTTACATCGAAAAAGAAAGTGGGAGAACATTCAGAGACCTACTGGGTCCACCTGAGGAGGGGAATATGTTGGGAGGAAGGAGATTTAAAGCACGGCAGCCGAGTGAACTAGTTTTTTTACGGACAAGTGAACTAGTTTACATACATAAGCAAATTGCCACTAAAAAAGGAATCAGGTTAATGGGTTCTCAAAAGAAATATTTCGGACAAAACAGATAATTACGACACATAGGCTAATGTATGAAACACTCATATGATAAAGGTGCTTATAAACAAATAAAGTACAACATCTAGACCTTCCTGGCATGCTTGATCATGACGTTGCGGCTGTCCGTTTACTCGTCGGTTACGGGAAGCAGACACGCCCTCATGTCCAAGATCTGCATGTACATGTCGTAGCATGCGTATGCGCCCTTGGCCGCGTAGGTTATGTAGGCTAGATTCAGAGGTACCTCCCACGTGTTTAGGTCGTCTTCTTTCATGCTGGCGTATCAGGGGTCGATGATGGTCTCAGCAAGGTCAACCACGGAGTCCTTCTCCTGCCCATTGCTGATGATCTTGTATTGCTTCTGGATCTCGACAAGCTTGTCGCACCAGATGGCCGACTCGTTGCATTGTTCCTTCTCTCCACCGTAGCGAAGGTGCAGTCGGTGCTGCCGATGAAACGGGCGAATGCTCCAGAACCTGGTGCAGCCATAGGACTGAGGCGAGGCAGAGCTTCACCGAATCCGTATCGTTGGTGTACATCACATTCAACTTGGTGCATCCATAGGTCTGAACGGCGAACTCAAAGGGGAACTCCTTGCTGAAGTCCATATACAGCAGACTCACCCCTCGGATCGCCATTGGAGTCTCTTCGAGTGAACGAGTGTGTAGGTGGCGACAGCAGTTCGTTTTTCAGCTCTTGGGGAACTGGATTCAATAGTAAGCTGAGTGTGTACCGGCAACAACAGTTACTACCCCTCCCTTGTCCACTGCACGCCCGGCAGAAGATGCACCCTCGGCCACACGTCGGTTCACGAGAGGGTATGTATTGGTACTATAATAACAGGAGTTAGTGGTCATTTTACTTAAATTTAATTAGCTTTATTAGAAATTTGTACTTAAAACAAGCAATGCATTTGCTCGTTCTATCAGTGCCACAGGATCAACATGCACAACAATTAGAATTATTATTCTCAGGACGCACACGATCATCACATTTGTCGCACTTTCACAAAGATAATACTACCGAGTTTGAACTGTTTGTTATGGTTGTTGTCCTCTGCATCATCATGCCGTGTTTCCCAGCTTGCAAGATTCAGAACCAACAAATAAGATCCAAATAATAAGTACAAAAAAGATGCCTACACATCTCATTGATTCCCGGCTTGCAAGATTCAGAACCAACAAATAAGATCCAAATAATAAGTACAACAAAGATGCCTACACATCTCACTGATTCCCGGCTTGCAAGATTCAGAACCAACCCATTAGAGCCTTTTGATAAAGTGAATATCGGGATTAAATCCATCTTGGCTAGCCATGTCATACAATTGAAGAACTTGGCGAATGCTCTTGACCGTCACAACATCTGTAGTTGAGTATTCCTGTTTGTACAACATGCTTGCACAGCACAAACAAGGAGATAGGAGAGCATGATTTCGCTTTAATAGCGGCCTCCCTGAACTCAACCTCCAACTCTACTTGGATGAGGTCTGCCTGGAGTTCCATGATTCAATTCATGCGCCTTTTTCTACAGTTCACCTGAAATGAAGCAAAGATTGCATCATTCAGCTAGCAAGAAGTACTTGCTCTTGTGAGCTGGCAGGTTCTTCTTTAGTAGTTGCACTAAAATTGAGGAACATTAAGGTTGGCTGTCTGGCTCATGTGAGGTGCAACTATAATTTTCTTATCCTTTTGTGCAGTTCCACTAAAATAAAGTGCCATTATGGTGACAGTGACGACTCCATCTTGCAAAGGCTAATAAAATGTTGCACGAGATTACCAGCAGAACTTGACGGAGATTTTGGAAACTCCAATCACCATTTTGTGCAGTTCCACCAAAATTGAGAGATGTTGCCCATGTGACATTTTAGTTGAACTGCACAAGACACTCATTCCAAAAAAAGTGTTTTGTGCAGTTCACCAAAAGGTCACAATAGCAACAAGGTGAAATGGATATCCCTATCTGCACAAAAAGATAGAAAGAAAACAGTTGCTAGTCAATAAGAATATACGAAACATATAAAAAATGAAAAGAAGCATCTTAATTATGTTCATGGCAATCACGCAAGGACAATAGAAATTTTAAAGCGCCAGTGATGCTTCATGTTACCAGAAGCATTACGATCAACCATGAGATTCCTCAAATATGGGATTACTTTAATGGTGGCATTGCTTGTTTACCAGACACAGTAAATCAACAACAGCTAAAGAGTTGATTTAAGGGCATGGGACCGTGGGGACACCAGGACACTCAGCAGTGTAAAGGAGAAACTTACTTATCATACTGGAGAAAACAGCAGGAGTGCCATTGTACTATGTGAGGGCAGCAAATCTAATCCTGGAGACCTTTTACTATGTGAGGGAAGCAAATCTAATCCTGGAGACCTTTTACTATGTGAGGGCAGCAAATCTAATCCTGAGACCTTTTACTATGTGAGGGCAGCAAATCTAATCCTGGAGACCTTTTACAATGTGATGGCAGCAGATCTAATTCTGGACATACTCTGTTGACTTGTCCACCAGCCGCCACTTTCTATCCTTTTTTCAACCAATAATAGATCTCTTCCTTATCCAGTTTGTACTGTGTTTTCCCATTATTTCCCTTTTCAACCAAGAGACCGGTTGGGTATCCGGTCTCTACTACTTTCACCATATTATTTTCTCTTTGAATCAAGTCCTAGATTCATGCTACAACTTTCCCCCCTTTCTTCATTGTTTGAACAAAGCTCTAGATTCGAATGCATGAAGTAGCTTTACCTCTAATAATACTAAAAATTTAGGTGGCTTTGGAAGAGCTGATGGGAGTAGAAAAAGATGCACATGCAGACACGTGGGGAGCTGGGGCAGTAGAGCAAGGCCGCTTTTGACGAACTTATACCTGAGGGTCGCCGGGATGTTGGCGGTGGCAAGTCGGATTTGCGGACAATACGGCAGGGAGGAAGAAGGGTCGGAGGACCTCCTGAGCCGGCCATGTGCCGGAGAGAACGACACGGGCAGAGGATCGGGCCCCTCCGGCAGCTGTGGGTTTCCTCCCTCGGCGGCGATGACCGCGTGAACGATGCACCTTTTAGTCCTCTACACACACCGGCCGAAGGGATCCGACCGGATCCATGACCAGCGGTGAGCAGAGAGAAAATGTTGCTACCGCTGCCTTGTTTATATCTGGAGAGGATGAGAGAATGAAGAGAGCAACCATAGTAAAGCAAGCGCTTAGGCCCCTGCGTCTATATATAGTGGAGTGATTATCTTTTTTCTCTCCACAACAAGCGTTTCAATTTGTGTACGTGGCATTAAAGAAAAGAAACTCTCTATTTAAGGTGACTACTATACGACTCCTACTTACTACTAGTAGTACTACAATATTGTTCACTTGTGCTCCCCGCCCCTCCATTCATTGAATAACCCCACGGGTGAATAAACATACAGTAAGTATTGTATTTATATAGAACGAACAAGCTCGAACTGCTTTCACGTAGTTAAAAGTTGAGGGCGGGGCTTTCCCGGGCAGTACGCGCGGCAGTTTTCGGGTAGGGCCAGAAGTCTATTTTTTTAAAAAACTTCAAGACGGCCACATAGCATGGAGCCGACCCCAATGATTTTAAGCTTACAGGCACGGTACACGCTATCCTAGAGTACTATACACATGAAACTGCCACACGAGTGTCCAGGCTGCGCTTGGCTCTTCGCCTCTTCGGGAAGTCGAACAATGATGGAATACTACTGCACTAGAGGAGTACTACAGTACCCTTCTAGCCATCTGACACCGATTGAACTACTGCATGTCCACCGTGTCACATCCCTAGCTCTGGTATGATCCTAGGCTTGCTTTGTGCATCATGTTTAAATTTCAAATGAAGTTGAAATGGGGATGTTTCAAACTCTAGCACCAAAGCAAATTCAAATAGGTTCAAATTAAAATTGGAATTTCAATAAACCCAAAATGCTCTTCAAAAATGTTCATGGTCTTTGGAAAATGTTGCAAACAACAACCAGAGGTGATGCACATTTTTGCTAAACATTTTGGATTTTTGAATGAACCCATATGTATTTGAATTGGAGCTGCTTAAAACAATATAAATATTTTAAAGGCTCCAAAAATGTTGGAATTTGGTGAGGACCTCTGGTATATTATAACTAGTGGTCACAAGGAATCTCAACATTTTTATTTTGTGCTAGTATTTATTTTAAGCAAAAAACAAATGTCAGAAATAGAAAAGAAAACAAAAAAATGAAAAGCTTACCTGAGGCCTAGCACTGTTACAACCCAGCTGGCCAGCCCACCTGGCGGCCCAGCTCACCAGGGGCAGCCCCATCTTCTACCTCTTGCCAGTAGGCAGAGGAGAAGCTGGGCATGACACACGCGCGCGGCCACCGCGCGCCACCTCCACCCTGCCTGGCTGTCCTCCCGTCGCTTGGACCTTCCCTCGCGTCGCCACGCACCTCCTTCGACCCCTGCATCTCCCTCTCTCCCCCCCCCGAACACTCTCCCCCTCCTCTGTTCTTCCCGCCCGAACGCCTCCGTCGCCACCGCTCGCCACCACCACGGACACCGCCATCCCGGCGACGCCCTGAGATGCCCAAGAGCTCCGCCTAGTACCCCTCTTACTCCTCATCGAGCCGTGCAACGCAGGACACCCCCGAGCGCCTCCACAACATTTTCTTCAACCTCCCGACGCCGGAGATCTCCATCGCCGCCCCGCTTGCTCCGACCCCTCCCCGAGCCCACTGACCAACCTTGCGGAACCGTTATGAGCTCGTATGCCCCTCGCCCCTCTCCCCATCGACGCGTTCGTCCTGTAGCCATGATTTCCACCTCGGCCGAAGCTCGATGCCGCCGTCCATGGCGCTGCCGCGGCCACAGCTGCTGCCACCTGCGTCCGAGCTCATTAGCGCGCTCAGCACACCCCTAGGAGCATGATGCACTCACTAGCTCCTTCCCTGGTGCAACGTAGCCCCGTTTCCATCAACGTCCGAACTCTGGCGCTGCTCCGCTCGTCGGTGCCGTTGACTCCGGCCACCCCGGCCCCTCTCATGTGCTTCCCTGGATGCGGCGCACGCCCAGCTCCACGCAGAGCCCCTCCACCGTTCTTTTGGTCACCTGAGGGCGAAACCCGAGCCTCCGCCGTGCATGCTATCGCCGGCGATGAGCCGCCGGCATGTTGGGCCTATTGACCAGGGGTTTGACCTCCCCTGGGTCATTTACACGTGGGGCCAGCCCACCTAATTACCTAGTTTAGGTTTAACTAAAATAAGATTAGCCCTGTGACACTGACACGCGGGCGCCACCGTCCAGGTTTGACCTAGACCGAGCCGTTCACCTGCTGACGTCACTGTGAGGTCATGCTGACGCAATAATTCCTTTCTAGAATTTAAATAAATCTTAAATGATTTATTATTTCCAAAAAATATCCGAAACTTCAAAAATTCATAGTAATTCAAACATAGCTCAGAATGAAATAATTTATATATGAAAAATTATTAGAAAAATGCAAGGAATCCATTTATGCGAGTTACATGCATGAAAAACCAACTTATACATGCTGTATAAGTGAAAACATAATATGGGCATTTTAAATGCTTCATTTTGAATTGCATTTGAATCTTTGATTCAAATGGGCTTCAACCAACTTGTTAGCATCTTGCATTAGCCCAAACACTAGCATTTGCACATGTCATGTTCATGCATCATTTTGTTGCATTTGTTTGTGTGTTGATCGCCGGCATCGTTTCTTCTCGATAGGTTCCACTCCGGAAGGTGTTCCCGAGTACCTGTTAGAGGAGCCGTACCCCTTCGTCGTTCTATCAGGCAAGCAAACCCCCTTGAGCATTTCGATAAATCCCACTCTCTCGCTCTTGATCCTTATACTGCACTAGGACAACAACGATTCAACTGCTACTTTTCTGCTGCGGTAGTTGAACCCATTCCTCTGCATGACCTGTCATTGCCACAGTAAATAGTTGAAACCCACTAGCATGAGTAGGAGTTGCTTGAGCCTTGATGTGCCTGCGCATCCATGCTTGTTTTCTTTATGCCAGCTATGCTTAGAGTTGTGTCAGGTCTGATTCAGCGGGAATGAATAGGAGTGGTGAACATGTCCTACCGATAAGGCTAAGTGCGCGAACATGTTTTGGTAAAGGTAGCGATGAGAGGCCATGTAAGAGTACATGGTGGGTTGTCTCATTGGAACAGTCCCTAAGCACAGAGTTCTGTGTATGTTATCCAAGTCCAGTTACTACCACACATTGGGTTCCGGTTATCCGGCCCCTCTCGGCTTATTAATTCACTTGATCTCTGTCCAGGAGTTGCAACTAGTTTCTGGCGTTTGTAGGTAGTGCTACTTGTCTACCAGGTGGTGTCCGACGAGACGGGCTTGGGACAGACTACGCACCATGGCACGGTGTACCAAGTGGCACCCGGATGGTGGGCTTGGGAACCCTGCACACATCGTTTGGGGCCGTACTGGGGACCTCGGCCGGAACTCCTTGCGGATGGAACTTGAATAAGCGATAAACCTGGACGAGAGACTTGTGTGGTTAGTCAGGTCGTGGCCGACACCCTCGCCCGGCTTCCGCTTGAAGGTTGCCGAGGTACATGACGTGTACAGGGCGATAACTGGCGAGAGTGTGTGTGAAGAAGTACACCCCTGCAGGGTTAACATTATCTATTCGAATAGCCATTTTCCTCGGATATGGAAACTTGGAGGACTTATGTAGTACATAGACAACTTGAAGTGGATACTCTAAAATCCGCAAGATAAGCGTGAGTGCTATGGATGGCCTTCTCGTAGGGAGACGGGAACGGATCCGTAGTGGAGTATTGATATGGTGAATATGTGGACTCGTGTTCGTCTTCTCACCTCAAAGAAGTTTCTGATACTCGTAGTATAGGTTAGCCACTGAGTCAAAGCTGGCTTGCTGCTGTTAAAACTCCACCACTCCCTTTGTTGATAATGTTGCATATGTAGATAGTTCTGATGTAAGACTTGCTGAGTACCTTCGTACTCACGTTTGTTATTTATGTTTTGCAGTTGGTTACACTAGTGACTTCGATGAGTAGCTTGTATCCCAGCTACGATCTTGTACCCTTGGGAGGGTCGTGTTTAGTCAGGCTTCTTAGTCTTTTCCTTTTGTAGTTGTCTGTACTCAGACATGTAATGCTTCCGTTGCTTGTATGCTCTAAATGATGGGTCATGAGACCCTTGTTTGTATTGAATGCTATGTGGCTCTTCTGGGCCTTTATCTATATGAGTTTGAGTTATGTTGTGATGCCATGTTGTACAGCACATACTTGCATGTTATGCGTATGTGTAACGTGTATTGCTATGTGTGGGATCCGACAACCTAGTTGTTTATCCCTGGTAGACTCTCTTATGGGGAAATGTAGTCTGGTGCTTCCATGAGCCATAGTAGTCCGCTACAGCCCGGTTCACCGGAGTCCTGCTAGCCCAGCACTACTGCTCCGGAACACTTGACTGGCTGGCATGTGATTCACTTCGTTCCCGTGTCTGTCCCTTCGGGGAAATGTCACGCGGTGACATCCGGAGTCCTGTCTAGCCTGCTACAGCCCGGGTTCCCGGAGTCCTGTTAGCCCAGTGCTACAGCCCGGATTCATACGCTGTTGACCGACATGCTCGAGGTTGATTCATGTATGCATGTCCCTGTAAGTTAGTGCCACTTTGGGTTCATGACTAGTCATGTCGGCCCGGGTTCTCTGTCATATGGATGCTAGCGACACTATCATATACGTGAGCCAAAAGGCGCTAACGGTCCCGGGCCAGGTAAGGTGGCACCCGTGGGAATACCATGCGTGAGGCCGCAAAGTGATATGAAGTGTTACATGCTAGATCGCTGTGACTTAGGATCGGGGTCCCGACACACCACGTGCGGGAGGGAGAGCGTGTAGCGAAAGCTTCTCCTAGTCTTGCCAGACACCACGCTCATGGGCGAGGGAGGGACGCTCCTGCCTTTGCGTGTATGACAGGTGGGCCCTACAGGTGTGTGGCCAACCTGTCATACAGCCAAAGGCATGTGCAGTTAAGTCCGCGAGGGAGAGGATAATCAAACTTCTCGTTGATGTACGAGTTGACACGACACATCAAAGCACTGCACTCGATATATTTCAATAATTTGCGTGTGTGACTCCCAGATGCAGAGGCCCGAGGTCATCATCCTCCTTTTTGAGAAAAAATAGATGTGTGTGTGAGAGGATGAGTGCGTGCGTGCACCTCTTCTGTTCCTGTATAACGTACTACTAAACTCAGAGTACAAGTTTTTGTGGGTGGCACGATGGTGCGTGCGAGAAGTCCTGAGAGATAGGTTTAATGCATTAATTGCAATGCATGCATGCATGCATAAAGTACATGCATTGGTCAATTTTCTCTTAATATTTGCATGCAATGATTTAATGCACCTTGGAATCTGAACATGTGTTGGGGACAACCAA
Source organism: Triticum monococcum (assembly GCA_034509565.1). Taxonomy (NCBI): domain Eukaryota; kingdom Viridiplantae; phylum Streptophyta; class Magnoliopsida; order Poales; family Poaceae; genus Triticum; species Triticum monococcum. Next base: position 350,240,763 of record CM067845.1, read on the forward strand.
ATTGAGCCTTATAAAATGGAAAAGCTAAAATTTTGAGATAAGCCCTATAAAACCGGAAAGGAGGGAGTAGAAAAAGAAGTACTCCATCCGGGAATAGTGCCGCACTTCGAAACTAGAACCGTCAATAAATTTTGAGCTTGCGTCTCATCACATTCCAAATTACTCCACGCTATATTGAATTGCAAACCTGTTCACAGCGATCACAACCTAAACAGTTTCCCACTTAAGAGCATATTAGTACTCGGTTATAAATACTAGTAGTAGTATGCCAAGATGACTGCACATTCCTCCTCAACTCCTCATCCACAAAAACAAACAAGTCATTCAGCATCCTTCCCTTGCGTCTGCCATGGCCAACATGAGTTCTGGCTCGAGAGATTGCCACCAGAGAGAGGCGAGCATGTGTTATCCTCCCTCGTGGAGGCGCTCATTCCATTGGTTGGAATAGGTAGCGAAGGAGGCCCGCTTTCGTCCTCATTATTCCCCCCTTCATCTTCCTTTGAGGGCACTAGACAAGGTGCTGTCTCGAGCATCTTTTCCAGCACCGGATTGTCCAAGCCCTCGGGAAGGGGGGCCGAACACCGGATCATCTTCGCCTTTGTTATCCAGTCCTGGTCAAAGAGCGATTCTTCAGAATGATGTCATGATAAATAAAAGGACAATGTGTTCGGCCATGGGATTACTTACTTGGGCAGCGGGGCGGTTGCAGCTTAGGCCCGCCTCCTCGGTGGTGTTCGGACACTCTACTTGGGGTTCGAAGAACGATTTGTACATCTCCTCGTGCGTCATGCCGAGGAAATGCTGAATAGTGCGTGGTCCTTACGGGTTGAATTCCCACATGTGGAGGGGTCGGCGTTTGCAAGGCTGGACTCGACGAACCAGCATAATTTGCATTACCATAACCAGACTGAAATCTCCCTCGAAGAGATCTCCGATATGGCTCTGCAGTATTGGCACGTCCTTGGCTGGACCCTAGCTCAGCCCCCTGCTGATCCATGACATCAGTTGTGGCGGGGGGGGGGTGAGCGAAAGGTGGGGGCAGCTACCCATTTGGCACTTCGAGGAGCTGTGATGTAAAACCACTCCCGCTGCCACAATCTGGACACCTCTGGAAAGGAATCCTTTGGCCATGGAACGTCAGCAATTTTTCTTATTAAAACACCTCCGCACGCTGCGTACTGCCCCTCGACCATCTTTGGCTTCACATCGAAGGTCTTGAGCCACAGGCCGAAGTGAGGGGCAATGCGGAGGAAGGCCTCACATACGACAATGAATGACGAGATGTGAAGAAGGGAATCTGGGGCCAGATCATGAAAATCTAGCCCGTAATAGAACATAAGACCCCTAACAAAGGGATCCAGAGCGAGGCCTAGTCCTTGGAGGAAGTGGCAGACGAACACAACGCTCTCGTTGGGTTCAGGAGTAGGGACGACCTGCCCTCGGGCGGGCAGCCTATGCGAAATTTCGGCGGTCAGATATCTGGCCTCCCTCAACTTCTTGATGTCCTCCTCCGTGACGGAGGAAGGCATCCAACGGCCTTGAAGGCTGGATCCGGACATGATTGAAGGTCCAAAGCACCTGACCTGAGCTTTGGGTGTTAGAACTCGAGGAGGGGGGAGGATTCGGTTGAGCACGGGAGCGAAAAAAGATAAAGCCTTGTCCCTTTATAAAGAGGGTGAATATCAGGCATCCTCCTCGTGGTCGTTTGAGACTTACCTAAGATCTAGGAGTCATACCAACAGGCACGGTTGGGTTACCCACATTTGTATTGATGAGATTCTCGTGATAAGGGGAACACGATCTTTGCTTTGAGAAGACGTGTCAAGGAAACCGCCTCGCGTTATGTGCGGGGCTGGTTAAAGAAAAATGGTTCAAATAATGACTGGGCTGTGGCGTGATGTCATGCTATCAAAATGTGTTAGCAGATTAGATTTGTGGAAATATTATTCTCTCTACGATGGTATGTGGAACTTATTTTGCGGGGTCGGACACTATCTGTCGGCGTTCTGGGAACGGGGGTCCCCAGACTTGCCTGCCTGCGGCTTGCGGCATGGCTCAAGTGGGGGCCCAACATGGCCCATCTTCATCAACACAAGACTCAAGACCCTCGCGAGGGGCCAAGCCTCGCGAGGCGGACGACACGGCACACCCTCAGGCGAAGCCTCCTCAGGCTGGCTCGCGAGGAGGCGGAGACATCAAGGTGGGGTACCTCGCGAGGTGCCCATGACGTGAGCCATGACGACTCAGGGCACCAGGCGGGAGCCAGCGCGCGCAGCGTCCTTCTTTCCTCTTCGGTGCAAACGGGACAAGCGCAGCCACGAGGTACCGAGGCATCAGGCAAAGGTTGCCACTTCGGTGCAACGAGACCAGGACCAGGAGGACTACGAGACGGAGGTCACCATGGAGCCCAGCACGGCGTCATCAACAGAGCCTTTGGTAGGCGAAGACTGCTTTTGTCAGGATAGATGTACTAGTTGTCCCCTTTCAAATTAGCCCGCCATTGTTGGAACCCTTCCCGCTCAATATTTGGGAAGAGGACCAGGGCCTCTATATATAGGACTAGCCACCCACGAGGCAAGGGGTTCGGCTCTTGGCCATCGACAAGAGAGAGAGAGGGAGAGCAAGGTGGCTGAACTCCCCTTTGCAGTTCATCACCCAGCCAAGAACAGACCCTCGCGAGGCTGTTCTTCCTTGTATTGTTCATCCTCACCAGCCCCAAGAGGCAATCCACCAACCACACACTGGAGTAGGGTATTACACCACAACGGTGGCCCGAACCAGTATAAATCTTGTGTCTCTTGTGCATTTCTTTCTGTAGCTTAGATCCTTGTGAGATGGAGAGGTTGAAGGAGTAATCTCCGCCCGCACCCCAGTGTTCGAACCTTAAGGGTCTGCCGGAACCCGAAATCTGACACTATCCTTGTATTCAAACTCTTCCATGGTGTATTCGGGGGAGGAACCCGCCTTGCAATGCCGAAGACAACACCGCGCGCCGGACTCATCGTCATTGAAGCCTGATTCAGGGGCGACTGAGGGAGTCCTGGATTAGGGGGTCTCCGGATAGCCGGACTATATCCTTTGACTGGACAGCCGGACTATATCCTTCGTCCCGTGTCCGGATGGGACTCTACTTGGCGTGGAAGGCAAGGTAGGCAATATGGATATGTATATCTCCTCCTTTGTAACCGAACTTGTGTAACCCTAGCCCCCTCTAGTGTCTATATAAACCGGAGGATTTTAGTCCGTAGGACAACATACAATCATACCATAGGCTAGCTTCTAGGGTTTAGCCTCTCTGATCTTGTGGTAGATCAACTCTTGTAATACTCATATCATCAAGAACAATCAAGCAGGATGTAGGGTATTACCTCCATCAAGAGGGCCTGAACCTGGGCAAACATCGTGTCCCCTACCTCCTATTACCATCCGCCTTAGACGCACAGTTCGGGACCCCCTACTCGAGATCCGCCGGTTTTGACACCGACACCATGTGTGCACCTTCAATATAGGCCGAGCGCTTCATGATGTCCAGCCGAGGACAAACGTCCACCACCCGCCTCACGAGTCTGAAGTAGCTGTTGGGCATAGCTTCGGCTGGCCATAGCTGGATTATCAAATCCTTAATGGCTTGTTCGGCCACCCAATGCAGCTCCACCAGCTGTTTCAGCTGATCGCTGAAGGACACGGGATACTTCGGCACCGCATACTGCGACCAGAATAGGCTCTCCGTGGAACCCCCTCCTTCGGCTCAATAGAACTCCACGACATCGGATACACTACGTGGCAAATCCGCAAAGGCCCCTGGGGAACTCCGAACTCGAGTTAGTAAAAGGTACTGCTTCTCCCCATACTTGCTTTGCATCTTAAATGGCTTACCTACCGTGATCTTGTTGGCCTCCTAGATCTCCTGGAGGGCGGCCTGGGCCTCATTCTGGGTAGTCTCTGCGCTTTGACGAGCCTTGGCGAGTTCGGTCCCTTGAACTGATGCATCATGCTCCAAGGTCTCGCATTTTTTCACCGCGTCTTGGAGCTCCTGCTGGACTGCTTTGACCCGGGCCTTGAGCTTCTTACGGGCGGCTTGCTACTGGACAACCTTCTCCTCAGCCTCGCCCAGGGCCTTTTTTAGGGCCTCGACCTCGGTCGCGGCTTCTGCACATATAACGATACCGCTGCCACTACACAGCGCTTATCCTTTCCCGAACATATATCAAGTCGTTCCTCACCTTGCTTCTCTTGGAGCCAGACCTTAGTCTCGCCGAGCTCGTTCTCGGTCCGCTCCAGCTTCCGCTTCAGCTTGGAGACCTCGGCAGTATGCGAGGTCGCGGCTAAGGGAGTCCTGGATTAGGGGGTTTTCGGACAGCCGGACTATATCCTTTGGCCGGACTGTCAGACTATGAAGATACAAGACTGAAGACTTCGTCCCATGTCCAGATGGGACTCTACTTGGCGTGGAAGGCAAGCTAGGCAATACGGATATGTATATCTCCTCCTTTGTAACCGACCTTGTGTAACCCTAGCCCCCTCCGGTGTCTATATAAACTGGAGGGTTTTAGTCCGTAGGACAACATACAATCATACCATAGGCTAGCTTCTAGGGTTTAGCCTCTCTAATCTCGTGGTAGATCAACTCTTGTAATACTCATATCATCAAGAACAATCAAGCAGGACGTAGGGTATTACCTCCATCAAGAGGGCCTGAACCTGGGCAAACATCGTGTCCCCTGCCTCCTGTTACCATCCTCCTTAGACGCACAGTTCGGGACCCCCTACCCGAGATCCGCCGGTTTTGACACCGACACCATGCGTGCACCTTCAATATAGGCCGAGCACTTCACGATGTCCAGCCGAGGACAAACGTCCACCACCCACCTCACGACACTGAAGTAGCTGTTGGGCATAGCTTCAGCTGGCCATAGCCGGATTATCAAATCCTTAATGGCTTGTTCGGCCACCCAATGCATCTCCACCAGCTGTTTCAGCTGATCGCTGAAGGACACGGGATACTTCGGCGCCGCATACTGCGACCAGAATAGCCTCTCCGTGGAACCCCCTCCTTCGGCTCAATAGAACTCCACGGCATCGGATACACTACGTGGAAAATCCGCAAAGGCCCCTGGGGAACTCTGAACTCGAGTTAGTAAAAGGTACTGCTTCTCCGCATACTTGCTTTGCATCTTAAATGGCTTACCTGCTGTGATCTTGTTGGCCTCCTAGATCTCCTGGAGGGCGGCCTGGGCCTCATTCCGGGCAGTCTCCACGCTTTGACGAGCCTTGGCGAGTTCGGTCCCTTGAACTGACGCATCATGCTCCAAGGTCTCGCATTTTTTCACCGCGTCCTGGAGCTCCTGCTGGACTGCTTTGACCCGGGCCTTGAGCTTCTTATGTTCAGCTTGCTGCTGGACAACCTTCTCCTCAGCCTCGCCCAGGGCCTTTTTCAGGGCCTCGACCTCGGTCGCGGCTTCTGCACATATAACGATACCGCTGTCACTACACAGCGCTTATCCTTTCCCGAACATATATCAAGTCGTTCCTCACCTTGCTTCTCTTGGAGCCGAACCTTAGTCTCGCCGAGTTCGTTCTCGGTTTGCTCCAGTTTTCGCTTCAGCTCGGAGACCTCGGCAGTATGCAAGGTCGCGGCTGAGGGAGTCCTAGATTAGGGGGTCTTCGGATAGCCGGACTATATCCTTTGGCCGGACTATCGGACTATGAAGATACTGTTGGAAATATGCCCTAGAGGCAATAACAAAAGCATTATTATTATATTTCCTTGTTCATGATAATTGTCTTTATTCATGCTATAATTGTATTATCCGGAAATCATAGTACATGTGTGAATAACAGACACCAACATGTCCCTAGTGAGCCTCTAGTTGACTAGCCCGTTGATCAACAGCTAGTCATGGTTTCCTGACTATGGACATTGGATGTCATTGATAACGAGATCACATCATTAGGAGAATGATGTGATGTACAAGACCCAATCCTAAACATAGCACAAGATCGTATAGTTCGTTTGCTAGAGTTTTTACAATGTCAAGTATCTTTTCCTTAGATCATGAGATCGTGTAACTCCCGGATACCGTAGGAGTGCTTTGGGTATACCAAACGTCACAACGTAACTGGGTGACTATCAAGGTAGACTACGGGTATCTCCGAAAGTGTCTGTTGGGTTGACACGGATCAAGACTGGGATTTGTCACTCCGTATGACGGAGAGGTATCACAGGGCCCACTCGGTAATGCATCATCATAATGAGCTCAAAGTGACCAAGTGTCTGGTCACGGGATCATGAATTACGGTACGAGTAAAGTGACTTGCCAGTAACGAGATTGAACGAGGTATTGGGATACCGACGATCGAATCTCGGGCAAGTAACATACCGATTGACAAAGGGAATTGCATACGGGGTTGATTGAATCCTCGACATCGTGGTTCATCCGATGAGATCATCATGGAGCATGTGGGAGCCAACATGGGTATCCAGATCCCGCTGTTGGTTATTGACCGGAGAGTCGTCTCGGTCATGTCTGCTTGTCTCCCGAACCCGTAGGGTCTACACACTTAAGGTTCGGTGACGCTAGGGTTGTGAAGACATGTATATGCAGTAACCAGAATGTTGTTCAGAGTTCCGGATGAGATCCCGGACGTCACGAGGAGTTCCGGAATGGTCCGGAGGTAAAGAATTATATATAGGAAGTGCTGTTTCGGCCATCGGGACAAGTTTCGGGGTCACCGGTATTGTACCGGGACCACCGGAAGGGTCCCGGGGGTCCACCGGGTGGGGCCACCTATCCCGGAGGGCCCCATGGGCTGAAGTGGGAGGGAACCCAGCCCAAAGTGCGATGGGGCACCACTCCCCAAGGGCCCATGCAGCTAGGGTTGAGGGGAAACCCTAAAGGGGCGCCCTCTTGCTTGGGGGGCAAGCCCCCCACCCTAGGCCGCCGCCCCCCTAGGAGTTCCCATCTCCTAGGGCCGGCCACCCCCCTTGGCACCCCTATATATAGTGGAGGAGAGGGAGGACTTCATACCTCAGCCTTTGGCACCTCCCTCTCCCCGTTACATCTCTCTCTCGTTGTACAGGCGAAGCCCTGCAACTGTGATGCCCTGCATCCACCACCACGCCGTCGTGCTGCTGGATCTTCTTCAACCTCTCCTCCCCCCTTGCTGGATTAAGAAGGAGGAGACGTCATCCGCTCCGTACGTGTGTTGAACGCGGAGGTGCCATCCGTTAGGCGCTTGTCATCGGTGATTTGGATCACGTCGTGTACGACTACTTCATCCTCGTTCTAACGAACGCTTCCGCTCACGATCTACAAAGGTATGTAGATGAAATCTGAATGCTCGTTGCTAGATGAACTCATAGATGATCTTGGTGAAACCGTAGGAAATTTTTTGTTTTCTGCAACGTTCCCCAACAGTGGCATCATGAGCTAGGTCTATGCGTAGTTCTTCTTGCGCGAGTACAACACAATTTGTTGTGGGCGTAGATTTGTCAACTTTCTTGCCGCTACTAGTCTTATCTTGCTTCAGCGGTATTGTGGGATGAAGCGGCCCGGACCAACCTTACACGTACACTTACGTGAGACCGGTTCCACCGACTAACATGCACTAGTTGCATAAGGTGGCTGGCGGGTGTCTGTCTCTCCCACTTTAGTTGGAGCGGATTCGATGAAAAGGGTCCTTATTAAGGGTAAATAGAAGTTGACAAATCACGTTGTGGCATTCACGTAGGTAAGAAAACGTTCTTGCTAGAACCCTACTTCAGCCACGTAAAACTTGCAACAACAATTAGAGGACGTCTAACTTGTTTTTGCAGCAAGTGCTTTGTGATATGATATGGCCAAAGTTGTGATGAATGATGAATGATCTATATGTGATGTATGAGATGTTCATGCTATTGTAATAGGAATCACGACTTGCATGTCGATGAGTATGACAACCGGCAGGAGCCATAGGAGTTGTCTTTATTTTATATGACCTGCATGTCATTGAGAAACGCCATGTAAATTACTTTACTTTATTGCTAAACGCGTTAGCCATAGTAGTAGAAGTAATAGTTGGCGAGAAACTTCATGGAGACACGATGATGGAGATCATGATGATGGAGATCATGGTGTCAAGCCGGTGACAAGATGATCATGGAGCCCCAAGATGGAGATCAAAGGAGCTATGTGATATTGGCCATATCATGTCACGTTTATTATTTGATTGCATGCGATGTTTATCATGTTTTGCATCTTGTTTACTTAGAACGACGGTAGTAAATAAGATGATCCCTCACATTAATTTCAAGAAGTGTTCCCCCTAACTTTGCACCGTTGCGACACTTCGTTCGTTTCTAAGCACCACGTGATGATCGGGTGTTATGGATTCCAACGTTCACATACAACGGGTGTAAGACAGATTTACACATGCAAACACTTAGGTTGACTTGACGAGCCTAGCATGTACAGACATGGCCTCGGAACACAGAAGACCGAAAGGTCGAGCATGAGTCGTATAGAAGATACGATCAACATGAAGATGTTCACCGACGTTGACTAGTCCGTCTCACGTGATGATTGGACACGGCCTAGTTGACTCGGATCATGTTATACTTAGATGACTTGAAGAGGGATGTCTATCTAAGTGGGAGTTCATTAAATAATTTGATTAGATGAACTTAATTATCATGAACTTAGTATAAATATTTACAATATGTCTTGTAGATCAAATGGCCAACGTAGTCCTCAACTTCAACGCGTTCCTAGAGAAAACCAAGCTGAAAGACGACGGCAACAACTATACGGACCGGGTCCGGAACCTGAGGATCATCCTCATAGCTGCCAAGAAAGATTATGTCCTACAAGCACCGCTAGGTGACCCTCCCGTCGCACAGAACCAAGACGTTATGAACGCTTGGCAGACACGTGTTCATGACTACTCCCTCATTCAGTGCGGCATGCTTTACAGCCTAGAGCCGGGGCTCCAAAAGCGTTTTGAGAGACATGGAGCATATGAGATGTTCGAAGAGCTGAAAATGGTTTTCCAAGCTCATGCCCGGGTCAAGAGATATGAGGTCTCCGACAATTTCTTCAGCTGTAAGATGGAGGAAAATAGTTCTATCAGTGAGCACATACTCACTATGTCTGGGTTGCATAACCGCTTGACTCAGCTGCGAGTTAATCTCCCGGATGATGCGGTCATTGACAGAATCCTCCAGTCGCTTCCACCAAGCTACAAGAGCTTTGTGATGAACTTCAACATGTAGGGGATGGAAAAGACCATTCCTGAGTTGTTTTCAATGCTGAAATCTGCGGAGGTAGAAGCCAAGAAGGAACATCAAGTGTTGATGGTCAATAAAACCACTAAGTTCAAGAAAGGCAAGGGTAAAAAGAACACCAAGAAGGACGGCAAGGAAGTTGCCGCGCCCGGCAAGCAAGCTGCTGGGAAGAAGCCAAAAATGGACCCAAGCCTGAGACTGAGTGCTTTTATTGCAAGGGAAATGGACACTGGAAGCGGAACTGCCCCAAATACTTAGCGGACAAGAAGGCCGGCAAAACGAAAGGTATATATGATATACATGTAATTGATGTGTACCTTACCAGTACTCGTAGTAGCTCTTGGGTATTTGATACCGGTGCGGTTGCTCACATCTGTAACTCAAAGCAGGAGCTGCGGAATAAACGGAGACTGGCAAAGGACAAGGTGACGATGCGCGTCGGGAATGGTTCCAAGGTCAATGTGATCGCCGTCGGCACGCTACCTCTACATTTACCTTCGGGATTAGTTTTAAACCTTAATAATTGTTATTTAGTGCCAGCGTTGAGCATGAATATTGTATCGGGATCTCGTTTAATTCGAGATGGCTACTCATTTAAATCCGAGAATAATGGTTGTTCTATTTATATGAGAGATATGTTTTATGGTCATGCTCCGATGGTGAATGGTTTATTCTTTCTCGAGTGTAATGCTACACATGTTCATAGTGTGAATACCAAAAGATGCAAGGTTGATAATGATAGTCCCACATACTTGTGGCACTGCCGCCTTGGTTACATAGATGTCGAACGCATGAAGAAGCTCCATGCTGATGGACTTTTGGAGTCTCTTGATTATGAATCATTTGACACGTGCGAACCATGCCTCATGGGTAAAATGACCAAGACTCCATTCTCAGGAACAATGGAGCGAGCAACCGACTTATTGGAAATCATACATACTGATGTGTGCGGTCCAATGAGTGTTGAGGCTCGCGGTGGCTATCGTTATGTTCTCACCCTCACTGATGACTTGAGTAGATATGGATATGTCTACTTAATGAAACACAAGTCTTAAACCTTTGAAAAGTTCAAGGAATTTCAGAGTGAGGTTGAGAATCAACGTGACAGGAAAATCAAGTATCTACGATCAGATCGTGGAGGAGAATACTTGAGTCACAAATTTGGCACACACTTAAGAAAATGTGGAATAGTTTCACAACTCACGCCACCTGGAACACCTCAGCGTAATGGTGTGTCCGAACGTCGTAATCGCACTCTATTAGATATGGTGCGATCTATGATGTCTCTTACCGATTTACCGCTATCTTTTTGGGGCCATGCTTTAGAGACTGTCGCATTCACTTTAAATAGGGCTCCGTCGAAATCCGTTGAGACGACACCGTATGAATTATGGATTGGGAAGAAACCTAAGCTGTCGTTTCTAAAAGTTTGGGGATGCGATGCTTATGTCAAGAAACTTCAATCAGAAAGGCTCGAACCCAAGTCGGAAAAATGCGTCTTCATAGGATACCCTAAAGAAACTATTGGGTATACCTTCTACCTCAGATCCGAAGGCAAGGTCTTTGTTGCCAAGAATGGATCCTTTCTAGAGAAGGAGTTTCTCTCGAAAGAAGTAAGTGGGAGGAAAGTAGAACTTGATGAAGTATTACCTCTTGAACCGGAAAATGGCACAACTCAAGAAAATGTTCCTGAGGTGCCTGCACCGACTAGAGAGGATGTTAATGATAATGATCAAGATACTTCTGATCAAGCTCCTACTGAAATTCAAAGGTCCACAAGGACACGTTCCGCACCAGAGTGGTACGGCAACCCTGTCTTGGAAACCATGTTGTTAGACAATGGTGAACCTTCGAACTATGAAGAAGCGATGGCGGGCCCGGATTCTGACAAATGGCTAGAAGCCATGAAATCCGAGATAGGATCCATGTATGAAAACAAAGTATGGACTTTGACTGACTTGCCCGTTGAACGGCGAGCCATAGAAAATAAATGGATCTTTAAGAAGAAGACAGACGCGGATGGTAATGTGACCATCTATAAAGCTCGGCTTGTCGCTAAGGGTTATCGACAAGTTCAAGGGGTTGACTACGATGAGACATTCTCATCGGTAGCGAAGCTAAAGTCCGTCCGAATCATGTTAGCAATTGCCGCATTCTACGATTATGAGATATGGCAAATGGACGTCAAAACGGCATTCCTTAATGGTTTCCTTAAGGAAGAATTGTATATGATGCAGCCAGAAGGTTTTGTCGATCCTAAGAACGCTGACAAGGTGTGCAAGCTCCAACGCTCGATTTATGGGCTGGTGCAAGCATCTTGGAGTTGGAACATTCGCTTTGATGAGATGATCAAAGCGCTTGGGTTTACGCAGACTTATGGAGAAGCCTGCGTTTACAAGAAAGTGAGTGGGAGCTCTGTAGCATTTCTCATACTATATGTGGATGACATACTTTTGATGGGAAATGATATAGAACTCTTGGACAGCATCAAGGCCTACTTGAATAAGAGTTTTTCAATGAAGGACCTTGGACAAGCTGCTTATATATTAGGCATCAAGATCTATAGGGATAGATTGAGACGCCTCATAGGTCTTTCACAAAGCACATACCTTGATAAGATATTGAAGAAGTTCAATATGGATCATTCTAAGAAGGGGTTCTTACCTGTGTTGCAAGGTGTGAAATTGAGCTCAGCTCAATGTCCGACCACGGCAGAAGATATAGAAGAGATGAGCGTCATCCCCTATGCCTCAGCCATAGGTTCTATTATGTATGCCATGCTGTGTACCAGACCTGATGTAAACCTTGCCGTAAGTTTGGTAGGAAGGTAGCAAAGTAATCCCGGCAAGGAACAATGGACAGCGGTCAAGAATATCCTGAAGTACCTGAAAAGGACTAAGGAAATGTTTCTCGTTTATGGAGGTGACGAAGAGCTCGTCGTAAAGGGTTACGTCGATGCTAGCTTCGACACATATCTGGATGACTCTAAGTCTCAAACCGGATACGTGTATATTTTGAATGGTGGGGCAGTAAGCTGGTGCAGTTGCAAGCAAAGCGTCGTGGCGGGATCTACATGTGAAGCGGAGTACATGGCAGCCTCGGAGGCAGCACATGAAGCAATATGGGTGAAGGAGTTCATCACCGACCTAGGAGTCATACCCCATGCGTCGGGGCCAATCAAACTCTTTTGTGACAACACTGGAGCTATTGCACTTGCCAAGGAGCCCAGGTTTCACAACAAGACAAGGCACATCAAGCGTCGCTTCAACTCCATTCGTGAAAATGTTCAAGATGGAGACATAGAGATTTGTAAAGTACACACGGACCTGAATGTAGCAGATCCGTTGACTAAACCTCTCCCTAGAGAAAAACATGATCAACACCGAAATTCCATGGGTGTTCGATTCATCACAATGTAACTAGATTATTGACTCTAGTGCAAGTGGGAGACTGTTGGGAATATGCCCTAGAGGCAATAATAAAAGCATTATTATTATATTTCCTTGTTCATGATAATTGTCTTTATTCATTCTATAATTGTATTATCCGGAAATCATAGTACATGTGTGAATAACAGACACCAACATGTCCCTAGTGAGCCCCTAGTTGACTAGCCCGTTGATCAACAGATAGTCATGGTTTCCTGACTATGGACATTTGATGTCATTGATAACGAGATCACATCATTAGGAGAATGATGTGATGGACAAGACCCAATCCTGAACATAGCACAAGATCGTATAGTTCGTTTGCTAGAGTTTTTACAATGTCAAGTATCTTTTCCATAGACCATGAGATCGTGTAACTCTCGGATACCGTAAGATTTCTTTGGGTATACCAAACATCACAACGTAACTGGGTGACTATAAAGGTAGAGTATGGGTATCTCCGAAAGTGTCTGTTGGGTTGACACGGATCAAGACTGGGATTTGTCACTCCGTATGACGGAGAGGTATCACAGGGCCCACTCGGTAATGCACCATCATAATGAGCTCAAAGTGACCAAGTGTCTGGTCACGAGATCATGCATTACGGTACGAGTAAAGTGACTTGCCGGTAACGAGATTGAACGAGGTATTGGGATACCGACGATCGAATGTCGGGCAAGTAACATACCGATTGACAAAGGGAATTGCATACCGGGTTGATTGAATCCTCGACATCGTGGTTCATCCGATGAGATCATCGTGGAGCATGTGGGAGCCAACATGGGTATGTAGATCCCGCTGTTGGTTATTGACCAGAGAGTCGTCTCGGTCATGTCTGCTTGTCTCCCGAACCCGTAGGGTCTACACACTTAAGGTTCGGTGACGCTAGGGTTGTGAAGACATGTATATGCAGTAACCCGAATGTTGTTCGGAGTCCCGGATGAGATCCGGGACGTCACGAGGAGTTCCGGAATGGTCCGGAGGTAAAGAATTATATATAGGAAGTGCTATTTCGGCCATCGGGACAAGTTTCGGGGTCACCGGTATTGTACCGGGACCACCGGAAGGGTCCCGGGGGTCCACCGGGTGGGGCCACCTATCCCGGAGGGCCCCATGGGCTGAAGTTGGAGGGAACCCAGCCCAAAGTGGGCTGGGGTGCCACTCCCCAAGGGCCCATGTGGCTAGGGTTGAGGGGAAACCCTAAAGGGGCGCCCCCTTGCTTCGGGGGCAAGCCCCTCACCCTAGGCCGCCGCCCCCCTAGGAGTTCCCATCTCCTAGGGCCGGCCACCCCCCTTGGAACCCCTATATATAGTGGAGGAGAGGGAGGACTTCATACCTCAGCCTTTGTCACCTCCCTCTCCCCGTTACATCTCTCTCTCGTTGTACAGGCAAAGCCCTGCAACTGTGACGCCCTGCATCCACCACCATGCCGTCGTGCTGCTGGATCTTCTTCAACCTCTCCTCCCCCCTTGCTGGATCAAGAAGGAGGAGACGTCATCCGCTCCATACGTGTGTTGAACGCGGAGGTGTCGTCCGTTTGGCGCTTGTCATTGGTGATTTGGATCACGTCGTGTACGACTACTTCATCCTTGTTCTAACGAACGCTTCCGCTCACGATCTACAAAGGTATGTACATGAAATCTGAATACTCGTTGCTAGATGAACTCATAGATGATCTTTGTGAAACCGTAGGAAAATTTTTGTTTTCTACAACGTTCCCCAACAGATACAAGACTGAAGACTTCGTCCCGTGTCCGGATGGGACTCTACTTGGCGTGGAAGGCAAGCTAGGCAATACGGATATGTATATCTCCTCCTTTGTAACCGACCTTGTGTAACCCTAGCCCCCTCCGGTGTCTATATAAACCGGAGGGTTTTAGTCCGTAGGACAATATACAATCATACCATAGGCTAGCTTCTAGGGTTTAGCCTCTCTAATCTCGTGGTAGATCAACTCTTGTAATACTTATATCATCAAGAACAATCAAGCAGGGCATAGGGTATTACCTCCATCAAGGGGGCCCGAACCTGGGTAAACATCGTGTCCCCTGCCTCCTGTTACCATCCGCCTTAGACGCACAGTTCGGGACCCCCTACTAAGATGCGCCGGTTTTCACACCGACATTGGTGCTTTCATTGAGAGTTCCACTGTGTCGTCACCATAAGGCTTGATGGCTCCTCTGATCATCGCTAGCGATACGGTCCAGGGTGAGGCTTTCCTCCCGGACAGATCTTCGTATTCGGCGGCTTCGTATTGCAGGCCAATTCGCTTGGGCATCTGGAGCAGATCGAAAGCTACGCGCCTGGCCATCAGGTCAGATTTGGAAACCTGAACTACACGGCCGATATCCGCGGAGACTTGATCTTCGACGGATTCGAGCCCATGCCAGACGCGCCGCTCAGTCACGACGAGCAAGACGTAACTCTGCCGCCGGACAGTGTTCGGGAGATCGCATCCGCAGTTACTCCGTCCATCAATCCGAAGCAAGTCGCTCCATCCGAGAGCGGAGGGATGGACCCCACCATGGAGACCGCACTCTCAGTGGCGATAGAGCCAGATACTGACTTCACCCCTTACGAGAGACGTGTCGCCGAAACACTGGATTCATCTCCGGCCACGGACTCCGAGCCGCTCATATCCGTGCCCGTCGAGTCCGACTGGGCGCCGATCATGGAGCTCACCTCCGCGGACATCTTTCAGCACTCACCCTTTGGGGATGTGCTAAATTCATTAAGGTCTCTCTCATTGTCAGGAGAACCTTGGCCGAACTATGTCCGACTAGAATGGGATGCAGACGATGAAGAAATTCGCTACCCACCCACCACCCACTTAGTAGCCACTGTCGATGACTTAACCGACATGCTCGACTTCGACTCCGAAGACTTTGACGGTATGGATGACGAAGCCGGAGACGAACAGGATCCACTGCCCTCGGGGCGCTGGACCGCCACCTCATCATATGATACATACATGGGGGACACCCCCAAAGAAGTCAATGGCGACGAGACAGCGGAGGATGACCCCTCCAAGAAGCAACCCGAGCGCCGACGTCAGCGGCGCCGCTCTAAGTCCCGCCACAGCAAGAGCAGTGATACCGGCATAGGAAAAAATAACACTCTGGATAGCGCCGAAGACAACAACAATCCCCTCTAGCACGGTGCAGAGCTAGAGGAAGAATAAGCTAGCCCTCCAGAGTAGGCAGCAGATGGAGAACCGGAGGAGGACAATTACATGCCTCTCTCCAAAGACGAGGCGAGCCTCGGCGACGATGAGTTTATCGTGCCCGAGGACCCCGTTGAGCAAGAGCGCTTCAAGCGCCGGCTTATGGCCATGGCAAGTGGCCTAAAGAAGAAACAACAACAACTTCAAGCTGATCAAGACTTGCTAGCAGATAGATGTACCGAAATCCTTGCGCCAAGGAGCATGAACTCGAGCGCCCGTCCAAGAGTTACCCAAAACACAAGTTGCTAGCTCACCTCGAGGAGGAAGCATTGAAACCTCATTCACTAGTGTACGATGTGGCTGACCGGCCACTACGCGGCCGAGCCAGAGAGGCGTTTCAGCCTAAAGTTCAGAATGCACCCCGTCGCCACTCAGTCAAAAATACTAAGGCCTGGGGAAACACAGAAGACCTGCGAAACATCTTGGACAGTAAGGCAAAAATCACAAGGTCAATATACGGGACACGAGCATGTGCGCCCACACGGGACGATGATCGTCGCGTCGGATACACCAAGAGTAAATCCGGTCGGGTCAAATATAGCAGACAAGACTCATACGAACTACGTCAAGATATAGCCCGGCACAGAGGCGCCGCACACCCCCTATGCTTCACTGATGAAGTTATGAATCATGAATTCCCGGATGGTTTCAAACCCGTAAATATCGAATCATATGATGGCACAACAGATCCCGCTGTATGGATTGAGGATTTCCTCCTTCACATCCACATGGCTCGTGGTGACGATCTGCATGCCATCAAGTACCTCCCACTAAAACTCAAAGGACCAGCTCGGCATTGGCTGAATAGCTTGCCAGCAGATTCCGTTGGCAGTTGGGAGGATTTGTAAGATGCATTTCTTGACAACTTCTAGGGCACTTATGTGAGGCCACCGGATGCCGATGACTTGAGCCACATAACCCAGTAGCCAGGGGACTCGGCCAGAAAATTCTGGACACGGTTCCTGACTAAGGAAAATCAAATTGTAGACTGTCCGGATGGAGGAGCCCTAGCGGCATTCAAGCATAACATGCACGATGAGTGGCTCACCCGCCACCTCGGCCAGGAGAAGCCGAAATCTATGGCAGGCCTCACAACACTCATGACCCGCTTTTGCGCGGGCGAGGACAGCTGGCTGGCTCGCAGCAACAACACATCAAGGAATCTGGTTACCTCGGATACCAAAGACGTTAATGGTAGGCAGCGTCGTAATAGACCAAAGCACTGCAATAACTGCGATAACACCGAAGATACGATAGTCAGTGCCGGATTCAGAGGCTCTAGATCCGGTCACCGGAAAAAGCCATTTAAAAGAAATACTCCGACTCCGTCCAGTCTGGATCGCATACTGGATCGCTCGTGTCAAATCCATGGCACCCCTGCAAGCCAGCCAATCACACCAACAGAGAATGCTGGGTGTTCAAGCAGGCCGGCAAGTTAAATGCCGAAAACAAGGACAAGGGGCTGCATAGCGATGACGAGGAGGAGCCCCGACCACCGAACCCAGGAGGACAGAAGGGGTTTCCCCCACACGAGAAGACAGTGAACATGATATACGCAACCCACATTCCCAAGAGGGAGCGGAAGCGTGCACTAAGGGACGTCTACGCGATGGAGCCCGTCGCCCCGAAGTTCAACCCATGGCCTCCTTTCCGATCACCTTTGATCGCAGGGAACACCCCACTAGCATCCGTCATGGCGGATCCGCCGCACTGATCCTAGACCCCATCATTGACGGATTTCACCTCACTCAAGTCCCTATGGATGACAACAGCAGCCTGAACCTGCTTTATCAGGATACAGTGCGAAAAATGGGTATCGATCCCTCAAGGATCAAACCCAGCAAAACCAACTTTAAAGGCGTCATCCCAGGTGTAGAGGCCCATTGCACAGGCTCAATCACACTGGAAGTGGTCTTCGGATGACCGGATAACTTCCGAAGCAAAGAGTTAATCTTTGACATCGTCCCGTTTCGCAGTGGCTATCATGCACTGCTTGGACGGACATCATTTGCAAAATTCAATGTAGTGCCGCATTATGCATACCTCAAGCTCAAGATGCCAGGAACCCGCGGGGTCATAACAGTAAATGGAAACACAGAACGCTCGCTCCATACGGAAGAGCACATTGCGGCCCTTGCAGCAGAGGCACAAAGCAGCCTGTTCAGGCAGACGACTCATTCGGTGTTACAGCCCCCGGACACCTTCAAGCGAGAACGGAACAATCTGCAACAGGATCGCCTGGCGCGATCAGCGCTCGCCTAGCAATCCGGCCCCCGTCCCAGTGCTAGTGCAGCGACGAAATTTGTGCCGCGCGTACATAACTACGCATTGAAAATACCATGGACATAGGCGGGGGCACAATCAGGACACACCCCGCATTGTGGCTTAACCACACCACGAGATGTATACCTTTGACATTCCTTTTCTCTTTCAGGTCCTAACTCTTCGGAAGCCCTTTCCGGCAGTCCGATTGCTAGACACATTCCGAAAGCAACAACCAAGGCGGCAAGAAGCTAAGATGAACAAGGGAACCGCCAGGTGGTCTCTAGTAATACTTGATATACCCGCTTTTCACTATTTATGCGTAGCTTGCCTTGGGATAGGACATTTCTAATTGTCCTACTTTATGCTTATTGCACTACTTGTACCAGTATGCTTCGACGTATTATTCAACTAACAATGCATATTATTAATCTGTCATTGCATTATTTAAGTTTTTCTGCTTCTCTTATATGTCCATTTACGACATTCCGCACCTGCACGCTCGGGTACGGTTAGTATGCCAGGGGCTCTCGTTTACGCCGTAATACGGCGCAAGAAGTCCAAACACTATCGACAGTGCGGCACCCCGAACTTATAGCATTATATGCATCAGCTCTGAATCATGTCTTGGGTCAAATGTTGGGTTGCCCGGCTCCCATGCTTTGGTACCTTACGTTCCGCTATATCGGCTAAGGTAGCGGTGGGAGAACTACTGCGATTGTGTCCCGGTTCTTCCAGACGAGCATCTCAGTAGAGAAAGCCAAATACTGACTGTCATGATAAGGCGAGAGACTAGTCGCTCTTCGAGAGGTCTCAAGTCCTTATAGACTTTTTCTGCTTCGGGCGAGGAGCCGGCCTTGTCCAGCTTAGGCGTGTATAGCGCCCCAAATTCGGCCCTCCGAATACCAGGGGCTTCGCCAAAAATTTAAAATCACAGACTTCTATGGCTAAGTGAGAGTGATGAAGCATTATAGTCCGATTTCCTAGTTTGTTGCGCTGAGCACCTCCCTTGAAGGACCCAAAATTGGGGTAAAGAGTGTTCAGATTTACCCCGAACACCCCAGTACTAGTTACATGGGGGCAGAAGTCAGCGACTGGCCAACTCTCAAATTTCATAAACGGCCGCACAGAAGGTAATTTTTTAAATTAAAAAGCGTTGCATGGCGCAAAAGAACACGTTTCATATTACAGGATCACATGGGCATGTTCATTCAAAAATTACATCCTTGGCACACACATCTGCCACTAAGCGGGAACCCTTCAGGACGCTCTCATAGTAATTCTTGGGGCAGTGATGCTCCTTGCCCTCTGGCGCCCCCTCCTTCACAAGCTTCATGGTGTCCAGCTTCGCCCAGTGCACCTTCGCCCGGGCAAAAGGTCTGCGTGCACCTTCGATGCAGACGGACTGCTTGATGACTTCAAGCCGTGGGTAGGCTTCCACTAGCCGCCTCACCAGACCGAAGTAGCTGCCGGACAGGGGCTCGCCAGGCCACATCTGGACTATAAGGCCCCTCATGGCCTGTTCGGCCGCCTTGTGAAGTTCGACCAACTGCTTCAGCTGGTCGCTCAAGGACACGGGGTGTTTGGTCCCAGTATATTGAGACCAGAACAACTTCTCCGTTGAGCTCCCCTCCTCAGCCCGGTAAAACTCCGCGGCATCCAGCACACTACGGGGAGGAACTGCAAACGCTCCTAGAGAGCTCCGAACTCAGGTAAGAAAAAGCAAAGTCTCCTTCACATGCTTGCTTTGCATATTGAATGCCTTACCTGCTGCTATCTTCTTCGCCGCATCAATCTCCTGGAGGGCCTTGTGGGCTTCGGCCTTGGCGCTCTGGACGCTTTCAAGTGCCTGCGCGAGCTCGGACACTCACATCTTGGAATCAAGCTCCAAGAACTCGTGCTTTTTGGCGAGCGCCTCGAGCTCTTGCTGCATCTCGCCTACTCGGGCTTCTTGTTTCTCCCGTTGAATGCGTTCTTTGGCCGCTTTGTCTTCGGCCTCGGAGAGTGCCTTCCTCAGGGTCTCCACCTTGGTCGTGGCCCTTGACAAATTCATGATGATCCTATTACTTTACACTGAACTTCTTTTTTAACTATACAGACAGGGGTATATCTTACCTTTGCTCTCTTCGAGCTGCCTCTTGGTAAGGACGAGCTCATCCTCGAACCGCTTCAGGTCCTGCTTTTGCGCAGAGACCTCCACAGTACGTGCAGCAGCGGCCAGCAGTGAAGCCTGGACATACACATAGACATACTCTAATTAGACTCCTGAGTTATCATTTGATACTCTATTCAGCTTTTCTTCGCGAACGCCGAACAAAGCATCAGGGGCTACTATCTATGCGGTAATATTTTTATATTTTGAATGCTTGCCTCAAAGCCTGTTAGGAGGCTAGCGCAAGCTTCGGTCAGTCCGTTTCTGGCGGACTGAACCTTCTTAACCACCGCACTCATGATAGTGCGGTGCTCTTCATCGATGGAAGCGCTATGAAGCACTTCCGGCAAGTTGTCTGGTGCCTCTGGTTGGACAGAGGACACCAGCACGGATGGTTGGCCCCCCTTAATGGGGGACCACCTGCAGGAGTCCGAAAGCATCGAAGGTTCCGGCGTAGTGTCCGGCTGGGGCCTGAACTCAAAGCCCATAGGAGCCTTGCTCCCTTGGTACCCAGGGTCCGGGAGGTCGCCGTGAGGCGCCCCCAAGATCACCTCCCCATGGGTTGGTGCCTTTTGAGACAACCCCTCGGCGTTGTCCATAGGGTGAGGCGTGGAAGCCGTCGGAGGAGAACCGTTGTTCATATCCGACGAGCCCAAAGAGCCGCTCGACAAGGGTACGTCGAGATGAGCTCGGGCCGGACTGCATAATCATGTTCGGCATGAGCAAAGGCAGTACAATAAGACATACCATGAAGTACTATGGTGTCCGGACACTTACGACTTCGCCAGGGGCTTGTCCCTGGGTAGCCACTCGTCGCCGCTATCGGCGGCCATCGTGGCACAGTCCGGAGGGAGGGTCTTTCCCTTCTTGGACCCTTCTGCCTCCCCAGATGGGTCGGCCTTCCTTTTATTGTCTCCCCGGCTGGGGGGGTGACTTTTCTCCTCCTCCTCGTTTCCATGGGAGGAGTGCGCGTCGGACTCATTGGACAATGAGTCTGATAGAACCTTGTGCCGAAGACCCTTTCGGGTCCCCGTGGCCTTCTTCTTGGACATCTTTTCCGGCACCTCGTAAGGTGCCAAAGTCAGCATCTTCATTAGAATATCATTTGCAGGATCTTTGGGCAGGGGGGCTAGGCAATCAAGCTGCTCCGCTGTCTTTATCTAGTCCTGTTAATGACATGAAAGCTTAGATCTAGCACATAACTAAACCAGGGCACATAAATACCCTGAGAGATATGAAAGCCTACCGGATGGGTGCGACGCTTTGCGCCAAGTCCGCGGTCGTCGGTGAGGGAGGGAGGCATCTCAGCACCCTTGAACAGCAACCTCCAGACGGCATCGTGCGTCGTGTCGTAGAGCTCTCGCAGCATCTGGTGTTGGGCCGAGTCGAACTCCCACAAAAAAATGCCCGTCGTTGGCACGGAAGGATCCGGTGGAAGAGCATAACCTGGACCACGTTGACGAGCTTAATTTTCTTGTTCGTCATGTTCTAGATGCAGGTCTGGAGTCCGGTCAGCTCTACCGAAGAACCCCAGGATAGTCCCTTCTTTTTCTAGGAGGTGAGCTGCGTGGGGATTCCGAATCGAAATTTGGGGGCCGCCACCCAGTTGGAGTCATGCGGCTCAGTGATGTAGAACCACCCCGATTGCTACCCCTTTATGGTATCCACGTAGGTACCCTCGAGCCAGGTGACATTAGGCATCTTGCGCACCATGGCGCCTCCGCACTCTGCTTGCTGGCCACCCACCACCTTCGGTTTGACATTGAAGGTTTTCAGCCATAGGCCGAAGTGGGGCCTGATGCGGAGGAAAGCCTCGCATACAACGATAAACGCCGATATGTTGAGGATGAAGTTGGGGGGAAGATCATGAAAATCCAGGTGGAGAGGAAATCCCATTCCACGGACGAAATGGGTAAGAAAAACTACCCTCTCATGGGGTTCAGGCATTGGGACGATCTGCCCCACATTCGGTAGCCGGTGTGTGATATTCGCAGCTAGCTATCCGGCTTCCCGTAACTTTTTTATGTTCTCCTCTGTGACGGAGGAGACCATCCACTTGCCTCCTGCTCAGAACATGATTGCAGTGGTTTGAGAAGAAGAACGCGAGCTTGGGCGCTAGAGCTCGGGTGTGTGGGAATGGGTAAGCGAGAAGGAAGAAGGCGTGGGTGAAAAAAGTAAATCTTTTTCCCTTTATAAGGGCGGAGGAGGCGATGAGTCTCCCCACTTGCCTAGCAAAACCGCTTATTCCCCAGGCGCCGTAATGGATGGCGTGGTTGGGTTACCCACGTCCGTATTGATAAGAATCATGTGATAAGGGGAACACGATCTCTGCTTTGACAAGACGCGTCAAGAAAACCGCCTCGCGATATGTGCGGAGATGGTTAGGAAAAGCGGTTCGAATAAGAACCGGGCCATGAAGTGATGTCATACTGTCAAAACATGTGAGCAGATTAGATTTGTGGAAGTATTATTCTCTCTACGGTGGTGTGGAACTTATTTTGCAGGGTCGGACACTATCCTTGAATTCAAACTCTTCCATGGTGTATTCGGAGGAGGAACCCGCCTTGCAATGCCGAAGACAAAACTACGCGCCGGACTCATCGTCATTGAAGCCTGGTTCAGGGGCTACTAAGGGAGTCCTGGATTAGGGGGTTTCCGGACAGCCAGACTATATCCTTTGGCCGGACTATTGGACTATGAAGATACAAGATTGAAGACTTCGTCCCGTGTCCGGATGGGGCTCTACTTGGCGTGGAAGGCAAGCTAGGCAATACGGATATGTATATCTCCTCCTTTGTAACCAACCTTGTGCAACCCTAGCCCCTCCGGTGTCTATATAAACCGGAGGGTTTTAGTCCGTAGGACAAAGTACAATCATACCATAGGCTAGCTTCTAGGGTTTAGCCTCTCTGATCTCGTGGTAGATCAACTCTTCTAATACTCATATCATCAAGAACAATCAAGCAGGACGTAGGGTATTACCTCCATCAAGAGGGCCCGAACCTGGGTAAACATCGTGTCCCCTGCCTCCTGTTAGCATCCGCCTTAGACGCACAGTTCGGGACCCCCTACCCGAGATCCGCCGGTTTTGACACTGACAGCGGCCAACAACGACGCCTGCTTATTCATACATATTATGTTAGTATCCTACAATGAGAGGTTGATCCTCTGACCGGTTCTTCTTGCTGAACTCCGGACAGTGTCTTAGGGGCTACTGAATACATGGGGTTTTCCTCTTTCTATGTCACTCACCTTGAAACCCATCAAGAGATTGCTACAGGCTTCGTCTAGTCCACTCTTGGCGGACTAAACCTTCTCGATCACCGCACTCATAAGGATGCGGTGCTCGTCCACAATGGAGACGCCTCGTAGCGCCTCCATCAGGTCATCTAGCGCCCCTGGGTGGACAGGGACCACCGGTGGAATTGGCACACCCCCCTCCTTCGAAGGAGGGTGCTCGCCTGATTTCGGAGCCATATGGATCTCTCGAATCGTATCCGGCTGAGGGCCGAACTGAAAACGGCCCTCTTCACCGGTCCCCTTGGGGATCTTCTCACCCATCTGTCCGGCAGCGGAGGTCTCGCCTAGTGGCGGCCCCCGGACAATGTCCTGAGCTCCTCCCTTCGGAGAAGCCCTCTGGGATAACACTTCGGTGTCATCCCTGGCCCCGGGGGAGCAAGCAGGCGGTGGCGACATGCTCGCCATCTCCGACCGAACCAGCGAACCTCCAGATGAGGAATGCTGGATAAGGTCACGGGCCGGACTACAAAAGTGTGGATTAACCATGTCAGCAGAATAAAAAGAAAGGGTTGTATATGCGCGTAAATGAGCCATGTCGCTTACGATGCAAACTGAGGCCTAGTGCGGGGGCGTCGTTCCGGACTACTGTCAACGTCCCACGCGGTGTTGACCGCTGGGGTGCCCTTCCCCCTTTTAGGCGCTTTCGCCTCTGGATGTGCTAGGGCCACCCTCTTCTTCTTCTTCTCCTCGGGGGGAGGGTTTGTTCCTCCTCCTCCTCTTCCTCGTCACTGTCCTCTGGGATGGAGGAATGGGCCTCGTCATCTTTGGACGTCGCGTCCGAAGCGCCATTGCGACAGGGGCCACTCTTGGCCCCCTTGGCCTTCTTCTTGGCCTTCTTCTCCAGCGCCGTATATGGCGCCGATACCAGCATCCTCGCCAGGCGCGGGATGACCGATTCCTCGGGCAGCGGCGCCAGACACTGGATCCGCTGCGCCTTCTCCACCCAGTCCTGAAGGAGCAATATCAAATCTCAGACATCATCCTCAAAACATTCAAGTTGGGAATACGTCAAAGGAAACATACCTCGTTGGTGGGGCGTTTACAATTGTGACCATGGTTTGAGTTCGTGGCCGGTGACTTCTCGTTGCCCTTAAAGAGCAAGTTCCAGGCCCCTTCATGAGAGGTGTCGAAGAGCCTTCTTAGGGTCTGGTGCTTCTTCGAATTGAACTCCCTTAAAGGGCGGCTTCGGCGCTGGCACGGAAGAATCTGGCGGACCAGCATCACCTGGATAACGTCGATGAGCTTGACGTCCTTGGTCACCATGCTTTGAACGCGCGTCTGCAGCGCTATCAGCTCGTGAGGAGAACACCAGTCCAGACTCTTCTCGACCCAGGAGGTGCGCCGCGTGGGAGCACTAGAGCGGAATTCGGCAGCTGCGGCCGAGTTGGTGCCACGAGGTTCTGTAATGTAGAACCACTGCTTTTGCCATTCCTTTACTGTCTCTATAAAGGTGCCTTTGGGCCAAGAGACATTGGATAGCTTTCTCACCATGGCCCCTCCGCACTCCGCATGCTGACCATCCACCACCTTCGGCTTCACGTTGAAGACTTTGAGCCATAGCCCGAAGTGGGAATGGATGTGGAGGAAGGCCTCGCACATGATGATAAATGCCAAGATGTTGAGGAAGGAATTCGGGGACAGATCATGGAAATCTATCCCGTAATAGTACATCAGCCCGCGGAAGGGTGGAGTGGAAACCCTAGCCCGCGGAGGAAATGGGGGATGAAGACTACTCTCTCTGTGGGCTCCAGCATGGGGACGACTTGTCCCTCGGCCGGAAGGCGGTGGGCGATCTCCTTTGTCAAATATCCGGCCGCCCGGAGCTCAGTAATGTCCTCCTCCTTGACGGAGGAGACCATCCACTTGCCCTGACCACCAGATCCGGACATGGTTGCTTGAGTGGAAAGGAGATGGGAACTTGGGCGCTAGAGCTTGAGATCGGAAGGGGAAAGATAGAGAGAAGGCGTGAGGAGAGGAAGGGGGAATCCTTATCCCCTTATAAAGGCAACAGATATTAAACGCCTCCTCACTCGCCTTAGGATTCGCCTGTTCCCTAGGGCTGTATGAACGACACGGTTGAGTTACCCATGCCTGCATTGATGAGAGTCCTGCGATAAGGGGACACGATCTCTGTTTCGAAAACACATGCCAATAGCAACCGCGTCTTGAAACGTGGGATGGTAGAAGAAAATCGGTTCAAAAATATAACCGGACAAACACGATGCCGTGATGGAGAGACGCTGTCAACAGATTGATTCGTGCAAATATTATGTTCTCTCTGTGGTTCTGTATGGTGTGCGTAACAGGTCCGGATGCACTTATTTCGTCTGAAGACTATTCTGGAGTTCAAAAGGAGGGAACCCGCCTTGCAATGTCGAAGACAAATCTGCGCACCGGACTCCTCGTCATTGGAAGCCAGGTTTAGGGGCTACTAAGGGAGTCCTGGACTAAGGGGTCCTCGGACTCCGGCCTGTTATCTATGGGCCGGACTGATGGGCTGTGAAGATATGAAGACCGAAGATTGCACCGTGTCCGGATTGGACTCTACTTGGCATGGAAGGCAAGCTTGACGACCGAAGATTCCATCTTATGTAACCGACTCCATGTAAACCCTAGATCCCCTTGTTGTCTATATAAACCAAAGGGGATAGTCCAGAAAGGACAACACATATACTCATTACCATATTCATAGGCTAGACTTCTAGGGTTTAGCCATTACGATCTCGTGGTAGTTCAACTCTTGTAATACTCATATTCATCAAGATCAATCAAGCAGGAAGTAGGGTATTACCTCCATAGAGAGGGCCTGAACCTGGGTAAACATCGTGTCCCTTATCTCTTGTTACCATCGATCCTAGACGCACAGTTCGGGACCCCCTACCCGAGATCCGCCGGTTTTGACACCGACAACTCCCTCAGTAACCCCTGAACCTGGCTTCAATGACGAGGAGTCCGGTGTGCAGATTTGTCTTCGGCATTGCAAGGCGGGTTCCCTCCTTCCGAACTACAGAATAGTCTTCAGATGAAGTAAGTATATCCGGACCTGTGTATATAATGGCAAAGAATGTAATACCCCACGAGCCCAACTTGTTGATAACTGTTCATGACATCATATCATGCCTGCCCGGTTACAATTTCCAACCGTCGGCTAGCGAGCCGCCCCATGTCTCGGGGTGCGGTTTTACTGGCACGTCTCGTCAAGGCAGAGATCGTGTCCATTTATTTACGGGATTTTCATTAATGTAGGAGTGGGTAACCCAACTGTCCCCTGGGTACAATTCCTTGCTGATAGGTAAGTTTAGAGACCCCGGGGGAGACGCCCAACATTCTGGGCCTTTATATAGGGACCCAGTCTCGTTTTCTTCCCTTGCGCTTGCTTCTTCCTCAAGCCCAGCCACCCCAACTTCCAACCCTCGGGTTCCAATTGCCACCAGCCCTAGTCATGTCCGGATCCAACCATCAGGGCCGGTGGGTGGCTTCTTCTGTCACAGAGGAGGACATTGCGAAGCTCCGCGTAGCGAGGTATTTGACCTCGGAAATCTTTCATCGGCTTCCGGCACAAGGGCAAGTCATATCGACCCCCAGATCTGGCGAGAGGGTAGTATTTGTGTCCCACTTTCTTCATGGGCTAGGGTTCACGCTTAACCCCTTCGTCCGGGCGCTCATGTTCTATTATGGGCTAGATTTTCACGATCTGGCCCTGGACTCTATTGTCCTCATCTCAACATTTATCGTCACGTGTGAAGCCTTACTCCGGACTCCTCCTCACTTTGGTTTGTGGCTCAAGACCTTTGACATGAGGTCGCAGGTGGCAGAGGAGGAGCAGGCAGAGTGCGGCAGTGTCACAATAGGCAAGTTGGCTGGTGCGGTTTGGCCCGAAGGATCTTTCGCCAAATCTTCCGACATACGACAGCAGGGGTGGTTTTATATCAACGAGTCGTGGGGCCCCAAGTGGGCGGCTACACCTGCGTTCCGTCCCGGCCCTCCAATTCAGCTCGCTTTGTGGGTCGATAAGGGATTGGACTGGTGATCCATCAATGAAGTGCAGACTCTGCAAAGTCTCATCTGGAACCTTACCGAGAAGGGCATCGATCTTGTGAACATCGTTCAAATAATGCAAGTCTGCCGGATCCTGCCATGTCAGCAGCGGCCTCTTCATATGTGGGAGTTTAACCCATAAGGGCGGCGAACTCTTCAGCACTTTTTCGGCACTACACATGAAGGAATGTGGATATTATATTTCAGGAACGGGAGGAATGGTCGGACACCACCGAAGACGTTGGTCTTGACCGCAATCATCCGGACACTTCGGTAAGTACTCAATATCCGAGCACCTTCAGTTGAGGCATCTCTTCACAAGATATTGAACAATCCGTCCCTGTACAAGTCTGGATAAAGAAAGCGGTGCTAACCCGGTGTCCGGCGCCTCTTCCCGAAGGCCCTGCGACCGACCTGCTGACGAGAATGCTGATTCCGACACCATATCAGGTGGCGGCGTTCGGGGAAACTGAAATCCCTTTGCCCAAGGGCAAGAGTGCATAGGGGGGCTGAGGGAGTCTTGGACTAAGGGGTCCTCGGGCGTCCGGCCTGTTATCCATGGGCCGGACGGATGGGCTGTGAAGACATGAAGGCCGAAGACTGCACCGTGTCCGGATTGGACTCTACTTGGCATGTGAGGGAGTCCTGGATTAGGGGGTATCCGGAGAGCCAAACTATATCCTTTGGCCAGACTGTTGGACTATGAAGATACAAGATTGAAGACTTCGTCCCATGTCTGGATGGGACTCTACTTGGCGTGGAAGGCAAGCTAGGCAATACGGATATGTATATCTCCTCCCTTGTAACCGGCCTTGTGTAACCCTAGCCCCCTCCGGTGTCTATATAAACCGGAGGGTTTTAGTGCGGAGGACAACATACAATCATACCATAGGCTAGCTTCTAGGGTTTAGCCTCTATGATCTCATGGTAGATCAACTCTTGTAATACTCATATCATCAAGAACAATCAAGCAGGACGTAGGGTATTACCTCCATCAAGAGGGCCCGAACCTGGGTAAACATCGTGTCCCCTGCCTCCTGTTACCATCCGCCTTAGACGCACAGTTCGGGACCCCCTGCCCGAGATCCGCCGGTTTTGACACCGACATTGGCGCTTTAATTGAGAGTTCCACTGTGACGTCACCATAAGGCTCGATGGCTCCTTCGATCATCGGTAACGATGCGGTCCAGGGTGAGGTTTTCCTCCCCAGACAGATCTTCTTATTCGGCGGCTTCTCACTCCGGGCCAATTCGCTTGGCCATCTGGAGCAGATCAAGAGCTACGCCCCTGGCCATCAGGTCAGATTTGGAAACTTGAATTACACGGCCGACATCCACGGAGACTTGATCCTCGACGGATGCGAGCCCAAGTTGGACGCGTTGCACAGTCGCGACGAGCCTGACGTAACTCTACCGTCGGACAATGTTCGGGAGATCGCATCTGCAACTACTCCGGCCATTAATCCGGAGCAAGTCGCGCCATCCAAGGGCGTAGGGATGGACCCCGCCATGGAGGCCACACTCTCAGTTGTGATAGAGCTGGATACTGACTTCACCCCTTATGAGAGCCGTGTCGCCGAACCGCTGGATTCATCTCCGGGCACGGACTCCGAGCAGCTTACATCCGTACCCGTCGAATCCGACTGGGCGCCGATCATGGAGTTCACCTTCGCGGATATCTTTCAGCACTCGCCCTTCGGCGATGTGCTAAATTCATTAAGGTATCTGTCCATGTCAGGAGAACCTTGGCCGAACTATGTCCGGCTAGAATGGGATGGGGACGACGAAGAAATTCGCTGCCCACCCACCACCCACTTAGTAGCCACTATCGACGACTTAATCGACATGCTCGACTTCGACTCCGAGGACTTCAATGGTATGGACGACGACGCTGGAGACGAACCGGAACCACCGCCCATAGGGCGCTGGACCGCCACCTCAGCATATGACATATACATGGTGGACAACCCCAAAGAAGGCAATGGCAACGAGACAGCAGAGGATGACCCCTCCAAGAAGCAACCCAAACACTGACGTTAGCGGCGCCGCTCTAAATCCCGGCACAACACGAGCAGTGATACCAGCACAGGAGGTAATAACACTCCGGATAGTGCCGTAGACAACAACAATCCCCTCCAGCGCGATGTAGAGCCAGAGGATGAACAAGCTAGCCCCCCAGAGCGGGCAGCAGATGGAGAACCGGAGGAGGACAATTACATGCCTCTCTCCGAAGACAAGGCGAGCCTCGGTGATGAAGAATTTATCGTGCCTGAGGACCCCGTCGAGCAAGAGCGCTTCAAGCGCCGGCTTATGGCCACGGCAAATGGCCTGAAGAAAAAGCAACAACAGCTTCAAGCTGATCAAGACTTGCTAGCAGACAGGTGGACCTAAGTCCTTGCGACCGAGGAGTATGAACTCGAGCGCCCCTCCAAGAGTTACCCAAATGCAGGTTGCTACCTCACCTCGAGGAGGAAGCATTGAAACCTCAATCACCAGTGTGCGATGCGGCTGATCGGCCACCGCATGGCCGAGCCAGAGAGGCGTTTCAGCCTGAAGTTCAGCCTGCACCCCGCCGCCGCTCAATCAAAAATACCAAGGCCCGGGACAACACAAGGGACCTGTGAGACGTATTCGAGAGTAAGGAAAAAATCGCAAGGTCAATATACGGGTCACGGACATGCGCGCCAACACGGGACGATGATCGTCGCGTCGGATACACCAAGAGTAATTCCAGCTGGCCAAATACAGTAGACAAGATTCGTATGAACTGCGTCGGGATATAGCCCGGCACAGAGGCGCCGCACACCCCCTATGCTTCACTGATGAAGTTATGAATCACGAATTCCCGAAGGGTTTCAAACCCGTAAATATCGAATCATATGAGGGCACAACAGATCCCGCTGTATGTATTGAGGATTTCCTCCACATCCACATGGCTCACGGTGATGATCTACACGCCATCAAGTACCTCCCACTAAAACTCAAAGGACCAGCTCGGCATTGGCTGAACAGATTTCCATCAGATTCCGTCGGCAGTTGGGAGGATCTGGAAGACGCATTTCCTGACAACTTCCAGCGCACTTATGTGCGGCCAACGGATGCTGATGACTTGAGCCATATAACCCAGCAGCTAGGAGAATCGGCCAGACAATTCAGGACTCCGTTCCTGACTAAGAAAAACCAAATTGTAGACTGTCCGGATGCAGAGGCCCTAGCGGCATTCAAGCATAACATCCGCGATGAGTGGCTCGCCCGCCACCTCGGCCAGGAGAAGACGAAATCTATGGCAGCCCTCACAACACTCATGACCGGCTTCTGCGCAGGCAAGGATAGCTGGCTGGCTCGCAGCAACAACACATCGAGGAATCCGGGCACTTTGGATACCAAAGATGTTAACAGTAGGCAATGTCGTAATAGACCAAAGCGCCGCAATAACGGCGATAACACTGAAGATATGGCAGTCAATGCCGGATTCAAAGGCTCTAGATCCGGTCAGCGGAAAAGCCATTTAAAAGAAAAAATCCGACTCCGTCCAGTTTGGATCGCATACTGGATCGCTCGTGTCAAATCCACGGCACCCCCGACAAGCCAGCCAATCAGACCAACAGAGAATGCTGGGTGTTCAAGCAGGCCGGCAAATTAAATGCCGAAAACAAGGAGAAGGGGTTGCATAGTGATGATGAGGAAGAGCCCCGGCCGCCAAACACAGGAGGACAGAAGGGGTTTCCCCCACAAGTGAAGACGGTGAACATGATATACGCAACCCACATTCCCAAGAGGGAGAGGAAGCGTGCACTAAGGGACGTCTATGCGATGGATCCCGTCGCCCCAAAGTTCAACCCATGGTCTGCTTGCTCGATCACCTTCGATCGCAGGGACCACGCCACTAGCATCCACTACAAAAAAATACACTTCCGTGATGATACGTGTTTTGTCACAGTAGGTCGTGTTTTGTCATGCATCTACATCCATGACGATTTTATGACAGAATCAAGATAGTCATACCTGTGCTGTCATAGAAGTGTTCCATGACATTTCACAAATTACCATCACGGAAGTGTCCACTTCCATGACGATAAATCACGCATCACAGAAGTGCTTTCGTCAAGGGTGACCGACACTTGGCATCCACCGTAACGGAACACCGTTAAGCTATCGAGTCGGGTTTTGGATCCGATAACCCGTTAACAGCCCCGACCAATGGGGATTTTCCACGTGTAAAATCATCATTGGCTGGGGGAAACACGTGTCGGCTCATCGTTGGGACAGATATCATCCACTCATTCCACGGAAGGCGCCTATGATATGTCGACACGTGGCACGGCCCAATAGAGGCCCATTCCTGTGAAAATGCCGGCCCGTTTGACTTGGTGAAAAGGTGGCGGCCCGGCCCATGGAAAGCCTATTAATGGCATGTTCGCATATAGCCCATTTACAGCCCGCTAACCCAAGGCCCATTACGCCCTATCCGAATGAGGCCCAGTAGCGTCATCTGGGCCATCCAATATGATTCCAGCCCGTTTTCACTTCTGGCTCATGTATGGCCCATGACGTCTTTCGGCCCATATGAGGCCCTATGTAACTCTTGGCCTATTAACGGCCCATGGTGAAACTGGCCCGTAATGAACAGTGTATCACTTTACACCCATTAATGGCCCGTGGTGAAACTGGCCCGTAATGAATAGTGTATCACTTTATACCCATGAGCGGCCCACTATTCTGTTGGGCCGTTTCCAGCCCATGTTATCTTTCGGTCTTCTCAGAGCCCATTTATTCTTGGGCTCATTTCCAGCATTCATTTACTTATGGCCCGTTACTGTAATTTTCTGCTTGTGGGCCAAATTCAGCCCATGGTTACAGTCGGCCCGTTTGTGGTCCGTTAATACATTAGGCCGTTTTCATAGCATCATCAAATAGGGCCTATTAACTATGGCCCATTATGGTCGGCCCATGAATGGACGATTCCAACTCTAGCTCGTTTACGGCCATAATGCGGTCTGTTTGGCCCATGTCGGTGTCAAAACCGGTGGATCTCGGGTAGGGGGTCCCGAACTGTGCGTCTAGGCAGATGGTAACAGGAGGCAGGGGACACGAAGTTTTACCCAGGTTCGGGCCCTCTTGATGGAGGAAAAACCCTATGTCTTGCTTGATTAATATTGATGATATGGGTAGTACAAGAGTAGATCTACCACGAGATCAGAGAGGCTAAACCCTAGAAGCTAGCCTATGGTATGATTGTCTGTTATCCTACGGACTAAAACCCTCCTGTTTATATAGACACAGGAGAGGGCTAGGGTTACACAAGGTCGATTACAAAGGAGGAGATATGCATATCTGTATTTCCTAGCTTGCCTTCCACGCCAAGTAGAGTCCCATCTAGACAGGAGACGAAGTCTTCAATCTTGTATCTTCATAGTCTAACAGTCCGGCCAAAGGATATAGTCCGGCTATCCGGAGACCCCCTAATCCAGGACTCCCTCAGTAGCCCCTGAACCAGGCTTCAATGACGATGAGTCCGGCGCGCAGTGTTGTCTTCGGCATTGCAAGGCGGGTTCTTCTCCAACTTTCAAGTGTTCGTGAGCAGTGTCCGGCTCCATAAATGTTGAACCTCTTGGCTTCTGTGCCCAGTAAGGGCTTTCTCCCACGCGTCGAACGAATACGAGGCGCCAGGGCATTTTTACCTTCACCCCCCTAGCCATATAAATAAATTGTCTATTAAAGGAATGGGGATTCTTAGGTCCGATCCAAACCATCCTCCCCCAGCGAGAATTCATCAAAGCGTGTTTCGAAAAGATCCATTCCAGCATGGCCGGCCTCCGCAGCTCCTCCTCCCACCCCTGTAGCCTTAAGCCCGGTGATTGGGAGAGGTGTTTAGTCCCGCACAGTCGATTAGTCGAGCTGCAGACTAAGGGATTTCTCCCTCCAGCGTATATGGTGCCCATTCGAGCCGGGCTTGCCACCTACAATGGCGGGGTGCAAGAGGACAGCTTTCCTTGTCCCTCCATGGGGGAACGGGTCTGCCTTGTTCCTTATTTACTAAGGAGACTCGGATTTCCAATTCATCCATTCCTCCGCGGGCTCCTGGAGTTCTACGGCCTCCAATTACACAATCTCACCCCCACCTCCATTATACATATCGCCGGCTATGTTGCTCTCTGCGAGTTGTTCCTAGGCTACGAGGCTCACTTCGAGCTGTGGAAAAGGCTATTCTGCCTTGTCCCTTGCACACAAAGGGAATCACTTTATCAAGTGGGCAGAGCCGAAATATGGCGCATCACCGATACCGGATACCTGTCCGGTATCCTGAAGAAGCCGTCCGAAGACTGGCCTTCAAAATGGTTTTATCTGGAGGACGTCCCCCTTCCGGACCTTGTTCGGCGGGGTCTTCCTGAGTTCAACAATGCTCCTTTGAAGAAGCACCGAAGTTGGCGCCCACGGAGCCCCCAGGCGGAAGACAACGGAGAAGTCCTCTATCTGATGAACCGGATCAAAGCACTGGCTCGATCAAGATTGACAATAATCGAAGTTATGTCGATTTGCATAACGCGGGGAGTGCAACCACTTCAATATCGTGGGCACCCCTTGTGGTGTTATAACGGGGCGGATGACGCCACCCGCTGCGGGCGTAAGGGTCCGGACAATGCTGCCGCTCTAGCGAAGATTATGTCCGAATTGTTCAAGGGTGAGGAGGAGGAGTTCACCCGCAGCAACCAACGGGATGGATTCTCCATGTACAATCCTCCAAGCTGGGTAAGTTATATCTCCCTGCCCCCATTTTTCCCACATTCTTAGTCGTAAGTATTCACCTTGCCACTTTGCGGTAGGAACTGCGAAAAGCCATAAAGGAGGTCAGTAGCCCTTCTCCACAACCAGAGGACCCTGACCGGGCCCTCGATTCCAGACTTGAAGAAGATTCGGTTATCTCCGTGGAACTGATAGACTGGCAGTTCTATCAGTTAAGCAGCGATGATGCCCTGGTGACCATTATGGCCGACTATCCCGGACTTCTCCCTGCATCGTAGGTAAGAAAAATCAAAAAGTCCCAACTCCAAAACTAGGATCCCCTTTTAGGCACTTCACCCACCATATACATATGGCATCTTTTACAGGGAAGGCATTCGGGACGCCCTGCCGAACCCGCAGCAACTCGCCAACAAGAGGTAACGAGGCCGGGTAGGCCAAAAAGGAAGGCGGTTAGGACGGAGACGTCAGCGCAAAGGTATAGGAAAAACCCCGCTCCATGGTTGTCGTCTTTCTCAAAATGTAATGATGCCCGCGTTTCTTTAATAGAAAGAACGCTCGCCGGAGTATGTCCGGCGATGCCGCCAATCAAGCTTCCACCAGTCGGGCGCCAGGACCGGACATGGAGCGCAAGCCGATATGGGGCAGGCGCCGGATAATCCCCCTGCAGAGGATGCTGATAGATTATCCGCTACAAACTCAGAAGTGGAAAGTGCCATGAATCATAGGCGCCGCCGGGCCATACTCCGCAACGCTTGTTTCTCACCAGAGGTGTTCGAAGCCTTCAATTTTGGAGAGGCGTACCTCCGTGCTGCTCAAGATGGTCTAGCCAGAGCCACGGATTAGTATGTAAAGGATGTACGGGTGAGTAAATCTAGCAGTTTATATGTATTAGTAGCCCCTGAGACTTGAAACAGTTAGCAGAACTGATTTAAGGATCATCTTTAATGTGCAGGTTCTTACAGAGAAGAATACTAGGCTGTCCGAGGAGCTGGAGGAATGCAAGACCCAACTGGGGGCCGCTCTTGCCGCATTGCAGGAACAGAAAAAGCCTCCCGCTGGTAACATTTACTTTAAAGAATGATGGTTACCATATAGTGTGCGGCGTGTCTGCAGATCTAACAATTGATTTTGCATATGAATCCGGAGAAAATCCGGGGGACCAACATGTTATGCGGCAGCTAGAGGCTGGCAAACGCGTGCTGACTAAGGTTATGCTGGAGAAAAACAATCTCCAAGATGCCAATATTAAGTTGAACGTGGAACTAAAAGTCGTTCGGGGCCAGCTTGCGGACTCCGAGAAGGAGAATAAGCGGCTTCGGCGCAGCATTTTCAGTAAGTGTTTGAACGAATCCTTTTTAAAGAAGTTCGGCAAAGAAGCTGACTAAGAGCATTATGTCTATAGGTATGCTGACGGGTCATCCCGCGGAGGAAATGCCCGGGTCTGCGGGTGATCTTTTTTCCGAGTTGTCACATCTGCACGAACAAGTTCGGTAGGTGATGTAGGGCATTGCCCAGGCCTTGTGGCTGTCCGTCTCCTTGCCAAAAGGCGTTGCAGAGCTTGCGGAGAAGCTGAAGGGAGCACGGCGGCGCTTTCGTTTCTGGAAGATATCAGCCTGCCGGCAGGGTGCCAGAGAAGCCTGGGCCATGGTGAAGACGCGGTATACCAAGGCAGACCCAAATCACATGGCCGAGGTTGGACCTGTGGAGCCCGACGGAAAAGAGATCACCGTTAGCTTAGTTTATGGGCAAGTAGAATTAGCCTCAAAGTATTCTCAACAGGATTGTAAGCTAGACCACCTGTTGGATGGTATAGAGGAGGAATTTAGTCAGTCCGCATGACTATGTAATTAAAGTGACATGTATAATGCCTTCTAGCCGGATTGTAGATCATTGTTGTTGCGGACCTTTTCGCTTCAACCTCCGGGCTCGATAGTCCGGAGTGAATTCAAATACCCGCTCAGTTATATAAAACCGGGGTATGTGTGGAGACCAGGCGTAGGGGTCATTAGTGCTTTATCATACAAGTGCCCAACTAGTTATGTTATATTACATGGGTAGTAAGAAACATCTTCGAGGGAGAATAGTTTCGTTAAGGGTTCCTTTCCCTGGGTAAGCATGCCCTAAAGTGCATGTCCGGACTGCGATAAGAAACGCAGAAAGAGCATCTGGGGGCAGATATGGACAATAAATAAAAATCATCTTTTGTTCACCGACCGAATATTCCCTTAAGAATGCTAGCTTTCGGCTTCACCCAGTCTGAGGTACACATCCGGCTGACCCGGCAGTAACAATCACAGAGGTGCTCCCCTTATGCCCTAGCCGAATTAACGGGAATGTAGGGCATAAATACAAGAGCCAGGCAACCCAACTTGGCCAAAACTTAAGTCATATTGATGCATATAATGGTGAAAAAAGGTACATGCGGAAGTATAACACATGTGTTGGGCGTGAGGCCCAGATAAATAATTTAAGCTTCTGTGAAAGAAGCCCCCAGGTATGAAGAGTGCAGCTAGCGCATCTGTAATGTACAAGCGAGGCACAAGGCGACCCTTGAAGGACTAGAGAAATAATAAAAGAAAGAAAGAAAGGGAAACAAGATAGATGATGTATATGCAGAAAATGGACAAAGGGAGGGGACTAACATAGAGTCCGGTGCTAGGCGTAGAATCTATGGAGCCTGGCCGCGTTCCATGGGTTCGGCTCGAGTCGATTAGTCGATGCATCCCGCAGTCGGTGTGCTCCACCGGTCAGAACTTGGTCAATAATGAAGGAACCTTCCCATTTGGGCTCGAGCTTGTTCTTTTTCTTATCCGGCAGGCGTAGAACTAGTTCTCCAACGTTATAAGTTTTGGCCCGTACTTCTCTGCTTTGGTATCTGCGAGCCTGTTGCTGATAAAATGCGGAACGGGCTTTGGCTACATCACGCTCCTCCAAGGTGTCCAAACTGTCCTGCCGATCGAGTTCGGCTTCTCTTTCTACGTACATGCGCAGTCGAGGTGAGTCATGAATTATGTCACAGGGCAAGACTGCCTCTGCGCCGTACACCATAAAGAAGGGTGTATATCCGGTACTACGATTCGGCGTGGTCTGCAGCCCCCATAGTATGGAGTCGAGCTCCTATAGCCAGTGCGTGTCAGACTCCGTTAAGGAACGCACTAATATGGGTTTAATGCCGTTCATTATAAGACCGTTTTCTCGCTCGACTTGACCGTTGGTTTGTGGGTGATAGACTGAAGCATAATCGAGCTTGATGCCCATTTTGCTGCACCAGAGTTTTACCTCGTCGACCGTGAAGTTCGTGCCATTATCAGTGATGATGCTGTGGGGGACGCCATAGCGGTGTACAACCCCGGATATGAAGTCTATCACCGGTCTGGATTCGACTGTTTTAACAGGTTTGGCCTCTATCCATTTGGTGAATTTATCCACCATGACCAGTAAGTATTTTTTCTTGTGGGTTCCCCCTTTAAGGGTTCCAATCATGTAAAGCCCCCAGACCGCAAAGGGCCATGTAATGGGGATTGTTTGGAGGGTGGTGTGTGGCATGTGGCTTTGATTTGCAAAGAGCTGGCAATCGGCGCAACATTGGACCAAGTCATGTGCATCTGCCCGGGCTGTTGGCCAATAGAATCCTGTGCGGAAGGCCTTGCTTACAAGGGCCCGGGCAGCGGCGTGATGACCGCCGAGTCCGGCGTGAATTTCTGCCAAAAGATTCCGCCCTTCCTCTTCGGAGATGCACCTTTGAAGGACTCCGGTAGTGCTTTTTTTGGAAAATTCTCCCTCATGGACCCTGTAGGCTTGGATCGCCGCACTATGCAGCGTGCCTCATTTTGGTCCTCCGGAAGTTCCTGTCTAGTTAGGTAGGCCAGGAATGGTTCTGTCCATGGGGCAATAATGGCCATTATTACGTGGGCTGAAGGTGTTATTTTGGTGGCAGAGCCTCCGATTGTGTCAGAGTATTCGGTATCGGGCATTTTGGCTGGATCCGGACTATTGTTACTGGTGTCTCGTTCCCATACTACGGATGGCTTGAACAGCCTTTCTAGAAATATGTTGGGGGAACCGTATCGCATTTTGCGCCGATGCGGGCGAGGACATCCGCCGCCTGATTGTTTTCCCGAGCCACATGGTGAAATTCGAGCCCCTCGAACCGAGCTGACATTTTTAGGATGGCGTTTCGATAGGCCGCCATTTTCGGATCCTTGGCGTCAAAGTCTCCATTTATTTGGGATATTGCGAGGTTTGAATCCCCACGCACCTCCAGGAGTGGAATGCCCATGGAGACTGTCATCCGAAGACCATGCAACAGAGCTTCATATTCGGCTG
Source organism: Triticum monococcum (assembly GCA_034509565.1). Taxonomy (NCBI): domain Eukaryota; kingdom Viridiplantae; phylum Streptophyta; class Magnoliopsida; order Poales; family Poaceae; genus Triticum; species Triticum monococcum. The sequence goes on from CM067845.1 coordinate 350,279,497, forward strand.
CATTGTTGGAGTCTGTATACAATATTTGCAGTACATACTGAACGGTATCCCCGGTTGGGGATGTCAGGACGACGCCAGCCCCTAGACCGGCCAGCATTTTAGAACCGTCGAAGTGCATGATCTAGTTCGAGTATGCGCCGTACTCTTTAGGGAGTTCGGCCTCCGTCCATTCGGCGACGAAGTCGGCCAACACTTGCGATTTAATGGCTCGTCGAGGTTTGTATGTTATGTCGAACAGGAGGAGCTCAATGGCCCATCTGGCAATCTGGCCCATAGCGTCGCGGTTGTTTATAATATCATTAAGTGGCACTTCCGAGGCTACCGTAATCGAACACTCTTGAAACTAGTGTCGTAGCTTCCGGGACGCCATGAATACCACATAGGCTATCTTTTGATAATGTGGGTACCGTGATTTGCATGGAGTGAGGACAGTGGATACATAGTATACCGGCTTTTGGAGAGGGAATTTATGTCCGTCAGCTTCTCGTTCGACGACGAGCACTGCGCTTACAACTTGATGAGTTGCCGCAATGTACAACAACATTGGTTCCCCAATGTTTAGCGCGGCCAGGATTGGGTTGGTTGCCAAAATAGCCTTTATTTCTTCCAATCCGGCTGTGGCAGCGTCCGTCCACCCGAAGTGTTCGGTGCGCCGAAGAAGGTGATAAAGTGGTAAAGCCTTTTCTCCTAAGCGGGAGATAAAGCGGCTTAGAGCCGCCACGCATCCAGTTAACTTCTGGATTTGTTTGAGGTCTGTTGGTGTAGCCAACTGTGACAAAGCTCGGATTTTGGCCGGATTAGCTTCGATACCTCTACTGGAGACAATGAAACCCAGGAGCTTTCCGGCTGGTACGCCGAAAACGCATTTTTCCGGATTGAGCTTGATGTCGTATGTTCGAAGGTTGTCGAATGTGAGCCTCAAGTCGTCTATCAAAGAGTCGACGTGTTTGGTTTTGCCAACCACATCTTCTACGTATGCCTCTACTGTTTTGCCGATTTGTTTCGCCAGACATGTCTGAATCATGCGCTGATATGTTGCGCCGGCGTTCTTGAGCCCAAAAGGCATTGTGTTAAAACAGAAGGGACCGTATGGTGTGATGAATGCCATTGTGGCTTGGTCGGACTCTGCCATCTTGATTTTGTGGTAACCGGAGTATGCGTCGAGGAAACACAATGACTCGTGTCCTGCGGTAGCATCAATGATTTGATCGATGCGTGGGAGGGGGAAGGGATCCTTTGGGCAAGCTTTATTGACGTCTTTGAAATCGACACAAAGGTGCCAGGATTTGTCCTTCTTTGGTACCATCACTAGGTTTGCTAGCCAGTCCGGGTGTTTTTTTCTTTGATGAATCCGGCCTCCAATAACTTGGCTAGTTCCTCTCCCATGGCATGTCTCTTAGGTTCGGAGAAACGCTGAAGAGCTTGCCTGGCCGGCTTGAATCCCTTTAGGATATTGAGGCTATGCTCGGCCAGCCTGCGTGGGATTCCTGGCATGTCGAGGGGTGCCAGGAGAATATGTCCCAGTTCTTGCGCAGGAACTCTCGTAGTGCAGCGTCCACAGCGTGGCTTAACTATGGCCCGATGGAGGCTGTTTTTGTAGGGTCCATTGGGTGGACTTGGAATTTGACTATTTCATCCGCTGGTTTAAAAGAGGTGGACTTGGATCTCTTGTCGAGTATCACGTCATCCCTGTCCACTGTGGAGTGTAGCCTGGTTAATTCCTCGGCCGAGAGGGCTTCGGATAATTCCTCGAGGGCCAATGCGGCTGTTTTGTTTTCGGCGCGGAGTGCTGTGTCCGGATCACTGGCGAGAGTGATGATTCCATTGGGCCCGGGCATTTTGAGCTTCATGTACCCGTAATGGGGTACGGCTCGGAATATTGTGAAAGCCTCCCGTCCTAAAAGAGCGTGAGAACCACTGCTGAATGGGGCTACATGGAATGTAATTTCTTCAGACCTGTAATTATCCGGCGTGCCAAATACCACATCTAGTGTGATTTTCCTAGCACAGCGTGCTTCCCGACTGGGGATGATTCCTCTAAAGGTTGTGCTACTTTGCTCAATGCGGTTCCAGTCTATTTCCATCTTTTGAAGAGTTTCCTCAAAGATGAGGTTTAATCCGCTGCCGCCGTCCATGAGTACTTTGGTGGGTCAAAAGCCGTCCACGGTTGGACTAAGGACCAGTGCGGCTGGTGCTCGGGCTGTTTGGAATTGAGGTTCGTCACTGGCATTGAAGGTGATAGCCGTGTCACTCCATGGATTTATTGCTGCTACGTGGCAGATTTCGGCCATGTTGCGGAGTGTTCGCTTGTGTCTATTATTTGATGCAAAGGTCTCAAAGACCGTTAACACCGTATTGTTATCCACGGGATGGTGCTCTGTGGTATTTGGGAGAAGAAGATCCTCACCACTTTTGGCCACGTACCGGAGTATCTAACATGCTCTAAGGCTATGCGTTGGTATTGTGTCCGATGTACTATGAATTTTGCAGGGTCCGTTGAGCCATCCCTCCAGTACGGTTCCATACCCTATAGAGTGTTTTTGCTTTTTGGTAGTTGACCCAGTTGTATTGTGATAATGCACCCTTTTGTTTCGAACTGGGTTTGTATTCAGGGCCAGATTATCCCAAAAGTTTATTTCGGTTTTCCAGGCACTTTCCATCACACAATACTTTCGTACTATGGACGCCAAGTCAGCGAAGCGTTTTATCTCACGGCGATTTATGGCATTAAGGATTCCCTTGTCCGTGCAATTATTGCAGAAAAATAGGATTGCGTCTTCCTCGCGACAGTCCTTAACCTCGTTCATCGCAAGGAGGAATCTGGCCCAATAGTGATGTACTGTTTCTTGGGGCTCTTGCCTGATGTGGGAAAGATCGCTTATGTTTTGGTGGGTGGGTGGAATTGAATCCGAACCCTCACCTGATCTGGGATCCAGGGGCCGAGGAATTTCCAATTTTGGAAGTTCCAGTTTCGGGGTGTGACCCGATAATTCTGGCCCACTACCTGACTCTAAGTTCAGGGATTGGGTGTTGTCCTCCCGCGAACGGGCATCCGGTTCAAAGAGCTCGGGAATCCGGACATAGTTGGTCCTCAATATGGAGGAAAGGTCACCGCATTGTTCCTCCACCACTGCAATATGATGGGTGATCGGTGGAGAGTTAATCTCCATTTGATCGGGTTTAAGCCCAATCCGATCATAGTCCATAGCGACTCCCAAGGCGGCGACACAATCTAAGAGCTCGTTTAAGGAGGCGAGCTCCATTGGATCCATCTATTCGGCGAGTGCCGATTTGACGTGGAGGTTGTTTTCGATGACCCGAGAAGTCATCGTCGGCGCGGCGGCCGAACAGGCGATCATGATGAAACCTCCTAGCCGGAGAGTTTGGCCGACAGCCAAAGCCCCCCCCCCCCACAGTAGTACCGTCTTTAAAGACGAGACGAGACATCCTTCCTTCTGGCGACGGCACAGAGGAACTCTCAATGAAAGTACCAATGTCGGTGTCAAAACCGGCGGATCTCGGGTAGGGGGTTCCGAACTGTGCGTCTAGGCGGATGGTAACAGGAGGCAGGGGACACGAAGTTTTACCCAGGTTCAGGCCCTCTTGATGGAGGTAAAACCCTCCGTCCTGCTTGATTAATATTTATGATATGGGTAGTACAAGAGTAGATCTACCACGAGATCAGAGAGGATAAACCCTAGAAGCTAGCCTATGGTATGATTGTCTGTTGTCCTACGGATTAAAACCCTCCGGTTTATATAGACACCGGAGAGGGCTAGGGTTACACAAGGTCGGTTATGAAGGAGGAGATATGCATATCCGTATTGCCTAGCTTGCCTTCCACACCAAGTAGAGTCCCATCCGGACAGGAGACGAAGTCTTCAATCTTGTATCTTCATAGTCTAACAGTCCGGCTATCCGGAGACCCCCTAATCCAGGACTCCCTCAGCCCATGTTTGGCCAATCGATCATACGACCCCTATAAGGCCCATTGATGATACGGCCCGCAGAAGGCCCATTGTTTCTATGGCCCATAGAAGGCCCATTGTTTCTACGGCCCATAGAAGGCCCACTGTTTCTACGGCCAGTAGGAGACCTAGTGTCACTACAGTAAATATTAGCCCATGGTTATTGTGGCCTAGTTTTAAAAAATAGGTTATTGCAGCCACTAGCTAACCGCAAAAAAAGAACTGCAATGACTACAAGCAAACAAATAAACAAGAAAACAAGGAAATAAATAAGCAAGCAACTAATGCTAGGCTATCACGGCTATTACACATATTACATCCACTGGGCATCAAAGTTCGCCACCAGTGAAAATATAGGGAACAAAGCAGCATATCATATACACTGGTTGTCAAAGTTGGCGACCAGCGCAAATAAACGCCGCAGCAAAACAAATCCAGAACTGAAACCACTTCAGAAGATCTCAAGAAACAATATCCTGGGTACCCATAATGCTGTAAAGATGCTTAGCAAGCTTATTAACTTTCTCTTGTTTGGTGTTTAAATCCTCCAGCGCTTGCTGTTGCACCAGAAAATATGCATCTGAATTCTGTAGGGACTTCCTCAGTCCTTCAGCCTCCTGTCACAGCACATCTGATCGATGTCTTTCAACTTGAAGTTAAGACTCAAGAAGACGAACTAATTCAGGCAGCGAGTTCGAAGAGCTTGTGCCAGCAGTAGTGGCCAGTAACTCGAACACTACATCAAGACAGGACTTTTGGGTTCCCTCACTATCGTCAAGATAGTTTTTATCAACTTTCTTGGAGACCAATAGGGATGTCTCACTATCTTGAACCTTATCTCCATTACTTCCTTTACCATTGGATAACATGGTACTTTTTGTCAGGACCCTGATTCCAAGTCACATCGATCTAGCAGGTAACACCTCATATCACATTGCGGCCTCACGCACGGTATCCCCACGAGTGTCGCCTTACCATGGCCCAGGATCGTTTGCGCCTTTTGGCTCACGTATATGATAGTGTCGCTAGCATCCATATGACAGAGAACCCGGGCCGACATGGCTAGTCGTGAACCCAAAATGGCACAGACCTATGGAGACAGGCATACATGAATCATATCGAGCATGTCGGTCAACAGCGTGTGAATCCGGGCTGTAGTACTGGGCTAACAGGACTCAGGGTAACCCGGGCTGTAGTAAGCTAGGCAGGACTCCGAATGTCACCGCGTGACATTTCCCCAAAGGGACAGACATAGGAACGAAATGAAACACATGCCGGCCAGTCAAGTGTCCTGAGCAGTAGTGCTGGGCTAGCAGGACTCAGGTGAACCCGGTTGTAGCGGACTACTATGGCTCGAGGAGCACTAGACTACATTTCCACATAAGAGAGGCTGCCAAGGATAAACAACTAGATTGTCGGATCCCACACATACCAAGCATTTCAACCATACACACAATATGCTCGATATGTGCAAATACAACATGGCATCACAACAAAACTCTACAACTCAAGTACTTTATTTAAAGGCTCCAGAGAGCCATACATAACATGTTCATATAGGTAGGGGTCACATGACCCGACACTCAAGTCATACAAGCATACAAGCACATGCAGAAGCAAATAGTCTGAGTACAGAAACTAGAAAGGAAGAAGGCTTGTCGAAGCCTGTCTATCTACATAGGGCCCTCCATGGCCAGGATCACCACCTGGGTGGCAAGTTACTCATCGACGTCGAGGTCTACATAAAACCCATCGGAGGGGCGGTGTTGTCGTCTGAAAATAGTAATTAAAGCAACATGAGTACAAAGGTACTCAGCAAGTCTTACAACAGAACCTACTATACATGCTCATTCTCAAGAAGGTGGTGGAGTTATTGCAGCTAGCCAGCTTTGACTCTTGGCTAAGATATCCAACTAGACACCACTAGTAAAATAGTTTTCGCACACGAGTCCACTAATCACCAACACAATACCCCACCGGGGATCCTCCCTCGTCATCCTACGAGAGAGCCATCCACAGTACTCACACTTATCTTGAGTCTTTTAGTAGTAACCATTAACTTTTCTATGAACTGTATAGGCAACCAAGTAGTCCTTTACTGCGGACGCGACTATTCGAATAGATGATGTTAACCCTGCAGGGGTGTACTTCTTCATACACGCTCTCACCACTTACCGCCGTTTACACGACATGTACTCGGCAACCTTCAAGCGGAAGCCCAATGAGGGTGTCGGCCACGGCCTATCTAAACGCTCCAATCTCTAGTCCAGGTTTATCGCCTATCCAGGTTCCATCCGCAGGGAGTCCGGCCGAGGTTTCCACATATGGCCCCGAACGATGTGAACAGGGTCCCGAGAGGCCAAACGGGCGCCCGGCATACCCGGCCATGGTGTATCTACCACATCATAGCCCACCCCTAGGGTCGGCGCTACGCACGACCGCCAACACATAACCTACAAACACCAGAAACTAGTTGCAACTCCTGGACAGAGTACTAGGGTGATTAAGAAGCCGAGAGGGTCCATTGGTTTCGGGCCCAATGTATGGTAGTAGCTGATTCTTAAATCACACATACAGATCTCAGTTCTTAGGGACGGCCTTAATGAAACAACCCACCATGTACTCCTACATGGCCTCTCATTGATACCTTTAACAAATCATGTTCAACACCTCCCTCACATTACCGACATAATCATTTCACTCTAGCCCATCACCCAGATGAACCAGACCTGACACAACTCTAAGCATAGCAGGCATAGCAAGGTAGGAAACACATACAAGGCTCAATCAACTCCTACACATGCTAGTGGGTTTCATCTAGTTACTGTGGCAATGACAGGTCATGCAGAGGATAAGGGTTAAACTACCGCATCACATAACAGTTTGAAACATTGTTTTCTTAATGCAGTAAGTGAGAACAGAAGCGGGAACATGGGATTGTATCGATATGATCAATGGGGCAACTTGCCTGATGGAGTGGTAGTAGGGTACTGCCCTTCAGCTGGATACTCGGAAATATCCTCGGAGGCAGAACCTACCACGAAAGTCACCACATAATATAATCAACACATGGCAATATGCAACAATATGATGCATGTTATGACATGGCAAAATGAGGTGTCCTGCCTAATACAATGTGAAACAAGTTGAGATGGGTCCATTTGAATCAAAGATTAAAATGGAAGCTTAAGTTCTTATGCATTATAAGTGTATTATCTTGTTTCACCTAAACAGAAAGGTTAAAGTGTTTTTTCATGCATGAAACCATTACAGATGGAAATATTGAATTTTTCTGATCATTTTTTATATATAATTTGTTTGATTTGGAGCTATGGTTGATTTTCTATGATTTTTAGAAGTTTTGGCTATTTTCTGGAATTTCCTATATAAAAATAAATCCAGAAAATAAATAACTGCGTCAGCACTGCATCACTGTGACATCAGCGGGTCAAAGGCGCCTGTCGAGGTTAAACCTGATGGCTGGGACCCACACGTCAGTGAAACAACTAATTAACAGGGCTAAGTTAATACTAAACTGTTAGTGGGGCCTGGGCCCGCATGTCAGTGACCTATTGGGTTAACTAAAAGTTAATTAGTGCTAAGGTAAAATTAGCAGGGCTCTGGGCCCACCTGTCATTGACCCAGGGGAGTTAAACCCCAGGCCAAAGGAGGTCAACTCGCTGGCGGTTTGACGCCGGCGACGACAGACGTGGCGGAGGGCTTCACAAAACGCCCACAGGCGACCATTTGCGCGGCGGAGAGGCTCTACGTGATTAGGAGACTTGTCCGCATCTAGTGGTGGTGGTGTTTGGGCTCGGGGTGGTCGGAAAAGACGCCAGCGACGAGTTTGGTGGCGGCCGGAGCTCGGGTGAGCTCGGACTCGTCGCTAGGGGGCACGGAGAGGCGCGTGGATTAGTGCGTTGGGTTCCTGGGGGTGCGGTAGGGCTAGTGGAGAGGGTGGCGCGGCCGTTGGGTGGCCGGAGCCTCGTCGGCGATGAGCTCCACGGCGGCGCATGCGGGTGAGCTACGTGCAGTCGCTACGGGGCTCGAGAGAGGGAACATAGAGGGTGGGGAGGTAGCTAGGCTCACGGCGGTTGCGACGGATCTAACGGCGAGGTCGGGGATGGCCTGCTGCGACGGAGAGGAGGGTGGCGGAGCTCATGGACACGGCAGGGCGGCGTAGAGACAACGGTGGCTACGGCTACGGTGGTGGGATGGCGGCGGCGGCTGCTTCGCCCATGGCGTCGGGGAAGCGAGGGAGAGAGCAGGGGGGAGTGTGAGGTGTCCAGGGGGTCGGGGGCGCGACGTGGAGGTCGTCTAGCCCGTCCAGCAGCGAAGCGGCAAGCAGGAGGTGGCGCTCGGCGGTGCGCGCACGTTGGGCACGCGCCCGTCGTCCTTCTGTCCCAAGGAAGGGGACGACTGGCACGACCAAATGGAGTGGGCCGTGCTGGGCCGGCCACTCGGGCTACAGGCGCGCCAGGTAAGAAGGCCCAGGTGGGTTTCTCTCTCTCTCTCTGTTTTTCTGTTTTTATATATTTTCTATTATTTCTGTAACTTTAGGGCTTTATTAAAAATGCCAGGGCATTTCCAAAAATCATAAAATTAATCATGGCTACTGCTTAGAATATATCCAACAGTAAACATTTTAGTTTATGATTATTTGAGCATTCAAAATATTTTATAGCATTTAAATGCCCAAATGCAAATACTATATGAGTTAATCCAATGACCTTAAGATGTCCTAGAAAAATGTTCACCATTTTTGTCAAAGGTTTTAACCCAAAACAAAATGGGTGGACTTTTTAGAAGGGCATTTCAGGTTCATTGAGAAAGTTTTTTAGTAAACCCTAGTTGTTCCAGGGGGGTGCTGGGGGTTCTATCATCCCCATTTCATTTTTCTGGGAAATTTAAACATGATGCAATCACTCAATGCATGAACTAGCTAGGGTGTGACACTTTTCTCCAATATATCTATGTACCATGGTCACTTTATGGTCTATATCATTCTAGTTTTGTTGCCAAATCAAGATAGAGACACAGTTCAAATAATATTTGTTCAAGAAAAAGCAGAATAGACAAAATATAAGTGTGGGTAACTATAGAGCAATAACAACACTTGTAATGTGCATGACATGAGAACATAACTGTTTATTCAATTGAAACTGAAATCAATATAGAGCAGGTTACAACAGCAAACCAGTTAATGAAACAGGTTTAAAACATACCTGTTGTGCCATTGGAGTTTCAATTCCATCCTTCAAATTTGAAAATAGTTGGTATGAGTAAATACAGTAATGCAAGAGCGAAGGAGTATGAACCATAGCTACAAAACCTGACCTGAGAACAAATCTTATTCTCCTTAAAGCGTTGAGTTGGGATTCGGGGTGGTGGTCCTCGTGATTTGGGCACTACAGTTCCCTTACTAACTGCTCGTTTTTAGGTGCTCTGTGGTGGAGACGGTGCTGTGTCAACTGGAACTGGGTTACTATCTGCCAGGGTTGGGGTTAGAAGGGGTGTAGCTGGTTCTCTGTCCAACTGGGTAGGGGTACAATTTGCGAGAGGCTGGGTTATGTGTGGTGGATCTGGTCCTTGGGCAAGTACAACCATGGTTCTATCTGGATCAACTGGTAGCAGTATCTTTTCTGAAGACCGTGTTGTTACTCCCTTAGATACTGCCATCATGCTCTCCAATTCAAATGGCTGATAAACAAGAAAAGTAATTGAAAGTATAGACATTGTATGATAGACAGGTGCAATGGATAGTGGGGAATAAAAGAGGGCATGAAATAATTCATATTTATGTTGTCTAACCAAACAGGATAGCATGACACAATTTCACATATATGATGGCTAACTAAATAGGATAGCATGACACAATTTCACAATTTCAAAATATGAGACTATGTAAATAGGATGACATGACATAACTATATAATGTGTTTATTAAATAGGTTGACACGCCATAATTCACATACATTCACGGATAGAATGCCATAATTCAAAATATGATGACTGTAAACACTAAACAGGATGAGATGATATAACTATATGATGTCTTTATTAAATGGGTTGCCATGCCATAATTCAGATAGATGATGTGTATGTACTATGATATAATTCAAATATATGATTTATATAGTAAGCAAGTAAGCAGATGGCAATCCATATATGATGTAAAAACTAAGGAATGCAAGACAACATGCATGACATAGGTAATATAACCCTGCCAAGTTTGAGCATAGACCTTAGGGGGGAAATATGACTGGTCATCAGTCTCTGAATCCTCCTCTGAGGAGCTCTCCGTAACCAGCAAGATGTCTGCTTTAGCAGGTAGCATTGTCTGCTCTGAATACCTTGTTTTCACTCCAGATACTTCCATCATCGCTTCAAATGGTTGATGCACAGGAAGAGTAGTTGAATATACAAACGTTGTCGACAAATGGAACACGTAATACAAAAAAATGATTGCATGATATAATTCACATACATGATGATTGGCTAAACAGCATGTCATTGCATAATTCACATATATAATGCCTTTGCAACAAGATAGCATTGTATAATTCACATATATACACTACTAGGAAAAGGGTTATAGATGGAGTTGACACTAACGGCGCACAAGACATGTGGTGCGCCATTACTATATACTAATGGCGCACCATGTGTTGGTGCGCCATTAGTGTGCAAATACTAATGGCGCACCACATCCATGGTGCGCCATTAGTAAAAATGTTTTTTTAATTTTTTCAAAACTACTAATGGCGCACCACATCCACCGTGCGCCATTAGTAATTTTTTTTAATTTTTTCAAAACTACTAATGGCGCACCGTGGGAGTGGTGCGCCATTACTAGTTGAACTAGTAATGGCGCACCATGCCATGGTGTGCCATTAGTAACTTGGCCCAAACATTCGGCCGAATGCACCCCCCCCCCCCCGTGGACTACCTTTTTAGTTTCAAAAAAAATAAAAGAAAATGATAGAAATGTCAAAATAATAAAAGAAAATAAGATTCCCATGTGATATCTGGTCCAGTTGTTAGCAAAATTTACAAACATGAATTTTCGACTTTTTTGCAAAATCTCTCGAGAATTTGTAAAAATGGGCATAACTTTTGCGTACGAACTCGGATGAAAAAGTTTTTTATATGAAAAATCATCTACTCAAAAAGTTACATCCGCCTTCAAAATCCTCATGGTGCGCCCTGTTAAACATTTTCAAAATCCTCAAAAACCTAACAGAAAAAAAGATACGGGCCTTTTAAGATCCAGAGAGGCAAAACATTTCAAAAAAAATTCAAACTTACTAATGGCGCACCTGCCCATGGTGCGCCATTAGTATCTTCCCGCCTTCAAAATTCAAAATAAGTCAAAAAAATAAATAAAAAGTTACTAATGGCGCACCTGCCCATGGTGCGCCATTAGTATCTTCCCGCCTTCAAAATTCAAAATAAATCAAAAAATTAAAAAAAAGTTAGTAATGGCACACCTGCCCACGGTGCACCATTACTATGCCGTATATATGGCTGGGCGTGGTCCTCTCCTACTTACCTCTTCATTCTTCTCCTCCACTCCATCTCCTCCTCTCCTCCACTCCATCTTCCCTTCTCTCCTCCACCATACTACCCTCCTCCTCTCCGGCGACCTCCTCCTCCCTCCTCTCCTCCCCTCCCCTCCCCTCACGGTTTCTCCTCCCTCCTCTCCGGTGAGCTCCTCCTCCCTCCTCTCCTCCCATTCCCTCATGGTTTCTCCTTCCTCCTCTTCGATGCTTCGGTAAACTCCTCTCTGGCGACCTCCTCCTCCTCTCCGGCGATGTAGGCGAGCGCCTCTCCGGTGACCTCCTCCTCCTCCTCCTCTCCGGCGAACTCCTCTCCAGCAAAAGAACACGGCAAAAGAACATACAAGATCCAAAAACAGGAACAAAATTTGAAATAATATCGTGCCAAAAAACGAGCAAAAAATGAGCAAAAAAATGGGCAAAAAATCACGATCCAGATCCAAATTCAAAATTCAAAAATAGAAATGGCGCACGGTGGGGGTTAGATGGTGCGCCACTACTATTTTCCCGCCTTCAAAATTCAAAAATGCTAATGGCGCACCATGGCCTATACTAATGGCGCACCAGTGGCCTATACTAATGGCGCACCATGGCCTATACTAATGGCGCACCAGTGGCCTATACTAATGGCGCACCATGGCCTATACTAATGGCGCACCAGTGGTGCGTCATTAGTAAAAAATACTAGTGGCGTGATACTAATGGCACACCATTGATGCGCCATTAGTAGGCAAAACTGGTGCGCCATTAGTAGCCCTTTTCCTAGTAGTGATAATGTCTTGCAACAAGATGGCAATGCATAATTCACATATATAGTAATTAGACACTGAACAGGTGGCATTCACACAAAGCATGTCTAAACTAATCAAATGACATAGCAATGCGAGACACCATACACACGATATGAGCAACATAACCCTGCCAAGTTAGAGCATACACCTCAGGGGGGGGGAGGATAGGACTGGTCATCTGTCTCTGAATCCTCCTCTGAGGAGCTACCCGTAACCAGCGAGATATGCGCTTTGTCAGATAGCACAGTCTGCTCTGAAGACCTTGTTTTCACTCCAGAATTTGCCATCACCGTGTCAAATGGCTGATGCACATGAAGAGCAGTTGAATGTACTAACATTGTTGACAAATGTAATATGTAAGAAAAAAGGATGGCCTGATATAATTCACATATAAGATGACTGGCTAAGCAGGATGTCATTGCAAAATTCACATATATGATGCCTGGCTAAACAAGATGGCTTTGCATAATTCGCATAAACGATGAATAAACTAAACAGATGGCATTCGCACAAAGGATGTCTAAACTAAGCAGATGACATATTTGATGTATAAAGTAAGCAACGCAAGACAACATATGCATGATATAACCAACATCAGCATGCCAAGTTAGAGCGAAGACCTCAGGGGGTAAATAGGAGTTGTCTTCTCCTTTTGAATCCCCCTCAGAACAGATATCTTCCTCTCGATTACAATCCAAAATGCGTGGAGGGGGGCTGCCTTTGCGCCTACCATGGGGCGACGTCTGCATGAAATTTTATTGCCACGCAAGGCTCTTCCCTTTTGCTCTACATGTTCGGTTCCATTGTTTACAATAACTGTCATGCATAGGAATAAAACATAGTGAGATTATGTAAGGAGTGCATGCAGAAATCCAGAGTGATGGTAGCAACCTGTGGATAGACCCAAAACCAATAATAGCAGGCAGATAATGGCTTTAGTTAAAAAATACAGATAATGGCTTCTTTACTGTTTGTTTCCCACCCAACATGAAACTCATAGTAGACACCGGAGATTAACCAGATAGTAGATAGATACTATTGATAGCGGCCCCGATATGTACCCCACAACCATTTAAAAACTCAAGTTTTACCATTAGTTTGGAGCTGACTCAGAGTCTAATCAGTGAATAGGATGATAAAGTAGCATGTAATATTAAGCGATGCATAACGTAAGTAGACACGAAAGAGTGCGGCCTCTCTAGCGGACCCGTGTAGTCCTCGAGGTCATCTGCTCGGTTGATGATGGTAATGCAGTTTTCATGGCTGCCAGCGGCGGGGAAGAAGATCTGAGGCGGCAAAAGATAGTCTGGAGGCCGGATCCCTGCTGTGCTGGACCCTTCTATTGTTGGAGCAGCTAAGCTGGGGTGGACGACAGCGCAGCAGGAGCGGGACAAACGATGCAAGGTTTTCTTTGACAACTATCTGTAAGAAAAGTAATTCTATAAGGGCTCGTTTGAATTGGAGGATTCCAACAATGCAGGGATAGGAAATAGATAGGAATAGGATAGGAATGCACGTGCAAAACAGAGAATTTAAAAACACATGATTTCTGCCAATCTGGGTGTTTGATTCACAACAATTGGAAGATCACAGGATGCAAAGAAGCATGGTGAGATTAAGTCAAACCACAAGAAAATGTACGGTTATAATGCTATTATGCTACTATCTCATAGTCTTGTGCTTCATGAATAGGAATTTGAAAAGGAGGACAAGTGAAAATTAAAATTCCTATGTTTTTTCTTTCAAGGAGACACTAAAGGAACAAATATGTGTGCTCAGTGGACAATATATATAACATGTACAGTAAAAAAGAGATGCGACAAGTGTACAACCTCTTTGGCGAAGCCATGTCTATCTCAGCATGATTGGGTTGGCCGGTGAGGATGCTCCGGCTGACTTTGCTATCGGAGGAGGGGAAGAAGATCTTAGGCGTCTGGAGATGGAGGCTGAGGTACTGCTCCGCTGTGATGGAGGGTTTCATCGTTGGAGCAGCTCCGGTGAGTTGTACGATGCCGAGGCTGAAGCAGGACAAGAGAGACAACGAACAACGTTAACCTGAATGGAATTCTAATAGCATCTCCAATACATGACATAAAATACATAACCACAAAGTGCTAGATATAAAATACATCAGCCGCTCATCTATGAACTTAACCTTCAAAACTGAACTTAACTGCCGAAACTGAATTTTGCTGTCGAAACTGAATTTTGCTGTCGAAACTGAACGCACTAGCAAGGTGAAGCTACACGTCGGTCGACTGACTTTTTCATCTCTGGCCAGTCGATTTTGCAACCGTTGGATATGAAATCAAGGGCATGCGGTTCATCTTCAACCTCCACCCCCCTGAGCCACCAGCCACCACCGGCCAAACAGCAGCCCCCCGCCGCCCGCGGCCGGCGGTGCGCCGCCCCGCCCGCCCCAAAAACACTCCCCACCGCCGGTCCGCCGCCGCCCCAGCCATCCCTCTAGCCCCCCCCCCGTCCCGAGCTTTTTCTTCGGCGATCCCCACACCACCGCCCCGCCAACGCCCCGCCACCGTCGGCGACCACCGCCCCCATCCTGAACCCTAAGATAGATAGTGGGGTACCTCTCCGGCGAGACCCCCTTCCCGCCGCGGCTGGTTCTTCCTTCACCCTGGTGAGCCCCCCCCTTGAAAATCGACTGACCCAAAAGTCGATTCAGTCGACTGAAGTGTAGCTAAATCAGAGCAGCGTCGCAAGCAAGAGAAAGAGCGAGAGCAGCAGCGCAAGCGAGAGCAATAGCAAGAGCAGACCAGGTAGAGGACCGAGAGCAAGAGCAGAGCAGCACCTACTGATGTGGACGTCGCCGCCGAGGGAGCGACGCCATGGAGGAAGTGGCCGGCGCTGCCGTGGATGGAGCCGCGCCGTGTCGGCTCGGGACCGAGCGCTGGCGGCACCATGAGATCAAATCAAGAAGAAAATGCGGCGATTAGTGTACAACCTCTTTGGTGGCGCCGATTAGGCCGCAACTTCATCCGAGGAAACGGTGATGATGATGCTCTTCCGGTGGTGCAGGTGAAGACGGCGGTGTGGGAATGGAGGTGGCGCGAAAGACGAGGGGAACGTCGGGGCAGCTCCTTGGAGGTGGAGGACAGGGTGGCTGAACCGGAGGGACGATGAGATCGACGATGGATCCTCATCCGATATGGTGGATGAGGGATGTTGAGGTGTTGCTGTGGACGACGTCGGCGGGGAAGAGGCTCCGACTGGGTGGCGGGCGGAGCAGGGTGTGGGGTTTCGTCGCGGGTTTTCGCGGGCTCGGTGTATGAATGGGTGGGAGGATGGGATGGCAGTAGGGAACCATGGCTTAGAGACGCACTTGTCCGAAATGTGGGGTAAGTTACGAAAGTAAACCCACCGATTTGAGGCGGTTCTTTCGGTTTAGGGGTACCACGGGCATTTCGCGTGTCGGGATTTCACAGGAGGTGGGAGTTTTCACGCGCATTGTAATTTCGGAATAGCAAGGTGCGGGTTGAGATGGAGGGAGTTGTCAGAGCACAACGAGACAAAGATATATCTTAAATATTTCGGGCTAACAAGGCGCAGGTTGAAATTTCCGGACAAGCCTAACGTGTACTATACCAAATCAATGCGCACTACAAATGTCATTCAAAACTTTGAATTCATGTTATGTTCAATTAAAATATTTCGCTACGTGTATAATGCATGCAACCTACTACTCAAATGAACATTTTAGTGCATTCCAAACGTATATACTACCACTTCAATATGAACTAAATTTGAATTCGTTTCTCTATTTGAATAAGATCTACAGTAATGATTGTTGTGAAGTCAAAGCATTTGAATTTGTTTCTCTGTTTTAATAAGATCTACAATCATAATTATTGTCAAGTTAAACCATCATTTGTGTATTATCTTCACAGCACACCACATGATTAGTCTCGAGTTACATATGAACTATGTGTACTATATGAACTCGAACTATATCTTTTGAATCCACTTTATTTTGATTTCAAATCACATTACATTTCTAGCTCCAGCTAGATCTTCATAATCTAAACCATGTCTCATATGTATAATGTGTTTACACATTATGTATGGTGCCCCGCCCCGTACGCCTACAAGTATTTAGATGTGAGTTGCAAACACCACACATTACCACAAATTCAAATGAAATGTGAGAATGTTCGATATATAGTATTGTTTAGATTGTTCGATATTTAGTTGTAAGCTGCAAACGCCACACATTATCACAAATTCAAATAAAATGTGAGATTGTTTGATGTATAGTATGGTTTAGATTGTTCGGCATTTAGCTGTGAGTTGCAAACGCCATGCATTATCACATTATGGTATAACATGTGCACAACACGTGTATCGCCGCTATATTCATGCATGCAGTGTTTAAAACATATGATCTCCTATTCAAATATATGAATCCGCTTTCATATCAAATTATGATCTTTGTTAGTCTCTTACACACACAATCCTCTAACCTTTGTAGCTACCACTAACTTTCTCTCATGCATGCACACGCCCTCCTCGCCCTCCCCCTCCCTCGGCATTCTATCCACTGGGCACATTCATTTTTTCTTTAGGTCGTTCTCCCAGAGTCTCCACAACTCCTTTCCGACGCACACCGATCGATAAACCTCGCCAGTGATGCCTGCCTACAACATACACACACACACCATCAATCTGCTCCTCTATGTCCTTGCCTCGTGTCTCTCATACGGTCAGACACACGTGTAAACTCTCACCCCTCTTTTCATTGATCTCACAACCGCACACTCCTCCCCCTATCTAGCTAGTAGTTGGGCCTCTCGCACCACCTCCTAGCTCCATTCTCTCTGTCTATCCGTCTCGCCGGGCCTTATTTCTGACCGATATCTTGCTATTCATATAGCTAGCTAGGTCCTTATAACTCGTTTTTACCCACACGTCAATCGATCTACCTCATTAGTTGTGTCTCTCCCTTCCTCCGACAAACAGCAATTGATCTACCGATCTAGTTTGGTTTGCTTACCAAATACATGGTTCCCCTTCATCATCCATGGATGCGCCCCGACAGATCTATCACGCACAGGCACACACAGAAACACAGCCCCACTCTTATTGATAACATTGCAGTTCCACCCTCAGTTTGTCTAGTAGGCCTCTCCCACCATCTTCGAGAAGCAACTCCATCACCCATCCAGCACTCTACCCCTCTCCCTCCCTACCCCCTCTCTCTCCTCTCTCTCTCTCTCTCTCTCTCTGTCCCATCATATTTCCTGTCCTTCAGTTGTGTATGGATGTCGACCGATCTCCCTCAAGACATAGTTGGGTCTCTCCTTCTCAACACATATACGAGTCGTTCTACCTCTAAAGTTAGGCCTCTGCCTACCTCTCCCCCCACCCCTCCCCCCCCCACAGACACTGATACATCGAGCGCTCTAGTCATGTCTCCCTGCCACACACAAACTTGACATGTGCCCTCTAACGTTCCGGTAGGCCAGTCGCCCTATATCTTTGACTTGCACACACACAATTTCGATGGCTCTCTTCATCGATCTCGCACACACCCACTTGATCCTCTCTTCGACTCTATCGATAGCTATGCCCCTCCCTCTCTTCTCGTGGATTGCCCGACCCTCTATTTATGATATGGATAGGCCTCCATTTCACACACATTGCATGCAAAATTTTGTTTGAGATGTCATCGACACATATTCCCACAAATAATTCACGAAATCAACCTCCCCACCCCACCCCCACCCCAAAACAAAAAACACTCATGAACGTGGTTTGTATCTCTCACACACACCCACGTAGGTGGGGGACGTGCATGAAGAGAAGAGGTGCATGCACGGCGCACGTACTCCCGTCTCTTTCCCAACCACACCCGCGCGGGTACACAGTGGAGCTCATTTCTGTACTTAAAAGGCAGCCCATGTGGTAAGTTGGCATGTGTACTGGTTGTCCACTTGGTGGAGGGAGGATCGTCTACCACGGGTGAACAAACAAATTGTGATTTGACGTGTTATGTTAAAAAAAGAGGCAAACCATGTGGGGCCTACCTTAGAGGCAAGGCTCTATACACTGGAGTACTTTTGATGTGTCCCGTCAACTCATAGAACGAGGAGAAGCTTGCTTAGTACGCCGTCTCCCTCGTTCCTAAATATAAGTCTTCGTAGAGATTTCACCATGAACCACATCCAGATGTATATAGATGCATTTTAAGTGTAGATTCATTCATTTTGTTCCGTATGTAGTGGAATCTCTACAAAGACTTGTCTACTAGTAATAGCTAGCCCCCACTACTAGGAATTCTCTATCCTCTCCTTGAGCCACATCATCAAAATTGATGTAGCCGTTAGATGAAGTAAATCAGTCCATAATAGCCGTCTGATCTAGACGTTGAGAGGCTCCGCACTAAGCCACATGCAAGCATGCAGAAATACCGTGGCACATGCATGTGAGTGGGTTTTAAATCACATCAACATGTCTGCATGTAAGCATGCACCGGTAGCATGCATGTAAGTGAGCTTTTAAGTCCCATTAACATGTCAAAAAGAAAAATATAATCCCATTATGCAGTAGGAGTTGGCTGATCTTTTTTCCTTACCTGGGATGATCTAAATGATAATGGGAGTTTATTTAGTTTGGCTACCACATTTGTCATGCGGTTATAGAGTTTATTTTAGTTCTATGAAATCGATAATTTTGCGCAGAGAGATATACCGCTGTTCCGCGGCAACTCGCGGGGACTCATCTAGTAATATTTAGGAACAGAGGGATTACTATGTAAAGAGTTGGGTGTCGCACGGTGATAGTGTGAGGTGGGCCATGTAATCACTGAGCCTGCGTGTTTTCACTGCTCTTGCACGCCTCCACCGTAAGAATGGATAAAATTGTAATCTAGTAGTAGTACCTCCTTTCGCTGAAAGCATGGGAAATCCAGTAGTCCTACCACCTCAGTAATAAAGACCAATGAGCCATCAAATCACACAGACCCAGCAGTAAGTTGGACGGACGAAGCAACCATCACTCTTGCACCAGTGAGAGGTCGCGTCCGCTCTGCCCGGGCATGAATGCGGCACCGATTCTTTGGAGCAGCGCTGACCGTTTCGGGCGGGAAGCGCACGCGGGCGATGGAGGCGCTTTGGGTGGGCCAGGCTGGTCCGGAGCGGGCGTGGCAGCTGTCCGCATGTCCCTACCGGACACGCCTAGAAACGAGAGGATGCACCGAGTCTCGTGGCCAAAATTGTACACTACACAGCATCTCTCTGTAGGAGTAGGTCGATATGTCGCTCTCTCTAACACACACATGTTGTTAAACACACACACACACATGCACACACACGCACCTTGGTCCCGTTGCACCTTCTAACGTGACTTATTACACCTAGAAGGAGGGAGTAGTAAGTATATGAGATACGGTGGCACACTGACTTAAGTCGAATACAAGTGCCCAAAATTTGTGTCCATGTTATAATAAGGATTCACTTAAAATAGTACGTGAGCGAACAGAGGGATCAATTGGACAGTGTTCCCGAGCAGTAGCGAGATGTGTGAGGTAAGAAACACCACTAGCGCTTTTAATTTTTATTATTAATTTGTTTGTTTCACCCTCTGACTGGTGGGACGCAACGTACTACGTGCAGAGAGGTAAGGTCACTAAGGCTACATTATTTCTGCACCACTTTGGATAGTCTTACCACCAAAGCCACATGACACGATTATGATTGAAATCCCAATGACTCCCACACACACAAAAAACACGGCATGCTTGTCACACGAATGCAGGAATGCATAAAAGGTTATTTCCCTATCGTTGAACATAACGGGAGGGTTGTGTAGCTGGTTAGCCTGTTCGCTCATCAAACTTGAGGTCTCGGGTTCGATAACTACACTTGAGCATAATTTGTGCCAGGAGGATTCTTTGACTGGTCAAAATGTTTTCTAGGGTTTGCACGCTTCACACACTCTCTCCAGTATATATATACACGCTGGAGCCTCAGCACTTGTAGTTGCTCTCTTCACACTCTCTCGCCCTCTCCTGCTGGAGCCTCAGCGCTTGTAGCTGCTCTCTTCACACTCTCTCACCCTCTCTAGATCTAAACAAGACTTCGTTGGCCTCTCTCTCCCCTCACTGCTGCTCAAAGAGCCGGCAGGATCCGTCCACCGGGAAGGGAAGGAGGCTTAACGCTGTCGCCGTCGGCGAGGGAGTACCGGCGCAACTGTTCACTTTCCACCCAGCAGCGGCGCGGGAGGGCCTCCGACCCCTTCTTCTTCATCGTCGTCCCGTCGCCCACCGAACCACGCCCCAAGAACCTTAAGGTATAATTTACTTATTCCACATGCATTGCTCTAGCTGCATGTATACCATGAATCTAGGACGTGGTTCAAAGAGGAAAGGAGTGGGGGAAAGTAGTGGGAAAAGTTGTATATAGCATGAATCTAGGACGTGGTTCAAAGAGGAAATGAAGGGGGAAAGTTGTATATCATGAATCTAGGACGTGGTTCAAAGAGGAAAGGAATGGGGGAAAGTAGTGGGGAAAGTTGTATCGCATAAATCTAGGACGTGGTTCAAAGAGGAAAGGAAGGGGCGAAAGTACTAGTTCAAAAAGGAAAGGAAGGGACAAGGCTGTAGAGTTTGAGTAGGACTAGATTTGCTGCGCTCACATAGGGAAAGGTGTCTAAAGATAACAAAACTGGGACCAACACAAATGTGCTCCTTGGTTGTTTGTTCTTTGTTGCAACAGACTGTGCATGACCACAGTACATCGGTAGATGCACATGGTGCTGGTGCGTCCAGTGTCCTGTGCAACTCATTAACTGTTGTTAATCTAAGGCCTTGTTTGGTTAAAAACTCCCTAGTCCCTACCTACTTGGTTCCAGGGACTAAACATGGACTAGAGGTTATTAAATGACATGCTAAAAGACCATGTTACCCCTAGTAATGAACTAATAGAGACAAGGTGCGATGCGTGGCAGGGGCAACTGTTGGAAAAAGTCCCAAAAAGACTCCCTCAGGGTCTTCTTTCTTTAGTCCCAAATGCCCACTTTTAGTCCCTAAAAGTCCCTCCTGTTTGGTTTAGATGGGACTGACACGGAGTTTTTTTAGTCCCTACACCAAAATGTCCCTGTAAACAAACACTCTCTAATAATGCCGCTGGAAAATTGATGCAATGCCACAGTTAAAAGCAAATTACATGTTTAACGAATTTTATTGTTAATATAATCTCTATGTTAATATTAACCAATGCCACCATTTGAGAAATGCTACTGTCTTGCTTTCTTTCCCATTTAGATAAGGTAGATGCTTCTTTTTGTTGGCTTCTATGTCATCCACCGTTATTGACCACTAATTGTTTCATTTGCACCTCTGTGTAAATAGGGTTATCTACTTCACCTCGTTGCCATTGTGACCTTTTGTTGTACTGCACAAAACACTTTTGTTTTAAGAGTGTTTTGTGCAGTTCAACCAAAATTTCACACCGACAACATTGCTTGATTGCTTGATCTTAGTGGAACTGCACAAGAGGAGATCTTACTTCCTATCCATTGAGGCGAATTTGGTTCAGATCTTCTTCTTGTGAGTTGTTTGAATTCTGCATCATGAGAGGTCAGTACTAGCCTTCTTTCACATGATTCTACAGTGTGCTTTCATATGTTGTGCTACTTGTACGATAATGTTGCTTGATTTTAGTGAAATGCACAAATGGAGGCAAGACTTCCAATCTGTATGTGCACCGTAATATCCCATTGAGGTAAGATAAGGATATTTCACAACTGCTGGCCTGTATTTTACCACTTTCATCAGAAAATTAAGTTTAGTACTATACTTGTGCTCCCTAATTGACATGCAAAATCTTACATTGAAGGCGAAGCTTGTCTATTATTGAACCAAGTGATGAAGGGGAAGAACAAGCGGAAGAAAAACAAAAATCAACTCCCGGTGCTGTACTGAAGCACTGGAACTATGATGACACAAGTAATGATATAGTTTTGCATATTAATTTATTGCTATGGCTGGAACGAGCAATTGTTTTGCCTCTGATTTCATGCCACTCTTAATGTAATATGTAATTATCTCTACTTGTGCAAATAGGGATCTTCTTTGAAGATACCATATTAGTGGAACTGCACAAGAAGATGTTGGAAACATTAAACTAATCGAGGAGTATATAGTAAACATGGCCAGCGTCGTAGATAGCAACAGATGGTTCCGGAGAAGTGCTTCATCTGTATGCTCTACACAATAAGCCTCCTGACAAAGGTTGGTACTCGCCCACTGATTTCATCCATATGATTGAGCTTTGTCATATCTACTGGTGTTATGCTACTGTTTAGATACTGTCATGAAAAAGTGGTATTGTCCTTGAGAAGTGCTTCATCTGTGCTGTTTTAAATATTTCCTTTCCTTTTTTCGAGCAAACAGGGATGCTAGCATTTAGTAGTCCTCTTGTCTTTGCAGAACAGGATCACCTTCCTCTGAAGAAGAATATGGAGTACGTGAAGTGACTAGTTCTTTTTTTTACTATGAACAATAGGGGAAAATCCCACTGTAATTTTTATATTAAGAAACAAAGAACAGGTAACACTGTACAAAAGGAGCCAAAGAACAGGAAAAACTGTACAACTAGAAGCTAAGCTAGGCTAGCTAAAAGAAAAAGGGAAGAGGTCTTGAGGTGAGCCCCTAAAAAAAGAACAAAAAGAACAAAGAAAGAAAGAAACAAAAACAAAGAAGAGCGGTTGAATCACTGTCTATCTTCTCATTAGAAGGAGCAGTTGAAGGATGGTTACATTACTCCCCACAAGACCAAACTAACTTCAGCTCAGAAGGACTAACAAATCTCCATTTTTTTGTTGTGATGCGCGAGTGCAATGTTGTTCTAGGATTCTTTCTGGTGAGTTCCATTTTTCTAAAAGTGTGCTCTACATGGACCATGTATGTGCCTGTTGAAACTATCAATTCATAGTACAGTTTGCTTTATACTAATCACTTTTTTGTATTTCTGCAAACGGGAGTGCTCAGCTTGATTTCAATGGGAACTGCACAAAATGTTCATGAATACATCGAATCACTCATTTCCACCACAAGAAAGGAGGTGCCGATAAGTTCAAGGCGTTGCAATATATAAGGGCGAAATCATACAAGCTACGCGTGAATTTGGTGGAACTGCACAAAAAGAACAGCTGGTTTATTTGGCACGAGGTGCCATGTCAATGTCCGAACTGATGGCAAACCCTGCCCATTCCACAATCGTAGGCATTTGATATTTTGCAATGGGACAACCTTGTCAAAATTTGCTCATTGATTTTAGCAAGACATGCGTTTGATATTTTCGAATGGGACGCCCTTTGCTATCAGCAGCTTCGATCAATTTTTTCTTTATTCTTTAGTTGTGAAGTAAATATTGCCTCTAACATGTGAGTCACCGAGATCCATAATCATTGATTGTTTTGAATGTTCTCTATGAATTGCCAGGCCTGTGTGTTTGATTGCAATGTATAGAAACGCTAAAAATCTGCTCAAACTCTTTGTACTCCTTTTGTTCCTTTTTACTTCGCAGATTGTGAAAGTGCATACTTTTTTGTATAAGATTGGTCAAAGTAGAGATACTTTGACTGCAGACAAAACTTGTATGCAGACTAGAAAGGACCGGAGGGAGTACATGTGAAACTACTGCAAACGAGGTGATCACCCTGGGAATAATGCTAGTACGCATTGTTTTGCATGTTCATCCAATGCCAGTGATACAGGAATTCGAACTAATCGAAATAAATTCATTGATACACGGTCGGATTTCAAATAAACATGCCGGATTTCATTACATTTCATACATTCTTCAACTAAAAAGGGGTGTGCTGGAGGTATAATTAATTAACCGAACCTACCCACCTGTGTCCCGCTGAGCCGAACAGAAGCTTCAGTGACTTAACTGCAGGTGCAGTTGCGTAACTGACATGTGGCCTGTTGGGACCATGTGTCAGTTAGCCAATTGCACCAGCAGTTAAGTAGAAGCAGATTCTTCTCCAGCGCAGCTCTCCGACTCCACGTCGCCGCCAAGAAGCTAACCGGCCGTCAATGGTCAACCTGCCTAGCTTGGCTTCAACCGGAGGGTAGCAGCGGTGGCCTTACTTGGACCCGAGCGGCGGCGACCTACCGTGTTCTACTCTTCCTCGTTTTCTGTGTGGCGCGACCTTGTTGGCAGTGGGGCAGGGCCTCGGCGGAGCCGGCGATGTCCTATGTCTCATTGCCGGCGGGTGGCGCCTCAGCGGAGTGGTGGAAATCCTCCCCCACATTGCCGGCAGGGTGGGGCCTCGGCTAAGCCGGCGATGTCCTATGCCTTGTTGTTGGTGGGGCGGGGCCTCGGCGGAGCCGGCGGTGTCCTCTGCCTCGTTGTTGGCGCCGCGGGGCCTCGGCGGAGTAGGGCCTCATCCATGCCAGCGGAGCAGGGACTCGTTGGAGCCGGCATTGTCCTCTACCTTGTCCTCGGTCTCGCCAAACAGCGCCTCGCCCGCTTCATCGCCCTCTTTGCTAGCCTCTTTGTAGGTGGCCGCAGCCTCCGCCACCTGCATGCGGTACCGCCAGCGCTCGAGGCGGACCTTGTGGGCGGAGCGGTACGAGTCGAGAAGCGCCTCCTGCTCTGCCCACTCCACGGCGATCTGCTCCTCCGTCTGCAGGTGCTCCTGGAGGAGATGGTGGTTGTATGCGGTGTCAGCCTGCGCCTCCCGAAACTGCTCCTCACACATCTGCCTCACCCTGTCCATATATTGGGCACAGGCCTCGCCGATGGTCATGGTGCAATGCACCGGCGAGGATGGCGCGGAGGAGGGGGTTGGCGCCGGATCGTCGACTACCATGTTCTCCATTGGGACGTCATCGTCCTCTGGCTGCCTATCGGCCAGCCAGTCGGCAGCAATGGCTGCCATCTCCTTGTGGTCCGTCGTCTGCCTGTCCCGAAGAGCGCTGGAGCGGGAGGAAGCCATGGTGGGCAGTAGTGGTGTGGACAGGAGAAAGGGAATGGATGCGGATGACTGCGTCTATGGCCGGCGCAGTAGTTTATATGACAATGGTGGGCGGGCGGAGGGACGGATGTGTGGCGCCGGAGTAGCCACCTCAGCAACCGCATATCATTAATGTGGGCGGTAGATGGACGGACGGAACTTGTGTCGTTTGAAGGTAGAGCAATTGCCTGCACCGGGAAGCGGGGCGGGCGACGCTGACTGTTTTAGGCGGAAAGCGCGCGCGGGCGAGGAGATGACTTTACTTGGAGAGGATGACAATGGGGACCCACCAGGTCCATAGCCTCACATACGCAAGTGCCTCCTTATTATATATATATATATATATATATATAACTAAATTTATTTTGCTTCCTCCTGGTTTCCTAACATCACGATCCCACACCATTGTCAACCTATGTAGTAGTCAATAAATGAGAGAATTGCACAAGAAGCGGCCGACAACTGGGACCAAGCAGCTCGTGCAGTATTTGTGTTTTTGAGGTGTGAGCACTGCAGAATTTTTCGATGTTTAGCCCAGATATTAATTGTTCTCCTCTGAACAACAACGAAAACATCGCTGCAGGTATTAACAAGGCGGGGTGTGGCCCGTCTAGCCCAGGCCAGATATCCAGCCTAGATATTAATTTTTTTCAAGCTGAAAATGGCTAGCCCAGCTATACTTTTTTAGGAATACCCAGGCAAGGTCAAGTTGTTATTCTCCACCCCGCTGGGCTGCAAATCCTTCCTAGGAGGGATGCATTAGGCTTAACAAGAAAATGGGCTTTAAGAAATAATAAATGGGATGTAATTATAAAAACTGGGCAGTAACTACAAAAAAAAGGACCAAACACGTGATTACTTTATAAAATATTATTTTTGGATATTGAAAATTTTAATTTCACTAATTGTTGCGAGCGCAATGTTTCGTTGGATTTTTACGTAATATAAATTTATATTGAAATTGTATTTAATCTGAATAGAAATTTCGGGATAAAAATATTTCGGATCCCATCAAAATGTGGGAAATTTTATTGAATTCTGTTTTGAACGGTTGGTTGAAATGGGCTGTACTTTTAACAAACTGTAAATGGGCTGTATTAAATTCCATTAGAATTCAAAAATGGGCTACACATTTTTACAAATCTCAAATGGGCTATAAGTTCTCTGCCACACACTTCTGGACTTACTAAGTTGACGCGTCCCCTAAAAAACAGAGTTGACGCGTATGCAAGGCTTTGTCAACTTATAGTCAACACACGGTTCTAGCAGCAGTGGCCGTTGGATGTCCATCCAACGGATGCCGTGCTTCTTCTTCAATCTCGGATATTCTAGCTTCACCCGCCCAAAAAATGATTCCTCCCCCTGACATCTGGGGCGCACCGTTTCAGAAGCTGACCTGTGGGCCTACTAAGTTGACATACCAAGGGCTTTGTAAACTTAGTCAATATAAACGATTCTAGCTGAAGTGACCGTACGATGTCCATCCAACGGCCGTCATGCTTCTTCAACCTCTGGTCTTCTTGCTCCAGCCGCCCAATGCAGCGTCGGTCGTGCCGCCTGCTCCTGCCTCCCGTGGCCGGCTGTGCTGCCACGGAGGCCTCACCGCCCCCTACTACTCCCATCGCTGGCCAGGCCATCCCTCCACTCACCCACACCCCCTGTTATTCTGCTGTAGTGGCAGCGCAACCGAACCAGTGAACCCTCATACTCCTCTCTGCATGTGCATCCACTGCCGCATCTTCCCCGGCTCCGCGTCGCCCCCTTCCTAGGCCTCGCCGTCGTCCACCGCCCTGGTGCTCTTGGCGCAGCATGGTCAACGTAGTCAAGGAACGACTTCCATTGGACGTGGACTGTATGTGGAGAGGCTGACAGCTGGGTCCACGGCAGCCGCAAGGAAGTGCCTCCTTATTAAGCACAAAATAATTGTTCATCCGCCTGACAGCGGGTGTCGGTGTCAAAACCGGCGGATCTCGGGTAGGGGGGTCCCGAACTGTGCGTCTAGGCCGGATGGTAACAGGAGACGAGGGACGCAATGTTTTACCCAGGTTCGGGCCCTCTTGATGGAGGTAAAACCCTACATCCTGCTTGATTAATATTGATGATATGGGTAGTACAAGAGTAGATCTACCATGAGATCAAGGAGGCTAAACCCTAGAAGCTAGCCTATGGTATGATTGTTGTATGATGAAGTTGTCCTACGGACTAAAACCCTCCGGTTTATATAGACACCGGAGAGGGTTAGGGTTACACAAAGTCGGTTACAATGGTAGGAGATCTTGAATATCCACATCGCCAAGCTTGCCTTCCACGCCAAGGAAAGTCCCATCCGGACACGGGACTGAGTCTTCAATCTTGTATCTTCATAGTCTTGGAGTTCGGCTGAAGGTATAGTCCGGCTACCCGAACACCCCTAATCCAGGGCTCCCTCAGTAGCCCTTGAACCAGGCTTCAATGACGATGAGTGTGGCGCGCAGATTGTCTTCGGCATTGCAAGGCGGGTTCCTCCTCCAAATTCTTCATAAAAGTTTGTAAACACCAAGAGTAGTGTCCGGCTCTGCAAAATAAGCTTCCACGTATTGCCATAGAGAGAATAATATTAACACAAATCTAATCTGCTGACATATTCCGCAGTGTGACATCACACTACGGCCAAGCCTTTATTCGAACCGTTTTCACTTCTCCACCTCAGCGTGTTTTGCGAGGCGGTTTCCATGGCACGTCTTGTCAAAGCAGAGATCGTGTCCCCTTTGTTTACGGGATTCTCGTTAATACGGACATGGGTAACCCAATCATGCCCGTTAGCATGTTTTCTCGATTAAAGGCGAGTCCCAAACAGTTACGGGGAGGGCTCCTGGTATTCAACCTCTTATAAAGAGACCAAGGCCTTACTCCTTTTCTCCAATCTCAAAACAAGTTCGCCTGCCACCTCGAGTTCCAACACCCTAGGCTCCAGATTACAGGCGCTTCGGACCTTCGACAATGTTCGGTTCTGACCTTCAAGGCCGATGGGTGCCCTCCTTCGTCATGGAGGAGGACTTGCTAAGTTTGAGAGAGGCTAAGTTTTTGACCGCCGAAATTTCGCATAGGTTGCCTGCTCAAAGGCAGGCTATTCCCAGTCCCCAGTCTGGTGAGAGCGTAGTGTTCATGTCTCACTTCCTTCGGGGTTTAGGCTTCCCGATGGATCCCTTTGTGAGGGGGCTGATGTTCTATTATGGGCTGGAATTTCATGACATAGCTCCGGAGTCCATCCTCCACATTTCCTCATTCATCATTGTGTGCGAAGCATTCCTCCGTGTTACTCTTCAGTTCAAATTATGGCTCAAGACTTTTGGAGTGGAGCCGAAGATGATCGAGGGATGGCACGCAGAGTGCGGAGGTGCTGTCATAAGTAAGAATGCCGATGCTCCATGGCCCGAGGGCTCCTTTCAAGAGGAGCTCGGCTTGTGGCAGCGAGAGTGGTTCTATATCACCCCTCCCAGGAGCGCCAAGTGGGTGGCGCCTCCTGCCTTTCACTCGGATCCCCCACCACGGCTAGCGTCATGGGTCAACAAACGATTAGATTGGGGGTTATCCAAATACGTGCCCCTGTAGCAGGGCCGCATTAGGGATCTCTTAGAAAGAGACCTCAACCTGGTCAAGGTGACGCAGGTCATGCTGATTCGCCGAACATTGCCTGGCAAACGTCGCTCCCTTCGTCTATGGGAGTTTAATCCGGAGGGACCACGAGCTCTCCAGCATTTTATGGGCGCAACGCCCGTGGAGATGTATAAAATGTTCTTCGGATCACAAGCAATGTGTCCGGATTTGACCGAGGACGCAGGTTTAAGCTGCATTCGCCCGGATACTCTAGTAAGTAACCTTGTGCCCGGACTCGCTATCCGTAAAATTGTCATAAACTCGCCCCTAAAAGAGCTGTCCTTTTAAACAGGAGTGGGTAGCGAAGGCGAAGCTGATTAGGTGTCCGGCTCCCCTTCCAGAGACCAGGTCGGATCCCGTGCTAGTTAGGATGTTGAAGATCGTGCCTTTGGAGGGAAGTGAGGGGGAGGACAAGGAAATTATGGCCTCCTCGAAGGAGGCTGCTCCGAAGGGAGGAAACGACAATTCCTCTCCTAGGGGGAAGAAGAGGGCCGCCTCTGACAACCCAGAGACCATGGCCTCAAAGCGGGGGAAGAAGTCCTCATCAGAGGGTCCGGCGCCGGGGAGATCCTCGGCCGAACTACGCCCCAAAAGGGGTCAGCCCTCCAGCGAGCCGTAAGTAGAGAAAGATTTTCCTTTAGAGGGATGAGAGAAATCCTTACTTTTATCTGAGAAGATTAACCGAAATTTTACCTTGTAGCTCGGACCTCGGCCCTTCTCAGCAGAGCTCGTCTTCGGGGCATCTTCTTTTGGAGATGATGGAGAGTGGAACGCCTCCCCCTGCCGTACCACCTAGCGAGGCGGGCGATCCTGAGGTGTCGTCGCGGAGCGTTTCTCCGAATCCGGCAAGGGTGGAAGGTAGCCATATGGCCCGCCAAGGTTCTCCACGTCCTACCTTCGATGGAGGTCATAGGACGAGTCCGGCACCGTCTGGTGCGCGGTCGGAGGAGCTGATGATTCTGCTGGGGCGAGCTTCTATCTCAGAGGAGCACCGTGCATTGATGGGTACGGTGATTGGAAGGATTTCGTCCGCGGAAAGCAGATTGCACGAGGCCGTCAGAAGTTTGCTGACGGGTTTTGAGGTACGTTTGATAATGTACTTCTTTGTCAGTTGTGCATAAACAAGATGCGCCCTGTGTAGATAGTAGCCCCTGAGACTCTGTGTGTTGTCAAAATTGACGGCGCGCAGAGGATCATAATCCCAGGTCTAATTTTCGCCTTTGTATATAGGTGGCGAAGTGTCCGGAATCGAGCCGAACTGATGATTTTGCCGAACTAAAGCGGCAACTTGACATGGCAGATGCCGACATCGCGCTCGTCAATGAGCGACTTGATGATGCTCAAGGTATGCAATTCCTCGAGCGGCATCTGGTAGGAGGAGCTTTTATGCCAGTATCTTACAATGTGTGTGCTTGACGCAGATGGTGCGGCCGCCGTGGAGAGTCTCCGGGCGGAACTTGCCCGAGCTAAGGAACAAGCCAGGAAAAGTGATGCGGCTGCCGAGAAGGCACTTGAAGAGCTGAGAGCCGAACAGGCTGCTCACTGCCGAAGCAAGAAGGAGATGGCCGAGATGGCCGTGAAGTTAAAAAGCGCTGTTGACTGTTGCAAGTCTCTTGAGAAAGAAGACCGGGCGAGACAAATGGACTTAGAGAAGGCCGTTGTTGATGCCAAGGACGCTTGCTCTGTGATGAGAGCTGCGAAGGAGGAGCTGCATCAGGCCGGACAGATTGCGGCTGGAAAGCCCTTTATGCTGCGGAGGAAGTTTGGCGATCCAAAGTTTGCTCCGTTGGACCGGATGTGGAGTGCGAAGGACACCTTTCTGGATTTGGCAGCGAGTGCTGCTGATGCGACCAAACACTTTCGAGATCAAGAAGATCGCGAAGTGGAAAGGCTTTTCTGGTCGCAGTTCCACAATCCAGAGCATCCACTGGCAGTGGACAATCGTCTGGCTCAATGGACCGAACTGAATAGATTGTCCGGACTCGCCATGAAGTACTTCATGGGTCATCTGTGGCCGGGGAGATCGGAGCCGAAGAGTTATTTTGGCTTGGTGCAGCAATTCCTTGGCGCGGTGCCACGTATCGATGCGATGAAGAGGTCAGCATGCATAGAGGGCGCACGGATGGCTCTTGCCCGTGTCAAGACATACTGGGCAGAGATGGAGACCACCGTTGTTGCATCCCGAGATTCGGACCAAAGCCAAGTACCATCCGAGCACTATTTTCAGGAAGTCCTTGAAGGCGCTCGTGTAATATAGACGCAGTGCTCGAAGGATGCTATGTTCTGATAGCATATGTAATTATGAAGCAATATTTTGATGAATTGTAGTATCCTTTTATACTTGTGCCTGCAAGTATGTGGAACACCTCCTGTGCGGCCGTTTTAAGATATACATACAAAATCTGAAACATGGTAGTCGTTGGCTTCCGCCCCCACGCACATAGTGCGGGGGTGCTCACAGAAGGCGCATTTTCACACTTAATCCAATGTCTTGGTCCTACAAAGGAGGTGATAGCGTAGCGAGCTAGGCAACCGGACTATAATGCTTTAACACTTTCACTTAGCCATAGGAGCTTGACAATGGGACTATTTAGGTAGCTCCTGGTGGCGACTGCGCTCGCCCGAATTCGGGGCGCGTATGTGCCTGGCTGGGAAACAGCCCTTCATTAATGCGGGGGAATCCTATAGATTCCAGAGAGTCATCGAGTGGTTCACCAGTCTCACACCATATCATGACAGTCGGTTTTCGGCTTTCTCTACTGAGGTGCTCGCCTGGCCGAACTAGGGCACAATCACAGTAGTTCTCCCGGTGCCGCCTTAGCCGATAGAGCGGAACATAAGGCGGCCGAACACAGGAGCCGGGCAACCCAACATTTGACCAAAATCATGACTCGGAGCTGATGCATATAAGGCCAAACTTGCGACGCCGAACACTCCCTATGGTATTCGGTCTTTATGAGAGCGGGCTAAGTAACGCTCTAAGGTATAAGCCCCTAGTGTCCAGGTACGCGCAAGAATTCTGACGTGGCCACATGCCAAGACGCCAGCCTCCTCCTTGGTCATAGAACCAGGGGATGTGTATCAACAAGAGACAGTAAAAAATGTTTATGCAGGGTCTTAATCTGAAAAGAATCCTTGGAACGGGTCCCTACTGCACGTCTGCGCCTGTGTCTCAATTGTGCCGTATCCTGGACGGGCGCAGCACGATGTTCATGTGTAAAAAAGAGAGCAACTAAGTTGAAAAAGGGGCGTGCCGAACAAAAGTTATATGAAATAAACAAAGTGTAAAGTAAAATATGGAAAATTGAGCTTTATTGTCTCTTATTTTATACGTGTGAAGCCCCTAGTGCAGGGGTATATGGCCACTAAGCCTTTGTCAACGATACTTTTGTGCCGGACTCGTCTATCCGTGTCCGTGGTCTTAATGACCTGATCCGTTGTTCTGGCTGGTGAAGCCATTGTATTGTGGGGCTGTTAAAGCGGCCGCACAACCCTCCACTTGGGGGAGGCGCCCTTACTGCTTCCCCGTTAAGGAGATGATGCCGCATGGACCGGGCATCTTGAGCGTAAGAGATGCATAATGCGGTATTGCGTTAAAGCGGGCGAAAGCTTCGCGTCCCAGCAGTGCTTGATAGCGACTTGAGAATGGGACGATGTGGAAAGCCGGCTTTTCGCGATGGAAGTTATCGGCAGAGCCGAAAATAACCTCGAGCCGGAGAAAACCCATGCAATGGGTGTCCGGACCTGGCGTTACTCCTTGAAAGGAGGTTTTGCTGTGGCGAATTCTTTTTGGGTCGATCCCCATGTGGCGGATTGAGTCCTGATATATCAGGTTGAGTCTGCTGCCACCGTCCATAAGGACATTTCAAAACTGGAATCCAGCAATTATTGGATCGAGTACCAGGGCAGTCCAGCTTGGGTTCCTGATACTTCTAGAATAATCCAGATGATCGAAGATGATTGGTTTTGACAACCAGTGGCGGGATTCCTTTGGGATAGACCGTGGGGCACGTACCTTTGTGGGCGCCGCACGTTTTGTTATGTGTAGTAAGTTTACTGTTTTTACTCCTTGTGGGAAATTCTTTTGTTTCCCGATACTCTACTTTTGGGGTTCGTCCTCGTCTTCGCTTGGTGTATCGAGCCCCTTGTGTTCGGCGTTGAGTCTGCCGGATTGTTTGAAAACCCAACAATCTCTGTGGGTATGGTTAGCAGGCTTTCCGGGAGTACTGTGTATTTGACATGTCCTATCCAGGATTTTGTTTAGGTTGGATAGGTCGTCCCTGTTATCTTGGAGGGGCGGCTTTTTCTGATTCTGTCGTGAGCTATTGAATCCGGCGTTAACTGCCGTGCTCTTCGGACTTTTTTCCTTAGTCCGGCGACGGTCCTTATTGCGTCGTGGTTTTCCGTTTCCATCCCTAGTTTCGGATGTACTTGGGTCGTTGGTGCTGCGTCTTGCCAACCAGCTATCCTCTCCTGCGCAAAAGCGGGTCATGATGCTTGTTAGTGCGGCCATTGTTCTTGGCTTTTCTTGGCCGAGGTGTCTGGCGAGCCATTCGTCTCGGACATTATGCCTGAAAGCTGCTAAGGCTTCAGCGTCCGGACAGTCGACTATCTGATTCTTTTTAATAAGAAATCTATTCCAGAATTGCCGAGCTGACTCTCCGGGCTGTTGAGTTATGTGACTAAGATCATCTGCATCCGGAGGGCGGACATAGGTCCCTTGAAAATTTGCTCGGAAAGCGTCCTCGAGCTCTTCCCAACTTCCGATTGTGTTTTCAGGAAGGCTTTTAAGCCAATGCCGGGCTGGCCCTTTAAGCTTGAGGGGTAAGTATTTTATGGCGTGGAGTGTCGGCGTTCTGGGAACGGGGGTCCCCAGACTTGCCTGCCTGCGGCCTGTGGTGTGGCTCAAGTGGGGGCCCAACACGGCCCATCTTCATCAGCGCAAGACTCAAGACCCTCGCGAGGGGCCAAGCCTCGTGAGGCGGATGACACGGCACTTCCTCAGGCCAAGCCTCATCAGTTAGGCCCGTGAGGAGGCGGAGATATCAAGGCGGGGTGCCTCGCGAGGTGCCCATGACGTGAGCCATGACGACCCAGGGCACCAGGTGGGTGCCAGCGCGCGCAGCGTCCTCCTTTCCTCTTCGGTGCAAAGGGGACAAGCACATCCGCGGGGTACTGAGGCATCAGGAAAAGGTTTCCACTTCGGTGCAACGAGACCAGGACCAAGCGGACTACGAGACGGAGGTCACCATGGAGCCCAGCGCGGCGTCATCACCAGAGCCTTTGGCAGGCGAAGACTACTTTTGATAGGATAGATGTACTAGCTGCCCCCCTTCAAATTAGCCCGCCATTGTTGGATCCCTTCCCGCTCAATATTTGGGGAGAGGACCAGGGCCTCTATAAATAGGACTAGCCACCCACATTGCATGGGGGTTGGACGATTCGATCAGTGAGAGACTGGTAGGAAGCAGAGTGAGAGAGAGAGAGTGAAGGGTAGCTGCACTCCCCTTTGCAGTTCATCCACCAGCCAAGAACAGACCCTCGCGAGGCTGTTCTTCCTTCTAGTGTTCATCCTCACCAGCCCCAAGAGGCAATCCACAAACCACACACTGGAGTAGGGTATTACACCACAATGGTGGCCCGAACCAGTATAAATCTTGTTACTCTTGTGTATTCCTTTCAGTAGCTTAGATCCTTGTGAGACGGAGAGGTTGGAGGCGTAATCTCCGCGCACACCCCAGTGTTCGAACCTTAAGGGTCTGCCGGAACCCGAAATCCGACGTTGGGCGCCAGGTAGGGGTGCGCCGGAATTCGTCTTCCACCACTCCGTCCCCCGTCGCGTCTTCATCACCATGCCCGGCGACCAGGAGGGCAACCCCGACCCGTGGGCCGCGTGGCCTGAATGTGCGGAACCGCTCGCCTCGGGTGACCCCGCGCCCCAGGCAGCTCGTGATCCGCAGGGCGCTGTGGGCTGCGGGCGACGCGGACAGGCTTCGGCTAGTCTTATGCCACGGCAGGCTCGGTCGGCAGCAAGGGCCTCCAATCACGCCGCGATGACGACACCATACACCCGCCGGGAGCAGGCGAACTTGATGGCCGTACTCACGGTGGCCCGAGAGCTGCTACGGTGCAGGCTGCTGGAGGGCGGCCACGACGTGCTATTGGGGCGAGTGGCGGAGCTCCTGGGCTTCGCCGCCTTGGGGGCTGACCCCTTCTCCACCCCGCTCTCATCCCGAGCCCAGGGCGACCCGCACGGGGGCTCTGCGCGGGCCCGCGGGCCCCGAGGCTACTCCGACGCCAGTGAAGCTGTCAGCACCGGACCGGTGGCGGCGCTGCCCCCGCCGCCGGCCCGCGAAGAAGAAGGACACGATGCGACCTGTGACTCCGGAGGACGGCCGCGTTGCCACCCCGCGGCAGGCGCGGCAGGCGGGACCGCGTGGCACGCGGGGAGACACGGCTTGGCGTACGGGGTGATGGCGAAGGAGGAGTACGTACCCCTCATGATGGACCAAGGACACCCTCGCGAGGAGGGGCAAGGCTCGCTCCTCAGCCCAATTGGGGAGATGAGGCGATGGAGGCTGAGCCCATCCGGGCGCCCCGGGACGAAGCCGCTGGCCGCGTAGGAGGCAACGAGCATCGGGCGCTGCTGACTCTTCAGGGGCAGGTATACGCTAACCATGGGTCGCAGGAGGTGCAGGTCGCCGCAGCAAGCGGCTGCCCCGCTCCTACACTCTCCCACCCCTCAGGAGGAGGGTGCAGGGGGCTGCAGGGGAGGGGCCGGAATCCGACATCACCACCGTGGCGTTCGGAGCAAGGCGTTCTCAGGAAATAGGCCCTCTGCTGGGGAGGCGCCTCAGGGCCTGCCCCTGGCGGAGGACCATGGTCGTGGGGGGAACCGCTGGCGACCGCTCTACCCCATCGGGCGGCGTCCTGGGTTCTGGTCGTTGCTGATGGCACTAGAGTGTGGCGCAAGGCGGGCCCCCTGTCTGGCGATATGAAGCAAGGCCAGGTCCTGTGAAGAAGGCCCAGTGCCTGTGAAGCTCGCCGCCCCGTGACACTCTCACGTAATAATGAGTGGGGTTGTACACGCCCCGGAGTCTCAGGGGTGCCGGCCTCAGGCCCTGGGGCTCCCTCCCACGCCCAGTGGACATCACTTAGCTCCACGCTGGTGAGAAGACGTCGAAGACTATATTAGGTGTCGGACGCGGCTTTTTTGTCTGCCTTTTTGTTGCCTCTCCATTTGGCTGTCGCATTTCCTTTGCTGGATTTAAGTTGGATTCGAATTTGAGATTTGCGTGTGTTCGGGGAAGGGGTGCTTATTCTCGCTCGAGCCATTTCTCGCGTTCTGGTTACCGTTTCGCCATAGCTGCCTCCCCTCGCGAGCCCCTCGCGAGTCGGGCCAGGCCAGGCTCGTGTGCAGCCCAGGCTGCTGCCGTTGCTCCCCCTCGGGAGGATTTTTGGGTGCCTGCGGAGGTCGTCCTACTCAGAAAAGGCCCAGAGCCTGTGAAGCAGGGCGAGTGCCCGCGAAGCTCTCGCGCTCGAGGAAAAGGCCCAGAGCCTGTGAAGCAGGTCGAGTGCCCGTGAAGCTCTCGCGCTCGAAGAAAAGGCCCAGAGCCTGTGAAGCAGGGCAAGTGCCCATGAAGCTCTCGCGCTCGAGGAAAAGGCCCAGAGCCTGTGAAGCAGGGCGAGTGCCCGTGAAGCTCTCGCGCTCGAGGAAAAGGCCCAGAGCCTGTGAAGCAGGGCGAGTGCCCGTGAAGCTCTGCGCTCGAAGAAAAGGCCCAGAGCCTGTGAAGCAGGGCGAGTGCCCGTGAAGCTCTCGCGCTCGAGGAAAAGGCCCAGAGCCTGTGAAGCAGGTCGAGTGCCCGTGAAGCTCCCGCGCTCGAAGAAAAGGCCCAGAGCCTGTGAAGCAGGGCGAGTGCCCATGAAGCTCTCGCGCTCGAGGAAAAGGCCCAGAGCCTGTGAAGCAGGGCGAGTGCCCGTGAAGCTCTCGCGCTCGAGGAAAAGGCCCAGAGCCTGTGAAGCAGGGCGAGTGCCCGTGAAGCTCTGTGCTCGAAGAAAAGGCCCAGAGCCTGTGAAGCAGGGCGAGTGCCCGTGAAGCTCTCGCGCTCGAGGAAAAGGCCCAGAGCCTGCGGAGAAGGCCAACGCATGCGAAGTTCCTCACCAGCGATGATCACACATCCGGAGGACCCAACTAGAAGGCGCCTAGGGCGCCGCGCCCTCTTGCGGGCTGCCTCGGAACCCGCATAAGACAAAGGTAAACCAGCCCACCGTCAGGCGCACGCGCAATTCGACTACTACTGATATGATGAACACAGGTCTTTACATGAGGGGCTTCCCCTCCAAAAACGCTCTCACAAGCCACCAGGTCAAAAGCCTGAATTCTATGCATGCAGGACGAAAAAGACAGGAACGATACACGCTCAGTCAGACCAATCCCCCAATGTGTCCCCAGAAGCACCTCCTGAGCCTTCAACGGGGTCGCTGAGTTCGCCACTGACGTCTGCGTCGCCGCCGGCGGCATCGGAACCGCTAGCCGCGCCATCCTCGTCGGCGCCCACGACCACGTCGCTATTGTCCGAGGCGAAGGCCTTGACGAGGGTGTCCACGTTATCCTCCACCCAGCGTGACAGGTCGTTTCGGACGGCCTGGGGGACTGGGGCGATGAGGACGTCAAAGTCGAAGCGGGGGTTCATGTTCTGGAGATGGCTGAAGACGCGGGAAAAGGCGCGCTTGAGCAAGGCGCGGCTCCTCTCCTCCACCAACATGTCGGCCCTGGCCGACCGAGCCTCCAGCTGCGCCACCACGGCGGTGAAGAACTGCAAATTGCTGGCGTAATTGATCGTGTGTGGCTGGCCGACGGAGGCCTCGCAGATGTTGCCCAAGGCCACGTTAGCCCTCTCCCTGAGTGTGGTGAGCATGGGACCATGCGCGTGCTCCAGGAGTCGCCGCTGGCGTATTTCATCGGCATTCTGGCGCTTAACGGCCTCGGCCTCCTCCACCTGTTGGCGAAGACGGAGCACCTCGGCTTGGGAGGCGGCCAATTCTTTCTGAGCTGCCTCGAGAGCGGTCTGAGAGGCGTTAGCCCGCTGCATCACCTCACCCCGCTGGGTCCTCAAGGCTTCGGTTCTGCCCTCGGCTTCAACTCAGATCATCTCCAGCTTCGCCACGAACTCACGCTCGAGGCCTTGGCGCGCCGTCGCCACCCGACGACAAACCTCCTCTAGGACACGCGCTTCCCGTGCGGCGACATCGTCCTCCGCCTATGTCACCAGGCGCTCCCTCGTCTCCAGCCGCTCGTACTCAAGGGTGCGTTCGGCAGCCTCCAGCACCAATGCTTCGTCGCACTTCTGGAGCTCAACCGGGTCACCAGAAGCCACCCCCATTGACACGAGGGCTGCCTCGCGCAGCTCCGCTCGTTCCTCCAGAGAGTGGCATCGGGCCTGGAGCTCACGGGTCCGCTCCTCCGCTGCCTCTCGCCACCCGTCAGCTCTCCGGGCCTCCTCAATGGCCTGGGAGCGGGTGACTCGAGAGGCGTCCAGCGACGCCTTCGCCTCTTCATCCTCAAGGTCCCGCGGGCGGCGCGCGAGGGTGACGGCGGCCTCTAACTCGCGCCTCCCTGCGGCCAGGCGCAGGCCCTCGGCCTCCAGGCGAGCGTCTTCATCAGCAAGCTCTTCTCCAAGCAAGTCCACCGCGTCGGCCGCTCGCTGAAGGAATCCTTGGCGGCGAGCGTGGCGCTCCTGGGCGCGCTCGAGCACATCTTCTGCATCGTCATCCACCGCAAGCAAGCGCTGGGGGCTGCGAGTCACCATTCCTCCTCCGGGCAGGGAGCTGGGGGCTGGTGCCCTCGCGACGGCCGGGCGTGCCACATCAGAAGCCCGGCCTAAGGTCGGCCCGTCCCCGGATGAGGGGCGCAGGAGGCGCCTCAGCCAGTCGCAGTCCAAGACCAGGCGGGAGGTACCCGACAAACCGACTATCCCCCGGGAAGGCCCGCGAAGGAGAAGCGTAGGGAGCGAAGGGCCGCGGTGAACCTCGGGATGACCCGCCCAATCAGGCGCCCTCACCATGAGGGCGGAGCTGCTCGGAGCACTTGAAGATGGCGGAGGAGGCGAAGCCGAGGGAGGCGGTACCTCGACGACTTCCGTGACCTCAGTTGGAAGGGGCCTGTAGAGCAAGGATCAGCAAGAGCAGCAAGGGGATCAGGAGACAGAAAGGGGAAAGACTTACTCATCAGTGGCGAAGTACTTCCTGTGCTTTAGCGCGCAACAAGGGGAGTCGTCACCCAGGGCCTCCCTCTTCCTCCGGAGGGCCTCGAAGTCCACGCGGAAGCGGCCCAGGAGAAGGGCGCAAGGGTCAACTTGCCACGAGGATGAAGCATCAGAGCGGGCTGCATCGAGAGCGCGTGCTTGGCACGCGCCATCCATCACTTCGCCGGATGGCGCGGCCGGGGCCCCCAAGGCCTCGGCCCTGGGCGTTGCGGCACCTGGCACCACCACCTCCTCAGGAGCCATTCCCTCGCGAGCGGCACCTGGCGCCACCACCTCCTCAGGAACCCCCTCGGCCTCAGGCGCCTCCTGTCTCCCTGCTCTGCCACTTGGGGAGGAGTCGCCTTGGCCAACTGGGAGGGGGGTCACCACTACAGGGTTCTCGCGAGGTCCTTGGAGACCGGCGGGACGCAGCCCCCACTTGTCGAAGGCGGGCATCTGCTTCACGAAGTCAGCCTTGCTCTGGCAGAGATACAGCAAGGCTCCTCCCTGCCGGATGTTACCGGGGTTGAGGTCCCCGGCCAAGGTCAAGAGCGTCAACTTCAGCACCGCGGGAGCCAGGTCTTCTTCCTGGAGCCTCATGCCATCCTCGCGCCCACGGAAGGCCCACATTTGGCGAGAGTGGCGCTGCAAGGGGGCGATGCGGCACAACAGAAACTCCTTCACCACTTTGGGTGCTGTCACGCCGAGCTTCCTCAGGAGCGCGAAGCGGGTCCAGACGAGGACAAGCCGTGGGTTCTTCAGCGCCTCCTGGCCCCAACCCGAATTAGGGACAACTGGCGAAGTCGGCTCCGATAGCAGGGGGCTGGGCACCCCTGCGTCCACATATAACCACCGCTCGCAGAACCCGGCCGCGGGCTGTGGGAGGTTGAAATCAATTCCAGAGGCCTCTGTCCAGGACTCGGCGGCAAAGCTCACGCACGCCAAGCGCTGGGAAGAGTCGACGAGACGCAGCGTGAAGAAGTGACGCAGCAAGGCAACCGAAGGGGGGATGCCAACCATGGCTTCGCAAACAAAGGCGAAGACCGAAAGAAGGGTGATGGACTCAGGACTGAGGTGCATCAAGTGGATCTGATAATGGGCAAGCACAACATTGAAGAAATCGGAGAAGGGGGGAACCAGCCCCGCCCACAAGGCGTCGGTAAAACACGGGACCTCGGTTGCCATCCTGTTCATGGAGAAGTGGGACGAGGGCCAAGCAGTGGTCCTCCCGCACTCATTGAAGATGGAGGCCAGGGCCAAGCCGTCCCTGCCCAGGCACTCTTGATTGAGCACGGTCGACTGGCCGGCAGAGGAGGCCGCTGGCGGCGACGCGCGAGATGGAGGGATGGGAACCTCCCCACTCTCCTTCCGCGTCGGAGTCATGGCGATGGGAAGAAGGGGGAAGATTCGAGATTGGATTGAAGGCGGGAGCAGGCGTACGAAGGAAGGAAGAACAGGGGACGACAGAGCAACAGGAAGGGGAGAGGCTGTGTGCAACCACTAGTCCGCCTAGCAGGGCGCGCAATAAGGATGCGTGGGGGAACGGTGCCGCCCACGTCCAATCAACCGCCACGTGGCGCCCAAGGCTGCAGGCTGTTAGGGCCCGCGGCGCTTCGCCCTTGCCCTTTCACCTCCCGGCACGGCCAAGTCCAGGCGCGCCTTGGGCCCGGGGGCTACTGTGGGCGTTCTGGGAACGGGGGTCCCCAGACTTGCCTGCCTTTGGCCTGCGGCTTGGATCAAGTGGGGGCCCAACATGGCCCATCTTCATCAGCGCAAGACTCAAGACGCGAGGCGGACGACACATCACTTGCTCAGGCCAAGCCGCATCAGGCAGGCCCGTGAGGAGGCGGAGATATCAAGGCGGGGTGCCTCGCGAGGTGCCCATGACGTGAGCCATGACGACCCAGGGCACCAGGCGGGTGCCAGCGCGCGCAGCGTCCTCCTTTCCTCTTCGGTGCAAAGGGGACAAGCGCAGCCGCGGGGTACCGAGGCATTAGGCAAAGGGTGCCACTTCGGTGCAACGAGACCAGGACCAAGCGGACTACAAGACGGAGGTCACCATGGAGCCCAGCGCGGCGTCATCACCAGAGCCTTTGGCAGGCGAAGACTACTTTTGACAGGATAGATGTACTAGCTGTCCCCCTTCAAATTAGCCTGCCATTGTTGGATCCCTTCCCGCTCAATATTTGGGGATAGGACCAGGGCCTCTGTAAATAGGACTAGCCACCCACATTGCAGGGGGGTTGGACGATTCGATCAGTGAGAGACTGGTAGGAAGCAGAGTGAGAGAGAGAGAGAGTGAAGGGTAGCTGCACTCCCCTTTGCAGTTCATCCACCAGCCAAGAACAGAGCCTCGCGAGGCTGTTCTTCCTTGTAGTGTTCATCCTCACCAGCCCCAAGAGGCAATCCACAAACCACACAGTGGAGTAGGGTATTACACCACAATGGTGGCCCGAACCAGTATAAATCTTGTGTCTCTTGTGCGTTCCTTTCGGTAGCTTAGATCCTTGTGAGACGGAGAGGTTGGAGGCGTAATCTCCGCGCGCACCCCAGTGTTCGAACCTTAAGGGTCTCCCGGAACCTGAAATCCCACATGGAGGTCATCTCCTCGAGCCATATGTATGTGGAGGATATAATCCTCGATCCAGACTCCATGTTCTGTTGTTCCATCATATGCCTCTATGTTTACGAGTTTGAATCCCGCTGGAAATTCATATCTAGGACATCGTCGGTGAAACATAGGGGGTGTACGGCACCCCTGTATTTGGTTGTGCCGTATTCTGATAATGGCTTTATTGCATTGCTTACGAGAGCTAGCTTTCTTGGCCCATAAATGGACCTGGCTGGGCCATGATGCGAATCCTTAAGTGGGTCGCATACTGGCTTAAGTGCGGCGCTGCTTGCCGCTTTAAGCTGGCCCTGGGGTCGTCTATCCGACCGTGTGGCTTTCTTACTTTTTGAATGCGAGGGCTCTAAGGCCTCCTCGTCGAATTCAGGCAGTAGTTTTCTCCTCGGATAGATTTTAGTGCGGCGACTGGCGCCGTATTTGTCTGCGGTATTGATTACTTTACTCCATATGATCCTGAGTGCATCTTCCGCAGTCTTTAGCTTCCGCTTCTGCTTTTTCAGGCTGCATGCAGTTGCAACGAGCCGTTTGTGGAGGTTCTTCTGCTTCGTGGGCTTGTCCGGCGTAGGGTCGTCTGGAATGCCATTTTCACCGGGGGAGGAATGTTTGGTTTCCGTATCCGGGTTGTCTTGTTGGGACGGTTTCTCTAAGGCATGCTCGTCGTCTACCGGCTCATCCTGCTCTATGGCTGGGTCTTTATCGAGGCGGGGCTTAGGTCGGTGTTTACGCCGACGCTTTGATTGTTTTCGAGAGATCGATCCTCCTCCCCGTTTTCCTTGTTGTTGCTTCCTTTAGGGGTATCCACAATGTACACATCGTGAGATGAGGTGGCTGTCCAATGCCCTATAGGTGTTGGTTCTTGGTTGTCTCCTGCATCGTCGTCCATACCGTCGATGTCTTCGGAGTCGAAGTCGAGCATGTTGGTTAAGTCATCGACAGTGGCTATGAAGTGGGTGGTGGGTGGGTTTTGAATTTCTTCATCGTTCGTATCCCAACCTTGCTGACCATAGTCCGGCCAGGGATCTCCTAATAAAGAGAGAGACTTTAGAGAATTCAGGATGTCGCCGAAGGGCGAGTGCTGAAAGATGTTCGCGGCGGTGAACTCCATTATCGGCGCCCAATCGGATTCGATCGGCGGGGGCGCGGGGGGCACGGAGTTCGTAGAGAAATCCGGCTCTTCGGAGTCACGGGCCATGCAGAGTGCGGGGCTAGATTTCGGCTCGATCGCCTCTGAGATCATAGCCCCTGAGGCAGCGTCTAACCGCTGATCCTCGATCGGTGCAGTAGGCTCCGAATCAATGGTCGGAACCGGTGCGTGTGCGGCCTCCCAAGCGCTGCTCGGCGGCAGAGCTATATCATGCCCATCGAGACAGTGCAGCGCGCTTGGCTGTGGCTCGAATCCGTCGAAGATCAAGTCCCCGCGGATGTCATCCGTGTACTCTAGGCTTCTAAACCTGACCGATGGCCAGGGGCGTAGCTTTCGAT
Source organism: Triticum monococcum (assembly GCA_034509565.1). Taxonomy (NCBI): domain Eukaryota; kingdom Viridiplantae; phylum Streptophyta; class Magnoliopsida; order Poales; family Poaceae; genus Triticum; species Triticum monococcum. The sequence goes on from CM067845.1 coordinate 350,322,787, forward strand.
CTGCTCAAGGTGGCCAAGCGAGTTGGCCCGCAGTGCGAAGCCGCCAAAGATGAAGATCTGTCCGAGGAGAAAAGTCTCACCCTGGACTGCATCGTTGTTGATGATCGAACGAGCCATCGGGCCTAAAAGCGACGACACAGAGGAACTCTCAATGAAAGCACCAATGTCGGTGTCAAAACCGGCGGATCTCGGGTAGGGGGTCCCGAACTGTGCGTCTAGGCCGGATGGTAACAGGAGACGAGGGACACGATGTTTTACCCAGGTTCGGGCCCTCTTGATGGAGGTAAAACCCTACGTCCTGCTTGATTAATATTGATGATATGGGTAGTACAAGAGTAAATCTACCATGAGATCAAGGAGGCTAAACCCTAGAAGCTAGCCTATGGTATGATTGTTGTATGATGAAGTCGTCCTACGGACTAAAACCCTCCGGTTTATATAGACATCAGAGAGGGTTAGGGTTACACAAAGTCGGTTACAATGGTAGGAGATCTTGAATATCCGCATCGCCAAGCTTGCCTTCCACGCCAAGGAAAGTCCCATTCGGACACGGGACGGAGTCTTCAATCTTGTATCTTCATAGTCCTGGAGTTCGGCTGAAGGTATAGTCCGGCTACATGAACACCCCCTAATCAAGGACTCCCTCAGCGGGGACCCACCAGACGGGCCACTATATTTCGCAAAAAAATGATTCGCCCCCTGACTGCTGGGACCCACGAGCTACATCTTCGCACGCAAGGAAGTGCGTCCGGAAAAAAAAGTACGATTCGCCCCCCTGACTGCTGGGACCCGCCAGCTACATCTTCGCACGCAACGAAGTGCGTCCGAAAAAAAACGATTCGCCCCCTGACTACTGGGACCCACCTGCTACACCTTCATATGCAAGGAAGTGTGTCCGCCCAAAAAAAATGATTCACCCCCCTGACTGCTGGGACCCAGCAGCTACACCTTCGCACGCAAGGAAGTGTGTCCGGGCAAAAAAAATTTCACCCCCTGACTGCTGGGACCCACCAGCTACATCTTCGCAGGCAAGGAAGTGCCTGACAGTCGGCACCCACCTGGTCGAAGCGTACGTAGCGTTGTCATTCTGGTCGCGAACATGTACGTACATATTGGTCGATGTAGAGGCGTGCATGTGTCGTAGTAGAGGTGCGCACGTGTTGTAGTAGAGGCGCGCACGTAGCATGTACACGTACATACATCGGCCAGGGTGCAAGAAAGAAAATACGGCCACGTATGTGTACATACGGGCAGGGTCTCGAATGCCTACTCGTGCATACGTACGGCCAGGGCTCATGTACATGGCTGGGTCAGAACGGAGAAACAACGTCGTGGTCGTGTTCACGGGGAGGCAACGGAATGCGTCATGTTCATGGAGAGGCAACGGAATGCGTCGTTTTCACGGGGAGGCAACAGAATACGTCGTGTTCATCGGGAGGCAACGGAATGCATCGTGTTCATCGGGAGGCAATGGAACGCTTGGGAGCCAACCGACTGGGTCGGAACGGAATGCGTGGTCGTGTTCATCGGGGGGGCTTGGACAGAATAGGCGATGGAAACGAGGCCTGGCGTACCGCAGAATGGAGGAAACGGACCTCCTATGGTCGAAATGGGGGTCCTGTTGATCGGGAGGGGTGTGGCGTACTGCAAAATGGAGGAAACGGACCTCCTACGGTTGAAACGGGGGTCCTGTTGATCGGGAGGGGTGTGGCGTATAGCAAAACAGACGAAACGGACCTCCTACGGTCGAAACGGGGTCCTGTTCATCGGGAGGTGTGTGGTGTACCGCAAAACGGGACCCCACGGGATACTGTTCATCTCCACCGTCGGCCTCCTCCAGCCTCCATGGGCTCCTGTTCATCCAGCCTCCACCGTGCGCTACTCCACCCACTACTATTCAAACACCCCTCCACCGTCTACTGTTTATCCGGCTCTCCACACCACGGGGTCCTGTTCAACAACCCCTCCACGGGCACCCCTCCACCATCTACTGTTCATCCCGCCCTCCGCACCACGGGGTCCTGTTCATCCAGAGGCAACGCCACCGCTCACTGTTCATCCAACCCCCCTGCAACGTTCACTGTTCATCCAATCGATCGGCTTCACTTAGCAGCAGTAGTGAAGGAATCACTCGATCGGGTTCAGTTAACAGCCATCGATCGATCGCTCGGGTTCAGTAACGCGTACCCTGCAGTGCAATCACTCGGGTTCAGTTAGAGCCCAACGCCTCGCTCGGGTTCTGTTAGAGCCAACGACTCGCACACACGCGCGTACGTGTACAAGATAAACGCGCATCGCTCGGCCCCCGACCTCCCACCGTAACCGGGAACTCCCCGAAATTTTCCTCGCCCTCGCTTCTACCATGGTTTTTTCCGTCATGGACGTCCCAAAGAATGTCATGTAGCTGCGTCTCCGGCCCGCCCAGGACGAAAAGCCCATTTTCTGTCATGATTTTTTGTCATAGAAGTAGGAGCCCACCACATCATGATGGTACCGAGTTTTGTCACAATTATCGTCATATAAAAAAAATTCGTTCGGCCCAAAATGTCACGGATGTGTATTTTTTTCTAGTGATCCGTCATGGCGGACCACCGCACTGGTCCAAGACCCCATCATTGACGGATTTCACCTCACTCGAGTCCTTATGGACGGCGGCAGTAGCCTGAACCTGCTCTATCAGGATATAGTGCGAAAAATGGGTATCAATCCCTTGAGGATCAAACCCAGCAAAACGACCTTAAAGTCATCATCCCAAGTGTAGAGGCCCATTGCACAGGCTCAATCACACTGGACAACTTTCGAAGCGAAGAGTTAATCTTCGATGTCGTCCCGTTTCGCAGTGGCTATCATGCACTGCTCGGACGTACAACATTCGCAAAATTTAATGCAGTGCCGCATTACGCATACCTGCAGCTCAAGATGCCAGGACCCAGGGGGGTCACAACAGTAAATGGAAACACAGAACGCTCACTCCGCATGGAAGAGCACACTGCGGCCCTTGCGGCAGAAGCACAAAGCAGCCTTTTAAGGCAGACCACTGATTCGGCGTCACAGCCCCTGGACAGCTTCAAACGAGTCTGGAACAAGCTGCAACAGGATCGCCTGGCACGATCAGAGCTCGCCTAGCAATTCGGCCCCCGTTCCAGTCCCAGTCAAGCAACGAAATCCATGCCGCGCGTACATAGCTACGCACTGAAAATACCATGGATATAGGCGGGGGCACGATTAGGACACGCCCCGCAATGTGGCTTAACCGCCCTAGGGGCTGTATACCTTTATCATTCCTTTTCTCTTTCAGGGCCTAACTCTCTAGAAGCCCTTTCCGCCAGCACGATTGCCGGACACATTCCGGAAGCAACAACCAAGGCGGCAAGGAGCTAAGATGAACACGGGAACCCCCAGGTGGTCTCTAATAATAATTATACCTGTTTTTTACTAATCTATGCGCAGCTCGCCTTGGGATAGGACATTTCAAATTGTCCTGCTTTCTGCTTATTCCACTACTTGTACCATTATGCTTCGACGTATTATTTAAATAACAATGCATATCGATAGTCTATCATTGCATTATTTAAGTTTTTCTTCTTTTCTCTCTTATATGTCCATTTACGACAATCCACACCCATACGTTCGGGTACGGTAAGTACGCCAGGGGATCTCGTTTACCCCATAATACGACGCCAGAAGTCCGAACACTTTCGACAGTGCGACAGTCCAAATCATGTCTTTGGTCAAATGTTGGGTTTGCCTGGCTCCCATGCTTTGGTACCTTACGTTTCGTTATATCGGCTAAGGTAGCGGTGGGAGAACTACTGCGATTGTGTCCCGGTTCTTCCGGACGAGCACCTTAGTAGAGAAAGCCAAAAACTGAATGTCATGGTAAGGCGAGAAACTGGTCGCTGTTCGAGAGGTCTCAAGTACTTAAAGACTTTTTCCGCTTCGGGCAAGGAGTCGGCCTTGTCCGGCTTGGGCGTGTATAGCGCCCCAAATTCAGCCCTCCGAATACCAGGGGCTTCGCCAAAATTTTAAATTGTAGACTTCTATGGCTAAGTCCGATTGCCTGGTTCGTTGCGCTGAACACCTCCCTCGAAGGACCCAAAATTGGGGTAAAGAGTGCTCATTTTTATCCCGAACACCCCAGTACCAGTTACATGGGGGCAGAAGCCGACGACTGGCCAACTCTCAGATTTTATAAACGGCCGCACAGAAGGTAATATTTTAAACTAAGAAAGCGTCCCATGGCGCAAATAAACTTGTTTCACATTACAAGATCACATGAGCATGTTCATTCAAAAATTACATCCTTGGCACACTCATCCGCCACTAGGAGGGAGCCCTTCAGGACACTCTCATAATAGTTCTAAGGGCAGCGATGCTCCTTGCCCTCCGGCGGCCCCTCCTTCACCAGCTTCAGGGCATCCAGCTTCGCCCAGTGCACCTTCGCCCAGGCAAAAGCCCTGCGTGCACCTTCGATGCAGACAGACTGCTTTATGACTTCAAGCCATGGGCAGGCTTCCACAAGCCGCCTCACCAGACTGAAGAAGCTACCGGACTGGGGCTCGCCAGGCCTCATCCGGACTATAAGGCTCCTCATGGCCTGTTCGGCCGCCTTGTGAAGCTCGACCAATTGCTTCAGTTGGTCGCTCAAGGGCACGGGGTGTTCGGTCCCACTATACTGAGACCAGAACAACTTCTCCGCCGAACTCCTCTCCTCAGCTCGGTAAAACTCTGTGGCATCCAGTACTCTGCGGGGAAGATCTGAAAATGCTCCTGGAGAGCTCCGAACTCGGGTAAGAAAAAGGAAAGTCTCCTTCACATGCTTGCTTTGAATAATGAATGCCTTACCAGCTGCTATCTTCTTCATCGCGTCAATCTCCTGAAGGGCTTTGTGGGCTTCGGCCTTGGTGCTCCGGATGCTTTCAAGCGCCTGCACAAGCTCAGACTCTTGCATCTTAGAGTCCAGCTCCAAGGACTCATGCTTTCTGGCAAGAGCCTCGAGCTCTTGCTGCACCTCGCCTACTCGGGCTTCTTGCTTCTCCCGTTCAATGCGCTCCTTGGCCGCTTTGTCTTCGGCCTTGGCCAACGCCTCCCTCAGGGTCGCCACTTCGGTCATGGCCCCTGACAAATCCATGATGATCCTATTACCTTACACCCCGTGCAAGTTACCAAAACCCTCATCGGCGGCAGCGCAGGGCTCAACGTCCTGTCCGTCGACACGTTCAACAACCTCCAAGTGCCATATGAGCAGCTTCAGCCTACCAAGCCTTTCTCAGGAGTGACCGACGGTTCCACCACACCGATAGGGTAGGTCCACCTCCCTGTCACCTTTGGGGAACGCAAGAACTACCGCACCGAGCTCATCGACTTTGACGTGGCGCACATCCGTCTGCCATACAACGCCCTCCTCGGATATCCAGCCCAGGCCAACTTCATGGCGGTGGCACACCATGGTTACAATGTCCTAAAGATGCCAGGAAGTGGCGGAATCATCATGGTCCCGTGCGAAGAGAGGGATGCGGTGTGCTCCCTCGAGCGCGCCTTCCAAGCTTCCGCAATCGACAACCCCGACAACAAGAGCGAGGATCCTCCTGAGGCCATCCCCAAGAAGAAGAAGCAGTTGCGCTGTGTCGGACCTTAGGAGGGTGTCGTCGCAGCTGGAACCTTGTCAGGACCAGCGCCCGCTCCAGGGGCGCCTCCCTCCGTCACATAGGAAGGTGCGCCCAGCGCCCTCCTCGGGCAGGGCTCGGGGGCTCTCTTTTAGAGGGCCTCAGACCTTGCCAACATCACGAGGGAGGCGCTCGGGCACCACTTGGAGGCGTGCTTCACAACACGTTTCCTTAGGAGAAAACAGGACAAGGAGGGCCCACCGCTCAGGAGTTCATCACCAATACCGCTCACGAACTGCAAGACGCAAGGGCCATGTGCGTCGACCACCGCTCACGAGGCGCAGCTCCCCATCCAGGCGAGGATGCCGGGCTGCGCGTCTGCGTCGACGTACTAGGGCTCAACAGGGCCGCATCTCAGGAGCTTTTCTGGCCTTCGCGCGTGGGCCGTTGCGAGGGTCCACCACGCAGCTACGTCTGCATGCCCTTCGGCTTGCCGAGTATGTCGTCAGCCTATCAGCGCAACCTGCAGCGTGTCCCAGCGGCTCAGGAGCTCAGGCACCATGCCATCCTGGCAGAGATGGAGACGGTCCTCAGGGTACCACATGAGCCCCTAGAGCCCCCCGAGGCTCAGGGCCCCGGTGGCTCGTGAGGAATGACCCCTTGGCCGTGTGCCTTCAGCTGCACCAACTCTCCTTCGTTGACAGAACCAGGTGACATTTTCCAAGTTTGTTTAGCTGGGAGCACCCATCGGGCTGCATTATTCCCAGGCCGCGTGGGTCGATCCCTGTGGCATGTATCTCTTTTGCTTATGCCTTCAGTTTACCCTGTTGGGGGCACCCCTCGGGCTGCATCATCCCCAAGCCACTCTGGCCTGACCCGGTGGCATGTATCTTCCTGCATTTACCCAAGCTAATTTGCCTTCCATGCATAACCTACCTATGGATATCACTTGCTTGATTGTTGCCCATTGGGGGGGGGGCGCCGGCACCCTTCTTCAGGGCCCCTTTTGCGTTGTATGACCATATCGCAGGACCAAGACAATAAACACGGGCCGAGACCAGGCGCAACCCGCCTTGAGGTAGGACCTCGTGAGTCCCGTGCTGGCTCACGAGTGCCCAGGCACACCTCGCCAAACCCTACCATGCCAGCCACGTGTCAGGGTGGGGCTGTACACGCCCCGAGGGCTCTCCGCAGTAGGGAGTCCCCCCGCCCGCTCCAGAAGCAAACCAGCGGTCCAGCGCCCTTCTTCGCGTTAACTAGCAGCGGCTTCCTGAGGATCATGGTGGGCAGTACCACGGACTCTCCTTCTTCTCTCATGCGATTCGCTTGCGTGTTAAAAGGGGGGCTCCTGAGCATCGCGTCTCGGGAGCTCTTATTGGCTCTCCAGCCCTCACCCCCTGGCCATGACCACGGCATCGCAACCTGGCATACCAGCAGTGGCTGATCTTGCTTGAGGGCCGGGACCTGAGGACGCAGAGCACCAAGAAGAGCATCGAGGGGAGGGGGAACCTGCACGGGCCTGGCATGGCTACGCTACAGCAACCAACGCACGAGCCCGGGCATGCCACGAGGAGTAGACTCCAGACAGACCAGATAAATTCACACACGGAACCCACCTATCACCACAACACGAGACCTTCACAGCGGCTCCGTTGCAGCAATGTCGCCTCCCTTTCTTGCCTCTTCACGATTGCTTGGGCGCTAAGGGGGACCTCCTGAGCATCACGCCTCGGGAGCTCTTACCGGACTTCGGGCCGCTCACCTCCTGGCCTTGACCACGGCATCGCGACCTGGCATACCAGCGACGACTGCAGCCTACCTAGGGACAGGACCTGTCAGCATAGATCATCAAGCCGTCACGAGGATAGAAAGGGGAGACCGAGCCGAAGCAGGCCTTACTCCTTCCACTGCCCTGCTATGGCGATACTCTCTTCCTTTGCCATTCTAAGGCAGCCTCTTGAGCGCTAAAGGGGGCCTCCTGAGCATCGCGCCTTAGGAGCTCTTACTGGACCTCGGGCCGCTCACCTCTTGGCCTTGACCATGGCATCGCGACCTAGCATACAAGCGATAGTTGTGACGCCCCCAGTTTGACCGTACACTAATCATACACGCAAACGTGTACGATCAAGATCAGGGACTCATGGGAAGATATCACAACACAACTCTACAAATAAAATAGGTCATACAAGCATCATATTACAAGCCATGGGCCTCGAAGGCTCGGATACAAGAGCTCGATCATAGACGAGTCAGCGGAAGCAACAATATCTGAGTACAGACATAAGTTAAACAAGTTTGCCTTAAGAAGGCTAGCACAAACTGGGATACAGATCGAAAGAGGCACAGGCCTCCTACCTGGGATACTCCTAAACTATTCCTGGTCGTCGTCAGCGGGCAGCACGTAGTAGTAGGCACCTCCGGTGTAGTAGGAGTCGTCGTCGAAGGTGGCGTCTGGCTCCTGGGCTCCAACTGTCGGCGTTCTGGGAACGGGGGTCCCCAGACTTGCCTGCCTATGGCCTGCGGCGTGGCGCAATGGGGGCCCAGCATGGCCCACCTTCATCAACACAAGACTCAAGACCCTCGCGAGGGGCCAAGCCTCACGAGGAGGACGACACGGCGCATCCTCAGGCGAAGCCTCATTAGGCTGGCTCGCGAGGAGGCGGAGAGTTCAAGGCGGGGTACCTCGCGAGGTGCCCGTGACGTATGCCGTGACGACTTAGGGCACCAGGCGGGTGCCAGCGCGCGCAGCGTCCTTCTTTCCTCTTTGGTGCAAAGGGGACAAGTGCAGCCGCTGAGTACTGAGGCATCAGGCAAAGGTTGCCACTTCGGTGCAACGAGACCAAGACTAGGAGGACTACAAGACGGAGGTCACCATGGAGCCCAGCACGGCGTCATCACCAGAGCCTTTGGCAGGTGAAGACTACTTTTGTCAGGATAAGTGTACTCGCTGTCCCCCTTCAAATTAGCCCGCCATTGTTGGCTCCCTTCCCGCTCAATATTTGGGAAGAGGACGAGGGCCTCTATAAATAGGACTAGCCACCCACACAGCAAGGGGTTCCAAATCATCGACGAGAGAGAGAGAGAGAGAGAAAAGTGACTGAACTCCCCTAGCAGTTCATCACTCCAGCCAAGAACAGACCCTCGCGAGGCGGTTCTTCCTTGTATTGTTCATCCTCATCAGCCCCAAGAGGCAATCCACCAACCACACACTGGAGTAGGGTATTACACCACAACGGTGGCCCAAACCAGTATAAATCTTGTGTTCTTCGTGCTGTTCTTTTAGTAGTTTTAGTTCCTTGCGAGACGGAGAGGTTGAAGGCGTGATCTCCGCGTGCACCCCAGTGTTCGAACCTTAAGGGTCTGCCGGAACCCGAAATCCGACATTTGGCGCGCCAGGTAGGGGTGCGCCGGAATTCGTCTTCCACCACTCCGTGCCCCGTCGCGTCTTCGTCACCATGCCTGGCGACCAGGAGGGAAACCCCGACCCGTGGGCTCCGTGGCCCAAATGCGCGGAACCGCTCGCCTCGGGCGACCCCGCGCCCCAGGCAGCTCGCGGTCCGCAGGGCGCTGCGGGCCACGGGCGACGCAGACAGACTTCCGCAACTCTTACGCCGCGGTAGGCTCGGTCGGCAGCAAGGGCCTCCAATCACGCCGCGACAACGACACCGTACACCCGCCGGGAGCAGGCGAACTCGTGGGCCGCGCTCACGGTGGCCCGAGAGCTGCTGCGGTGCAGACTGCTGGATGGCGGCCCCGACGTGCTGCTGGAGCGAGTGGCGGAGCTCCTGGGCTTCGCCGCTTTGGGGGCTCACCCCTTCTCCACCCAGCTCCCGTCTCAAGCCCAGGGCGACCCGCACGGGGGCTCCGCGCGCGCCCGCGGGCCCCAAGGCTACTCTGGCGCCAGTGAGGCTGCGAGCACCGGAACATCGGCGGCGCTACCCCCGCCCCCGGCCCGCGAAGAAGAAGGACGCAACGTGACTCGCGGCCCCAGAGGGCGGCCGCGTTGTCACCCCGCAGTAGGCATGACAGGCGGGACCGCATGGCATGCGGGGCGTCACGGCGTGGCACTCGGGATGGCGGCGACAGAAGAGTACGTGCCCCTCATGATGGACCAAGGGCACCCTCGCGAGGACAGACAAGGCCCGCTCCTCGGTCCAAGCTGGGGGGACGAGGCAATGGAGGCTGAGCCCTTCCAGGAGCCCGGGACGAACCCGTTGGCCACGCTGGAGGCAACGATCACCGGGCACCGTTAACTCTTCAGGGTCAGGTATACCCTAACCATGGATCCCAGGAGGTGTAGGTCACCGCGGCAAGCGGCTGCCCCGCTCCTATAGTCTCCTACCCCTCGGGAGGGGGGTGCAGGGGGCTGCAGGGGAGGGGCCGGGATCCGACATTGCCACCGCGGCGTTCAGAGCAAGGCGTTCTCAGGAGGTAAGCCCTCTGCTGGGGAGGTGCCTCAGGGCCTGCCCCTGGCAGAGGACCCGTGGTCGTCGGGGGAACCGCTGGCAAACCGCTCTACCCCATCGGGCGGCGTCCTGGGTTCCGGTCGTTGCTGATGGCACTAGAGTGTGGCGCAAGGCGGGGCCCTCGTCTGGCGATATGAAGCAAGGCCAATACCTGTGAAGAAGGCCCAGTGCCTGTGAAGCTCGCCGCCCCGTGACACTCTCACGTAATAATGAGTGGGGTTGTACACGCCCCGGAGTCTCAGGGGTGCCGGCCTCAGGCCCTGGGGCTCCCTCCCATGCCCAGTGGACAGCACTTAGCTCCGCGCTTGTGAGAAGACGTCCAAGACTAGATTAGGTGCCGGACACGGCCTTTTGTCTGCCTTTTGTTGCCTTTCCCTTTGGCTGTAGCTTTTCTCTTGCTGGATTTAAGTTGGATTCGAATTTGAGATTTGCGTGTGTTCGGGGAAGGGGTGCTTATTCTCGCTCAAGCCATTTCTCGTGTTCTGGTTACTGCTTCGCCACAGCTGCCTCCCCTCGCGAGCCCCTCACGAGTCGAGTCAGGCCAGGCTCATGCGCAGCCCGGGCTGCTGCCATTGCTCCCCCTTGGGAGGATTTTCGGGTGCCTGCGGAGGTTGTCCTGCTCGGAAAAGGCCCAGAGCCTGTGAAGCAAGGCGACTGCCTGTGAAGCTCTCGCGCTCGAGGAAAAGGCCCAGAGCCTGTGAAGCAAGGCGAGTGCCTGTGAAGCTCTCCCGCTCGAGGAAAAGGCCCAGAGCTTGTGAAGCAAGGCGAGTGCCTGTGAAGGTCTCGCGCTTGAGGAAAAGGCCCAGAGCCTGTGAAGCAAGGCGAGTGCCTGTGAAGTTCTCGCGCTCAAAAAAGGCCCGGAGCCTGCGAAGCAAGGCGAGCGCCTGTGAAGTCATTGCGCTCGGGAGAAGGCCCAGAGCCTGTGGAGAAGGGCAGCGCCTGTGAAGTTTCTCATTAGCGACGATCTCACATCCTGAGGACCCGACTAGAAAGCACCCGAGGCGTCGCGCCCCCCTGCAGGCCGCCTCGGGGCCAGCGTGGGGCAAAGGTAAACCAGCCCACCGTCAGGCGCGCACGCAATTTGATTACTACTGATATGATGGACACAGGTTTTTACATAAGGGGCTTCCCCTCCCAAAATGCTCTCACAAGCCACCAGGTCAAAAGCTTGAGTTCTATTCATGCAGGGTGAAAAATACAGGAGCGATACACACTCAGTCGGACCAATCCCCCAATGTGTCCACGGGAACACCTCCCGAGCCTTCGCCGGAGTCGCCGAGCTCGCCATCGACGTCTGCGTCGCTGCCAGCGTCGTCAGGCCGCTCGCCGCGCCATCCTCGTCAGTACCCACGGCCGCGTCGCTGTCGTCCAAAGCGAAGGCCCTGACAAGCGCGTCCACGTTATCCTCCACCCAGCGCGCCAGGTCATCTCGGACGGCCTAGGTGACTGGGGCGATGACAGCGTCAAAATCAAAGCGGGGATTCATGTTTTGGAGATGGCTGAAGACACGGGAAAAGGCGCGCTTGAGCAAGGCGCGGCTCCTCTCCTCCACCAACCTATCGGCCCTGATCGACCGTGCCTCCAGCTGCGTCACCACGGCGGTGAAGAACTGCAGGTTACCAGCATAATTGATCGTGTGTGGCTCGCCGACGGACACCTCGCAGATGTTTCCCAAGGCCATGTTAGCCCTCTCCCTAAGCGTGGTGAGCATGGGGCCATGCGCGTGCTCCAGGAGTCGCCGCTGGCGTATTTCGTCGGCGTTCTGGCGCTCAACGGCCTCGGCCTCTTCCATCCGCTGGCGAAGACGGAGCACCTCGGCTTGGGAGGCGGCTAACTCCTTTTGCGCTACCTCAAGGGCGGCCCGGGAGGCGTCGGCCAGCCGCGTCGCCTCGTCCCGTTGGGCCCTTAGGGCTGCGGTTCTGCCTTCGGCTTCGACCCAGACCATCCCCAGCCTCCCCTTGAACTCGCGCTCGAGGCCTTGGAGCGCCATCGCCACCCGACGACAAACCTCCTCCAGGACACGCGCTTCCCGCGCAGCGACATCGTCTTCCGCCTGCGTCACTAGGCGCTCCCTCGTCTCCAGCCGCTCGTACTCACGGGAGCGTTCGGCGGCTTCCAGCACCAACGCTTCCTCGCGCTTCTGGAGCTCAACTGGGTCGCCAGAAGCCACCTCCATCGACGCGAGGGCTGCCTCGCGCAGCTCCGCTTGTTACTCCAGCGAGTGGCATCGGGCCAGGAGCTCGCGAGCCCTCTCCTCCACCGCCTCGTGCCACCCGTCTGCTCTCCGGGCCTCCTCGATGGCCTGGGAGCGGGCCACTCGAGAGGCCTCCAGCGACGCCTTCGCCTCTTCATCATCAAGGTCACGCTGACGACGCGCGAGGGTGACGGCGGCCTCCAGCTCGCGCCTCCCTGCGGCCAGGCGCAGGCCCTCGGCCTCCAGGCGAGCGTCTTCATCGGCAAGCTCCTCTCCAAGCAAGTCCACCGCGTCGACCGCTCGTTGAAGGAACCCTTGGCGGTGAGCGCGGCGCTCCCGGGCGCGCTCGAGCACATCTTCTGCACCATCGTCCGCCCCAAGCAAGCGCCAGGGGCTGCGAGTCATCGTTCCTCCTCCGGGCAGGGGGCTGGGGGATGGCACCCTCGCGACGGCCGGGCGCGCCACATCAGAAGCCCGACCAAGGGCCAGCCCGCCTCCAGATAAGGGGCGCAGGAGGCGCCTCAACCAGTCGCAGTCCAAGACCAGACGGGAGGCACCCGACAGGCTGGCTATCCCCTGAGAGGGCCCGCGAAGGAGAAGCGCGGGGAATGAAGGGCCGCGGCGCACCTCGGGATGATCCGCCCTATCAGACACCCTCACCATGAGGGCAGAGCACTTGAGGATGGCAGAGGAGGCGGAGCCAAGGAAGGCAGTACCTCGGCGACTTCCGTGATCTCAGTCGGAAGGGGCCTGGAGAGCGAGGATCAGCGAAAGCAACAAGAGGATCAGGAGCCATAAAGGAAAAAGACTTACTCGTCAGTGGCGAAGTACTTCCTGCGCTTCAGCACGCGACAAGGGGGGTCATCACCCAGGGCCTCCCTCTTCCTCCGGAGGGCCTCAAAGTCCATGCGGAAGCGACCCAAGAGAAGATCGCAAGGATCAACCTGCCGCGAGGAGGAAGCATCAGAGCGGTCCGCGTCAGGGGCGCCTGCCTGGCGCACGCCTTCCATTACCCCACCAGAAGACGCGGCTGGGGCCTCCAAGGCCCCAGCCCCGGGCGCTGGGGGCGGCTGCCTGCCTCCTTCTGCCACAGCGGCACGGGCCTCAGGAGTTGTACCCACGTGAGCGGCACCCGGCGCTGCCACCTCCTCCGGAGCCCCCTCGGCCTCAAGTGCCTCCTGCCTCCCTGCTCCGCCACTTGAGGAGGAGTTGCCTTGGCCGATTGGGAGAGCAGTCACCACCATTGGATTCTCACAAGGTCCTTGGAGGCCGGCGGGGCGTAGCCCCCACTCATCGAAGATGGGCATCTGCTTCACGAAGTCAGCCCTGCTCTGGCAGAGATATAGTAAGGCCCCTCCCTGCCAGATGTTGCCGGGGTTGAGGTCCCCGGCCAAGGTCAAGAGCGTCGACTTCAACGCCGCAGGAGCCAGGTCTTCTTCCTGGAGCCTCATGTCGTCCTTGCGCCCACGGAAGACCCACATTCGGCGTGAGTGGCACTGCAAGGGGGCAACGCGGCACAGCAAAAACTCCTTCACCACTTTGGGCGCTGTCACGCCGAGCTTCCTCAGGAGCGCGAAGCGGGACCAGACAAAGACAAGCCGGCGGTTCTTCAGCGTCTCCGGGCCCCAACCCGAATTGGGGACAGCAGGTGAGGTCGGCTCCAATAGTAGGGGGCTGGGCACCCCTGCGTCCATGTACAACCACCGCTCGCGGAACCCGGCCGCGGTTTGGGGGAGTTTGAACTCAATCCCAGAGGCCTCGGTCTCAGGCTCGGCAGCAAAGCTCGCGCACGCCCAGCGCTGGGAGGGGTCGACAAGACGCAGTGAGAAGAAGTGGCGCAGCAAGGCAACCAAAGGAGGGATGCCCACCATGGCTTCGCAAACGAAGGCAAAGACCAAAAGGAGGGTGATGGACTCAGGACTTAGATGCATCTAGTGGATCTGATAGTGGGAAAGCACGGCATTGAAGAAATCGGAGAAGGGGGGAACCAGACCCGCCCATAAGGCGTCGAAATAACATGGGACCTCGGTTGCTGTCCTGTCGATGGAGAAGTGGGACGCGGGCCATGCAGTTGTCCTCCCACACTCGTTGAAGACGGTGGCCAGGGCCAAACTGTCCCTGCCCAAGCACTCTTGGTTGAGCATAGTCGACTGGCCGATGATGGGGGCCACCGCTGACAGCGCACAAGACGAAGGCATGGCTTTCACCCCTCTCTCCTTCCTCGTCGGAGTCATGGCGATGGGAAGGAGGGGGAGGATTCGAGATTGGATTGAAGGCGAGAGTAGGCGTTCGAAGGAAGGAAGAACAGGGGGCGCTCGAGCAGCAGGAAGGGGAGCGGCTGTGTGCAACCACGGGTCCGCCTAGCAAGGCGCATAATTAGGAGGCGTGGGGGGAACAGTGCCGCCCACGTCCCATCGACCGCCACGCGGCGCCCAAGGCCACAGGCTGTTAGGGCCTGCGACGCTTCGCCCTTGCCCTTTCTCCTCTCGGCACGGCCAAGTCCATGCGCGCCTTGGGCCCGGGGGCTACTGTCGGCGTTCTGGGAACGGGGGTCCCCAGACTTGCCTGCCCGAGGCCTGCAGCATGGCGCAATGGGGGCCCAACACGGCCCACCTTCATCAAAACAAGACTCAAGACCCTCGCGAGGGGCCAAGCCTCGCGAGGTGGACGACACGGCGCATCCTCAGGCGAAGCCTCATCAGGCTGGCTCGCAAGGAGGCGAAGAGTTCAAGGCGAGGTACCTCGCGAGGTACCCGTGACGTAAGCCGTGACGACTCAGGGCACCAGGCGGGTGCCAGCGCGCGCAGCGTCCTTCTTTCCTCTTTGGTGCAAAGGGGACAAGCGCAGCCGCGGAGTACCGAGGCCTCAGGCAAAGGTTGCCACTTCGGTGCAACGAGACCAAGACTAGGAGGACTACGAGACGGAGGTCACCATGGAGCCCAGCGCGGCGTCATCACCAGAGCCTTTGGCAGGCGAAGACTGCTTTTGTCAGGATAAGTGTACTCGCTGTCCCCCTTCAAATTAGCCCGCCATTGTTGGCTCCCTTCCCGCTCAATATTTGGGAAGAGGACCAGGGCCTCTATAAATAGGACTAGCCACCCACATAGCAAGGGGTTCCGAATCATCGACGAGAGAGAGAGAGAGAGAGAGAGAGAGAGAGAGAGAGAAAGGTGACTGAACTCCCCTAGCAGTTCATCACCCCAGCCAAGAACAAACCCTCGCGAGGCGGTTCTTCCTTGTATTGTTCATCCTCATCAGCCCCAAGAGGCAATCCACCAACCACACACTGGAGTAGGGTATTACACCACAACGGTGGCCCGAACCAGTATAAATCTTGTGTTCTTTGTGCTGTTCTTTTAGTAGTTTTAGTTCCTTGCAAGACGGAGAGGTTGAAGGCGTGGTCTCCGCGCACACCCCAGTGTTCGAACCTTAAGGGTCTGCCGAAACCCGAAATCCGACACCAACATCTGGTTGCGACAACTAGGTAGAAGGGATAGGGGGAAAAGAGGGAGAAAGCAACCGTGAGTACTCATCCAAAGTACTCGCAAGCAAGGAGCTACACTACATATGTATGCATTGGTATCAACTGGAATAAGGCTATCATATGTGGACTGAACTGCAGAATGCCGGAATAAGAGGGGGATAGCTAGTCCTTTCGACGACTACGCTTCTGGCAGCCTCCGTCTTGCAGCATGTAGAAGAGAGTAGACTGAAGTCCTCCAAGTATCATCACATAGCATAATCCTAACCGATGATCCTCCCCTCATCGCCCTGTGAGAGAGCGATCACCGGTTGTATCTGGCACTTGGAAGGGTGTGTTTTATTAAGTATCCGGTTCTAGTTGTCATAAGGTCAAGGTACAACTCCAAGTCGTCCTGTTATCGAAGATCACGGCTATTGGAATAGATTAACTTCCCTGCAGGGGTACACCACATAACCCAACACGCTCGATCCCATTTGGCCGGACACACTTTTCTGGTTCATGCCCGGCCTCGGAAGATCAACACGTCGCAGCCCCACCTAGACCAACAGAGAGGTCAGCACGCCGGTCTAAACCTAAGCGCCCAGGGGTCTAGGCCCATCGCCCTTAGCACACCTGCACGTTGCGTGGGGGGCCGGAAGCAGACCTAGCCTAGTAGGCGTTCCAGTCCAATCCAGCGCGCGCTGCTCCGTTGCTGACGTCACGAAGGCTTCGGCTGATACCACAACGTCGAGTGCCCATAACTGTCCCCGCGTAGATGGTTAGTGCGTATAGGACAGTAGCCAGACTCAGATCAAATACCAAGATCTCATTAAACGTGTTAAGTATCTGCGAACGCCGACCAGGAACAGGCCCACCTCTCTCCTAGGTGGTCTCAACCTGCCCTATGCTCCGCCTCAAAGTAATAGTCGGGGGCCGTCGGGAACCCAGGCCCACCTCTACCGGGATGGAGCCACCCGCCCCTTGAGCCCCCAACTCCGAACAGTACCACAGGTAATGTAACTGTGTAAAGTATATAGTATATGCCCGTGATCACCTCCCAAAGTGATCACGGCCCAGTAGTATAGCATGGCAGACGGACAAGAGTGTAGGGCCACTTATGGAACACTAGCATCCTATACTAAGCAGTAGGATAGCAGGTAATGGTAACAACAGTAGTAGCAAGGACAGGCTATGCATCAGGATAGGAATAACGGAAAGCAGTAACATGCTACACTACTCTAATGCAAGCAGTATAGAGAAGAGTAGGCGATATCTGGTGATCAAAGGGGGAGGCTTGCCTGGTTGCTCTGGCAAGAGAGATTGGTCGTCAACACCGTAGTCGTACTGGGTAGCAGCGGCGTCCGTCTCGGTGTCTAGCGAGAGAAGAAGGGGAAGAAACAATAAATATAATGCAAACAAGTGCATGACGATGCATGACATGACAAAGCGTGATGCTAGGTGTGCCCTAACGCGGTACGAGGTGGTACCGGCGAAGGGGGGAAACATCCGGGAAATTATCCCCGGTGTTTCGCGTTTTCGAACAGACGAACCGGAGGGGGAAAGTTGCGTGTTCGCTATGCTAGGGATGTGTGGCGTACGAACGGGCTGCGTATCCGGATTCGTCTCGTCGTTCTAAGCAACTTTCATGTAGAAAGTATTTTCATCTGAGCCACGGTTTATTTTATATTAATTTTAAAAGATTTAAATCATTTTTAGGATTAATTTAAATATTTTAATTCAACATTATCCAGAACAGTGTTTGCTGACATCATCATGACGTCAGCATGACATCAGTAGTCAATAGAGGTGTTGACTGGGTCGCTGACGTGTGGGAGCCACTGGCCATTAACTGTTTAGCCTAATTAATGTTTAACTAATCTAATTACTGTTTAATTTAACTAATTAGTTAATTAGGTTAATCTAATTATGATTAATTAACTTAATTAATTCCTTAATTTAATTATTACAATTTATTTAATTATTTTTATTATTTTTTTAATTCCCTTTTTTTATTAAAACATTTTGGGTGGGGTGGGGCCCCACATGTCATAGGCCCCTGGGGCCTTAGAGGGTCGGGCGCGGTTTTCGGGCAGCGGCGATGCGGGCGTCGGGCACCAGCCTGCCCGGCAGGCCACAGCAGGGCTTGTGCGCGCGGCCGCCCACGGAGGGGCGCCAGCGGCCAGCTCACAGCGCGTCGGAGGGGAAAACAGGGCGCGGCCCTGGCAATGGCCGCCCTGGTGAGCACGGTGGCCGCGGGCGAACGAGGCGAGGCCGGGGCGCAGGCAAGACGGCGTGGTTGCAGGGGAGCAGGGGCGAACGGGGCGCGGGCAGCGCGCGTGCGGAGGCACGCCGGCCAAGGCGAGGCCACGGTGAGCAGGGGCGCGAGTGCATCACGCACACGGGACGGTGCGGGCGCGCGTGCCGGCATGGAGCTGCGGGACGAGGGAGCAGCGGGGAAGAGGGAGGGAGCGAGGAGACGAGCGTGGCGGCGGGGCTCACGTTGTCGGTAGGGGAGTGGCGGCGGGGTTGAGCAGGAATACGGCGACGACGTCGTAGAGGAGTCAGGCCGGTGGGGTGGAGGAAGCAGTCCGGCGGGGGCGGGGGGGGGGGGGGGGGGCTCCGTGCGCTGGCGTCCGCGTCGACCTGCAGGGGCGAGGGGATCGGGAGTCCTCCCGATCTAGATCCAGCGGGGGTGGAGTGGTGCGAGTGGGGGTGGTTAGGTTAGGGTTCGGGTGAGGGAGTGGATAAGGAGGGGGGTAGTGGGCCGGCCGGCTGGGCCTGGAGGGTGAATGGGCGGCCCGCTGGGTCTGTTCGCCCGGGGGGTCTTCCTCCCTCCTTTCTTCCAATTTTTAGTTTTAGTTTTTTTCTGTTTTGTTTTTATCTATTTGCATTTCTGTTTAAAACATTTTAATTATTTAGACATTTTATAAAAATGTGTTTGCTGCACCATAATTACCTTTGTAATATTTGGCAACCACCGAACATTTTTGTTTCAATTTTTGAAAACTTTTATGCCGACATTAATTTTAAATTTGAATTTGACGTGATTTGAACTAACGGACGTTTAGCAACAATAATCGGGATGATGTGGCATGATTAGCGTGGGATTACTGTAGCAAGATTATCCGGGCGTTACAAATCTCCTCCACTACAAGAAATCTCGTCCCGAGATTTAGAAGGTAGAAGGAAACAGTGCGGGGTATTCATCACGAAGACGATCCTCGCGTTCCCAGGTGGCTTCGTCTTCAGAGTGATTCGACCACTGGACCTTGAGGAACTTGATCGCCTTCTGACGCGTGCGGCGTTCAGCTTGGTCGAGAATGCGGACCGGATGCTCTTTATAGGAGAGGTCCAGTTGCAATTCAAGCACTTCATGATCCACTGCTCGGATTGGGTCCTTGAAGCAGCGTCGGAGTTGTGACACGTGGAACACATCATGAACCTGAGAAAGGTTCGGCGGGAGCTCCAGTTGATATGCCACCTTTCCACGCCTTTCGAGAATAGTGAAAGGACCAATATAGCGGGGAGCTAGCTTTCCTTTGATCCCGAAGAGGTGTGCACCCTTCATTGGTGTAACTCGAAGATAAGCCTTTTCGCCAGGTTGATAGACCATGTCTTGGTGATGACGGTCATACTGACTTTTCTGACGTGACTGAGCAGTCTTGAGATTCTCGCGAATAATGCGAACTTGTCCTTCGGCCTGTTGGATAATATACGGACCAAAGAGTGGACGTTCCCCCATTTCTGACCAGTTCAGAGGGGTTCGACACTTTCGTCCATATAGCACTTCGAAGGGGGACATCTTCAGACTAGCTTGATAGCTATTATTATAAGAGAACTCGGCATATGGAAGAGATTCCTCCCATTTCTTGCCGAATGATATTACACAAGCTCGAAGCATGTCTTCAAGAACTTGGTTGACACGCTCAACATGTCCTTGCGACTGAGGATGAAACGCAGTACTGAACGACAAATGAGTCCCCATAGCTTCCTGGAAACTTGCCCAGAATCTTGAAGTGAATAAGCTGCCACGGTCTGAACTGATAACCAGTGGAATACCGTGAAGTGAAACAATTCTGGCCATGTAGAGAGTAGCAAGCTGACTAGCAGTGATTGTCTCTTTGACCGCCAGAAAATGCGCAACTTTAGAAAGCCGGTCAATGACGACAAGAATAGCATCATTAGCTTTCTGCGTTTTGGGAAATCCAGTGATGAAGTCCATCTCAACATGGTCCCATTTCCATTCAGGAATAGAGATAGGTTGCAGAGTTCCAGCAGGCCTCTGATGCTCTGCTTTGATATGGCGACATACGTCACACTCAGCAACATAACGAGCAATGTCCTGCTTCATATTAGACCACCAGAATCTTTGACGAATATCCTGGTACATCTTTGTACTACCAGGATGGATGGACAGAGGCATATCATGAGCTTCTTGCATAAGCCTTTTAGTCTTATCCAGGTTTTTCTTCGAACATGGTACCACTAGGCGGCCTTTGAAATACAAGGCGCCATCGTCGGCGATAGTGAAGAATGAGGGCTTTCCTTCTGCTAGATGGCGTTTAATCTTATGGACTTCAGAGTCATAACCTTGTATAGTCTTTATACTAGCTACGAGATCTGGTGAGACAGTCAGGGTATTTAGAGAACCCTTAGTAATAACAAGAAGATTCATCTTGCGGAATTCCGGGGGAGGGGGAGCGAGTGCTCCAGGAGGAACAATATGGAGGTTCAGCTTTCTAAATTCTTCGACAAGCGAGGGCTGAACTTTATGAACCTGGAGGTGGTTGCAGTAAGACTTGCGGCTCAAGGCATCAGCCATTACATTAGCCATGCCGGGGGTATAGGATATACCCACGTCAAAGTTTGCAACAGTCTCCATCCATCTCTACTAACGGAGGTTCAGATCTGGCTGAGTAAACAGATACTTCACACTTTGATGGTCAGTGAAGATCTCGCAACGATTACCGAGAAGGTAATGTCGCCGCTGCTTCAGTGCATGAATGACAGCAGCAAGCTCGAGGTCGTGAACTGGGTAGTTTTCTTTGTGAGGGCGCAGTTGACGAGAGGCATAAGCAATCACTCTGAGCTCCTGCATTAGGACACAACCTAATCCTTGACGGGAAGCATCGCAGTAAATGACGAAGTCCTTCTTAGTATCAGGTGGGGCAAGCACGGGGGCAGAAGTCAACTTGTCTTTGAGCACCTGGAAACTTTCCTAACACTTGTCTATCCAGTCAAACTTGACACCCTTATGCAACAGATTAGTCAGGGGCTTGGCAATCTTGGAGAAGTTCTTGATGAATCAACGGTAATAGCTGGCGAGACGAGGAAACTTCGGACTTGCTTCACATTCTTCGGAGGAGTCCAATCGAGAATAGCCTAAACTCGTTCAGGGTTGACGGCAATACCATCCTTGGAGATGACATGCCCAAGATAGGTTACTTCGGGGAGCCAGAATTCACACTTGGAATACTTAGCATACAGTTGATGCTCCCGAAGCTTTTCCAACACAAGACGAAGATGTTCAGCATGTTCTTCCTTGTTCTTGGAAAATACAAGGATATCGTCCAAATAAACCACGACGAACTTGTCGAGGTAATCCATGGATATAAAGTTCATCAGACGAGAGAAGGTGGCTGGAGCATTCGTTAAGCCGAATGACATGACGGTGTACTCGTATGATCCATACCGAGTCACGAAGGCGGTTTTTGGGATGTCCTCTTCGCGAACACGGATCTGGTGGTAACCCAACCTCAAGTCAAGTTTGGAGAACACTGATGAGCCAGCCAGTTGATCATAAAGATCATTGATCCGAGGAAGAGGGTATTTATTCTGAATGGTAGCTTGGTTTATAGGACGGTAGTCTTGGACTAATCGGTTTGTCCCATCCTTCTTCTTAACAAAGAGAGAAGGTGCTCCCCAAGGAGAGAAACTTGGCGAATGATACCTTTGACAAGAGATTTGTTGATTTCCTCCTTAAGCTCAATGAGCTCATGCGGCGGCATCTTGTAGGGTCGTTTAGCTATAGGGGTGGTGCCGGGTTTCAAGTCGATGATGAATTCAGCAGCTCTAGCAGGGGGAATCCCTGGAAGTTCTTCTGGGAGGACATCTTGGAATTCATGAACGACGGGAATGTTTTCAATGCCCTCGAGTGGTGCAGCGTTCAACACATTCAAGGCATAAAGCCGTGCCTCGGCGTTTTGCACAAGATGAGCTTGGTAAGTAACTATTTCGTCTGAAGGGTGTAGCAGATCGACGGTCTTAGTGGCGCAAACTATAGAAGCAGTATGTGCTTTTAACCAATTCATTCCCAGAATGAGATCAATGCTACAGGACTTCAGTATGATGGGAGAGACAAGGAATTCCAGTCCTTCGATTTCTACAGGGACGTCGTTGCAAATCATGGAGGTTCAACATTGGCCCACAGGGGTGTGTACTAATAGTGAAGCATTCATGTCCTCACATTTAATGTCGTGCAAGAAGCAAAACCTTCTGACATGAATGAATGCGATGCACCTGTATCAAATAAAACGGATGCTGGTACTGAATTTACGAGGAGGGTACCCATCACAGTAGCAGGCTGGTCTTGAGCTTCACTCAGATCAACGTGGTTGGCATGAACACGACCATAAGACTTGGCATTGTTGCTGCGGGGCTGGTTGCTTCCATGACCAGTTGCTGGAAGGGCCGGTTGATTCTGGTTCTGGTTGCATTCCCTAGCACGGTGCCCCGGTTGTCCACACCTGAAGCATAACCCATTATTGGGAGTGGGAACAGGAGCTGGTGGTGGTGGAGCTGGGAGTCTTGGCTGCGTAGTCGGAGGAGCAGGCAGACGAGGTGCAGCATAGGTCTGCCTTGGGGTAGGTGCATCCGGCTGGTACATGCTCTTGGGAATCCATATCTTGCGCTTCTGCGAGGACGGGCCCGAAGATGAGCCCGTGTCACGGTTGCGCCTGTGAGAGCTCTGTTATTCCTGCAGACCAGTTTCGACATTGATGGCCTTGTTCACGAGAGTGGCGAAATCATCAAAGTCATGCACTAGAAGTGTGAGCTTGATGTCAGCTTGAAGGCCATCATGGAACATCTCCTGTCTGCGTGCATCAGTTGCAATGTCCTCTTCAGCATAGCGGGACAAGTCAAGAAACTCCCGCTGATAAGCTTCAACAGTCTTGTTGCCTTGGGTGAGGTTGTGAAACTCACGCTTCTTACGGTCCATGACTCCCTGAGGAATGAAGCAAGCATGGAAGGCAGCTTGGAAGTCTGGCCAGGTGATGATTGTTCCAGCTGGCAGAGTACGCCTGTGGCTGTCCCACCATTGAGTTGCGGGTCCCTTCAGGAAGAAGGAAGCAAAGGTGACATAGCTGGCAGGGGCTACATCAGCAGACTCCATCTCATAGGTGATGTCATGGAGCCAGTCATCAGCATCCAGAGGCTGAGTTGAGCTGCGGTACACAGTTGGGTTCAGGCGCATGAAATCCTGCAGAGTTACTGGGGTTGACTGCTGGTTCATATTGGGGCGAGGAAACTGAGCCATCATATTCTCCATGAACTGGCGATTCATCTCAAGCTGTTGGATCATACCAGCCATGTACTCAGGCGGTGGTGGGAGGTTTCCACCACGTCCACGACCACCTGGTCTAACCATCCTGCTAATATATAACAGGGGTAGTTCAGCATCGAGAAATTTTGCAAGGACAAGAATCATTCATGATGAAACATGCACAATGAAAGCAGCACGATAGATACTACATAGTAGTCGGCATATCTTACAAAAGAGATCATGCATAGAGTTCGGTACACAGAGTTCAGTACATAGACTAATACATCATAGGCGGCACGCAGGCTCGCGACGAATGCATCTAACACTAATAAGCAAGCTTTCATCAGTCCTAGGAGGAACTGTGGAGGTAGGTGTAGCCTCACAGCTAGTAGTGACGCGAAGGGAAGACCTCCACGCGAGTAGCCTAGGGTCCACGGATACTCTGGTGCGGAACCCGATGCGTAGGTGGCAGGAGAGGACCAAGTGCAGGAGAGTAGCCTCCCACATCTGGCCAGCCGACACCCTGGGGCATCACGGTCCTGGCAGGGTAGACCGCAGAACGCGACAGATCACTAGATCGGACAGAGGGGTGCAACAGCGTCAGAGCACGGTACAGGTGCTGACGGGTGGTGTACAACTCGTGGCGAGGAGCTCGGTTAGCTCTATCCAGCCCATCAGCATGCAGAACCAGGTTCTGATGGTAGAAGGGCTCTCGGGTGACGGTGGAGTAGGTAGCAGTGTAGTATCCCTCCGCACCAACATCAGATGCGATAGCAATGTGCCTGAAGGGGGAGGTGTCCAACTCCTGAAACTCTCCGCGAAGATGTGTCAGAGCAGCATAAGCAGCATCGTGGACCGCCATGTCGATGGTCACTCCAACACCATGAGCAGTGTGCAGCACGGTAGTGGAGTCCTACTCTCGAGAGTAGAGGTGGACGATGGCACGGTACTGCTCCTGGTTGAAGTCCTGGTACTCCTCATAGACGGTGTATTCAGGGTGCCAGCGATAACCCAGATAGGTCATCGTCTCAGCCAACACAGTAGGCGATCCCGAGGCACCAATGGCCGTCGTGTGGCACATGACCTGCCTCGTGGGTTCCATCTGAAAACAAAGATGTTTTCACAGGAGTCAAATGACAATGTGGATAAGGTTCAAATACTATTCTAAAGAATAACTAGGGCTTATCCAACTTTGGGGTGAACGTGGTCACGGGATCCTGGCGTTAGAGTTAGTAAAATCGTTTAACCCGAGTAGGAGAGAGTTCAGATCCCTAGAGTAAGGATCGAGGAGTAAAAGATCCTAATACCACCAAATGGCGACGTGGGCTCGTAAGCCACACAGTCATGTTAGTAAAAGTTTTGCAATCACTAGACTCGACTTCAGCCAAGGAGTG
The DNA here is from genome assembly GCA_034509565.1 of Triticum monococcum. Classification (NCBI taxonomy): domain Eukaryota; kingdom Viridiplantae; phylum Streptophyta; class Magnoliopsida; order Poales; family Poaceae; genus Triticum; species Triticum monococcum. The sequence continues at coordinate 350,347,453 of CM067845.1, forward strand.
TGGAAGGGGGATTCCTACAGGCAGTCGGCTCTGATACCAACTTGTGACACCCCCGGTTTGACCATACACTAATCATACACGCAAACGTGTACAATCAAGATCAGGGACTCACGAGAAGATATCACAACACAACTCTACAAATAAAATAAGTCATACAAGCATCATATTACAAGCCAGGGGCCTCGAAGGCTCGAATACTAGAGCTCGATCATAGACGAGTCAGCGGAAGCAACAATATCTGAGTACAGACATAAGTTAAACAAGTTTGCCTTAAGAAGGCCAGCACAAACTGGGATACAGATCGAAAGAGGCGCATGCCTCCTTCCTGGGATCCTCCTAAACTATTCCTGGTCATCGTCAGCGGGCAACACGTAGTAGTAGGCACCTCCGGTGTAGTAGGAGTCGTCGTCGAAGGTGACTTCTGGCTCCTGGGCTCCAACATCTGGTTGCAACAACTAGGTAGAAGGGATAGGGGGAAAAGAGGGAGAAAGCAACCGTGAGTACTCATCCAAAGTACTCGCAAGCAAGGAGCTACACTACATATGTATGCATTGGTATCAACTGGAATAAGGCTATCATATGTGGACTGAACTGCAGAATGCCGGAATAAGAGGGGGATAGCTAGTCCTTTCGAAGACTACGCTTCTGGCAGCCTCCGTCTTGCAGCATGTAGACGAGAGTAGACTGAAGTCCTCCAAGTATCATCACGTAGCATAATCCTAACCGATGATCCTCCCCTCGTTGCCCTGTGAGAGAGCGATCACCGGTTGTATCTGGCACTTGGAAGGGTGTGTTTTATTAAGTGTCCGGTTCTAGTTCTCATAAGGTCAAGGTACAACTCAAACTCGTCCTGTTACCGAAGATCACGGCTATTCGAATAGATTAACTTCCCTGCAGGGGTGCAGCACATAACCCAACACGCTCCATCCCATTTGGCCGGACACACTTTTCTGGGATGGAGCCACCCGCCCCTTCAGCCCCCAACTCCGAACAGTACCACAGGTAATGTAACTGTGTAAAGTATATAGTATATGCCCGTGATCACCTCCCAAAGTGATCACGGCCCAGTAGTATAGCATGGCAGACGGACAAGAGTGTAGGGCCACTTATGGAACACTAGCATCCTATACTAAGCAGTAGGATAGCAGGTAATGGTAACAACAGTAGTAGCAAGGACAGGCTATGCATCAGGATAGGAATAACGGAAAGCAGTAACATGCTACACTACTCTAATGCAAGCAGTATAGAGAAGAGTAGGCGATATCTGGTGATCAAAGGGGGGGGGGCTTGCCTGGTTGCTCTGGCAAGAGAGATTGGTCGTCAACACCGTAGTCGTACTGGGTAGCAGCGGCGTCGGTCTCGGTGTCTAGCGAGAGAAGAGGGGGAAGAAACAATAAATATAATGCAAACAAGTGCATGATGATGCATGACATGAGAAAGCGTGACGCTAGGTGTGCCCTAACGCGGTACGAGGTGGTACCGGTGAAGGGGGGAAACATCCGGTGTTTCGCATTTTCGGACAGACGAACTGGAGGGGGAAAGTTGCGTGTTCGCTATGCTAGGGATGCGTGGCGGACGAACGGGCTGCGTATCTGGATTCGTCTCGTCGTTCTAAGCAACTTTCATGTAGAAAGTATTTTCATCTGAGCTACGGTTTATTTTATATTAATTTTAAAATATTTAAATCATTTTTAGAATTAATTTAAATATTTTAATTCAACATTATCCAGAACAGTGTTTGCTGACGTCAGCATGACATCAGCAGTCAATAGAGGTGTTGACTGGGTCGCTGACGTGTGGGACCCACTGGCCATTGACTGTTTAGCCTAATTAATGTTTAACTAATCTAACTACTGTTTAATTTAACTAAATAGTTAATTAGGTTAATCTAATTATGATTAATTAATTTAATTATTACTATTTATTTAATTATTATTATTTTTATTATTATTTTAATTCCCTTTTTTATTAAAACATTCTGGGTGGGGTGGGGCCCCACATGTCATAGGCCCCTGGGGCCTTAGCGGGTCGGGTGCTGTTTTCAGGCAGCGGCGATGCGGGCGTCGGGCACCAGCCCGCCCGGCAGGCCACAGCAGGGCTTGTGCGCGCGGCCGCCCACGGAGGGGCGCCGGCGGCCAGCTCGCAGCGCGCCGGGGGAAAACAGGGCGCGGCCCCGGCAGTGGCTGCCCTGGTGAGCGCGGTGGCCGCGGGCGAACGAGGCGAGGCCGGGGCGCAGGCAAGACGGCATGGTTGCAGGGGAGTAGGGGCGAACGGGGCGCGGGCAGTGCGCGTGCGGAGGCACGCCGGCCAAGGCGAGGCCACGGTGAGAAGGGGCGCGAGTGCGTCGCGCACACGGGACGGCACGGGCACGTGTGCCGGCACGGAGCTGCGGGATGAGGGAGCAGCGGGGAAGAGGGAGGGAGCGAGGAGACGAGCGTGGCGGTGGGGCTCACGTTGCCGGTAGGGGAGTGGCGGCGGGGGTTGAGGAGCAAGACGGCGACGACGTCATAGAGGAGGCAGGCCGGTGGGGTGGAAGAAGCAGTCCGGCGGGGTGGGGGGGGGCTCCGGGCGCCGGCGTCGGCGTCGACGTGTAGGGGCGAGGGGATCTGGAGTCCTCCTGATCCAGATCCAGCGGGGTGGAGTGGTGCGAGTGGGGGTGGTTAGGTCAGGGTTCGGGTGAGGGAGTGGATAAGGAGGGGGGTAGTGGGCCGGCCGGCTGGGCCTGGAGGGCGAATGGGCCGGCCCGCTGTGTCTGCTGGCCCGGGGGGTCTTCCTCCCTCCTTTCTTCCAATTTTTAGTTTTAGTTTTTTTCTGTTCTGTTTTTATCTATTTGCATTTCTGTTTTAAAACATTTTAAATTATTTAGACATTTTATAAAAAAGTGTTTGCTGCACCATAATTACCTTTGTAATATTTGGCAACCACCGAACATTTTTGTTTCAATTTTTGAAAACTTTTATTGTTGACATTAATTTTAAATTTGAATTTGACGCGATTTGAACTAACAGACGTTTAGCAACAGTAATCGGGATGACGTGGCATGATTAGCGTGGGATTACTGTAGCAAGATTATCCGGGCATTACACAGCTGCAGCCTGCCTGGGGACTGGGACCTGTCAGCGTAGAGCATCAAGCCGCCGCAGGAATTGAAAGGGGAGGTCAAGCCTCGACAGGATATGCGCCCACACAATTCCATAATAAGGACCATATATACGCAAAAGACATTACAAACCCTTTACATGCCCCCACGGGGCACTTCATGATTCTTCGCAGGGAACCAGAACGAGAACTAAGAGGAATCCTATCTACACCCTCCCGTGGCGGACACCATCATCAATAGTGGGCCACGGGAGGCCGGCACCGACCCCATCCAGATCAACGGCGGTGGCGGCTCGACACCGCGGCCCTGCTCCGAGCTCGGCAGGAGCTTGGCGGCACGTAGCTGTCTCCGCTCGTCTCCGGAGACTTCAAGGGCTCAGGAGAGTCGCTGGACCACCATGAGTCGCCGTTGTCACTTGAGGAGCTGCAGGCAAGACCAGTGGAGGGCCCCGCGCCCACCGCGACGTCGTCCTGGTGACCTCCTTTAGGGCAGCACTCCAGGCAGCGGCCTTCCTGTCGAAGACCTTGAAGAACAGCACGGAGGCGCCGTCGTACTCGAAGTGGATCGCGAGGGTGCCCTCCGCGCGGCAGACCCGGGCAATCTCACCCCAGCCTCGGGTCATGAAGATCTTCCCGGAGGGGAGGGTTCCAATCTCCGCTCCGGTTGTCGGGGTGTTGCAGTCAGCATGCTACAGCCAAAGTTCGCAAACACCCCTCGGCGGCACCTCGACGGCGAAGAACGGTGGGAGGCGTATCTAGGTGCTTGGTGGCATCGCCTCCCACAGCACGAACTCACGGACGAGTCCGCGGCATGGACCCCTGGGGCGACGGCGTGTGTCCCCGCGGTGCGGCGACCACGGCCGCGACGCTGGCGGCGCCGCTTGTCGCTCCGCCCACCTGAGCCCGCGGCTCGGGCATACAAGGGTAGCGGATACCCTGGAGGAGGGTGCTCGCACAAGGGCCTCGTAACCACCTGCATCGCCACTTCGTGCGACGGTGAACCGACCTCATCTTCGGCGGAAGTAGCTCCGGATCATCGCGGGGGGCCTTTCCTTTCTCTTCGGCGGAGAACCTTCGGATGGGCACCACTGCTGTTAGCGGCAGAGCAAGGAGGAAGAAGCAAATGAACCAAGAAGAGATGGGCGATGGGGACTCCGCCCCCCTCCCCATTTATAGTGGAAGAAGGCCAACCGGCGCCTCCCACTATCACAGGTACTGATGATTTTCCTTGCATGCCGCAGGGACTTGTCAAGTCGGGAAGTTGCTGAGGCAGCGTGGGGAAGCGGAGACGCCCATGACCAATCAACCGCCACGCATCAACCAAGGCCGCAGGCCTTTGGGGGCCTGCGGTGCTCCGTGCTTGATCCTTTGGCTTTGCCTCGAAGCCAAGTCCGAGCGCGCCTTGGGCCCGGGGGCTACTATTGGCATTCTGGGAACGGGGGTCCCCAGACTTGCCTGCCTACGGCCCATGGCGTGGCTTAGCTAGCGGGTCTGTATGGCCCATCATCATCAACAAGGCGTTCAAGACCCTCGCGAGGGGCCAATCCTCGCGACGCGGACGATGCAAGACCTCCTCAGGAGCGGCCTCACCAGGCTGCCTCGCGAGGAGTGGAGATATCAAGGCGGGGCGAACCTCGCGAGGCTCTCATGACGTGAGCCATGACGATCGACACCAGGCGGGCGCCAGCGCGCGCAGCATCCTTGTTTCCTCTTTGGTGCTAAGGAGGCAAGTGCCGCGCACAGTACCGAGGCATCAGGCAAAGGTTTCCATATCGGTGCAACAAGACGAAGACCAGAAGGACGGCAGGACGGAGGACACCATCGAGCCCAGGACGGTGTCACCACCAGAACCTTTTGTCAGGATAGCTTGTACTAGCTGTCCCCTTTCAAATTGGCCGCCGTTGTTGGCTCCCTTCCTCTCAATATTTGGGGAGAGGACCAGGGCCTATATAAGTAGGACTCGCCACCACCTAGAGAGAGGAATCGAGAGGGGGAGAGAGATCTAAGAGGGAGATAGGATCTGTTCAAAGGCCAACCCTTGGCACACCAAGCACAAGAACACCTCAACCTCAGGAGGGTGTTCTTCCCCTTGTACTGTTCATCATTAGCCCAAGAGGCAATCCACCACCACCGCACTGGAGTAGAGTATTACACCACATCGGTGGCCCGAACCAGTATAAACCTTGTGTCTTTGTGTTGCGAGTGCGTCGAGTTCATCCACGAGACCTTAGCGAGCTAGGGCATATATCGGAAGGAGGGAAAGAACTTCGCGCGCATCCCAGAGTTCGAACCTCAAGGGTTTGCCGGAACCCATGATCCGACATCAATAACCAATAGCGGAACATGGATGCCCATATTGGCTCCTACATATTCTACGAAGATCTTTATCGTTCGAACCTTATGACAACATATGTTATTCCCTTTGTCATCGGTATGTTACTTGCCCGAGATTTGATCGTTGGTATCTTCATACCTAGTTCAATCTCGTTACTGGCAAGTCGCTTTACTCGTTCTGTAATAAATCATCCCACAACTAACTCATTAGTTACATTGCTTGCAAGGCTTCTTATGATGTGTATTACCGAGAGGGCCAAGAGATACCTCTCTGATACTCGGAGTGAAAAATCCTAATCTCGATCTATGCCAACCCAACAAACACCTTTAGATATACCTGTAGAGCATCTTTATAATCACCCACTTATGTTGTGACGTTTGATAGCACATAAGGTATTCCGCCGGTATCCGGGAGTTGCATAATCTCATACTCAAAGTTATATGTATAAGTCATGAAGAAAGCAATAGCAATAAAACTAAACGATCATAATGCTAAGCTAGCGGATGGGTCTTGTCCATCACATCATTCTCCTAATGATGTGATCCCGTTTATCAAATGACAACACATGTCTATGGTTAGGAAACTTAACCATCTTTGATTAATGAGCTAGTCTAGTAGAGGCTTAATAGGGACACGGTGTTTTGTCTATGTATCCACACATGTATCCATTTTACGGTTAATACAATTCTAGCATGAATAATGAACATTTATCAAGATATAAGGAAATATAAAATAACAACTTTATTATTGCCTCTAGGGCATATTTCCTTCAATTTGGGCCTAAGGGAATGCATTATGGAGCAGCTATTAGATGATGGGTTGCGAGAGTGACAGAAGCTTGAACCATAGTTTATGCGCTACTTCGTAAGGGACTGATTTGGATCCAAAAGTTTAATGCTATGGTTAGATTGTATCTTAATACTTTTTCTCATAGTTGCGGATGCTTGTGAGGGGGTTAATCATAAGTAGGAGGTTTGTTCAAGTAAGAACAGCACCTAAGCACCGGTCCACCCACATATCAAATTATCAAAGTTGCGAACACGAATAAAACCAACATGATGAAAGTGACTGGATGAAATTCCCGTGTACCCTCAAGAACGCTTTGTTTATCATAAGAGACCATTTTGGCCTGTCCTTTTCCACAAAAGGATTGGGCTACCTTGCAGCATATTATGTCATTACCCTTACTTTCTCGTTACAAATTATCTTTCTATCAAACTACTCGCTACTTACAATGTCAGTGCTTGCAGAGAATACCTTGTTGAAAACCGCTTCACATTTCCTTCTGCTCCTTGTTGGGTTCGGCACTCTTACTTATCTAAAGGACTAAAATTGATCCCCTATACTTGTGGGTCATCAAGGCTCTTTTTTGGTGTCATTGCTGGGGAGTGAAGGGCTCTTAGTAAGTGGAAATTGGTAAGGAAAAATTATTACTACGTGCTGAAATTTATTGTCACTTGTTACTATGGAGAACAATCCTTTGAGGGGTTTGTTCGGGGTATCTTCACCTCGACCGGAACCACAATTAGTTGCCCCTCAACCTACTAAAAATATTGGTTATGAGATTTCTTCAGGTGTGATAGAACAATTGCTAGCTAATCCTTATGTCGAAGATGGAACCGAACATCCTAATATGCACTTGATATATGTAGATGAAATATGTGGATTATTTAAGTTTGTGGGTTTATCCGCAAGATGAAGCTAAGAAGAAGATTTTCCCTTTTCTTTGAAGGGGAAAGCATTGGCATGGTATATGCTATTCAATGATATTGGATCTTGGAACTGGAATCGATTGAAATTGGAATTTCACCAAAAAAATATCCTATATGCATCTAGTTCACCGTGATCGGAATTATATATATAATTTTTGGCCTCATGAAGGAGAAAGTATCGCTCTAGCTTGGGGGAGGCTTAAGTCAATGTTGTGTTCATGCCCCAATCATGAGTTCTCAAGAGAAATTATCATTCAGAATTTTGATGCTCGGCTTTCTCGTGATGATCAATCCATGCTCGATACTTCTTGCACTGGTTCCTTTATGAAGAAGACTATTGAATTCAGGTGGGTTCTTTTAGAAAGAATTAAACGCAACTTTGAAGATTGGGAACTCGACGAAGGTAAAGAGTCAGGTATTAAGCTTAAGTTTGATTGTGTTAAATATTTTATGAATATCGATGCTTTTCAAAATTTTAGCACTAAATATGGACTTGACTCTGAGATAGTAGCCTCCTTTTGTGAATCATTTGCTACTCATGTTGATCTCCCTAAGGAGAAGTGGTTTAAATATCACCCACCTATTAAAGAAGGAATTAAAGAACCGGTAATAGCTAAAGATGAAACTATCATTTATAATGTTGATCCAGTTGTTCCTACTGCTTATATTGAAAAGCCACCTTTTAGAACAAAGGAACATGCTAAGGTTTCAACCGTGGTCCATAAAAGTTATATTAGAGCGCCTAAACCTGCTGAACAAATCAAAGTGGAATCTAGCGTTGCTATGGTTAAAGATCTCTTGGTAGAAAATATAGTTGGGCATGTTATTTACTTATGTAATGAACCTGCTAGAATTGCTAAGCCCGATGAGAAAGATAAACATAGACCTGTTGTTGGCATGCCTGTTGTCTTAGTCCAAATATGAGATCATTGTTATCATGGTTTATGTGACTTAGGTGCTAGCATGAGTGCTATTCCTTTTACCTTATATCAAGAAATTATGAATGACATAGCACCCGCTAAAATAGAGGACATAGATGTTACTATTAAACTTGCTAATAGAGACACCATCACACCACTTGGGATTGTTAGAGATGTTGAAGTCTTGTGTGGGAAAATAAAATATCCTACTAATTTTCTAGTTCTTGGTTCCCCACAAGATGACTTTTGCCCCATTATCTTTGGTAGACCTTTCTTGAACACCGTTAATGATAAAATAGATTGTGAGAAACGAACTGTGTCTCATGAGTTTAATTTTTCCAAGTTTAATGGAAAACATCATAAGAAAGAATTGCCTAGTAAGGATGAAATAATTGGTCTTGCTTCTATTACCGTGCCTCCTACTGGTCCACTAGAACAATACTTTCTAGACCATGGGAATGATATGCATATGCATGAAAGAAATGAGATAGAGAAATTTTCTTTGAATAACGACATCTGCTTAACACAATTTGCCTATTGAAACTCTAGGAGGTCCTCCTCCACCTAAAGGTGATCCTGTTTTTGAATTAAAACAATTGCCAAACACTTCGAAATATGCTTATCTTGATGAGAAAAAGATATATCCTATTATTATTAGTGCTAACCTTTTAGAACATGAAGAAGAAAGATTATTGAAAATTCTGAAGAAGCACTGTGCTGCTATTGAATATACTCTTGACGATCTTAAGGGCATTATTCCCACTCTCTGTCAGCACAAGATTAATATGGAACCCGATGCTAAACCCGTTGTTGATCATAAATGATGTTTAAATCCTAAAATGAAAGAAGTGGTAAGAACTGAAATACTAAAGCTTTTGGAAGCAAGTATAATCTATCCTATAGATGATAGTAGATGGGTAAGCCCCGTCCATTGTGTCCCTCAGAAGGGAGGTATTACTGTTGTTCCTAATGATGAAAATGAACTTATTCCACAAAGAATTGTCACTGGCTATAGAATGGTAATTGATTTTAGGAAATTAAATAAAGCAACTAGAAAAGATCATTACCATGTGCCTTTCATTGATCAAATCCTAGAAATATTATCTAAGCACACGCACTTTTGTTTCCTTGATGGATATTCTAGTTTATCTCAAATACCTATTTCACAACTTGATCAAGAGAAAAGCACCTTTACTTGTGATTTTGGAACTTATGCTTCTAGACGAATGCCTTTTGGTTTATGCAATGCACTTGCTACCTTTCAAAGATGTATGACTGCTATATTCTCTGATTTTTGTGAAATTTTCATGGATGATTTTTCTGTTTATGGAACTTCTTTTGATCATTGCTTAAGAAACCTTGATCGAGTTTTGCAAAGATGCGAGCAAACTAATCTTGTCTTGAATTGGGACAAGTGCCACTTTTATGGTTAATGAAGGTATTGTCTTGGGACATAAAATTTCTGAATGAGGTATTGAGGTGGATAAAGCTAAAGTTGATGCAATTGAGAAAATGCCATGTCCTAAAGATATCAAAGGTATTCGTAGTTTCCTCGGTCATGCTGGTTTCTATAGGAGGTTTATTAAAGACTTCTCTAAATTTTCTAGTCAACTTACAAATCTTTTACAGAAGGATGTTCCATTTGTTTTTTATGATGATTGTGTAGAAGCCTTTGAAACACTTAAGGAAGCCTTAATTTCTGCACCTATTGTTCAACCACCTGATTGGAACTTGCCTTTTGAAATTATGTGTGATGCTAGTGAATATGTTGTTGGTGCTGTTCTAGGACAAAGAGTTGATAAGAAATTAAATGTTATTCACTATGCTAGTAAAACTCTAGATAGTGCCCAAAGAAATTAGGCTACTACTGAAAAGGAATTTTTAGCAGTGGTGTTTGCTTGTGATAAATTCAGATCTTACATTGTTGATTCTAAAGTGTTTGTTCACACTGATCATGTTGCTATTAAATATCTTATGGGAAAGAAAGATGATAAACCTAGACTCATTAGGTGGGTTCTCTTGCTACAAGAATTTGACTTACATATCACTGATAGAGAAGGAGCTGAGAACCCCGTAGCTGATAACTTGTCTAGGCTAGAAAATATTCTTGATGACCCACAACCTATTAATGATAGTTTTCCTGGTGAGAAATTAGCTGCAATAAATGTTTCTCATAACACTCCTTGGTATGCCGACTATGCTAATTATATTGTTGCTAAATATATACCACCTAGCTTCACTTACCAACAAAAGAAAAAATATTTTATGACTTGAGACATTACTTTTGGGATGACCCACATCTTTATAAAGAAGGAGTAGATGGTATTGTTACACATTGTGTACCTGAGCATGAATAGGAACAAATCCTATGAAAATGTCACTTCAAAGCTTACGGAGGGCATCATGCGGGAGACAGAACTGCTCACAAGGTATCGCAATCTGGTTTTTATTGGCCTACTCTCTTCAAGGATGCTCGTAAGTTTGTTTATATTGTGATGAATGTCAAAGAATTGGTAATATTGGTAAGCGTCAGGAAATGCCTATGCATTATTCACCTGCTGTCGAACCATTTGATGTTTGGGGTTTTGATTACATGGGACCTTTTCCTTCCTTTAATGGGTATACACCTATTTTGGTTGTTTTTGATTATGTTTTTTTTATAGAAAGACTATAAGGGAACCCCCTACAGTATAATTGGTGCAACAAACCCAAATTGCGAGTACCATGCCTTGAACCTGGGTGGGTGGGAAGGCATCAGTGCCTTCTCACCACTAGGCTATGCCTTAGTCTGCTTGTTGTTGATTATGTTACTAAGTGGGTAGAAGCTATTCCAGCTAGTAGTGCCGATCAGGACACCTCTATTAAAATGCTTAAGGAAGTTATTTTCCCAAGGTTTGGAGTCCCTAGATATTTAATGACTAATGGTGGTTCACATTTTATTCATGGTGATGTCCGTAAAATGCTTGCTAAGTATGATGTTAACCATAGAATTGCATCCCCCTATCACCCTCTGTCTAGTGGTCAAGTTGAACTTATTAATAGAGAAATAAAATTAATTTTACAAAAAACTATCAATAGGTCCCGAAAGAATTGGTCTAAGAAATTAGGCGATGCACTTTGGGCTTACCGAACAACATATAAAAATCCCATGGGTAAGTCTCCTTATAAAATGGTTTATGGGAAAGCTTGTCATTTGCCTCTTCAGTTAGAACATGAAGCATATTCGACAATTAAAGAAATCAACTATGATTTCAAACTTGCCGATGAAAAGAGGTTATTTGATATTAGCTCACTAGATGAATGGAGAACCCAAGCTTATGAAAATGCCAAATTATTTATAGAAAAAGTTAAAAGATGGCATGATAAAAGAATCCAAAAGCATGAGTTCAAAGTTGGAGAATATGTTCTTTTGTACAACTCTCGTTTCAGATTCTCTGCAGGAAAACTTCTCCCCAAATGGGAAGGACCTTATGTTATCCAGCAGGTTTATCGGTCTGGAGCTATCAAAATAAATAATGCCGAAGATACTAAGCCGAAGGTTGTCAATAGGCAAAGAATAAAACATTATATCTCAGGTACGCCTATTAATGTTGAAAGCAATATTATCCAAACTATGACACCGGAAGAACACATAAAAGAAACCTTCCGAAACACTCCAGAATCGTGAAAAAAGAGGAGGTACGTGATATGGTAAGTAAACAGACTCCGAAAATCCACAAAAATATTTTCTGTCAGTTTTGTAATATATTAAAAATTAGTAAAATAAGAAAGAACTAGGAAGGCAACGCTGGTGGGCATAAGACACCACGGCGCGCCTGGCTTGCTGATGTCTACTACACAACCTTCTTGTAGACGTTGTTGGGCCTCCAAGTGCAGAGGTTTGTAGGATAGTAGCAAATTTCCCTCAAGTGGATGACCTAAGGTTTATCAATCCGTAGGAGGCGTAGGATGAAGATGGTCTCTCTCAAGCAACCCTGCAACCAAATAACAAAGAGTCCCTTGTGTCCCCAACACACCCAATACATTGGTAAATTGTATAGGTGCACTAGTTCGGCGAAGAGATGGTGATACAAGTGCAATATGGATGGTAGATAAAGGTTTTTGTAATCTTAAAATATAAAAACAGCAAGGTAACTAATGATAAAAGTGAGCATAAACGGTATTGCAATGATAGGAAACAAGGCCTAGGGTTCATACTTTCACTAGTGCAAGTCCTCTCAACAATAATAACATCATTGGATCAGATAACTATCCCTCAACATGCAACAGAGAGTCACTCCAAAGTCACTAATAGCGGAGAACAAACAAAGAGATTATGGTAGGGTACGAAACCACCTCAAAGTTATTCTTTCCAATCAATCCGTTGGGCTATTCCTATAAGTGTCACAAATAGCCCTAGAGTTCATACTAGAATAATACCTAGACACAAATCAACCAAAACCCTAATGTCGCCTAGATACTCCAATGTCACCTCAAGTATCCGTGGGTATGATTATACGATATGCATCACACAATCTCAGATTCATCTATTCAACCAACACATAGAACCTCAAAGAGTGCCCCAAAGTTTCTACCGGAGAATCACGACGAAAACGTGTGCCAACCCCTATGCACAGGTTCATGGGCGGAACCCGCAAGTTGGTCACCAAAACATACATCAAATGAATCACGTGATATCCCATTGTCACCACAGATACGCACGACAAGACATACATCAACTGTTCTCAAATCTTTAAAGACTCAATCCAATAAGATAACTTCAAAGGGAAAACTCAATTCATTACAAGAGAGTAGAGGGGGGAGAAAGCATCATACGATCCAACTATAATAGCAATTAAAGCTCGTGATCCATCAAGATCATATCACCTCAAGAACACGAGAGAGAGATAGATCAAACACATAGCTAATGGTACATACCCTCAGCCCCGAGGGAGAACTACTCCCTCCTCATCATGGAGAGCACCGGGATGATGAAGATGGCCACCGGAGAGGGATTGCCCCCTCCGGCAGGGTGCCGGAACGGGTCTAGATTGGTTTTCGGTGGCTACGGAGGCTTCTGGCGGTGGAACTCCTGATCTATTGTGCTCCCCGATCGTTTTAGGGTATATGCATATATATAGGCGGAAGAAGTACATCAGGGGAGCCACGAGGGGCCCACGAGGGTGGAGGGCGCACCCAGGGGGTGGGTGCACACCCCTACCTCGGGGCTTCCTCGAAGCTTCCTTGACGTGGACTCCAAGTCTCCCGGGTTGCTTTCCTTCCAAAAATAAGTTCCGTGAAGTTTCAGGTCAATTGGACTCTGTTTGATTTTCCTTTTCTGCAATACTTTAAAACAAGGAAAAAAACAGAAACTGGCACTGGGCTCTGGGTTAATAGTTTAGTCCCAAAAATAATATAAAAGTGTATAATAAAGCCCATAAACATGCAAAATAGAAGATAATATAGCATGGAGCAATCAAAAATTATAGATACGTTGGAGACGTATCAGCACCCCCAAGCTTAATTCCTGCTCGTCCTCGAGTAGGTAAATGATAAAAACAGAATTTTTGATGCGGAGTGCTACTTGGCATAATTTCAATGTAATTCTTCTTAATTGTGGTATGAATATTCAGATCCGAAAGATTCAAGATAAAAGTTCATATTGACATAGAAACAATAATACTTCAAGCATACTAACTAAGCAATTATGTCCTCTCAAAATAACATGGCCAAAGAAAGTTCATCCCTACAAAATCATATAGTTTAGTCATGCTCCATTTTTGTCACACAAGAATGCTCTCATCATGCACAACCCCGATGACAAGCCAAGAAATTGTTTCATACTTTAGTAATCTCAAACTTTATAAACCTTCACGCAATACATAAGCGCGAGCCATCGATATAGCACTATGGGTGGAATAGAATATGATGATGGGGGTTGTGTGGAGAAGACAAAAAGGAGAAAGTCTCACATCAACGAGGGTAATCAATGAGCTATGCAGATGCCCATCGATTGATGTTAATGCAAGGAGTAGGAATTGCCATGCAATGGATGCACTAGAGCTATAAATGTATGAAAGCTCAACAAAAGAAACTAAGTGGGTGTGCATCCAACTTGCTTGCTCACGAAGACCTAGGGCACTTGAGGAAGCCCATTGTTCGAATATACAAGCCAAGTTCTATAATGTAAAATTCCCACTAGTATATGAAAGTGACAAAACAAGAGACTCTCTATCATGAAGATCATGGTGCTACTTTGAAGCACAAGTGTGGAAAAAGGATAGTAGCATTGTCACTTTTATTTTTATTTTTTTATTTTTTTATTTGGCCCTTTTTTGGCCTTTCTTTTTTCCCCTTTGGGGGGGGGGCAATGCTCTATGAGTGATGATCATCACACTTCTATTTATTTACAACTCAATGACTACAACTCGATACTAGAACAAAGTATGACTCTATATGAATGCCTCCGGCGGTGTACCAGGATTGCGATGAATCAAGTGTGACATGTATGAAAAATTATGAACGCTGGCTTTTCCACAAATACGATGTCAACTACATGATCATGCAAAGCAATATGACAATGATGATGCGTGTCATAATAAACGGAACGGTGGAAAGTTGCATAGCAATATATCTTGGAATGGCTACGGAAATGCCATAATAGGTAGGTATGGTGGCTGTTTTGAGGAAGATATAAGGAGGTTTATGTGTGATAGAGCGTATGATATCACGGAGTTTGGATGCACCGGCGAAATTTGCACCAACTCTCAATGTGAGAAAGGGCAATGCACGGTACTGAAGAGGCAAGCAATGATGGAAGGGAAAGAGTGCGTATAATCCATGGACTCAACATTAGTCATAAAGAACTCACATATTGAAAAAGCCTACAAGTCATCAAAAACCAAGCATTACACACATGCTCCTAGGGGGATAGATTGGTAGGAAAATACCATCGCTCGTCCCCGACCGCCACTCATAAGGAAGACAATCAAATAACACCTCATGTTTCAAATTTGTTACACAATGTTTACCATACGTGCATGCTACGAGACTTGCAAACTTCAACACAAGCATTAATCAAATTCACAACTACTCAACTAGCACGACTTTGATATTATTACCTCCATATCTCAAAACAATCATCAAGCATCAAACTTCTCTTAGTATTGAATACTCTATACGAAAGTTTTTACTATTCTTGGATGCCTAGCATATTAGGATTATCTAAGAAAATTACCATGCTATTTAAGACTCTCAAAATGATATAAGTGAAGCATGAGAGTTCATTAATTTCTTCAAAATAAAACTACCACCATGCTCTAAAAGATATAAGTGAAGCACTAGAGCAAACGACAAACTACTCTGAATGATATAAGTGAAGATCAATGAGTAGTCGAATAATTATGCAACTATGTGAAGACTCTCTAACATTTAAGAATTTCAGATCTTGGTACTTTATTCAAACAACAAGCAAAAAAAGAAAATAAAATGACGCTCCAAGCAAAACACATATCATGTGGTGAATAAAAATATAGCTCCAAGTAAAGTTACCGACGAACGAAGACGAAAGAGGGGATGCCTTCCTGGGCATCCCCAAGCTTAGGCTTTTGGTTGTCCCTGAATATTACCTTGGGGTACCTTGGGCATCCCAATCTTAGGATCTTGCCACTCCTTATTCCATAGTCCATCGAATCTTTACCCAAAACTTGAAAACTTCACAACAGAAAACTTAACAGAAAACTCATAAGATCTGTTAGTATAAGAAAATAAATCACCACTTAGGTACTGTAATGAACTCATTCTTTATTTATATTAGTGTAATATCTACTGTATTCCAACGTCTCCATGGTTCATACCCTCTGATACTACTCATAGATTCATCAAATTAAGCAAACAACACATAGAAAACAGAATCTATCAAAAACAGAACAGTTTTAGTAATCTGGATCAAACGTATACTTCTAGAACTCATAAAATTCTCAAATAAATTGGTGGACCTGAGTAATTTGTCTATTAATCATCTGCAAAAAGAATTAACTAAATAGCTGATAACCCACAAGTATAGGGGATCGCAACAGTTTTCGAGGGTAGAGTATTCAACCCAAATTTATTGATTCCACACAAGGGGAGCCAAAGAATATTCTCAAGTATTAGCAGCTAAGTTGTCAATTCAACCGCAGCTGGAAACTTCATATCTACAGCAAAGTATTTAGTAGCAAAGTAATATGATAGTGATGATAACGGTAGCAAAAGGTAACAGCAGTAAAAGTAATGTTTTTGGTATTTTGTAGTGATGACAGAAATAGCAACAGAAAAGTAAATAAGCGAAGCACAATATATGGAAAGCTCGTAGGCAATGGATCAGTGATGGAGAATTATGCTGGATGCGGTTCATCATGTAACAGTCATAACCTAGGGTGACACAGAACTAGCTCCAGTTCATTGATATAATGTAGGCATGTATTCCGAATATAGTCATACGTGCTTATGGAAAAGAACTTGCATGACATCTTTTGTCCTACCCTCCCGTGGCAGCGGGGTCCTTACGGAAACTAAGGGATATTAAGGCCTCCTTTTAATAGAGAACCGGAACAAAGCATTAACACAGAGTGAATACATGAACTCCTCAAACTACGGTCATCGCCGGTAAGTATCCTGATTATTGTCACTTCGGGGTTAACGGATCATAACACATAATAGGTGACTATAGACTTGCAAGATAGGATCAAGAACACTCATATATTGATGAAAACATAATAGGTTCAGATCTAAAATCATGGCACTCGGGCCCTAGTGACAAGCATTAAGCATAGCAAAGTCATAGCAACATCAATCTCAGAACATAGTGGACACTAGGGATCAAACCCTAACAAAACTAACTCGATTACATGATAGATCCCATCCAACCCATCACCGTCCAGCAAGCCTACGATGGAATTACTCAAGCATGGCGGTGAGCATCATGAAATTGGTGATGGAGGATGGTTGGTGATGACGATGGCGACGGATTCCCCTCTCCGGAGCCCCGAACAGACTCCAAATCAGCCCTCCCGAGAGGTTTTAGGGCTTGGCGGTGGCTCTGTATCGTACACGCGATGATTTCTTCTCCTTGATTTTTTTTCATCGAAACTCAATATATGGAGGTGGAGTTGGAGTCGGAGAGGCAACAGGGGGGCCACGAGGTAGGGGGCGCGCCCTAGGGGGGCAGGTGCGCCCCCCACCCTCGTGGCAAGACGGTGGGCCCCCTGGCCTTCATCTTTGGCAGGTATTTTTCTTATTTTCTGAAAAGTGTCTCCGTGAAGTTTTAGGTCATTCCAAGAACGTTTGCTCCTGCACATAAATAACACCATGGTAATTCTGCTGAAAACAGCGTCAGCCCAGGTTAGTTCCATTCAAAGCATTCAAGTTAGAGTCCAAAACAAGGGCAAAAGTGTTTGGAAAAGTTGATACGTTGGAGACGTATCAACTCCCCCAAGCTTAAACCTTTGCTTGTCCTCAAGCAATTCAGTTGACAAACTGAAAGTGATAAAGAAAAACTTTTACAAATTCTGTTTGCTCTTGTTGTTGTAAATATGTAAAGCCAGTATTCAAGTTTTCAGCAAAGATTATAACTAACCACATTCGCAATGACGCATAGGTCTCAAGTTAATCATATCAATAGCATAACCAACTAGCGAGCCATAATAATAAAACTTGGATGACAACACTTTCTCAAAACAATCATAATATGATATAACAGGACGGTATCTCGCTAGCCTTTCTGAGACCGCAAAACACAAATGCAGAGCACCTTTAAAGACCAAGGACTGACTAGACATTGTAATTCATGGTAAAAGAGATCCACTCAAGTCATACTCAATGTAAAATAACAATAATGAATGCAAATGACAGCAGTGCTCTCCAACTGGTGCTTTTTAATAAGAGGATGATGACTCAGCATAAAAGTAAATAGATAGTCCCTTCGTAGAGGGAAGCAGGGATTTGTAGAGGAGCGAGAGCTCGGTTTTGAAACAGAGGTGAATAATATTTTGAGCGGTATACTTTCATTGTCAACATAACAACCAAGAGATGGCGATATCTTCCATGCTACACACATTATAGGCGGTTCCCAAATAGAATGGTAAAGTTTGTACTCCCCTTTCCACCACAAGCATCAATCCATGGCTTGCTCGAAACAACGAGTGCCTCCAACTAACAAGAGTCCCAGGGGAGTTTTGTTTGCAATTATTTTGATTTAGTTTGCATAAAGCATGGGACTGGGCATCCCAGTGACCAGCCATTTATCTCGTGAGTGAGGAGCGGAGTCCACTCCTCTTGAGAATAACCAGCCTAACATGGAAGATACAGACAGCCCTAGTTGATACATGAGCTATTCGAGCATACAAAACAGGATATTTATTTGAAGGTTTAGAGTGTGGCACATACAAATTTACTTGGAACGGCAGGTAGATACCGTATATAGGTAGGTATAGTGGAGTCATGTGGAATAACTTTGGGGTTTAAGGAATTGGATGCACAAGCAGTATTCCCGCTTAGTACAGGTGAAGGCTAGCAAAAGACTGGGAAGCGACCAACGAGAGAGCAACAACAGTCATGAACATGCATTAAAATTAATCAACACTGAATGCAAGCATGAGTAGGATATAATCCACCATGAACATAAATATCATGAAGGCTATGTTGATCTTGTTTCAACTACATGCGTGAACATGTGCCAAGTCAAGTCACTTAAATCATTCAGAGGAGGATACCACCCTATCATACCACATCATAACCATCTTAATAGCATGTTGGCATGCAAGGCAAACCATTATAACTCATAGCTAATCAAGCATGGCATACGAAACTATGATCTCTAATTGTCATTGCAAACATGTTTATTCATAATAGGCTAAATCAGGAACGATGAACTAATCATATTTACAAAAACAAAAGAGGTCGAGTTCATACCAGCTTTTCTCATCTCAGCCAGTCCATCATATATGATCATAATTGCCTTTCACTTGCACGGCCGAATAGTGTGAATAATAATAATAGTGCACGTGCATTGGACTAAGCTGGAATCTGCAAGCATTCAATAAACAGGAGAAGACAAGGCAATATGGGCTCTTTTGTCAGATCAACAATAATGCATATAAGAGCCACTTCAACAATTTAATCATGGTCTTCTCCTATCGACCCCCAAAGAAAAGAAAAGAAATAAAACTATTTACACGGGAAAGCTCCCAACAAGCAAAAGAAGAACAGGAAATATTTTTGGGTTTTCTTTTTAATTACTACTACAAGCATGGAAGGTAAATTAATTAAAAGCTACAACTAATTAAAAATTTTGGTTTTTCTTAAGGTTTATTAAACACACAAGAAGAAAGCATAAAAAGGAAATAAACTAGCATGGATGATACAATGAAAAATTATGAGCACCGACATCTAGCAATGAGTGTGTGAGCATAAATGTAATGTCGGTGAGAGATACGTACTCCCCCAAGCTTAGGCTTTTGGCCTAAGTTGGTCTATGGCCACGGCTGGCCTGGCGGATATCCATAATAATAGTTGGGGTCGTACTGTGATGCAGACGAGGAAGGCTCCGATTGCCATTGGCTGACAATCATCTCCGGATCCCACTGGTAATTAGACTGTCGTGAAGGATCAATTTGTGGTTCCGGCTCTGGCTCCTCAGCTGGTGCAGGGTTCCGGTAGGCATGAATAGCCGTCAACGAAACAAGGTACGTGCCTGCAGTCAAATCAAACAAAGAAGGAGCAGGCAAGGTAATAGTCTCAGGATGATGTTTATTAAAGAACAACTCATATTTAAGCTCTCCTTCCCTATTCTTAACAATAAAATCATGTGCTACCATAATTTTATAATCTAAATAAACACGAGGCAGCACTTTTTCTTCCTTCTCAGCATGCCTAATAGGTATGTTAAAATGTGCAGCTAGGCGTGTGGCATAGATGCCTCCAAAGATGGGGCCCTTGGTACGGTTCAGACTTAACCGTTTGGCAATAATGCCGCCCATACTAAAAGAGTTATCACCATATAAACCATGGTGTAAAATAATAATATCAGGGATACTCAAGTTTCCACAGTTTCTGTGACCAATTAAGCAACGACTAGCAAATAATGCAAAATAACGTAAAACAGGAAAGTGAATGCTAGTGATTCGTGCATCGGAAACCTTCCTTGTTTCCCCTAAAGTGATAGTGTCAATAAATCCCTCCACATCATCACGATGTGGTTCTTCTGTGTTGCCCTCAAAAGGGACTAAACAAATCCGATAGAAATCATAAAGTGACATCTCCTTATGCTTATCATATAAATAA
Source organism: Triticum monococcum (assembly GCA_034509565.1). NCBI lineage: Eukaryota > Viridiplantae > Streptophyta > Magnoliopsida > Poales > Poaceae > Triticum > Triticum monococcum. The sequence goes on from CM067845.1 coordinate 350,367,819, forward strand.
AACTCCACCGTAGGTGGTGAGCTCCTAGAATGGAAATGAAAATTTTGCATAAAGGTATTTGTGAGCAAGAGATACTGATCACATTGGTCGTGGAGGAAAGCGGTAAGGCCTGCAGTCTGAGCCAATTCATGAAAATCTTCATAAATCCCGACCACTCTCAAGAAATCCTCGGAAGGCCATTCACACGCCCGAACCTCTGCGGTGCGAGGCAAATTATACTTAGGCTTCGGTGCCTTCTCCTTCGAGCTTTGGCTAGACGAGCCCCTCAAAAGTCTCCTCATCATTTTCTAAAAAATTCTGAAATTTTTAGTAACTTCAAAATAAAAGTAAACCAAACTCAATAATATTGATAGCAACTACTCCTACAGGTGCCTAGGGCCTATATCATGCATCAAAACTACTTTTGACCATATAAATTTGACATGCAAGCTCAAGAACAGGGTCACCTAAGCAACACAAAATCGCAATGAATAAAGCACTAGAACAAAAACTAATTGGACCAATGGAGGAGTCACATACCAAGGAACAATCTCCCCAAGCAGTTTTGTGAGAGGTTCTTTGAGCAAGGAGATCAAAAATGGCAGCAAAACGAGCTTGGACTCGGGTTTGAGCTGGTTATTCGTGTTTGGGGGAGGAAGAAGGAGTGTGTGGCTGAAAGGATAAGTGGAGGAGGGCCACCATGGGCCCACGAGGCAGGGGCGCGCCCTAGAGGGGTAGGCGCGCCCTCCACCCTCGTGGCAAGGTGGCTGGCCCTCTGGTGTGTTCTCAGTTCCATAAATCCTCAAATATTCTACAAAAATCATATTTAATTTTCAGGGCATTTGGAGAACTTTTATTTTCGAGGTATTTTTATATTGCACGGATAATCAGATAATAGACAGAAAAATATTTATTTTTATTTTATTTAATATGAATAACAGAAAGTAAAAGAGACGTGCAGAAGGTTGTGCCTTCTAGTTTCATCCTTCTCATGATCATCAAAAGGAATCCACTAACAAGGTTGATCAAGTCTTGTTAATGAACTCATTTCGAATAACATGGAACCGGAGAAATTTCACTATGTTACCTCAACGGGGATATGCACATCCCCAATAATAAGAATATCATATTTCTTCTTGATAGTAGGAAGAGGAAATTCAAAACCTCCAAATATAATCGATGGAATTTTTCCAGTAGAGTTGATACTATGAACTTGAGGTTGTTTCCTCGGAATGTGTACCGTATGCTCATTACCATTAACATGAAAAGTGACATTGCCTTTAGTGCAATCAATAACAGCCTCGATAAGGGTCTTCCAAGAATAATAGACATACTATCATCCTCGGGAATATCAAGTATAACAAAGTCCGTTAAAATAGTAACGTTTGCAACTACAAAAGGCACATCCTCACAAATACCGATAGGTATAGCAGTTGATTTATCATCCATTTGCAAAGATATCTCAGTAGGTGTCAACTTATTCAAATCAAGTCTACGATATAAAGAGAGAGGCATAACACTAACACCAGCTCCAAGATCACATAAAGCAGTTTTAACATAGTTTCTTTTAATGGAGCATGGTATAGTGGGTACTCCTGGATCTCCAAGTTTCTTTGGTATTCCACCCTTAGAAGTATAATTAGCAAGCATGGTGAAAATTTTAGCTTCCGGTATCTTTCTTTTATTTGTAATAATATCTTTCATGTACTTAGCATAAGGATTGGTTCTGAACATATCAGTTAATCGCATACGTAAAAAGATAGGTCTAATCATTTCAGTACAACGCTCAAAATCCTCATCATCCTTTTTCTTGGATGGTTTGGGAGGAAAAGGCATGGGTTTCTGAACCCATGGTTCTCTTTCTTTACCATGTTTCCTAGCAACAAAATCTTTCTTATCATAACATTGATTCTTTGATTGTGGGTTATCAAGATCAACAGCAGGTTCAATTTCTATATCATTATCATTACTAGTTTGAGCATCATCATGAACATTATCATTAACATTATCGCTAGTTTCAGGTTCATTACCAGATTGAGTTCCAGCATCAGAAATAGAAATATCATTTGGATTCTCAAGTGTTTCAACAATAGGATCACTAGAAGCATGCAAAGTCCTATCATTTTTCTTTTTCTTCTTTTTAGAAGAACTAGGTGCATCTAAATTATTTCTCTGAGAATCTTGCTCAATTCTCTTAGGATGGCCTTCAGGATACAAAGGTTCCTGGGTCATTGTACCACCTCTAGTCATAAATCTAACAGCATTATCATTATTCTTATTATTCAATTCATTGAGCAAATCATTTTGAGCTTTAAGTACTTGTTCTACTTGAGTGGTAACCATAGAAGCATGTTTACTAATAAGTTTAAGTTCACTTTTAACGTTAGCCATATAATCACCCAAGTGTCCAAGCATATTTGAATTGTATTTTAATTGTCTACCAAAATAAGCATTAAAATCTTCTTGCTTAGCCATAAATTTATCAAACTCATCTAAGCATGGGCTAGCAAATTTAGTAAATGGGATTACAGCTTTATCATATCTATAGAGAGAATTTACCTTTACTACCTGTGTCAGGTTATCAACACCATGAGTTTCTTCAATAGGAGAAGGATTAAGATTATATGATTCTTCAACAGGCGGTAAATTAAGACCATGTATTTCTTCAATAGGAGGTAAATTCTTAACATCTTCAGCTTTAATACCTTTTTCTTTCATAGATTTCTTTGACTCTTGCATATCTTCAGGACTGAGAAATAGAATACCCCTCTTCTTCGGAGTTGGTTTAGGAATAGGCTCAGGAATTGGCTCCGGAGGTGTCCAATTATTTTCATTTGTCAACATATTATTCAATAGAATTTCAGCTTCATCCGGTGTTCTTTCCCTGAAAATAGAACCAGCACAACTATCCAGGTAATCTCTGAGGCATCGGTTAGTCCATTATAAAAGATATCAAGTATTTCATTTTTCTTAAGAGGATGATCAGGCAAAGCATTAAGTAATTGGAGAAGCCTCCCTCAAGCTTGTCGGAGACTCTCTTCTTTAATTTGCACAATTATATATATCCCTTAAAGCAGCTTGTTTCTTATGAGCAGGGAAATATTTAGCAGAGAAGTAATAAATCATATCCTGGGGATTACGCACACAACCAGGATCAAGAGAATTAAACCATATCTTAGCATCACCCTTTAATGACAACGGAAATATTTTAAGGATATAAAAGTAGCAAGTTCTCTCATCTTTAGTGAACAAGGTGGCTATATCATTTAATTTAGTAAGATGTGTCGCAACAGTTTCAGATTCATAACCATGAAAAGGATCAGATCCAACCAAAGTAATTATATCAGGATCAACAGAGAATTCGTAATCCTTATCAGTAACAAAGATAGGTGAAGTAGCAAAAGCAGGGCCAGGTTTCATGCTAGCATTTAGAGATTGCTTACTCCATTTAGCTAATAATCTTTTAAGTTCAGTTCTATTTATGCAAGCTAAAATGGCTAAAGAAGCATCTTGATCAAATACATAACCCTTAGGAATAGCAAGTGGTTCTTCATCATCACTTTCATCAGTATCATCAGATTCAATATTTTCAATTTCTCTAGCCCTAGCAAGTTGTTCATCAAGAAAATCACTAAGTGGCATAGTAGTATCAGGCATAGAGGTAGTTTCATCATAAGTATCATGCATAGCAGAAGTGGCATCATCAATAACATGCGACATATCAGAACGAATAGCAGAAGCAGGTGTAGGTGTCGCAAACTTACTCATAACAGAAGATGAATCAAGTGCAGAGCTAGATGGCAGTTCCTTACCTCCCCTCATAGTTGAGGGATAGATCTTGGTATTTGGATCTCTCAAGTTCTTCATAATGATAAGCAGATATATATTTCAAGTGACTCAAAGAATAGAGCTATGCTCCCCGGCAACGGCGCCAGAAAATGGTCTTGATAACCCACAAGTATAGGGGATCACAACAGTTTTCGAGGGTAGAGTATTCAACCCAAATTTATTGATTCGACACAAGGGGAGCCAAAGAATATTCTCAAGTATTAGCAGCTGAGTTGTCAATTCAACCGCACCTGGAAACTTAATGTCTGCAGCAAAGTATTTAGTAGCAAAGTAATATGATAGTGGTGATAACGGTAGCAAAAGGTAACACCAGTAAAAGTAATGTTTTTGGTATTTTGTAGTGATGAAAGCAATAGCAACAGAAAAGTAAATAAGCGAAGCACAATATATGGAAAGCTCGTAGGCAACGGATTAGTGATGGAGAATTATGCCGGATGCGGTTCATCATGTAATAGTCATAACCTAGGGTGACACAGAACTAGCTCCAGTTCATTGATATAACGTAAGCATGTATTCTGAATATAGTCATACTTGCTTATGGAAAAGAACTTGCATGACATCTTTTGTCCTACCCTCCCGTGGCAGCGGGGTCCTTACGGAAACTAAGGGATATTAAGGCCTCCTTTTAATAGAGAACCGGAACAAAGCATTAACACATAGTGAATACATGAACTCCTCAAACTATGGTCATCACCGGTAAGTATCCCGATTATTGTCACTTCGGGGTTAACGGATCATAACACATAATAGGTGACTATAGACTTGCAAGATAGGATCAAGAACACTCATATATTGATGAAAACATAATAGGTTCAGATCTGAAATCATGGCATTCGAGCCCTAGTGACAAGCATTAAGCATAGCAAAGTCATAGCAACATCAATCTCAGAACATAGTGGACACTAGGGATCAAACCCTAACAAAACTAACTCGATTACATGATAGATCCCATCCAACCCATCACCGTCCAGCAAGCCTACGATGGAACTACTCATGCACGGCGGTGGGCATCATGAAATTGGTGATGGAGGATGGTTGGCGATGACGATGGCGACGGATTCCCCTCTCCGGAGCCCCGAACGGACTCCAGATCAGCCCTCCCGAGAGGTTTTAGGGCTTGGCGGCGGCTCCGTATCGTAAAACACGATGATTTCTTCTCCTTGATTTTTTCTCATCGAAACTCAATATATGGAGGTGGAGTTGGAGTCGGAGAGGCAACAGGGGGCCCACGAGGTAGGAGGCGCGCCCCCCATCCTCGTGGCAAGACGGTGGGCCCCTTGGCCTTCATCTTTGGCAGGTATTTTTCTTATTTTCTGAAAAGTGTCTCCGTGTAGTTTCAGGTCATTCCGAGAACGTTTGCTCCTGCACATAAATAACACCATGGTAATTCTGCTGAAAACAGCGCCAGTCCGGGTTAGTTCCATTCAAATCATGCAAGTTAGAGTCCAAAACAAGGGCAAAAGTGTTTGGCAAAGTTGATACATTGGAGACGTATCAATAGCACTTTCCAAATAAAAATGGCAGCAGTTCTCGTGAGCGCTAAAGTTTCTGTTTTTATAGCAAGATTAACAAGACTTTCCCCAAGTCTCCCCAACGGTTCTACTTGGCACAAATACTAATTAAAACATAAAAACTCAATCATAGCAGAGGCTAGATAATTTATTTATTACTAAACAGGAGCAAAAAGCAAGGAACAAAAATAAAGTTGGGTTGCCTCCCAACAAGCGCTATCGTTTAACGCGCCTAGCTAGGCATGATGATTTCAATGATGCTCACATAAAGGATAAGAATTGTAACATAAAGAGAGCATCACGAAGAATATGACTAGAAAATATAAGTCTAACCCACTTCCTATCCATAGGGATTTTGTGAGCAAACAACTTATGGGAACAATAATCAACTAGCATAGGAAGGAAAAACAAGCATAGCTTCAAAACTTTAAGAACATAGAGAGAAAACTTGATATTATTGCAATTCCTACAATCATATATTCCTCCCTCATAATAATTTTCAGTAGCATCATGAATGAATTCAAGAATATAACTATCACATAAAGCATTCTTTTCATGATCTACAAGCAATTTTTATTACTCTCCACATAAGCAAATTTCTTCTCATGAATAGTAGTGGGAGCAAACTCAACAAAATAATTATCATGTGAGGATAATCCAATTGAAAACTAAAATCATGATGACAAGTTTCATGGATATCATTATTCTTTATAGCATACAAGTCATCAGAATAATCATCATAGATAGCAACTTTGTTCTCATAATCAATTGGAACCTCTTCCGAAATAGTGGACTCATCATTAAATAAAGTCATGACCTCTCCAAATCCACTTTCATCAATGTAATCATCATAAATAGGAGGCATGCTTTCATCATAGTAAATTTGCTCATCAAGACTTGGGGGACAAAAAATATCACCTTCATCAAACATAGCTTCCCCAAGCTTGTGGCTTTGCATATCATTAGCATCATGGATATTCTAGGAATTCATACTAACAACATTGGAATCATGCTCATCATTCAAAGATTTAGTGCCAAACATTTTAATGCATTCTTCTTCTAACACTTTGGCACAATTTTCCTTCCCATCATACTCACGAAAGATATTAAAAAGATGAAGCATGTGAGACAAACTCAATTCCATTTGTTTTTGTAGTTTTCTTTCATAAACTAGACTAGTGCTAAAACAAGAAACAAAAAGATCCGATTGCAAGATCTAAAGATATACCTTCAAGCACTCACCTCCCCAGCAATGGCGCCAGAAAAGAGCTTGATGTCTACTAAACAACCTTCTTCTTGTAGACTGTAACGCCCCAGATATTACTTTCCCAATTTGTACTCCACCTCTTGCCATTTCCGGCGTTAAGTTATATTTATTTCTCGGGTTCGGGTCTTTGTCTCTGTGTGTTGTTTTCGTTTTCATGCATCTCATATCATGTCATCATGTGCATTGCATTCGCATACGTGTTCATCTCATGCATTCGAGCATTTTCCCTGTTGTCTGTTTTGCATTCCGGCGCTTCGTTCTCCTCCGGTGGTCAATTCTAGCTTTCTTTCGTGTGTGGGGATTAAACATTTCCGGATTGGACCGAGACTTGTCATGCGGCCTTGGTTTACTACCGATAGACCGCCTGTCAAGTTTCGTACCATTTGGACTTCGTTTGATACTCCAATGGTTAACCGAGGGACCGAAAAGGCCTCGTGTGTGCTGCAGCCCAACACCCCTCCAATTTGGCCCAAAACCCACCAAACTCTGCTCCATCACCTAGAGCGTTCGATCACGATCGCGTGGCCCAAAATCGCACCTCATTTCGACTCTCCTAGCTCCACTTATGCCTATAAATACACCCCCTCCAAATTCGGATCTCTCCCTCCCCCTGTAACCCTAAATCCTCTCTCTCCGCGCGCCGGACAACGTCCGCCGGCGCCGGACGTGTCCGGCCTGCCCGCCAGCGCCACGTGTCGCCTCCCGCTTCGCCGAGCCGCCCGGTCCACTTCGCCGCGCCGCCGGGCCCGGAGAGCCCGCAACCGGCCCCCGCGGCCCATCCAACGCCGCCGCCCGAGCCCACAGGGAGACCGGATCCGCACCGCCCGGTCCTCCCTTGCGCCGCCACCGCCGCCTCGAAGTCGCCGCCCCGGCGAGCCCCCACACCGGCCGGCCAAGCCCCGGCTTCCTCTTCTTCCTCTCCGACGCCGGCGACCTCAACTCCGGCGACCTCGATCCGCGTGCACAATCTGGATCTAGATCCAAAAATATCTCGGTTGACTTTTCCCTCTCCCCCTTAATTTTTTTGTGCATACATTGACCTGCCATATCTCCGCATCCGTAGCTCCAATTTGGACATATAGTATATCAAAATGTTCGTGTCGACGAGTACATCATTTCATTCCATTGCATCATTTTCATTTGAGTTCATCTTGATGCCCGAAATGCTGCTAGAAGGAGGCTTCATGAGTTAATTGTCAGATCTGCTAGTTCATCTTAGACTTTTGTCATTTTTGCCATGATTATTGTGTGCATGATATGCCTGTGAGTCCTTCATATGTTTTTTTAAGCATTTTGTTATCTTTCCAGAGGAGCAACCCATGCATTTTTTGGATGTGTGTGGTGACTTGTGTAAGCTTGCAAAGTGAGGCACCCGATAAACCTGTTTTCAGGGACTTAGTTGTTTTCACTAAGTCTGGGATTATTTAGTTCATGATGCCATATGTTCTTGCTGTTTCCTAGCGATCCGTGCCTCTTTTGAGGATGATCAGTAAAGGAGTTTTGTTAATCATGTTATGCTCTATCCGTGCATGTCTTTACTTGCAATTTTGGAGCACCCTAGCTTGAGTCAATCGAGCTCTACTTTTGGTTCGTTGTGAATCTGGGCAGATCATCAACGTGTTTGCGATTTTGCCGATGTTATTATGGTGGATCTGTGCATGCTATGCCATCGTTCTTGCCATGTATACCTAGATTTTTGTGCCTTCTTAAAGGATGTATGCTTGCCTTGCCATGACTTGCACCGTAGTGAGTGCATCAAGCTCGTTTACATGCCTTCGTGAGTTATATTTCAGCATGTCTCAGTTTTCACTAAGTCTGAAAACTGATTGTGTTTTAGCTATGTCCGTGTGCTCGTTAGTATATTTTGTGAACCCTTTTGGCCCCAGGTCACTTTGGGTCTTTTGTTAAGCTTGTTGAGTAGCTCCATGCCATGTTCTTATTTGTCATAATCAGATCTTGTATCATGTTGTTTTGCTGCTCCGAAGAGGGCTTCGTGATCTGAAATTTCAGACAAGTGTTAATTTCACTAAGTCTGAAATCTGTTTTGCATTTGCGTTTTTGCCATGCTTGTTTGAACCTAATAATGGATGAATTGGCCGTGGCTCAGTGCTAGTCTTTTGTTAAGCATCTTGTGTGCATCCCTGCCATGTATTTTGTTGTCATGTTTGGTGGCTGTAGCATGTTCATTTCGTCGCATTTAGAGGCCTACTTGCTGTAAATCGCAGACCGGTGTCATATCTTAAAACGCTTGCCATTTCCAAACCGTAACTCCGATTCCAATGATCTTTATATCGTTTTCAAGCGATTTCATCCCCTCTATCCAGTGGCACACTTGGTTTTCCAAGTTGAGGCCAGGTTCATGCAATTCCTGTCACATCTTGCATTATGCATCCCGCATCGCATCCCGCATAGCATACCATCTTTGCATCTTATTGTTTGCCCTTGCACGTGGTTGATTGTATCCTTGTTGCTTGTTTGTGTTGTTTGGGTAGAGCCGGGAGACGAGTTCACTAACGAGGAGCCCGTTGAGCTTGCTTTTGAGGATCCAGCCAACTCTGACAGCTTTGCAGGCAAGATGATCATACCCTCGAAATCACTACTATCTTTGTTATGCTAGTATGCTCGCTCTTGCTATGCCAATGCTACGATGCCTACCTTTTTTCTTGTCAACCTCCCAATTGCCATGTCAAACACTCTAACCCACCATGTCCTAGCAAACCGTTGATTGGCTATGTTACCGCTTTGCTCAGCCCCTCTTATAGCGTTGCTAGTTGCAGGTGAAGATTGGAGCCGTTCCTTGTTGGAGCATTTATTTACTTGTTGGGATACCATTATATTGCTATGTTATCTTAATGCATCTATATAATTGGTAAAGGGTGGAAGGCTCGGCCTCTCGCCTAGTGTTTTGTTCCACTCTTGCCGCCCTAGTTTTCGTCATATCGGTGTTATGTTCCCGGATTTTGCGTCCCTCACGCGGTTGGGCTATAATGGGAACCCCTTGACACGGTGTTGGAGTTATGCTTGCGTAGGTTGTTCTTCTAGATTCTCGCTCGCGCTTTGCCTCCTCTTCTCGCTCTCTTTTGCGTATAAGTTAGCCACCATATATGCTAGTCGCTTGCTGCAGCTCCACATATACTTGCCTTATCCTTCCTATAAGCTTAAATAGTCTTGATCGCGAGGGTGCGAGATTGCTGAGTCCCTGTGGCTCACAGTTACTATAACTCCAGATGCAGGTCCAGGTGTTTCCGCTCCAGGTGACGAGTACGAGCTCAAGTGGGAGTTCGACGAGGACTCTCAGTGTTACTACGTGTCTTTTCCTGATGATCAGTACTAGTGCCGAGTTGGGGTTCGATTCAGGGCCTTGTCGCATGTTGGGTTCTTTTCTATTTTGGCGCCGTAGACGGGCCATGAGTGTTTGATTGATGGATGTTATTTATGTACTTTGATGTGACGTGGCGAGTGTAACCCAACTATTGTATCTCCCCTTTATTACTTATTACATGGGATGTTTGTGATGATTGCCTAACTTGTGACATTGCTTTCAATGCGGTTATGTCTCTAAGTCGTGCCTCGACACGTGGGAGCTATAGCCGCATCAAGGGCGTTACAAGTTGGTAATCAGAGCCTTCCCCGACCTTAGGAGCCCCATTGCTTGATCGTTTTTAGCAGCCGAGTTGTGTCTAGAAAAATGTTTTGAGCCATTTAGGAATTATATATCGGAGAGCTTAGGAATTCTTTTTACTCCCCAGTCTCCTCATCGCTCTGGTAAGGCATCCTGACATAGAGTTTTGACTCTTCTCTTCTCAAATTTCACTAAAAAAAATTTAGGATCACGCAAGTATCTTGGAATCGTTCCGATGACTTATGATGAGAATACTGTCTTGGTGCCTCCTGTTAGGGGTTTAGTGGAAGTGTCCCGGGGAGTTGAGCTCTGAGATGTTGTCATCATAATTTTATCATTGCAATTCTGGAATACTTGAGATATGTTCGCCGACATTGAAAATCTCTTTTATGCAGTTCGTTGGTGAGATAACCTCGACGCCACCCAGTACTGGGGCGGGAGTTCGGGAGTATCGCCATAACTTGTATAACGGATGCTTTTCGAAGGTTCAGGTAGATGGTTTCCGAAGATTTCTTGGTTATGTGTTGAAGGATGGATACAGCTAGATGTAGGAATTGCTAGTTTGGGTGAGATATTATGCTTCCCCTGTATCCCCAACACCTGATTGCATAACCGGAAAGTTTCGGGAGTTTCATAGGTGGGAATTCTCGTAGCTCTAGTTCTTGTTCCACGGATATTGGTTTGAGATTGGGATTTCTTACCGATTATTCATTCTTGATCCGTACCTTGTTGATTTACTCCTTCTACCTAATTCTACGTGGCTTCGAAATTTAGGGATATGTGACCACTTCAAGAGAAATGCATTCGTTCATTGTGTTCGGATGTGAAGACTTTATGTTGCAATTTTCATTCCGTTGGTACGTGGGACCTTTCAAGATTGTCAGCAAGAGAGGCGACCTCGCCTATCAACTCGAGCTTCCTTCAAACTTTGCAAATGTTCATGATGTGTTCCATGTCTCTCAGCTTCGAAAGTGCTTCAAGACTCCTGACTGCACAGTCAACTTCGAGGACATTGAGCTCCAAGAAGATCTCTCTTATCGTGAGCACCCAGTTGCTATTCTTGAAGAGACTGAACGCAAGACTCGCAACAAGTCAATCAAATTCCTTAAAGTCAAGTGGTCACACCATTCCGACCGTGAAGCTACCTGGGAATGCGAGGATCACCTCCGTTCTGAGTACCCGGCGTTCTTTCAGTCCTAGATCTCGGGACGAGATCCTTTCGTAGTGGTGGAGTGTTGTAACGCCCCAGATATTACTTTCCCAATTTGTACTCCAACTCTTGCCGTTTCCAGCGTTAAGTTATATTTATTTCTCGGGTTCGGGTCTTTGTTTCTATGTGTTGTTTTTGTTTTCATGCATCTCATATCATGTCATCATGTGCATTGCATTCGCGTACGTGTTCATCTCATGCATTTGAGCATTTTTTCCCCTTGTCCGTTTTGCATTCCGGTGCTTCGTTCTCCTCCGGTGGTCAATTCTAGCTTTCTTTCATGTGTGGGGATTAAACATTTCCGGATTGGACCGAGACTTGTCATGCGGCCTTGGTTTACTACCGGTAGACCGCCTGTCAGGTTTCGTACCATTTGGACTTCGTTTGATACTCCAACGGTTAACCGAGGGACCGAAAAGGCCTCGTGTGTGCTGCAGCCCAACACCCCTCCAATTTGGCCCAAAACCCACCAAACTCTGCTCCATCACCTAGAGCGTTCGATCACGATCGCGTGGCCCAAAATCGCACCTCATTTGGACTCTCCTAGCTCCACTTATGCCTATAAATACACCCCCCCTCCAAATTTGGATCTCTCCCTCCCCCCGTAACCCTAAATCCTATCTCTCCGCGCGCTGGACAACGTACGCCGGCGCCGGACGTGTCCGGCCTGCCCGCCAGCGCCACGTGTCGCCTCCCGCTTCGCCGAGCCGCCCGGTCCACTTCGCCGCGCCGCCGGGCCCAGAGAGCCCGCAACCGGCCCCCGCGGCCCATCCAACACCGCCGCCCGAGCCCACGGGGAGACCGGATCCGCGCCGCCCGGTCCTCCCTTGCATCGCCTCGAAGTCGCCGCCCCGGCGAGCCCCCACATCGGCCGGCCAAGCCCCGGCTTCCTCTTCTTCCTCTCCGACGCCGGCGACCTCAACTCCGGCGACCTCGATCCGCGTGCACGATCTGGATCTAGATCCAAAAATATCTCGGTTGACTTTTCCCTCTCTCCCTTAATTTTTTTTGCATACTTTGACCTGCCATATCTCCGCATCCGTAGCTCCAATTTGGACATATAGCATATCAAAATGTTCGTCTCGACGAGTACATAATTTCATTCCATTGCATCATTTCCATTTGAGTTCATCTTGATGCCCGAAATGCTGCTAGAAGGAGGCTTCATGAGTTAATTGTCAGATCTGCTAGTTCATCTTAGACTTTTGTCATTTTTGCCATGATTATTGTGTGCATGATATGCCTGTGAGTTCTTCATATGTTTTGTTAAGCATTTTGTTATCTTTCTAGAGGGGAAACCCATGCATTTTTAGGATGTGTGTGGTGACTTGTGCAAGCTTGCAAAGTGAGGCACCCAGTAAACCTGTTTTCAGGGACTTAGTTGTTTTCACTAAGTCTGGGATTATTTAGTTCATGATGCCATATGTTCTTGCTGTTTCCTAGCGATCCGTGCCTCTTTTGAGGATGATCAGTAAAGGAGTTTTGTTAATCATGTTATGCTCTATCCATCCATGTCTTTACTTGCAATTTTGGAGCACCCTAGCTTGAGTAAATCGAGCTCTACTTTTGCTTCGTTGTGAATCTGGGCAGATCTTCAACGTGTTTGCGATTTTGCCGATGTTATTGTGGTGGATCTGTGCATGATATGCCATCGTTCTTGCCATGTATAGCTAGATTTTTGTGCCTTCTTAAAGGATGTATGCTTGCCTTGCCATGACTTGCACCGTAGTGAGTGCATCGAGCTCGTTTACATGCCTTCATGAGTTATATTTCAGCATGTCTCAGTTTTCACTAAGTCTGAAAATTGATTGTGTTTTAGCTATGTTCGTGTGCTTGTTAGTATATTTTGTGAACCCTTTTGGCCCCAGGTCACTTTGGGTTTTTTGTTAAGCTTGTTGAGTAGCTCCATGCCATGTTCTTATTTGTCATAATCAGATCTTGTATCATGTTGTTTTGCTGCTCCGAAGAGGGCTTCGTGATCTGAAATTTCAGACAAGTGTTAATTTCACTAAGTATGAAATCTGTTTTGCATTTGCGTTTTTGCCATGCTTGTTTGAACCTCATAATGGATGAATTGGCTGTGGCTCGGTGCTAGTATTTTGTTAAGCATCTTGTGTGCATCCCTGCCATGTATTTTGTTGTCATGTTTGGTGGCAGTAGCATGTTCATTTCGTTGCATTTAGAGGCCTACTTGCTATAAATCGCAGACCGGTGTCATCTTAAAACGCTTGCCATTTCCAAACCGTCACTCCGATTCCAATTATCTTTATATCGTTTTCAAGCGATTTCATCCCCTCTATCCAGTGGCACACTTGGTTTTCCAAGTTGAGGCCAGGTTCATGCATTTCCTGTCACATCTTGCATTATGCATCCCGCATCGCATCCCGCATAGCATACCATCTTTGCATCTTATTGTTTGCCCTTGCACGTGGTTGATTGTATCCTTGTTGCTTGTTTGTGTTGTTTGGGTAGAACCGGGAGACAAGTTCGCTAACGAGGAGCCCGTTGAGCTTCCTTTTGAGGATCCAGTCAACTCTGACAGCTTTGCAGGCAAGATGATCATACCCTCGAAATCACTACTATCTTTGCTATGCTAGTATGCTCGCTCTTGCTATGCCAATGCTACGATGCCTACCTTTTTGCTTGTCAGCCTCCCAATTGCCATGTCAAACCCTCTAACCCACCATGTCCTAGCAAACCGTTGATTGGCTATGTTACCGCTTTGCTCAGCCCCTCTTATAGCGTTGCTAGTTGCAGGTGAAGATTGGAGCCGTTCCTTGTTGGAGCATTTATTTACTTGTTGGGATACCATTATATTGCTATGTTATCTTAATGCATCTATATACTTGGTAAAGGGTGGAAGGCTCGGCCTCTCGCCTAGTGTTTTGTTCCACTCTTGCCGCCCTAGTTTCCGTCATATCGGTGTTATGTTCCCGGATTTTGCGTCCCTCACGCTGTTGGGCTATAATGGGAACCCCTTGACAGTCCGCCTTGAATAAAACTCCTCCAGCAATGCCCAACCTTGGTTTTACCATTTGCCACCTAGCCCCTTTTTTCCCTTGGGTTTCGCGGACTCAAGGGTCATCTTTTTTTAACCCCCCCCGGGCCAGTGCTCCTCTGAGCGTTGGTCCAACCTAGAGCACCGTGCGGGGCCGTCCCTTGGCAACTTGGGTTACATTGGCTCCCGTACGCTTAGCTTATCCGGTGTGCCCTGAGAACGAGATATGTGCAGCTCCTATCGGGATTTGTCGGCATAGCGGGTGGTGTTGCCGGACTTGTTTTACCACTATCGCAGTTGTCTTGTTGTACTGGGATACCGAGCGTGATCGGTGTGTCTCGGGTGGAGGTCTATTCCTTCGTTGACCGTGAGAGCTTGTCATGGGCTAAGTTGGGACTCCCCTGCAGGGACTGAACTTTTGAAAGCCATGCCCGCGGTTATGGGCAGATGGGAATTTGTTAATGTCCGGTTGTAGATAACTTGAAGTAAACTTAATTAAAATGAATCAACCGTGTGTGTTACCGTGATGGCCCCTTCTCGGTGGAGTCCGGGAAGTGGACACGGTGTTGGAGTTATGCTTGCGTAGGTTGTTCTTCTAGATTCTCGCTCGCGCTTTGCCTCCTCTTCTCACTCTCTTTTGCATATAAGTTAGCCACCATATATGCTAGTCGCTTGCTGCAGCTCCACATATACTTGCCTTATCCTTCCTATAAGCTTAAATAGTCTTGATCGCTAAGTGGGTGCGAGATTGCTGAGTCCCTGTGGCTCACATTTACTATAACTCCAGATGCAGGTCCAGGTGTTTCCGCTCCAGGTGACGAGTACGAGCTCAAGTGGGAGTTCGACGAGGACTCTCAGCGTTACTACGTGTCTTTTCCTGATGATCAGTAGTGGTGCCTAGTTGGGGTTCGATTCAGGGCCTTGTCGCATGTTGGGTTCTTTTCTATTTTGGCGCCGTAGACGGGCCATGAGTGTTTGATTGATGGATGTTATTTATGTACTTTGATGTGACGTGGCGTGTGTAAGCCAACTATTGTATCTCCCCTTTATTACTTATTACATGGGATGTTTGTGATGATTGCCTAACTTGCGACATTGCTTTCAATGCGGTTATGTCTCTAAGTCGTGCCTCGACACGTGGGAGCTATAGCCGCATCGAGGGCGTTACATAGACGTTGTTGGGCCTCCAAGTGCAGAGGTTTGTAGGACAGTAGCAAATTTCCCTCAAGTGGATGACCTAAGGTTTATCAATCCGTAGGAGGCGTAGGATGAAGATGGTCTCTCTCAAGCAACCCTGCAACCAAATAACAAAGAGTCCCTTATGTCCCCAATACACCCAATACAATGGTAAACTGTATAGGTGCACTAGTTCGGCGAAGAGATGGTGATACAAGTGCAATATGGATGGTAGAGAAAGGTTTTTGTAATCTGAAAATATAAAAACAGCAAGGTAACTAATGATAAAAGTGAGCATAAATGGTATTGCAATGATAGGAAACAAGGCCTAGGGTTCATAGTTTCACTAGTGCAAGTCCTCTCAACAATAATAACATAATTTGATCACATAACTATCCCTCAACATGCAACAAAGAGTCACTCCAAAGTCACTAATAGCGGAGAACAAACAAATACATTATGGTAGGGTACGAAACCACCTCAAAGTTATTCTTTCCAATCAATCTGTTGGGCTATTCCTATAAGTGTCACAAACAGCCCTAGAGTTCATACTAGAATAACACCTTAAGACACAAATCAACCAAAACCCTAATGTCACCTAGATACTCCAATGTCACCTCAAGTATCCGTGGGTATGATTATACGATATGCATCACACAATCTCAGATTCATCTATTCAACCAACACATAGAACCTCAAAGAGTGCCCCAAAGTTTCTACCGGAAAATCATGACAAAAACGTGTGCCAACCCCTATGCATAGGTTCATGGGCGGAACCTGCAAGTTGGTCGCCAAAACATACATCAAGTGCATCACGTGTTATCCCATTGTCACCACAGATACGCACGGCAAGACATACATCAAGTGTTCTCAAATCTTTAAAGACTCAATCCGATAAGATAACTTCAAAGGGAAAACTAAATTCATTACAAGAGAGTAGAGGGGGGAGAAAACATCATAAGATCCAACTATAATAGCAAAGCTCGCGATACATCAAGATCGTATCACGTAAGAACACGAGAGAGAGAGAGAGAGAGATCAAACACATAGCTACTGGTACATACCCTCAGCCCTGAGGGAGAACTACTCCCTCCTTGTCATGGAGAGCACCGGGATGATGAAGATGGCCACCGGAGAGGGATTGCCCCCTCCGGCAGGGTGCCGGAACGGGTCTAGATTGGTTTTCGGTGGCTACGGAGGCTTCTGGCGGCGGAACTCCTGATCTATTGTGCTCCCCAATCGTTATAGGGCATATGGATATATATATATATATATATATATATATATATATATATATATATATAGGCGGAAGAAGTACGTCAGGGGAGCCACGAGGGGCCCACGAAGGTGGAGGGCGCACCCCCTACCTCGTGGCTTCCTCGAAGCTTCCTTGACGTGGACTCCAAGTCTCCCGGGTTCCTTTCCTTCCAAAAATAAGTTCCGTGAAGTTTCAGGTCAATTGGACTCCGTTTGATTTTCCTTTTCTACGATACTCTAAAACAAGGAAAAAACAGAAACTGGCACTAGGCTCTGGGTTAATAGGTTAGTCCCAAAAATAATATTAATGTGTATAATAAAGCCCATAAACATCCAAAACAGAAGATAATATAGCATGGAGCGATCAAAAATTATAGATACGTTGGAGACGTATGACTTGCCAGGCGCACCCAGGTGGGTTGTGCCCACTTCAGGTACCTTCTGGACTCCATTTTTCTCCCGTTTGCTTGTTTCCCAAGATAAAAAAATCTTTACATAACCCTCGAACCTATTGACCACCGTATCACGGAGAAATCTTTTGTTTTATTTTCTTGTTGTTTTCTGACATATCTAGATTACCATGGCCGCTTCAAGCTCCTCCAAGGACAAGTTCTTCAAGAATGTCATCAACCCATATTTGTGGGAGGTGATGCAGCACCCTCAAGCCATCGAGATGCGTGAGCGGGTGCTCCACATCCGCGATGTCCAGGGCTCGAAAGGGACGCGGACCGTGGATGCCAGGCTTGAACCTATGGAGCAGGAGGTCTTCAAGTGTAAGGGGATGGTGGAACATGGACTCAACGCCATTCACCTCATGATCTCGGACTATATCCGTGATCATAAGGTGGATGGCAAATCCATGAAGGACATCGTTTTCACCTTCAACGAGCAAATCAACTTTCTGCAAAGCCAAATCTATGATCTCCAAAACCAAGTCTTTGAATATGAGGCAAGGTTTAAAGGTATGAGTTTGGCTGCCAGCTGCAGGACCCGTGAGACTCACTCCTCCTCTTATGACAGTGAGCCTTTGCCATGGAAACCTGAAGATAAGATCGATACTACTTCATCACCACCACCTCCTTCTTCATCACCAAAGGAGACTTGAGTATCGGGTATGGGCACTCCCCTTGGCTTGTGCCAAGCTTGTGGGAGGTGCCCCGGTACCGTATCACCATCACTATCTTTTGCCTTTAATTATCTTAGTTTGATCCTCAATTATCTTTTGCTTTAGTTGAATAAAAGTTTAGTTCAATCATTTCTTTTCGAGTTCTTGCTTAGTGATCTATCCTTGTAATCGTGTGCAATATATATAACAAAGTTTTGTTTGAGTTTTGTTTTCTTTACTTTTGTCACATCCCTAGTTCTAGTATGCTCTGAGCTAGCTAGTCATGTGTTGCATCATGTTTAAATTCTTTTGAAATTGAAATGGGGATTGTTGAAACCCCAACACCAAATGAATTCAACTAGGTTCAATAAAAATATTTTCAATGAACCCAAATGCCCTTTAGAAAAGTCCATGATTTTTGTTAAAGGTGAAAACCTCTGCCAAAAATGATGCACATATTTCTAGGCCATTCTGGATTTTTGAATTAAATCTTATTGTATTTGACTTTGGGCATTTAAATACTATAAATAATTTAAATGTTCAAATAATGTTGGAACTATTTTTGGGACACTGAAATATTTCAGCAAGTGTCCAGGAATATTTTCAGGATTCATAGAGTGATTTGGTGTGGCTACTAAATCAAAAACAAATTTGCAAATTAGAAAACAGAAATAAAAGAGAGAGAGAGAGAGACTCACCTGGCCACTTACCTGGCCCAGCTCCTCCAGCAGGCCCAGCCCACCTGGCAGCCCAGCCACCTGGCCGGCCCACCGAGGGCAGGGGCGCCTTCTTCCTCCTGCTAGAAGGCAGAGGAGAAGCTAGCCACAGCGCCGCGGTGTGCCATGCCGGCAGCTGCCTGCCTGGTTGTCCGCTCGTCGTCCTGGACGTCTTCCACGACGCCACGCAACCCCCCAACCCCTCTCACTCTCCCTGTGCTCCTCCCCCTCCTCTGTTTCTCTCTCCTGAGCACACCGAGCGCAGCCGTCACCGCCGTGTCTAGCGCATCCCCCTCGCTCCTCCGACCGGCCCACAAGCTCCGCCGTCATTCGCTATGCCGTCCCCGCCGATCCACGCGACTGGAAGGCCTTAGAGTGCCACCATCAATGTCATCTTCATCCTCGGGTCCTGGCGATCGCTGCCGTGATTCCGCCGCCGTCCGGACCTCCCCGAGCTTGCTGAGCCGCCCTACCGACTCCATGTGAGCCCCTGCTTCGTTTCCCCCTAACTCCATGCCCAATTTCGAGCTCTAGCCGCCGCCTCCACCGGAGCCGAGACGCTCTGCCGCACAAGCTCGACGCCGGCGACACACTTCGGTGACCATTTGGTCATGCGTCGGTGTGCAACGCGTTAGCAGCCTCACGTAAAGCAGCCCCGAGCTTTAGTTTGCGTGTTTAAGCGCCGTAGCACCTAACCAGAGCAGGCCCGAGCTCCGGCCGCCGCTACACTGCTCGCCGTCGGTGTATCCGGCCATCCCAGACCCGGAACCCATCACCGTTTGATGCGCCGCTTCGCCAGCGTCCCGGAGAGCCCAATCGTGTGCCGAATGGTGCACCAGAGGGGTTCTCCGAAGCCCCTCGCCGCTGCTGACCTCGCCGGCGACTCAACACCGGCGAGTTTGACCCGTTCGACCCGGGGTTTGACCTCCCTGGGGTCAATACATGTGGGCCCCGCCCATGACTCGTTTAGTTTAGGACTAATTACCCCACTTCTGACACTGATAGTGGGCCCAGTGCCTGTTAATTTGATTAGTTAATCCTATTTAACCTTGTTAGTTAATTGAGTCACTGACCAGTGGGTCCCACTAGTCAGGTTTGACCTGGACTGGCGCATGTTGACCTGCTGACATCGGCATGACCTAATGTTGACGCAGTATTACATTTTTTGGATTTATTAATAACCAGGAAATTCCAGAAAATAGCCAAAACTTCTAAAAATCAGAGTAATTCAACCGTAGCTCCAAATCAAATAATTTATATATGAAAAATGATCAGAAAAATCTAATCTATCCATCTATACTGGTTTCATGCATGTTTAAACAACTTAACCTTGCTGTTTAGATCAAAACATGATAATGCACTTTATAAGTTCTTAGTTTGAATTTGAATTTGAACCTTTGGTTCAAATCAACTCAAACCCTTCTGTTCTTAGCTGCATTAGCTAAAATCTCAGCATGTTGACATGTCATGATCATGCATCATATTGTTGCATTGCATTGATTGTGTTTCCTTCTTTATTGCCAGAAGTTGTCCCCTCTCGATAGACGTGGTTTCGACGATGAGTTCGATGACACCGATGAAGAGTTATACTATCTTCAGAAGTGCCAGGCAAGCAAAACCCCCTTGTTCATTCTGATACAATCCCCCTCTCTTGCTCCTTATCTCTTTTACTGCATTAGGACAACACCGTTTCAAATGTTACATGTTGCGGTAGTTGAACCCCTTTCCTCTGCATGACCTGTCGTTGCCACAGTAAATAGATGAAACCCACTAGCATGAGTAGGAGTTGTTTGAGCCCTGATGTGCCTACTCATTCATGTTTGCTTGTCATGCCTGCTAGTGCTTAGAGTTGTGTCAGGTCTGATTCATCGGGGATGAATTGGAAAGTTGTGAACATGTCCTAATGTGTGTGAGCTAAGTGTGTTGAACACGATTTGGTAAAGGTATTGATGAGAGGCCATGTAGGAGTACATGGTGGGTTGTTTCATTGGAACCGTCCTTAAGCACCGAGATCTGTATGTGTCATTTAAGAACCAGTTACTACCATGCATTGGGATCCTTAATTGACCCTCTCGGCTTCTTAACCACCCTAGTCCTCTATCCAGGAGTTGCAACTAGTTTCTGGTGTTTGTAGGATATGTGTTGGCGGCCGTGCGTAACGCTGACCCTAGGGGTGGGCTATGTTGCGGTAGATACACCATGGTCGGGTATGCCGGGCGTCCGTTTGGTGTCTCGGAACCCTGTACACATCATTCGGGGCCGTATGTGGAAACCTCGGCCGGACTCCCTGCGGATGGAACCTGGATAGGCGATAAACCTGGACTAGAGACTTGAGTGTTTAGGTAGGCCGTGGCCGACACCCTCATTGGGCTTTCGCTTGAAGGTTGCCGAGTACATGTCGTGTAAACGACGGTAAGTGGTGAGAGTGTGTATGAAGAAGTACACCCCTACAGGGTTAACATCATCTATTCGAATAGCCGCGTCCGCGGTAAAGGACTACTTGGTTGCCTATATAGTTCATAGACAAGTGAAAGTGGATACTCTAAAATGTGCAAGATAAGCGTGAGTGCTATGGATGGCGTTCCCGTAGGGAGATGGGAGATGGGAGCGGATCCATAGTGGTGTATTGATATGGCGAATATGTGGACTCGTGTGCGCCACCTCAAAAGAGTTGCTTGCAGTCGTAGTTCAGGTTAGCCACTGAGTCAAAGCTGGCTTGCTGCAGTTAAAACTCCACTACCCCTTTGTTGATACCAATGCATATGTAGTTAGTTCTGATGTAAGTCTTGCTGGGTACATTTGTACTCATGTTTGCTTAATTTATGTTTTGCCAAGAGACTTCAGTCTCGCTAGTAGTTCCACGTGGACTTCGACTTTTAGCTTGATACCTCAGCTACGATTTTGTGCCCTCGGCAAGATCTAGTAGATAGTCAGGCTTCTCAGCCTTCTTCATTTGTAGATGTCTGTACTCAGACAAGTTAAGCTTCCGCATGTGCTTGTTGTTTGTATGCTCTGTATGTTGGGTCATGAGACCCATGTTTGTAATACTTGGCTCCTCGGAGCCTAATGAATAAATACTTGAGTCGTAGAGTTATGTTGTGATGCCATGTTGTATTTACACATATCGAGCATATTGTGTGTATGATTGAAATGCTCGGTATGTGTGGGATCCCACAATCTAGTTGTTTATCCTTGGCAGCCTCTCTTATGGGGAAATGTAGTCTAGTGCTTTCATGAGCCATAATAGTCCGCTACAGCCGGGTTCACCGGGGTCCTGCTAGCCCAGCACTACTGCTCAGGGCACTGACTGGTCGGCATGTGTTTCACTTCGTTCCTGTGTCTGTCCCTTCGGGGGAATATCACACAGTGACATCCGGAGTCCTGCCTAGCCTGTTACAGCCCCGGTTCCCGGTGTCCTGTTAGCCCAGTGCTACAGCCCGGATTCACACGCTGCTAACCGACATGCTCGATGTGATTCATGTATGCTTGTCCCCATAGGTTGGTGCCGCTTTGGGTTCACGACTAGCCATGTCGGCCCGGGTTCTCTGTCATATGGATGCTAGCGACACTATCATATATGTGAGACAAAGGGCGCAAACGGTCCCGGGCCATGGTAAGGCGACACCCGTGGGAATACCGTGCGTGAGGCCGCAAAGTGATATGAGGTGTTACCGGCTAGATCGATGTGACTTGGAATCGGGGTCCTGACAACTTTCATGTTCAATAAAAAGAAAGTAAATAAATGAAAAGGCTCATATGTTAATCTTATGGTAAGTAATGACATCACGTAAGGAAGAGTATAAGTAGAAAATTTTATTGGAGATTTACAAACATAGCATTGGTCAATGATGTAATTCATGAAAGAATTAATAAGGGGAGATAAGATTCACATGCAAATGCGCTATCTTGGACATCTTTTATGATTGTGAGCCCCCATCAAAATATTATATGCCAAAATTGTTGACGTTGGACAAGGAAGACAACGTAATGATTTATGTTTGTTCATATTCGCATAGAAGTTATATTGTCATAGATCCTTTAACATGTGGTTCTTGCCCCCCCCCCCATCTTTGCTAGCCAAAAATTCTGCACTAAGTAGAGATACTACTTGTGAATCCAAAACCCTCAACCCAAATCTTATTTTGAGAGTCCACTATACCTACCTATGGATTGAGTAAGATCCTTCAAGTAAGTTGTCATCAGTGCAATAAGGCAATAAAAATTGCTTCTAAATGTGTTAGATCATTTATTGTAAGATAAAACTGAGCGTTGTACGAAGTTGTGATGGCAAATTAATAAAGGCGCCAGACTGCATAATAAAGGTTGCTATCATAAGGGGCAATATAACATGATGTTCTTTTGCACTAATTAAGAGACTGAGCATACAAACAAAAAGCGCATGGCAACCTCTGCTTCCCTCTATGAAGGGCCTATCTTTTACTCTTATGTATTTACTTTTATGCAAGAGTCAAAGTACCTCTCTATTCCTTTTCATTTTTCTCTTTTGGCAAGCACCATGTGGTGAGGAAAGATCTAGGCACATATATCTAGTTGGATATGGGTGGGCATGAGTTATTATTGTTGACATCACCCTTGAGGTGAATACATTGGGAGGCGAAACTATAGGCCCCTATCTTTCTATGTGTACGGTTGAAACTTTTGGCTCATGTGTATGCGGTGAGTGTTAGCAATCATAGAAGACTATATGATGGTTGAGTATGTGGACTTGCCAAAAGGCTCCGATACGTGACCCTTCCTGAAAAGATGATGAATTGTAGTTGCAAATTAAAGTTGACTGAGAACATAGTTTGTTGATTTTCAATAGAGTTTATGCTTTATGCTTCGATGTTGTGATGAATTGTTACTTGTTCATGAGAAGTATATGATAAAAGTTATGTGATAAAAATTCTATGATAAAGTTTGTTGCTGTTATAATAATATACATGATGCTTCTATGTGTGTATTTTGTTTTTATCGACACCTCTCTCTCTCTCTCTAAGCTTGGGGGAGATGATACGTCCATTTTGCATAATATTTTTCTACTATTATTTATGATGTTTTATGCATAATAATGCTTTTTGGAGTAATTCTAATGTATTTTCTCTCATAATATGCAAGGTGCACACAAAGAGGGAGAATACCGGCAGCTGGAATTCTAGACCTGAAAAAGCTACGTCAGGCCACCTATTCTGCACATCTCCAAATGAGTTGAAACTTCACGGAGATTTTTTATGGAATATATAAGAAATATTGGAGAAAATCACTACCAAAGGGGCCCCACCATGTGGGCACAATCCACCTGGGCGCGCCAGGGAGCCCAGTCACGCCCTGGTGGGTTGTGCCCTCCTCGTCCCACCTCCGGTGCCCCTCTTCTGGTATATAAGTCATTTTGACTTAGAAAAAATATTGGGAGGACTTTCAGGACGAAGCACCACCGTCTCGAGGTGGAACTTGGGCAGGAGCACTTTTTCCCACCGGCCAAGCAACTCCGTCAGGGAAATTTCCCTCCCTGAGGGGGAAATCATCACAATCATCATCACCAACAACTCTCGCATCTTGGGAAGGGAAATATCCATCAACATCTTCAACAACACCATCTCCTCTCAAACTCTAGTTCATTTCTTGTGTTCAATCTTTGTACTGGAACCTTAGATTGGTGCTTATGGTTGACTAGTAGTGTTGATTAATCCTGTAGTTGATCATGATTATCATTTGTGAGTAGTTACTTTTGTTCTTGAGGACACGGGAGAAATCTTGTTGCAAGTAATCATGTGAACTTGATATGTGTTCGATATTTTGATGGTATGTATGTTGTGATTCCCTTAGTGGTGTCATGTGAACTCGACTACATGGAACTTCACCATATTTGGGCCTAAGGGAATGCATTGTCGATTCGTTATTAGATGACGGGTTGTGAGAGTGCCAGTAGCTTAAGCCCTAGTTAATGCGCTACTTCGTAACGGACTGATTTGGATCCAAAAGTTTAATGCTATGGTTAGATTTTATCTTAATTCTTTTTCTCATAGTAGCGGATGCTTGCGAGGGGGTTAATCATAAGTAGGAGGTTTGTTCAAGTAAGAACATAACCTAAGCACTGGTCCACCCACATATCAAATTATCAAAGTAGCGAACACGAATCAAACCAACATGATGAAAGTGACTAGATGTAATTCCCGTGTACCCTCAAGAACGCTTTGCTTATCATAAAAGACCATTTTGGACTATCATTTGCCACAAAAGGATTGGGCTACCTTGCTGCATATTATTTGTCGTTATTGTTACTTGCTCGTTACACACTATCTTGCTATCAAACTACACTCTACTTACAATTGAAGTGCTTGCAGAGAATACCTTGCTGAAAACTGCTTGTCATTTCCTTCTGGTCCTCATTGGGTTCGACACTCTTACTTATCGAAAGGACTACGATTGATCCCATATACTTGTGGGTGTTCTTTCTCGATGACAAATCGCAAGTCCAAAATATCTTCAAGAACTTCACGAAGAAGGTCCAAAACCAATTTGAAGTGAAGATCAAGAAGGTTCCAAGTGATAACGAAACAGAGTTCAAGAACGCTAATGTGGACACCTTTCTTGATGAAGAAGGGATTTCACATGAGTTCTAGGCTACATACACTCCTCAACAAATGGAGTTGTTGAGACGAAGAACCGGACACTAATCAAGATGGCGAGAACGATGCATGATGAATACAAGACGCCAAGACACTTTTGGGCGGAAGTGGTTGAGACAGCTTGTCATGCTACAAATCAACTATATCTTCACAAGCTTGTTGATAAAACGGCATACGAGCTACTCACCGTTAACAAAACCCAAGTTGGATACTTTTGAGTATTTGGCTCAAAGTGCTACATTCTTGATAAGCATCGCCATTCAAAATCTAAAATCTCATGAAGGTTTCCTACTCAGTTACGGCTCAATCTCTCACACTTACCGTGTCTACAACAATTTCACCCAAAAGGTTGAAGAAATGGTAGATGTGAAGTTTGATGAATCTAATGGCTCGCAATTAGAGGAATTGCCAATTGATGTAGGAGACAGAGATCCCTCGGAAGCAATTCAAGATTTGTCTGTTGGCAAAGTTCGACCAATAGAGGTGAAGGAGAGTACCTCGTCCATTCAAGTGGAAGCCTCAACTTCACATCAAGGTGAACCACAAGTTGACTTAGAGGCATCCACAAGTGGAACACGTCAAGACGAAGGAAATGAGGAAGTGCAACAAGATGAACCACCTCGACCTCCTTTCCATGTCAACAAGCGAACGACAATGCCACCAACAATGAAGAAGAAGAGGAGAATGATGAGGATGTTCCACTCAACCCAAGCAAAAGCTCTCACGAGTTAGAGCAAGAGTCTCAAGATATCATCCCGTCGAACAAATCTTCGATGACATCCAAATCGGGAGAATCACTCGCTCTAAAACTCGTTTGGCTAACTTTTGTTAACACTACTCATTCATTCCTAGTGTTGAACCTATGAAGGTAGAAGAAGCCCTTGAGGATCCGGATTGGATAAATGCTATGCATGAAGATCTACACAACTTTGAGAGGAATCAAGTATGGACATTGGTTGAAAAACCCAATGATGATCATAATGTCATTGGAACCAAATGTGTGTTTCAAAATAAGCAAGATGAAGATGGACAAGTTGTACGCAACAAGGCCCGTCTCATTGCTCAAGGATACACTCAAGTCAAAGGTATGGACTATGGTGAGATATATGCCCCCGTTGCTAGACTTGAGTCCATTCGCATTTTATTTTCTTATGCCAATCATCATGATATCACTCTATACCAAATGGACATTAAAAGTGCTTTTCAAAATGGTGAAATTGAGGAGGAATTTTATGTTAAACAACCTCCTGACTTTGTTAATCCCAAGAAACCTAATCATGTTTACAAACTTCACAAAGCTCTTTATGGTCTTAAACAAGCTCCTAGAGCTTGGTATAAATACTTGACTAAGTTTCTTATTGAAAAAGGGTTTGAAATTGGGAAAACATATTCTACTCTTTTTTACTAAAAGGATTAATGGTGAACTATTTGTGTGCCAAATTTATGTGTATGATATCATATTCGGCTCTACTAACCCCCATTTTAGTGAAAAGTTTGGAAGGTTAATGTCGGATAAGTTTGAGATGTCTATGATGAGTGAACTCAAATTTTGTTCCTTGGATTGCAAATCAAGCAAACTAAGGAAGGTACCTTTGTCTCACAAACAAAGTATACCAAGAGTCTTTTCAATAAGTTCAATATGCAAGAAAGCAAAGGTATGAACACACCCATGCCTACTAGTGGACAACTTGACTTGACTATGGCAACCTGGTTGACCAAAAGGTTTACCGATTTATGATTGGTTCATTATTATATCTATGTGCCTCCCATCCCGATATTATGCTAAGTGTGTGCATGTGTGCATGATATCAAGCGGATCCTAAAGAATATCATCTTAAGGCCGTGAAAAAGGATTGTGAGATACTTAATTCATACACTAAACATTCACATTTGGTATCCTAAGAGGTCATCTTTTGATCTTGTTGGCTATTTCGACTCGGACTATGTCGGTGACAAGGTTGATAGAAAGTCCACTTAGGGTACATGTTAGTTTATTGGTAGATCCCTTGTCTCTTGGTCCTCCAGGAAACAAAATTTGGTATCCTTATACACCGTCAAAGCAGAATACATTGCCACCAGATCATGTTGTGCTCAATTACTTTGGATGACCCAAACTCTTAAAGATTATGGGATACTGATACATCTCCATCGTATCTACTTTTCCTAACACTTTTGCTCTTGTTTTGGACTCTAATTTGCATGATTTGAATGAAACTAACCCGGACTGACGTTGTTATCAGCACAACTACCATGGTGTTGTTTTTGTGCAGAAATAGAAGTTCTCGGATTTGGACAGAACTTTCTGGAGATTTATTTTAGAATAAATAAAAAAATACTACAACCAAGAACCATCGAAGAGGGTGCGCGCTGTGCTGGCTGGCCATGACACACCAGGGCGCGCCACCCCCTCCAGGCTCGCCCTGGTGGGTTCTGGGGCCTTTGTGGCCCCCTGACCCTAATTTCAACTCCATAAATACCTATTTTCAAAGAGAAAAATAAAGGAGGAATTTTTATCACATTTCACGATATGGAGCCGCCACCGCCTCCTATTCTTCACTCGGAGGCCAGTTCTGGAGTCTATTCGGGGCTCCGAAGAGGGGAATCTTCAGTCTTCGTCATCACCAACCCTCCTTCATCACCAATTCCATGATGCTCCCCACTGGGAGTGAGTAATTCTTTCGTAGGCTCGCTAGTCGGCGAGGAGTTAGATGAGATTCATCATGTAATCGAGTTAGTTTTGTTAGGGCTTGATCCCTAGTATCCACTATGTTCTGAGATTGATGTTGCTATGAATTTGATATGCTTAATGCTTGTCCTAGGGCCCGAGTGACATGATTTGAGATCTAAACCATTTATGTTTTCACCATTATATCTATGTTCTAGATTCGAGCTTGCAAGTCATATGCACCTATTACGTGTTATGATCTGTTAACCCCAAGGTGATAGTAATTGGGATACTTTCCGGTGATGACCGTAGTTTGAGGAGTTCATTTATGCACTATGTGTTAATGCTTTGTTTTGGTTCTCTATTAAAAGGAGGCCTTAATATCCCTTAGTTTCCTTATGGACCCTGCTGCCACGGGAGGGTAGGACAAAAGACATCATGCCAGTTCTTTTCCATAAACACGTATGACTATTTACGGAATACATGCCTACATTATATTTATGAAGTGGAGCTAGTTTTGTGTAGCCCTAGGTTATGACTGTTATATGATGAATATCATCCAACGAATTCACCGATCCAATGCCTACGAGTTTCCACATAATGTTCTTGCTAAGTTACTATTGCTATTGCTACTGTTACAATTGCTACAAAACTGTTACTGGTGTTACTGTTACCGCTGCTATCGTTACTACTACTATAAAAACTATCATATTACTGTGCTATTGATCACTTTGCTGCAGATATTAAATCTCCAGGTGTGGTTGAATTGACAACTCAACTGCTAATACTTACAAATATTATTTGGCTCCCCTTGTGTTGAATCTATAAATTTGGGCTGAATACTCTACCCTCGAAAACTGTTCGGTCCTCTATACTTGTGGGTTATCAAGACCTTTTTCTGGCACCGTTGCCAGGGAGCATAGCTATATTTGTTGAGTCACTTAGGATTATTATCTATTTATCACTATGAAGAATATGAAGGATACCAAAACCAAGATCGTTCCCTCTAAGATGAGGGGAGGTAAGGATTTGCCATCACACTCTGCACTTGATTCACCTTCTGTTTTAAGTAAACATGCAACAACACCACATGCTATTATTCCTGATATGTCACAAGTTATTGATGATGCTACTTCTTCTATGAATGATGCTTATGATGATGCTAGTACCTTGCCCAATGATAATATGCCACTAGGTGAATTTATAGATGAACAACTTGCTAGAGCTAAAGATATTAAGAATGCCGAAAGTAATGAGATTACTAAAACTGATGAAGTCTTTGAAACTTAGAATTATGAAACACATATTAGACCTGGCACTAATAGAGTTGAATTGCCTAAGATACCT
This sequence comes from Triticum monococcum, assembly GCA_034509565.1. Lineage (NCBI taxonomy): Eukaryota > Viridiplantae > Streptophyta > Magnoliopsida > Poales > Poaceae > Triticum > Triticum monococcum. The sequence goes on from CM067845.1 coordinate 350,397,150, forward strand.
GAAGATTATGTAATGGATGAGGAGATAGCTAGAGACTTTCTTGCTTACGCTGTTTAGATACTTGAGCAGGAAACATTACCCATACAGCGGCGTTTGGATAATTGATGAAATTTCATGACATTACCCATACAGCGGTGTTTGGATAATTGAGTAGAAAACATTTAGCATTGGGCTTCAAATGTTCTTGTTGAAAATCGGATTACCACAGACATGCTTTGAGATAGCATTGGGCTTCAAATGGCCTTCAAGCAAGACCGGACTTTGGATACTCAAAGGATTTATCAGGAAGAACTTATAGAATAAGTGTTACAATTTTCTCATGGAAGAATGGTTAACCTTGCTAAAAGGGAAATGGTAACAATAGGTCCACCGGCCAGGTGTGCTAGGCAAGACATCACCTTACCGGGTGATATAAAGACCAATGTTATGACTCTTGGAAAATGTTCCAACCATCATATCTCACCAAGATTCAGATCTGATTACTGTTAGGATACCTCTGACTCGGGATGCCTGGGAAGAAAATGTGCAACAAAAATTGTCGGGATGACATGGTAAGATTCTCGGGAAATGAACTATGGAAGCAAGTTCTGAATCATGAGTTCATCATTTAACCAAGGAGAGGATGAGGAGGTGGCTGATGGTCTCAGCGACAATTCATCGAGATTTCCAACAAGATGGATTTCCACAATTATGTGAACAAGGAGATAAAATTTGTAAAATCAAATGGTATAATGATGTATGCTTGAGGAAAACATACACAATTAACCATTTGTTGAAAGGTGCACCCATAATTTGGGCTTAGGTAGCATGATCAATGTTTAGAATGGTGATTCAATAACCAATACACAAGGAATGAAACTATCGTTCATTATCTACAAGCAATAAGGTTGCTAGTAATTTTGAATTTTACACATCACAGTCCAATCGTCAGTATTCCGGTTAGAAACAACACAGTGACCAGGAAAAGAATGGTGATGGTAATAAGTATCACCTGTATCAAGAATTCTCTAGAGGTGGTGAAATTCTCACGACATTCTTGACATAAAAGGTGGTAATACTCCAAGGTAAAGAAGAACAAATGATGGTTAGCAAGGAACTAAGGTATAACACAAAATACGAACAAGTTTGTATTGGAGGGAAGGCAATAAAGTGGTCGATGATGACACAAACCATCGCGGGCAAGGATGGTCTTTCTCATCATGAATTTAATTGATATTCTAGAAGAGCTCAAAATTCTCATGATGATCATGACACATTTGTCGAGAGATTTCATGAAGATGTAATCGATTGGCGATGACATCAAGTCAAAGGAATGATGAAGCAAAAGGTTATTGGAACCAAGGGTACGACACAAATTCGAAATCAAGCTTGCTGTTCAAGGCAAAATGATAAGACGAGGAAGATCGGCGTAAGGTTAGCTTATCATTGAAAGTTGTGCTCTGGGATTTAGGACCAGGTAGCACAGTTAAAATTTAGCAAGATAATGATATAGCCGATTAGGCTAGGAATGACTCGAAGGATCATTAAACTCGTAAACAATGAAAATTACTTAGAGTTATTGAATCGGAGTGCGGAATCGATTCACTTATCGGTGTTCTCGAGTGAACTAACTTAGAACCCCGGGGAAATCTAAAATTGGTGAGAAGCAATAATAGATGAAGACTCATAGGAAGCAACACGGTTCTTTGATTTTCTCGAGATATTGGAGGGTATTACTCAAAGGAAGATCGACAAAGGGGTTGCGGAGATGTATTGATCTAAAGAAGACAAGTGTTGTCACTTGCTTTAGAAATGGAATCAAGTAGAAAATATGGTCAAAACCACGATGGCGAAGGATCAATTCATAGATACCAAATGATATCATATCAACGAAATAGTTATTATTACAAGAAGCTTCCATGGTAGGATCTACATCGTGTCCATGGGCATGAACACAAGGTTCATGGTCGACTCCCACTTCTCCAATGCATAACCTTTCATTCACTTCTCATTTTTCAAAGAAGTTGTAGTGTTGAAATCTTATTTGACATAACACCAATAGAGTATGACCCGTAGTAGTTTCTAGGTTCACATGGATTACAAAAGGCATAGGTTCATCCCATAGGGGCATCTTAGGAACATAAAACACAACCTTCAGGAGTAATAAACATAGGCTCGAAAGCAGAGCATGGTTGACAAAAGGAGATGATACAATTTAGCAAAGGCTTTACGTATCGGAGAAAGAACTCACAAGGTTATTAATTATGGAGGACATTGTCGGATAATAATCCAACATCGAATATGGCGATCCAAAAAGGAGCTGATATGAGTATCGGTACCCAATCAGAGGAAGAAATAATGCAAATGCATCGGTTTATAGAACATCTGAATAATTCAATGATTAACTAACAAAGGAATTATGATTTTCAAATCAAGAGTTCCGTAACAAATGCTCTGATTAAGGATGGATAAGTTGAGTAGACTTAGGGGTACAGTCGACGGTAATTTGATTGGTCGAGAACCAGCTCCTGTTCAAAATGATATCTGAGCCGGAAGGATGAATTCTAGGATTCAACTGAGAAGTATGAGCAACCACATCATATTAAATCAACGGACTCAAAATGATAATGACAAGTTATCGATGATGGTACTTCTGCTATGAATGATGCTTATGATGATACTAGTACCTTGCCCGATGATAATATGCCACTATTTGAATTTCTAGATGAACAACTTGCTAGATGATACGTCCATTTTGCATCATGCTTTCATATCGATATTTATTGCATTATGGGCTGTTATTACACATTAGGTCAAAATACTTATGTATATTCTCTCTTATTTTATAAGGTTTACACAAAGCGGGGGAATGCCGACAGTTGGAATTCTGGGCTGGAAAAGGAGCAAATATTAGAGACCTATTCTGCACAACTCCAAAAGTCCTGAAACTCCACGGAAGTCAGTATTAGAATATATAAAAAATATTGGGAAAAGAAAGCACAGAGGGGGGGCCACCCACCATCCACGAGGGTGGGGCGCGCCCTACCCCCCCCTAGGCGCGCCCCCTGTCTCGTGGCCCCCCTAGCAGGCCTATGGTACCCATCCTTGGCTATATGAAGTCTTTTGCCCTGGAAAAAATCAGAAGCAAGCTTTTGGGACGAAACACCGCCACCACGAGGTGGAACCTTGGCGTAACCAATCCAGGGCTCCGGCGGAGCTGTTCTCCGGGGGAAGCATCCCTCCGGGAGGGGGAAATCATCACCATTGTCATCACCATCGATCCTCTCATCGGGAGGGGGTCAATCTCCATCAACATCTTCACCAACACCATCTCATCTCAAACCCTAGTTCATCTCTTGTATCCAATCTTTGTCTCAAAACCTCATATTGGTACCTGTGGGTTGCTGGTAGTGTTGATTACTCCTTGTAGTTGATGCTAGTTGGTTTATTCGATGGAAGATCATATGTTCAGATCCTTTATGCATATTAATACCCCTCTGATTATGAACTTTAATATGATTTGTGAGTAGTTACTTTTGTTCCTGAGGACATGGGAGAAGTCTTGCTATAAGTAGTCATGTGAATTTGGTATTTGTTCGATATTTTGATGAGATGTATGGTGTCTCTCCTCTAGTGGTGTCATGTGAACATCGACTACATGACACTTCACCATTGTTTGGGCCTAGGGGAACGCATTGGGAAGTAATAAGTAGATGATGGGTTGCTAGAGTGACAGAAGCTTAAACCCTAGTTTATGTGTTGCTTCGTAAGGGGCTGATTTGGATCCATATGTTTCATGCTATGGTTAGGTTTACCTTAATACTTCTTTTGTAGTTGTGGATGCTTGCAAGAGGGGTTAATCATAAGTGGGATGCTTGTCCAAGTAAGGGTAGTACCCAAGCACCGGTCCACCCACATTTCAAATTATCAAAGTACCGAATGTGAATCATATGAGCGTGATGAAAACTAGCTTGACGATAATTCCCATGTGTCTGTGGGAGTGTTTTCCTTTATATAAGAGTTTGTCCAGGCTTGTCATTTGCTACAAAAAGGATTGGTCCATATTGTTGCACCTTATTTACTTTTATTACTTGTTACCTGTTACAGATTACCTTATCACAAAACTATCTGTTACCGATAATTTCAGTGCTTGCAGAGAATACCTTACTGAAAATAGCTTATCATTTCCTTCTGCTCCTTGTTGGGTTCGACACTCTTACTTATTGAAAGGACTACAATAGATCCCCTATACTTGTGGTTCATCAAGACTCTTTTCTGGCGCCGTTGCCGGGGAGTGAAGCGCCTCTGGTAGGTGGAATTTGGTAAGGAAAATTTATAGTGTGCTGAAATTTACTGTCACTTGTTACTATGGAAAGTAATCCTTTGAGGGGTTTGTTCGGGGTATCTTCACCCCAACTAGTAGAGCAAATAGTTGCTCCTCAACCTACTAAACCTACTGAAATTTTTTATTTTTAAATTCCTTCGGGTATGATAGAGAAACTACTAGCTAATCCTTTTACAGGAGATGGAACATTGCATCCCGATTTGCACCTAATCTATGTGGATGAAGTTTGTGGGTTATTTAAGCTTGCAGGTATGCCCGAGGATGTTATCAAGAAGAAGGTCTTCCCTTTATCTTTGAAGGGAAAGGCATTGACATGGTTTAGGCTATGTGATGATATTGGATCGTGGAACTACAACAGATTGAAATTGGAATTTCATCAGAAGTTTTATCCTATGCATCTGGTTCATCGTGATCGTAATTATATATATATATATATATATATATATATATATATATATATATATATATATTGGCCTCGCAAAGGAGTAAGCATCGGTTAAGCTTGGGGGAGGCTTAAGTCAATGTTATATTCATGCCCCAATCATGAGCTCTCAAGAGAAATTATTATTCAAAAAAAAATATGCTCGACTTTCTCTCAATAATCGCTCCATGCTCGATACTTCTTGTACTGGATCTTTTATGATGACGACTATTGAATTCAGGTGGGATTTATTGGAAATAATTAAATGCAACTCTAGAGATTGGGAACTCGAGGAAGGTAAGGAGTCAGGTATAACGCCTAAGTTTGATTGTGTTAAATCTTTTATGGATACCGATGCTTTTCGTGAATTTAGCACTAAATATGGACTTGACTCTGAGATAGTAGCTTCTTTCTGTGAATCATTTGCTACTCATGTTGATCTCCCTAAGGAGAGGTGGCTTAAATATCACCCTCCCATTGAAGTAAAAGTAGTTGAACCTATTAAAGTTGAAGAAAAGACTATCACTTATAATATTGATCCTATTGTTCCTACCGCTTATATTGAGAAACCACCTTTCCCTACTAGAATAAAGGATCATGCTAAAGCTTCAACTATGGTTCGTAAGAGTAATACTAGAACACCTACACCCTATGAGCAAATTAAAGTTGAACCTAGTATTGCTATGGTTAAATACCTCTTGTCCGATAATATTGATGGGCATGTTATTTACTTTTCTGATGAAGCTGCTAGAATTGCTAGACCCGATACTAATAATAAACATAGACTTGCTGTAGGAATGCATGTTATTTCTGTTAAAATAGGAGATCATTGATATCATGGCTTATGTGATATGGGTGCTAGTGCGAGTGCAATACCTCATTCTTTATATGAAGAAATTATGCATGCTATTGCACCTGCTGAGTTAGAAGGTATTGATGTTACAATTAAGCATGCGAATAGAGATACTATTTCACCGGCTGGGATTGTTAGAGATGTTGAAGTCTTGTGTGGAAATGTTAAATATACTGTTGATTTTCTTGTTCTTGGTTCCCCACAAGATGACTTTTGTCCCATTATATTTGGTAGACCCTTCTTGAATACTGTTAATGCTAAGATAGACTGCAAAAAGGATATTGTTTCTGTTGGTTTAGGGGATATGCCTCATGATTTTAATTTTGCTATATTTTGTAGACAACCCCATGATAAAGAATTTCCTAGTAAAGATGAAATTGTTGGTCTTTCTTCTATTGTCGTGCCTCCTAATGATCCTTTAGAACAATCTTTGCTAGACCATGAAAATGATATGTTTATGAATGAAAGAAGGGAAATAGATGAAGTATTCTTTAAACAGGGACCTATTTTGAAACACAACCTGCCTGTTGAATTCTAGGGGATCCTCCTCCACCAAAGGGTGACCCATGTTTGAGCTTAAACCATTACCTGATACTCTTAAATATGCTTATCTTGGTGAAAAGAAGATATATCCTGTTATTATTAGTGCTAACCTTTCAGTGCAGGAAGAAGAGAAATCGTTGAAAACTCTGAAGAAGCACCATGCTGCTATTGGATATACTCTTGATGATCTTAAGAGCATTAGTCCCACTCTATGCCAGTAGAAAATAAAATTAGAGAAAGACGCTAAACCGATTGTTGATAACCAACGACGGTTAAATCCTAAGATGAAAGAAGTGGTAAGAAAAGAAGTACTAAAGCTTCTGGAGGCAGGTATAATTTATCCGTTGCTGATAGTTAGTGGATAAGTCATGTCCATCGTGTCCCTAAGAAGGGAGGTATTACTATAGTTCCTATTGATAAATATGAATTGATCCCACAAAGAATTGTTATAGGTTATAGAATGGTAATTGACTTCCACAAATTAAATAAAGCTACTAAAAAGGATCATTACCCTTTACCTTTTATTGATCAAATGCTAGAAAGATTATCTAAACATACACATTTTTTCTTTCTAGATGGTTATTCTGGTTTCTCTCAAATACCTGTGTCAAAAGAGGATCAAGAAAAGACCACCTTTACTTGCCCTTTTGGTACCTTTTCTTATAGACGTATGACTTTTGGTTTATGTAATGCACCTGCTACCTTTCAAAGATGTATGACTGCTATATTCTGTGACTTTTGTGAAAAGATTGTTGAGGTTTTCATGGAAGATTTTTGTAGTGATCCAACCTCAAACGGTCAAATCTCTGTGTACAAGTGTCATCCCTGGATCGGTAATGCTGACACACAAAGTACTCGAGGATTTATAACAGAGTTCAGTCACACACTTATTACATCGAATGTCTCAAAGAGAGTACTTATTACAATAATATGGCTGAAGGCCATATAAAATAAGATAACAGCGGAAGCTTCGAAGGTAAATGAGTCCATCAACTCCAACGACATAGCTGAGTGCATGACAACGACCTAGCGCACCTTACTCTTCGTCTGAAAACTCTGCAACATAATACGTTGCAGCCTATGTAGGTCAGCACATGGAATATGCTGGCAAGATAGCACTATAAAGCAATGAGCATGCAACAGCTATAATTATATGCATATTTGGCTGGTGGAGGCTCTATGGTTATTTTTGCAGAAAGCTAGTTTTTCCCTACAACAAAGGAATATATTTTATTTAACTACAAAGTTTGTTGAAAACATTGAGAAGGTTCCTCCAACTCAATCCCAAATGAAAATAATCGTCAACCCAACAAATTAATTAAATAGAGTGATGAGATCAAATCAATAATTCAAGTACCAAATACTCAAGATGTCCATAACCGGGGACACGGCTAACAATGATTAGTTTATACACTCTGAAGAGGTTTGCTCACTTTTCCCCACAAGACTCGATCTCCTCTGTTGGATTTCTTGCACTACATGGTGTTTGATAAATGGATGACCAAGACACAGTCTTTCAGAAGTATTAACTCTTTACTCTGGGCAGACAGTAACACCTACATCCCCTACATCTGCTAGCCTACCACTGAAAGAGGTCACACAACTTACTCAACTATGCCAGAGCCCATAATGGCTTCTGGCTGCACACGGAAGTTTCCAGCATGAGTAATATTATGACCCTTTGAGCCTGGGTGGCAAACCATAGGATGATCACACAGGTACTCCCGGATATCCCAAGACAACACTGGATTGCTCCAGGTGCCCAGACAACCACTGGGTGCTCCAGGGTGCCTCAACCAATCCACCCAGATGTGTATTAAAGTAGCCACCTTAAGTTTAACCATTAATTAAAACTCTCACATATGTCATGGATCACTCAAACCAAACCACGTCTACAAGCATATCATAGCGATATAAGCATAACGTAGAAGTAACTCCTAGGGTTTGAAAATAAAGACAATAGGTTCTACCTCATCACTACTTCCTAATACCCACAAGTATTCAAGTCCTAACCATGCAGTGTTTGAGGATTGAAACTAATGCATAAAACTGGGTAATAAAGGGTATGATCAAAGTTTTACTTGCCTTGCTAACGATCTGAAAACCCTAGTGACTCGTAGTAGCACGCTTGACACTCCGGAAACTCTGTCGTGAACAAACAATAACATACATAAGAACTGAAGCATAAGTGCAAGGGTAAAACTCAAATAAAAGATCCCAACTGAAAGTTCAACTAAAGAGTTTCGATTTGCAAAAAGAATCATTTGAACCGGAGCAACGAAACTCAAACTACGATCAAAAGAAGTTCGAAATCAAATCTGCTTGAAACCAAATTTTAAATTTTCAAAACCATGTTCAAGTTTATTATCTGGAAAGAGGGGAACAAGACGAAGATTTTGGCGTTGGTTTCACTGGATTTGGACAAGCGAGCAAAAGATTGCAAGGGTTTGAAATCGGAGACTAAACTGTGAGAAAAATAATCGAGGATAGGTCCCTGGCAGAAAATAAAAGAAAAAGGAAAATCTATCAAACGAAGGTTCGCTAACAGAACCAAACGAATGAACGTGTTTGTTTAAACGGGCTAAATAGTAAACGTTCGCTAACTAGCGAACCCTAAAAACCCGATCTAAACCGTCGAACCGAGAAGAGAACCGACAAAACCCTAAAAACCGATCTAGGATTTATACCTAAAACTGGCGAAAAACCGGCGTGCGGCAGCAGTTTCCGGCGAACGGCGGCACTAGCGAAGCAAAGTGTGGCGGCGGCGCGGGACGGCGGCGGCGCGGGTCGGTGGCGGCAGCGTGCAGCAGCGGCGGGCGGCAGGCGGTGGCGGCGAGGGGGCGGCGACGGCTGCGGTTGGGGTGAGGTGGGGAGGAGGCGGCGGGGTCGACGGCTTTAAAGGGGGGCGGGGCAGTGTTGTCTTGGGCGAGGGGGCGCCGGGTCGGACCAGGAGTCGTGCCCCGACCGGACTTGGGCGGCGGCGGCTCGGTCTCCCCGCGCAGGAGGAAGGTGATACGTCTCCAACGTATCTATAATTTTTTATTGTTCGATGCTATTATATTATCTATTTTGGATGTTTAATGTGCTTTAATATACCTTTTTATATTTTTTGGGGGACTAACCTATTAACCAAAGGCCCGGTGCAAATTGCTGTATTTTTGCCTATTTTGGTGTTTCGCAGAAAAGGAATATCAAACGGAATCCAAACAGAATGAAACCTTCGGGAGAGTGATTTTTGGAACAAACGCAATCCAGGAGACTTGGAGTGGACGTCAAGGAAGCATCGAGGAGGCCAAGAGGCAGGGAGGCGCGCCGCGCGTCCCCTACCCTCGTGGGCCCCTCGTGGCTCCCCTGGCCGACTTCTTTCGCCTATATATACTCATATACCCCGAAAACATACGAAAGCACCACGAAACCCTATTTCCACCGTTGTAACCTTCTGTACCCGAGAGATCCCATCTTGGGGCCTTTTCCGGAGCTGCGCCGGAGGGGGAATCGATCACGGAGGGCTTCTACATCAACACCATAGCCTCTCCGATGATGTGTGAGTAGTTTACCACAGACCTTCAGGTCCATAGTTATTAGCTAGATGGCTTCTTCTCTCTCTTTGGGTCTCAATACAAAGTTCTCCTCGATCTTCTTGGAGATCTATTCGATGTAATTCTTTTGTAGTGTGTTTGTCGAGATCCGATGAATTGTGGGTTTATGATCAAGATTATCTATGAACAATATTTGGTTCTTCTCTGAATTCTTTTATGTATGATTTGTTATCTTTGCAAGTCTCTTCAAATTATCAGTTTGGTTTGGCCTACTAGATTGCTTTGGGTTCAATCTTGCGGTGTCCTTTCCCAGTGACAGCAGGGGAAACAAGGCACGTATTGTATTGTTGCCATCGAGGATAAAAAGATGGGGTTTATATCATATTGCTTGAGTTTATCCCTCTACATCATGTCATCTTGCCTAATGTGTTACTCTATTCTTATGAACTTAATACTCTAGATGCATGCTGGATAGCGGTCAATGTGTGGAGTAATAGTAGTAGATGTAGAATCGTTTCGGTCTACTTGTCGCAGACATGATGCCTATATACATGATCATGCCTAGATATTCTCATAATTATGCACTTTTCTATCAATTGCTCGACAGTATTTTGTTTACCCACCGTAATACTTATGCTATCTTGAGAGAAGCCACTAGTGAAACCTATGGCCCCCAGTTCTATTTTCCATCATATAAGTTTCCAATCTATTTTACTTTGCAATCTTTACTTCCAATCTATATCATAAAAATACCAAAAATATTTATCTTATTATCTCTATCAAATCTCACTTTTGCAACTGGCCATGAAGGGATTGACAACCCCCTTATCATGTTGGTTGAAAGGTTCTTATTTGTTTGTGTAGGTGCGAGGTGACTTGCGTGTAGTCTCCTACTAGATTGATACCTTGGTTCTCAAAAACTGAGGGAAATACTTACGCTACTTTGCTGCATCACCCTTTCCTCTTCAAGGGAAAACTAGCGCAGTGCTCAAGAGGTAGCAAGAAGGATTTCTGGCACCGTTGCCAGGGAGGTTGCATCAAGTCAAGACATACCAAGTACCCATCACAAACTCTTATCCCTTGCATTACATTATTTGCCATTTGCCTCTCGTTTTCCTCCCCCCACTTCACCTTTGCCTTTTCTTCGCCTTCTTCATGTATGTATCTTTGTTTGTGTTTCCATGTGCCTTCTATTTGCTTGCATCTTTGCTTGCTAAAAATCTATTGATATGGATCCACTTAAAGTGCTCTACTTGGATCATCTTTGATCCTTATGTGCTCGTGCTGAAACCCAACTAGCCTAGTTGATGGGAAATCTTTAGATGAGTATGCTCATTTTGTGTGTCACTGTTTGTCTAAAAAAGGGAGACTCCTATGGGATCAAATAAACAGATTGCTGTGTTATGCTTGGAACCTTTGTGAAATTTATGATTTTACTTGTTGCTCTAAGAACCCTAAAAGCACCTCCCCTACCTATGTGAGTTTACTAACAATGAAATCATATCTTCTTATGCATAGGGTGTTTATAGTTACTACGATATCGAACAAATTGAAGAATTTGTCGCTTTTAAGGGTGCTTATGAAGTTGCTTCAATGAAAAGCATGATATTACCCTCTACGAATTTGAAAATTTTGACATACTTAAATATTGCTATGAAAACTATGCTCATAATGTCTATGTCAAAGAATTTATTGAAAGAATGACTGCTACTTTGGGAGAAAATAATGATATGCATGAATCTATAGATAATTATGATTCCGATGATTTGATTGAAATATCCCTTGATGAACATGATGCTTGCTATTCCTATGGCCATGATGCCAATATTTATGAAGATGAGTTTGCTATAGTTCCTTATGTTAAACATGAGATCGTTGCTATTGCACCCATACTTGATAGTTCCTTTGATGAAAAGCATGATTGCAATGATGTTATCATAAATTCACTTAGTGTCAACTGTGTTAATGATATGAAAAACCTCAAGCTTGGGGATGCTAGTTTTTCTATGACTACTATTCTTTGCAATGATCATGATCGGGGTGATTCTTCTTATCTTGAAAATTTATTTAAGCCCCATGATGATTATGAGATTGATAATAATGTTTGCAATAATATTAAAAGTGGGTTTGGAGAGGTCATGACTTTAGTTAATATTAATCCCACTATTTCGGAAGAGTGTCAACTTTGCATGCATGTGGATCATGAAGAGAAAATTTCATGTGATAGCTATATTGTTGAATTTGATAATGATCCTACATGTAATTATTATGAGAGAGGAAAATATGGTTGTAGAAATGTTTGTGTCACTAAATTACCTCTCGTTATGTTGAGATTGCTATTGTTTCGTTCCGCTTCCTTGCATATGCTAGTTTTTGCTTGCCTTGATAATTTATTTGCCTATAAGATGCCTATGCATAGGAAGTATGTTAGACTTAGATGTGTTTGTTATGTTTTTTATGATGCTCTCTTTGTGCTTCAATTCTTGGCTTTCATGTGAGCATCATTGAAATCTCTTTGCCTAGCTAGGGGCATTGAACGATAGCGCTTGTTGAGAGGCAACCCAATTTTATTTTTGTTTCTTGTGTTTTGTTCCTGTTTAGTAATAAATAATTCATCCAGCTTCTGTGTATATGTGGTTTTATGCTTTTAATTAGTGTTTGTGCCAAGTAGAACCTTTGGGAAGACTTGGGGGAGTTTTTGCGATCTTGCTGTAAAACACAGAAACTTTAGCGCTCACGAGATTTGCTGCCTTTTTTACTGGAGAGTGTTATTAGGTTGATTCTTTTTGCAGATTATTAATAGACAAATTCCTCACGTCCAACAATTTATTTCAGAATTTTTGGGGTTACATAAGTATTCGAAACCTACAATTACTACAGACTGTTCTGCTTTTGACAGATTCCGTTTTTCGTGTGTTGTTTGCTTATTTTGATGAATCTATGGCTAGTATCGGGGGTATGAACCATATAGAAGTTGGAATACAGTAGGTTAAACACCAATATAAATAAATAATGAGTTCATTACAGTACCTTGAAGTGGTGGTTTGTTTTCTTATACTATGGGAGCTCATGAGATTTTCTGTTGATTTTTGTGTTGTGAAGTTTTTAAGTTTTGGGTAAATATTTGATGGATTTTGGAATAAGGAGTGGCAAGAGCCTAAGCTTGGGGATTTCCAAGGCACCCCAAGGTAAAATTCAAGGAAAACCAAAAGCCTAAGCTTGGGGATGCCCCGGAAGGCATCCCCTTTTTTTGTCTTTTTCCATCGGTAACTTTACTTGAGGCTATATTTTTATTCACCACATGATATGTGTTTTGCTTGGAGAGTCTTGTATTATTTGAGTCTTTGCCTTTTAGTTTACCACAATCATCCTTGCTGTACACACCTTTTGTAGAGACAGACATGAATCGGAATTTATTAGAATACTCTATGTGCTTCACTTATATCTTTCGAGCTAGATAATTTTGCTCTAGTGCTTCACTTATATCTTTTTAGAGCACGGTGGTGATTTTATTTTATAGAAATTATTGATCTCTCATTCTTCACTTATATTATTTTGAGAGTCTTATAGAACAGCATGGTAGTTTTCGTTGGCTACAAATTAGTCCTTATTTGTAGGCATCCAAGATGGGTATAATAAAAACTATCATAAAAAGTGCATTGAATACTATGAGAAGTTTGATACTTTATGATTGTTTTGAGATATGAAGATGGTGATATTAGAGTCATGCTAGTCGAGTAGTTGTGAATTTGAGAAATACTTGCGTTAAAGTTTGTGATTCCCGTAGCATGCACGTATGGTGAACCGTTATGTGATCAAGTCGAAGCATGATTTATTTATTGATTGTCTTCCTTATGAGTGGCAGTCGGGGATGAGCGATGGTATTTTCCTACCAATATATCCCCCTAGGAGCATGCATGTAGTACTTTGTTTTGATAACTAATAGATTTTTGCAATAAGTATGTGAGTTCTTTATGACTAATGTTGAGTCCATGGATTATACGCACTCTCACCCTTCCACCATTGCTAGCCTCTCTAGTACCGCGCAACTTTCGCCGGTACCGTAAACCCACCATATACCTTCCTCAAAACAGCCACCATACTGACCTATTATGGCATTTCCATAGCCATTCTTAGATATATTGCCATGCAACTTACCACCATTCCATTTATTATGACACGCTTCATCATTGTCATATTGCTTTGCATGATCATGCAGTCGAAATCGTATTTGTGGCAAAGCCACCTTCATAATTCTTTCATACATGTCACTCATGAGTCATTGCACATACCGGTACATGATACGTCTCCAACGTATCTATAATTTATGAAGTATTCATGCTATTATATTATCTGTTTTGGATGTTTATGGGCTTTACTAAACACTTTTATATTATTTTTGGGACTAGCCTATTAACCGGAGGCCCAACCCAAATGGTTGTTTTCTTGCCTATTTCAGTGTTTCGAAGAAAGGGACTATCAAACGGAGTCCAAACGGAACGAAACCTTCGGGAGAGTTATTTTTTGGAACGGAAGCAATCCAGGAGACTTGGAGTAGACGTCAGGGAAGCTTAGAGGAAGCCATGAGGCAGGGAGGCGCGCCCCAGCCCCCTGGGCACGCCCCCACCCTCGTGGGCCCCTCGTGGCTCCCCTGACTGATTTCTTTCGCCTATATATGTCCATATACCCTAAAAACATCGGAGAGCAGAATAGATCGGGAGTTCCGCCACCGCAAGCCTCTGTAGCCACTGAAAATCAATCTAGACCCGTTCCAGCACCCTGTCGGAGGGGGATCCCTCACCGATGGCCATCTTCATCATCTTGGCGCTCTCCATGATGAGGAGGGTGTAGTTCACCCTCGGGGCAGAGGGTATGTACTAGTAGCTATGTGTTTGATCTCTCTCTATCGTGTTCTTGAGTCGGCATGATCTTGATGTATCGCGAGCTTTGCTATTATATATATTTGAATATTATGATGTTTCTCCCCCTCTACTCTCTTGTGATGGATTGAGTTTTCCCTTTGAAGTTATCTTATCGGATTGAGTCTTTAAGGATTTGAGAACACTTGATGTATGTCTTGCATGTGCTTATTTGTGGTGACAATGGGATATCACGTGATCCACTTCATGTGTGTTTTGGTGATCAACTTGCGAGTTCCATGACCTCATGAATTTATGCATAGGGGTTGGCACACATTTTTGTCTTGACTCTCCGATAGAAACTTTGGGGCACTCTTTGAAGTTCTTTGTGTTGGTTGAATAGACGAATCTGAGATTGTGTGATGCATATCGTATAATCATACCCAAGGATACTTGAGGTGACATTGGAGTATCTAGGTGACATTAGGGTTTTGGTTAATTTGCGTCTTAAGGTGTTATTTTACTATGAACTCTAGGGCTGTTTGTGACACTTATAGGAATAGCCCAACGGAATGATCGAAAAGAAAAACTTTGAGGTGGTTTCGTACCCTACAATAATCTATTTGTTTGTTCTCCGCTATTAGTGACTTTGGAGTGACTCTTTGTTGCATGTTGAGGGATAGTTATATGATCCAATTATGTTATTATTGTTAAGAGAACTTGCACTAGTGAAAGTATGAACCCTATGCCTTGTTTCCTAGCATTGCAATACCGTTTGTGCTCATACCACTTGCTACCTTGCTGTTTTTATATTTTCAGATTACAAAAACCTATATCTACCATCCATATTGCACTTGTATCACCATCTCTTCGCCGAACTAGTGCACCTATACAATTTACCATTGTATTGGGTGTGTTGGGGACACAAGTGACTCTTTCTTATTTGGTTGCAGGGTTGCTTGAGAGAAACCATCTTCATCCTACGCCTCCCATGGATTGATAAACCTTAGGTCAACCACTTGAGGGAAATTTGCTACTATCCTACAAACCTCTGCACTTGGAGGCCCTACAACGTCTACAAGAAGAAGGCTGTGTAGTAGACATCAAGCTCTTTTCTGGCGCCGTTGCCGGGGAGGTTAGCACTTGAAGGTATATCTTTAGATCTTGCAATCGAATCTTTTAATTTCTTGTTTTATCACTAGTTTAGTCTATGAAAGAAAACTACAAAAAATGGAATTAAGGGTACCTCATATTCTTCATCTTTTTAATGTCTTTCGTGAAAATAAGGATTCCGATAATTGTGCCAAAGTGTTAGAAGAAGAATGTATTAAAATGTTTGGCACTAAATCTTTGTATGATGAGCATGATTGCAATGTTGTTAGTATGAATTCTTTGAATATCCATGATGCTAATGATATGCAAAGCCACAAGCTTGGGGATGCTATGTTTGATGAAGATGATATTTTTTGTCCCCCAAGTTTTGATGAGCAATTTTATTTTGATGATAGCATGCCTCCTATTTATGATGATTATATTGATGAAAGTGGGTTTGGAAGAGTGTCAACTTTAGGAAGTAATGATCCCACTATTTTGGAGGATATTGAATCTTATTGTGATAATTATAAAAGTGGATTTGGAGAGGTCGTGACTTTATTTAGTAATGATTCCACTATTTCGGAAGAGGTTCCAATTGATTATGAGAACAGATTTGCTATCTGTGATGATTATTTTGTCGACACATATGCTATAGAGAATAATGATATCCATGAAACTTGTCATAATGATTTTAACTTTCAATTGGATTATGTCTCACATGATAGTTATTTTGTTGAGTTTGCTCCCACTACTATTCATGAGAAGAAATTTACTTATGTGGAGAGTAATAAAAATTCTATGCTTGTAGATCATGAAAAGAATGCCTTCTGTGATAGTTATACTGTTGAATTCATTCATGATGCTAATGAAAATTATTATGAGGGAGGAATATATGCTTGTGGGAGTTGCAATAATATCAAGTTTCCTCTCTATGTGCTTAAAATCTGGAAGTTATGCTTGTTTTACCTTCCTATGCAAGTTGATTCTTGTTCCCATAAGTTGTTTGCTCACAAAATCCCTATTCATAGGAAGTGGGTTAGACTTAAATGTGCTAGTCATATTCTTCATGATGCTCTCTTTATGTTTCAATTCTTATCTTTTATGTGAGCATCATTGAAATCATCATGCCTAGTGTCGGTGTCAAAACCGGCGGATCTCGGGTAGGGGGTCCCGAACTGTGCGTCTAGGCCGGATGGTAACAGGAGGCAGGGAACACGATGTTTTACCCAGGTTCGGGCCCTATTGATGGAGGTAAAACCCTACGTCCTGCTTGATTAATATTGATGATATGGGTAGTACAAGAGTAGATCTACCACGAGATCGAGGCTAAACCCTAGAAGCTAGCCTATGGTATGATTGTTGTGTATGGAGTTGATGAAGTTGTCCTACGGACTAAAACCCTCTGGTTTATATAGACACCGGATAGGGTTAGGGTTACATAGAGTCGGTTACAATGGTAGGAGATCTTGAATATCCGCATCGCCAAGCTTGCCTTCCACGCCAAGAAAGTCCCATCCGAACACGGGACGAAGTCTTCAATCTTGTATCTTCATAGTCCGGGAGTCCGGCTGAAGGTATGGTCCGGCTACCCGAACACCCCCTAATCCAGGACTCCCTCAGTAGCCCCTGAACCAGGCTTCAATGACGACGAGTCCGGCGCGCAAATTGTCTTCGGCATTGCAAGGCGGGTTCCTCCTCCAAGTCCTTCATAGAAGATTTGTAAACACCAAGAGTAGTGTCCGGCTCTGCAAAATAAGCTTCCACATATTGCCATAGAGAGAATAATATTAACACAAATCAAATCTGCTGATGTATTCCACAGTGCGTCAACACACTATGGCCAAGTCCTTTACTCGAATCGTTTTTACTTTGCCACCTCAGCGCGTTTTGTGAGGCGGTTTCCTTGGCACGTCTTGTCAAAGCAGAGATCGTGTACCCCTTTTACAGGATTCTCATCAATACGGACGTGGGTAACCCAATCGCGCCACTTATCACGGCGCTTGGGAGGCAAGCGAGTTTTACTAGGCTGGTAGGGACGCACAACCGCATCCGCCCATATAAGGGGATAAGGATCCACCCTTTTACCTACGCCCTCTTCCTCCTTTGCCTATCCATCTCCTGCGCACTTGAGCTCCAGCGCCCAAGCCCGCACTTCCCACCTCAACCTTCTCCAGCATTGTCCGGAGCGGGAGGCAAGTGGAAGGTCTCCTCCGTTACAGAGGGCCAAGTTAAGAAGCTAAGGAAGGCCGGATACCTGTCCAAAGACATCGAGCACCGGCTTCCCGAGAAGGGGCAGCTTCTCCCCACCCCAAGGCCCCATGAGAGGGTAGTATTCCTTCCCCACTTCCTCCGCGGACTGGGTTTTCCACTTCACCCATTTGTCCGGGGTCTCATGTACTACTACGGCCCGGATTTCCATGATCTGGCCCCGAACTTTATCCTCATCATCTCGGCATTTATCGTCGTGTGCGTGGCTTTTCTCCGCGTCCGCCCCCATTTCGGCCTCTGGCTCAAGACCTTCAACGTCAAGCCCAAGGTGGTGCGTGGCAGCCAGGCGGAGTGCGGAGGCGCCATGGCGGGCAAGATGGCCAACGTCTTATGGTTCGAGGGCTCTTTTGTGGAGACCCTAAAGGGATGGCAAGCCGTGTGGTTTTATATCACTGAGCCGCGCGATCCGAAATGGACCGCAGCCCCCGAGTTCCGATCCGGACCCCCACGCGGCTTATGTCCTGGAAAGAGACGGGCCTGTCGTGGGGTAACAAGAAAGAGGTGACCGGATTGCAAACATGCATCCAGTCCCTGGTGAACAAGCCAGTCCGGCTTGTTAATGTAATCCAGGTTATGCTCATCCGCCGGATCCTCCCGTGTCAACAACGGGATTTTAATCTGTGGGAGTTCAGCCCGGCGCAGCATCAAACCCTCAGCAGGCTCTTCGACATGACGTACGAAGACGCCTAGAGGCTGCTATTTAAGGGCGCCGAGGCTCCCGCATCAGCTTCCGAGGACCGCGGATACAGCTCACAGCGTTACGCTAGCGAGGTAAGCCGTCTACACCTTCTACATGATGTTTAAGCTTTTTTCATAGTTTGACTCTATGCGGGATCTAAACTCCCTTACCTTTGACAGGCTTGGCGGGCGATATCCGGACCGATTAACTGTCCGGCTCCGCTGCCCGAAGACCCAGCCCCAGCTCTCCTAGTGAAGCTGCTCGCTCCGGCGCCTTACGTGGTGCCGGAGAAGAAGGCCAAGAAGAAGAAGACCATGGGGACTCGAAAGAGTGCCCGTAATATGGCGGTGTCGGACTCGTCATCCGACGAGTCCGAGACGCCCTCCTCCCGTGAAAACGAGGAGGAGGAAGAAGGAAACTCTCCCCCCCATCGGAGGGAGGAGAGAAGAGGAAGGCCGCCCCAACGGGGGAGGCTGAAGGGTCCAGGAAGAGGAAGACCCCTCCGCCGGACTACCTCCCCGACGCCAAAGAGGACGAAGAGGAGTGGCCAGACAGGGCCAAGCGTCCGGCGAAATCGTAAGTTCAGATATCAGAGTAACTCATGACGTTCCTTTGTTGCACAGCTTTCCCTAATGTCGAATATAATTATGCAGCCCGCCCCGGGCCAAACTCGACGAGTCGTCGAGCGGCTCCCTGAATTCATCGGACGTGAACTCAGTTCCGCCCGCTGTCTCCCCCCGCACCGTGGACGACGCCGAAGTGGCGTCGCGACGAGCTCCGGGGCAGGAGGAGGTGGTCCTGGAGGAGCCGCAGGGCGACCTCCCGGACCCCAGGCATAAAGGGGACAAGACCCCCTAGGGCTCCAAGTCCGGCTTTGAGCCGGACACCGCACCGGAATCTACAACAGTTCCGGGCTGCGGTAGGCGGACTCCTTCCAAGAGGAGTAAGCCTTCTGAGCCGGCAGCCTCCGTCTAACCGGAGGTGCCGGACAATCTGCTGGAGGTGCTTGACGGCGCCTCCATCAACGAGGAGCACCGTACTATTATGAGTACGGTGATCCAGAAGGTTCAGTCCGCCAAGAGCGGACTGACTGAAGCTTGCGCTAGCCTTCTAACAGGCTTCGAGGTAAGTAAAATTATGTAAAAATATAACCGCATAGACAGTAGCCCCTGATGCTCTGTTTGGCGTTCGGAAAGAAAGCCAAATAGAGGATCTATTGAATTTCGCAGGAGTCTAGCAAAGAGTCAATATGCGTATGCAGGCTTCGCTGCTAGCCACCGCCGCACTGACTGCGGAGGTGGGTGCCCTGAAACAGGGCCTCGAGCGGACCGAGCAAGAGCTCAGCCTTGCCAAATGGCAGCTCGAGGAGAAAGAAGGTAAGAAATACCTTACAGAAAAAGTGCCTATAGAAAGACGTGATTGCAAAAAATAACAGGAATGTACTGCTTATTGTAGGAGCCATGACTGAGGTGGCGACCCTCAAGCAGGCACTGTCCGACGCCAAAAAGAAAACGGCTGCGGAGTGCACCGAGCAAGAGAAACTTGAGGCCCAGGTCGGCGAGGTGCAGTAGGAGCTTCAGGCTCTCATGAAAAAACATGAGGGTTTGGAGCTTGAGTCCAAGACGCAAGCTTCTGAGCTCGCGGCGGTCCTTGAGACTACCAAGTCCGCCAAGGCCGAAGCCCAAAGGGCCCTCTAAGAGTTGGAGGATATGAAGAAAATAGCGGTGGGTAAGGCATTCTTTATGCAAAGTAGAAGTATAAAAGTAAAGTACTTGTTACTTACCCAAATCCGGAGCTCTCCAGGGGCATTCGCAGATCTTCCCCGCAGCGTATCCGACGCCGCCGCATTCTACCGCGCCGAAGAGGGCAGCTCGACGGAGAAGGTGTTCTGGTCTCAGTATGGTGAGGCCGGACACCCTGTGCCCTTGAGCGACCAGCTGAAACAGCTGGTCGAGCTCCACAAGGCGGCCGAACAGGCCATGAAGGGCTTCATAGTTTGCTTGTGGCCCGGAGAGGCCCTGCCTGGGAGCTACTTCGGTCTGGTGCGGCGGCTGGTGGAGGCCTTTCCAAGGCTCGAGGTCATCAAGCGCTCTGTCTGCATCGAAGGTGCCTGTAGGGCCCTTGCCCGTGCAAAGGTGCACTGGAGTAAGCTGGACGGTGAGAAGCTTGTGAGGGACGGGCCGCCACCGGGGAAGGAGCATCGCAAGCCCGAGAGCTATTACAAGGATGTTCTTGCTGGTGCCCGCCTTGTGGCGGATGAATGTACCAAGGATGTAATTTTTGAATGAACTCGCTCGTGTTATCCTGTGCGCTGAAAACTTGTTCATATGCGCTAAGCAATGCTTGAATTTAAAATATTACTTTCTGTGCGGTTGTTTATCAAAAAATTGAGAGATGGCCAGTCGTCGGCTTCTGCCCCCATGCCACTAGTGCTGGGGTGTTCGGGATAAACCTGAGCGCTCTTTTTCGCATGATTGGGTCCATCGAGGGAGGCGGTCAGCACAACGAACTAGGCAATCGGACTATAATGCTTGAACACTCTCACTTAGCCATAGAACTCTATAATTTTAAATTTCGGCGAAGCCCCTAGTTCAGAAGACCGAGTTTGGGGCGCTATCCACGCCCTGGCCGGACAAAGCCAGCTCCTCGCTCGAAGCGGCATAAGCCTTTAGGGACTCGAAAAACCTCTCGAACAGCGACCGGTCTCTCGCCACATCATGACAGTCAGTTTTAGCTTTCTCCACTGAGGTGCTTAGCCCAGCTCAACTGGGGCACAATCGCAGTGGTTCTCCTAGTGCTACCTTAGCCGATATAGCGGAATGTAAGGCACCAAAACATAGGAGCCGGGCAAACCCAACTATTGACCCAAATCATGATTCGGAGCCGATGCATATAGTGCTATAAGTTCGGGGTGCCACACTTGTGAAAGTGTACGGACTTCTCACGCCATATTAATGGGTACTAAAGCCCCTGGCGTATTTTGTCGTACCATAGTGTACGGGTGCAACATGTCATAAACATATATATGAAAAGATGATAATGCAAAAAATAGACAGAAAGCTATGCATTGTTTATAAAGAGGCTATTTATCAAAGCCGAACGATACAAGTGGTGCGATAAGCAAAAAGATATTGGACTATTTAGTATGTCCTGACCAGGGGCAGGCCGCGGAGTTGTATTTAAAACAAGTATACCGCTCGTAACAGAGACCACCTGGGAGTTCCGTAATGTGGCATGGTTTGTCTGCCTCCTGGATTCTGCATCGTTTGTGTGGCAGTCGAATTGCCGAACAGGTCGTCCGAAGTATGGAGTCCTGAAAGTAAGAAAAAGTTAAAAAAAGAATCCGGCAGCCACTAGTACGTTTTAAGCCGTATATTGGGCATGCCGTTATTGTTCCCCTTCCCCTGTGCCCATGGTATCTCAAGGGCGTAGTTATGTATGCGAGGTACTGGTTTCGCTATGTTGCGAGAGCTGGGGTTGGGGACGCATTGCTACGCTTGCTCATAGTGTGCCAGGCGGTGCTGCTGTGGGTTACTCCGGGCGCGCTTGGCAGTGTCTGGCTTTTTAATAGCCGGACTGGAGAATTTCCTAAGAAGGCTACTTTGTACTTCCGCTGCGAGAGCCGCCGTGTGCTCCTCCGTACGGAGGGAGCGTTCGGTGTTTCCGTTGACCGTGATTACTCCTCGAGGGCCTGGCATCTTGAGCTTGAGATATGCGTAGTGCGGTACCGCATTGAACTTTGCGAATGCGGTTCGTCCGAGCAGGGCGTGATAGCCACTGCGAAACGGGACTATATCAAAGATTAACTCTTCGCTTCGGAAATTTTCCGGGGATCCGAAGACCACGTCAAGTGTTACTGAGCCTGTACAGTTGGCCTCTACACCTGGTATAACGCCTTTAAAGGTCGTTTTTGTGGGTTTAATCCTTGAGGGATCTATGCCCATTTTCCGCACTGTATCCTGATAAAGCAGGTTCAGGCTACTGCCACCGTCCATGAGGACTCTTGTGAGATGAAATCCGTCGATGATTGGGTCGATAACCAATGCGGAGAAGCCGCCATGACAGATGCTAGTGGGATGGTCCCTTCGATCAAAAGTGATCGAGCAGGAGGACCATGGGTTGAACTTTGGGGCGACTGGCTCCATCGCGTATACGTCCCGTAGCGCACGCTTCCGCTCCCTCTTGGGAATGTGGGTTGCGTATATCATGTTCACCGTCTGCACTTGTGGGGGGAAGCCCTTCTGTCCATTGTTGTTCGGCGGCTTGGGCTCCTCCTCGTCATCGCTATGTAGCCCCTTGTCTTTGTTTTTGGCTCTTAACTTGCCTGCCTGCTTGAACACCCAACAATCCCTGTTAGTGTGATTAGCTGGCCTTTCGGGGGTGCCATGTATCTGGCACAAGCGATGGAGTATTCGGTCCAAACTGGACGGGCCCTAAATATTCTTTTTGAATGGCTTTTTCCGCTGACCGGATTTACAGCCTTTGAATCCGGCATTGACTGTCGTGTCTTCATTGCTGTCGCTGCTAACGCGACGTTTTTGCTTATTCCGACGTGTCCTGCCACTTTTATCCTTGGTATCCGAATTACCAGGGTTCTTTGATAAGTTGTTACTGCGAGCTAGCCAGCTGTCTTCTCCCGTGCAAAAGCGGGTCATGAGTGTCGTGAGGGCTGCCATGGATTTCGGCTTTTCCTGTCCCAGGTGCCGGGCAAGCCACTCGTCGCGGATGTTATGTTTGAAGGCTGCTAGGGCCTCTGCGCCCGGACAGTCGACTATCTGGTTTTTCTTTGTTAGGAACCGTGTCTAGAATTGTCTGGCCGATTCCTCTGGCTGCTGAATTATGTGGCTTAAGTCATTGGCATCCGGTGGTCGCACGTAAGTGCCCTGGAAGTTGTCGAGGAATGCGGCTTCCAGGTCCTCCCAAGAACCGATTGAGTCTGCTGGCAAGCTGTTAAGCCAATGCCGGACCGGTCCTTTAAGTTTGAGCGGGAGGTATTTGATGGCGTGTAGATCATCGCCGCGTGCCATGTGGATGTGAAGGAGATAATCCTCGATCCATACCACCGGATCTGTTGTGCCATTGTATGATTCGATGTTTACGGGTTTGAAACCCTCTGGGATTTTATGCTCCATTACTTCATTCGTGAAGCATAGCGGGTGTGCGGCGCCTCTGTAATGGGCTATATCACGACGCAGCTCGGAAGAGCTATGTCTGTTGTGTTTGGCCCGGCCGGATTTGTTGTATCCGGAGTGAAGATCATCGTCAGGTGCCGTAGGGCGCCTGCGCGATCCGTAGATCGATCTTGTTTGTCTTGCCTTGTCCTCCAGTACGTCTTGCAGGTCTGGTGTGTTTTCCCGTGCCTTAGTTGAGCGGTGTCGGGGCATGGCTTGGGTGGAGGGCCGAGAGGCCTCACTGTCGCGGCCATGAGGTGGCTGGTCTGCCATGTCGTGCGCTGGTGATGTAGGTGCTTCCTCCTCTGATCGGGGTAGTGGCCTGCGCTTTGGGTAACTCTTGGGAGGGCGTTCGAGTTCATACTCTTCGGCCGCAAGGACTTCAGTCCATCTGTCAGCTAGCAAATCTTGGGCAGCTCTAAGTTGTTGCTGCTTTTTCTTGAGGCTGCTTGCCGTGGCTAAAAGCCTACGTTTGAAACGCTCCTGCTCGGCGGGGTCTGATGGTATGACGAATTCGTCGTCATCGAGGCTTGCCTCGTCTTCGGAGGGGGCATATGGTTATCATCCTAAACCTCCTTGTCTGCCGCTCTCTCCTGAGGGCTGGCTTTTCCATCTTCCTATGCCTAATCTTGCTGAGGTGGGTGTTCTTCAGCACTATCCGGGGTAGTATTATCTCCCGTGCCGGAATCACCATTTTTGCTTTGGCGGCATTTAGAGCGGCGCCGTTGACGCCGGCGCTTTGGCTGTTTCTTGGGGGTGTCATCCCCCGCTGTTCCATCGCCATCTCCATCTTTTGGAGTATCCACCATATATATGTCATATGACGAGGTGGCCTTCCAGCGCCCTATAGGTACTGGTTCCTGTTCGTCTCCTACATCGTCGTCCATACCGTCGATGTCTTCGGAGCTGAAGTCAAGCATGTCGGTTAAATAGTCGACAGTGGCTACAAAGTGGGTGGTGGGTGGGCTTTGAATTTCTTCTTCCGTATCCCATCCTCGCTGACCGTGATCCGGCCAGGGCTCTCCTGATAAAGAGAGAGACTTAAGAGAATTCAGGATGACGCCAAAAGGCGAGTGCTGAAAAATGTCTGCGGCGGTGAACTCCATTATCGGCACCCAATCGGATTCGATTGGCAGGGGTGCGGGGGGTTCGGAGTCCGAGAAGGAGTCCGGATCCTCGGAGTCACGGATCATGCAGAGTATGGGGCTAGCGTTCGGCTCGATCGCCTTTAGGATCGCAACCCCCGAGGTGGCGTCCAACCGCTCGTCCTCGATTGGCGCAATAGGCTCCGAGTTAGAGGTCGGAACCGATGCGTGTGCGGCCTCCAGGACACTATCCGGAGGCAGAGCTAGATCATGCCCCTCGAGATAGTGCGGCGCGCTTGGCCGTGGCTCGACCCCGTCGAAGATCATGTCTCCGCGGATGTCAGCCGTGTAGTTTAAGCTTCCAAACCTGGCTTGATGGCCAGGGGCGTAGCTTTCGATCTGCTCCAAGTGGCCAAGAGAATTGGCCCGCAGAGCAAAGCCGCCGAAGACGAAGATCTGTCCGGGGAGAAAAGTATCGCCCTGGACCGCATCGTTGTTGATGATCAAAGGAGCCATCGGGCCTAAAGGCGACGACACAGAGGAACTCTCAATGAAAGCACCAATGTCGGTGTCAAAACTAGCGGATCTCGGGTAGGGGGTCCCGAACTGTGCGTCTAGGCCGGATGGTAACAAGAGGCAGGGAACACGATGTTTTACCCAGGTTCGGGCCCTCTTGATGGAGGTAAAACCCTACGTCCTGCTTGATTAATATTGATGATATGGGTAGTACAAGAGTAGATCTACCACGAGATCAAGGAGGCTAAACCCTAGAAGCTAGCCTATGGTATGATTGTTGTGTATGGAGTTGATGAAGTTGTCCTACGGACTAAAACCCTCCGGTTTATATAGACACCGGATAGGGTTAGGGTTATATAGAGTCGGTTACAATGGTAGGAGATCTTGAATATCCGCATCGCCAAGCTTGCCCTCCACGCCAATGAAAGTCCCATCCAGACACGGGACGAAGTCTTCAATCTTGTATCTTCATAGTCCGGGAGTCCGGCTGAAGGTATAGTCCGGCTACCCGAACACCCCCTAATCCAGGACTCCCTCACCTAGCTACGGGCGTTAAACGATAGCGCTTGTTGGGAGGCAACCTGTTTTTATTTTTATTCTTTGCTTTTTGTTCCTGTTTAGTAATAAATAATTCATCTAAACTCTTCTTAGATGTGGTTTTATGTTTTAATTAGTGTTTGTGCCAAGTAGAACCATTGGGAAGACTTGGGGAAAGTCTTTGCGATCTTGCTGTAAAAAACAGAAACTTTAGCACTCACGAGTTTCATCGCCATTTTTTACTGTGGAGTGCGATTAGGTTGATTCTTTTTGAAGATGATTAAGAGATAAATTCCTCACGTCCATAAATTTATTTTAGAATTTTTGGGGTTCTATAAGTATACGTTTGATCCAGATTACTACAGACTGTTCTGTTTTTCACAGATTCTGTTTTCTGTGTGTTGTTTGCTTATTTTGATGAATCTATGAGTAGTATCGGAGAGTATGAACCATAGATGAGTTGTAATACAGTAGATATTATACCAATATGAATTTAGAATGAGTTCACAACAGTACCTAAGTGGTGATTTATTTTCTTATACTAACGGAGCTTACGAGTTTTCTGTTATGTTTTGTGTTGTGAAGTTTTCAAGTTTTGGGTAAATATTCGATGGACTACGGAATAAGGAGTGGAAAGGGCCTAAGATTGGGGATTCCCAAGGCACCCCAGGTAATATTCAAGGACAACCAATAGCCTAAGCTTGGGGATGCCCCGGAAGGCATCCCCTCTTTCGTCTTCGTTATTTGGTAACTTTACTTGGAGCTATATTTTTATTCACCACATGATATGTGCTTTTCTTGGAGCATCAATTTATTTTGTTAGGATTTTCTTTCTGTTATTTAGAACAATGTTTTTCATATTTTATTTCAATAAAAGTGGCATTGATAGCCTTTACTATGCCTATTTTACAAGTCTACATATTGCTGTTTGAAAACAGAAAGTTTACCGCTGTTGCAAAAATTCCCTAGAAAAGTCAGAATGTGATAAAATGTTGAAACCTTTTGAATATTAAGCTCTGATAAATTTACTGCAGTGGGAGTTTTCTTTCATAATTTTTGGAGCTAGGGAAGTATGGATCTTGCTGCATTCTTTACAGACTGTCCTGTTTAGGCAGATTGCTGTTATGTTTGCATTGTTTGCATATGTTTGCTTCTTTAATGATTCTATTTGAGGATAGGACTATTAAATATGCAGAGGCATTTAGTATGCAATTTTTAATAATAATTTTAGTGATTTGCTACAATAGAGTATGATAAGGTTTTTGCATTGGTTTATACTAACTTATCTCACGAGTCCTTGTTGAGTTTTGTGTGGATGAAGCTTTTGAGATTTAGGGAGACCGTGATATGAGAGGAATTAAGGAGACACAAAAGCTCAATCTTGGGGATGCCCAACGCATCCCAAGATAATATTTCAAGAAGTCTCAAGCGTCTAAGCTTGGGGATGCCCCGGTTGGCATCCCCCCTTTCTTCTTCGACAACTATCGGTTAGTATTGGTTGATTGTAAGTTTTTGCTTCTTCACGTGATGTTTGCTATTCTTAGAATGTCATTTTATTTTGCTTTGCTTGTTGTTTGAATAAAATATCAAGATCTGAAATTATTAAATGGGAGAGTCTTCACATAGCTAAATAATTACTTAACTACTCATTGATCTTCACTTATATCTTTCGGAGTAGTTTGTTATTCATTCACGTGCTTCACATATATCCTATGAGTAAATGGTTGAATGAATTGAATATAATAAATCTGAAATTATATATGTTTCATATGCTTATCCCACGGGGAGTGATGACTTCACATATAAGAAGTAGAGGTGGTAAATTTATTGAAGGTTAGCAAACATTGTATTGGTCACTTGAACAATTCATGAAAGAATATTGAGGGAAGAGAGATTTCACATATAAATATACTGTCTTGGTCATCTTTTGTAATTGTGAGCACTCATTAAAATATGACATGCTAAAATGATGATGTTGGACAAGGAAGACAATGTAATGGGTTATGTTTTCTTATATCTGAAATAAAGTATATTGTCATGGATCATTCAACATGCTGAGCTTGCATTTCCCCCTCATGCTAGCCAAATTATTTGCACCAAGTAGAGATACTACTTGTGCTTCCAAACAACCCTTAAACCAGTATTGCCATGAGAGTCCACAATACCTACATATGGATTGAGTAAGATCCTTCAAGTAAGTTTTCATCGGTGCATGCAATAAAAATTGCTCTCTAAATATGTATGATCTATTAGTGTGGAGAAAATAAGCTTTATACGATCTTGTGATGTGGAAGCAATAAAAGCGATGGACTGCATAATAAAGGTCCCTATCACAAGTGGCAATATAAAGTGATGTTCTTTCGCATTAAGATTTTGTGCATCCAACTATAAAAGCGCATGACAACCTCTGCTTCCCTCTGTGAAGGGCCTATCTTTTATTCTTGTCTTATACCTTATGCAAGAGTCGTGGTGATCTTCACCTTTCCTTTTTACATTTTATCCTTTGGCAAGAACATTGTGTTGGAAAAGATCCTGATATATATATATATATATATCCAATTGGATGTAAGGCATCATGAACTATTATTTTTGATATTACCATTGAGGTAAAAGGTTGGGAGGAGAATCTATAAGCCCTTATCTTTCTCTTTGTCTGATTAAAACTTTGAACCCATAAATATCGCGTGAGTGTTAGCAATTCTGAAAGACTAAATGATAGTTGAGTATGTGAAGTTTGCTGAATCAAAGCTCTGACATTGACTCTTCCTAAAAATAAGATGAATTGTAATTGTTTGATGACTAATAACACGGTTTGTTAGTTCTCAAGAAGGTTTATGATCTATACTTTAACATGTGAATAGTTTGTTACTTGATCATGATATGAGCCATTGTTATGACATATAATGATGCTAGAAAAGGTGATTGAAATTATCATTGATCAAACTTGTGCACCTGCTAGCATTCACACTTCATAAATTATTTCTTTTATCATTTACCTACTCGGGGACGAGCAAGAATTAAGCTTGGGGATGTTGGTATGTCTCCAACGTATCTATAATTTATGAAGTATTCATGCTATTATATTATCTGTTTTGGATGTTTATGGGCTTTACTAAACACTTTTATATTATTTTGGGACTAACCTATTAACCGGAGGCCCAGCCCAAATTGATGTTTTCTTGCCTATTTCAGTGTTTCGAAGAAAAGAAATATCAAACGGAGTCCAAACAGAATGAAACCTTCGGGAGAGTTACTTTTGGAATGGAAGCAATCCAGGAGACTTGGAGTAGACGCCAGGGAAGCTTCGAGGAAGCCACGAGGCAGGGAGGCGCGCCCACCCCCCTGGGCGTGCCCCCCACCCTCGTTGGCCCTCGTGGCTCTCCTGACCGACTTCTTTCGCCTATATATATCCATATAACCTAAAAACATCGGAGAGCAGAATAGATCGGGAGTTCCGCCGCCGCAAGCCTCTGTAGACACCGAAAACCAATCTAGACCCGTTCCGGCACCCTGCCGGAGGGGGGATCCCTCACCGGTGGCCATCTTCATCATCCTGGCGCTCTCCATGACGAGGAGGGAGTAGTTCACACTCGGGGCTGAGGGTATGTACCAGTAGCTATGTGTTTGATCTCTCTCTCTCTCTTGTGTTCTTGAGTCGCCACGATCTTGATGTATCGCGAGCTTTGTTATTATATTTGGATCTTATGATGTTTGTCCCCCTCTACTCTCTTGTGATGGATTGAGTTTTCCCTTTGACGTTATCTTATCAGATTGAGTCTTTAAGGATTTGAGAACACTTGATGTAGGTCTTGCATGTGCTTATCTGTGGTGACAATGGGATATCACGTGATCCACTTGATGTATGTTTTGGTGATCAACTTGCGAGTTCCGTGAGCTCGTGAACTTATGCATAGGGGTTGGCACACGTTTTTGTCTTGACTCTCCGGTAGAAACTTTGGGGCACTCTTTGAAGTTCTTTGTGTTGGTTGAATAGATGAATCTGAGACTGTGTGATGCATATCGTATAATCATACCCATGGATACTTGAGGTGACGTTGGAGTATCTAGGTGACATTAGGGTTTTGGTTTATTTGCATCTTAAGGTGTTATTTTACTACAAACTCTAGGGCTGTTTGTGACACTTATAGGAATAGCCCAACAGATTGATCGGAAAGAATAACTTTGAGGTGGTTTCGTACACTACAATAATCTCTTCGTTTGTTCTCCGCTATTAGTGACTTTGGAGTGACTCTTTGTTGCATGTTGATGGATAGTTATATGATCCAATTATGCTATTATTGTTGAGAGAACTTGCACTAGTGAAAATATGAACCCTAGGCCTTATTTCCTAGCATTGCAATACCGTTTGTGCTCACTTTTACCACTTGCTACCTTGCTGTTTTTATATTTTCAGATTAGAAAAACCTATATCTACCCTCCATATTGCACTTGTATCACCATCTCTTCGCTGAACTAGTGCACCTATACAATTTACCATTGTATTGGGTGTGTTGGGGACACAAGAGACTCTTTGTTATTTGGTGGCAGGGTTGCTTGAGAGAGACCATCTTCATCCTACGCCTCCCACGGATTGATAAACCTTAGGTCATCCACTTGAGGGAAATTTGCTACTGTCCTACAAACCTCTGCATTTGGAGGCCCAACAATGTCTACAAGAAGAAGATTGTGTAGTAGACATCAGTACACCGTCGGAGGCATTCACATAGTCATATTTTGTTCTAAGTATCGAGTTGTAATTTTTCGAGTTGTAAGTAAATAAAAGTGTGATGATAATTATTATTAGAGCATTTTCCCAAGTGAGGACAGGATGATGGAGACTATGATTCCCCCACAAGTCGGCATGAGACTCCAGACGAAAAAAAGAAGAAAAAAGAGGCCATAAAAAAGAGAAAAAGGCCCAAATAAAAAAACGAGAAAAAAGGAGAGAAGGGACAATGTTACTATCCTTTTACCACACTTGTGCTTGAAAGTAGCACCATGATCTTCATGATAGAGAGTCTCCTATGTTGTCACTTTCATATACTAGTGGTAATTTTATATTATAGAACTTGGATTGTTTATTCTAATGATGAGCTTCCTCAAAATTCCCTAAGTCTTCGTGAGCAAGCAAATTGGATGCACACCCTGTCGGTGTCAAAACCGGCGGATCTCGGGTAGGGGTTCCCGAATTGTGCGTCTAAGGCGGATGGTAATAGGAGGCAGGGGACACGATGTTTACCCAGGTTCGGGCCCTCTTGATGGAGGTAATACCCTACGTCCTGCTTGATTGATCTTGATGATATGAGTATTACAAGAGTTGATCTACCACGAGATCGTAGAGGCTAAACCCTAGAAGCTAGCCTATGGTATGATTGTTGTTGTCCTATGGACTAAACCCTCCGGTTTATATAGATACCGGAGGGGACTAGGGTTACACAAAGTCGGTTACAAGGGAGGAGATCTACATATCCGTATTGCCAAGCTTGCCTTCCACGCCAAGGAGAGTCCCATCCGGATACGGGACAAAGTCTTCAATCTTGTATCTTCATAGTCCAATAGTTTGGCCAAAGGATATAGTCCGGCTGTCCGGAGACCCCCTAATCCAGGACTCCCTTAGTAGCCCCTGAACCAGGATTCAATGACGATGAGTCCAGCGTGCAGATTTGTCTTCGGCATTGCAGGGCGGGTTCTTCTTTCGAATACTCCATAGAAGATTTTGAACATAAGAATAGTGTCCGGCTCTGCAAAATAAGTTCCACATACCACCGTAGAGAGAATAATATTTCCACAAATCTCATCTGCTGACACGTTTAGCAACATGACATCATGCCATGGCCCGGTCTTTATTCGAACCATTTTTCTCAACCAGCACTACACATATCGCGAGGCGGTTTTCTTGACACGTCTTGTCAAAGCAGAGATCGTGTCCCCCTTATTGCGGGATTCTCATCAATACGGACGTGGGTAACCCAATGGTGCCCGCTGGTATGACTCCTCGATTTTAGGCAAGTCCCAAACGGCCACGAGGAGGACGCTTGATATTCACCCTCTTTATAAAGAGGCCAATGCATGTCCTTTTTTCCCTCTCGTACTCAATCGAATCCTCCCCCCGCCTCGAGTTCCAACACCCAAGGCTCAGGTCAGGTGCTTCGGACCTTCAACCATGTCCGGATCCAACCTTCGAGGTCGGTGGATGCCTTCCTCTGTCACAGAGGAAGACATCAAGAAGCTGAGAGAGGCCAGGTATTTGTCCCTCAAAATCTCGCACAGGCTGCCTGCTCGAGGGTAGGTCATTCCCACTCCCGAACTCGGCGAGAGTGTTGTATTCACCTCTCACTTCCTCCGAGGGCTAGGCCTCGCTCTGGATCCCTTTGTTAGGGGGCTCATGTTCTATTATGGGCTGGATTTCCATGACCTGGCCTCGGATTCCCTCCTTCACATCTCGTCGTTCATCGTCATGTGCGAGGCCTTTCTCCGCATTACCCCACACTTTGGCCTATGGCTCAAGACTGTCAATGTGAAGCCGAAGATGATCGAGGGGCGACACACAGAGTGCGGAGGTGTCGTAATAAGCAAAAGTGTTGATGTTCCGTGGCCAGAGGGTTCCTTCCCAGAGGTGTTCGATTTATGCAACGGGAGTGGTTTTATATCATAGCTCCCCGAAGTGCCAAGTGGGTAGCCGCCCCTGCCTTTCGCTCGGGCCCTCCACCACAACTGACGTCATGGATCAACAAGGGGCTAAACTGGGGGCCAGTAAATGATGTGCCGATATTGCAGAGTCGCATCAGAGATCTCCTTGAGAGAGATGTCAGCCTGGTCACGGTAATGCAAGTCATGCTAGTTCGTCGAGTCCCGCCTTGCAAACGTCGACCCCTCCGTATGTGGGAATTCAACCCGGAAGGACCGCGAACTATTCAGCACTTCCTTGGCATGATGCTCAAAGAGATGTACAAATTTTTCTTTGGACCCCAAATAAAGTGTCCGGACACCACCAAGGATGCGGGTCTGAGCTATAATCGCCCAGATACCCAAGTAAGTAATCCCATGTCCGAACATGATGCCTTTTATTTATCATAACATCTTTCTAAAAAGTCACGCTTTGACCAGGACTGGGTAACAAAGGCGAAGATGATCAGGTGTTCGGCCCCCCTTCCCGAAGGCTCGGCCAATCCAGTACTAGCCAGAATGCTCAAGCCGGCGCCTTATCAGGCGCCCTCCGGGGAAGATAAAGGGGGGAATAAAGTGGCTGAAAGCAGGCCTCACTCATTATTCATCCAAACCGGGGGAATTAGCGCCTCTGCGAAGGAGGATAACCAGGGAGAAGAATCTGAAATTCCCTCTCCCCAAGGAAGGAAGAGGACCACCTCTGAAGACCCGGAAACAAAGGTTTCCAAATAGGGGAAGAAATCTTCGCCAGAGGGTCCTGCCTCGGAGGGTACCCTTGCCGCACAGTGCCCGCAAGGGGATCAGCCCTCGACCGAGCTGTAAGTAAACAAAAAGTACTTAATAGTGAAAATATCCTACCTTACTTCTGAAGACAATAACGGAAGCTTATATCTTGTAGTTCGGATCATAGCCCTTCTCAACGGAGTTCGTCTTTGGGGGATCTTCTTCCTGAGATGATGGAGAGCGAAATACCTCCCCATGCCACCCCACCCCATGAGGCGGACGACCCTGAAGTGTCGTCGCGGAGGGTTTCTCCTGATCCGCCAAGGCCAGAGGGTAATCCTTCAGCCACCTGAAGTCCTCAGTATTCGGCTCCTAAAGAGATCAATAGAAAGAGTCCAGAACCGTCCGGTGTGCGATCGGACGCACTAAAGGATCTTCTGGACCAAGCGGCCATCTCAGAAGCGCATCGTACGCTAATGGGTACGGTGATTGAGAGGATTTCATCCGCCGAAAGCGGGTTGCATGAAGCTTTTATGAGTCTGCTAAAAGGCTTTGAGGTACGTCAAATAGTGTATGTTTTTGACAGTACCGGACACGTTAGGTGTGCCCTATGCAGATAGTAGCCCCTGAGACTCTGGTTGCCATCGAGAACGGCGGCAAACAGAGGATCATAGTCCCAGGTAATAATCAGGCTGCCTTTATGTGCAGATAGCTGAATGTCCGGTGGCTAGCCGGACTGGTGAGTTTGCCAAGCTGAAGCGGCAACTTGATGCGGCAGATGCCGACATCGTGCTTGTCGACAAGCGGCTCGACGAGGCACAGGGTATGTGATTTCTCCGGTGATCAACACATAGTTAGAGGAGCATGATGCTAGTATCTTTAATATGTTGTGACTGCAGACGGAGCCGCCACCGTGGAGACCCTTCGGGCGGAACTTGCCCGAGCCAAGGAACAAGCCAGGAATAGTGATGCGGCCGCTCTAAAGGCGGTCGAAGAGCTGAGGGCCGAATAGGCTGCTCATTACCAGAGCAAGGAAAAAATAGCCAAAAGGGCTGTTGAGTTGAAAGATGTCACCGACCATTACCAACTTCTTGAAAAAGAAAGTCGAGTGAAGGCGACGGGCCTGGAGAAGGCCATGGTAGCAGCCAAGGAAGCCCACTCCAAAATCAGAGCGGCGAAGGAGGAGCTGCGTCAAGCTGGAGATATCGCGGCTGGGAAGCCCTTTTTGTTGCGGACGAAGTTCGGAGACCCGAAGTATGCCCCTCTTGATCAATTATGGAGTTCTGCAGACGAATACGTGGATTTGGCGGCAAGTGCTACTGATGCGGCCGAGTACTTCAAGGACCAAAAAGATTGTGAAGTGGAAAAGTTGTTCTGGTCGCAGTTCAATGTTCCAGTGCGTCCGCTGCTGTTGAATGAGCGAATGGCCGAGTGGGCCGAGCTCCATAGGTTGTCCGGACTTGCCATGAGGTCTATTGTGGATCATCTGTTGCCGGAAGGGCCAAGGCCAAATAGTTATTTTAGTTTAGTGCAACAATTCATTGGTGCTGTGCCGCACATCGACGCTATGAGGTCGGCGTGCATAGAGGGTGCGCGGATGGCACTTGCCCGTGTCAAGACATACCGGGCAGAGATGGAGGCCATCACTATTGCAACCCAGAGTTCGGTAGTGGGCCGAGTATCTGCCGAGCACTACTTTGAAGAAGTCGTTGAAGGCGCTCGTTCAATAGAGGCTCAGTGCTCGAAGAATATTATGTTCTAGTGACATGTATTCCCATTGTAAAAACAATGTTTTATTGAATTGTAAAGGCTGTGTTTATACTTTTGCCTAAAAGTATTATGATGCCTCATGTGTGGCTGTTTATGTATATATGTATATAACCTGAAAGTTTGCAGTCGTCGACTTCAGCCCCCACGCATATAATGCGGGGGTGTTCGCAAAAAATGCGTGTTCACACTTGATCCAACATCTTGGTCCATTACGGAGGTGGTAGCACAGCAAACGAGGCCATCAGACTATATTGCTTTAACACTTTCACTTAGCCATAGCAGTTTGATGGTGGGACTACTATATAGCCCCCTGGTACTTCTGCGCTTGTCCGAATACGGTGCGTGGATGTACATGATCGGGAAACGGCCCTTCGATAATGCGGAGGAATCCCGAAGATTCCTCTAAGTCATCAAGTGGTTGTCCAGTCTCACACTTTATCATGACAGTCAGTTTTCGGCTTTCTCTACTAAGGTGCTCCTCCGGATGAACCAGGGCACAATCGCAGTAGTTCTCCCGGTGCCTCCTTAGCCGATTGAGCGGAACGTAAGGTAGCAAAACACGGGAGCCGGGCAAACCCAACATTTGACCAAAGACATGATTCGGAGCTGATGCATATAAGGCCAAACTGGCGACGTCGAACACTCCCTAAGGTATTCGGTCTTTATAACATATGCCGGGTTGAACGATGCCCTTAACAATAAACCCCGAGTGTCCAGGTACGTGCAATATTCTGACGTGGCGAAATGCCAATAACGTCAGCATCCTTCTCGGTTGTATTGAGTATCCGGAGGATGTGAACAACAAGAGACAGTAAAAAAGGTTTATGCAGGGTCTTAATCTGAAAAGAAACCTTTGAGCGGGTCCCTGCTGCACGTCTGCGCCTGTGTCTCCGTTGTGACGTGTCCTGGACGGGTGTAGCACGATTGTTATCTGCAAAAAGAAGAACTTAGGTGAAAGTTGTCGTGCCAAAAAATTGGTTATTCTAGATAAACCATTAAAATTCAAGATAAGTCAAGTTGAGCCGAACTAGCCCTGATTACACGCATGAAGCCCTTGGTACTGTCTATGAGGGTTTAACCATCAAACCAATCTCAGGTATATCTAGTGATGCGCCGGACTTGTCTAACCGTGTTCGCGGTCTTGACGACCTGTGATTTATTCTGGTTGGTGAGGCCGTCTAGTGCTCGGCTGTTAAAGCCACCGCACGTTCTTCCGCGCATAGAGAACACTCAATATTTCCACTAACTGTGATGGTGCCCCGTGGACCAAGCATCTTAAGCTTAAGAGAAGCGTAATGTGGTACCGCATTAAAACGAGCGAAAGTTGTTCTTCCGAGTAGTGCTTGATAGCCTCTTCGGAATGGAGCAATGTCGAAGTTTAACTTCTCACTTCGGTAGTTGTCGGATGAACCGAATACAACCTCTAGTATTAGAGAGCCCGTGGAGCAGGCCTCTAGGCCTGGTATTACTCCCTTGAAGGTAGTATTACTGTGGCTTATTTTTGTCGGGTCTATCCCCATTTTGCGGATTGTGTCCTGATATATCAGATTTAGACCACTGCCGCCGTCCATAAGGACTCGTGTGAGATGGTATCCGTTTATTATTGGGTCTAACACCGAGGCAGCCAATCCTTCATGCCGGATGCTTATCGGGTGATCCCCGCGATCAAAAGTGATCGGGCAGGCCAACCAGGGGTTGAAGTTAGGGGTGACGGGCTCTACGGCGCGTGTGTCTCGGAGTGCATGTTTGCTTCTCCTCTTTGTCACGTGGATCATGTTTACTTCTTTAACCTCTGGTGGGAATTTTTTTTGTCCCCCGGTGCTTTGCTGGCGAGGCTCGTCCTCGTCTTCACTTGGTGTCTCTCTCCACTTGTGTTTGGCGTTTAGCTTACCAGCCTGCTTGAAGACCCAGCATTCTCTGTGAGTGTGATTTCCAGGTTTATCGGGGGTGCCATGAATCTGACATAGTTTGTCTAGAATCTTATTTAGGATGGACGATCCATCTCTGCTGCCTTTGAAAGGCTTTTTCCGCTGACCTGGTCGAGAGCCCCTGAATCCAGTGTTGACCGCCGTATTATCTGGGTTGTCTTCTTTATTTTGATGCTTGCTTTTACTGCGTCGTGGTTTTCCATTGCCATCCCTGACTTCGGATGTGCTTGGGTCGCTGGTGCAATTGCGGGCTAACCAGCTATCTTCGCCCGCGCAAAAGCGGGTCATAAGGCTTATCAGGGCTGCCATTGTTCTCGGTTTTTCTTGGCCGGGGTGTCTGGCGAGCCATTCGTCTCGGACACTGTGTTTAAAAGTTGTTAAGGCCTCGGCATCCGGGAAGTCGACGATTTGGTTCTTTTTAGTGAGAAACCTGTTCGAAAGCTTTCGGGCTGACTCTCCGGGCTGTTGAATTATATGACTTAAATCATCTACATCCAGAGGTCGTACATAGGTCCCTTGAAAATTAGCCCGAAAAGCATCCTCGAGCTCCTCCCAACTTCCAATTGAGTTTTCGGGGAGGCTTTTCAGCCAGTGCCGAGCTGGTCCTTTAGCTTGAGGGGCAAGTACTTGATGGCGTGGAGATCGTCTCTGCGAGCCATGTGGATATGGAGGATAAAGTCCTCAATCTAGACCCCAGGGTCTGTGGTCCCGTCGTACGCCTCTATGTTCACTGGTTTGAATCCTTCTAGAAATTCATGGTCCAGCACCTCATCGGTGAAACATAGGGGGTGTGCGGCACCCCTGTATTTGGATGTATCATGGCGTTCGGACGGTGGTAGTGGTTTTGAGTTTATGCCGGAGCGCGCTTCCTAGATCCATAGATGGATCTGGTCATACTAGATTTTTGGCGCAAGTCCTCACGTAGATCGTGTGTTGACTTATGTGCGGCCTTGTTAGCCGCTCTATCGCGGTCACAAGGTGGTTGATCCGGCCGATTGGCCGCTTTATTTTTCGTCTATGTGGGCTCTAAGGCCTCATCGTCGAATTCAGGTAATAGCTTGCGCTTTGGGTAGTTCTTTGGGTGGTAACTTCCACCATACTTTTCTTCGTTGTCGAGCACTTTGTTCCACCTGCTGTTGAGCGTATTTTGTGCGGCCTTAACCCTTTTCTTCTGCTTCTTCAGACTCCTCGCTCTGCGAAGGTTCTCTTGTTCCAAGTGCATTTCCGGGATGATGTGTGCATCTTCGTCCGGACTGTTTGCCTCCCCAGAGGGGGTTTGATGAGGTTTATCCTCGGCGTCGCCGTGTTCGGACATCGGATCCGTACTATGTTCGCCGTTTGCAGGTTCTGCCGCTGGGTCAATGTGGTCGTCGTTTCCTCTAGAGTCGACTGGAGTGTTATTTTCTCTTGCGTTGTTCTTGTTGTTTTTGCCGAGGCGGGATTTTGAGCGGCGCCTATGCCGACGCTTTGATTGCTTCTGGAGGGAGCTATTCTTCGTTGCATCTTGTCTTTCTTTGTCATTGTTTTCTTTGCGTGTATCTACCATGTATATGTCATGTGGTGAAGTGGTTGTCCAGCGCCCTATGGGCACTGGTTCCTGTTCCTCTCCTGCATCGTCGTTCATGTTGTCGATGTCTTCGGATTCGAAATCGAGCATGTCGGTTAAATCATCGACAAAGGCTACTAAGTGGGTGGTGGGTGGGGAGAAAATTTCTTCGT
The DNA here is from genome assembly GCA_034509565.1 of Triticum monococcum. Classification (NCBI taxonomy): domain Eukaryota; kingdom Viridiplantae; phylum Streptophyta; class Magnoliopsida; order Poales; family Poaceae; genus Triticum; species Triticum monococcum. The sequence continues at coordinate 350,435,846 of CM067845.1, forward strand.
TGTCCGCATCCCATTCTAGCCAGACATAGTTCGGCCAAGGTTCTCCTGGCAAGGAGAGAGACCTTAAAGAATTTAGCACGTCGCCGAAAGGTGAGTGCTGAACGATATCTGCGGAGCTGAACTCCATGATCGGTGCCCAATTAGATTCGATAGGCACAGACGTAGGCTGCTCGGAGTCCGTGGCTTGAGACGAATCCAGTGGTTCGGTAACACGACTCTCGTAAGGGGTGAAGTCAGTATCCGGCTCTATCGCCACTGAGGTGCGGCCTCCATGGCGGGGTCTATCCACCCATTCTCGGATGGCGCAATTTGCTCCGGATTGAAGGCCGGAGTAGTTGCAGGTGTGATCTCCCGAACACTGTCCGACGGCAGAGCTAAATCATGCTCGTCGTGATCGTGTGGTGCACCTGACATGGGCTCGAATCCATCGAAGATCAAGTCTTCGCGGATGTCGGCAGTGTAGTTTAAGTTTTTGAACCTGACCTAGTGGCCAGGGGCATAGTATCATGCCCTCGATGCGGCTATATCTCCCACGTGTCGAAGCACGACTTAGAGGCATAACCGCATTGAAAGCAATGTCGCAAGTGAGGTAATCTTCACACAACCCATGTAATACATAAGGGAAGAGATACATAGTTGGCTTACAATCGCCACTTCACACAAATACATGAATAAAGCATTACATCATCCAAGTACAATCAGGCCCCGACTACGGAGCCAAAATAAAAGAAGACTACCCCAAATGCTACACAGATCGCCGATCGTCCCGACTGGGCTCCACTACTGATCAACTAGAACGGAATAACATAAAGGACAAGATCTTCATCGAGCTCCTCCTTGAGCTTGGTTGCGTCATCTGCACGGTTCAACGGCACCTACAAGCTGGTTTTGGAAGTATTTGTGAGTCGCGGGGACTAAGCAATCTCGCACCCTCGCGATCAAGACTATTTAAGCTTATGGGTAAGGTAAGGTATGAGGTGGAGCTGCGGCAAGCGACTAGCATATATGGTGGCTAACATACGCAAATGAGAGCGAGAAGAGAAAGCAAAGCACGGTCAATAAAGTATGATCAAGAAGTGATCCTAGAACAACCTACGTCAAGCATAACTCCAACACCGTGTTCACTTCCCGGACTCCGCCGGAAAGAGACCATCACGGTAACACACGCGGTTGATGTATTTTAATTAAATTAAGTTTCAAGTTATCTACAACCGGACATTAACAAATTCCCATCTGCCCATAACCGTGGGCACGGCTTTCGAAAGTTCAAAACCCTGCAGGGGTGTCCCAACTTAGCCCATCACAAGATCTCACGGTCAACAAAGGAATAGACCTCCTCCCGAGACATTCCGATCAGACTCGGTATCCCGGTTCTTCAAGACATCCTCGACAATGGTAAAACAAGTGCAGCAAAGCCGCCCGATGTGCCGACATCCTAATGGGAGCTGCACATATCTCGTTCTCAGGGCAACACCGGATAGGTCAAGCTACGAGTAAAACCAGCCCTCAAGTTTGCCCGAGGTGGCCCCGCAGGCTGCCCATTTCGGACCAACACTTAGACAAGCACTGGCCCGGGGGGGTTAAAATAAAGATGACCCTCGGGATGCGCGACTCCCAAGGGAAAAAGGCTAGGTGGTGAATGGTAAAACCAAGGTTGGGCCTTGCTGGAGGAGTTTTATTCAAAGCGAACCGTCAAGGGGTTCCCATTTTAACCCAACCGCGTAAGGAACGCAAAATCCGGGAACATAACACCGATATGACGGAAACTAGGGCGGCAAGAGTGGAACAAAACACCAGACATAAGGCCGAGCCTTCCACCCTTTACCAAGTGTATAGATGCATTAATTAAATAAGATATATTGCGATATCCCAACAAGTAAACATGTTCCAACACGGAACAACAACTCCATGTTCCAACAAGGAACAAACTTCAATCTTCACCTGCAACTAACAACGCTATAAGAGGGGCTGAGCAAAGCGGTAACATAGCCAAACAACAGTTTGCTAGGACAAGGTGGGTTAGAGGCTTGGTTCAACAATATGGGTGGCATGATAAGCAAGTGGTAGGTATCGCAGCATAGGCATAGCAAAAGAGCGAGCATCTAGCAAGCAAAGATAGAAGTGATTTCGAGGGTATGATCATCTTGCCTGAGATCCCGCAAGGAAGAAGAACGAGTCAATGAAGAAGACAAACGGACGTAGATGAACGGGTCCTCACAACACGACGTTAGCGGAACCAACCCGAAGAAGCAAACACCGGAAAGAAGCATACAACATAGTAAACAAACCACACATGAGCATGGTATGATATGTGGGATGCGGTATGCGATGCATATGCATGATTGGACAAGGAATGCATGAACCTGGCCTCAATCTTGGAAATCCAAGAGTGCCACTGGAAAGATGAGATGAAATTGCTTGAAAACGATATAAAGATCAACGGAATCGGAGTTACGGTTTGGAAATGGCAAGCAATTCAAATATGACCACGTTCTGCGATTTACAGCAAGTAGCCATCTAAATGCAACAAGATAAACATGCTATAGGACTCAACCATGGCAACAAAATACATGGCAGGGATCCACTCAAGATGCTTAACAAAAGTCTAGCACTGAGCTACGGCTAATTCATCCATTAACAGGTTCAAACAAGCATGGCAAAAATGCATTTGGCAAACAGATTTCAGACTTAGTGAAATTAACACTTGTCTGGAATTTCAAATCAGATAGCACTCTTTGGAGCAACAAAACTACATGCTACAGGACCTGAACATGGCAAAGTAAAGCATGGCATGGAGCTACTCAAAGAGCTTAACAAAAGTCCCTTAGTGACCTTGAGTCAAAAGAGATCCGAAAATACAATTGCAAGCATGTGAACATGGCAAAAACATAATCAGTTCTCAGACTTAGTGAAAACTGGAGCATGCTGAAAACAGATATCAAGTAGGCATGTTTAGAAGCTCGATGCACTCACTACGGAGCAAGTCATGACAATATAAGCATACACCCATCAAGAATACACATTATACAAGCTAGACATGGCAAGAACAATAACATAGCATGCACGGATCAACTACAACATCCTCGGCAAAATCGATAACAAGTAGACAATCTGCCCAGATTCACGAAGTAGCAAAAGTAGAGCTCGGTTGACTCAAGCTAGGGTGCTCCATAATTGCAAAAAAGACATGGGTGGATAGAGCACTACAACATTAACAAAACATCCTTACTGATCATCCTCAAAAGAGGCACGGATCACTAGGAAACAACATGAACATATGGCATCATGAGAAAAACATATCCAGGACTTAGTGGAATTGCTAAGTCCCTGAAATCAGCATTACCAAGTGCCTCACTTTGCAAGCTTGTGCTAGTCACCACACACATCACAAAAATACATGGGTTGCACCTCTGGAAAGATGGCAAAACCCTTAACAAAACACATGTAGAGCTCATGGGCATATCATGCACACATTAATCATGGCAAAAATGACAAATATCTAAATGGAGCAGCAGATCTGACAATTATCTCAACTAGCACTCTTCTAACAGCATTTCGGGCATCAATATGGACTCAAATGAAAATTATGCAATGGAATGAAATGATGTACTCTCTGAGACGAACATTTTGATATGCTATATGCTCAAACGGAGCTACGGATACAAAGTTACAGCACGATGAACATGAGCATATGGATCTAGCAATTTCAGGGACTTAGGAAAAATATACCCTCTGAAAAAAGATCTAGGGTTTGGCACGGAAACCGAGGCACTCCGGCGAGCTCGAGTCCGGTGCGGCCGGCGAGGTCCGGCGAGGCGGCGGGCTCCCGGCCGCCGAGAAGGCGTCGTCCGGTGGAAGCGGCGCGCGGTGGCGCCGGAGTTGAGGCGAGGTGCATCGGATGAGGCGGATCCGGCCGGGGCGCGCACTCCGGCGAAGAAACGGCGGCGGGGAAGGTGAGGCGAGCCGGCGGTCGACGCCGGCGAGCGTCGGTGGCGGCGGGGCGACGCCCAGGCGCACAGCGGCGGAGAAGCTCGCGACCGACAGGAGGTGCTAGGGCGGCGGCGGCCTGATCTGGCCCGGGGTGGGCTCGATCTGGGCTCCCTCGGGCTGCGGCTGCTGTCGGGACCCCGATCCTAAGTCACACCGATCTAGCATGTAACACATCATATCACTTTGCGGCCTCACGCACGGTATTCCCACGGGTGCCACCTTACCTGGCCCGGGACCGTTTGCGCCTTTTGGCTCACGTATATGATAGTATCGCTAGCATGCATATGACAAAGAACCCCAGGCCGACATGGCTAGTCATGAATCCAAAGCGACACTAACCCATGAGGATAGGCATACATGAATCACATCAAGCATGTCGGTCATCAACGTGTGAATCCGGGCTGTAGCACTGGGCTAACAGGACTCCGGTAACCCGGGCTGTAGCAGGCTAGGAAGGACTCCGGATGTCACCGCGTGACATTTCCCCGAAGGGACGGACATAGGAACGAAATGAAACACATGACGGCCAGTCAAGTGTTCCGAGCAGTAGTGCTGGGCTAGCAGGACTCCGGTGAACCGGGCTGTAGCGGACTACTATCGCTCAGAAAGCACTAGACTACATTTCCCCATATGATAGGCTGCCAAGGATAAATAACTAGATTGTCGGATGCCACACATAGCAATACACGTTACACGTACGCATAACATGCAAATATGTGTTGTACAACATGGCATCACAACATAACGCAAACTCATATAGATAAAGGCTCAGAAGAGCCACATAGCATAAATACAAACAGGGGTCACATGACCCATCATTCAGAGCATATAAGCAACAAGCGGAAGCATTACACGTCTGAGTACAGACAACTACAAAAGAAAAAGGCCGAGGAGCCTGACTATCCACAAGTCCCTCCCAAGGGGCCAAGATCGTAGCTGAGGTAACAAGCTACTCGTCGAAGTCCAAGCGGTACTACTAGTGAGACAGATGTCTCACCTGCAAAACATAAATAGAGAAAACGTGAGTACAAAGGTACTCAGCAAGACTTACATTAGATCCTATCATATATGCATTTGTATCAAGAAGGTAATGTGGGGTTTAGTTGCAGCAAGCCAGCTTTGACTCAGTGGCTATCCTGTTCTACGACAACAAGAAACTTCTTTGAGATGGAGGCAGCGCACACGAGTCCACTAATCACCACATCAATGCACTACTATGGATTCATCCTCGTCTTCCTACGAGAAGGCCATCCATAGCACTCACACTTATCTTGAGCATTTTAGAGTATCCACTTTAAGTTGTCTATGTACCACGTAAGCATCCAAGAAGTCCATATCCGAGGACACGGCTATTCGAATAGATCATGATAACCCTGCAGGGGTGTACTTCATCACACATGCTCTCACCACTTATCACCATGTACACGTCATGTATCTCGGCAACCTTCAAGCGGAAGCCTGGCGAGGGTGTCGGCCACGACCTGACTAACCACGCAAGACTCTAATCCAGGTCTATCACCTATTTGAGTTCCATCCGCAAGGAGATCCGGCCGGGGTGTCGCTCACGGCCCCAAACGATGTGAGCAGGGTTCCAAGCCCACCATCCGGGTGCCACTTGGTACACCGTGCCACCGGCGCCTAGTCTGTCCTGAGCCCACCCTGCCGGGTGCCACTCGGTAGAAAAATAGCACTACCTACAAACACCAGAAACTAGTTGCGACTCCTGGACAGAGATCAAGTTGATTAATAAGTCGAGAGAGCTTGGAGCGCCCGGAGCCCAATGTGTGGTAGTAGCTAGTCATTGGACAACTTACACAGAACTGAGTTCTTAAGGACGGTCACAATGAGACAACCCACCATGTACTCCTACATGGCCTCTCACCGCTACCTTTACTAAATCGTGTTCACACGCTTAACTCTCAGCATCAGAACATATCATAGCACTCCAATTCATTCCCGATGAATCAGACCTAACACAACTTTAAGCAATAGCAGGATTGGCATGGTAGGAACACAACATGGCTCAAACAACTCCTACACATGCTAGTGGGTTTTAACTATTTACTATGGCAACGACAGGTCATGTAGAGGAATGGGTTCAACTATCGCGGCATAAAGTAGCAGTTGAATCGTTGTTGTCCTAATGCAATAAATGAGAGCAGGAGCGAGAGAGTAGGATTGTATCGGAATGAACAAGGGGGGTTTGCTTGCCTGGTAGATCAACAGGGGAAAGCACTGCTGCTCAGACAGGTACTCTGGAACGGTCTCCGAAGCAGTACCTATCGAGAAGGAACGGTGTCGACAATCAATACACAAGCATATGCAACAATATGATGCATGAACATGGCATGAAGATGTGATGTTGTTTGAGCTAATGCAACTAGCATTCATTTGGTTAAAGTCCATTTGAACTAAAGATTCAAATGCAACTCCAAAATAAGCTCTTAAATATGCCATAAGTGTGTTTTCACATATACAGCATGTATAGGTTGGTTTGTCATGCATGAAAATGGTACAGATGGACAGATTGAATTTTTCTGATAATTTTTCATATATAAATTATTTCAATCTGAGCTACGGTTGAATTTATATGAATTTTTGAAGTTTTGAACATTTTCTGGAATTTCCTGTTTAAAAAAATTCTAGGAAAAGAATAACTGCGTCAGCATGACGTCAGCACTGTGTCAGTGGTCAACGGCGCTGACCAGGTCAAACCTGACGCGCGTCGCCCACACGGCAGTGACCGGTTAGTTAACAGGGGGTTAGTTTATCCTAATTATAGAATTAGTGGCGCAGGGGCCCACTGTCAGTGTCATCAGCTAATTAAGTTTAATTAACATCTAACTAAAATCAGCAGGGGCCTGGCCCACTTGTCAATGACCCTGGGTGGTCAAACCCCAGGTCAACTGGGGGGTTAGACCGGTCAACCTCACCGGCATTTAGCCGCCGGCGAGGCCGAACGCGGCGGAGGGGCTCGGGATCTCCATTCCGGTAACCAAATGGACGGCGGAGAGCACCGGGGCGTAGCCCGTGCTCTCCCGCATCTAATGGGATAGATAGGATGAGGAGGGGTGGCCGGAGCTCGCCGGAGCGAGGCTCGTGGCGGCGGCCGGAGCACGGCCAAATGCGGGCGAGGTCTGCAGTGCATGGGGAGGCGAGCGGAGATGCTCTACGGGCTCCTGGCGTCACCAGGAGCAGAGTGACGCGCGCGGGTGCGGCTGGCTCGGCCCCTGGCCACGGTGGCGCCATGGACGGTGGCGAGGAGCTCGCGGGCGCGGTGGTTGAGCTAGCTGGATGGGGCAAACGAGCACGGGGAGGAGGGGGAAACGAAGTAGAGCTCACGGCGGATCCAACGGAGGCGTCAGCGAGCTCGGGGAAGCATTGGTGCGGCCGGAGCGCCGTCGGCGATCTCGGGCAGCCGGTGGCGAAGATGATGGCGATGGTGGCGATGGAGGCCGTCCGGAGGTGCGTGGCTCGATGAGGAGGGAGAGGGGATCGCGGAGGAGCTGTGGAGCGCGTTGGGGAGGCGAGGCCATGGCTGTGGGCGCGGCAGAAGTGGCCGGTGGCGGCGGTGGCGCTCGGCCGTGAGAGAGAGAGCGAGGGAGAGGAGAGGAGAGGACTGGGGAGAGTGAGAGGGATACGGGGCGTCGTGGCGACGTGCAGGCGATCCAGGCGACGAGAGGGAGAAGCAGGAGGTGGCGGGGAGACGTGGCCACGGCCGGGCGCGTGGCCGCGCGCGCTGGCGCGTGCCCCTGTCCTCCTATCATCGCCAGGAGGACGACGGTTGGCGGTTGGGCCAGTGGGCCGCACCACTGGGCCGGCTGAGGCGCCAGGTAAGCTCAGGTAGGTCTCTCTCCCTTTTCTGTTTTCTATTTTCTATTTTTCTGACATTTGTTCTGATTTAGTAATAATACTAAATCAATTTATTTTCTCCTGAAAGTTAATGTAGGAACTTAATTGGATTAATCCAAAGTCCCACAGTAAAAATCAGAATTATTGGACAAAATTTCATATATAATAAAATATTTCCCCAACGCAAATAATTACTGGATTAACTCAAATGGCCAAAAATAAATACTTCTGAGCTCCCAAAAATATTGGTTGGGATTTTACCTCTGGCCAATATTTTTAGGGAAAATCAGGAACATTTTCTTGGGCCAAATTGAAACATTTTTTATCTGGGTCATTTTGAGAAATGATTTCTCAGGGTTTCACAAATCCTCATTTCAAATTTAAATGAAATTTAAACATGATGCACACATGACTAGCTGGTCTAGGTCATACCAGAACTAGGGATGTGACAACTCACCCCCACTCGGAAGAATCTCATCCCGAGATTCAGGGGTTGGCGGAAAGAAAGCGGGGTACTCCAGTCGAAGACGATCTTCACGCTCCCGAGTAGCTTCTCTCTCGGAATGATGAGACCACTGAACCTTGAGAAACTTGAGGTTATGACGTCGGGTGACACGCTTTGCTTGATCAAGGATGCATACAGGGTACTCTCGATAAGTGAGGTTATCTTGGAGATCAAGCGTTTCGTGGTCCACTCCGCGGATGGGATCCGAGAAGCAACGCCGGAGTTGAGAGACGTGGAAGACATCATGAACTCGAGAAAGATGTGGTGGTAGTTCCAACTAGTAGGCAACCTCTCTTCGTTTAGCGAGAATGAGAAATGGACCAATGTAACGAGGAGCCAACTTGCCCTTGAGACCGAATCGATGGGTACCCTTCCAAGGGGTAACCCGAAGGTAAGCCTTATCGCCAACTTCATAAGCCACTTCCTTATGATGACGGTCATACTGTCTCTTTTGACGAGATTGGGCTGTTTTCAAATTCTCATGAATGATGCAAACTTGCTCTTCTGCTTCCTGAATCATATCCGGTCCAAAGAATTGTCTTTCCCCGGTTTCTGACCAGTTGAAAGGTATTCGACACCTTCGTCCATACAGAACCTCAAAATGAGCTTTCTTGAGGCTGGATTGGTAGCTGTTGTTATAAGCAAACTCGGCGAAGGGAAGACACTTCTCCCAATCCATACCGAAGGAGATAACACAAGCTCTAAGCATGTCTTCAAGAATTTGGTTGACCCTTTCCACCTCACCACTTGATTGAGGGTGGAAAGCGGTACTGAAGGAAAGATGGGTGCCCATGGCAGTTTGGAAACTCTCCCAGAAATGAGAAGTGAAAAGACTACCACGGTCTGAATTGATTTCTTGTGGAACACCATGAAGTGACACTATTCGAGAAATATATAAGTCACCGAGCTGACTAGCAGTGATACTCTCTCGAACAGGTAGGAAGTGAGCCACTTTGGAAAGACGATCAATGACTATGAAGATAGCGTTATTCCCTTTCTTGGTCCTGGGAAAACCGGTGATGAAGTCCATACCAACTTTATCCCATTTCCACTCAGGAATAGCTAAAGGTTGAAGGGTGCCAGCAGGTCTCTGATACTCTGCCTTCACGCGATGACAAACGTCACAGTTAGCAATAAACTGAGCAATTTCTCTCTTCATCCTAGTCCACCAGAACCTCTGGCGTAGGTCCTGATACATCTTAGTACTACCGGGATGAATCGTGAGAGGAGATTCATGCGCCTCCTTAAGTATTAATTGTCGAGGATGTTGATTCTTGGGAACCACCAAGCGACTCTCAAAGAAAACAACACCATGATCATCTATAGAGAAACTACCACCAACTCCCTTGTTAATGTTTCTCTTGATCCGGGAAATTCCCGTATCCTGCTTCTGAGTAGAGGTGATTTGATCCACAAGAGTAGGTTTCGCCACCAAGGTAGAAAGGAATCCGTGAGGAGCAATGTGAAGGTTAAGCTTACATAATTCCTCATGGAGAAGTGGTTGGCCCGGCTGCAACATGAGATTGTTGCAATAGGACTTACGACTTAGTGCATCAGCCATGACATTCCCCTTGCCTGGAGTGTAGGTAATCCCCAAGTCGTAATCTGAGATCAACTCCAGCCAACGTCTTTGCCTAAGGTTCAAATCTGGTTGGGTGAAGATATACTTGAGACTCTGGTGATCGGTGTAAATCTCGCAACGTTTACCCAGAAGGTAATGTCGCCAGGTCTTAAGTGCATAGACTACGGCTACAAGCTCTAGATCATGTGTAGGATAATTCTCCTCATGTGGATGCAACTGTCGAGATGCATAGGCAATCACATGGCAATCTTGCATAAGGATGCAACCTAGTCCCTGTCGTGAGGCATCACAATAGATAACAAAGTCCTTAGTGAAATCCGGTGGCACAAGTATGGGAGCAGAAGTCAGGCGTCTTTTCAGTTCCTGAAAACTGTGCTCACACTGTGGGGACCACTCAAACTTTTTATCTTTCTTGAGAAGTTCCGTGAGAGGTTTGGCCACTTTGGAGAAGTTCTCAACGAATCGGTGACAATAACTGGCTAGACCAAGGAAACTCCTAACTTGCTTAACTGTTTCAGGCGGAGTCCAATCAAGAACGGCCTGAACTCTTTCGGGATTGACAGCAATGCCCTTACCAGAGATTACGTGGCCGAGATAGGTCACTTCTGGCAACCAAAATTCGCACTTGGAGAACTTGGCATAAAGGCAGTGCTCTCTGAGTTTTTCTAGCACAAGTCTAAGATGTTCGGCATGCTCTTCCTCGTTCTTCGAGTAAATAAGGATATCATCGAGGTAAACCACAACGAACATATCTAAGTACTCCATGAAGATCGAGTTCATCAAGCGGGAGAATGTAGCTGGAGTGTTGGTTAGACCAAAGGACATGACGGTATACTCATACTGGCCATAACGAGTGACAAAAGCCGTCTTAGGAATGTCCCCATTTCTGATCTTGATTTGGTGGTAGCCTAACCTCAAATACATCTTGGAAAAGACTGAGGATCCAGCGAGCTGATCATACAAGTCGTTGATCCTGGGGAGCGGATACTTGTTCTTTATCGTGACCAAATTAATGGGACGATAATCTACAACCATCCGGTCCGTACCATCCTTCTTCTTGATGAAGAGAACGGGGCAATCCCAGGGAGAAGAACTAGGACGGATGAAACCCTTTTGCAAGGACTCATCAAGTTGTTTCTTAAGCTCGGCTAGCTCTAAGGGTGCCATCTTGTAAGGTCTCCTAGAGATTGGAGCGGTTCCTGGGATAAGATCTATGACAAATTCTACATCTCTGTCAGGTGGAATACCTGGCAGTTCCTCTGGAAAGACATCCGGAAAGTCACGGACTACCGGGATATCTTCAAGGTCTGGAAGAGGGTTGGCATTAAGAGAATAGAGCTGACGCTTTGCAACTCTAGTGGAGACGGTGACTATCTTGCTAGATGGGTGTGTAAGCTGAACAGACATTGTGTAACAATCAATCTTGGCATAATGAGCTTTCATCCAGTCCATACCCAAGATGATGTTAATATCTGTAGACTTGAGGGCTATAAGTGATGCAAGGAATACAAGTCTGTCAACAAGGATTTCATTACCATGGCTTACACTAGAAGTTTGCCATTTGGATCCAGGAGTTTGGATTACTAGTGGAGAGGGCATATCACAAAAGGATATGTTGTGCAAGCTGGCATAACTTTCAGAAATGAAGGAATGAGATGCTCCGGTATCAAACAGAACCGAAGCTGGATGACAGTTGACAAGGAGTGTACCAAGAACGACATCCGGATCATCATGAGTGTCTTTAGCTGAGACGTGATGCACACATCCACGTTCAGTGGGAGCTGACTTGATACTGATCATCTTGCGTGATGGCTTACCACGGCCAACAGACTTCTCAGGCTGGGGTGGAGCATAGTTGGTTTGAGAGCAGTCACGTGCATACTGTCCTGGCTCTCCGCATGTGAAACAAGTCCCTGAAGTAGGACGTGGACCCGCTTTGACAAGCAGTCTACCAATAGGCCTGGGTGGAGCATGTAACTGAACTGGGTGAGGTGCCACATAAGAGGGCCTCGGTGAATAACTGGGTGGAAGAGCGGAGTTCGGAACCCAAATCCGGCGCTTCTGCGAACTAGAACCGGAGGAAGAAACCAAGTCACGGTTGTGCTTACGAGACTCCTCGTAAGTGAGTTGAGCTGTTTCTGCATTAATGGCCTTGTTCACAAGAGCCTGGAATGTATTGCAATGGTGCAGGTGGAGATCACGACGTAACTTGGGGTTGAGACCCTTCCGGAACCTAGCCTGCTTCTTGGCGTCCGTGGACACTTCTTCTGTAGCATAGCGGGCAAGGTTCTCAAATTCTCTACTATAAGCATCAACAGCCATCTTACTCTGGGTGAAACTACAAAACTCTTCTCTCTTGCGATCAATGAGAGCCTGAGGAATGTGATGCTCACGAAAAGCCTCAGTGAAATCTCTCCAGGTGGTTTTCTGGCCAGCTGGAAGCATAGCCTCATAGTTCTGCCACCAATTACTAGCAGGACCTTCCAGGTGATATGCAGCATAGGTGACCTTGTCACTTTCAGCTACGTTCGCAGAGCGCAGCTTGTGTGTGATACTATGGAGCCAGTCATCTGCATCGAGTGGTTCAATGGAATGATGGAAGGTAGGTGGTTTCAGACCGATGAAGTCATGGATGGACACAAACTCTTTGTGCTGATGGGAGGTGTTCTCCTCAATACGTGCTAACAAGCGGTTAGACTCTCGCTTATTCTTCTCAACCTCTAACATGAACTCTGTCAACGAAGACTGGTCGGGAGGATCCTCATCCCTACCATCTCCGTGGTTCCAGATATGAGCAACAGAACTTCGGTTAACTGACGACATCCTGAAGAACCAACCAAGGGAACAAGGATGGATTCAGCATCATCATAGGGATGTAGATTATAGTACGAGAAAAATACTATCTCTTGAACTTCTAGGACAAATCCAGCAGCATAACGGCAGTAAAATGCTCAAAATGAAACATCCTGCAAATGAAGGGGTAGCACCATACTCAACGTCATCACTCAAAGTTCTGAAATATTACTAAATAGGCTACACCGGAGGTACTCAAATTGGGATATGACTCAGATCAACCAAACCTTAGAGACTACAGAGTAGTAACACGTGATCCTGATAGACGGAAGAGAAAGCCTAGTTCCTTAACCCCGTAGGAAAGATAGGATGACTCAGATCAGAAGGCACGAGGCATAAGGAGTAAAAAGAGCCTTACGTTCCCTTCCACAATCAATTCCCCTATATAGCTAAAGAATTTCTAGACTCAACTTCGACCAGGTTGGCTTGGAAATCCGACAGGCAGTCAGGCCCTGATACCAAAGCTGTCGGGACCCCGATCCTAAGTCACACTGATCTAGCATGTAACACATCATATCACTTTGCGGCCTCATGCACGGTATTCCCACAGGTGCCACCTTACCTGGCCCGGGACCGTTTGCGCCTTTTGGCTCACGTATATGATAGTGTCGCTAGCATCCATATGACAAAGAACCCAGGCCGACATGGCTAGTCGTGAATCCAAAGCGGAACTAACCCATGAGGACAGGCATACATGAATCACATCGAGCATGTCGGTCATCAACGTGTGAATCCGGGCTGTAGCACTGGGCTAACAGGACTCCGGTAACCCGGGCTGTAGCAGGCTAGGCAGGACTCCGGATGTCACCGCGTGACATTTCCCCGAAGGGACGGACATAGGAACGAAATGAAACACATGCCGGCCAGTCAAGTGTTCCGAGCAGTAGTGCTGGGCTAGCAAGACTCCAGTGAACCGGGCTGTAGCGGACTACTATCGCTTAGAAAGCACTAGACTACATTCCCCCATATGATGGGCTGCCAAGGATAAACAACTAGATTGTCGGATCCCACACATAGCAATACACGTTACACGTACGCATAACATGCAAATATGTGTTGTACAACATGGCATCACAACATAACGCAAACTCATATAGATAAAGGATCAAAAGAGCCACATAGCATAAATACAAACAGGGGTCACATGACCCATCATTCAGAGCATACAAGCAACAAGCGGAAGCATTACACGTCTGAGTACAGACAACTACAAAAGAAAAAGGCCGAGGAGCCTGACTATCCACAAGTCCCTCCCAAGGGGCCAAGATCGTAGCTGAGGTAACAAGCTACTCGTCGAAGTCCAAGCGGTACTACTAGTGAGACAGATGTCTCACCTACAAAACATAAATAGAGAAAACGTGAGTACAAAGGTACTCAGCAAGACTTACATCAGATCCTATCATATATGCATTTGTATCAAGAAGGTAATGTGGGGTTTAGTTGCAGCAAGCCAGCTTTGACTCAGTGGCTATCCTGTTCTACGACAACAAGAAACTTCTTTGAGATGGAGGCAGCGCACACGAGTCCACTAATCACCACATCAATACACTACTATGGATTCATCCTTGTCTTCCTACGAGAAGGACATCCATAGCACTCACACTTATCTTGAGAATTTTAGAGTATCCACTTTAAGTTGTCTATGTACCACGTAAGCATCCAAGAAGTCCATATCCGAGGACACGACTATTCGAATAGATCATGATAACCCTGCAGGGGTGTACTTCATCACACACGCTCTCACCACTTATCACCATGTACACGTCATGTATCTCGGAAACCTTCAAGCAGAATCCTGGCGAGGGTGTCGGCCCCGACCTGACTAACCATGCAAGACTCTAATCCAGGTCTATCACCTATTTGGGTTCCATCCGCAAGGAGATCCGGCCGGGGTGTCGCTCACGGCCCCAAACGATGTGAGCAGGGTTCCCAAGCCCACCATCCGGGTGCCACTTGGTACACCGTGCCACCGGTGCCTAGTCTGTCCCGAGCCCACCCTGCCTGGTGCCACTCGGTAGAAAAATAGCACTACCTACAAACACCAGAAACTAGTTGCGACTCCTGGATAGAGATCAAGTTGATTAATAAGTCGAGAGAGCTTGGAGCGCCCGGAGCCCAATGTGTGGTAGTAGCTAGTCATTGGACAACTTACACAGAACTCGGTTCTTAAGGACGGTCCCAATGAGACAACCCACCATGTACTCCTACATGGCCTCTCACCGCTACCTTTACCAAATCATGTTCACACGCTTAACTCTCAGCATCAGAACATATCATAGCACTCCAATTCATTCCCGATGAATCAGACCTGACACAACTTTAAGCAATAGCAGGCTTGGCATGGTAGGAACACAACATGGCTCAAACAACTCCTACACATGCTAGTGGGTTTTAACTATTTACTGTGGCAACGACAGGTCATGCAGAGGAATGGGTTCAACTATCGCGGCATAAAGTAGCAGTTGAATCGTTGTTGTCCTAATGCAATAAATGAGAGCAGGAGCGAGAGAGTAGGATTGTATCGGAATGAACAAGGGGGGTTTGCTTTCCTGGTATATCAACAGGGGAAAGCACTGCTCCTCAGGCAGGTACTCTGGAACGGTCTCCGGAGCAGTACCTATCGAGAAGGAACGGTGTCGACAATCAATACACAAGCATATGCAACAATATGATGCATGAACATGGCATGAATATGTGATGTTGTTTGAGCTAATGCAACTAGCATTCATTTGGTTAAAGTCCATTTGAACTAAAGATTCAAATGCAACTCCAAAATAAGCTCTTAAATGTGCCATAAGTGTGTTTTCACATATACAGCATGTATAGGTTGATTTGTCATGCATGAAAATGGTACAGATGGATAGATTGAATTTTTCTGATAATTTTTCATATATAAATTATTTCAATCTGAGCTACGGTTGAATTTATATGAATTTTTGAAGTTTTGAACATTTTCTGGAATTTCCTGTTTAAAAAATTCCAGAAAAAGAATAACTGCATCAGCATGACGTCAGCACTGCGTCAGCGGTCAACGGCGCTGACCAGGTCAAACCTGACATGCGGGGCCCACACGTCAGTGACCGGTTAGTTAATAGGGGGTTAGTTTGTCCTAATTATAGAATTAGTGGCGCAGGGGCCCACTGTCAGTGTCATCAGCTAATTAAGTTTAATTAACATCTAACTAAAATCAGCAGGGGCCTGGCCCACTTGTCAATGACCCTGGGTGGTCAAATCCCAGGTCAACTGGGGGGTTAGACCGGTCAACCTCACCGACATTTAGCCGCCAGCGAGGCCGAACGCGGCGGAGGGGCTCGGGATCTCCATTCCGGTGACAATGGACGGCGGAGAGCACCGGGGCGTAGCCCGTGCTCTCCCGCATCTAGTGGGATAGATAGGAGGAGGAGGGGTGGCCGGAGCGAGGCTCGCGGCGGCGGCCGGAGCACGGCCAAGTGCGGGCGAGGTCTTCAGTGCATGGGGAGGCGAGCGGAGAGGCTCTACGGGCTCCTGGCGTCACCAGGAGCACAGTGACCCGCGCAGGTGCGGTTGGCTCGGCCCCTGGCCATGGTGGAGCCATGGCCGGCGGCGAGGAGCTCGCGGGCGCGGTGGTTGAGCTAGCTGTACGGGGCAAACGAGCACGGGGAGGAGGGGGAAACGAAGTAGAGCTCACGGCGGATCCAGCGGAGGCATGAGCGAGCTCGGGGAAGCACTGGTGCGGACGGAGCGCCGTCGGCGATCTCGGGCAGCCGGTGGCGAAGATGATGGCGATGGCGGCGATGGAGGCCGTCCGGAGGTGCGTGGCTCGACGAGGAGGGAGAGGGGATCGCGGAGGAGCTGTGGAGCGCGTCGGGGAGGCGAGGCCGTGGCTGTGGGTGCGGCAGAAGTGGCCGGTGGCGGCGGTGGCGCTCGGCCGTGAGAAAGAGAGCGAGGGAGAGGAGAGGAGAGGACTGGGGAGAGTGAGAGGGGTACGGGGCGTCGTGGCGACGTGCGGGCGATCCAGGCGACGAGAGGGAGAAGCAGGAGGTGGCGGGGAGACGTGGCCATGGCCGGCCACGTGGCCGCGCGCGCCGGTGCGTGCCCCTGTCCTCCTGTCGTTGCCAGGAGGACGACGGTTGGTGGTTGGGCCAGTGGGCCGCACCACTGGGCCGGCTGAGGCGCCAGGTAAGCTCAGGTAGGTCTCTCTCCCTTTTCTGTTTTCTATTTTCTATTTTTCTGACATTTGTTCTGATTTAGTAATAATACTAAATCAATTTATTTTCTCCTGAAAGTTAATGTAGGAACTTAATTGGATTATTCCAAAGCCCCACAGTAAAAATCAGAATTATTGGACAAAATTTCATATATAATAAAATATTTCCCCAACGCAAATAATTACTGGATTAACTCAAATGGCCAAAAATAGATACTTCTGAGCTCCCAAAAATATTGGTTGGGATTTTACCTCTGGCCAATATTTTTAGAGAAAATCAGGAACATTTTCTTGGGCCAAATTGAAACAATTTTTATCTGGGTCATTTCCATAAATGATTTCTGAGGGTTTCACAAATCCCCATTTCAAATTTAAATAAATTTAAACATGATGCACACATGACTAGCTGGTCTAGGTCATACCAGAACTAGGGATGTGACAGCGGCGGAGGAGAGAGGAGGGCGCCGCGCTGGCGACGTGGCAGCGCGTGGTGGACATATCCGGCTCCGCCCGGACGTGTCCGGCGGCGCGGTGGAGAAGAGGTTAGGGTTCATCCGCGAATTTCGGGAGGGGAGTACATATATATAGGTAGAGGGAGCTAGGAGAGTCCAAATGAGGTGCGGTTTTTGGCCACGCGATCATGATCGAACGACCGAGATGATGGAGGAGGTTCAAGTGGGTTTTGGGCCACTTTGGAAGGGTGTTTGGCTGCAACACACACGAGGCCTTTTCGGTCCCTCGGTTAACCATTGGAGTATCAAACGAAGTCCAAATGGTACGAAACTTGACAGGCAGTCTACCGGTAGTAAACCAAGGCCGCTTGGCAAGTCTCGGTCCAATCCGGAAATGTTTAACCCCCACGCATGAGAAGAAGGTAGAAATGACCACCGGAGGAGAACGGAGCGCCAGAATGCAAAACGAACAACGGGGAAAATGCTTGGATGCATGAGACGAACACGTATGCAAATGAAATGCACATGATGACATGATATGCAATGCATGACACACAAGCAATGACAAGGAAAAAAACAGCGAATAACTGGACGACACCTGGCACATCAGTCTCGGGGCGTTACAACACTCCACCACTATGAGAGGATCTCGTCCCGAGATCTAGAATGGCACCGGAGGGAAATAGAAAAGGAAGAGAAGAGGTAAAACTAAGTTGCTTCTTTGACAAACGAGTGAAACCAAGGAACCTTGCGAGGTTGAACAAATTTGAGAAATAACACAACGAAGATGAATAAGGTCGAAAACACTCTGATAGAAAAGAGGAACAAAGAACATTGGGACAAACCTTGAGGTTGGAGGGCAAGATATATATTGAAACCACTCCGGTTAAGAAGTTAAGCAAGACTTGATAATATTAAAAGAACTTGAGCAAAAGGGTACAACACTCCGGTTAAATGGATAAGCATGAAAAGAACAAGAACCTGACAAGAACAGAAGAAGGTTTGAATAGAGCAATATCACAATGCCTCCGGAACAGAAGTGAGAATGGAATGGAATGAACGACGAGAAACAAGATCTTGAGGGAGCACGCTTACAACAAATGGTAGAACAGAGTTGTTGGAAAACCAACAATGAAAAGAATAAGCTTGATATGGTCTTATGGAATACATCTCAAATTATGAGGTGACAACCTGCCACTCACGGGAAAAAGAATTGGATTGATATGAACAAGGAGACGAGAAAATATTTCACCGGGAGGGTAAAAGAAGAGCTTGGTTCACTTATGAGCACCATAGATAGCAACAATCCTTAGGGAAGGCTGTAGGTGAAACATGACACAAGATAGCTCCAACTAGTTGGTTGGTGAATTTAAAATACCTCATCTTAATAACATGTGAATCATGAAACATGAACTCAAATTATCAAGAATGACATAATACCACCTCCAATGATACGGTTGAAAGAATTGCACTCCAGATTGCGAGAAGAAGAAAACTTGAGCTCCTTAGAAAAGAATCTCGATGAAAACTTCGAGAAGGAATTAAATCCTTTATGAACCATCATGTAGAACCTCCATGAAGAACTCCGGTAATAAAAGAATGATCCAAAATAATTGAATGATGAAAAGAATAAGGTTGAAGCCTTGCAATGATTTAAATGAATCTCCGTGGAGATGTAATTGAAAAAAAGGTTGGAACTCCGGGAAAAAGAGAAGATGAAACAATTGAAGCCAAGAATTTGATGAGCCTCCGGAATAATGAATTGAATTTACACGATGAAACAAGAATAAGAATTACATTATGCTTATCCTTCATCAATTTAATTGATGACAATCAACGGATTTGGCACACTACGTATTCTCATAGAAAGGATCAAGATAGATATAGCTTCAACTTGGAAAGGTCTTCGATGATCCATTGGTAGGATTTGAAAGAATGGAAGTATGACAACGTAAGAAGAGGAATCTTGAACAAACCACCGTAAGAATTGAACAATGAATGAAGTAAAAGGATGAATCACCGGTAAGAATTAGCAAAAGAAGGAATATACATTAGAGAGTTTAGATACAAAAGAGCGAAAAGATCATGAACTGATTAGAGGGTATTTGATCGATGCATCGGTAAGATTTAGAGAACCATAGCTGAAAGCTAAGTATGAACAAGTCTTCTGAAATGATGGGATCCGTAGAATCAAACTGAAAATACTCTGAATTACTCCGGATGGGTGAAAAGAATATCTCGCAATCGCAAATAATTATGAGAGGTTGGCAACAAGCTAGAATCGCGAATCTTGAAGAGAATGGAGCAAGATTGAGAGAGAAAATTCTTCTTCGGTCTTCAAATGTTGAGAATGACGACGAGAAAACACCACCAAGAATTATTGAGACACTCTGGAATGATTAAAAGAGGAGAGGTTGAGCCAACGATGAAAAGAATTTAACCGATCTTGGAGAAAGGCATTTGACTGATGATAAATCATTCTTATGTCAAACTTTGACATGAATATGAGAATAATTCCGGAAATTAGAAGAGTCAGGTAAGATCCTGGGAAAAGACATGTGGGTTAGGGCCTACTCAAAAGAAATACTGTAGAACGATTTAAAAGAGAGATTGCACCGGTTGAATTAAAAGGCTTGAATGAGATAACCACCTCGAAAGATCTTGAACGAATGCAGAGTGGAAAACACGAATCTTCGAGATATCTTGAGCACTCCGGAACAAATGAATAGCAAGAAGTGAATTATTATGAGGTGCACCGGTATGGAGAAACATTTGAAACGACGAAAAAATATATGGTCAACAAAGCTAGACTTGGTTCCACCGGAGAAGAAAAAGAATGAATAATGATGAACTTGAAGCTACGTTAGAATCTTCATGAGAATCACCGGATAAGAACATTGACGGAAAAGAATGGAGAGACTTCACATGAATCAAAGGATACTTGATTAAGAAATTTGAGTCCTTGAAGAAACAAGGGTGGGTGGGCGGGAAAACAAAGGCAAGCTTGGAGACAAATGAAGCAAACACCGTTTAGAAGAAACTGATACTTGATCTTGCGGATGTTGAAATGATCGGATCCACTTGAAGAGAGAACACACTGGTTGAAAAGGATTGACATGACAAACTCGATGATCGAGAAGGATTAGTATTCACATGAGAACATAATTTGGGGAAGGTATGGAATCAACACTTGACATTGAAGCAACTCGAATACCGCAACTCAAAACAAAACAAAGGGTTGGCTTGCAGAATAAGCCGGAACAAACATATGATAGAGATTTCGTCCGAAGTTTTCGTGGTGGGGCCTACACGGGCTCGATCGTACAGCACCATCATCTACAAGGCAGTGCACATGACATACGAAGCGTCCCCGAGTCGGCATAGCCAAGGACTCTTTAAGAGACAACGAGACCACTGTAAAACCGACCGTGAATAGGCGGACCACTAGACGTCGAACCCCAATTTCATATCATACATCTGTCGGAAAGATATCCTAAGAGCTACTTGAATTCCCACCTATGAAACTCCCGAACCTTTCCGGTTATGCAATAAGGTGTTGGGGATACAGGGGAAGCATAATATATCACCCAAATCTAGCAAATCCTACATCCAGCTGTATCCATCCTTCAACACATAACCAAGAAACCTTCGGAAATCATCTACCTCAACCTTCGAAAAGCATCCGTTATACAAGTTATGGCAATACTCCCGAACTCCCACCCCAGTACTGGGTGGCGTCGAGGTTATCTCACCAACAAACTGCATAAAAGAGATTTTCGATGGTGGCGTACTAAACTCAGGTATTCCAGAACTGCAAGGATAAAATTACGACGACAACACCTCAGAGCTCAACTCCCCAGGACACTTCCACAAAACCCCTGATAGGAGGCACCAAGACAATGTTCTTGTCACAAAACCATCGGAACGATTCCAAGATACTCGCGTGATCCTAAAAAAATTTTTAGCGAAATTTGAGAAGAGAATAGTCAAAACTCTACGTCAAGATGCCTTACCAGAGCGATGAGGAGACTGGGAAGTAAAAAGAATTCCTAAACTCTCCGGTGTATAATTCCTAAATGACTCAAAACATTTTTCTAGACACAACTCGGCTGCTAAAAACGATCAATCAGTGGGGCTCCTAAGGTCGGGGAAGGCTCTGATACCAACTTATCACGCCCTTGATGCGGCTATATCTCCCACGTGTCGAAGCACAACTTAGAGGCATAACCGCATTGAAAGCAATGTCGCAAGTGAGGTAATCTTCACACAACCCATGTAATACATAAGGGAAAAGATACATAGTTGGCTTACAATCGCCACGTCACACAAATACATGAATAAAGCATTACATCATCCAAGTACAATCAGGGCCCGACTACGGAGCCAAAATAAAAGAAGACTACCCCAAATGCTACACAGATCCCCGATCGTCCCGACTGGGCTCCACTACTGATCAACTAGAACGGAACAACATAAAGAACAAGATCTTCATCGAGCTCCTCCTTGAGCTTGGTTGCGTCATCTGCATGGTTCAACGGCACCTGCAAGCTGGTTTTGGAAGTATCTGTGAGTCACGGGGACTCAGCAATCTCGCACCCTCGCGATCAAGACTATTTAAGCTTATGGGTAAGGTAAGGTATGAGGTGGAGCTGCAGCAAGCGACTAGCATATATGGTGGCTAACATACAGAAATGAGAGCGAGAAGAGAAAGCAAAGCACGGTTGATAAAGTATGATCAAGAAGTGATCCTAGAACAACCTACGTCAAGCATAACTCCAACACCGTGTTCACTTCCCGGACTCCGCCGGAAAGAGACCATCACGGTAACACACGCGGTTGATGTATTTTAATTAAATTAAGTTTCAAGTTATCTACAACCGGACATTAACAAATTCCCATCTGCCCATAACCGCGGGCATGGCTTTCAAAAGTTCAAAACCCTGCAGGGGTGTCCCAACTTAGCCCATCACAAGCTCTCACGGTCAATGAAGGAATAGACCTCCTCTCGAGACATTCCGATCAGACTCGGTATCCCGGTTCTTCAAGACATCCTCGACAATGGTAAAACAAGTCCAGCAAAGCCGCACGATGTGCCGACATCCTGATGGGAGCTGCACATATCTCGTTCTCAGGGCAACACCAGATAGGTCAAGCTACGAGTAAAACCAGCCCTCAAGTTTCCCCGAGGTGGCCCCGCAGGCTGCCCATTTCGGACCAACACTTAGACAAGCACTGGCCCAGAGGGGGGGGTTAAAATAAGGATGACCCTCGGGATGCGCGACTCCCAAGGGAAAAAGGCTAGGTGGCGAATGGTAAAACCAAGGTTGGGCCTTGCTGGAGGAGTTTTATTCAAAGCGAACTGTCAAGGGGTTCCCATTATAACCCAACCGCGTTAGGAACGCAAAATCCAGGAACATAACACCGATATGACGGAAACTAGGGCGACAAGAGTGGAACAAAACACCAGGCATAAGGCCGAGCCTTCCACCCTTTACCAAGTGTATAGATGCATTAATTAAATAAGATATATTGTCATATCCCAACAAGTAAACATGTTCCAAAACGGAACAACACCTCCATGTTCCAACAAGGAACAAACTTCAATCTTCACCTGCAACTAACAACGCTATAAGAGGGGCTGAGCAAAGCGGTAACATAGCCAAACAACGGTTTGCTAGGACAAGGTGGGTTAGAGGCTTGGTTCAACAATATGGGTGGCATGATAAGCAAGTGGTAGGTATCGCAACATAGGCATAGCAAAAGAGCGAGCATCTAGCAAGCAAAGATAGAAGTGATTTCGAGGGTATGATCATCTTGCCTGAGATCCCGCAAGGAAGAAGAACGAGTCCATGAAGAAGACAAACGGACGTAGACGAACGGGTCCTCACAACACGACGTTAACGGAACCAACCCGAAGAAGCAAACACTGGAAAGAAGCATACAACATAGTAAACAAACCACACATGAACATGGTATGATATGCGGGATGCGGTATGCGATGCATATGCATGATTGGACAAGGAATGCATGAACCTGGCCTCAATCTTGGAAATCCAAGAGTGCCACTGGAAAGATGAGATGAAATCGCTTGAAAATGATATAAAGATCACCAGAATCGGAGTTACGGTTTGGAAATGGCAAGCAATTCAAATATGACCATGTTCTGTGATTTACAGCAAGTAGCCATCTAAATGCAACAAGATAAACATGCTACAACACTCAAACATGGCAACAAAATACATGGCAGGGATCCACTCAAGATGCTTAACAAAAGTCTAGCACTGAGATACGGCTAATTCATCCACTAATAGGTTCAAACAAGCATGGCAAAAATGCATTTGGCAAACAGATTTCAGACTTAGTGAAATTAACACTTGTCTGGAATTTCGGATCAGATAGCACTCTTTGGAGCAACAAAACTACATGCTACAGGACCTGAACACAGCAAACTAAAGCATGACATGGAGCTACTCAAAGAGCTTAACAAAAGTCACTTAGTGACCTAGAACCAAAAGGGATCAGAAAATACAATTGCAAGCATGTGAACATGGCAAAAACATAATCAGTTCTCAGACTTAGTGAAAACTGGAGCATGCTGAAAACAGATATCAAGTAGGCATGTTTACGAGATCGATGCACTCACTACGGAGCAAGTCATGACAATCTAAGCATACACCCATCAAGAATACACATTATACAAGCTATACATGGCAAGAACAATAACATAGCATGCACGGATCAACTACAACATCCTCGGCAAAATCGCTAACAAGTAGACAATCTGCCCAGATTCACGAAGTAGCAAAAGTAGAGCTCGGTTGACTCAAGCTAGGGTGCTCCATAATTGCAAACAAAGACATGGGTGGATAGAGAACTACAATATTAACAAAATATCCTTACTGATCATCCTCAAAAGAGGCACGGATCACTAGGAAACAACATGAACATATGGCATCATGAGAAAAACATATCCAGGACTTAGTGGAATTGCTAAGTCCCTGAAATCAGCACTACCAAGTGCCTCACTTTGCAAGCTTGTGCTAGTCACCACACACATCACAAAAATACATGGGTTGCACCTCTGGAAAGATGGCAAAACCCTTAACAAAACACATGTAGAGCTCATGGGCATATCATGCACACATTAATCATGGCAAAAATGACAAATATCTAAATGGAGCAGCAGATCTGACAATTATCTCAACTAGCACTCTTCTAACAGCATTTCGGGCATCAATATGGACTCAAATGAAAATTATGCAATGGAATGAAATGATGTACTCTCTGAGACGAACATTTTGATATGCTATATGCCCAAAACGGAGCTACGGATGCAAAGTTACAGCACGATGAACATGGGCATATGGATCTGGCAATTTCGGGGACTTAGGAAAAAATATACCCTCTGAAAACAGATCTAGGGTTTGGCACGGAAACCGAGGCACTCCGGCGAGCTCGAGTCCGGTGCGACCGGCGAGGTCCGGCGAGGCGGCGGGCTCCCGGCCGCCGAGATGGCGCCGTCCGGTGGAAGCGGCGCGCGGTGGCGCCGGTGTTGAGGCGAGGTGCGGCGGATGAGGCGGATCCGGCCGGGGCGCACACTCTGGCGAAGAAACGGCGGCAGGGAAGGTGAGGCGAGCCGGCGGTCGACGCCGGCGAGCGTCGATGGCCAGGCGCACGGCGGCGGAGAAGCTCGCGGCCGACAGGAGGCGCTAGGGCAGCGGCGGCCCGATCTAGCCCGGGGCGGGACCGATCTGGGCTCCCTCGGGCCGCGGCGGCGGAGGAGAGAGGAGGGCGCGGCCCTGGCGACGTGGCAGCGTGTGGTTGGTGGAGATCGGCGGCGGGGTGACATGGCACACTCCTATTGGTCGAGCGACATGGCAGTACGGCGGTGGACATGTCCGGCTCCACCCGGACGTGTCCGGCGGCGCGGTGGAGAAGAGGTTAGGGTTCATCCGCGAATTTTGGGAGGGGAGCACATATATATAGGTAGAGGGAGCTAGGAGAGTCCAAATGAGGTGTGGTTTTCGGCCACGCGATCGTGATCGAACGACCGAGATGATGGAGGAAGTTCAAGTGCGTTTTGGGCCACTTTGGAAGGATGTTGGGCTGCAACACACACGAGGCCTTTTCGGTCCCTCGATCAACCGTTGGAGTATCAAACGAAGTCCAAATGGTATGAAACTTGATAGGCGGTCTACCGGTAGTAAACCAAGGCCGCTTGGCAAGTCTCGGTCCAATCCGGAAATGTTTAACCCCCACACACGAGAAGAAGGTAGAAATGACCACCGGAGGAGAACGGAGCGCCGGAATGCAAAACGAAGAACGGGGAAAATGCTTGGATGCATGAGACGAACACGTATGCAAATGAAATGCACATGATGACATGATATGCAATGCATGACACACAAGCAATGACAAGGCAAACAATAGCGAATAACTGGACGACACCTGGCACATCGGTCTCGGGGCGTTACACATAGCTCTCGATCTGCTCCAGATGGCCAAGCGAGTTGGTCCGCAGTACGACACTGCTGAATATGAAGATTTGTCTGGGGAGGAAAACCTCACCCTGGACCACATCATTACCGATGATCGAAGGAGCCATCAAGCCTTATGGTGACGACACAGTGGAACTCTCAATGAAAGCACCAATGTCGGTGTCAAAACCGGCGGATCTCGGGTAGGGGGTCCCAAACTGTGCGTCTAAGGTGGATGGTAGCAGGAGGTGGGGGACACGATGTTTACCCAGGTTCGGGCCCTCTTGATGGAGGTAATACCCTACGTCTTACTTGATTGATCTTGATGATATGAGTATTACAAGAGTTGATCTACCACGAGATCGTAGAGGCTAAACCCTAGAAGCTAGCCTGTGGTATGATTGTTGTTGTCCTACGGACTAAACCCTCTAGTTTATATAGACACTGGAGGGGGCTAGGGTTACACAAAGTCGGTTACAAGGGAGGAGATCTACATATCTGTATTGCCAAGCTTGCCTTCCACGCCAAGCAGAGTCCCATCCGGACACGGGACGAAGTCTTCAATCTTGTATCTTCATAGTCCAACAGTCCGGCCAAAGGATATAGTCCGGCTGTCCGGAGACCCCCTAATCCAGGACTCCCTCACACCCACTTAGTTTCTTTTGTTGAGCTCTAGTACATCCGTTGCATGGCAATCCCTACTCATTAACATTGATATCTATTGATGGGTATCTCATTGTTGCATAGCTCTAGTCTATCCGTTGCATAGCTCATTGATACGCCTAGTTGATGTGAGACTATCTTCTCCTTTTGTCTTCTCCACAACCACCATTCTATTCCACCTATAGTGCTATGTCCATGGCTCACGCTCATGTATTGCGTGAAGATTGAAAAAGTTTGAGAACATCAAAAGTATGAAACAATTGCTTTGCTTGTCATCAGGGTTGTGCATGATTTAATTATTTTGTGTGGTGAAGATGGAGCATAGACAGACTATATGATTTTGTAGGGATAACCCTCTTTGGCCATGTTATTTTGAGAAGACACAATTGCTTTGTCAGTATGCTTGAAGTCACTATTCAAGATATCTTCCGATATTCCGATAAATCGGTCGATTTATCGCTTACCAGTGTCTGACCGATAAGATATATCGGCCGATAAATCAACGGATATGATGATAAATCAGCCGATATGCCGATAAACTGGCCGATTTACCCCTTATCATGGGCCGACCGATAAGTTCCCGATAAGCGATATCCCCAACATTGCTTGAAGTATTATTATTTTTATGTCAATATTAAACTTTTGTCTTGAATCTTTCGGATCTGAACATTCATGACACAATAAAGAAAATTACATTGAGAATTATGCTATGTAGCATTCCACATCAAAAATTCTGTTTTTATCATTTACCTACTCGAGGACGAGCGAGAATTAAGCTTGGGGATGCTTGATACGTCTCCAAGAGTATCTATATTTTTTTATTGTTACATGCTATTATATTATCTGTTTTGGATGTTTAATGGGCTTTAATATACCTTTTTATATTATTTTTGGGACTAACCTACTAACCAAAGGCCCAGTGCAAATTGTTGTTTTTTTTTGCATATTTCAGTGTTTCGCAGAAAAGGAATATCAAACGGAATGAAACCTTCGGGAGAGTGATTTTTGGAACAAACGCAATCTAGGAGACTAGGAGTGGACATCAAGGAAGCATCGACGAGGCCAAGAGGTAGGGAGGCGCGCCCCTACCCTCGTGGGCCCCTCGTGGCTCCCCTGACCGACTTCTTTCGTCTATATATACTCATATACCCCGAAAACATCCGAGACCAAAACGAAACCCTATTTCCATGGCCGCAACCTTCTGTACCCAAGAGATCCCATCTTGGGGCCTTTTCCGGAGCTCCGCCGGAGGGGGGATCAATCGTGAAGGGCTTCTACATCAACACCATAGCCTCTCCGATGATGTGTGAGTAGTTTACCATAGACCTTCGGGTCCATAGTTATTAGCTAGATGGCTTCTTCTCTCTCTTTGGATCTCAATACAAAGTTCTCCTCGATCTTCTTGGAGGTCTATTTGATGTAATGCTTTTGCGGTGTGTTTGTTAAGATCTGATGAATTGTGGGTTTATGATCAAGATTATCTATGAACAATATTTGATTCTTCTCTGAACTCTTTTATGTATGATTTGTTATCTTTGCAAGTCTCTTCAAATTATCAATTTGGTTTGGCCTACTAGATTGATCTTTCTTGCAATGGGAGAAGTGCTTAGCTTTGGGTTCAATCTTGCGGTGTCCTTTCCAAGTGACAACAGGGGCGGCAAGGCACGTATTGTATTGTTGCCATCGAGGATAAAAAGATGGGATTTATATCATATTGCTTGAGTTTATCTCTCTACATCTTGTCATCTTGCCTAATGTGTTACTCTGTTGTATGAACTTAATACTCTAGATGCATGCTCGATAGCGGTCGATGTGTGGAGTAATAGTAGTAGATGCAGAATCGTTTCGGTCTACTTGTCGCGGACGTGATGCCTATATACATGATCATGCCTAGATATTCTCATAATTGTGCACTTTTCTATCAACTAGAAAAGTGGCTGTAATGCCCTCGATGCGGTTATATCTCCCACGTGTCGAAGCACGACTTAGAGGCATAATCGCATTGAAAGCAATGTCGCAAGTGAGGTAATCTTCACACAACCCATGTAATACATAACGGAAAGAGATACATAGTTGGCTTACAATCGCCACTTCACACAATACATGAATAAAGCATTACATTCATCCAAATACACTCAAGGTCCGACTACGGAACCAAAATAAAAGAAGACTACCCCAAATGCTACATAGATCCCCGATCGAGCCCAACTGGGCTCCACTACTGATCAACTAGAACGAGACAACACCAAGGACAAGATCTTCATCAAGCTCCTCCTTGAGCTTGGTTGCGTCACCTGCTCAGTATCATCGGCACCTGCAAACTAGTTTTTGGAATTATCTATGAGTCACGAGGACTCATCAATCTCACACCCTTGCGATCAAGACTATTTAAGCTTATAGGAAGGGTAAAGGTATGATGTGGAGCTGCAGCAAGCGACTAGCATATCTGGTGGCTAAACATACGCAAATGAGAGCGAGAAGAGAAGGCAAAAGCACGGTCGAACAACTATGATCAAGAAGTGATCCTAGAACAACCTACGTCCAAGCATAACTCCAATACTGTGTTCACTTCCCGGACTCCTCCGGAAAGAGACCATCACGGCTACACACACAGTTGATGCATTTTAGTTAAGTTAGGTTTCAGGTTTTCTACAACCGGACATTAACAAATTCCCATTTGCCCATAACCGCGAGCACGGCTTTCGAAAGTTCAAATCCCTGCAGGGGTGTCCCAACTTAGCCCATCACAAGCTCTCACGGTCAACGAAGGATATTCCTTCTCCCAAGACAATCCGATTAGACTCGGCATCCCAGTTACAAGACATCCTCGGCAATGGTAAAACAAGTCCAGCAACACCGCCCGAATGTGCCGACAAATCCCGATAGGAGCTGCACACATCTCGTTCTCAGGGCACACTCAGATGAGCGCTCCGTACAACTAAAACCAAACCTCGAGTTTCCCCAAGGGGGCGCTACACAGGGCTCTAGTTTGGACCAACACTCAGAGGAGCACTGGTCCGGGGGGGTTTAAATAAAGATGACCCTTGAGTCCGCGGAACCCAAGGGAAAAAGAGGCTAGGTGGCGAATGGAAAAACCAATGTTGGGCATTGCTGGAGGAGTTTTATTCAAGACGAAATGTCAAGGGGTTCCCATTATAACCCAACCGTGTAAGGAACGCAAAATCCGGGAACATAACACCGATATGACGGAAACTAGGGCGACAAGAGTGGAACAAAACACCAGGCATAAGGCCGAGCCTTCCACCCTTTACCAAGTATATAGATGCATTAATTAAATAATAGATATTGTGATATCCCAACAAAATATCCATGTTCCAACAAGGAATAAACTCCAATCTTCACCTGCAACTAGCAACGCTATAAGAGGGGCTGAGCAAAGCGGTAACATAGCCAAACAATGGTTTGCTAGGACAAGGTGGTTAGAGGCTTGGCTTAACAACATGGGAGGCATGATAAGCAAGTGGTAGGTATCGCAACATAGGCATAGCAAAAGAGCGAGCATCTAGCAAGAAAAGATAGAAGTGATTTCGAAGGTATGGTCATCTTGCCTGCAAAGTTCTCCGAGAAGACGAAAAGCTTGATCCTCGTAAACATACTCAATGGGCTCCTCGAACACGAACTCGCCTCCCGGCTCTACCCAAAGCAAGGACACTAGCAAAGGGAGACACAATCAACCACGTGCAATGCTCAAGCAACATGATGCAAGACATGGTATGATATGCGGGATGCGGTATGCGATACATATGAATGATTTGGAAAGGAATGATTGAACCTGGCCTCAACTTGGAAATCCAAGAGTGCCACTGGAAAGGTGAGTTGATTTTGGTCGAAATCGATACAAAGATCACCGGAACCGGATGCACGGTTTGCAAATGGCAAGCACAACAATAATGACACCATTCTGCGATTAACAGCACGATGCTATCTAGAATGTAACAATAAACTAAGCTACTGCATTCCAACATAGCAACAAGGCATATGATAGTGATCTATGCAAGATGCTTGACAAAAGATGAACACTGAGCTAAAGTTGTAAACCTCTAGAGAATGACTAAAACGGCATGGCAATAATGCAAAAGATAATAGTTTTAAAGACTTAATGAAAATGCTAGACATAGCAGAAACAGATTCAACATGGCATCTTTACAAGCTTGATTAACTCACTACAAGGCATGAAATGGCATGGAACAAAATCTATCATGAAGTATACATGAAAATGAAGCTATCCAAGTGCAAAGCAACCTCATGGCATGATTGAATTAAATCACACGAAAATGACAAAACAACATCATGATATAAAATGACATGTTTATGAACTTTCTCAAATGCAGAAACTAATGCCACCATGGGATTGGTGGGATTTTTCTACCCCAAGAACATATATAATATGTCTAGGTTAGCGTAGGAAAGTCATCAGAAAAATGCAAAAACAAATACTGCCTAAAAAGGAAATAAACAGAAATGGGCAACAGCCCAATATGGAATGTGCAGAATTTGCCATGACCAGAAATGTAAAGGTGCTACTTTCCAGAAATGGAAACCGCGGGTTACTGAGAGAGAGAAAAGGAGGGGGCTGTGGATGACATGCGGGGGCGGTTGGAGAGTGTGGATGCCATGTGGGGGCCGGTTGTCAGCGACTCCAGAATAAGATAAGTCGTTGGCAAAAATAGGGGCGCTTGGGACTCGAACCCAGCACCTCCCACACGGAAACGAGTGCGCTGACCACTGCGCTGGCTATGTGTTAGTGATTGTCGGTGTCAAAACCGGCGGATCTCGGGTAGGGGGTCCCGAACTGTGCATCTAGGCCGGATGGTAACAGGAGACAAGGGACACGAAGTTTTACCCAGGTTCGGGCCCTCTCGATGGAGGTAAAACCCTACGTCCTGCTTGATTAATATTGATTATATGGGTAGTACAAGAGTAGATCTACCACGAGATCAAGGAGGCTAAACCCTAGAAGCTAGCCCATGGTATGATCGTTGATGTGTATGTTGTCCTACGGACTAAAACCCTCCGGTTTATATAGATACCGGGTAGGGTTAGGGTTACATAGAGTCGGTTACAATGGTAGGAGATCTGCGTATCCGTATCGCCAAGCTTGCCTTCCACGCCAAGGAAAGTCCCTCCCGGACACGGGACGAAGTCTTCAATCTTGTATCTTCATAATCCAGGAGTCTGGCTGAAGGTATAGTCCGGCCATCCGGACACCCCCTAATCCAGGACTCCCTCAGTAGCCCCTGAACCAGGCTTCAATGACGATGAGTCCGGCGCGCATATTGTCTTTGGCATTGCAAGGCGGGTTCCTCCTCCAAGTACTTCATTAGAAGATTTTGAACACAAAGATAGTGTCTGGCTCTGCAAAATAAGTTTCCACATATTGCCATTGAGAGAATAATATTTACACAAATCTAATCTGCTGAGGTATTCCGTAGTGTGACATCACACCACAACCAAGCTTTTATTCGAGCCGTTTTACTGTCCCATCTCAGCGCGTTATGCAAGGCGGTTTCCTTGGCACGTCTTGTTAAAGTATAGATCGTGTCCCCCTTATTCCGGGATTCTCATCAATACGGGTGTGGGTAACCCAACCGCTTCTAGGACTCCTAGATTATAGGCAAGTCCAAACGGACACGGAGAGGACGCTTGATATCCACCCTCTTTATAAAGGGACAAGGCTTTTATTTTTCCCTCCCGTGCTCAATTGAATCCTTCCCCCGCCTCGAGCTCCAACGCCCAAAGTTTAGGTCAGGTGCTCCGAACCTTCAATCATGTCTGGATCTAGCCTTAAAGGCCGATGGGTTCCCTCCTCCGTCACGGAAGAAGACATCAAAAAGTTGAGGGAAGCCAGATATCTGACCGCCGAAATCTTGCATCGGCTGCCTCCCCGGGGGCAGGCCGTCCCTTCCCCCAAACCCAACGAGAGCGTCGTGTTCGTCTCCCACTTCCTCCGAGGTCTAGGCCTTGCTCTGGATCCATTCGTCAGGGGCTTGATGTTTTACTACGGGCTAGATTTCCATGATCTAGCTCCGGACTCCTTTCTTCATATCACGACATTTATCATCGTGTGCGAGGCCTTCCTCCGGGTCACCCCTCACTTTGGCCTGTGGCTCAAGACCTTTGAAGTAAAGCTGAAGATGATCGAGGGGCAACAGGCGGCGTGTGGAGGTGCCTCAATACGCAAGATGACGGGAGCTCCATGGCCCAAAGGTTCCATTCCAGAGGTGTCTGAATTGTGGCAACATGAGTGGTTCTACATCACGGCTCCTAGAAGTGCCAAGTGGGCGGCCCCCCTGTTTTCCGCTCGGGCCCCCCACCACAACTGATGTCGTGGATCAGCAGAGGTCTGAGCTGGGGGCCAGCCAAGGACTTGCCTATACTGCAAGGCCGCATTTGAGATCTCTTCAATGGAGATTTCAGTTTGGTTGCGGTGATACAGGTTATGCTGGTTCGTCAAGTCCAGCCTTGCAAACGCCGGCCTCTTCGTCTGTGGGAGTTCAATCCCGAGGGACCGCGTGCCATTCAAAATTTTCTCGGCCTGACGCACGAGGAGATGTACAAATCATTCTTCGGACCTCAGACGGAGTGTCCGAAAATCACCGAGGACGTGGGCCTGAGTAGCAACCGCACCACCGAACAGGTAAGGCATCTTCTGGCCGAACATACTTTCTCTACTTTCTTACGAAGTTATCTCTGAGAGTTCGCTTTTTGACCAGGACTGGCTCACAAAGGCGAAGTTGATTCGGTGTTCGGCCCCCCTTCCTGAGGGTTTGGAAAATCCGGTATTGGAAAAGATGCTCCAGACCGCACCTTGCCCGGAGCTCTTGAAGGAAGATACTGTGGAGGATAATGCGGGCGGACGCGGGCCCCCAACGCTGCCCATTCTAGCCGAGGGAGCGAGCATCTCTATGAGGGAAGGCGACCAGAAGAGAAAAAGGACCATGCCCGGGGATTCAGAAGCCGAAGCTTCCAAATGGGAGAAGAAGTCTCCCACAGAGGGTCCCACCCTGGGGGGCGTTGTTGCCGCACAAAGTCCGCGGGGGGATCAATCCTCCCACGAGTCGTAAGTGACCCGAAATACCTTTGATAGTATAGGTATGCTATCTTTTTCTTCTGAGAAGATAACCACCGCATATATTTTTGCAGTTCGGGCCTTAGCCCCTCTCAAATGAGCTCATCTTCGGGGGATCTTCTTCCAGAGATGATGGAGAGCGAAACGCCTCCTCCGGACTCCTCCGCTCCGGGAGCGGGTGACCCTAAAGTGTCGTCGCGGAGGGCCTCTCCGAGTCTGGCGAGGCCAGAAGATAATCCCATTGACCCCCGAAGCTCCTAATGTCCGGCTCCCGAAGAGAGTAGACAAAAGAGTCCGGCACTGTCTACTGTGCGATCGGATGTTCTGAGGGAGTTGGTGGGGCGAGCGGCTATCTCAGATGAACATCGTGTGCTGATGAATACGCTGATGGAGAGAATATCGTCCGCCGAAAGCGGATTGCATGAAGCTTTTATGAGTCTACTGACAGGCTTTGAGGTACGTAAAAGAATGTATGATAGTCCTGCACATGCTAGGTGTGCCCTATGTAGATAGTAGCCCCTGAGGCTCTGGTTGTCCTCAGAAACGATGACGAACAGAGGGTCATATTCCCAGGTAATGACCATACTACCTCTATGTGCAGGTGATGGAAGCTCTGGTGGCTAGCCGGACTAGCGAGTTTGCCCATTTAGAATGGCAGTTGGATGCGGCAGACGCCAACATCGAGCTTGTTAACAAAAGGCTTGACGAGGCACAGGGTAAGTGTCAATATCTGGTAAACACCACATAGGAAGAGCAGCATGATGCCAGTATCTTAAATATGTTGTGACTGCAGATGGGGCTGCCACTGTTGAAGCCTTGCGGGCAGAACTTGCCCGAGCCAAGGAACAAGCGAGGTTAGGTAATGCGGCTGCTGTGAAGGCGGCCGAAGAGTTGCAAGCCAAGAAGGCCGCGCATGGCGAGACCCGAGACAAGATGGCCAAGATGGCTGTGGAATTAAAAGCCGTCGCCGACCATTGCCGGGTTCTCGAAAAGGAAAACCAAGCGAAGGCATCGGACCTTGAGAAGGCTTCTGCGACAAAAAAGGATCTCCACTCTGCTATGAGGGCAAAGAAGGAGGAGCTGCGGGTGTTGGGGAACGTGGTAATTTCGAAAATTTTCCTACGCACACGCAAGATCATGGTGATGCATAGCAACGAGGGGGAGAGTGTTGTCTACGTACCAACGCAGACCGAATGCGGAAGCGATCACACAACATAGAGGAAGTAGTCGTACGTCTTCTTCCTGATCCGACCGATCCAAGCACCGTTACTCCGGCACCTCCGAGTTCTTAGCACACGTTCAGCTCGATGACGATCCCCGGGCTCCGATCCAGCAAAGCTTCAGGGAGGAGTTCCGTCAGCACGACGGCGTGGTGACGATCTTGATGTACTACCGACGCAGGGCTTCGCCTAAGCACTACAACGGTATGATCGAGGTGGAATTTGGTGGCAGGGGGCACCGCACACGGCTAAGGAACGATCAACAATGATCAATTGTGTGTCCAAGAGGTGCCCCCTGCCCCCGTATATAAAGGAGCAAGGGGAGGGGTTCGGCCGGCCAAGGGAGAGGGGCGCAGGAGGAGTCCTACTCCCACCGGGAGTAGGACTCCCCCCCCCCCCAATCCTATTCCTAATAGGAGTCCTCAAGGGGGAAAGAGAGAAGGGGTGGCCGGCCACCTTCCCTAGTCCTAATAGGACTAGGGAAAAGGGGGGAGGCGTGCAGCCCTCTATGGCAGCCCCTTTTCACTTTTGCACTAAGGCCCAATAGGCCCATTTGCCTCCCGGGGGGTTCCGGTAACCCTCCCGGTATTCCGGTAAAATCCCGATTTCACCCGGAACACTTCCGATGTCCAAACATAGGCTTCCAATATATCAATCTTTACGTCTCGACCATTTCGAGACTCCTCGTCATGTCCGTGATCACATCCGGGACTCCGAACAACCTTCGATACATCAAAATGCATAAACTCATAATAACTGTCATCGTAATGTTAAGCGTGCGGACCCTACGGTTCGAGAACAATGTAGACATGACCGAGACACATCTCCGGTCAATAACCAATAGCGGGACCTGGATGCCCATATTGGCTCCTACATATTCTACAAAGATCTTTATCGGTCAGACCGCATAACAACATACGTTGTTCCCTTTGTCATCGGTATGTTACTTGCCCGAGATTCGATCGTCGGTATACAATACCTAGTTCAATCTCGTTACTGGCAAGTCTCTTTACTCATTCCATGATACATCATCTTACAACTAACATCTTAGTTATAATGCTTGCAAGGCTTATGTGATGTGTATTACCGAGAGGGCCCAGAGATACCTCTTCGACACTCGGAGTGACAAACCCTAATCTCGAAATACGCCAACCCAACATCTACCATTGGAGACACCTGTAGTACTCCTTTATAATCACCCAGTTACGTTGTGACGTTTGGTAGTACCCAAAGTGTTCCTCCGATAAATGGGAGTTGCATAATCTCATAGTTATAGGAACATGTATAAGTCATGAAGAAAGCAATAGCAACATACTAAACGATCGGGTGCTAAGCTAATGGAATGGGTCATGTCAATCAGATCGTTCAACTAATGATGTGACCTCGTTAATCAAATAACAACTCTTTGTTCATGGTTAGGAAACATAACCATCTTTGATTAACGAGCTAGTCAAGTAGAGGCATACTAGTGACACTCTCTTTGTCTATGTATTCACACATGTATTATGTTTCCGGTTAATACAATTCTAGCATGAATAATAAACATTTATCATGATATAAGGAAATAAATAATAACTTTATTATTGCCTCTAGGGCATATTTCCTTCAGTCTCCCACTTGCACTAGAGTCAATAATCTAGATTACACAGTAATGATTCTAACACCCATGGAGCCTTGGTGCTGATCATGTTTTGCTCGTGGAAGAGGCTTAGTCAACGGGTCTGCAACATTCAGATCCATATGTATCTTGCAAATCTCTATGTCTCCCACCTGGACTAGATCCCGGATGGAGTTGAAGTGTCTCTTGATGTGTTTGGTCCTTTTGTGAAATCTGGATTCCTTTGCCAAAGCAATTGCACCAGTATTGTCACAAAAGATTTTCATTGGACCCGATGCACTAGGTATGACACCTAGATCGGATATGAACTCCTTCATCCAGACTCCTTCGTTCGCTGCTTCCGAAGCAGCTATGTACTCCGCTTCACATGTAGATCCCGCTACGATGCTTTGTTTAGAACTGCACCAACTGACAGCTCCACCGTTTAAAGTAAACACGTATCCGGTTTGCGATTTAGAATCGTCCGGATCAGTGTCAAAGCTTGCATCAACGTAACCTCTTACGGTGAGCTCTTTGTCACCTCCATATACGAGAAACATATCCTTAGTCCTTTTCAGGTATTTTAGGATGTTCTTGACCGCTGTCCAGTGATCCACTCCTGGATTACTTTGGTACCACCCTGCTAAACTTATAGCAAGGCACACATCAGGTCTGGTACAC
This sequence comes from Triticum monococcum, assembly GCA_034509565.1. Taxonomy (NCBI): domain Eukaryota; kingdom Viridiplantae; phylum Streptophyta; class Magnoliopsida; order Poales; family Poaceae; genus Triticum; species Triticum monococcum. The sequence continues at coordinate 350,472,994 of CM067845.1, forward strand.
AGCATTGCATACATGATAGAGCCTATGGCTGAAGCATAGGGAACATCTTTCATTTTCTCTCTATCTTCTGCAGTGGTCGGGCATTGAGTCTGACTCAACTTCACACCTTGTAACACAAGCAAGAACCCTTTCTTTGCTTGATCCATTTTGAACTTCTTCAAAATCTTGTCAAGGTATGTGCTTTGTGAAAGTCCAATTAAGCGTTTTGATCTATCTCTATAGATCTTTATGCCTAATATGTAAGCAGCTTCCCCGAGGTCTTTCATCGAAAAACTTTTATTCAAGTATCCCTTTATGCTATCCAGAAATTCTATATCATTTCCAATCAGCAATATGTCATCCACATATAATATCAGAAATGCTACAGAGCTCCCACTCACTTTCTTGTAAATACAGGCTTCTCCAAAAGTCTGTATAAAGCCAAATGCTTTGATCACACTATCAAAGCGTTTATTCCAACTCCGAGATGCTTGCACCAGTCCATAAATGGATCACTGGAGTTTGCACACTTTGTTAGCTCCCTTTGGATCGACAAAACCTTCTGGTTGCATCATATACAACTCTTCTTCCAGAAATCCATTCAGGAATGCAATTTTGACATCCATCTGCCATATTTCATAATCATAAAATGCGGCAATTGCTAACATGATTCTGACGGATTTAAGCATCGCTACGGGTGAGAAGGTCTCATCGTAGTGAACCCCTTGAACTTGTCGAAAATCTTTTGCGACAAGTCGAGCTTTATAGACAGTAACATTACCGTCAGTGTCAGTCTTTTTCTTGAAGATCCATTTATTCTCAATTGCTTGCCGATCATCGGGCAAGTCAACCAAAGTCCATACTTTGTTCTCATACATGGATCCCATCTCAGATTTCATGGCCTCAAGCCACTTTGCGGAATCTGGGCTCACCATCGCTTCTTCATAGTTCGTAGGTTCATCATGATCTAGTAGCATGACTTCCAGAATTGGATTACCATACCACTCTGGTGCGGATCTCACTCTGGTTGATCTACGTGGTTCAGTAGTATCTTGTCCTGAAGTTTCATGATCATCATCATTAGCTTCCTCACTAATTGGTATAGATGTCGCAGAAACAGTTTTCTGTGATGTACTATTTTCCAATAAGGGAGCAGGTACAGTTACCTCGTCAAGTTCTACTTTTCTCCCACTCACTTCTTTCGAGAGAAACTCCTTCTCTAGAAATGATCCATTCTTAGCAACGAATGTCTTGCCTTCGGATCTGTGGTAGAAGGTATACCCAACAGTTTCCTTTGGGTATCCTATGAAGACACATTTTTCCGCTTTGGGTTCGAGCTTATCAGGTTGAAGCTTTTTCACATAAGCATCGCAGCCCCAAACTTTAAGAAACGACAACTTTGGTTTCTTGCCAAACCATAGTTCATAAGGCGTCGTCTCAATGGATTTTGATGGTGCCCTATTTAACGTGAATGCAGCCGTCTCTAAAGCATAACCCCAAAACGATAGCGGTAAATCAGTAAGAGACATCATAGATCGCACCATATCTAGTAAAGTACGATTACGATGTTCGGACACACCATTACGCTGTGGTGTTCCGGGTGGCGTGAGTTGCGAAACTATTCCACAATTTTTCAAATGTACACCAAACTCGTAACTCAAATATTCTCCTCCACGATCAGATCATAGAAACTTTATTTTCTTGTTACGATGATTTTCAACTTCACTCTGAAATTCCTTGAACTTTTCAAATGTTTCAGACTTATGTTTCATTAAGTAGATATACCCATATCTGCTTAAATCATCTGTGAAGGTGAGAAAATAACGATATCCGCCACGAGCCTCAATATTCATCGGACCACATACATCGGTATGTATGATTTCCAATAAATCTGTTGCTCTCTCCATAGTACCGGAGAACGGTGTTTTAGTCATCTTGCCTATGAGGCATGGTTCGCAAGTACCAAGTGATTCATAATCAAGTGGTTCCAAAAGCCCATCAGTATGGAGTTTCTTCATGCGCTTTACACCGATATGACCTAAACGGCAGTGCCACAAATAAGTTGCACTATCATTATCAACTTTGCATCTTTTGGCTTCTACATTGTGAATATGTGTATCCCTACTATCGAGATTCAACAAGAATAGACCACTCTTCAAAGGTGCATGACCATAAAAGATATTACTCATATAAATAGAACAACCATTATTCTCTGATTTAAATGAATAACCGTCTCGCATTAAACAAGATCCAGATATAATATTCATGCTCAACGCTGGCACCAAATAACAATTATTTAGGTCTAATATTAATCCCGAAGGTAGATGTAGAGGTAGCGTGCCGACCGCGATCACATCGACTTTGGAACCGTTTCCCACGCGCATCGTCACCTCGTCCTTTGCTAGTGTCCGCTTATTCCGTAGTCCCTGTTTCGAGTTGCAAATATTAGCAACAGAACCAGTATCAAATACCCAGGTGCTACTGCGAGCTCTAGTAAGGTACACATCAATAACATGTATATCACATATACCTTTGTTCACCTTGCCATCCTTCTTATCCGCCAAATACTTGGGGCAGTTCCGCTTCCAGTGACCAGTCTGCTTGCAGTAGAAGCACTCAGTTTCAGGCTTAGGTCCAGACTTGGGTTTCTTCTCCTGAGCAGCAACTTGCTTGCTGTTCTTCTTGAAGTTCCCCTTCTTCTTCCCTTTGCCCTTTTTCTTGAAACTAGTGGTCTTGTTGACCATCAACACTTGATGTTCCTTCTTGATTTCTACCTCCGCAGCTTTCAGCATTGCGAAGAGCTCGGGAATAGTCTTGTTCATCCCTTGCATATTATAGTTCATCACGAAGCTCTTGTAGCTTGGTGGCAGTGATTGGAGAATTCTGTCAATGACGCAATCATCTGGAAGATTAACTCCCATCTGAATCAAGTGATTATTATACCCAGACATTTTGAGTATATGCTCACTGACAGAACTGTTCTCCTCCATCTTGCAGCTATAGAAATTATTGGAGACTTCATATCTCTCAATTCGGGCATTTGCTTGAAATATTAACTTCAACTCCTGGAACATCTCATATGCTCCATGACGTTCTAAACGTCGTTGAAGTCCCGATTCTAAGCCGTAAAGCATGGCACACTGAACTATCGAGTAGTCATCAGCTTTGCTCTGCCAGACGTTCATAACATCTGGCGTTGCTCCAGCAGCAGGCCTGGCACCCAGCGGTGCTTCCAGGACGTAATTCTTCTGTGCAACAATGAGGATAATCCTCAGGTTACGGACCCAGTCCGTGTAATTGCTACCATCATCTTTCAACTTTGCTTTCTCAAGGAACGCATTAAAATTCAACGGAACAACAGCACGAGCCATCTATCTACAATCAACATAAACAAGCAAGATACTATCAGGTACTAAGTTCATGATAAGTTTAAGTTCAGTTAATCAAATTACTTAGGAACTCCCACTTAGATAGACATCCCTCTAATCCTCTAAGTGATCATGTGATCCAAATCAACTAAACCATAACCGATCATCACGTGAGATGGAGTAGTTTTCAATGGTGAACATCGTCATGTTGATCATATCTACTATATGATTCACGCTTGACCTTTCGGTCTCTGTGTTCCGAGGCCATATCTGCATATGCTAGGCTCGTCAAGTTTAACCTGAGTATTCTGCGTGTGCAAAACTGGCTTGCACCCGTTGTAGATGGATGTAGAGCTTATCACACCCGATCATCACGTGGTGTCTGGGCACGACGAACTTTGGCAACGGTGCATACTCAGGGAGAACACTTCTTGATAATTTAGTGAGAGATCATCTTATAATGCTACCGTCAAACAAAGCAAGATAAGATGCATAAAAGGATAAACATCACATGCAATCAATATAAGTGATATGATATGGCCATCATCATCTTGTGCTTGTGATCGCCATCTCTGAAGCACCGTCATGATCACCATCATCACCGGCGCGACACCTTGATCTCCATCGTAGCATCGTTGTCGTCTCGCCAATCTTATGCTTCCACGACTATCACTACCGCTTAGTAATAAAGTAAAGCATTACATCGCGATTGCATTGCATACAATAAAGCGACAACCATATGGCTCCTGCCAGTTGCCGATAACTTGGTTACAAAACATGATCATCTCATACAATAAAATTTAGCATCATGCCTTGACCATATCACATCACAACATGCCCTGCAAAAACAAGTTAGACGTCCTCTACTTTGTTGTTGCAAGTTTTACGTGGCTGCTACGGGCTTAAGTAAGAACTCATCTCACCTACGCATCAAAACCACAACGATAGTTCGTCAAATAGACTCCGTTTTAACCTTCTCAAGGACCGGGCGTAGTCACACTTGGTTCAACTAAAGTTGGAGAGACAGTCTTCCGCAAGCCATCTATGTGCAAAGCACGTCGAGGGAACCGGTCTCGCATAAGAGTACGCGTAAGGTTGGTCCGGATCGTCTCGTCCAACAATACCGCCGAACCAAAGTATGACATGCTGGTAGGCAGTATGACTTGTATCGCCCACAACTCACTTGTGTTCTACTCGTGCAAATAACATCAAACCATAAAACCTAGGCTCGGATGCCACTGTTGGGGAACGTGGTAATTTCGAAAATTTTCCTACGCACACGCAAGATCATGGTGATGCATAGCAACGAGGGGGAGAGTGTTGTCTACGTACCAACGCAGACCGACTGCGGAAGCGATCACACAACATAGAGGAAGTAGTCGTACGTCTTCTTCCTGATCCGACCGATCCAAGCACCGTTACTCCGGCACCTCCGAGTTCTTAGCACACGTTCAGCTCGATGACGATCCCCGGGCTCCGATCTAGCAAAGCTTCGGGGAGGAGTTCCGTCAGCACGACGGCGTAGTGACGATCTTGATGTACTACCGACGCAGGGCTTCGCCTAAGCACTACAATGGTATGATCGAGGTGGAATTTGGTGGCAGGGGGCACCGCACACGGCTAAGGAACGATCAACAATGATCAATTGTTTGTCCAAGAGGTGCCCCCTGCCCCCGTATATAAAGGAGCAAGGGGAGGGGTTCGGCCGGCCAAGGGAGAGGGGCGCAGGAGGAGTCCTACTCCCGGTGGGAGTAGGACTCCCCCCCCCCAATCCTATTCCTAATAGGAGTCCTCAAGGGGGAAAGCGAGAAGGGGTGGCCGGCCACCTTCCCTAGTCCTAATAGGAGTAGGGAAAAGTGGGGAGGCATGCAGCCCTCTATGGCAGCCCCTTTTCACTTTTGCACTAAGGCCCAATAGGCCCATTTGCCTCCCGGGGGGTTCCGGTAACCCTCCCGGTATTCCGGTAAAATCCCGATTTCACCCGGAACACTTCCGATGTCCAAACATAGGCTTCCAATATATCAATCTTTACGTCTCGACCATTTCGAGACTCCTCGTCATGTCCGTGATCACATCCGGGACTCCGAACAACATTCGGTACATCAAAATGCATAAACTCATAATAACTGTCATCATAACGTTAAGCGTGCGGACCCTACGGTTCGAGAACAATGTAGACATGACCGATACACGTCTCCGGTCAATAACCAATAGCGGGACCTGGATGCCCATATTGGCTCCTACATATTCTACGAAGATCTTTATCGGTCAGACCGCATAACAACATACGTTGTTCCCTTTGTCATCGGTATGTTACTTGCCCGAGATTCGATCATCGGTATCCAATACCTAGTTCAATCTCGTTACTGGCAAGTCTCTTTACTCGTTCCGTGATACATCATCTTACAACTAACATCTTAGTTATAATGCTTGCAAGGCTTATGTGATGTGTATTACCGAGAGGGCCCAGAGATACCTCTCCGACACTCAGAGTGACAAACCCTAATCTCGAAATACGCCAACCCAACATTTACCATTGGAGACACCTGTAGTACTCCTTTATAATCACCCAGTTACGTTGTGACGTTTGGTAGTACCCAAAGTGTTCCTCCGGTAAACGGGAGTTGCATAATCTCATAGTTATAGGAACATGTATAAGTCATGAAGAAAGCAATAGCAACATACTAAACGATCGGGTGCTAAGCTAATGGAATGGGTCATGTCAATCAGATCATTCAACTAATGATGTGACCTCGTTAATCAAATAACAACTCTTTGTTCATGGTTAGGAAACATAACCATCTTTGATTAATGAGCTAGTCAAGTAGAGGCATACTAGTGACACTCTGTTTGTCTATGTATTCACACATGTATTATGTTTCCGGTTAATACAATTCTAGCATGAATAATAAACATTTATCATGATATAAGGAAATAAATAATAACTTTATTATTGCCTCTAGGGCATATTTCCTTCAGCGGGAAGCCGGGGATATTGTAGCTGGGAAATCCTTTATGTTGCGGAGGAAATTCGGAGATCCACGGTTTGCCCCTTTGGATCGGCTGTGGAGTTCGGAGGATGTGTATATGGATTTGGCGGCGAGTGCTGCCGATGCGGCCAAGTACTTCCAGGGTCAGACAGACCGTGGAGTAGACCAGCTGTTTTGGAGACAATTCCATTCTCCCGAGCGTCCACTTACATTGACTGACCAATTAACCGAATGGGTCGAACTAAACAGGTTGTCCGGACTCTCTATGAGGTCTGTTATGGATCAGCTGTGGCCGGGAAGGTCAAAACCGAACAGCTATTTCAGCTTGGTGCAGCATTTCCTTGACGTGGTGCCGCGCATTAATGCGATGAAGAGGTCGGCGTGCATAGAGGCCGCACAGATGGCCTTTGCCCGTGTTAAGGCATACTGGGCGGAGATGGATGCTACCAATGTTGCAGCGCGGGATTCGGCTATAGGTCGAAAGGCTGCTGAGCACTATTTTGAAGAAGTTCTTGAGGGTGCCCGTTTGATAGAGACCCAGTGCTCAAAAAATATTATGTTTGAGTGATATGTAATCTCATTGTAAGCGAAATGCTTTTATAAATTTTATAAGGCTATTTTTATACTTTTTCCTGAAAGTAATATGATGCCTCCTGGGCGGCCGTTTATGTATACATGTGTATAACCTGAAAGATTGCGGTCATTGGCTTCAGCCCCCACGCATATAATGCGGAGGTGCTCGCAAAAACACGCATTCACACTTAACCCAACGTCTTGGTCCTATTAAGGAGGTGATAGCGGAGCGAGTGAGGCAACCGAACTATAATGCTTTAGCACTTTCACTTAGCCATAGGAGTTTGACAGTGGGGCTACTAGATAGCCCCTGGTGGCTCCGCACTCTCCCGGTTCCGGGGTGCGTACATGCCTGGCCAGAAAACGGCCCTTCGTTAAGGCAGAGGAATTCTAACATTCCCACAGGTCATCGAGTGGTTGACCAGTCTCATGCTATATCATGACAGTCAGTTTTCGGCTTTCTCTACTGAGGTGCTCGTCCGGATGAACCAGGGCACAATCGCAGTAGTTCTCCTGGTGCTACCTTAGCCGGTAAAGCGGAACATAAGGCACCAAAACACAGGAGCCGGGCAAACCCAACATTTGACCAAAGACAATGATTCGGAGCTGATGCATATAGGGCCAAACTCACGACGCCGAACACTCCCTAAGGTATTCGGTCTTTGTGGTATAAACCGGGCCTAAATAATGGCCTTTGTAAGAAGCCCCTTGTGTCCAGGTACGTGCATTATTCTGGCGTGGCCACATGCCAAGACGTCAGCATCCTTCTCAACGGTGGATATGTATCAACAAGAGACAGTAAAAAAGGTTTACGCAGGGTCTCAATCTAAAAAGAATCCTTGGAACGGGTCCCTGCTGCACGTCTGCGCCTGTGTCTCCGTTGTGCCATATCCTGGACGGGTGTAGCACGATGATCGTCTGTAAAAAAGAGGAAGTTAAGTGAAAAAGTTGTCGTGCAAAAAGATAGTTTTTAAAGAAACCATGTGTAATTCAAGATGATAAGAAATTGCCACTTGTCTGCGCGCGTTGAGCCCCTTGTATTGACAAATAGGGGTGTGACCACTTATTTCTGTATAAATAGCGGCGCCGGACATGATCAGTTGTATCTGAGGTCTTGACGACCTATTGGATGCTTTCGTTTGTCCGGGCGCTTTTAGTGTGCGGCGGCCAAGGCAGCCTCACTCTCTTCGGCGCGCAGAGACCGCTTGATATTTCCGTGCAATGTAATGATGCCACGTGGACCGGGCATCTTGAGTGTGAGGGAGGCGTAGTGCGGTATTGCATTAAAGCGAGCGAAAGCTTTGCGTCCGAGTAGTGCTTGATAGCCACTTTGAAACGGAGCGATGTGAAAAGTTAAATGCTCGCGACGGAAGTTATCGGGGGAGCCGAATATAACTTGTAGTAAGAGGGAGCCCGTACAACGAGCCCCTGGGCCCAGCGTTACTCCTTTAAAGGTAGTATTGCTATGGCGAATTTGTGTTGGGTCTAACCCCATCCTGCGGATTGTATCCTGATATATTAGGTTTAGGCTACTATCGCCGTCCATCAAGACCCTTGTGAAGTGATATCCGCCAATTATTGGGTCTAATACCAGGGCAGCCCATCCTGCGTGTTGGATACTTGCTGAGTAATCGCGATGATCGAAAGTGATCGGTTCAGATGACCAGTGGCAGGACTTCGTAGTGATAGGCACTTGGGTATACTTTCCTGGGAGTGCCGTATTGTTTTTTCCCTTGATTATGTGTAACACGTTTACTGTTTTGACTTGTGGTGGAAATTTCTTTTGTTCCGCCGTGTCTTGCTTGGGAGGCTCGTCCTAGTCTTCACTTGGTGTATCCTCCCCCTTATGTACGGCGTTGAGCTTGCCGGACTGCTTGAAGACTCAACATTCTCTGTGGGTATGATTAGCAGGTTTACCAGGGGTACTATGGATCTGACATACTTGGTCCAGAATTTTGTTGATGCTGGACAGTTCATCCCTGGTGCCTTTAGGCGGCTTTTGACCTAGCCGAGAGCTTTTGAATCCGGCATTTACTTCCGTGCCCTTCGTGTTGTCTTCTTTATTCCGGTGTTTGTTATTGCTGTTGCACCGTGATTTCCCGTTTCCATCTCTAACTTCGGATGTACTGGAGTCGCTGGTGCTGCATCTGGCTAGCCATCTGTCCTCCCCCGTGCAAAAGCGGGTCATGAGGTTTGTTAATGCGGCCATCGTTCTCGGCTTATTTTGGCCGAGGTGTCTGGCGAGCCATTCGTCACAGACGCTATGCTTGAAAGCTGCTAAAGCTTCGGCGTCCGGGCAGTCGACAATCTGGTTCTTTTTAGTAAGAAACCTGTTCCAAAGCTTTCGGGCTGACTCTCCGGGCTGTTGAGTTATATGACTCAAATCGTCCGCATCCGGAGGTCGGACATAAGTCCCTTGAAAATTTGCCCGAAAGGCGCCTTCGAGCTCTTCCCAACTTCCGATGGAGCTTTCGGCGAGTCCTTTGAGCCAGTGACGAGCTGGCCCTTTGAGCTTGAGGGGTAGGTACTTGATGGCGTGGAGATCATCTCCTCGAGCCATATGGATATGAAGGATGTAGTCCTCAATCCAGACCCCAGGGTCCGTTGTTCCGTCGTATGCCTCTATGTTTACGGGCTTGAATCCTTCTGGAAATTCATGGTCCAGCACCTCATCGGTGAAACATAGCGGGTGTGCGGCACCCCTGTAGCTGGGTGTACTGCGTTGTTCGGATGTTTGTTGTATTGCATTGTATGCTGGTGCGCGCTTGCGAGGTCCATAGAAGGATCTTGTTACACCGTCCTTTGGGTGCGAGCCCTCGCATTGGTTGCGTGTTGTATGGTGAGCGGTGTTGTATGCCGCTCTGTATTGGTAGAGGGGTCGTCTATCCGACCAGGTGGCTGCTTCGATATTTGGTTGTGGGGGTTCTGAGGCCTCCTCATCGAATTCGGGTAGCAGCTTCCACTTTGGGTAGCTCTTGAAGGGGCGATTGTCGCCGTACCTTGCTGCAGTGCAGAGTATTTTACTCCATCTGAATTGGAGTGTGTCTTGGGCAGCCTTGAGCCTTTGCTTCTGCTTTTTCAGGCTCCTCACGGTGGCAACAAGCCTTTTACGGGCAGTCTGTTGCTCCAGGTGTCTGTCCGGCGTTATGTCGTCCAGACCATTATCCTTGATAGGATTTGTTTGTTCGGTTTGATTATCTGGATTGTCGTTGTCCAGCAGCGGTTCGTCCTGCTCCAGCGCTGGGTCTGTGTGATCGCTATTTCTATTGAGGCGGGATTTGGGGCGGCGCTTGCGGCGCCGCTTTGACTGCTTTTTGAGGGAACAAGCCTTCGGTGCGTCCTTCCGCTCTTCGTCGTCATCTTTTGGTGCGTCCACCATGTATACGTCATATGACAAGGTGGCGTTCCAGGGCCCAATAGGCGCTGGTTCTTCATCGTCTCCTTCATCGGCGTCCATACCGTCGATGTCTCCGGAGTCGAAGTCGAGTATGTTGGTTAAATCATCGACAGTGGCTATAGAGTGGGTGGTGGGTGGGCCTTGAATTTCTTCATCGCCCGCATCCCAATCTCGCTGACCATATTCCGGCCAGGGCTCTCCTGATAAAGAGAGAGACTTCAATGACTTCAGGATATCGCCCAAAGGCGAGTGCTGAAAGATGTCCGCGGCAGTGAACTCCATGATCGGCACCCAATCGGATTCGATTGGCAGGGGCGCGGAGGGTTTGGAGTCCAGAGAGGAGTCTGGCTCCTTGGAGTCACGAGTCTCGCAGGGTACGGGGCTAGTGCTTGGCTCAATCGCCGTTGGGGTCGCAGCCCCCAAGGTGGCGTCCAACCGCCCATCCTCGATCGACGCAGTTGGCTCCGAATTAAGGGTCGGAGCCGCTGCGGGTGCGGCTTCCAAGGCACTGTTCGGTGGCAGAGCTAGATCATGCTCATCGTGATAGTGCGGCGCGCTTGGCAGTGGCTCGAATCCGTCGAAGATCAAGTCTCCGCGGATGTCAGCCGTGTAGTTTAAACTTCCAAATCTGACCTGACGGCCAGGGGCATAGCTTTCGATCTGCTCCAGGCGGCCAAGCGAATTGGCCCGCCGTGCAAAGCCGCCGAAGACGAAGATCTGCCCGGGGAGGAAGGTCTCACCCTGGACTGCATCGCTATCGATGATCGTAGGAGCCATCGAGCCTGACGGCGACGACACAGAGGAACTCTCTATGAAAGCACCAATGTTGGTGTCAAAACCGGCGGATCTCAGGTAGGGGGTCCCGAACTATGCGTCTAGGCCGGATGGTAACAAGAGACAAGGGACACAAAGTTTTACCCAGGTTCGAGCCCTCTCGATGGAGGTAAAACCCTACGTCCTGCTTGATTAATATTGATGATATGGGTAGTACAAGAGTAGATCTACCACGAGATCGAGGAGGCTAAACCCTAGAAGCTAGCCTATGGTATGATCGTTGATGTGTATGTCGTCCTATGGACTAAAACCCTCCGGTTTATATAGACACCGGGTAGGGTTAGGGTTACATAGAGTCGGTTACAATGGTAGGAGATCTGCGTATCCATATCGCCAAGCTTGCCTTCCACGCCAAGGAAAGTCCCTCCCGGACACGGGACGAAGTCTTCAATCTTGTATCTTCATAATCCAGGAGTCCGGCTGAAGGTATAGTCCGGCCATCTGGAGCCGGACACCCCCTAATCCAGGACTCCCTCAGTGATCTAGAGTGGGCTCTGTGCTAGATCAAATAACAACAATGCTTGGACCTGCTGAGACGAAAAAGGTGGAAACAAAAGGTGTAGCCATGGGAATTCGAACCCGAGACCTCCTACAACTGAGCGTGCGGGAGCAACCAGTGGGTTACGAGCCAGGCCTGTGAACACGAAGGGGCGCGTCTCCCTTTGAACAGAGAGAAATCCGGTCCTGGAAAACGCCATGAACGCACAGCAGAGTTCTGGCGTCAATGGCAAGCAAAGGCGGCGACTTCTGCAGCTGTAGAGCACTAACGGGCGTGCGGGATGGGGCAAGGAGGCGCGCGTGCAAGCGGAGCAGCAAGGGAATGTGCGCGTGTGGGCCCTCCCGAGGACGAGCTCGTGCTTGCCTCGGTGGCTAAAGCGGTGGCTAGGCGAGGCCTGGGGCTCGCGCGGGGCTGCTGCGCTGAGGGAGCTTGTGAGCGTGCTAGCTTAAGCGCTGAGGCGAGTGTGGCAAGGCGGAGTGGGGGAACGCACGGGCAAGCCACGGCCACGACAGGAACTACCCAAAACAATTACAACTTTGCCAGAGCACCAAGAGCACGGGAAAGATTGAATCGAAGCAGCGCCTGTGGTGATCTATTGATGACAGGAAGGAGCAGGGAGGAAGTTGGGTATACATGCTTACCCTAGGACAACAATACATCGACGGAGTCGAGCCTGCGGCGACGCGGACGAGCTCTGAACCTGGCGGGGCTGCTGTCCGAGAAGAAGAGGAAGAATACAGGTCGGAGAAGTCAATCCAGAGGCCGTAGAGGTCGCATTCGTCGTGGAAGGAGACGTAGGGGAACTTGATGGACTCCCCCACAGCGGCAGGAGAGATCAGACGTGGTCGGAGAGGCTACATCGAGCTTGAGCTCGAGCTCGGCGGGGGCATGGTGGGCAGGGCAAGGCGTGTGGCGCTAACCTAGGCGGCGGTGAGGTCGGTAGAGGAGGGGGACCGGTCGAGGAGGAACCCTAGGGCACCGGTGACAAGATATATATGGGCTAGGGACGCCGGACGGCCGTCAAATCACGCCCATGTCCAACGTGGACACACTGGATGCACTGTCGTATAGGAGGACGAAGCTCCTGTACGTGTGGGCTGACTGGGCGCAGTTGGTGAGCTCTGTTGGGCTGTGGGAGAGGGGAAGGCCCAAGTTGCTGCATTAGGAGGGTATCTTGGAAGGTCATGATCCAACCCAAAGGCATGGGGGGGCTAGGATTCAAGGATTTTGAACTTTTTAATCTAGCCATGCTAGCCCGGCAAGCATGGAGAATGCTACAGTATCCAGACAAATTATGTGCACGCCTGCTAAAAAGCATCTATTACCCCTCAAATGACTTCCTGGAAGCAGAGTTAGGGGGACACCCTAGCCAAGTTTGGCGAGCAATGATAGAGGGATGGGATACCTTGAAGCAAGGTTGGTCAAAAGGATCAGCAACGGCGCCACAACGCGTATTTGGGAAGAGAACTGGCTGCCTAGGGATGAGTTCCCCCGGCCTCTGGGATTTCGTATATAGCATCCACCTCTGATGGTGTCCGATCTCATAGAAGGGACCACGGCCTCATGGAATAAAGAACTGGTTCAGGCAGTATTTCTCCAGATGGATGCAGAAATCATTTTGGGCATTCCTCTCTGTACACACAACCTACCGGATTTCTGGTCTTTGCGGCATGAGAAGCATGGATCTTTCATAGTTAAATCAGCATATAGAATGCTTGTTTCAACAAGGCAGAGAAGAGAGGCGTGGCTAGAAGGGGAAGCCGGCCCATCCAATGTCAGCACTGAAGAGAGGGCGTGGAAATCACTTTGGAAAACTGTTGTCCCCGGCAAGATCCATATGTTCCTATGGAGATTGTCAAAACAATCCCTCCCAACGAATGATGTTCGCGCACATCATCATATGGCCGACTCAAGCACATGCGGACTTTGCGGAGTCCCGGACTCATGGCGTCACTCCCTCCTGGAGTGTACTTCATCTCGCAGCGTTTGGGCGCTTGCGGACGAGGAGATCACACATAAAATTACGTCTAACACCGAACCAGGAGCAAAAAACTGGCTGTTCGCTGTGATGAATTTGTTGTCCCATGATCAGTTTACCATCACGGCAGTAACCCTTTGGTCCATCTGGCACGCCTGAAGGAAAGCTATCCACGAAGCAATTTTTCAAAGCCCTCAAGTGACCCACTGTTTCATCGACAGATACCTTCAAGACCTCGCCATCATCAGCAACACGGTGCAGACCCAGAACAAGTCAGCGGCGGCCCCAATGTCAGGCAATATAAGACCCAAGAAGCCACCTGCGGGTCACCACAAAATACATGTAGATGCGGGTGTACGGGCCAGAAGAGGGGGTTCTGCTGTGGCAGTGTGCAGAGACGAAGAAGGAAATTTCATTGGAAGCTCGGCTCTCGTGGTTGAAGGAGTCTATGACCCCCCTACTCTGGAAGCAATTGCATGTCGGGAAGCCCTCTCTCTTGCGGAGGATCTTGGCATCCATCAGTTCACGGTGGCCTCGGACTGTCGTCAAGTCATGCTAGATACCAACAGAAGGGCAAGAGGTGTTTATGGTGTTGTCATTAGCGAGATCAATATCAAAGCTGCTTCTTTATCTTGTAATTTTTCTTTTGAAAACTGTGCTGCTAATTTTGAAGCACATCGCTTAGCAAAGTTCGCTCTTTCTAGAGGTCCGGGTCGCCATGTTTGGCTTGTTGTTCCCCATGACCAAACTTGTATCCCACTACATGTGGAGTTTGATGAATAAAGCAGTTTTCATCCCTAAAAAAAACTTAAATCTCTAAATATAAATTCACAGTTGTAGAAAAAGAAAAGTCTAGGGAGGTAGGAGAGGTATTTGGCAGAAACAAAAGATATCCCTGAGCTCCTGGAATTATGCTCTATTATATAAAATTGGTTTGGACATTTTTAGAGGAAACAAAAATAATTCAAATTTGAATCAAATTCAAACTTGAGGCATTTTTGAACCTAACCAAATCAATTCCAAAAGAGGTGAAATTTGGCAGGGGGCTTTGGGGCAAAGTTGAACATTAATGGAGGAGGGTAGAGGTGCACTTGCCAAAGAAAGAAAAGAGGGGAAGAGGTGGTGATGAGAGAAGGGGAAAAGATGATGCTTGGATCCACAAAGAACATGCCACAATGCAACATGCTAAGATGAAGATGCACATGATGATGCCATGATGCAACAAGATGAACATGATATGAAATGCATGACAAGAACAAAATCAAAACAAAGGCAAAAACCCAACCATGAATCTCATAACTTAAAGCTGGAAATGGCAAGAGTCGGAGTACAAATATGGTAAATTACATCCGGGGCGTTACAGTGGCCCACTCGATGCGCGGGCTAGGATTTTATGAAGTTAAATTTCGGGAAAATATTTTCTAATTTATCCATAGAAAATTTAAACCAAATGAAATGACATGATCAAGTATTAAAATTTTGCGAATTTTTTCTTTAGTATGTTTGGTCTTTTATTTATATATAAATATATGTGTTGTCCATTCTCATTTGCCATACTAACTGTAGTTTTATGACATCTGCATTTTTCAAATTTTATTTGTATCCTCTAGTCTTACATCAACTACATTCTTCATATTATATATGTATTTATCGCTAGCATTTTTATCTTGTTGCTTAGTTTCTTTATAAATAGAAATTTATTACTCTCTTCGTTCCATAATAATTGTCGTAGATTTAGTACACAGTGACAAATAAATTGGAATGGAGGGAGTAGTTCTCATTGTTTTTGTTTTAATGTAGTCATAAGTTAATTGCTAATTGTACGCAAGTTTGGCATTTTTTATTGTATTTTTACTGAAATTGATTATAGTCTTGATATCCATATATACTTTGTTAGTATGTATTTGTTACTACAGACATGTACTGCCTCCATTCCTAAATATAAGTCTTTTTAGATATTTCAAATGAACTAAAACATATGAATATATGTAGACATATTTTAGAGTGTAGATTCACTCATTTTGATGCGTATGTAGTCACTTGTTGAAATATCTAAGAGCAACTCCAATGGGGCAACCCAAACGGACACGGATTTTGTCCATTTTTTGTCCGTTTAGGTCGCCCGTCCGTGTGTCCGCGTCCGCCTTTTTATTTGGGTCGGGCGGTGTGCCCAACGGGCGCCGGATGCATTTTTAGACATGTCCATGTCGTCATTTCGTCGAACACTTGAAGGGCGAGCTCCCGCACCACCTCGCCTGCCGTAGCTCGCCGCGCCCGCCGCGCCAGCTCGCCGCTGCTGCCGCAGCTGGCCCGACCCTGCTGCTACTGCCCCGCGGCTCTCGCCCGGTCATCCAACGAGCTCCCGCCCCGTCCCGGGTGGCCGGGCGCGGCGAGGCGAGGCTGCGCCGAGTCGGGGACGAGCGCGGCGAGGCGAGGCCGCAAGAGTAAAGAACAAGCACTCTCGGTGCGGCGAGGCGAGGACGGGCACGGCCGGGCGCAGTTGGGAGCGGCGAGGCAAGGCCGGGGCGAGGCGACGCCGCGGCGCGTCGACCAGTGGCAGCTGGCTAGCTAGCACGCGCGCGACCAGCGGCGGCTGGCGGCAGCACCAGCACGCACGCTGGGCAGCGGCGCCTAGCTAGCCAGCACGCACGATGGACAGTGGCGGCTAGCTAGCTAGCACGCGTGTCGCGGGTAGCAGCACCAGCATGCAGTATTGACCAACGGCGTACGTGCGCGGCCATCCGCCGGTGGTGCGCGTGGTTGTAGGACAGCGACGACGAGCGCTTGGCCGCGCTGCGCCGACAGCGGGAGGAGGGGGCGGCTGCTTGTGCTTAGCAACGGGAGGAGGAAGCGACGCCTCGCTCACGATGGAGACCGAAGCAGCCGGCGCAATGCCCGCATCTGCAGAGAAAAGGAGGAGAGAGACGGGGTGGGATGGGTGGGTGGCCCTCAATGAAAGATGGGCCAGTGTTCGCATGCAGCGGACCGAGGCGGACGAGGAGGCCACGGAAAGCGCCCTCTTTGTGTCCGCCTCCGACCTAAATGTGTCCCAAATTTGAGATGAAAATGGGTTTGAGCGGACACAAAACGGACAGCGGGCGG
This sequence comes from Triticum monococcum, assembly GCA_034509565.1. NCBI lineage: Eukaryota > Viridiplantae > Streptophyta > Magnoliopsida > Poales > Poaceae > Triticum > Triticum monococcum. The sequence goes on from CM067845.1 coordinate 350,489,714, forward strand.
ACGCTGTGTCCATTTGGATCGCCCCGTTGGGCCAGCTTTTGTGTCCAGAAAATCCAAACGGACAAAATGGGTCGTCCCATTGGAATTGCTCTAAAAAGACGTACATTTGGGAACAGATGGAGTACAACAGTACCAAGGGTGAGCCTACTGTCACAATAAAGTGAGGACTTTGTGAGAGCAAACAATATATCGTAAAATATAAGCCACCCTTCTTATTACCAGAGAACCTTGATATATTTTGTCTTAATATATGGGACACATGCAATCACAGTAGCAAGGTGCGTGTACTACAAAACGTCATTTTTTTATTTTTTATTCAACAACCTTTATTAAACAATAATCATATCAGTTACAAGGAAGAGGAGTAAGAAATCAGGAGGTTTATCTCGTCACTCTCTAGAAAAATTTCCTCTGTAACTAGCCCGAGCAAGCCCATGCGCCACCACATTACCTTCCCGAGCACAATGAACAACAGTCGCCCTGCCGAACGCAGTCAATAACTTTCGACTGTCATCAGTAACAACCGCCGCTGAAGTACGGTAATCTGATGGGTCAAGGATAGCTTGGACAATCTCTAGTGAGTCAGACTCTACTACCAGAGTTGAAATGCCCAGATTGTTAGCTAGGCGTAAGCCATCAAGTAGAGCAAGAGCCTCCATGGATGGTGCATCCATAGCATGCTGTTTATAATAACAACATCCTGCAATAAAAGCGCCCGTACAATCCCGAATTACTGCTCCCGTTGCTCCTAATCCCTCATCAGCATGGTAACTTGCATCCACATTAAGATTTAAGACCCCCATAGCAGGCTTCTCCCACCTCACTTTTCTATCCTTTACCCTTGGTTTCATAGCGAGAGCATTAGCAACGATGCCCCGTATACTCATTGTTGTACGGGCCGGGGTGCCACACTTCTCGTCGTGGCTAATTTTCCGACGATCCCACCAAAGATACCAAACCGCTACCATAATCATCTCAACTCCATTTGCAATCGGGATCCTTGCTTCCCCTCGAGGTCCGAACAGAGAAGCTTTTCTAAAATAACTGAACCTGGCCTCTCTTGTGCTACAGCATTTTCAATGGTAGGCTTCAAACTGAGTTCCTCCCACACCTTCTTGGATCTGTCACATGTAAATAACATATGGCGGAGATCCTCAGGGGTAGTTCGACAAACTGGGCATATTACAGGGGACTTCATATGACGATCTGTTAATGTGCAGAAGCACGGAACGATCCCATGTAACACCCGCCAGTTGAACACATGTACTTTAGGAGGGACAGTTCTATCCCAAAGAGACTTCCACACAAGATGTGGATCAATTCTGCCTCCTCCCGAGTCCAACCGAGCTCATGTCCTATATTCATTTTTCCATGTAATATGATACGCTGAGTGGACAGTAAAGCAACCTGAGTTCAAAAAATGCCATGCGATGAAGTCTAATTGTCCATGAGATGACAACGGAATTTGCAATATCCTCTCTGCATCAACCGGCCAGAAGTTTTCACGCACGAGCTGCTCATCCCAATTTCCAGAAATTGGATCAATCAAGTCCTCGACTTTCTGTAACAAACATAGCCCCTAGGGGTCATTACGTTGCGGTCATGGCTTGTGGGTATCCACTGGTCACACCAAATATCAATTGAAGCACCATTCCCTGGTCGCCGGTTTTCATACCCGCCATGATACTCTGCCAAGTATACGATGAACCTTTTTTCAAAGATGCATTCATCAAGTCCCCATCCGGATAATATTTCGCCTATAGTACTTGGTCGCATAGAGAGTCTGGATCGAATAGTAGCCTCCAACACTGCTTCGCTAGCATAGCTTTGTTAAAACAATGTAAATCACGAAAGCCCATACCTCCCTCTTTTTTAGGAATGCACATCTTCCACCACACCTTCCAGTGGATCTTCTTTTTTTCTTGCGTGTCACCCCACCAATATCTAGCAATAGCATCACATATAGCCTTACAAATATTCTTCGGGATGTTAAAAACTGACATGGCATAAACCGGGATAACCTGTGCCACCGCCTTCAAAAGAGTTTCTTTCCCGCTGATTGATAACATTTTTGAGATCCACCCATTAATAAGTGCACAAACTCTATCAACTAGATGTTGGAAACTGTCACTTCGGTCAATTCCAACTTTTGACGGTAACCCCAAGTACATATCCGAAATCGCCTCTGAGACAATATTAAGTTGTGAAACGTCATTAGTTCAATGGGTCCCACCATTATTATTCTCCACTTTCCTATTCTGTAGTCTTCTTGACTTCTCCGTTCCTGTTTCCCCACTCATGTTCTTTCACAGTGAGTTTGTCCATCTCCCCCGACCCCCTTTCTCTTTTCCTAAATCTCGCTTCTAACTCAGAAATTGCTGCTATTGGATAACTCCCATCAACATTCTTTGTTGATTCGCGCATGGAGGTTTATCTTCCTCACCTGGAGCCACCCCCACAGCCAGTGCACATGTTCACCATGGACGGAGGCTTGTCTGTGTCCTCATACGCCTCATCGGTCGCCTAAGCTTGTAAAGGGCGGCGGTGGCGTCCGTGCAGTTGCTTTATTCGTTGATTTCATCTCCCAAAGACCTGCAGCCCTCTTGCATCTAGCTTGAGTATGAGGTTGCTGGCTACGTTTTCATTCACAAGTGCGCAAGGCAGACGCATCATTTCTATTTCTGCTCGAGGTTGGTCGGTACATCATCCTCATCCTCCATATATTTCCTTTTCCGACTCTGTAGTTTATCCCCTTTTCTTATTATTTTCCTATGGTTGTGCGGCTAAACCAATATGATTTAATCAACGAAATGACTGTTAGTGGTCAATATATCATAATTTTTCTTTCTAATCTAGGAAAAAACATGATTTTTTTGTAAGCGGTCTATAACTATTGAATGAGATACATGGTAGCTAGTAATGAGTTCATGAATTTTTTAAAATGTAATTATATGCATGAGCAGACATACCAATCGAAATTAGTACCGTATCGATATATTAATTTTATATCAATCCAAATTAGAACACAAAATAGAACTTTTGTGTTTATCTTAAAAACAACACAAGAAAGTATGTACGTTTGACCTCACTGTTAAATTTGTTTCTATTCATAACTCTTCAGAGTTTCTTGTAGGTAGGCCTTTTGACATTTGTATAGTTTTGTTTGCAATATTTATCTGAATCATCCTTTATGGTAATTATATTTGAACCTTTAGCTCTAATGTTCTGTACCTCTTTTTCAAGTAGATCTTCCTGTTTTTTGTCGGCTATATCATAAAATAATAGTAGTATTAATATATACATAAGAGGGAAAGTAATTTGAACGAATACCTCATTATCGAATAGATTGTTCTCTATAAGAACATTTTTGTTATTTCGTAAATCCTTCTTTTCAAATCATGTTTACATCTCTTACGTTTTGTCTCTCGTTTTATCTTCTGTGAAACAGTTTTTGGCTCTGCCTATGTGGTTTGTGATGTAATAAATAAATATGCTGTAAAAAGATTATTAATGCGTATACAGGGTGATAATGTTTTCATTTTGTTACCTCGTCATCAAGAGCTTCTACTTCAACAACTGGTTTTCTGCTATTTCTGGAAGCAAACATTGTCACATCTTTTTCATATATTTTGCTAGACTCCTGTCGCTTTGTCCTCCATTGTTGTTTTTTGTTAGATGATTTAGAAGTTACCTTTCCGCACATATCGTTCTTCTCATCTTTTGTCGCGGTCTTGGAAGAGTGGTTTCCCTATAAAAATGATTTTTTTAAAAAATATTTTAAAGAAAAAGTTGCACACTTGTGACAGCAAAACCATTAATTAGTGGATAGCAGAATTTGAAGAACCTTGTGTATCTTGCCACATACTGCCATTATAATTTTGTAAACCATTTAAAAGACGAAAATGTGCATGCGCATACCTGTTCAACTATTTCATTTGAATATTCCATCTCAGGTCTGTTGTCAACTTCATAAGTGAAGCTCACTTTAAAATATTCCATGCACTCTTGTAGATTCCTTGAGTTTCAAATAGCCAAATATAGCCCCGCTATAGCTGATTTAGAGGACCGCCGCTATTTGGCATAGTCCGCTATTTGATACATTGGTTCATACCTGAGCACTCTTTATCAATATTCACTGTACCATACAAGGTATCACTATCAGCAAATTCGAAGTGGTCGTCCAAATTTGAAAAGATGTCGTGTCCAAAGGACATTAAAGGTATAAAAAGTTTCCTTGGTCATGCTAGTTTTTATAGGAGGCTCATTAAAAACTTCTCAAAAATTTCCAGGCCTCTGACTATTCTCTTACAAAAATATGTTCCTTTTGCCTTTGATGATGATTGTGTAGAAGCATTTGAAATACTTAAGAAATCCATAATTTCCGCACCTATTATTCAGCCTCTTGATTGGAATTTACCCTTTGAAATTATGTGTAATGCTAGTGATTATGTTGTAGCCGCTTTTTTAGGGCAAAGAGTTGATAAGAAATTAAATGTTATCCAATATGCTAGTAAAACTCTAGACAGTGCCCAGAGAAATTATGCTACTACTGAAAAAGAATTTTTAGCAGTTGTATTTGCTTGTGATAAGTTCAGACCTTATATTGTTGATTATAAAGTAACTGTTCACACTGATCATGCTGCTATTAAATATATCATGGAAAATAAAGATGCTAAACCTAGACTTATTAGATGGGTTCTCCTACTACAAGAATTTGATTTGCATATTATTGATGGAAAAGGAGCAGAGAACCCCGTTGCAGACAACTTGTCTAGGTTAGAGAATGTTCTTGATGACCCACTACCTATAGATGATAACTTTCCTTATGAAGAATTAGTTGTCATAGATGCTTCTCGTATTGCTCCATGGTATGCTGATTATGCCAATTACATTGTTGCTAAATTTATATCACCTAGTTTCTCATATCAGTAAAAGAAAAAGTTTTTCTATGATTTAAGACATTACTTGTGGGATGACCCACACCTTTATAAAGAAGAAGTAGATGGTGTTATTAGATGTTGTGTACCTGAGCATGAACAGGAACAGATCCTACGCAAGTGTCACTCCGAGACTTATGGAGGACACCATGCTAGAGATAGAACTGCACATTGTTGGAAATATGCCCTAGAGGCAATAATAAAAGCATTATTATTATATTTCCTTGTTCATGATAATTGTCTTTATTCATGCTATAATTGTGTTATTCGGAAATCATAATACATGTGTGAATAATAGACACCAACATGTCCCTAGTAAAGCCTCTAGTTGACTAGCTCGTTGATCAACAGATAGTCATGGTTTCCTGACTATGGACATTGGATGTCATTGATAACGAGATCACATCATTAGGAGAATGATGTGATGGACAAGACCTAATCCTAAACATAGCACAAGATCGTATAGTTCGTTTGCTAGAGTTTTTTCCAATGTCAAGTATCCTTTCCTTAGACCATGAGATCGTGTAACTCCCGGTTACCGTAGGAGTGCTTTGGGTGTACCAAACGTCACAACGTAACTGGGTGACTATAAAGGTATACTACGGGTATCTCCGAAAGTGTCTGTTGGGTTGACACGGATCAAGACTGGGATTTGTCACTCCGTATGACGGAGAGGTATCACTGGGCCCACTCGGTAATGCATCATCATAATGATCTCAAAGTGACCAAGTGTCTGGTCACGGGATCATGCATTACGGTACGAGTAAAGTGACTTGCCGGTAACGAGATTGAACGGGGTATTGGGATACCGACGATCGAATCTCGGGCAAGTAACATATCGATTGACAAAGGGAATTGAATACGGGGTTGATTGAATCCTCGACATCGTGGTTCATCCGATGAAATCATCATGGAGCATGTGGGAGCCAACATGGGTATCCAGATCCCGCTGTTGGTTATTGACCGGAGAGTCATCTCGGTCATGTCTGCATGTCTCCCGAACCCGTAGGGTCTACACACTTAAGGTTCGGTGACGCTAGGGTTGTGAAGATATGTATATGTAGTAACCCGAATGTTGTTCGGAGTCCCGGATGAGATCCCGGACGTCACGAGGAGTTCCGGAATGGTCCGGAGGTAAAGAATTATATATAGGAAGTGGTGTTTCGGCCATCGGGACAAGTTTCGGGGTCATCGGTATTGTACCGGGACCACCGGAGGGGTCCCGGGGGCCCACAGGGTGGGGCCACCTGCCCCGAGGGGGCACATGGGCTGTAGGGGGTGCGCCTTGGCCTACATGGGCCAAGGGCACCAGCCCCTATAGGCCCATGTGCCTAGGGTTTCCATAGGGGAGGAGTCCCACTAGTGGAAGGCACCCCCTAGGTGCCTTGGGGGGAGGGAAACCTCCCCTTGGCCGCACCCCCCCTAGGAGATTGGATCTCCTAGGGCCGGCCAACCCCCCTTGGCACCCCTATATATAGTGGGGGAGAGGGAAGACTTCATACCAGATCCCTTGGCACCTCCCTCTCTCCCCGTTACGTCTCTCTCTCATAGTATAGGCGAAGCCCTGCTACTGTGACGCCCTGCATCCACCATCACGCCGTCGTGCTGCTGGATCTTCTTCAACCTTTCCTTTCCCCTTGCTGGATCAAGAAGGAGGAGACGTCTCCCGTCCCGTACGTGTGTTGAACGTGGAGGTGCCGTCCGTTCGGCGCTTGGTCATCGGTGATTTGGATCACGTCGTGTTCGACTACATCATCCCCGTTCTTTGAACGCTTTCGCTCGCGATCTACAAAGGTATGTAGATGCATCCGATGACTCGTTGCTAGATGAACTCCTAGATGGATCTTGGTGAAACGAGTAGGAATTTTTTTTTCTGCAACATTCCCCAACAGTAGCATCATGAGCTAGGTCTATGCGTAGTTCTTCTTGCGCGAGTAGAACACAATTTGTTGTGGGCGTAGATTTGTCAACTTTCTTGCCGCTAATAGTCTTTTCTTGCTTCAGCGGTATTGTGGGATGAAGCGGCCCGGACCAACCTTACACGTACGCTTACGTGAGACCGGTTCCACCGACTAACATGCACTAGTTGCATAAGGTGGCTGGCGGGTGTCTGTCTCTCCCACTTTAGTTGGAGCGGATTTGATGAAAAGGGTCCTTATGAAGGGTAAATAGAAGTTGACAAATCACGTTGTGGCTTTAACGTAGGTAAGAAGACGTTCTTGCTAGAACCCTAATACAGCCACGTAAAACTTGCAACAACAATTAGAGGACATCTAACTTGTTTTTGCAGCAAGTGGTTTGTGATATGATATGGCCAAAGTTGTGATGAATGATGAATGATCTATATGTGATGTATGAGATGTTCATGCTATTGTAATAGGAATCATGACTTGCATGTCGATGAGTATGACAACCGGCAGGATCCATAGGAGTTGTCTTTATTTTTTGTATGACCTGCGTTTCATTGAGAAACGCCATGTAAATTACTTTACTTTATTGCTAAACGCGTTAGCCATAGTACTAGAAGTAATAGTTGGCGAGCAACTTCATGGAGACACGATGATGGAGATCATGGTGTCAAGCCGGTGACAAGATGATCATGGAGCCCCAAGATGGAGATCAAAGGAGCTATGTGATATTGGCCATATCATGTCACGTTTATTATTTGATTGCATGTGATGTTTATCATGTTTTGCATCTTGTTTACTTAGAACGACGGTAGTAAATAAGATGACCCCCCATATTAATTTCAAGAAGTGTTCCCCCTAACTGTGCACCGTTGCGACAGTTTGCTGTTTCAAAACACCACGTGATGATCGGGTGTTTTATTCAGACGTTCACATACAACGGGTGTAAGACAGATTTACACATGCAAACACTTAGGTTGACTTGACGAGCCTAGCATGTACAGACATGGCCTCGGAACATAGAAGACCGAAAGGTCGAGCATGAGTCGTATAGAAGATACGATCAACATGAAGATGTAAACCGACGTTGACTAGTCCGTCTCACGTGATGATCGGACACGGCCTAGTTGACTCGGATCATGTTATACTTAGATAACTGGAGGGATGTCTATCTAAGTGGGAGTTCATTCAATAATTTGATTAGATGAACTTAATTATCATGAACTTAGTCTAAAATATTTACAATATGTCTTGTAGATCAAATGGCCAACGTAGTCCTCAACTTCAACGCGTTCCTAGAGAAAACCAAGCTGAAAGACGATGGCAGCAACTATACGGACTGGGTCCGGAACCTGAGGATCATCCTCATAGCTGCCAAGAAAGATTATGTCCTGCAAGCACCGCTTGGTGACGCACCCGTTCTCCCTGCAGAACAAGATGTTATGAACGCTTGGCAGACACGTACCGATGACTACTCCCTCGTTCAATGCGGCATGCTTTACAGTTTAGAGCCGGGGCTCCAAAAGCGTTTTGAGAGACACGGAGCATATGAGATGTTCGAAGAGCTGAAAATGGTTTTCCAAGCTCATGCCCGGGTCGAGAGATATGAAGTCTCCGACAAATTCTTCAGCTGTAAGATGGAGGAAAATAGTTCTGTCAGTGAGCAAATACTCACTATGTCTGGGTTACATAACCGCTTGACTCAGCTGGGAGTTAATCTCCCGGATGATGCGGTCATTGACAGAATCCTCCAGTCGCTTCCACCGAGCTACAAGAGCTTTGTGATGAACTTCAATATGCAGGGGATGGAAAAGACCATTCCTGAAGTATTTGCTATGCTGAAATCAGCAGAGGTAGAAGTCAAGAAGGAACATCAAGTGTTGATGGTCAATAAAACCACTAAGTTCAAGAAGGGTAAGGGTAAAAAGAACTTCAAGAAGGACGGCAAGGAAGTTGCCGGGAAGAAGCCAAAGAATGGACCCAAGCCCGAGACTGAGTGCTTTTATTGCAAGGGAAGCGGTCACTGGAAGCGGAACTGTCCTAAATACTTAGCAGACAAGAAGGCCGGCAAAACAAAAGGTGTAGGTGATATACATGTAATTGATGTGTACCTTACTAGTGTCCGTAGTAGCTCCTGGGTATTTGATACCGGTGCAGTTGCTCACATTTGTAACTCAAAGCAGGGGCTGAGGAATAAGCGGAAACTGGCAAAGGACGAGGTGACGATGCGCGTTGGGAATGGTTCCAAGGTCAATGTGATCGCCGTCGGCACGCTACCTCTATATTTACCTTCGGGATTAGTTTTAAACCTTAATAATTGTTATTTAGTGCCAGCTTTGAGCATGAACATTGTATCGGGATCTCGTTTAATTCGAGATGGCTAGTCATTTAAATCTGAGAATAATGGTTGTTCCATTTATATGAGAGATATGTTTTATGGTCATGCTCCTATGGTGAATGGTTTATTCTTTATGAATCTCGAACGTAATGCTACACATGTTCATAATGTGAGTACCAAAAGATGTAAAGTTGATAATGATAGTCCCACATACTTGTGGCACTGCCGCCTTGGTCACATAGGTGTCAAACGCATGAAGAAGCTCCATGCAGATGGACTTTTAGAGTCTCTTGATTATGAATCATTTGACACGTGCGAACCATGCCTTATGGGTAAAATGACCAAGACTCCGTTCTCAGGAACAATGGAGCGAGCAACCAAATTATTGGAAATCATACATACTGATGTGTGCGGTCCAATGAGTGTTGAGGCTCGCGGTGGATTTCGTTATGTTCTCACCCTCACTGATGACTTGAGTAGATATGGGTATATCTATTTAATGAAACACAAGTCTGAAACCTTTGAAAAGTTCAAGGAATTTCAGAGTGAGGTTGAGAATCAACGTGACAGGAAAATCAAGTTTCTACGATCAGATCGTGGAGGAGAATACTTGAGTCACAAATTTGGCACACACTTAAGAAAATGTGGAATAGTTTCACAACTCACGCCGCCTGGAACACCTCAGTGTAATGGTGTGTCCGAATGTCGTAATCGCACTCTATTAGATATGGTGCGATCTATGATGTCTCTTACCGATTTACCGCTATCTTTTTGGGGCTATGCTTTAGAGACTGCCGCATTCACTTTAAAGAGGGCTCCGTCGAAATCCGTTGAGACGACACCGTATGAATTATGGTTTGGGAAGAAACCTAAGCTGTCATTTCTAAAAGTTTGGGGATGCGATGCTTATGTCAAGAAACTTCAACCTGAAAAGCTCGAACCCAAGTCGGAAAAATGCGTCTTCATAGGATACCCTAAAGAAACTATTGGGTATACCTTCTACCTCAGATCCGAAGGCAAGATCTTTGTTGCCAAGAATGGATCCTTTCTAGAGAAAGAGTTTCTCTCGAAAGAAGTAAGTGGGAGGAAAGTAGAACTTGATGAAGTATTACCTCTTGAACCGGAAAATGGCGCAACTCAAGAAAATGTTCCTGAGGTGCCTGCACCGACTAGAGAGGAGGTAAATGATAAGGATCAAGATACTTCTGATCAAGCTCCTACTGAAATTCGAAGGTCCACAAGGACACGTTCCGCACCAGAGTAGTATGGCAACCCTGTCTTGGAAATCATGTTGTTAGACAACGGTGAACCTTCGAACTATGAAGAAGCGATGGCGGGCCCGGATTCTGACAAATGGCTAGAAGCCATGAAATCCGAGATAGGATCCATGTATGAAAACGAAGTATGGACTTTGACTGACTTGCCCGTTGAACGGCGAGCCATAGAAAATAAATGGATCTTTAAGAAGAAGAAGACAGACGCGGATGGTAATGTGACCATCTATAAAGCTCGGCTTGTCGCTAAGGGTTATCGACAAGTTCAAGGGGTTGACTACGATGAGACTTTCTCACCGGTAGCGAAGCTGAAGTCCGTCCGAATCATGTTAGCAATTGCCGCATTCTACAATTATGAAATATGGCAAATGGACGTCAAAACGGCATTCCTTAATGGTTTCCTTAAGGAAGAATTGTATATGATGCAGCCGGAAGGTTTTGTCGATCCTAAGAATGCTGACAAGGTGTGCAAGCTCCAACGCTCGATTTATGGGTTGGTGCAAGCATCTCGGAGTTGGAACATTCGCTTTGATGAGATGATCAAAGCATTTGGGTTTACGCAGACTTATGGAGAAGCCTGCGTTTACAAGAAAGTGAGTGGGAGCTCTGTAGCATTTCTCATACTATATGTAGATGATATACTTTTGATGGGAAATGATATAGAACTCTTGGACAGCATCAAGGCCTACTTGAATAAGAGTTTTTCAATGAAGGACCTTGGAGAAGCTGCTTATATATTAGGCATCAAGATCTATAGGGATAGATCGAGACGCCTCATATGTCTTTCACAAAGCACATACCTTGATAAGATATTGAAGAAGTTCAATATGGATCAGTCTAAGAAGGGGTTCTTACCTGTGTTACAAGGTGTGAAATTGAGCTCAGCTCAATGCCCGACCACGGCAGAAGAAATAGAAGAGATGAGTGTCATCCCCTATGCCTCAGCCATAGGTTCTATTATGTATGCCATGCTGTGTACCAGACCTGATGTAAACCTTGCCGTAAGTTTGGTAGGAAGATATCAAAGTAATCCCGGCAAGGAACACTGGACAGCGGTCAAGAATATCCTGAAGCACCTGAAAGGACTAAGGAAATGTTTCTCGTTTATGGAGGTGACGAAGAGCTCGTCGTAAAGGGTTACGTCGACGCTAGCTTCGACACAGATCTGGATGACTCTAAGTCACAAACCGGATACGTGTATATTTTGAATGGTGGGGCAGTAAGCTGGTGCAGTTGCAAGCAGAGCGTCGTGGCGGGATCTACATGTGAAGCGGAGTACATGGCAGCCTCGGAGGCAGCACATGAAGCAATATGGGTGAAGGAGTTCATCACCGACCTAGGAGTCATACCCAATGCGTCGGGGCCAATCAAACTCTTATGTGACAACACTGGAGCTATTGCACTTGCCAAGGAGCCCAGGTTTCACAAGAAGACAAGGCACATCAAGCGTCGCTTCAACTCCATTCGTGAAAATGTTCAAGATGGAGACATAGATATTTGTAAAGTACATACGGACCTGAATGTAGCAGATCCGTTGACTAAACCTCTCCCTAGAGCAAAACATGGTCAACACCAGAATTCCATGGGTGTTCAATTCATCACAATGTAACTAGATTATTGACTCTAGTGCAAGTGGGAGACTGTTGGAAATATGCCCTAGAGGCAATAATAAAAGCATTATTATTATATTTCCATGTTCATGATAATTGTATTTATTCATGCTATAATTGTGTTATTCAGAAATCGTAATACATGTGTGAATAATAGACACCAACATGTCCCTATTAAAGCCTCTAGTTGACTAGCTCGTTGATCAACAGATAGTCATGGTTTCCTGACTATGGACATTGGATGTCATTGATAACGAGATCACATCACTAGGAGAATGATGTGATGGACAAGACCCAATCCTAAACATAGCACAAAATCGTATAGTTCGTTTGCTAGAGTTTTTTCCAATGTCAAGTATCCTTTCCTTAGACCATGAGATCGTGTAACTCCCGGATACCGTAGGAGTGCTTTGGGTGTACCAAACGTCACAACGTAACTGGGTGACTATAAAGGTATACTACGGGTATCTCCGAAAGTGTCTGTTGGGTTGACACGGATCAAGACTGGGATTTGTCACTCCGTATGATGGAGAGGTATCACTAGGCCCACTCGGTAATGCATCATCATAATGAGCTCAAAGTGACCAAGTGTCTGGTCACGGGATCATGCATTACGGTACGAGTAAAGTGACTTGCCGGTAACGAGATTGAACGGGGTATTGGAATACCGACGATCGAATCTCGGGCAAGTAACATATCGACTGACAAAGGGAATTGAATACGGGGTTGATTGAATCCTCGACATCGTGGTTCATCCGATGAAATCATCGTGGAGCATGTGGGAGCCAACATGGGTATCCAGATCCCGCTGTTGGTTATTGACCGGAGAGTCGTCTCGGTCATGTCTGCATGTCTCCCGAACCCGTAGGGTCTACACACTTAAGGTTCGGTGACGCTAGGGTTGTGAAGATATGTATATGCAGTAACCCGAATGTTGTTCGGAGTCCCGGATGAGATCCCGGACGTCATGAGGAGTTCCGGAATGGTCCGGAGGTAAAGAATTATATACAGGAAGTGGTGTTTCGGCCATCGGGACAAGTTTCGGGGTCATCGGTATTGTACCGGGACCACCGGAGGGGTCCCGGGGGCCCACAGGGTGGGGCCACCTGCCCCGGGGGGGCACATGGGCTGTAGGGGGTGCGCCTTGGCCTACATGGGCCAAGGGCACCAGCCCCTATAGGCCCATGCGCCTAGGGTTTCCATAGGGGAGGAGTCCCACTAGTGGAAGGCACCCCCTAGGTGCCTTGGGGGGAAGGGAAACCTCCCCTTGGCCGCACCCCCCCTAGGAGATTGGATCTCCTAGGGCCGGCCAACCCCCCTTGGCACCCCTATATATAGTGGGGGAGAGGGAGGACTTCATACCACAGCCCTTGGCACCTCCCTCTCTCCCCGTTACGTCTCTCTCTCATAGTATAGGCGAAGCCCTGCTACTGTGACGCCCTGCATCCACCACCACGCCGTCGTGCTGCTGGATCTTCTTCAACCTCTCCTTTCCCCTTGCTGGATCAAGAAGGAGGAGACGTCTCCCGTCCCGTACGTGTGTTGAACGCGGAGGTGCCGTCCGTTCGGCGCTTGGTCATCGGTGATTTGGATCACGTCGTGTTCGACTACATCATCCCCGTTCTTTGAACGCTTCCGCTCGCGATCTACAAAGGTATGTAGATGCATCCGATGACTCGTTGCTAGATGAACTCCTAGATGGATCTTGGTGAAACGAGTAGGAATTTTTTTTCTGCAACATTCCCCAACAGTGGCATCATGAGCTAGGTCTATGCGTAGTTCTTCTTGTGCGAGTAGAACACAATTTGTTGTGGGCGTAGATTTGTCAACTTTCTTGCCGCTACTAGTCTTTTCTTGCTTCAGCGGTATTGTGGGATGAAGCGGCCCAGACCAACCTTACACGTACGCTTACGTGAGACCGGTTCCACCGACTAACATGCACTAGTTGCATAAGGTGGCTGGCGGGTGTCTGTCTCTCCCACTTTAGTTGGAGCGGATTCGATGAACAGGGTCCTTATGAAGGGTAAATAGAAGTTGACAAATCACGTTGTGGCTTTAACGTAGGTAAGAAGATGTTCTTGCTAGAACCCTAATACAGCCACGTAAAACTTGCAACAACAATTAGAGGACATCTAACTTGTTTTTGCAGCAAGTGGTTTGTGATATGATATGGCCAAAGTTGTGATGAATGATGAATGATCTATATGTGATGTATGAGATGTTCATGCTATTGTAATAGGAATCATGACTTGCATGTCGATGAGTATGACAACCGGCAGGATCCATAGGAGTTGTCTTTATTTTTTGTATGACCTGCGTGTCATTGAGAAACGCCATGTAAATTACTTTACTTTATTGCTAAACGTGTTAGCCATAGTAGTAGAAGTAATAGTTGGCGAGCAACTTCATGGAGACACGATGATGGAGATCATGATGATGGAGATCATGGTGTCAAGCCGGTGACAAGATGATCATGGAGCCCCAAGATGGAGATCAAAGGAGCTATGTGATATTGGCCATATCATGTCACGTTTATTATTTGATTGCATGTGATGTTTATCATGTTTTGCATCTTGTTTACTTAGAACGACGGTAGTAAATAAGATGATCCCCCATATTAATTTCAAGAAGTGTTCCCCCTAACTGTGCACCGTTGCGACAGTTCGCTGTTTCAAAACACCACGTGATGATCGGGTGTTTTATTCAGACGTTCACATACAACGGGTGTAAGACAGATTTACACATGCAAACACTTAGGTTGACTTGACGAGCCTAGCATGTACAGACATGGCCTCGGAACACAGAAGACCGAAAGGTCGAGCATGAGTCGTATAGAAGATACGATCAACATGAAGATGTAAACCGACGTTGACTAGTCCGTCTCACGTGATGATCGGACACGGCCTAGTTGACTCGGATCATGTTATACTTAGATAACTGGAGGGATGTCTATCTAAGTGGGAGTTCATTCAATAATTTGATTAGATGAACTTAATTATCATGAACTTAGTCTAAAATATTTACAATATGTCTTGTAGATCAAATGGCCAACGTAGTCCTCAACTTCAACGCGTTCCTAGAGAAAACCAAGCTGAAAGACGATGGCAGCAACTATACGGACTGGGTCCAGAACCTAAGGATCATCCTCATAGCTGCCAAGAAAGATTATGTCCTGCAAGCACCGCTTGGTGACGCACCCGTTCTCCCTGCAGAACAAGATGTTATGAACGCTTGGCAGGCACGTACCGATGACTACTCCCTCATTCAATGCGGCATGCTTTACAGTTTAGAGCCGGGGCTCCAAAAGCGTTTTGAGAGACACGGAGCATATGAGATGTTCGAAGAGCTGAAAATGGTTTTCCAAGCTCATGCCCGGGTCGAGAGATATGAAGTCTCCGACAAATTCTTCAGCTGTAAGATGGAGGAAAATAGTTCTGTCAGTGAGCACATACTCACTATGTCTGGGTTACATAACCGCTTGACTCGGCTGGGAGTTAATCTCCCGGATGATGTGGTCATTGACAGAATCCTCCAGTCACTTCCACCGAGCTACAAGAGCTTTGTGATGAACTTCAATATGCAGGGGATGGAAAAGACCATTCCTGAAGTATTTGCTATACTGAAATCAGCAGAGGTAGAAGTCAAGAAGGAACATCAACTGTTGATGGTCAATAAAACCACTAAGTTCAAGAAGGGTAAGGGTAAAAAGAACTTCAAGAAGGACGGCAAGGAAGTTGCCGCACCCGGCAAGCAAGCCGCCGGGAAGAAGCCAAAGAATGGACCCAAGCCCGAGACTGAGTGCTTTTATTGCAAGGGAAGCGGTCACTGGAAGCGGAACTGCCCTAAATACTTAGCAGACAAGAAGGCCGGCAAAACAAAAGGTATATGTGATATACATGTAATTGATGTGTACCTTACTAGTGTCCATAGTAGCTCCTGGGTATTTGATACCGGTGCAGTTGCTCACATTTGTAACTCAAAGCAGGGGCTGCGGAATAAGCGGAAACTAGCAAAGGACGAGGTGACGATGCGTGTTGGGAATGGTTCCAAAGTCAATGTGATCGCCGTCGACATGCTACCTCTATATTTACCTTCGGGATTAGTTTTAAACCTTAATAATTGTTATTTAGTGCCAGCTTTGAGCATGAACATTGTATCGGGATCTCGTTTAATTCGAGATGGCTACTCATTTAAATCCGAGAATAATGGTTGTTCTATTTATATGAGAGATATGTTTTATGGTCATGCTCCTATGGTGAATGGTTTATTCTTTATGAATCTCGAACGTAATGCTACACATGTTCATAATGTGAGTACCAAAATATGTAAAGTTGATAATGATAGTCCCACATACTTGTGGCACTGCCGCCTTGTCACATAGGTGTCAAACGCATGAAGAAGCTCCATGCAGATGGACTTTTAGAGTCTCTTGATTATGAATCATTTGACACATGCGAACCATGCCTTATGGGTAAAATGACCAAGACTCCGTTCTCAGGAACAATGGAGCGAGCAACCAACTTATTGGAAATCATACATACTGATGTCTGCGGTCCAATGAGTGTTGAGGCTCGCAGTGGCTTTTGTTATGTTCTCACCCTCACTGATGACTTGAGTAGATATGGGTATATCTACTTAATGAAACACAAGTCTGAAACCTTTGAAAAGTTCAAGGAATTTCAGAGTGAGGTTGAGAATCAACGTGACAGGAAAATCAAGTTTCTACGATCAGATCGTGGAGGAGAATACTTGAGTCACGAATTTGGCACACACTTAAGAAAATGTGGAATAGTTTCACAACTCATGCCGCCTGGAACACCTCAGCGTAATGGTGTGTCCGAATGTCGTAATCGCACTCTATTAGATATGGTGCGATCTATGATGTCTCTTACCGATTTACCGCTATCTTTTTGGGGCCATGCTTTAGAGACTGCCGCATTCACTTTAAATAAGGCTCCGTCGAAATCCGTTGAGACGACACCGTATGAATTATGGTTTGGGAAGAAACCTAAGCTGTCGTTTCTAAAAGTTTGGGGATGCGATGCTTATGTCAAGAAACTTCAACCTGAAAAGCTCGAACCCAAGTCGGAAAAATGCGTCTTCATAGGATACCCTAAAGAAACTATTGGGTATACCTTCTACCTCAGATCCGAAGGCAAGATCTTTGTTGCCAAGAATGGATCCTTTCTAGAGAAAGAGTTTCTCTCGAAAGAAGTAAGTGGGAGGAAAGTAGAACTTGATGAAGTATTACCTCTTGAACCGGAAAATGGCGCAACTCAAGAAAATGTTCCTGAGGTGCCTGCACCGACTAGAGAGGAGGTAAATGATAAGGATCAAGATACTTCTGATCAAGCTCCTACTGAAATTCGAAGGTCCACAAGGACACGTTCCGCGCCAGAGTAGTATGGCAACCCTGTCTTGGAAATCATGTTGTTAGACAACGGTGAACCTTCGAACTATGAAGAAGCGATGGCGGGCCCGGATTCTGACAAATGGCTAGAAGCCATGAAATCCGAGATAGGATCCATGTATGAAAACGAAGTATGGACTTTGACTGACTTGCCCGTTGAACGGCGAGCCATAGAAAATAAATGGATCTTTAAGAAGAAGACAGACGCGGATGGTAATGTGACCATCTATAAAGCTCGGCTTGTCGCTAAGGGTTATCGACAAGTTCAAGGGGTTGACTATGATGAGACTTTCTCACCGGTAGCGAAGCTGAAGTCCATCCGAATCATGTTAGCAATTGCCGCATTCTACGATTATGAAATATGGCAAATGGACGTCAAAACGGCATTCCTTAATGGTTTCCTTAAGGAAGAATTGTATATGATGCAGCCGGAAGGTTTTGTCGATCCTAAGAATGCTGACAAGGTGTGCAAGCTCCAACGCTCGATTTATGGGCTGGTGCAAGCATCTCGGAGTTGGAACATTCGCTTTGATGAGATGATCAAAGCATTTGGGTTTACGCAGACTTATGGAGAAGCCTGCGTTTACAAGAAAGTGAGTGAGAGCTCTGTAGCATTTCTCATACTATATGTAGATGATATACTTTTGATGGGAAATGATATAGAACTCTTGGACAGCATCAAGGCCTACTTGAATAAGAGTTTTTCAATGAAGGACCTTGGAGAAGCTGCTTATATATTAGGCATCAAGATCTATAGGGATAGATCGAGACGCCTCATATGTCTTTCACAAAGCACATACCTTGATAAGATATTGAAGAAGTTCAATATGGATCAGTCTAAGAAGGGGTTCTTACCTGTGTTACAAGGTGTGAAATTGAGCTCAGCTCAATGTCCGACCACGGCAGAAGAAATAGAAGAGATGAGTGTCATCCCCTATGCCTCAGCCATAGGTTGCCATGCTGTGTACCAGACCTGATGTAAACCTTGCCGTAAGTTTGGTAGGAAGATATCAAAGTAATCCTGGCAAGGAACACTGGACAGCGGTCAAGAATATCCTGAAGTACCTGAAAAGGACTAAGGAAATGTTTCTCGTTTATGGAGGTGACGAAGAGCTCGTCGTAAAGGGTTACGTCGACGCTAGCTTCGACACAGATCTGGATGACTCTAAGTCACAAACCGGATACGTGTATATTTTGAATGGTGGGGCAGTAAGCGGGTGCAGTTGCAAGCAGAGCGTCGTGGCGGGATCTACATGTGAAGCGGAGTACATGGCAGCCTCGGAGGCAGCACATGAAGCAATATGGGTGAAGGAGTTCATCACCGACCTAGGAGTCATACCCAATGCGTCGGGGCCAATCAAACTCTTCTGTGACAACACTGGAGCTATTGCACTTGCCAAGGAGCCCAGGTTTCACAAGAAGACAAGGCACATCAAGCGTCGCTTCAACTCCATTCGTGAAAATGTTCAAGATGGAGACATAGATATTTGTAAAGTACATACGGACCTGAATGTAGCAGATCCGTTGACTAAACCTCTCCCTAGAGCAAAACATGGTCAACACCAGAATTCCATGGGTGTTCGATTCATCACAATGTAACTAGATTATTAAATCTAGTGCAAGTGGGAGACTGTTGGAAATATGCCCTAGAGGCAATAATAAAAGCATTATTATTATATTTCCATGTTCATGATAATTGTCTTTATTCATGCTATAATTGTGTTATTCGGAAATCGTAATACATGTGTGAATAATAGACACCAACATGTCCCTAGTAAAGCCTCTAGTTGACTAGCTCGTTGATCAACAGATAGTCATGGTTTCCTGACTATGGACATTGGATGTCATTGATAACGAGATCACATCATTAGGAGAATGATGTGATGGACAAGACCCAATCCTAAACATAGCACAAGATCGTATAGTTCGTTTGCTAGAGTTTTTTCCAATGTCAAGTATCCTTTCCTTAGACCATGAGATCGTGTAACTCCCGGATACCGTAGGAGTGCTTTGGGTGTACCAAACGTCACAACGTAACTGGGTGACTATAAAGGTATACTACAGGTATCTCCGAAAGTGTCTGTTGGGTTGACACGGATCAAGACTGGGATTTGTCACTCCGTATGACGGAGAGGTATCACTGGGCCCACTCGGTAATGCATCATCATAATGAGCTCAAAGTGACCAAGTGTCTGGTCACGGGATCATGCATTACGGTATGAGTAAAGTGACTTGCCGGTAACGAGATTGAACGGGGTATTGGGATACCGACGATCGAATCTCGGGCAAGTAACATATCGATTGACAAAGGGAATTGAATACGGGGTTGATTGAATCCTCGACATCGTGGTTCATCCGATGAAATCATCATGGAGCATGTGGGAGCCAACATGGGTATCCAGATCCCGCTGTTGGTTATTGACCGGAGAGTCGTCTCGGTCATGTCTGCATGTCTCCCGAACCCGTAGGGTCTACACACTTAAGGTTCGGTGACGCTAGGGTTGTGAAGATATGTATATGCAGTAACCCGAATGTTGTTCGGAGTCCCGGATGAGATCCTGGACGTCACGAGGAGTTCCGGAATGGTCCGGAGGTAAAGAATTATATATAGGAAGTGGTGTTTCGGCCATCGGGACAAGTTTCGGGGTCATCGGTATTGTACCGGGACCACCGAAGGGGTCCCGGGGGCCCACAGGGTGGGGCCACCTGCCCCGGGGGGGCACATGGGCTGTAGGGGGTGCGCCTTGGCCTACATGGGCCAAGGGCACCAGCCCCTATAGGCCCATGCGCCTAGAGTTTCCATAGGGGAGGAGTCCCACTAGTGGAAGGCGCCCCTAGGTGCCTTGGGGGGAGGGAAACCTCCCCTTGGCCGCACCCCCCCTAGGAGATTGGATCTCCTAGGGCCGGCCAACCCCCCTTGGCACCCCTATATATAGTGGGGGAGAGGGAGGACTTCATACCACAACCCTTGGCAACTCCCTCTCTCCCCGTTACGTCTCTCTCTCATAGTATAGGCGAAGCCCTGCTACTGTGACGCCCTGCATCCACCACCACGCCGTCGTGCTGCTGGATCTTCTTCAACCTCTCCTTTCCCCTTGCTGGATCAAGAAGGAGGAGACGTCTCCCGTCCCGTACGTGTGTTGAACACGGAGGTGCCGTCCGTTCGGCGCTTGGTGATCGGTGATTTGGATCACGTCGTGTTCGACTACATCATCCCCGTTCTTTGAACGCTTCCGCTCGCGATCTACAAAGGTATGTAGATGCATCCGATGACTCATTGCTAGATGAACTCCTAGATGGATCTTGGTGAAACGAGTAGGAATTTTTTTTTCTGCAACGTTCCCCAACAGTGGCATCATGAGCTAGGTCTATGTGTAGTTCTTCTTGCGCGAGTAGAACACAATTTGTTGTGGGCGTAGATTTGTCAACTTTCTTGCCGCTACTAGTCTTTTCTTGCTTCAGCGGTATTGTGGGATGAAGCGGCCCGGACCAGCCTTACACGTACGCTTACGTGAGACCGGTTCCACCGACTAACATGCACTAGTTGCATAAGGTGGCTGGCGGGTGTCTGTCTCTCCCACTTTAGTTGGAGCGGATTCGATGAACAGGGTCCTTATGAAGGGTAAATAGAAGTTGACAAATCACGTTGTGGCTTTAACGTAGGTAAGAAGACGTTCTTGCTAGAACCCTAATACAGCCACGTAAAACTTGCAACAACAATTAGAGGACATCTAACTTGTTTTTGCAGCAAGTGGTTTGTGATATGATATGGCCAAAGTTGTGATGAATGATGAATGATCTATATGTGATGTATGAGATGTTCATGCTATTGTAATAGGAATCATGACTTGCATGTCGATGAGTATGACAACCGGCAGGATCCATAGGAGTTGTCTTTATTTTTTGTATGACCTGCGTGTCATTGAGAAACGCCGTGTAAATTACTTTACTTTATTGCTAAACGCGTTAGCCATAGTAGTAGAAGTAATAGTTGGCGAGCAACTTCATGGAGACACGATGATGGAGATCATGATGATGGAGATCATGGTGTCAAGCCGGTGACAAGATGATCATGGAGCCCCAAGATGGAGATCAAAGGAGCTATGTGATATTGGCCATATCATGTCATGTTTATTATTTGATTGCATGTGATGTTTATCATGTTTTGCATCTTGTTTACTTAGAACGACGATAGTAAATAAGATGATCCCCTGTATTAATTTCAAGAAGTGTTCCCCCCTAACTGTGCACCGTTGCGACAGTTCGCTGTTTTAAAACACCACGTGATGATCGGGTGTTTTATTCAGACGTTCACATACAACGGGTGTAAGATAGATTTACACATGCAAACACTTAGGTTGACTTGACGAGCCTAGCATGTACAGACATGGCCTCGGAACACAGAAGACCGAAAGGTCGAGCATGAGTCGTATAGAAGATACGATCAACATGAAGATGTTCACCGACGTTGACTAGTCCGTCTCACGTGATGATCGGACACGGCCTAGTTGACTCGGATCATGTTATACTTAGATAACTGGAGGGATGTCTATCTAAGTGGGAGTTCATTCAATAATTTGATTAGATGAACTTAATTATCATGAACTTAGTCTAAAATATTTACAATATGTCTTGTAGATCAAATGGCCAACGTAGTCCTCAACTTCAACGCGTTCCTAGAGAAAACCAAGCTGAAAGACGATGGCAGCAACTATACGGACTGGGTCCGGAACCTAAGGATCATCCTCATAGCTGCCAAGAAAGATTATGTCCTGCAAGCACCGCTTGGTGACGCACCCGTTCTCCCTGCAGAACAAGATGTTATGAACGCTTGGCTGGCACGTACCGATGACTACTCCCTCGTTCAATGCGGCATGCTTTACAGTTTAGAGCCGGGGCTCCAAAAGCGTTTTGAGAGACACGGAGCATATGAGATGTTCGAAGAGCTGAAAATGGTTTTCCAAGCTCATGCCCGGGTCGAGAGATATGAAGTCTCCGACAAATTCTTCAGCTGTAAGATGGAGGAAAATAGTTCTGTCCGTGAGCACATACTCACTATGTTTGGGTTACATAACCGCTTGACTCGGCTGGGAGTTAATCTCCCGGATGATGTGGTCATTGACAGAATCCTCCAGTCGCTTCCACCGAGCTACAAGAGCTTTGTGATGAACTTCAATATGCAGGGGATGGAAAAGACCATTCCTGAAGTATTTGCTATGCTGAAATCAGCAGAGGTAGAAGTCAAGAAGGAACATCAAGTGTTGATGGTCAATAAAACCACTAAGTTCAAGAAGGGTAAGGGTAAAAAGAACTTCAAGAAGGACGGCAAGGAAGTTGCCGCGCCCGGCAAGCAAGCTGCCGGGAAGAAGCCAAAGAATGGACCCAAGCCCGAGACTGAGTGCGTTTATTGCAAGGGAAGCGGTCACTGGAAGCGGAACTGCCCTAAATACTTAGCAGACAAGAAGGCTGGCAAAACAAAAGGTATATGTGATATACATGTAATTGATGTGTACCTTACTAGTGTCCGTAGTAGCTCCTGGGTATTTGATACCGGTGCAGTTGCTCACATTTGTAACTCAAAGCAGGGGCTGCGGAATAAGCGGAAACTGGAAAAGGACGAGGTGACGATGCGCGTTGGGAATGGTTCCAAGGTCAATGTGATCGCCGTCGGCACGCTACCTCTATATTTACCTTCGGGATTAGTTTTAAACCTTAATAATTGTTATTTAGTGCCAGCTTTGAGCATGAACATTGTATCGGGATCTCGTTTAATTCGAGATGGCTACTCATTTAAATCCGAGAATAATGGTTGTTCTATTTATATGAGAGATATGTTTTATGGTCATGCTCCTATGGTGAATGGTTTATTCTTTATGAATCTCGAACGTAATGCTACACATGTTCATAATGTTAGTACCAAAAGATGTAAAGTTGATAATGATAGTCCCACATACTTGTGGCACTGCCGCCTTGGTCACATACGTGTCAAACGCATGAAGAAGCTCCATGCAGATGGACTTTTAGAGTCTCTTGATTATGAATCATTTGACACGTGCGAACCATGCCTTATGGGTAAAATGACCAAGACTCCGTTCTCAGGAACAATGGAGCGAGCAACCAACTTATTGGAAATCATACATACTGATGTGTGCGGTCCAATGAGTGTTGAGGCTCGCGGTGGCTTTCGTTATGTTCTCACCCTCACTGATGACTTGAGTAGATATGGGTATATCTACTTAATGAAACACAAGTCTGAAACCTTTGAAAAGTTCAAGGAATTTCAGAGTGAGGTTGAGAATCAACGTGACAGGAAAATCAAGTTTCTACGATCAGATCGTGGAGGAGAATACTTGAGTCACGAATTTGGCACACACTTAAGAAAATGTGGAATAGTTTCACAACTCATGCCGCCTGGAACACCTCAGCGTAATGGTGTGTCCAAACGTCGTAATCGCACTCTATTAGATATGGTGCGATCTATGATGTCTCTTATCGATTTACCGCTATCTTTTTGGGGCTATGCTTTAGAGACTGCCGCATTCACTTTAAATAGGGCTCCATCGAAATCCGTTGAGACAACACCGTATGAATTATGGTTTGGGAAGAAACCTAAGCTGTCATTTCTAAAAGTTTGGGGATGCGATGCTTATGTCAAGAAACTTCAACCTGAAAAGCTCGAACCCAAGTCGGAAAAATGCGTCTTCATAGGATACCCTAAAGAAACTATTGGGTATACCTTCTACCTCAGATCCGAAGGCAAGATCTTTGTTGCCAAGAATGGATCCTTTCTAGAGAAAGAGTTTCTCTCAAAAGAAGTAAGTGGGAGGAAAGTCGAACTTGATGAAGTATTACCTCTTGAACCGGAAAATGGCGCAACTCAAGAAAATGTTCCTGAGGTGCCTGCACCGACTAGAGAGGAGGTAAATGATAAGGATCAAGATACTTCTGATCAAGCTCCTACTGAAATTCGAAGGTCCACAAGGACACGTTCCGCACCAGAGTAGTATGGCAGCCCTATCTTGGAAATCATGTTGTTAGACAACGGTGAACCTTCGAACTATGAAGAAGCGATGGCGGGCCCGGATTCCGACAAATGGCTAGAAGCCATGAAATCCGAGATAGGATCCATGTATGAAAACGAAGTATGGACTTTGACTGACTTGCCCGTTGAACGGCGAGCCATAGAAAATAAATGGATCTTTAAGAAGAAGACAGGCGCGGATGGTAATGTGACCATCTATAAAGCTCGGCTAGTCGCTAAGGGTTATCGACAAGTTCAAGGGGTTGACTATGATGAGACTTTCTCACCGGTGGCAAAGCTGAAGTCCGTCCGAATCCTGTTAGCAATTGCCGCATTCTACGATTATGAAATATGGCAAATGGACGTCAAAACGGCATTCCTTAATGGTTTCCTTAAGGAAGAATTGTATATGATGCAGCCGGAAGGTTTTGTCGATCCTAAGAATGCTGACAAGGTGTGCAAGCTCCAACGCTCGATTTATGGGCGGGTGCAAGCATCTCGGAGTTGGAACATTCGCTTTGATGAGATGATCAAAGCATTTGGGTTTACGCAGACTTATGGAGAAGCCTGCGTTTACAAGAAAGTGAGTGGGAGCTCTGTAGCATTTCTCATACTATATGTAGATGATATACTTTTGATGGGAAATGATATAGAACTCTTGGACAGCATCAAGGCCTACTTGAATAAGAGTTTTTCAATGAAGGACCTTGGATAAGCTGCTTATATATTAGGCATCAAGATCTATAGGGATAGATCGAGACGCCTCATATGTCTTTCACAAAGCACATACCTTGATAAGATATTGAAGAAGTTCAATATGGATCAGTCTAAGAAGGGGTTCTGACCTGTGTTACAAGGTGTGAAATTGAGCTCAGCTCAATGTCCGACCACGGCAGAAGAAATAGAAGAGATGAGTGTCATCCCCTATGCCTCAGCCATAGGTTCTATTATGTATGCCATGCTGTGTACCAGACCTGATGTAAACCTTGTTGTAAGTTTGGTAGGAAGATATCAAAGTAATCCTGGCAAGGAACACTGGACAGTGGTCAAGAATATCCTGAAGTACCTGAAAAGGACTAAGGAAATGTTTCTCGTTTATGGAGGTGACGAAGAGCTCGTCGTAAAGGGTTACGTCGACGCTAGCTTCGACACAGATCTGGATGACTCTAAGTCACAAACCGGATACGTGTATATTTTGAATGGTGGGGCAGTAAGCTGGTGCAGTTGCAAGCAGAGCGTCGTGGCGGGATCTACATGTGAAGCAGAGTACATGGCAGCCTCGGAGGCAGCACATGAAGCAATATGGGTGAAGGAGTTCATCACTGACCTAGGAGTCATACCCAATGCGTCGGGGCCAATCAAACTCTTTTGTGACAACACTAGAGCTATTGCACTTGCCAAGGAGCCCAGGTTTCACAAGAAGACAAGGCACATCAAGCGTCGCTTCAACTCCATTCGTGAAAATGTTCAAGATGGAGACATAGATATTTGTAAAGTACATACGGACCTGAATGTAGCAGATCCGTTGACTAAACCTCTCCCTAGAGAAAAACATGGTCAACACCAGAATTCCATGGGTGTTCGATTCATCACAATGTAACTAGATTATTGACTCTAGTGCAAGTGGGAGACTGTTGGAAATATGCCCTAGAGGCAATAATAAAAGCATTATTATTATATTTCCATGTTCATGATAATTGTCTTTATTCATGCTATAATTGTGTTATTCGGAAATCGTAATACATGTGTGAATAATAGACACCAACATGTCCCTAGTAAAGCCTCTAGTTGACTAGCTTGTTGATCAACAGATAGTCATGGTTTCCTGACTATGGACATTGGATGTCATTGATAACGAGATCACATCATTAGGAGAATGATGTGATGGACAAGACCCAATCCTAAACATAGCACAAGATCGTATAGTTCGTTTGCTAGAGTTTTTTCCAATGTCAAGTATCCTTTCCTTAGACCATGAGATCGTGTAACTCCCGGATACCGTAGGAGTGCTTTGGGTGTACCAAACGTCACAACGCAACTGGGTGACTATAAAGGTATACTACGGGTATCTCCGAAAGTGTCTGTTGGGTTGACACGGATCAAGACTGGGATTTGTCACTCCGTATGACGGAGAGGTATCACTGGGCCCACTCGGTAATGCATCATCATAATGAGATCAAAGTGACCAAGTGTCTGGTCACGGGATCATGCATTACGGTACGAGTAAAGTGACTTGTCGGTAACGAGATTGAACGGGGTATTGGGATACCGACGATCGAATCTCGGGCAAGTAACATATCGATTAACAAAGGGAATTGAATACGGGGTTGATTGAATCCTCGACATCGTGGTTCATCCGATGAAATCATCGTGGAGCATGTGGGAGCCAACATGGGTATCCAGATCCTGCTGTTGGTTATTGACCGGAGAGTCGTCTCAGTCATGTCTGCATGTCTCCCCCAAGGCGCACTCCGTATGTATATGCAGTAACCCGAATGTTCTTCGGAGTCCCGGATGAGATCCCGGACGTCACGAGGAGTTCCGGAATGGTCCGGAGGTAAAGAATTATATATAGGAAGTGGTGTTTCGGCCATCGGGACAAGTTTCGGGGTCATCGGTATTGTACCGGGACCACCGGAGGGGTCCCGGGGGCCCACAGGGTGGGGCCACCTGCCCCGGGGGGCCACATGGGCTATAGGGGGTGCGCCTTGGCCTACATGGGCCAAGGGCACCAGCCCCTATAGGCCCATGCGCTTAGGGTTTCCATAGGGGAGGAGTCCCACTAGTGGAAGGCACCCCCTAGGTGCCTTGGGGGGGAGGGAAACCTCCCCTTGGCCGCACCCCCCCTAGGAGATTGGATCTCCTAGGGCCGGCCAACCCCCCTTGGCACCCCTATATATAGTGGGGGAGAGGGAGGACTTCATACCACAGCCCTTGGCACCTCCCTCTCTCCCCGTTACGTCTCCCTCTCATAGTATAGGCGAAGCCCTGCTACTGTGACGCCCTGCATCCACCACCACGCCATCGTGCTGCTGGATCTTCTTCAACCTCTCCTTTCCCCTTGCTGGATCAAAAAGGAGGAGACGTCTCCTGTCCCGTACGTGTGTTGAACGCGGAGGTGCCGTCCATTCGGCGCTTGGTCATCGGTGATTTGGATCACGTCGTGTTCGACTACATCATCCCTGTTCTTTGAACGCTTCCGCTCGCGATCTACAAAGGTATGTTGATGCATCCGATGACTCGTTGCTAGATGAACTCCTAGATGGATCTTGGTGAAACGAGTAGGAAATTTTTTGTTTTCTGCAACGTTCCCCAACACACATAAGGTATTGCAATCTGGTTTTATTGGCCTACTCTCTTCAAGGATGCCCGTAAGTTTGTCTTGTCTTGTGATGAATGTCAAAGAATTGGTAATATTAGCAGACGTTAAGAAATTCCTATGAATTATTCACTTGTTATTGAACCATTTGATGTTTGGGGCTTTGATTATATGGGACCGTTTCCTTCCTCTAATGGGTATACATATTTTAGTTGTTGTTGATTACGTTACTAAGTGGGTAGAAGCTATTCCAACTACTAGTGCTGATCATAACACCTCTATTAAGATGGTTAAAGAAGTTATTTTCCGAGGTTTGGAGTCCCTAGATACTTAATGACTGATGGTGGTTCACATTTTATTCATGGTGTTTTTCGTAAAATGCTTGCTAAGTATGATGTTAATCATAGAATTGCATCTCCATATCATCCATAGTCTAGTGGTCAAGTAGAACTGAGTAATAGAGAGCTTAAATTAATTTTGCAAAAGACTGTTAATAGATCTAGAAAGAATTGGTCAAAGAAACTTGATGATGCATTATGGGCCTATAGAACTTCATATAAAAATACTATGGGTATGTCTCCGTATAAAATGGTTTATGGAAAAGCATGCCACTTACCTCTCGAACTAGAACATAAGGCATAGTGGGCCATTAAAGAGCTCAACTGTGACTTCAAACTTGCTGGTGAGAAGAGACTATTTGACATTAGCTCACTTGATTAGTGGAGAACCTAGGCCTATGAGAATGCCAAACCGTTTAAAGAAAGAGTTAAAAGATGGCATGACAAAAGGATACAAAAATGTGGGTTTAATGTAGGTGATTATGTATTGTTATACAACTCTCGTTTAAGATTTTTTGCAGGAAAACTCCTCTCTAACTAGGATGGTCCTTACGTTATCGATGAGGTCTATCGTTCTGGTGCCATAAAAATAAACAACTTCAAAGGCACAAATCCGAGGGTGGTGAACGGTCAAAGAATCAAATATTATATCTCAGGTAATCCTATAAAATGTTGAAACTAATGTTATTGAAACCGTATACCCGGAGGAGTATATAAGGGACACCTTCCAGAATGTTTCAGGCTCCAAAAAGGAAGAGGTTTGTGGTACGGTAAGTAAACCGACTCCAAAACAGTTTTAATAGCAATTTTTCTCCATTTTGCAATATTTAAGAAAATAAGAAAATAAGAAGTAGTCCGGAAAGGACACAAGGCATCCACGCGGGTTGAGGGCGCGCCCTACCACCTGGGCGCCCCCCCCTATCTCGTGGGCACCTCGTGTGTCCTCTGGACTCCATTTTCTTGCATGATACTTCTTTTGGTCGGTAAAAAATCATTATATAATCTCTCGAAGGTTTTGACCACCGTACCACGCAAATATCTCCTATTTTTGTTTTGAGTTGTCTCTACCGCAGATTAGAGCAAGATGTCTTCTCAAGAGTCAGTTGGGGAGAGCCGTGTGTCTCATCCGACACCGGGACTAGGAGCAAACAGTGATGCTGACCACTTTGGGGCATCAAACGGAGGAGGAGATGGAGACCGACTTCAAAAGGATAGATGCCATGGAAGAGGATCAAGAAGTTACTTCTTGTTTCCGAGCCGAATTCACGATGGGGGAACTACAGAGCTCAGCTATTCCAAATTTGTTCATCCCTTCCAATGTTAGATTTCTTTCTTATGAAAATATGAAAAAGAGTGTTACTTGTTCTCCCGCAGCTATGCAACATCCATGGGTGAAAGGAGCTTTAGCCGTCACGGGAAAGCTCCGTAAGGAAATAATGGACCTCAAGCAACAAGTTAATAAGCTCGAGGAAGAGAATCACATCATATGGGGCATCATCGCCAAGAATATCACATCACCACCTCCGAAGAAAGAGACATAAATACATGGGTATGGGCACTCCCCTTGGCAACTGCCCAGCTTGCGGGAGTGCCCCGGTATCGTATCACCATCACACTCTTATCTTCACCATTTTTCTTAGTTCGATCCTTTTGGTAATATCTTGATCTAGTAGAATAAAGTTTTAGAATGTTTAGTTTTGAGTTTTGCTTTATGATCCTTCTATGTAATCGAGACTGTGAGCTATATATAATAAAGATTAGTTTTGAGTCAAGGGCTTGGTTATCTTGCTATGATCTTGAAAAAAAAAGAGAAAGAATAAAAAGAAATAGAGAGATCATATTTATCTTATGGAGATTAATGACTTCACATATAGAGAGTATGATGAATAAAAGTTGTTGAGAGTTGACAAACATAGTTTTGTTCATCGTTGCAATTAATAGGAAGTAATAAAGAAAGACAGGTTTTCACATATAAATATAATATCTTGGACATCTTTTATGATTGTGAGCACTCATTAAAATATGACATGCTTAAAAGTTGACATTGGACAAGGAAGACAACATAATGGGTTATGTTTTCTTACATTCGAAATAAATTATATTGTCATCATCCAACATGTTGAGCTTGCCTTTCCCCCTCATGCTAGCCAACTTCTTTGCACCAAGTAGAGATACTACTTGTGCTTCCAAATATCCTCACCCAGTTTTGCCATGAGAGTCCACCATATCTACCTATGGATTGAGTAAGATCCTTCAAGTAAGTTGTCATTATTGCAAGCAATAAAAATTGCTCCCTAAATATGTATGATTTATTAGTGCGGAGAAAATAATCTTTATACGATCTTGTGATGTGGAAGAAATAAAAGCGACGGACTGCATAATAAAGGCCCATATCACAAGTGGCAATATAAAGTGACGTTCTTTTGCATTGAGATTTCGTGCATCCAACCATAAAACACATGAAAACCCCTACTTCCCTCTGCAAAGGGCCTATCTTTTATTTTTGTACTGTACCTTATTCAAGAGTCATGGTGATCTTCACCTTCCCTTTTTTCGTTTTATCCGTTGGCAAGCACTGTGTGTTGGAAAGATCCTGATATATATAGCTAATTGGATGTGGGTCTTCATAAACTATTATTGTTGACATTACCCTTGAGGTAAAAGGTTGGGAGGCAAAACTATAAGCCCCTATCTTTCTCTGTGCCCGATAAAGCTCCATACTCATAAGTATTGCGTGTGTGTTAGCAATTGTGAAAGACTAAATGATAGTTGAGTATGTGGACTTGCTGAAATGCTCTTATATTGACTCTTTCCGATGTTATGATAAATTGCAATTTCTTCAATGACTGAGATTATAGTTTGTTAGTTTTCAACAAAGTTTCTGATTCATACTTTACATTGTGAATAAGATTGTTACTTTAGCATAAGAAATCATATGACAATATATATACATATATGTTGTTCTAAGAATGATCATGATGCCCTCAGGTCCGTATTTTATTTTATCGACACCTCTATCTCTAAACATGTGGTCATATTTTTTGTTATCGGCTTCCGCTAGAGGACAAGCGAGTTCTAAGCTTGGGGGAGTTGATACGTCCATTTTGCATCATGCTTTTATATCGATATTTATTGCATTATGGGCTATTATTACAGATTATGTCACAATACTTATGCCTATTCTCTCTTATTTTACAAGGTTTACACGAAGAGGGAGAATGCCGACAGCTGGAATTCTGGGCTGAAACTCTAGGGAAGTCAGTTTTAGGATATATATATATATATAATATTTGGCGAAGAAAGCACAAGAAGCGCGCCCCCTGTCTCGTGGGCCCCCTGGTAGGCATCCAATGCCCATCTTTGGCTATACGAAGTCTTTCGCCCTGGAAAAAATCATAAGCAACCTTTCAGGATGAAACACCGTCGCCATGAGGTGGAACCTTGGCAGAACCCATCTAGGGCTCCGGCGGAGCTGTTCTGCCGGGGAAGCATCCCTCCGGGAGGGGGAAATCATCACCATCGATCCTCTCATCGGGAGGGGGTGAATCTCCATCAACATCTTCACCAGCACCATCTCATCTCAAACCCAAGTTCATCTCTTGTATCCAATCTTTGTCTCAAAACCTCAGATTGGTACATGTGGATTGCTAGTAGTGTTGATTACTCCTTGTAGTTGATGCTAGTTGGTTTATTCGGTGCAAGATCATATGTTCAGATCCTTTATGCATATTAATACCCCTCTGATTATGAACATGAATATGATTTGTGAGTAGTTTTGTTCCCGAGGACATGTGAGAAGTCTTGTTATAAGTAGTCATGTGAATTTGGTATCGTTCGATATTTTGATGAGATGTATGTTGTCTCTCCTCTAGTGGTGTCATGTGAACATCGACTACATGACACTTCACTATTGTTTGGGACTAGGGGAAGGCATTGGGAAATAACAAGTAGATGATGGGTTGCTAGAGTGACAGAAGCTTAAACCCTAGTTTATGTGTTGCTTCATAAGGGGCTGATTTGGATCTATATGTTTCATGCTATGGTTAGGTTTACCTTAATACTTCTTTTGTAGTTACGGATGCTTGCAAGAGGGGTTAATCATAAGTGGGATGCTTGTCCAAGTAAGGGAAGTACCCAAGCACCGGTCCACCCACATATCAAATTTTCAAAGTACCGAACGCGAATAATATGAGCGTGATGAAAGCTAGCTTGACGATATTTCCCATGTGTCCTCGGGAGCGCTTTCCTTTATATAAGAGTTTTTCCAGGCTTGTCCTTTGCTACAAAAAGGATTGGACCATCTTGCTGACCTTATTTACTTTTATTACTTCTTACCCATTACAAATTACCTTATCACAAAACTATTTGTTACCGATACTTCTAGTGCTTGCAGAGAATACCTTACTGAAAACTGCTTATCATTTCCTTCTGCTCCTTGTTGGGTTCGACACTCTTACTTATCGAAAGGACTACGATAGATCCCCTATACTTGTGGGTCATCACTAGAGCTAAAGATATTGAGAATGCCGAAACTGATGAAATTACTGAAACTGATGAAGTCTTTGAAACTGAGAATTATGAAACACCTATTAGACCTATCGCTCCTAGAGTTGAATTTCCTAAGATACCCGAATAATATGTAATGGATGAGGAGATTGCTGGAGACTTTCTTGCTTGCAATAATAGAGATGATCTTAAGGAATTATTATGCACACTGAAAGAAAAATCTTGGAATGCTAGAATGAAATGTGATCCTAAGTTTACTACTTCACCTATATTTGTCACCAATAAGGATTATGAATTCTCTGTCGGCCCAGACTTGATTACTTTTGTTGAATATGATCCTTTCCAGGGCTATGAAACTGAAACTGTAGTGGCACATCTTACTAAATAAACTGATATAGCCACCCTTTTTGCTCATGATGAGAAAATTCGCTATTACTATATCCGCACATTATTTCCGTTCTCATTAAAGGGTGATGCTAATATTTCATACAACACACTTGCGCTTGGTTGTGTGCGTAGTCCCTAGGATATGATTTACTACTTCTCTGCAAAATATTTTCCTGCACATAAGAAACAAGCTGCCTTAGAGGAGATATTTAACTTTGTGCAAATTGAAGAAGAGAGTCTCCCACAAGCTTGGGGGAGGCTTCTCCAATTTCTTAATGCTTTGCCTGGTCATCCTCTTAAAAAAATGAAATATTTGATATCTTCTATAATGGACTAACCGATGCTTCTAGGGACTTCCTAGATAGTTGTGCTGGTTGCGTTTTTAGGGAACGAACTATTGAACAAGATGAAGAATTACTGAATAATATATTAAAAAATTATGATGATTGGACTGTTCTTGAACCACGACCTAAACCCACTCCAAAGAAGAGGGGTACATTATATCTCAGTCCTGATATGCAACATGCAAAGAAATGCATGAAGGAAAATGGTATTAAATCTGAAGATGTTAAGAATTTACCACATATTGAAGAAATACATGGTCTTGGCACACCACCACCACATGTGGTAGACGTAAATTCTTTCATAAATTTTGATGAAGGTGACATCCCCTACAATAAACATCCTAGTCAATGCCTCTATGAATTTGATAGCTATTGAAATATAGTTCTGATATGATTGCTCGCTTGAGCGACTTGTTATTTAGAATCACTAATCAGGTATAGGAAAACATGCCTCTATGGTTCAAACCCATCTAGAACAAGTTGCTAAATATCAAAGAGAATTGCTTAGTGAAATGAATAATAATATGAATGATTTTGCTGCTAGAGTAGCAACTAGACGAGGAAAAATGACTCAGGAACCACTTTATCCACAGGGACACCCTAAAAGAATTGAACAAGCTCTCAAATAATTAACAGTGATGCACCTAGTCCTTCTAAAAGAAGAAGAAAAAGAAAAATGATAGGACTTTGCATTCCTCTAGTGAACCTGAAATAGAAAAACCTCCTGAGAATACTAATGATGTCTCTATTTCTGATGCTGAAACTCAATCTGGTAATGGACATTTATCTAGTGATAATGAAAATGATAATGATGATGTTCATGAAGACACTCAACCAGACAATGATTAAGAACTAGATAATGATGTTGAAATAGAACTTGTTGTTGATCCTAATAAGCCACAACCTAAAATAAAAGATATGATATAAGAGATTTTGTGGCTAGAAAACATGGTAAAGAAAGAGAACCATGGGTTCAGAAACCCATGCCCTTTCCACCTAAACCATCCAGGAAAAAAGATGATGAAGAATTTGAACGCTTTGCTGAAATGCTTAGGCCAGTCTTTTTGCGTACCCGCTTGACGTCTATTTTAAAGATGGCCCCTTATGCAAAATACATGAAAGAAATTGTCAATAATAAAAGAAAAATACCTGAAGTTGAAATCTCCATCATGCTTGCTAATTACTCTTTTAAGGATGGAGTACCTGAAAAACTTGGAGATCCAGGAATACCAACTATACCCTGCTCCATCAAAAGAAATTATATCAAAACTGCTTTGCGTGATCTAGGAGCTGGTGTTAGTGTTATGCCTTTCTCTTTATATAAAAGACTTGATTTGAATAAACACACACCTACTGAAATATCTTTGCAAATGGCTGACAAATGAACTGCCATACCTATCGGTATTTGTGAGTATGTGCCCGTTGTTGTTGCAAATGTTACTATCTTAATAGACTCTATTATACTTGAGATGCTCGAGGATGAAAACATGTCGATTATCCTTAGTAGGCACTTTTTGAATACTGCAAGGGCTGTTATTGATTGCAATAAAAGCAAGGTCACTTTTCATATCAATGGCAATGAGCATATGGTGCACTTTTCGAAGAAACAATTCCATGTGAATGGTATTAATCTTATTGAAAAATCTCCAACACTCACTATTGGAAGTTTTCAACTACCTCTATCTACTACCAAAAAGAAATATGACATACTTATTGTTGGGGATATGCATATTCCCGTTGAGGTAACTTAGTGTTTTACGGAAGTTCTTTGGTTTCATGCTAATCGAAAGTGGTTGTTAATAAGACTTGATCAAGCTTGTTAATGGATCATTTATTAGAGGTATGAAGTTGATGAATTTAGTAGGCACAACCTTCTGCTCCCACCTTTTGTTTTCTGTTTTTATTAGTAAAATAAAATAAAAAGGTAAGTTTATCCTGTTTTTTGGATTTCGATCTCTTTGCTTGAAGCTTCGTTTCCGAAACTATTTTGGGCGATTGCTACTTGGTATGTGACTCCTCCATTGCTCCAATTAGTTTTTTGCTTTAGTGGTTTATATTTGGAATAATTAGCTACTCTTGGTGTTGTTGTACATGAGTTGCATGTTGAATTCTTAGAGTTCTAAGTAGTTTGAATGCTCAGTATGGCCTCTAGGCATCCATATGAGTAGTTGCTATCAATCTTGTGAAGTTTTGTTGACAAAATTTTGTGACCCAAAAATTTCAGAAATTTGTACGCGAATAAAATGTACCTTTTTGGAAGGAGTTGTTCAAGAAGGAGGACCTTCGAGGCAACATCGAGGAGTGGCTCGACACGACGATCTTATGTTGAGTAGGTACATCCATTTTGCATCATGCTTTTATATTGATATTTATTGCATTATGGGCTATTATTACATGTTTTGGTACAACACTTATGCATTTTCTCTCTTATTTTACAAGGTTTTACACAAAGAGGGAGAATGCCGGCAGTTGGAATTCTGGACTGGAAAAGGAGCAAATCTGAGAGACCTATTCTGCACAACTCCAAATGTCCTGAAAATCTACGGAGAATTATTTTGGAATATATAAGAAATACTGGGTGAAGAAAATACCAGAGGGGACACACCAGGTGACCACAAGGGTGGGGGCACCCTAACTCCATAGGAGCGTCCCTATCTTGTGGCCCCCCTGGCAGGCCTCCGGTGCCTATCTTCTGCTATATGATGTGTTTTGACCTGGAAAAAATAAGAAGGAAGCTTTCGGGACGAAGCGCCGCCGTCTTGAGGCGGAACCTGGGCAGAAGCAATCTAGGGCTCTGGCGGAGCTGTTCTACCAGGGGAACTTCCCTCCCTGAGGGGGAAATCAAAGCCATCGTCATCACCAACGATCCTCTCATCGAGAGGGGGTTAATCTCCGTAAACATCTTCACCGGCACAATCTCCTTGCAAAGCCTAGTTCATCTCTTGTATACGATCTTTGTCTCAAAACCTTAGATTGGTACATGTGGGTTGCTAGTAGTGTTGATTACTCCTTGTAGTTGATGCTAGTTGGTTCATTGGGTGGAAGATCATATATTCAGATCCTTAATGCTATTTAATACCCCTCTGATTATGAACATGAATATGATTTGTGATTAGTTACGTTTGTTCCTGAGGACATGAGAGAAGTCTTGTTATAAGTAATCATGTGAATTTGGTATTTGTTCGATATTTTGATGAGATGTGTGTTGTCTTTCCTCTAGTGGTGTTATGTGAACTCAACTACATGACACTTCACCATGATTTGGGCCTAGGGGAAGGCATTGTGAAGTAATAAGTAGATGATGGGTTGCTAGAGTGACAGAAGCTTAAACCCTAGTTTATGAATTGCTTCGTAAGGGGCTGATTTGGATCCATATGTTTCATGATATGGGTAGATTTATGTTAATTATTCTTTCGTAGTTGCGGATGCTTGTGAGAGGGGTTAATCATAAATGGGAGGTTTGTCCAAGTAAGGATAGCACCCAAGCACCGGTTCACCCACATATCAAATTATCAAAGTAACGAACGTGAATCATATGAGTATGATGAAAACTAACTTGACAATAGTTCCCATGTATCCTTGGGAGCACGTTGCTTTATATAAGAGTTCGTCCAGGCTTGTCCTTTGCTACAAAAAGGATTGGGACACCTTGTTGCACCTTAGTTACTTTTGTTACTTGTTACCCATTACGAATTATCTTATCACACAACTATCTGTTACTGATAATTTCAGTGCTTACAGGGAATACCATGCTAATAACCCGCGACGCCATTGATTCAACCGTACACTAATCATACACGCAAATGTGTATGATCAAGATCAAGTACTCACGGGAAGATATCACAACACAACTCTAGACACAAGTTAAAATAATACAAGCTTTATATTACAAGCCAGGGGCCTCGAGGGCTCGAATACATAAGCTCAAAAACAGAAGAGTCAGTGGAAGCAATAATAAGTGAAGTACAGACATAAGTTAAACAAGTCTGCCTTAAGAAGGCTAGCACAAAAGTAGCAACGACCGAAAAGGCAAGGCCTCCTGCCTAAGACCTCCTAACTACTCCTCGAAGTCGAACTCCACGTAGAATCATCATCGGGATCCTCTGGCTCCTGGACTCCATCATATGATCACAATAACCGGGAAAAGGGGAAAAAGAAGTAGCAAAGCAACCGTGAGTACTCATCCAAAGTACTAGCAAGCAAGGATCTACACTACATATGCATTGGTATCAATGAAAAGGGTAGTATCTATGGACTGAACTGCAGAATGCCAGAATAAAAGGGGGATAGCTAGTCCTATCGAAAACTATGCTTCTGGCAGCCCCCATCTTGAAGCATATAGAAGAGAGTAGATGGTAAGTTCACCAAGTAGCATCACATAGAATAATCCTACCCGGCAACCCTCTCCTCGTCACCTTGTTAGAGAGCGATCGCCGGGTTGTATCTGGCACTTGAAAGGGTGTGTTTTATTAAGTATCCGGTTCTAGTTGTCATAAGGTCAAGGTAAAACTCTGGGTCGTCCTTTTACCAAGGGACACGACTATTCGAATAGATAAACTTCCCTGCAGGGGTGCACCACATTTCCCAACACGCTCGACCCCTCTGGCCGGACACACTTTCCTGGGTCATGCCCGACCTCGAAAGATCAACACATCGCAGCCCCACCTAGGCACAGCAGAGAGGTCAGCACGCCGGTCTAAATCCTAAGCATGCAGGGGTCTAGGCCCATCACCCATTGCACACCTGCATGTTATGTGGGCGGTCGGAAGCAGACCTAGCCTCCCTAATACAAGACCAGGCGTTCCAGTCCAATCTGGGGCACGCCGCTCAGTCGCTAACGTCAAGAAGGCTTCGCCTGGTACCACGACGTTGAGTGCCCATAATTGTTCCTGCGTAGTTTGTTAGTGTGTATAGGACATTGGCCAGACTCAGATCAAATACCAAGATCTCGTTAAGCGTGTTAATTGATGTAACCGTGGACGCCGACCAGGGGTCAGGCCCACCTCTCACCTAGGTGGTCTCAACGTGCCCTGTCGCTCCGCCACAAAGTAATAGTAGGGGGCCGTCGGGAACCCAGGCCCACCACTACCGGGATGGAACCACCTGTCCTTTCAGCCCCCACATCGGAATCACTTGCGGGTACTCTATGAGCCGACCCAACTTTAGTCACCATCATGTATCATGTATAATAGTGTAGTATGTATATACCCGTGATCACTTCCCGAAGTGACCACGGCTTGATAATATAGCATGGTAGACGAACAAGAATGTAGGGCCACTGATGGAATACTAGCATCCTATATTAAGCATTTAGGATTGCAGGTAAAGGTAACAACAGTAGTAGCAAATACATGCTATGCACCAGAATAGGATTAACCGAAAGCAGTAACATGCTACACTATTCTAATGCAAGCAGTAGAGAGAAGGAATATGTGATATCGGGTTGATAAGGGGGGGGCTTGCCTGGTTGCTTTGGCAAGGAGGGGTCGTCGTCGATGTAGTCGATCACGGGGGTATCCGCGACGATCTCGAGGTCTACCGGAAAGAAGTAATGGAGGGGGAACACAAATAAATAATAGAGCAATCAAAGCAACACAAAGCATAACATGGCAATACGCGGTGCTAGGGGTGACCTAACGCAGTAGTAGGTGATACCGGCAAAGGGGGAAAACATTCGGGAAACTATTCCCGGTGTTTGACGTTTATGGACAAACAAACAGGAGGGAGATTGTTGTAGGTTTGCTATGCTAGGGACGCGTGGTGAACGAACGGGCTGCGTATTTGGATTCTTCTCGTCGTTCTGAGCAACTTTCATATATAAATTATTTTCATCCGAGTTACGATTTATTTTATATGAATTTCTAAATTTCTTGGATATAAATTAATTTGAAAATCATTTAATGTTAAATGCTAAGTGTACACAGAAAATGTACATAGCAGTGTGCTTGTCAGGTTGACAATGGGACCCAGGGGTGTGCTGAGTCAGCAGTCAAAGTCAATGTTGACCAGTCAACATGGCACATGGGGGCCACTTTCCACTGACTGAAGTTGACAGATTTATTTAAATGGGTTTATATATTGGTGGGGCCGGCATGTAATAGGAACAAGTTATATCAAAGGTTATTTAACAGGGGGGTCCCACATGTCATAGAGTACAACTAAATTAAACCTAAACATAAAATTAAACTAATAGAGGGGGGGCTTGGCTTAAGTGGGGGATTAGCCCCTCTCCTAATCTAAACTGGGACCGGTCTCATGACAAATTATTGGAGCAGCACAAAATCTAGTTTTTTCCTGGCTAACGCGATTGTAAGGCGATTAAGAGGCGACTTAGGGTTTGGCCGCCGCCGGCGGCAGTGGCCGCCTACCCGGCCACTGCCCTCACTGGGATCATGTGCTCCTCTCGACTGTGAACTTGATGCCCTGATGAGAGAAGGAGAACAGTTGGTCTAGCATGGGCGCCGTTGTCTCTGCGATCTGCTACACACTGTTTTGAAGGATCTATTGCCTGCACAATTTTTGTCCCAGCGCGCGTCTAGCAAAGCTGGTTATCAGTCCCGGCGCAACTCCGTTTGCCTTACAAAGGTGTTGTGATCGGTTTTTGTCCCTCCGTATTGTGCTGATTACGGTAGGTTTTCTGATTTCTGTTTGTCTGCTAAATCGACTTGTTCCGGAGCCTGACCGGGAGCAATGAAATTTCTTAGCTGGAATTGTCGTGGTCTTCAATAGGCCGCATCCGTTAGGGCCCTTCTTGATGTTAATTCTCGAAGGAAACCTGACGTTTTATTTCTGTCGGAAACACACCTAGAAGAATACCCGGCTGATTGCTTAATGAGGCGACTAAAGATGGACCACAAAGAAGTCGTCCGGAGTGACGGCCGAAGTGGTGGCCTCTTACTACTATGGAAGAAAGATGTCAATATATCATTGCGGTTTAAGTCAGGCAAGTTTATTGACGTCTTGGTGGATTCAGGTACAGATGATGCATGGAGATTTACCGGCATGTATGGGGAGCCGAGCTAGGCAGAGAAGCATCAAACATGGCAAACTTGACATGATCTGAATACTTGTGGCAATCTGCCATGGTTGGTGATGGGCGACTTGAACGAAATCCTGTACTCCTTTGAGAAGGAAGGGGGCAATCCAAGGCCCC
Source organism: Triticum monococcum (assembly GCA_034509565.1). Taxonomy (NCBI): domain Eukaryota; kingdom Viridiplantae; phylum Streptophyta; class Magnoliopsida; order Poales; family Poaceae; genus Triticum; species Triticum monococcum. The sequence goes on from CM067845.1 coordinate 350,530,258, forward strand.
AACGTTTCTTGAAAATGTTTCGCGATGCATTAGATGCTTGTAATCTCAAGGATTTTGGTTTTATTGGTGACAAGTTTACCTGGAAAAGAGGTAAGATTAGGGAGAGGCTGGATAGGGCCTTGACGAATGAGTCATGGAACAATAAGTTCGCTGATGCAATATTGACAAACCTTGAATATAACATGTCTGACCATCGTCCTATACTCATGTGCATGGGAGAGGGAGTGCGCCCGATCTGAATCCTACTGCAGTACTATGTTTTGAGGCAAGGTGGTTGAAAGAGGAGAAATTCAAGGACGTGGTACAAGAAGCCTGAGATCGGGCTAGTCCAAATTTGCTGGACAGTGGCCTGGCGGAGAAGTTGAGCTTTGTGCACAGACAATTACATCGTTGGGGCACATCGATTTTAAAATGCCCCAAACGTAAGCTGAGATCTGTTCAGAGTGAGCTTGAGAAAGTAACTCGGCTAGAGATGAATGACATGAACATTGCTAAACAAAAGGAATTGTCAGAAGAAATAGAGAAATTATTAGAACAAGAAGAAGTGTACTGGTCGCAAAGGAGCAGATTGAACTGGTTGAAATTTGGTGACCGCAACACTGCATACTTCCACAACTATGCCAGTATGCGACGACATCGGAACAAAATTAAGATGTTGAAGGACAATAGGGGGTATGGCAAGAGGGGTCTGCACATTTAAACCCCATGATCTCGAATTATTTTGAGAGTTTGTTTACTTCGGAGGTGGCTGATGTTGACCCTGGGTTACTGGAGAAGGTCGTTCCTCGGGTAGACCAGGCGATGAATGATGTATTGAGCGAGCCCTACATAGCGGAGGATGTTAAGCGAGCACTTTTTTCTGTTGGTGATTTGAAGGCCCTAGGCAAAGATGGTTTACACGCTTTATTCTTTACAAAATGTTGGCACATCCTTGGGGGGCGATTACAGAAGAAGTGCTTAAGGCAATCCATCAAAAAATCATCCCAGAAGGGTGGAATGACACTGTCATTATTCTCATTCCAAAAGTGGACAATCCAGAGAAGGTAACACAGTATAGGCCTATCAGCTTGTGCACTGTTCTTTACAAGATTATATCTAAGATGATTGATGTTCGTCTAAAGAGCTTGCTTGATGATGTTATATCTCCTGTCCAAAGTGTCTTTATCCCTGGATGCCTTATTACCGATAATATTCTTGTCGCATATGAGAGTATGCACACAATCAAGAATAAGAAAAAAGGAAATTCTGGTTATTGTGCGGTCAAGCTTGACATGCATAAAGCATACGACAGGGTCGAGTGGTTTTTTTCAAAAGATGATGCTTCGGTTGGGTTTCCAACAAGACTTCGTTGATCTTATTATGGCTTGTGTCTCATCAGTTAAATATAATGTGAGATTTAATGACCAGGAGACAGAACAGTTCATTCCTACTAGGGGACTCCGTCAGGGGGACCCTCTCTCTCCGTACTTATTTTTGCTGTGCGCGGAAGGGTTATCAAGTTTATTGGGTCATGCAGAGGAGGTTCATGGCATCGAGGGGGTAAGGGTATGCAGAAATGCACCATCAGTTTCACATTTGTTATTTGCTGATGACTCCTTAATCCTCATGAAAGCTGATTTGATTAATGCAACCTCATTGAGACAAGTACTTGATCTTTATTGTGCAAACTCTGGTCAAATGGTTAGTGAAGCTAAGTGAAGTATATTCTTCAGCCCAAATGTGGATGTCCAACTAAAAGCTAATATATGTATTGAACTCAACATCATGACTGAAGCAATGTCTCATAGATATCTGGGCCTTCCTGCCATGGTGGGTGTCGATAGAAGTGACAGCTTCATGTATTTGGTAGAGAGGGTGATTCACAGACTGCATGGCTGGAAAGAAAAGATCTTATCCCTTGGGGGTAAAGAGATCCTGATTAAAGCTATAGTTCAGTCCCTCCCAGTTTTTGCCATGTCAATTTTCAAGATCCCAAAGAAAATTGGTAAGGAAATTTCTGATGCCATTGCTGGATTTTGGTGGGGTGATACAGAGGAGAAAAATAAGATGCACTGGTGGGCATGATGGAAGATGTGTATTCCCAAGAAAAATGGTGGCATGGGGTTCAGAGACCTACACACATTTAATCTAGCTATGCTTGCTAAGCAAAGTTGGAGATTGATATCAAATCCTGAAAATCATGTGTGCTCATGTGCTACGAGCTAAGTATTACCCTGATGGGAATCTATTAAAGGCGGGTCCTAAGAAGGGATCTTCATTTACTTGGCAAAGCATTGTAGCAGGTTTACAAACTTTCAAGAGAGGGTATATCTGGAGAGTGGGTTCAGGAAGTCTAATCCATATTTGGGAAGATCACTCGATCCCTGGTAGCCCATCCAGGAATGAGATTTCAAGGAGGGGCATGTGTCTTCTGCAAACGATAAATGAATTGATTAATCCGTGTACAGGAAGTTGGGATGAAGTGTTCATTCGAGATAATTTTATCTCAGTGGATGCTGAACGAATCTTGAAGACCCTGTTGAGCACACATTTAACTGAGGACTTTATTGCCTGGCACAAGACTCGGTCGTTCTCATTTTCAGTCCGGTCTGCATACTATACGGAGTGGGAACACCAGTTTGGAGCACGTATAAGAAGATGTGATGATGGACCATCTGCTTTAAACCCAGTTTGGAAGATTCTTTGGAATCTACAAGTGCCAAGCAAAATTAAAATCTTTGGCTGGAAGGCGTTGCATGGAATTATTCTGGGTATGTCAGTTCTCGCAAACTGGCACATTCCAGTCTCTGGGCTCTGTCCAATCTGTAAAAGGGGTGCAGAACACCTGAAGCACCTCATGTTTACTTGTGATCGTGCAAAAGAAGTTTGGCTATCCTTGGGCCTTCAGGAGACGATTGCACATGCTGAAGCATTAGACTGGTCTGGATGTGTCATCCTTGAGAGTTTACTCCAAGATAAAAGGCGAAAGTCTGCTATATTGAAACATATTGGCTTCCAAGAGATCATATTGGTTGGTGCCTGGTACATATGGTGGCAACGAAGGGAATCCGTGAAGGGGGAAGTGGTGGCGAGTCCTCCTAAGTCAGCACTGGTTATACATGCAATAACAACAAATTATGCGGGGGCTTCGAGTGCTGGCCAAATTACTGAAGGGAAGTGGTCTAAACCTTGTCACAACATGTATAAGATGAACGTGGACACATGCTTTATGGAGGATGGATGCGGGGCTACTGCGGCCGTTCTTCGAAACCACCATGGACAGGCTTTGGCTGGTTCATCGTCCCTGGTTATTCACGTTCTCGATGCCCCTTCCGCCGAGGCGATGGCATTGAAAAATGGTATGATGCTTGCAGACCAACTTGGATGTTCCAATATCACTTTTGAATCAGACTGCCTCGAAATTATCTTAGCATGCAAGGGGGAAGTGGAGATTCTGGGTCCTTATTCGGCGATTTTGAGTGACTGCTTTATATTAGCTCAAAGAATTGGGTCAGTATCCTATGCTCATTGTCCAAGAGGGGCAAAACAAGTGGCACACAAGTTAGCTAGATGTTGTTACGATTCTAATTTTGTAATCTCGTGGGATAATGATCCTCCACAGTTTATTCTAGCTGAACTTGTTTCTGATGTATCCCTTATTTGAGTTGAATAAAGTGTGCCACAAGTTCAAAAAAACAGGGGCCAGTCTCAGAGGCCAGGCACGCACGCGGCCTCACAGAGGAGGGCCGGCGGCCACGGCGGAAAGCTCCGGCGGTGGCGGTAGAGCAAGGAGCAGCAGCGGCTGTAGCACAACAGCAATGAGCAGCAGAGCAGGCGTGCAACAGCACTAGCGGCGGGTGCGGTGGCTGCACGCGCGAGAGGGGAGGTTGGCAGATGCGGCGTGGGTGTTGCGCGGGCACAGCCAGGCCATGACCAGAGGCGACGCCGGGCGTGCGATGTTAGAATAAATCCGAGGCATACCGTCGATCATCCGAGGACCAAGCAATCACATGAGCACGACACCGTCATTTGTTAACAAGGTTCACCGATATGGCTACATCCCCGGGGCCTGACTACGAGCGCTCCTCCCCGTGACACTGTCACAATACCGCACACCGGCCACCTGGGCGCCGGCACACGCCGCCGGCTCCCCTTTGCGTGCCCGGGCTATTATGTTGGTATAGGATACATCGCGTGTCTATCCCCGCTATATATGAGGGCCTAGGATACAAGTGTCCTATTAGGACACGACCACATCCTATGTAAACACAATACAACTCATAGTCCAACTTTAACCTACCTTGTACATTATATTCGACACAACTCTAACAAACTCCACCTTGGCGAATATTCTCCACCACCTTGAATTCGTCAATGCATCAAACTTCCATGTACATTGGACTTGAACTTATCCCATGAGTACCGCTGCTACTCCAAAGACTCCATATGACTCCACCTGTAACTTGTAGTCCCTTCTTTTCTTAAGTACAGTCAACACTCGAGCAAAATCAAGTTCCACATTACTCTAGTTTGCGCTCCCAACTTCCAGAGTATCAGTCCAACGCCATCACACATTGATCACTGGCCTGCGTGAAAGTGAACAACTCACATATTGGGTGTCACAGATAAGAGTTACCTAAACTCAACATCACCGCTCCTTTCTTGACCGTCTGTCTAAAACTTGAAGGAATTTCACCATTACTTGTAATCATCCCGAATCAAACTCGCAGTTGTCTCATCACATGTATGACCACCAGAGCCCTGGCCCGTCTCCATGCCCTGTGCATACCGCACGCCTCGTCGCTATTACCGCGTCGAGCCTCCGCTATCCCGGTCGAGTCTCAAGGGTCGCGAACCCACACCACTCAACCTCCACTACAGAGTACCACCGATCATCACCGACCGATGACAAGTTTCACGCTTCCATCAGACCATTGGGCTCCAGTCCGAATTACGTGTCCCTCGCTTTTTCCCAGCTGAATAGGCTTCGATTCTCTGGATCCTTACACCTTAGCCCCTCAATCCAACTCCACCTTTGACATGACTCCATGGTAGATGATCAGTCCACCCACGCGCCCCGTCGACTTCAAGCTCTCATGTGCACCGTCTTGAATCAACCCCGAGCCATAGCCTTGTCGAAGCCACACAAGCCTTCAGGCCTGCATCACGTGTTTCCATGCCTAGAAGTCGGTCACCATCAGCATCACGCTCCTATGTCATCGTTGCCGATCTCAACCACCGTCTTCTGTACCAACCGACCTGCGTCGATCCGTCAGACTATCTAGTCCAACCAAGCCGAACTTCTCTGACTGCATGACACGCTCGAGGCTCCCAAATCTTCTACAAATTCCCATCCATCACATGATACTTCCATCTTAGCACCTTGACATCATGCAACGCCTTCAAGCATCCTTATTGTGCCTCATGTGATTGCTTGGTCCTCGGTAGATCGACGGTGGCCTCGGATTTATTCTAACACGCGAGGCGCGGTCTGTAGAGGCGGTGGAGGTGGCCGACAGCTGAGGCACGCGAGGGCGGCGCGATCGATAGCGGTGCGGTCGGTCGGGGACGGCTGCGGGTGAAGAAGGACGCGGCGAGGCAGAGGCAAATCCACGGTGGGCAGAGGGGCTCACGACCTGGGGCGCTGGGGAGCCCGATGGGAGTGGCGGGCAGCGGCAAGCGAGGCTAGAGCAGTGGGGTGTGGGTGCACGCAGGGGAGAGCGAGGGCGAGCAGGGGGCGGCGTGTAGCGGCGGTGAGCTTCGCCCTTCGCGCCCGTGGGCGAGCGCGGGCGGCGGTGATGCAGGCAGAGGATAGGGCCATGCGCGGGCATCGACGGGCATGCGGCAGGTCATGGGGGTGCGGCAGGGGAGCATGGTGGGACGACCAGGGGTGGCTGGAGCCTGCGGGCCGCGTGCGGGAGATCGGGCGAGTTGAAGGCAGTAGCAAGCGGGGGCGGACGTGACTAGACCCGGCGAGCAAATTGAAAGGGGGGAGCAGCAAGAGCTCACAGTGAGGGCGACCGCGAGGTCAGATGGCTCAGGGAGGCTTGGACGACGCAGATCGAAGCGGTGGTCGATGGCGGCCGAAGGTGGACGGAGGCGACGGCACCAGCGATGCAGGGGCATCGAGCTCCCGCTGGCTACCTTAGGCCGCGTAGCTGACGGCGACGCATCTCCGTGACACCGTGGTGCGGTGAACAAAGTGCGGTGGCTACGCGAGCAACATGGTCATGACGACTACAGAGGCGGACGAGCACTGTGGAGATGATGGCAACGCGAGGAGGGGGAAATTGGGGGTAGGGTTTGATCTAGGGCGTCAGGGACGACCTTTTAGGTGCTGGGGATGCGACGGATTGCCGACACGTGGTCGATCCGCGACGTGGTCGGGCACACAGCGACCACCCAGCCCCTGGTGAGCAGTAGGAAGAAGAAGGAGGTGGGGATGTTGGGTTGGGCCGTTTGGTTTAATGGGCCGAGATGCCCAGTAGGTTCAGGTCTCTTTTTTGTATTCCTTTTTGTATTCCTTTTTCTATTTCTTCTATTTCTTTATTGTTTTCATTTATAGTTTCTTTTATTTTAGTTTTATAAAATACCAAGTTAGCACCTAAATTAGTATTACTAATAGGCCACTACCACAATTATTTTGACACACCGCTAATTTAGTTGTAATATTATAACCTTATAAAAGGCATTACTTTAATTGTTATAGCCACTGTTTCAGTTATTTTGGAGCATTTAAATATTTTATAAAAATGTGGTTTCTCCATCATTACTACTTATGATTTATTTGTCACATTTAGAACATTATAGTTTTAATGTTTGAAAACTTTTACCATTTGACTTGATTTTGAATTTTTAATTCGAACGGAATTTGAATCAGAGTGAGCTTAGTAACAATAACCTTCATGATGTGGCATCATTAGGAGAGGGTTATTGTAGCTTAATTATCCGGGCGTCACATAACCGCTTGTCATTTCCTTCTGCTCCTCGTTGGTTCGACACTCTTACTTACCAAAAGGGCTACGATAGATCCCCTATACTTGTGGCTCATCAAGAATCTTTTATGGCGCCGTTGCCAGGGAGTGAAGCGCCTTTGGTCAGTGGAATTTGGTAAGGAAACATTTATATTACGTGCTGAAATTTACTGTCACTTGTCACTATGGAAAATAATCCTTTGAGGGGCTTGTTCGAGGTATCTTCATCTCAACCGGTAGAGCAAAGAGTTGCTCCTCAACCTACTGAACCTACTGAAAATATTTATTATGAAATTCCTTCGAGTATGATAGAGAAACTCTAGCTAATCCTTATGCAGGAGAAGGAACACTACATCCTGCTATGCATTTAATCTATGTGGATGAAGTTTGCGGATTATTTAATCTTGCAGGTTTGCCCGAGGATGATGTTAAGAAGAAGTTCTTCCCTTTATCTTCGAAGGGAAAGGATTGACATGGTATAGGCTATGTGATGATATTGGATCATGAAACTACAACTGATTAAAATTGTAATTTCATCAGAAGTTTTATCCTATGCATCTGGTTCATCGTGATCGGAATTATATTTATATTTTTTGGCCTCGTGAAGGAGAAAGTATCGCTCAAGCTTGGGGGATGCTTAAGTCAATGGTATATTCATGCCCTAATCATGAGCTCTCAAGAGAAATTATTATTCATAATTTTTATGCTTGGCTTTCTCGTAATGATCAATCCATGCTCGATACTTCTTGTACTGGTTCTTTTATGAAGAAGACTATTGAATTCAAATGGGATTTATTGGAAAGAATTAAATGCAACTCTGAAGATTCGGAACTCGATGAAGGTAATGAGTCGGGTATAAACCTCAAGTTTGATTGTGTTAAATCTTTCATGGATACTAATTCTTTTTGTGAATTTAGCACTAAATATGGACTTGACTCTGAGATAGTAGCTTCTTTCTGTGAATCATTTTCTACTCATGTTGATCTCCCTAAGGAGAAGGGGTTTAAATATCATCTTCCCATAGAAGTGAAAGTAGTAGAACCTATTAAAGTTGAAGAAAAACCGTTACCTATAATGTTGATCCGGTTATTCCTATTGCCTACTTTGAAAAACCACCTTTCCATGTTAGGATAAAGGATCATGCTAAAGCTTTAGTTGTGGTTCGTAAGAGTTATACTAGAACACCTACACCCCCTGAACAAATTAAAGTCGAATGAAGTATTAATATGGTTAAGGATCTCTTGGTCGATAATAATGATGGGCATGTCATTTATTTCAGTGATGAGGCTACTAGAGTTGCTAGACCCGATACTAAAGATAAACATAGACATATTGTTGGCATGCCTGTTGTTGCTGTTAAAATAGGAGATCATTGTTATTTATGGCTTATGTGATGTGAGTTCTAGCGTGAGTGCAATTCCTTTACTTTATATCAAGAAATTATGAATGATATTGCACCTGCTGAGATGGAAGATATTGATGTTACAATTAAGCTGGCGAATAGAGATACTATATCACCAATTGGGATTGTTAGAGATGTTGAAGTCTTGTGTGGGAAAATAAAGTATCCTACTGATTTTCTTATTCTTGGTTCCCCACAAGATGATTTTTGTCTCATTATATTTGGTAGAAAGAAATGGTTAGTGTAAGTTTTGGGGATGTGTCTCATAAGTTTAATTTCTCCAAATTTTGTAGACAACCCCATGATAAAGGATTGCCTAGTAAGAATGAAATTATTGGTCTTGCTTCTATTGCCGTACCACCAACCGATCCTTTAGAACAATATTTGCTAGACCATGAAAATGATATGTTTATGAATGAAAGAAAGGAATTAGATGAAATATTATTTAACCAAATGCCTGTTTTGAAACACAATTTGCCTGTTGAGATTCTTGGGAACCCCCCCCCCCCCTACCCAAGGGTGATCCCATTTTTGAGCTTAAACAATTACCCGATACTTTGAAATATGCTTATCTTGATGAAAAGAAGATATATCTTGTTATTATTAGTGCTAACCTTTCAGAGCATGAAGAAATGAAATTATTGAAAACTCTGAAGAAGCACCGTGCCGCTATTGGATATACTCTTGATGACCTTAAGGGAATTAGTCCCACTCTATGTCAGCACAAAATTAATATGGAGCCTGATGCTAAACCGGTTGCCGATCATCAACGACGGTTAAATCCTAAGATGAAAGAAGTTCTAAGAAATGAAATACAAAAGCTTCTGGAGGCAGGTATAATTTATCCTATTGCTGATAATAGATGGGTAAGTCTTGTTCATTGTGCCCCTAAGAGGGAGGTATTAATGTTGTTCCTAATGATAAGAATGAATTGATCCCACAAAGAATTGTTACAGGTTATAGAATGGTAATTGATTTTCACAAAATAAACAAAGCTACTAGGAAAGATCATTACCCTCTACCTTTTATTGATCAAATGCTAGAAAGACTATCCAAACTTCCTTTCTAGATGGTTATTCCGGTTTTTCCCAAATACCTGTGTCAAAAGAGGATCAAGAAAAAAACTACTTTTACATGCCCTTTCGGTACTTTTTCTTATAGACATATGCCTTTTGGTTTATGCAATGCAATGCACCTGCTACCTTTCAAAGATGTATGACTCTTATATTCTCTGACTTCTGTGAAAAGATTGTTGAGGTTTTGTTAACACCCTAGATTTTTCCCTTTTCTTTTTCCTTTGATTTTCTTGGATTTCTTGATTTGATTTGATTTTCTATGGCTATGTGGTTCTGAAACTTGGGAAGATCATATCTTCCTAGGTTTTATAGTGGCTTGTCACCCTCATCATCATCCCAATCCTTTTTGCCTTAGGTTGTGAAGCAATCTATATTTATGTCACTCCAAAAATTCCCAAATAATTCTCATAAATTGTTTGGGTCATATCTTCCACAAATATGTCAAAATACTTCCTTGGCATCACCAAATATAATTCACAAATGTTCTTTTCTGATTCTGCCCTAAGTGGTGGTTTGAGAAGGAAGTGTCATTTATATTTTCTCAATTGATCCTAAACTTTTTGGAAATCTTTTCCTGTCCATATCATTGCCCCATGAGAAAATTCAACTCAATTTGCCTATTAAATATTCCTGGGCAGATTTTCAAAGTTCCTGTCTGAGGGAAGTCATTATGAAGGAAGTACAAGTTAGGCATATCCAAATGATTTGAAATTTTGCAAGGTAATTCATATGATCAAATAATGACTCTCCACCAAATTTGAGCTCATGGAATCTTTCCATATGAGACCAGATCCAAATCTTAGCTTCTGGTCAGATTTTCAGTTTGTGAAGCAACCATATTTTATATTGCTTCATTTAATCTAAAAACTTTCCAGGCCATTATCCTATCCATATAAATTCCCTCCACCAAGTTTTGGCCCATTTCATCTAGCCAATTTCCCTGTGCAATTTTTCCAAGTTTCTGGTTAGAATAAAGCATTGTGAAGCAAGTGCTAGTTTGGTTTATCCAAATGGCCTGAAACGTTTTGGGAATCTTCATATCTTCAAATCATTGGGCCATGCCCAATTTCAGCTCAACTTGCATCTTCATGTGAGTGCATCATACAAATCTCTAATTCTGGCCCTAATGGTGGTTTCTACAGCAAGTACCATATATCTTCATCCTAACGAGCTACAAATTTGCATAAGTGACCATCATAGTGTGTGATCACACCATGCGAAAGCCCCGAGTCTATCTCCTTCTGTGTTTGTCCCCCCGCAGCACAAACACCTTGATGTTCATATGTTTTGGCTCCTCCTGCTTTTCTCTTCTTTGCCCCTGGACTGAGTTCTTGACGCCTTTGGACTCGGGCTATCATGGTCCTTCTACCAGACATGATTTGGCCGATCACCTGGCACCGCGGATGCTAGTTCGTGCGGTGACCACGGGGTGCACCAGCCAAAACCCGTGCTCTGGCGCGTTCTAGTCCCTGTTCAGGCCTCCTTCCTCTGTGTCTCGACGTCCCACCTTGTCCAGGAGCTAGCCCGTGCTCGTCTGCTCCGCCCTGCATCGCTGCCCCGCCCTGCATCGCCGTGGTCGAGTCGCAGTCGCCGCGCCCGTGCTACAACCCTCCTCTACTCCATTTTTGGCATGTCGGTCGGAGCTTCTCGAGCATCCCCGAACCCTCCCTGGGCCTATAAATAGGTGCCTGAGGTTCTTCTGCAGCTCCCAAGCCTCTCCCCTTCCTATTTAGTCCACCGGAGCAGCGGCATCTCGCCAGAGTTCATCGTGTTCCCCTCGGCCGCCATGGTCTCTCCTTGGTCCCGGTGCGCCTAGTCCCTCTCCACTCCTCCTGACCTCTCCACCGAGTCCCACTCCTCCCCGCTGCACGCCCCACCCCCTCAGCCCTCGCCGGAGCTGCCGTTCCGCCGAGGACCATCACCACCGCCTTCACCTCTGTCCTCCCATGGCGCCGCCTCTCCCCTCCTTCCCGTGCCTCCCCGGCGGCCGCCCACTCTCTAGATGGGTGCGCCTGGCTCCGCCGCACCCGCCGGTGACCTCGGCCGGGCGGGATATGGCCGGAGCCGGCCGACCCCCTCGCCCCCGCTCCTATATTCTCCTCCTCTGTTCCGCTCGGGGAAGAATAGGAGCGAGGGGAGGAGGAAGACGACGCCTTGCCATCTAGCCAGGCGGGCCCCCCTCTCCAACGGACCCCACCCGTAAGTGAGCCACCACCTTATCCACTCGGATAAGTGGAAATGTTTTCTCGAAATGCGTTTTCTGTATATGAAAGCGTATTTCCTTCTTCTTTTATCTAAAATTTGTTTTCCCTTCAGGAAAGCGTATTCTCGTATTATGCGGCTGAGAACACGTTTCCCTTTTCAGAAAACATAATCTACCCGAAGGCGCTTTCTGTTTCAGCCGCCAGGGACTTGTTGGTGATGAAAATATTCACAGATAGGTCCCTGATCTTCTACACCTCATAACTTCGCGACCGTAACTCCGATTGAGGTGAAACCAACGCTCACGTCTTCGTGTCGTTGAGCTCTTTATGTTGGTTCCATTTTCATAAGGTGTTCACACTGTGAAAATGACCATTATTCCCTTGCCTCTAATGAGTCCCCTCCGAGAGAGAACCATCCGACGTTTCGTTCCGCGCCTTCACCGCACTTCTCCTCGGAGTCTCTGTCACCCCAGGAAAGCCACAACAGCCACTTGCATGATAGCTATGAAGTAGCCATGGTTTCTACTTGAATATTTAATAAAAGATTGCCCATTATCTGTCTGCTTGTTTGCTCCTACTGTCGTTGTTTCGGTTATGCTCGTGGATTCATGTTCACTTTCATGCTATGTTTTGATGCATCTTGTTATCTTGTGCTACTTTCTAGTATCATGTCAACATGTTATGCTTGGTAGTAGTAGTACATGCTGGTAGTAGTGATGTTCATTCTGATGCATGTTTACCGTCTGTTATCAAGTACCGTTGCTATGCATGTTACTGTGCATCATGTTGGTTATATGCTTACTTGGTAGTATTCTAGTTAAGTTCTTACATGGTATTTATTTATGATGCTAGTGGTCATGCTATGCTCATGTGTAATGTTATGCTCGTCGGTATGCCATGCTGATTTTGTTAAATGCTTCATTGTGGTTATGCTCAATGATTATGTTTCACCTCCATGCTTATGTTGATATCATGTTCATGCATTGTAGTTGCATCATGTTTTTGTATTATGGCTCAGCTTATTGCATTCAAGTTTGATCGGATAATAATGAACTTGAACAATTGTTGGCTGAGTCATGGTGCCACTAAAATCGAGCTGACCTATGCAACCACACTTGCCTTTATGGGAAGGACCTAACTGGGTCTATTATCATGCCTCTCGCCAGTGCCTCCAACAAGGGAAGGTTATGGGCGTGCGCTACCCTGTTCAGGTAGGCGGACATAAGCCTTGTGTGTCTGTTGTTGTTGTTGTTGTTGTTGTTGTTGTTGTTGTTGTTGTTGTTGTTATGGTACATTGTCCCCATTTGGGACCGTTTATGTTTTGCCACGACAGTGGTCATTGATGCCTTTGGTAGGCACGAGGCCACCCATGACTTAGCCCAAAGGGGAGTTAGTTGGAGTGGCCGGGAGAGTGTCATGGGCAGTAGCTCGGTTTTGTCGAAATGCTGTTGGTCCACCTGAGTGGGAGTGCGAGGCCATGGGTTTCGTGGTGTGGGTATAGTGTGCTAACCTCTGCAGAGTGTTTGTTAAATCTATCGATAGCTGTGCCCACGGATAAGGGCCCAATTCGTAGTCGGTCACACTATGAGCCAACAATAATAATAACTTGCTTAATAATTACCCCGGTTCAATGTTAAGGAAGAGATTGGTTGTGATTGAGAGAGGATCACGAAGGTATCGTGGATACCAAAGTTGGTTGATCTTTATGTGATCGCAAGATGATCATAGTGGTATCGTGGATACCGAAGTTGCTAAGTTGATGCATGAGATGGATACAAGGTAGCCGCCGAATAAGAGTAAGTTGGTGCATGATCATGTTAACTTGTTGCATGTAGTATCATCATGTTCATATGCTCATGTTATGCTTGTTCTAGTTGTATCATGTTCAGCTATGCATGTCATGTTGTTCCACTAGTATCATGCTCATGATTGCTTTAACCTGCTCATGCCATGCTGTTGTTTGCCTTGACTGCTTTTGGTTTATTGTGAGCTTGCTGATGCGGCTTGAAGCTAAGTCAGTATTTCCCCAAAGAGGAAGGGATGATGCAGCACATCGACGGTAGGTATTTTCCTCAGTGATGAAACCAAGGTTATCAAACCAGTAAGAGAACCTAGCAACAATACTTAAACGACACCTGCACACAGATAACAAATACTCGCAACCCGATGTATTAAAGGGGTTGTCAATCCCTTTCGGGTAACGGTGCCAGAAATTGGCAAAAAGGACGTGAATAAATTGTAGTAGATTGATAGATTGAACGCCAAATAAAATAAATAAGAATAAATTGCAGCAAGGTATTTTTGTGTTTCTGGTTTACTAGATCTGAAAATAAAAGCAAAGGAAAATAGACCACAAAGGCAAATAATATGAGAAAGAGACCCGAGGGCCGTAGGTTTCACTAGTGGCTTCTCTCGAGAAAAATAGCAACCAGTGGGTAAACGAATTACTGTTGGGCAATTGATAGAACTTCAAATAATCATGATGATTTACTGTTGGGAAATTTTATCACGTCCAAGATTAGTAGACCGACTCCAGCCTGCATCTACTACTATTACTCCACACATTGACCGCTATGCAGCATGCATCTAGTGTATTAAGTTCATGGAGAAATGGAGTGATGCAATAAGAACGATGACATGATGTAGACAAGATCTATTTATGTAGAAATAGACCCCATTGTTTTATCCTTAGTATCAATGATACATATGTGTCGGTTCCCCTTCTCTCACTGGGATCAAGCACCGTAAAATCGAACCCACTACAAAGCACCTCTTCCCATTGCAAGATAAATAGATCAAGTTGGCCAAACAAAACCCAAATATCGGAGAAGAAATACGAGGCTATAAGAAATCATGCATATAAGAGATCAAAGAAACTCAAATAACTTTCATGGATATAAAAAGATAGATCTGATCATAAACTCAAAGTTCATCCGATCCCAACAAACACACCGCAAAAAGAGTTACATCATATGGATCTCCAAGAGACCATTGTATTGAGAATCAAAAGAGAGAGAGAGGAAGCCATCTATCTACTAACTACGGACCCGAAGGTCTACAAAGAACTACTCACACATCATCGGAGAGGCACCAATGGAAGTGGTGAACCCCTCTGTGATGGTGTTTAGATTGGATCTGGTGGTTCTGGACTCTGCGGTGGTTGGAATTCATTTTCGTCGACTCCCCTAGGGTTTATGGAATATTGGGGTATTTATAGAGTAAAGAGGCGGTCCGGGGGGCACCCAAGGTGGGCAGAACCCAACAGGGCGCGACTGGGCCCCCAGGTGCGCCCTGGTGGGTTGTGCTCCCCTCGGAGCAGCCCCCAGGTGCTTCTTCGACCCATTGGATTTATTCTGGTCCAAAAAATCCACAGGAAGTGTCGCTGCATTTGGACTCCATTTGGTATTGATTTCCTGCGATGTAAAAACATGCAAAAACAACAACTGGCACTTGGCACTATTTCAATAGGTTAGTACCAAAAAATGATATGAAATGACTATAAAATGATTATAAAACATCCAAGATTGATAATATAACAGCATGGAACAATCAAAAACTATAGATACGTTGGAGACGTATCAACATCCCCAAGCTTAATTCCTGCTCTTCCTCGAGTAGGTAAATGATAAAAAGATAATTTTTGATGTGGAATGCTGCCTAACATGTCATATCACATTCTTTTCTTTATAGCATGGACATTTGGACTTTTATGTTGTTCAAAGCAATAGTCTAGTTTTGACATGATAACTTAAATACTCAAGCATATCAACAAGCAACCATGTCTTTAAAAATATCAACGCTAAAATAAGCTATCCCTAACCCATCATGCTCAATCATTGATCCATTCATGAAACACACTCGCATATTAACTACACTAATTGCTCAAGTACGATCATAGTGCCCCCTAGTTGGTGCTTTTATAAGAGAAGATGGAGACTCAAATTCAAAAATAAAAATTGCATAAAGTAAAACAAAGGCCCTTCGCAGAGGGAAGTAGGGATTTGCAGAGGTGCCAGAGCCCAAAGCGAAAATTGAGAGATAAAAACATTTTGAGAGGCATACTTTTCCCACCAACGAAAACGACTTAGAGTTCCCAAAACTTTCCATGCTAGATATATCATAGGCGGTTCCCAAACAGAAATTAAAGTTTATTCCTTTTTCCACCGTACTTTCACTTTCCATGGCTAACCGTATCCACGGGTGCCTTCCATACCAACACTTTCCAAGGAATTTATTATTTGACAATATAAAGTAAATTCATTTTTCATTTCGGGACTGGGCATCCCTAATACCTTTGCCTTACTCTCGTGCAATGACAAGTGAATAAACACTCATCATGAGAATAACACATCTAGCATGGAAAATATTAGCCACCCGTCACCGCCTTGCGAGCGGTACGAGCACACAAAAGAGAAGTTTATTTTGAATATTAGAGATGGCACACACAAATTTGCTTAGAACGGCGAAAGAATACCGCATATAGGTAGGTATAGTGGACTCATGTGGCAAAACTGGTTTAAAGGATTTTGGATGCACAAGTAGTGATCATACTTAGTGCAAAATGAAGGCTAGCAAAAGATTGAGAAGCGACCAACCAAGAAACGAATAATCTCATAAGCGAGCATTAAGCATAATTAACACCGAATAATGCACCAGAAGTAGGATATAATTTCATTGCACAACTATGAACTTTCATGCTTGCATAGGGAATCACAAACCTTAACACCAATATTCTTACTAAAGCATAATTACTCATCAAGATGACTCACATATCACATCATCATATCTCAAAACTATTACTAAGAATCAAGTTTATTTTGTCCAATGATCTTCATGAGAGTTTTTATTATATCCTTCTTGGACATCTATCACTTTGGAACTACTTTTCATGTGTTGCTTTTGACAAGCTCAAACAAATATAAGTGAAGATCATGAGCATATTTTTTCTTTCTCTCAAATTAATTTAAGTGAAGCAAGAGACAATTTCTTGAAAATTTATTAAGTCTCAAATAAATCTAAGTGAAGCAAGAGAGCATTTCTTCAAAAATACTAAGGTACACCATGCTAAAAAATATATAAGTGAAGCACTAGAGCAAGTACATTGCTCATAAAAATTAAAGTGAAGCATAGAGAGCAATTCTGACAAATCATGACATAATTTTGGCTCTCTCAAAAAAATGTGTCCAGCAAGGGATCAAGACTAAAAACACAAAGCAAATCAAGCAAAGACTCATATCATACAAGACGCTCCAAGCAAAACACATAGTATATGACGAATAAAAATATAGCTTCGAGTAAAATACCGATGGTCGTTAGAAGAAAGAGGGGATGCCACTCGGGGCATCCCCAAGCTTAGTTGCTTGCTCTCTTTTGGATAATAGCTTGGGATGCTGGGGCATCCCCAAGCTTAGGCTCTTCTTACTCCTTATTCCTCCATCCATCGTAAGATAACCCAAAACTTGAAAACTTCAATCACACAAAACTCAACAAAACCTTTGTGAGATCCGTTAGTATAAGAAAACAAATCACTACTATAAGCCCTGTTCAAGAATTCATCCGATTAACCAGTTAACTTGCCGATTAATCCCTACTCGTAGGGTCACCGAGTAGCCGATAAACCGATAAATCATCCGATTAATTGATTAAATGGCCGATTAGCCTATTAATCTCCTATTCGCCAGCCAACCGAGCAACTACCAGTTAACGATTTCCTCAACAATGACTATAAGTACTGTAGCAAACCAAGTCATATTTTGCTCTTGCATTATATCTACTGTGTTCCAACTTTTCTATGGCAAAAAATCATCAAAGAAAACCATAGAATCATCAAAATAAGCACACAATGCAAAGAAAACAGAATCTATCAAAAACAGAACAGTCTGTAGCAATCTGGCTATTTCGAATACTTCTGTAACTCCAAAAATTCTAAAAATTAGGACGGCCTGGGCAGTTTGTATATTAATCTTCTACAAAAAATGGTATTTTATCTCTCTCTGGTTAAAAATGAAAATTATTCTCGCGAGCACGAAAGTTTTTGTTTTTTTAGCAAGATCAAACAACTATCACCCAAAAAGATCCTAAAGGCTTTACTTGGCACAAACACTAATTAAAACACAAAAAAACACAATCATAACAGTAGCATAATTGTGCGAGGACTCAAGAACAGAAAGCAAAAAGCAAAAATAAATTTTATTCATTAGGTTGCCTCCCAACAAGCGCTATAGTCATGCCCTTAGCTAGGCATAAAGCAAAGGATCTAAGTTTTGTCATCTTTGTTCAACTCTTCAATCAAACACTTGGAATTCATCAAAGATTTAGCATGAAGAATTTCAATGACAATGCTCCTAGGAACAAATTTAAAGAATTCATTCTTGCCAAAGGGATCTCTTATAACTTCAATAAAATCCGAGTGGATACCAATCATTTTATGATCCTCTTTACTGTTGTTACTAGAAGTTGCACCCTTGCTCTTAGTGACTTGAGTAGTCTTCCCAATTTTTACGGGAGTTTTTTCAATAGTTTTAGCGGAAGCAAAAGCCATGCTCAAATTACGAAAGATTTCTTCCACTTTATCAATCCGAGACGTACTTTCTTCAATTCTTTCATGAATTATAGTTCCCTTTTCTTTGAACAACTTAAAAACTTCTCCCATTTTTGAACCAAATTTAGTAGCAAAATTATGCATCTTTTTATCCAAATTTTCAATATGCTCTTCAGTAAGCATTTTCTTTTCAATAGCATCTAATCGTTCCATAACATGCTCAAGAGTCAAAGTTATTTCATTAATCATAAGAGGTGGTGAGTGATACGTCTCTGTCGTATCTACTTTTCCAAACACTTTTGCCCTTGTTTTGGACTCTAACTTGCATGATTTGAATGGAACTAACCCGGACTGACGCTGTTTTTAGCAGAATTACCATGGTTTTATTTATGTGCAGGAGCAAACGTTCTCAGAATGACCTGAAACTTCACGGAGCCACTTTTCAGAAAATATGAAAAATACTTGCAAAAGATGAAGGCCAGGGGGCCCACCACCTCTCCACGAGGGTGGGGGCACGCCCCCTACCTCGTGGGCCCCCTGTTGCCTCTCCGACTCCAACTCCATATATTGAGTTTCGGGGAGAAAAAAAATCAAAGAGAAGAAATTATCGCGTTTTACGATACGGAGCCGCCGCCAAGCCCTAAAACCTCCCGGGAGGGCTGATCTGGAGTCCGTTCGGGGCTCCGGAGAGGGGAATCCGTCGCCATCGTCATCATCAACCATCCACCATCACCAATTTCATGATGCTCACCGCCGTGCGTGAGTAATTCCATCGTAGGCTTGCTGGACGGTGATGGGTTGGATGGGATCTATCATGTAATTGAGTTAGTTTTGTTAGGGTTTGATCCCTAGTGTCCACTATGTTCTGAGATTGATGTTGGTATGACTTTGCTATGCTTAATGCTTGTCACTAGGGCCCGAGTGCCATGATTCCAGATCTGAACCTATTATGTTTTCATAAATATATGAGTGTTCTTGATCCTCTCTTGCAAGTCTATAATCACCTATTATGTGTTATGATCCGTTAACCCCAAAGTGACAATAATCGGGATACTTACCGGTGATGACCATAGTTTGAGGAGTTCATGTATTCACTATGTGTTAATGCGTTGTTCCAGTTCTCTATTAAAAGGAGGCCTTAATATCCCTTAGTTTCCGTAAGGACCCCGCTGCCATGGGAGGGTAGGACAAAAGATGTCATGCAAGTTCTTTTCCATAAGCACGCATGACTATGTTCGGAATACACGCCTACATTATATCAATGAACTGGAGCTAGTTCTGTGTCACCTTAGGTTATGACTGTTACATGATGAACCGCATCCGGCATAATTCTCCATCACTAATCCATTGCCTACGAGCTTTTCCTATATTGTTCTTCGCTTATTTACTTTCCCGTTGCTATTGCTATCATCACTACAAAATACCAAAAACATTGCTTTTACTACCGTTACCTTTTGTTACCGTTACCACTACTATCATATTACTGTGCTACTAAACACTTTGCTGCAGGTATTAAGTTTCAAGGTGTGGTTGAATTGACAACTCAGCTGCTAATACTTGAGAATATTCTTTGGCTCCCCTTGTGTCGAATCAACAAATTTGGGTTCAATACTCTACCCTCAAAAACTATTGCGATCCCCTATACTTGTGGGTTATCAAGACTATTTTCTGGCGCCGTTGCCGAGGACCATAACTCTATTCTTTGAGTCACTTGGGATATATATCTTCTTATCATTATGAAGAACTTAAGAGATCCAAAAACCAAGATCTATCCCTCAACTACGAGGGGAGGAAGGAACTGCCATCTAGCTCTGCACTTGATTCACCTTCTGTTATGAGTAAGTTTGCGACACCTACACCTGCTTCTGCTATTCATTCTGATATGTCGCATGTTATTGATGATGCCACTTCTCCTGTGCATGATAATTATGATGAAACTACCTCTATGCCTGATACTACTGTGCCACTTAGTGATTTTCTTGATGAACAACTTGCTAGGGCTAGAGAGATTGAAAATATTGAATCTGATGATACTGATGATGAAGAATCACTTGTTATTCCTAAGGGTTATGTTTTTGATCAAGAAGCTTCTTTCGCTATTTTAACTTGCAAAAATAGAAATGAACTCAGAAGGTTATTAGCTAAATGGAGTAAGCAATCTCTAAACGCTAGAATGAAACCTGACCCTGCTTTTGCTACTTCACCTATCTTTGTTACTAATAAGGATTATGAATTCTCTGTTGATCCTGATATAATTACTTTGGTTGAATCTAATCCTTTTCATGGTTATGAATCTGAAACTGTTGTGGCACATCTTACTAAATTGAATGATATAGCCACCCTATTCACTAAAGATGAGAGAACTTGTTACTTTTACATCCTTAAAATATTTCCGTTCTCATTAAAGGGTGATGCTAAGATATGGTTTAATTCTCTTGATCCTGGTTGTGTGCGTAGTCCCCAGGATATGATTTATTACTTCTCTGCTAAATATTTCCCTGTTCATAAGAAACAAGCTGCTTTAAGGGATATATATATATATATATAATTTTGTGCAAATTGAAGAAGAGAGTCTCCCACAAGCTTGGGGGAGGCTTCTCCAATTACTTAATGCTTTGCCTGATCATCCTCTTAAGAAAAATGAAATACTTGATATCTTTTATAATGGAGTAACCGATACTTCCAGAGATTACCTGGATAGTTGTGCTGGTTCTGTTTTCAGGGAAAGAACACCGGATGAAGTTGAAATTCTATTGAACAATATGTTGACAAATGAAAATAATTGGACACCTCCGGAGACAATTCCTGAGCCTATTCCTAAAACAACTCTGAAGAAGAGGGGTATTCTATTTCTCAGTCCTAAAGATATGCAAGAGGCAAAGAAATCTATGAAAGAAAAGGGTATTAAAGCTGAAGATGTTAAGAATTCACCTCCTATTGAAGAAATACATGGTCTTAATTTACCGCCTGTTGAAGAAACATATAATCCAAATCCTTCTCCTATTGAAGAAACTCATGGTCTTGATAACCCGACACAGGTAGTAAAGGTAAATTCTCTCTACAGATATGATAACGCTGAAATCCCACTTACTAAATTTGCTAGCCCATGCTTAGATGAGTTTGATAAATTTATGGCTAAGCAAGAAGATTTTAATACTTATTTTGGTAGACAATTGAAATACAATTCAAATATGCTTGAACACTTGGGTGATTATATGGCTAATGTTAAAGGTGAACTTAAACTTATTAGTAAACATGCTTCTATGGTTACCACTCAAGTAGAACAAGTACTTAAAGCTCAAAATGATTTGCTCAATGAATTGAATAGTAAAGATAATGATAATGCTGTTAGAGTGGCTACTAGAACTGGTTGAATGACTCAGGAACCTTTGTATCCTGAAGGCCACCCTAAGAGACTTGAGCAAGATTCTCAGAGAAATAATATAGATGTACCTAGTTCTTCTAAAAAGAAGAAAAAGAAAAATGATAGGACTATGCATGCTTTTAGTGATCCTATTGTTGAAACACCTGAGAATCCAAATGATATTTCTATTTTTGATGCTGAAACACAATCTGGTAATGAACCTGAAACTAGTGATAATGTTAATGATAATGTTCATGATGATGCTCAACCTAGTAATGATAATGATATAGAAATTGAACCTACTGTTGATCTTGATAACCCACAATCAAAGAATCAACGTTATGATAAAAATACTTTGTTGCTAGGAAACATGGTCAAGAAAGAGAGCCTTGGGTTCAGAAACCCATGCCTTTTCCTCCCAAACCATTCAAGAAAAAGGATGATGGGGATTTTGAGCGCTTTGCTGAAATGATTAGACCTATCTTTTTGCGTATGCGATTAACTGATATGCTCAAAATCAATCCTTATGCTAAGTAAGTGAAAGATATCATTACAAATAAAAGAAAGATACCGGAAGCTGAAATTTCCACCATGCTTGCTAATTATACCTTTAAGGGTGGAATACCAAAGAAACTTGGAGATCCAGGAGTACCCACTATACCATGCTCCATTAAAAGAAATTATGTTAAAACTACTTTATGTGATCTTGGAGCCGGTGTTAGTGTTATGCCTCTCTCTTTATATCATAGACTTGATTTAAATAAGTTGACACCTACTGAAATATCTTTGCAAATGGCTAATAAATCAACTGCTATACCTATCGGTATTTGTGAGGATGTGCCTGCTGTAGTTGCAAACATTACTATTTTAACGGACTTTGTTATTCTTGATATTCCCGAGGACGATAGTATGTCTATTATTCTTGGAAGACCCTTTTTGAATACTGCAGGGGCTGCTATTGATTGCACTAAAGGCAATGTCACTTTTCCTGTTAATGGTAATGAGCATATGGTACACTTTCCGAGGAAACAACCTCAAGTTCATATTATCAACTCTATTGGAAAATTCCATCGATTATATTTGGAGGTTTTGAATTTCCTCTTCCTACTGTCAAGAAGAAATATGATATTCTTATTACTGGGGATGTGCATATCCCCGTTGAGGTAACATAGTGTTATTCGAAATTTCTCCGGTTCCATGTTATTCGGAATGAGTTCGTTAACAAGACTTGATCAACCTTGTTAGTGGATTCCTTTTGATGATCATGAGATGGATGAAACTAGAATGCACAACCTTCTGTACCCACTTTTACTTTCTGTTACTTATATTAAATAAAATGAAAATAAATACTTTTCTATCTGTTATCTGATTATTCGTGCAATATAAAAATACCTCGAAAATAAAAGTTCTCCAATGCCCTGAAGTTTAAATATGATTTTTTCTAGAATAGTTGAGAATATTTGGCACTGAGAACACAGCAGGGGGGTCAACCACCTTCCCACGAGGGTAGAGGGCGCGCCCTACCCCCCTGGGCATGCCCCCTGCCTCGTGGGCCCACGGTGGCCCTCCTCCACTCATTCTTTCACCCACACACTTCTTCTTCCTCCCACAAACACGAATAACCAGCTCAAACACAAGTCGAAGCTCGTTTTGCTGCCATTTTCGATCTCCTTGCTCAAAGCACCTCTCACAAAACTGCTTGGGGAGATTGTTCCTTGGTATGTGACTCCTCCATTGGTCCAATTAGTTTTTGTTCTAGTGCTTTATTCATTGCAAATTTTTGCTGCTTAGGTGAACCTGTTCTTGAGCTTGCATGTCAAATTCATATGGTCAAAAGTAGTTTTGATGCATGATATAGGCTCTAGGCACTTGTAGGAGTAGTTTCTATCAATATTATTGAGTTTGGTTTACTTTTATTTTGAAGTTACTAAAAAATTTCAGAATTTTTCAGAGGAAGAAATATGCTTAGGAAAATGTTCCAAGGTGGTTCTTCAAGGAAGCAAGGACCCAGGCTTGCAATGCGTGATGCTGATGACGAGCCACCAAGAGACGCTCCAGTGCATCCTTGTGAATGGCCTTCTGAGAACTTTATGGATCGAGCGGGAATTAAGGAAGAATTCAACGCATATTTGCGTAACGCTGATCTTGTGAGCTTCGAGGAAGAGAAGTGCAGCCAGTATCACAACCTCACCAGTACCTTTGTGAGGAGGTTTGAATTTCCAACTTCACATAATTCTCCAACTGTCCTATTTGATCTTTATGATAAATCTTACACTATGGACTTAGAGGATTTTACCACTGCATGCAAACTTCCACAATGGGGTAGTATAAGGGATCCTCGCAAATCTGAATTTAGAGATTTTCTTGCTAGCATAACTGTGGGAGAATCAAGAGATATTACACAAGCTACCATAGGGAGCATTCACTTTCCTTCTATGCATTACTTTGCTCTCTTCATAGGTAGATGCATTAATGGTAAAGATGAGGCATGTCACATGTGTGTCCCTGACCTCAGTATTCTTCGAAGTGCTGTGTTAGGAGACAAATCTTATAATTTGGGAGCCATTGTTGCACGTAGGTTGCATCTTAATAGATTTAATGGAGATTTCTTTGCTGGAATTTATGCAACCTGCATAGCTAATTTTCTTGGTGTAGCCATACGCGAAGATGATATTGAATTACCTACTACTTATCTAGATTTTAATGCTATGGTTCACCACCAATTTGTCGAGAGGAACGAATCACCTCTCCAGTATCGACTAATCTTTGACAGACGCCGCGCTGTCCATATCACTCTCCTTGCTCCTGCCTTCTTTGATTATCAGGCAAGAGGAAGATATACTATTACCATAGAGGAGGCAGATGAGTACGAGAGGAGAGAGGAGGCCGCTCGTCGCCACGCTGCAGCTCAGCAGGCGATAGCCGCTGCATCGCAGTACGACCCCAACTACTATTATGGATATCCACCAGGCCAGCCGTGGCCATAAGACCAACTTAGGCGAAAAAGCCTAAGCTTGGGGGAGTACGTATTTCCCACCGACATTACATTTATGTTCACACACTCATTGCTAGATGTCGGTGCTCATACTTTTTCATTGTATCATCCATGCTAGTTTAATTTCCTTTTTATGCTTTCTTCTTGTGTGTTTAATAAACCTTAAGAAAAACCAAAAAAAATAGTTGTAGCTTTTAATCAGTTTAATTTCCATGCTTGTAGTAGTAATTAAAAAGAAAACCCAAAAATATTTCATGTTCTTCTTTTACTTGTTGGGAGCTCTCTCGTGTAAATAGTTTTATTTCTTTTCTTTTCTTTGGGGGTCGATAGGAGAAGACCATAATTAAATTGTTGAAGTGGCTCTTATATGCATTATTGTTTATCTAACAAAAGAGCCCATATTGCCTTGTCTTCTCCTGTTTATTGAATGCCTGCAGATTCTAGCTTAGTCCAATGCACATGCACTATTATTATTATTCACAACATTCGGTCGTGCAAGTGAAAGGCAATTATGACGATATATGATGGACTGGCTGAGATGAGAAAAGCTAGTATGAACTCGACCTGTTTTGTTTTTGTAAATATGATTAGTTCATCGTTCCTGATTCAGCCTATTATGAATAAACATGTTTGCAATGACAACTAGAGATCATAGTTTCTTATGCCATGCTTGATTAGCTATGAGTTATAATGGTTTACCTTGCGTGCCAACATGCTATTAAAATGGTTATGATGTGGTATGATAGGGTGGTATCCTCCTCTGAATGATTTAAGTGACTTGACTTGGCACATGTTCACGCATGTAGTTGAAACAAAATCAACATAGCCTTCACGATATTTATGTTCATGGTGGATTATATCCTACTCATGCTTGAATTCGGTGTTGATTAATTTTAATGCATGTTCATGACTGTTGTCGCTCTCTAGCTGGTGGCTTCCCAATCTTTTGCTAGCCTTCACCTGTACTAAGCGGGAATACTACATGTGCATCCAATCCCTTAAACCCAAAGTTATTCCACATGAGTCCACTATACCTACCTATATACGGTATCTAGCTACCGTTCCAAGTAAATTTGTATGTGCCAAACTCTAAACCTTCAAATAAATATCCTGTTTTGTATGCTCGAATAGCTCGTGTATCAACTAGGGTTGTCTGTATCTTCCATGTTAGGCGTGTTATTCTCAAGAGGAGTGGACTCCGCTCCTCACTCATGAGATAAATGGCTGGTCACCAGGATGCCCAGTCCCATGCTTTATGCAAACTAAATCAAAATAATTGCAAACAAAACTCCCCCTGGGACTCTTGTTAGTTGGAGGCACTCGTTGTTTCGAGCAAGCCATGGATTGATGCTTGTTGGTGGAAGGGGGAGTATAAACTTTACCATTCTGTTTGGGAACCGCCTATAATGTGTGTAGCATGGAAGATATTGCTATCTCTTGGTTGTTATGTTGACAATGAAGTATACCGCTCAAAATATTATTCACCTCTGTTTCAAAACCAAGCTCTGGCACCTCTGCAAATCCTTGCTTCCCTCTGCGAAGGGCCTATCTATTTACTTTTATGCTGAGTCATCATCCTCTTATTAAAAAGCACCAGTTGGAGAGCACCGCTGTCATTTGCATTCATTACTGTTAGTTTACATCGAGTATGACTTGACTGGATCTCTTTTACCATGAATTACAATGTCTAGTCAGTCCTTGGTCTTTAAAGGTGCTCTGCATTTATGTTTTGCGGTCTCCGAAAGGGCTAGCGAGATACCACCTTGTTATACCATATTATGATTGTTTTGAGAAAGTGTTGTCATCCAAGATTTATTATTATTGCTCGCTAGTTGATTATGCCATTGATATGAGTAAACTTGAGACCTAAGCATTATTGCGAATGTGGTTAGTTATAATCTTTGCTGAAAACTTGAATGCTGGCTTTACATATTTACAACAACAAGAGCAGAGTTTGTAAAAGTTTTTCTTTATCACTTTCAGTTTGTCAACTGAATCGCTTGAGGACAAACAAAGGTTTAAGCTTGGGGGAGTTGATACGTCTCCATCGTATCTACTTTTCCAAACACTTTTGCCCTTGTTTTGGACTCTAACTTGCATGATTTGAATGGAACTAACCCGGACTGACGCTGTTTTCAGCAGAATTACCATGGTGTTATTTATGTGCAGGAGCAAACGTTCTCGGAATGACCTGAAACTTCACGGAGCCACTTTTCAGAAAATATGAAAAATACCTGCAAAAGATGATGGCCAGGGGGCCCACCACCTCTCCACGAAGGTGGGGGCGTGCCTGCCCCCCTAGGGCGCCCCCCTACCTCGTGGGCCCCCCTGTTGCCTCTCCGACTCCAACTTCATATATTGAGTTTCGGGAAGAAAAAAATCAGAGAGAAGAAATCATTGCGTTTTACGATACAAAGCCGCCGCCAAGCCCTAAAACCTCTCGAGAGGGCTGATCTGGAGTCCGTTCGGGGCTCTGGAGAGGGGAATCCGTCGCCATCGTCATCATCAACCATCCTCCATCACCAATTTCATGATGCTCACCGCCGTGCGTGAGTAATTACATCATAGGCTTGCTGGACGGTGATGGGTTGGATGGGATCTATCATGTAATCAAGTTAGTTTTGTTAGGGTTTGATCCCTAGTGTCCACTATGTTCTGAGATTGATGTTGCTATGACTTTGCTATGCTTAATGCTTATCACTAGGGCCCGAGTGCCATGATTCCAGATCTGAACCTATTATGTTTTCATAAATATATGAGTGTTCTTGATCCTATCTTGCAAGTCTATAGTCACCTATTATGTGTTATCATCCGTTAACCCCGAAGTGACAATAATCGGGATACTTACCGGTGATGACCGTAGTTTGAGGAGTTCATGTATTCACTATGTGTTAATGCTTTGTTTTGGTTCTCTATTAAAAGGAGGCCTTAATATCCCTTAGTTTCCGTAAGGACCCCGCTGCCACGGGAGGGTAGGACAAAAGATGTCATGCAAGTTCTTTTCCATAAGCATGTATGGCTATGTTTGGAATACATGCCTACATTATATCAATGAACTGGAGCTAGTTCTGTGTCACCCTAGGTCATGACTGTTACATGATGAACCGCATCCGACATAATTCTCCATCACTGATCCATTGCCTACGAGTTTTTCCTATATTGTTCTTCGCTTATTTACTTTCCCGTTGCTATTGCTATCATCACTACAAAATACCAAAAACATTGCTTTTACTATGGTTACCTTTTGTTACCGTTACCACTACTATCATATTACTTTGCTACTAAACACTTTGCTGCAGATATTAAGTTTCCAGGTGTGGTTGACTTGACAACTCAGCTGCTAATACTTGAGAATATTCTTTGGCTCCCGTTGTGTCGAATCAACAAATTTGGGTTCAATACTCTACCCTCGAAAACTGTTGCGATCCCCTATACTTGTGGGTTATCAGTGAGCCTACTAAGTTTTCCATAGCATTAAAAGGATCAAGAGCGGGACACATCAAGAAATTTCCACCGGTAATCGTCTCAAGGACGAATCTATACCAAGTGGTGATGCCCACATAAAAACAACAAAGAAGAACAACTGTATATTGCTTACGGATAGATCTATTATGAGCATTGCAAATTCTATACCAAGCATCTTTTAAATTTCTCCTCCCCTTTGTTTAAAGTAGAGAACCTCGTTCTCAGGAATGCACGCAATAGAGGAAGAGCTATCCATGATGACAACAACAACAAACAAGATTGCCTGCAAAAACAGATCCGGCAAGAAAATGGTGAACAAAAAACAGGGTGAATAAAACGGCAAATTTTTGTGAACTGGGGGAGAGGAAAACGAGAGGCAAATGAAAAATAATGTAAATTGCGAGGGGATGATATTTGTGATTAGGAACCTGGTATATGTTGAAGATTCTCCTGGGCAACGGCGCCAGAAATTCCTTTTGATGCGGCTTGAAGCTACGTCGGTATTTCCCCAAAGAGGAAGGGATGATGCAGCACAATGATGGTAGGTGTTTCCCTCAGTGATGAAACCAAGGTTATCGAACCAGTAGGAGAACCTAGCAACAATACGTAAACGACATTTTCACACAGATAACAAATACTCGCAACTCGATGTATTAAAGGGGCTGTCAATCCCTTTCGGGTAACGGTGCCACAAATTGGCAAGATGGACATGAATAAATTGTAGTATATTGATAGATCAAATGCCAAATAAAATAAATAAGAATAAATTGCATCAAGGTATTTTTGTGTTTTTGGTTTAGTAGATCTGAAAATAAAAGCAAAGGAAAATAGATCGCAAAGGCAAATAATATGAGAAAGAGATCCGGGGGCCGTAGGTTTCACTAGTGGCTTCTCTCGAGAAAAATAGCAAACAGTGGGTAAAAAAATTACTATTGGGAAATTTATAGAACTTCAAATAATCATGATGACATCCAGGCAATGATCATTACATAGGAATCACGTCCAAGAATAGTAGACCGCCTCCTGCCTGCATCTCCTACTATTACTGCACACATCGACCGCTATCCAGCATGCATCTAGTGTATTAAGTTCATGGAGAAACGGAGTAATGCAATAAGAATGATGACATGATGTAAACAAGATCTATTTACGTAGAAATAGACCCTGTCGTTTTATCCTTATTAGCAACGATACATACGTGTCGGTTCCCCTTCTGTCATTGGGATCAAGCACCGTAAGATCAAACCCACTACAAAGCACCTCTTCCCATTGCAAGATAAATAGATCAAGTTGGCCAAACAAAACCCAAATATCAAAAAAGAAATACGAGGCTATAAGCAATTGAAAGCACAAGTGCTCCCTAGGTGGTTTTGGTAATTAATGACAACATATCTCTTGCTGGACTAACGTTTCTATCTACTATATTTCAGATAAGTTCAACAATGGAGTGGCATGGACTAAAGGTTGTGGGAAGTTCTCCAAGATGCTAAGGACAAAGGATTGGCTAAAGCTTAAAGCTCAAGACTCTTCATTTTTCATTTCAGCGATCCAAGATCACATTGAGTCCATAGGAAAAGCCAATACTATCAAGGAGGGATGAGGTGTTGCTTAATGAGCCTCTTGCTTCATGTGCTTAATGACATGCTCCAAAACCCTCAGCTACTTTCCCACTTCCTCATATGACCTAAACCCAAAGCCAAACTAGGACCTACCGATTATTTCTATCCGGCGCCACCGAGTTTCACTTGTCATAGCCATTGCCAGAAACCCTAATCAGTTCGATCTCACCGATGGGATCTCGGTCTCACCAAGTGGGCTTGCAAACTCTGTGTTACCTATTGCAATATTTTCGGTCCCACCGAGATATGCAATCGGCCCCACCGAGTTTTCTTGGCCAACTCTCTGTTTCGCTTATTACCCAAATCGGCCCCACCGAGTTTGAGTAATCAATCAAACCAAGTTTTGGATTTACCCTAACCCTAGCACATCGGTCCCACCGAGTTGATCCAGTCGGTCCCACCGAAAAT
Organism: Triticum monococcum; assembly: GCA_034509565.1. Classification (NCBI taxonomy): domain Eukaryota; kingdom Viridiplantae; phylum Streptophyta; class Magnoliopsida; order Poales; family Poaceae; genus Triticum; species Triticum monococcum. The sequence goes on from CM067845.1 coordinate 350,560,285, forward strand.
CTCTAACGGTCACTAGGTTTACTATTTCGGTCCGACCGAGTTTGTTGATTCGGTCCCACCGAAATTGGTAAATTGTGTGTAATGGTTGGATTTTGTGTGGAGGCTATATATACCCCTCCACCTCCTCTTCATTCGTGGAGAGAGCCATCAGAACACATCTACACTTCCAACTCATATGTTCTGAGAGAGAACCACCTACTCATGTGTTGAGGCCAAGATATTCCATTCCTACCATATGAATCTTGATCTCTAGCCTTCCCCAAGTTGCTTTCCACTCAAATCTTCTTTCCACCAGATCCAAATCCTATGAGAGAGAGTTGAGTGTTGGGGAGACTATCATTTGAAGCACAAGAGCAAGGAGTTCATCATCAACACACCATTTGTTACTTCTTGGAGAGTGGTGTCTCCTAGATTGGCTAGGTGTCACTTGGGAGCCTCCGACAAGATTGTGGAGTTGAACCAAGGAGTTTGTAAGGGCAAGAAGATCGCCTACTTCGTGAAGATCTACCGCTAGTGAGGCAAGTCCTTCGTGGGCAATGGCCATGGTGGAATAGACAAGGTTGCTTCTTCATGGACCCTTCGTCGGTGGAGCCCTCCGTGGACTCGCGCAACCGTTACCCTTCGTGGGTTGAAGTCTCCATCAACGTGGATGTAGGATAGCACCACCTATCCGAACCATGGGAAAAACATCCGTGTCTCCAATTGCGTTTGAATTCTCCAAACCCTTCCCTTTACATTCTTGCAAGTTGCATGCTTTACTTTCCGCTGCCTATACACTCTTTGCATGCTTGCTTGATATGTATTGTGAATGTTGAAATTATGCCTAAACTCCACTTAAACCGAAAAAGATTAAAAATTGCAACTTTAGCATTAAGTGTCTAATCACCCCCCTCTAGACACATCTACTTCTAGGTCGTACAAGTGGTATCAGAGCTTTGGTCTCCATTGCCTTGGTTTAATCACCATTGGAGGAACATGGATGTGTCTACTTTAGGGAGTCTTAGACATAGAGTGCCTATTCTTGATGGAGAATATTTTCATGAGTGGAAAAATAAGATGCTTGTAATATTCAATCAATATCATTTGAACAAGTATATTGCTAGGCCTTGTGCACCTCATATTGATCCTTTGCATCCTACCCTAGATGAAGATATTGACATGATTCGCAATCTTAGAACTATTGAGCTCATCATTAGAGGATTGCCCAAAAATTTGATTGCTAGTTTGCCTACTCTTAATTGTGCCTATACTATATGGAAATTTCTTGAGGAACGATTTCCCGATCATTCCTTGAAAAATTTGGATGAAATTCTCCATAAATCTATTGCCTTGAGTAAGATGAACTCTAGTGATCCTAGTTTTGGTGATTGTCTATTTGAGCTTACCAATCTCAAGCGTGCTAAAGGAGATGTTGGAATCATTAGTGATATTATATTCGAAGCTATAAGAATTCATAAAGATGACCACTTTGATGATCATTTATCTAATGAATTACCTTCTCTAGGAAATGATGAGTCACAAGATCATGGTGAACATGGATACTATGATGATGATGATAGTGACTTCGATCTTGATGATGCAATGAGACATTTTGGTCTTATGGCAAATCTTCGGGGATATGTGTCAGGAGGAAAGGAATGGGTTCTTGACAGTGGATGTACTGATCATATGACCGGAGATGAAGAGATGTTCCGTGAGCTTGCTGAAAATGATGGCCCTCGAAAATATGTCACCTTTGGTGATAATTCAAAGGGTAAGGTGGTTGGCCTTGGTAAGGTGGCCATCTCACATGATAGTTCCATTCAAAATGTCATGCTTGTTGAATCTCTCGGCTACAACTTACTTTCAGTATCTAGACTTGCTGATTTCGGTTTGAATGTCCTATTTACTGAGGTAGATTGTCAAGTATTTCGTCGAGACAATCATAAAATGGTCTTTACCGGTATGCATAGAGGTGATCTTTACATTGTCGATTTCTCTAAAAAGGCACAACCTAAAACTTGCTTTATTGCTAAATCCTCAAAAGGTTGGTTGTGGCATAGACGACTAGGTCACGTTGGCATGAGAAACCTTGACAAGCTTATTAAAGGAAATCATATCCTTGGAGTTAACAATGTCATATTTGATAAGGATAGACTTTGCAATGCTTGTCAAGTAGGTAAACAGGTTGGAGGAAGGCATCCCGTGAAGAACATCATGACCACAAGGAGGCCACTCGAGCTACTTCATATGGATCTTTTTGGTCCCAACGCCTACAAGAGTCTCGGTGGAAATTCTTTTGGTCTAGTTATAGTTGATGATTTTTCAAGATTTACGTGGGTGTTCTTTCTTAATGACAAGTCGCAGGTCCAGAAGATCTTCAAAAACTTCGCTAGGAAGGCCCAAAATCAGTTTGACGTGAAGATCAAGAAGTTTCGGAGTGACAACGGAACGGAGTTCAAGAACGCAAATGTGGACACCTTTCTTGACGAAGAAGGTATTTCACACGAGTTCTCGGCTACGTACACACCTCAACAAAATGGAGTTGTTGAGAGGAAGAACCGGACGCTCATCAAAATGGCAAGAACGATGCTTGACGAATACAAGACGCTGAAGCACTTTTGGGCAGAAGCGGTTGAGACAGCTTGTCATGCAACAAATCGCTTGTATCTTCACAAGCTACTCGGCAAGACGGCATACGAGCTCCTCACCGGTAACAAACCCCAAGTTGGATACTTTCGAGTATTCGGCTCAAAGTGCTACATTCTTGACAAGCATCGTCGTTCAAAGTTTGCTCCTAAATCTCATGAAGGTTTTCTACTTGGTTATGGCTCAAACTCTCACACTTACCGTGTCTACAACAATTTCACCCGGAAGGTTGAAGAGACGGTAGATGTGAAGTTTGATGAATCTAATGGCTCGCAAGTAGAGCAATTGCCAATTGATGTAGGAGACAAAGACCCTTCAGAAGCAATCCAAGACTTGTCTATTGGCAAAATTCGTCCAACGGAGGTGAAGGAGAATACCTCGTCCGTCCAAGTGGAAGCTTCTACTTCACAACAAGGTGAACCAAGAATTGATACGGAAGCATCCACAAGTGGGACACAACAAGATGAAGAAGACAAGGAAATGCATCAAGACGAACATCAACAACCTCCTTCTCCACCATGACAAGAGAACGACAACGTCAACAATGAAGAAGGCCAAGAAGAAGAACAAGATGAAGAAGGTGTTCAACAAAGACCCAAGCAAAAGCTCTCACGAGTTCGAGCAAGAATTGCCAAAGATCATCCCTTCGAGCAAATCCTCAATGATATACAAACCGGGAGAATCACTCGCTCAAAGACTCATTTAGCTAACTTTTGTGAAAACTATTCATTCATCTCTAGCATTGAACCTATGAAGGTTGAAGAAGCATTGGAAGATCCGGATTGGATAAACGCTATGCATGAAGAGCTACACAACTTTGAGAGAAACCAAGTTTGGACATTGGTTGAGAAGCCCGACAACAACCACAACATCATTGGTACCAAATGGGTGTTTTGCAACAAGCAAGATGAAGATGGACAAGTGGTTCGCAACAAAGCACGTCTCGTCGCCCAAGGGTACACACAAGTCGAAGGTATGGACTATGGTGAGACATATGCTCCCGTTGCTAGACTTGAGTCCATTCGCATCTTACTTGCCTATGCTAATCACCATAATATCACCTTGTACCAAATGGACATTAAAAGTGCTTTTCTAAATGGTGAAATAGAGGAGGAAGTTTATGTCAAACAACCTCCCGGCTTTGTCAATCCTAAGAAACCTAATCATGTTTACAAACTTCACAAAGCTCTTTATGGTCTTAAACAAGCTCCTAGAGCATGGTATAAATGCCTGACCAAGTTCCTTATTACAAGTGGTTTTGAAATTGGTAAAATTGATTCTACTCTTTTTACTAAAAGGGTTAATGGAGAACTATTTGTATGCTAAATTTATGTTGATGATATCATATTTGGTTCAACTAACCCTCTCTTTAGTGAAAAGTTTGGAAAACTAATGTCAGAGAAGTTCGAGATGTCTATGATGAGTGAACTCAAATTCTTTCTCGGTTTGCAAATGAAGCAAACTAAGGAAGGTACATTTGTCTCTCAAATGAAGTACACCAAGGACTTATTCAAGAAGTTCAATATGCAAGAATGCAAAGGTATGTCTACACCCATGCCTACTAGTGGACATAATGATTTGAACAAAGATGGTGAACCGGTTGATCAAAAGGTTTATCGCTCTATGATTGGTTCATTGCTATACCTATGTGCTTCACGTCCCGATATTATGCTAAGTGTGTGCATGTGTGCACGATATCAAGCTGCTCCTAAAGAATGTCATCTTAAGGCCGTGAAAAGGATAGTGAGATACTTAATTCATACACCAAACTTTGGCATTTGGTATCCTAAGAGGTCTTCTTTTGATCTTGTTGGCTATTCCGACTCGGATTATGCCGGAGACAAGGTTGATAGAAAGTCCACTTCGGGTACTTGTAAATTTCTTGGTAGATCTCTTGTGTCTTGGTCTTCCAAGAAACAAAACTCGATATCCTTATCCACCGCGTAAGTGGAATACATTGCCGCTGGTTCATGTTGTGCTCAATTACTTTGGATGACCCAAACTCTTAAAGATTATGGGATCTATGTGAAACATGTTCCACTGCTTTGTGACAATGAAAGTGCTATCAAAATTGGTCATAATCCTGTACAACATTCTCGAACTAAGCATATTGAAGTTCGTCATCATTTCATTCGAGATCATGTTGCTAAGGGTGACATTGATCTTAAGCATGTTCGCACCGATAAGCAATTAGCGGATATATTCACTAAACCACTTGATGAGAAAGTGTTTTGCAGGTTGAGAGGAGAATTGAACATCATTGATGCTTCGAACTTGGAGTAGAAACTCCATTGGATACATGCAAGACATGAGCTTATGACTAATCCATGATATATCTCTTATGATGACTATCTTATGTCTTGGATATATTTGTACCTTGCATGTTGTCTAACCCATGTAGGTGCTTGGTTGAATCTAATTCCATGAGATTGCGACTCACTCACATCTTGAGCAATCTGTACATCACCAAGTCTCTACACAATGGTGGTTGAAGACAAGGAAGCACAAAACCATTCAAACATATCCTTTGACAAATTCTATGTTGAGCTTCATGATTGTCATTTTTGGATACACAAGTGCTCTTCCTTGCAAGAACTAACCCATGTAGGTAGATGAACTCAAACTCCAAGTGGTGCTCCCAACTCTTGATGAGCTACATCAACCGTGAGCACCCACACAAGTTCAACTACATGAGCAAGAACCACACCACCACCCAAGGTATGTTATTCCATCTTAGAGAAGCTTTACTCCAAGACATGAGTCAAAGCACCTCAACAAGATGTGAATACATCAAGATGCTTAAACGAAAAATGGTAACCCCATTTTGAGCTTAAACGATGAGTATGACCTATGATCAAGTGTTCTCACTTGACTCCTAAGTCAATATACTCTAACATAGGTGACTATGTCACCGCCCAACTCTAGATGAAGTTCTCTTGTGTCCTTTCTTGTGTTATTGCATTTGTCTCATGCTTGTTTATTTTCCTTCTCTTTTTCAAAAACAAAAAAAACTTCATCTAGATCTTCCAGTTTATTCTCTTTTCTTTTTGTTTTTGTTCTGCATTTTCTGCATCCAATTCCTTGCAAATCCTTCAGGTAATTCATTGCAAATCTTTGTGAGATCCTACATGTCTAGTGAGCTGAGGTGACAAGTGTTTTTCTCTGTGTAAACTCGGTTTCACCGACTTGTAATTTTCGGTCCAACCGAATCTTTCCGGTACCACCGAAACATGCCACTCGGTGCCACCGACTTCGCAACAGGAAAAACAGTTCGCCACTTGTTCTATATTTCTTATGATCCAGCTCTACTCAATGAATCTTGTCCTCTACAAGCATCACAGTTTTATCCATTGCTTTGTGCTGAGTCTCAAGGACCAAACCTATACGACGGATTCCAGAAAGCCCTTCTTGGAAATTGATGTCAAAGGGGGAGAGAGAGATCACATCAAAGCTCAAGGGGGGAGAGAAAGTCTCAAGGACCAAACCTACAAGAGAGAAAGTATTAAGGGGGAGAAAGAGATTTCCAGGGGGAGAGAATACTCAAGGATCCCAGATGTCCCAGATGCTTGATGTTCAAGAGGAGAGATGTCACATGTCTTTTTGGGGGAAAGACATGTTCATATGTGCTTATTTGCATTAAGTTCTATCCATTTGTATCTGTCAGCTCTGATTTTCTGTTCCCTATCTTCTCCCAATATCCCATGTAAGATTCAGGGGGAGCAAGACAACTAAGGGAAAGAAATCAGTCAAATCCCAGTCTTGGTTCTCTTGTGGCTTCTTTGATTTGCTCTGGCTAGTGGAGGTACCTGTGTTGTCTAACCTTGTTTGTGCAGGTTCATTCCATCCTAAGCCAGCCAAAGACTACAAGGTAAGTGTATGCATCAAAATCATGAGTATGAGGAATTCTTGCTTATGTACATACCGTTTGCAAGAAGGACTCATGAGCATGAAGGTATTTTCCTTGATAATCTTTTGCTCTGATGCATATGGCCAAGATACATGTAACACATTGCCTACTCTGTCATGGTTATGCTCTCACATGCCTCCATTTCACATTTACATGAGTGCGTACATGTAGGGGGAGCCTATGCTTGTTACATGTCCTTCCAAAGCTTTACTTGCTTTTCTTTATATCTTTATCTAAAGCTTTGATGTATGTTGCCATCAATTACCAAAAAGGGGGAGATTGAAAGCACAAGTGCTCCCTAGGTGGTTTTGGTAATTAATGACAACATATCTCTTGTTGGACTAACGTTTCTATCTAGTATGTTTCAGATAAGTTCAACAATGGAGTGGCATGGACTAAAGGTTGTGGGAAGTTCTCCAAGATGCTAAGGACAAAGGATTGGCTAAAGCTTAAAGCTCAAGACTCTTCATTTTTCATTTCAGTGATCCAAGATCACATTGAGTCCATAGGAAAAACCAATACTATCAAGGAGGGATGAGGTGTTGCTTAATGAGCCTCTTGCTTCATGTGCTTAATGACATGCTCCAAAACCCTCAGCTACTTTCCCACTTCCTCATATGACCTAAACCCAAAGCCAAACTCGGACCTACCGATTATTTCTATCCGGCGCCACCGAGTTTCACTTGTCATAGCCACTGCCAGAAACCCTAATCAGTTCGATCTCACCGATGGGATCTCGGTCTCACCGAGATGGGCTTGCAAACTCGCTGTTACCTATTGCAATATTTTCGGTCCCACCGAGATATGCAATCGGCCCCACCAAGTTTGCTTGGCCAACTCTCTGTTTCTCTTATTACCCAAATCGGTCCCATCGAGTTTGAGTAATCGGTCAAACCGAGTTTTGGATTTACCCTAACCCTAGCACATCGGTCCCACCGAGTTGATCCAGTCGGTCCCACCGAAAATCTCTAACGGTCACTAGGTTTACTATTTTGGTCCGACCGAGTTTGTTGATTCGGTCCCACCGAGATTGGTAAATTGTGTGTAACGGTTGGATTTTGTGTGGAGGCTATATATACCCCTCCACCTCCTCTTCATTCATGGAGAGAGCCATCAGAACACATCTACACTTCCAACTCATATGTTCTGAGAGAGAACCACCTACTCATGTGTTGAGGCCAAGATATTCCATTCCTACCATATGAATCTTGATCTCTAGCCTTCCCCAAGTTGCTTTCCACTCAAATCTTCTTTCCACCAGATCCAAATCCTATGAGAGAGAGTTGAGTGTTGGGGAGACTATCATTTGAAGCACAAGAGCAAGGAGTTCATCATCAACACACCATTTGTTACTTCTTGGAGAGTGGTGTCTCCTAGATTGGCTAGGTGTCACTTGGGAGCCTCCGACAAGATTGTGGAGTTGAACCAAGGAGTTTGTAAGGGCAAGGAGATCGCCTACTTCGTGAAGATCTACCGCTAGTGAGGCAAGTCCTTCGTGGGCGATGGCCATGGTGGAATAGACAAGGTTGCTTCTTCGTGGACCCTTCGTGGGTGGAGCCCTCCGTGGACTCGCGCAACCGTTACCCTTCGTGGGTTGAAGTCTCCATCAACGTGGATGTAGGATAGCACCACCTATCCAAACCACGGGAAAAACATCCGTGTCTCCAATTGCGTTTGAATTCTCCAAACCCTTCCCTTTACATTCTTGCAAGTTGCATGCTTTACTTTCCGCTGCCTATACACTCTTTGCATGCTTGCTTGATATGTATTGTGAATGTTGAAATTATGCCTAAACTCCACTTAAACCAAAAAAGATTAAAAATTGCAACTTTAGCATTAAGTGTCTAATCACCCCTCTCTAGACACATCTACTTCTAGGTCCTACAGAAATCATGTATATAAGAGATCAAAGAAACTCAAATAACTTTCATGGATATAAAAAGATGGATCTGATCATATACTCAAAGTTCATCCGATCCCAAGAAACACACCGCAAAAAGAGTTAAATCATATGGATCTCCAAGAGACCATTGTATTGAGAATCAAAACAGAGAGAGGAAGCCATCTAGATACTAACTACAGACCCGAAGGTCTACAAAGAAATACTCACACATCATTGGAGAGGCACCAATGGAAGTGGTGAACCCCTCCGTGATGGTGTCTAGATTGGATTTGGTGGTTCTGGACTCTACGGTGGCTGGAATTGATTTTTGTAGAACCCCGTAGGGTTTTTGGAATATTGGGGGTACTTATAGAGTAAAGAGGCGGTCCGGGGGCACCCGAGGTGGGCACAACCCACCAGGGCGCGCTTGGGCCCCCAGGCGCGCCCTGGTGGGTTGTGCTCCCCTCGGAGCAGCCCCCAGGTGCTTTTTCGGCCCATTAGATGTCTTCTGGTCCAAAAAATCCACAAAGAGTTTCGCTGTGTTTGGACTCCGTTTGGTATTGATTTCCAGCGATGTAAAAAACATGCAAAAAACAACCACTCGCACTTGGCACTATGTCAATAGGTTAGTACCAAAAAATGATATAAAATGACTAGAAAATGATTATAAAACATCCAAGATTGATAATATAATAGCATGGAACAATCAAAAATCATTGATACATTGGAGATGTATCACTTGCATGTACATTCAATGTACTGACTTGACTTGTCATGCCAGTTTGCACGTCGTGCCTGGATTGTTTGCTTGTTTGGTGTGGTTCCTGTGTTCGCGAGCTAGGATGAAAGTTCCAGCCAGAGTCCCTGCGGATTGGAGTCCATCATCGTCGTTCGTTGTTCCGCTGCCAGTAGAGGTTCCGTTGCCTCAAGTTGTTATGCTACTTGCATAGAGCAACTGTGGTTGGCATAGCATCGCCATGCCGATGTTATTCATTGTAATCCGGAGACCTTGTATTCATATTCATGTTGTAATAGAGAGATGGTTTTTCTATGCTAAGCAATGCCATATTCCAGAAGACTTCACCTCGATCTCTGGGCTGAAATACAGGGCGTTCCGGTTTCTCTGAGCCGGGGTGTCACAGTTTTCATGGATGATTTCTCCGTTTACGAAACTTCTTTTGATGATTGCTTAAGAAACCTTGATCGAGTTTTACAGAGATGTGAAGAAACTAATCTTGTCTTGACTTAGAGAAGTGCCACTTTATGGTTAATGAAGGTATTGTCTTGGGGTATAAAATTTCTGAAAGAGGTATTGAATTTGATAAAGCTAAAGTAGGTGCTATTGAAAAGATGCCTTGTCCTAAATATATCAAAGGTATAAGAAGTTTCCTAAAGATATGAGGTTTACTAAATACTTCTCTAAAATTTCTAGGCCTCTCTCCAATCTCTTGCAAAAAGATGTTCCTTTTGTTTTTGATGATGAATGTGTAGAAGCATTTGAAATACTTAAGAAAGCCTTGCTTTCTGCACCTATTGTTCAACCACCTGATTGGAACCTTCCCTTTGAAATTATGTGTGATGATAGTGATTATGCTATTGGTGCTATTCTAGGATAAAGAGTTGATAAGAAATTGAATGTTATTCATTATGCTAGTAAAACTCTAGACAGTGCCCAGAGAAATTATGCTACTACTGAAAAGGAATTTTTAGTAGTTGTCTTTGCTTGTGGTAAGTTCAGACCTTATATTGTTGATTCCAAAGAAACTGTTCACACCGACCATGCTGCTATTAAATATCTTATGGAAAAGAAAGATGCTAAACCTGGACTTATTAGATGGGTTCTCTTGTTACAAGAATTTTATTTGCATATTATTGATAGAAAGGGTGCTGAGAACCCCATAGTAGACAACTTGTCTAGGTTAGAGAATGTTCTTGATGACCCACTACCTATTGAAGATAACTTTCCTGATGAACAATTAGCTGTCATAAATGCTTCTCGTATTGCTCCTTGCTATGCTGATTATGCTAATTATATTGTTGCTAAATTTATACCACCTAGTTGCAAATACCAGCAAAAGAAAAAGTTTTTCTATGATTTAAAACATTACTTTTGGGATGACCCACACCTTTATAAGGAAGGAGTAGATGGTGTCATTAGACGTTGTGTACCTGAGCATGAAATGGAACAGATCCTACGCAAGTGTCACTCCGAGGCTTACAGAGGACACCATGCTGGAGATAGAACTACACACAAGGTATTCTAATCTGGTTTTTATTGGCCTACTCTCTTCAAGGATGCTCGTAAGTATGTCTTGTCTTGTGCTGAATGTCAAAGAATTGGCAATATCAGTTGAGTCAGGAAATGCCTATGAATCATTCTCTTGTTATCGAACCATTTGATGTTTGGGGCTTTAATTATATGGGAACTTTTCCTTCCTCTAATGGGTATACGCAATTTTAGTTGTTGTTGATTACGTTACTAAGTGGATAGAAGCTATTCCAACTAGTAGTGCTGATCATAACACTTCTATTAAAATGCTTAAAGAAGTTACTTTTTCGAGGTTTGGAGTCCCTAGATATTTGATGACCGATGGTGGTTCACACTTTATTCATGGTGCATTTCGTAAAATGCTTGCTAAATATGATGTCAACCATAGAACTGCGTCTCCTTAGCATCCTCAGTCTAGTGGTCAAGTAAAATTGGGAAATAGAGAGATTAAATCGATTTTGCAAAAGACTGTTAATATATCTATAATGAATTGGTCCAAGAAACTTAATGATGCATTGTGGTCTTATAGAACTGCTTATAAAAACCCAATGTATGTCTCCGTATAAAACGGTTTATGGAAAAACATGTCACTTACCTCTCGAACTAGAACATAAAGCTTATTGGGCAATCAAGGAGCTTAACTATGATTTTAAACTTGCTGGTGAAAATAGGTTATTTGACATAAGCTCACTTGATGAATGGAGAACCCAAGCTTATGGGAACGATATTTTGTTTAAAGGAAAGGTCAAAAGGTGGCGTGACAAAAGGATACAAAAGTGTGAATTTAATGTAGGTGATCATGTCTTGCTATACAACTCTTGTTTAAGATTTTTTGCAGGAAAGCTTTTGTCTAAATGGAAAGGTCCCTACATTATTGAGGAGATTTATCGTTCTGGTGCCATCAAAATCAACAACGCCAAAGGCACCAACCCAAAGGTGGTAAACAGGCAAAGAATTAAATATTATATTTCAGTTATTCCCATGAAAGTTGAAACCAATATTATTAATATCATAACACCGAAGAGTACATAAGGGAGACTTTCCAGAATGTTTCAGACTCCGAAAAGGAATAGGTATGTGGTACGGTAAGTAAACCAACTCCAAAATGTTTCCAATCGCAATTTTTCTCCGTTTTAGAATATTTAAAAATTTAGGGAAATTAAAAGTAGTCCGAAGAGTGCACGAGGAGGCGACAAGGCAGGGGGCGTGCCCTACCCCCCTGGGCGCACCCGTGTGCCTTGTGACCACCTCGTGTGCCCTCCGGACTCCGTTTTCTTGGACAATACTTCTTTTGGTCGGTAAAAAATAATTATATAATTGCCCTAAGGTTTTGACCATCGTACCATGACAAAATCCTCTGATCTTGTTTCATGTTGTTTTCATGGTAGATATGAAAATATGCCGTCTCAAGATTCAGAGGGAGAGAGCTACATTGTTGATTTCATCGCTAACCCAAAGGTCTATGGGGAGGCGGAACATTACGGCTGGACCACAAAGGAGGAGGATTCAGACATGGAAAGAACAAGGGAAGATAGTTCTGATGAAGGGGAAGACCCACTACCTCAATCGGGTGATATGCATTTGGAGTTCAAGAAGTCAAGCCTCCCTAAGGTCCAAACTATCCCACCATGTTTTTCTCAGGACAACAAGGCGGCATTATGCAAAAATATAATGAAACTCGAGCTCAATAATGAGGATCCGAGGGAGGAAAATTTTAGCCTCAGACACAAGCTGGGGAAGATGAATGCAACAACTCCATCATCATCACCTCCGAGGAAAGAGATCTAAACACTTGGGTATGGGCACTCCCCTTGGCAACTGCCAAGCTTGGGGGAGGTGCCCCGGTATTGTATCACCATCATACCTTTATCTTTATCGTTTTCTTAGTTCGATCCTTTTGGTTATATTTTGATCTAGTAGAGTAAAAGTTTTTAGTATGATCTAGCATTGAGTTTTGCTTTGAGATCTATCTATGTAATCGAGTCCGCGAGTTATATAATAAAGAGTAGTTTTGAGTTGAGGGCTTTGCTTTCTTGCTTTGATCTTGAGGGAAATAGAAAGAATAAAAAGAAATAAAAAGATCATATAATGATCTTATGGGGAGTGATGACTTCACATATAAAGAGTATGATGAGTAAAAGTTGTTGAGAGTTGACAAACAAAGTTTTGGTCATTGTTGCAATTAATAGGAAGTAATAAACAAAGAGAGGTTTCACGTATAAATACACTATCTTGGACATCTTTTGTGATTGTGATAACTCATTAAAATATGACATGGTTAAAGGTTGAGGATGGACAAGGAAGACAACATAATGGGTTATGTTTTCTTATATCCGAATAGAAGTTATATTATTATGGATCCCCCAACATGTTAAGCTTGCTTTCCCACTTATGCTAGCCAAATGTTTTGCACCAATTAGAGATAATACTTGTGCTTCCAAATATCCCTTAAACCGGTTTTTCCATGACAGTCCACCGTACATACCTATGGATTGAGTTAGATCCTTCAAGTAAGTTGTCATTGGTGCAAGCAATAAAAATTTCTCTCTAATTATGTATGATCTTTTAGTGTGAGGAAAATAAACTTTATACAAACTTGTGATATGGAAGAAATAAAAGTGACAAACTACATAATAAAGTTCTTTATCACAAGTGGCAATATAAAGTTATGTTCTTTTGCATTAAGATTTTGTGCATCCAACCATAAAAGCACATGACAACCTCGGCTTCCCTCTGCAAAGGGCCTATCTTTTACTTTTATCTTTTATCCTTATACAAGAGTCATGGTGAGCTTCACCTTTACTTTTTACATTTTTTTCCTTTTGGCAATCACTTTATCTTGGCAAAAGATCCATATATATAGGGTGGGTCTATTATGATAACACCCCTTAAGACCTTATTCTAATAACACCTACCCCTTATTCTGATAACACCTCGATTGCGAAAATTCATTAGTGCGAACCCATGCTGAGCTGCACCAAACAAAGCAAAACTCCCAGCCCACCCACGCACGACCACAACCCATCTCTACCAACCCCCCGATCCTCTCCACCTTCCTCCTCCTGTCCCCGAGCCGCCCCACACCACCAAGCGCCGCCGGAGCCCCACCCCACCATGCACCGACGGAGCCCCGCCTCCCCGTGCCACTCGCCGTGCCTCACCACTGCCTGACACCTCCTCTCCGCCATGGCCAGCACCTCTGGATTCTGGCTAGCCATGGCCTCCCTGAGACGCGCCGCCGATGGATCCAGCCATCCACGGCCTCCCCGCGCCGCGCCGCCGGTGGATCCTGCCATCCATGACCTCCCTTGATGCGCCCTGCCGGATCCGGCCATCCCGAGCGCCCCTGGACCTTCCCGTGCAAGATCAGGCAACCGATTCCGCTCACTCCTCTCCTCGCCTCACCTCCTTCCCACCGTGCTGTACCTCTCTGGGTACCAACCACCGGCCTCGAGCGTCCACTTCTGCCCTCTGGATATTCTACTTGCCGGCGTTGCCTCGGCCGATCTAGACAGTTGGGTGGGGTTGGGGTGTCCGGGCGTCCAGACGATGAGTTCCCGCCGGTGATCTAGACGTCCTCCTTCCTCTTCTACCTCCCATCCTCGTGGGAGCAGCGCGGCGTGTGCCTGTGCAGTGCCCCCCAATGGGCAGTGCAGCATGCTTGTTGGAGAGGCTCACTTTATTGTTGTATGTTCACTTGCGGAGACCAGAGGTGATTCATTGATACGCATCCCTCCCCCGGTTTCATTTCTATGCTTGATCCATTCATGCATGCGTACAACTTAGGTGTTTGCTGAATTGCTACTTCCTTGCCGGTTCTTGTTCATTACCGCTACAAATTAAATACATGCTAGCGAGGACTAACCTGTGTCTAGTCTTTTTGACTGGATCGCATCCATATGCCCAGGTCCAATGCGCCCTGCTATAGCCACATTTCTAAATATATCTGTCGATAAAGATGCTATTGTTTATTTTATTTTTTCTAATGTTTTTCCGAAAAAACTGATAAGTGAATTGGGTGCAGTGCTGTTCAGAAGCTTCCATTGAGTATATTTTCTAGTGTGTTGATGCAGTTCATTGAGGGTGAGCGCTCACGGTCTCCGGCATGTGTCGTGCAGTGTGGTGCATGCGTTCGTGCAGTTCGGTGGCGGTGCCGATGTAAGAAGTGCGGTGAGATCCTTGCCGTGATCCTTGTCGTGGGCTCCTCAATGACGCCGGACTGGACGGATTATGGGTCCAGGTTGGCAATGGCTCTGGTTGCCCAGGGCGAGGGGGCCCTCTTTGCAGCTCACTGAAGTTTATTTTGCAGCTCGCTGAAAGTTTGTTTTGTAGGTCGCTTGCTGGTATAGTGCATGGGCAACGCCTCCGTGCAGTTCAAGCAATCACGTGCGTGCAATGCCGCGAGTGCATGTGGTTCGACAGCGCAAAGTATTTGCATTCTCGCTATGTTAATGCGTGCGGTTTAGTGCATTTTATAAGGGCGACTGCTACAAATCATTTGGCTAGGAAATCAATCGGGTCAAGCGCCGTTATAGGTGCTGCTATTTGTGGTTTTTTTGTGTGTCTATCGAATGTATCTGGTTGGGATAAGATGTATTTTGTATAAAAAATATTTTTTAAGAAGTTCATTTCATAAAGCATTAAAATGGGTCACTTTTCAAGAGAAAAAAAATGGATGGATGTAGCCCACTTCGAGGAGTCTTGTGGTTCATTACATTTACAAAAAATGCGATGGTGGATTAAAAAACAAAAAACAAGCAAAAAACCGCGTGGTTCACTCGCCTTGTCCTAGCGGTTCACACGCCTCGTCCTCAAAGTGCGGAAGAATTTCTAAAATTAAAAAGAAAACAAAAAATGTGTGTGGTTCATTTTGCAGTGCGTTTCGTCCTCGGATGTGGTTCACTTTTGAGAGTGATGCGGTTCACTTGCCCCCAACATGAAAATGTAAAAAGATTAGCGAAACAACAAGATGGTAATGCGGGACACTTTGATATATATTGCGGTTCACTTGGCCTTGTCTTTGCGGTCCACTCTCGTTCATAAAATAAAGTTGAAAAAAGACAACAAAAACTCGTATGAGAAAAATAACGTCCGACAAAAGAAATTATGCAGCTCGCTTGCCCGTCCGATGCAGTGCGGTTTTCATTCTAAAGCAGTGCGGTCATCCGTGTGATGTTGTTCATCCCGTAAGTGACAAAAAATTGTTATGGAAGCAAAAACATTATGTGGTTCAATTCTTGATATTGTTGTGGTTCATTTGCACCCGATGTGAAGTGCACTCTACTTTCTCGTCCTTGAAAAAAATCACGTTTGAATAAAAGAAACCATGCAATTCTCTTACTCGTCTAATGCAGTGCGGTTTTTCATCCGATACAGTGCGGTTTTGAGTCGGATGAAGTACCCACGTCGATTTGGGTGTCGTGTAAAACAGAGTGCCCGCATTTCGGTAAATTTAAAATTCCTCTTAAACCGTAAATAATTAGAGAGAGTGTTCTACATGAAAAAGTTGCGCCTCGTCGATATATTTCCAACGACGTATCATTTGAATCATTCCGACCACTGGATTGTAAAAATTTAACAAAAAACGGCCGCTGCCACTCGTCGTCCACCACACGATTTTCAAAATTAACTTAAAACTTTAAGGAATCTCAAAACCATTTCTACATATGAAAGTTGCGCCTTGTCCATAGCTTTCCAATGACATATTACACGCCTCGTTTCGACAAACGGTTAAAAAACTAGAGCGAAAACAGTATCAAAAATTTGGATGACCCGTGTGCAACCACGTACAAACACTTTGGTAAGATTTGCATCTGTCATATTGGGTATGTTGCCATTTGTCAAACTGGAAAGATTGACATTTTTTGATCTAGTAACCTTGCCATTTGTCAATCCTTGTGACACTGCGATTTCTCAAAATATGCAGCTAGAAATCACTAGCACTATCTATTTTTTGCAACTAGAATTCAGTAATTAAGCATAGATTAAGCAACCATTCTTAATTTATACAAACAGTTCAACTCGACAGCTGAACCAACTATACTTTCCCCAATTGTTGCCAACCACATAGTGAAATAGCTAGTTCAACTATATATACTAGCTAATTTTAAGTACGTTGTACAGTTCGACCACACATCTATAGTGAGATGAACCGAACAAAATAGCCCCTAAATACTACTACTACCATGGAGGGGCTTTGTGCTACTTCCGGCAGCCTCTCCTCTGCCGAGCGTGCTCAGTAAGAGGTAGAGGAGGAGGAGGAGCCTACCGACGAGCTAGAGAAATGCAATACGGTGCCTGCCGCTGCTGCACGTTCAACGATGCTCTCCAGCTTGAACACCCACTACCGCTCCAGATGATCCCTCTTGAAGCGGCCGAACTGCTCTAAGATCTCCTGATTCCTCGCCTCTGTGTCAGCATGTGCTGCAGCCACGGCGGCGGTAAGGCTCTTTGCATGCTCGACAAGGTGCTCCTCCTCCTCTTGGAAGAACTCGATGTAGCGCGCAAGGTAGCTGACGCATGTGCGGGCCTCCACCTCTGCCTCCCTCCTTCGGGCGGCGATGGCGGAGCGGGTGATGATCCCAACGATCGATGGTGAGCTGGCGGCCACGGTGGCTAATGATGGGGTGGCGGCCGACGACCACTACCTCCCTCCTTCGGGCCGCGGTGGCGGAGAGGGTGATGGCCATGGTGGCCGGCAGTGGGGTGGCGGCCACAACGGTCACCTCCCGCCTTCGGGCCACGGTGGCGGAGAGGGAGATGGACCTGGCTTTCAACAGTGGTGTGGCGGCAATGGCGGCCAGCAACAGCTACCAACGGGCAGTGACGGAGGAGCGTCTGGTGGGTGTTCCGCGCACACCCAACAGGGACGCCACGCGCACTACACCACGCCGGGGACTGCGCCGCCGCCGCAGTGTAGCCTCCTAGCTGGAGCTGTCCCCTGATGACGGCGGAGTGGCTGAGCGACGACGATGGACCGGTGCCATTGGCGATTGTGGGAGAAGCACACGAGATAAGCTACAGGGAGGGAGGGGAAAATGCGACGCATGACTCGCCGGCCGTGAGGGTTTTTATAGCAGGGCGGTAAGCATTGGGATTTTGGGGGATTTCACTGCGTCGGGCGGGAAGCTTGCACAGGAACCTGCGATGTTGCGCGGGAATGGGCTCACCGACAATTCATTGGCGCCACTGTTTGGCCAAAAGAACACCCTGTGCGCTGCGCAAGCTTGCGCTGTAAGCCGTCTGCGGCAACGGGGTGACAAGACGTGCGAGAGGAGGACGAAAGGACATGTACACATACGGTTAATACAAAAAACTTTTGCGATTTAGTTACCTAATATACCCCCATCCTGGTTTATAAGTAGGATTTAACTAATAAAATACGAATGCATGTCACCAAAGATTATATCGTTGGAGTCGTATTTGAACATAGTTTCCAACTATACAATTTTTGTAACATGCATTAACACTTTTTTGGTTAAATTTAAGGTTATATACCAGCAAGTGTTTGCCCACAACACACATGGCTTATTCCATCACAAACAACTCGGATGGATCAACTGTATGCCACGTATCGCACATGCAACTCTAATCTAATTCGTGCTTGATGTCTCCGACATCGCTCGCACAGTTCGTCTTATTTTCCACGTATCACTATGCTGGCCTCTGCTCGCGTCCCTCGGCAAGCTCTGCTCGCCGTTAGGCGCCGTAGCACGCTCTGCTCATCGTTAGGCGCCGCGGCGCGCTCTGCTCGCGTCCGTTGACGTGCTCTGCTTGCATCCGTTGGCGTGCTCGGCTTGTGGACAACTTTTCCTTGCATGTTCAACTACTATATTAGGACAACACTATTCTAATCCTGGGATTAGAATAACTATTTGGATCACAGGGCCCTATATAAGAGCAGCGGAGGTGTTCCCGAACTCCTGAACCCGCGGAGAAAAAAAGGAAAAAGGCAATGCCCACGCCCACTCGTCCACGATCTCCTCCATGATCCCCAACCTCCCGCTGCCACAACCGCCGCCTCCCGCTGCCAGCCCCTGGCTCCGGCATGCTTCCTGCTGCTGGTGCTGGCACACCTCCCACCCCCGGCCACCCTGGCCCTGTCGCCGGCCCCCGACACGCCTCCCGCCACCGGCCATCCCGTGACGCCCCCGATTTGCCCGTACACTAATTGTAACGCCTCGTATGTAACTTGCCATATTTGTATTCCAACTCTGGCCATTTTCGGCACTAAGTTATGATATTCCCTTGTGATTGGGTTTTGTCTTCGTTTTTCTTTTTGTCCATGTCATGCATCTCATATCATGTCATCATGTGCATCGCATTTGCATATGTGTTCGTCTCATGCATCCGAGCATTTTCCCCATTGTCCATTTTGCATTCGGGCACTCCTATGTCCTCCGGCGTCCCCTTTTGTCTCTTTTCGTGTGTGGGTGTTAAACGTTCTCGGATTGGACCGAGATTTGCCAAGTGTCCTTGGTTCACTACCGGTAGACCGCCTGTCAAGTTTCGTGCCATTTGGAGTCCGTTTGATACTCCAACGGTTAACCGAGGAACCGTAAAGGCCTCGTGTGTGTTGCAGCCCAACACCCCTACAAAGTGGCCCAAAACCCATCCAAACCCCCTGCATCCTCTCAGCCGTTCGATCACGATCATGTGTGAGGGAGTCCTGGATTAGGGGGTGTTCGGGTAGCCGGACTATACCTTCAGCCGGACTCCTGGACTATGAAGATACAAGATTGAAGACTTCGTCCCGTGTCCGGATGGGACTTTCCTTGGCGTGGAAGGCAAGCTTGGCGATGCGGATATTCAAGATATCCTACCAATGTAACCGATTCTATGTAACCCTAACCCTACCCGGTGTCTATATAAACCAGAGGGTTTTAGTCTGTAGGACAACTTCATCAACTCCATACACAACAATCATACCAGAGGCTAGCTTCTAGGGTTTAGCCTCCTTGATCTCGTGGTAGATCTACTCTTGTACTACCCATATCATCAATATTAATCAAGCAGGACGTAGGGTTTTACCTCCATCAAGAGGGCCCGAACTTGGGTAAAACATCGTGTTCCCTGCCTCCTGTTACCATCCGGCCTAGATGCACAGTTCGGGACCCCCTACCCGAGATCCGCCGGTTTTGACACCGACATTGGTGCTTTCATTTAGAGTTCCTCGGTGCCGTCACAATCAGGAAGGGTGCCTCCTCCCGTCTTTAAAGATGGCGCCGTTGCTAAGGGAGCCTTGGCTGTCGGCCAAACCCTCTGGCTAGGTGGTTTCCTCATGACCGCCTATTCGGCTGTTGTGCCGATGGTGACCTCTCGGGTCATCAAAAGCAACCTACACGCCAGCTCGGAGCTTGTCGAGCAGCTAGATCCAATGGAGCTCTCTTCTGTAAACGAGCTCTTGGATCGCATCGTCGCCCTGGGGGTCACTACGGATTACGACCAGGTTGGGCTTAAACCCGATCTAAGAGAAATTAACTCTCCCCAAGTCACCCACCATGTTGCCGTGGTAGAGACGCAGTGCGGCGACCCTTCATCTATTTTAAGGACTAGCTACGTCCGAATTCCCGACCCCTCCAAGCCGGATACCCGCGGAGGGGGAGATGTAACTCAAGACTTGAGCTTAGGATCAGGCAACGGGCCAGATTCACTGGACAACATCCAAGAATCCGAACTTCATAGTTCGGAGACTCTTCGGCCTCCGAACCTTGGATTGGGTGAGGTTTCAGATTCAACGACACTCGCCCACCCAATCATAAGCGATCTCTCCCAAATCAGGCAGAGGCCCGAGGAAACAGTACATCATTACTGGGCCAGATTACTCCTGGTTATGAACAGGATAAAGGATTGCCGCGAGGAGGACGCAATATCAATTTTCTGCAGTAATTGCACGGACAAGGGAATCCTTAACGCCGTAAGTCATCGTGATATCACACGCTTCGCTGACTTGGCGTCGATAGTACAAAAATACTGTGCGATGGAAAGCGCCTGGAAAACCGAAATAAATTTTTGGGATAATCCGGCCTTGAATAGTAATCCCGTCCAAACTAAGAGGGTGCATTATCACAGGACACTCGGGATAAACACCAAAAAACCAAAACCCTCTACAGGGCATGGAACCGTACGAGAAAGATGGCTTGATGGACCCTATAAAATTCATAGTACAGAGGACGCCACACCAACTCACAGCCTTAGAGCATGTTGGATACTCCGGCAGGTGGCCAAAATCGGCGAGGACCTCTTAATTCCGGAGGCCGCAGAAAGCCAGCCCAAGGACACCAGTACCATTCTCACAGTCTTCGAGACTTTCGCATCAAACAATGTGCGAAAAAGAACACTCCGCAGCCTCGCCGAAGTCTATCAAGTTGCAACAATAAATCCATGGGGCGACACTGCCATTACCTTCAACGCAAGTGATGAACCTAGATTCCGAACAACCCGAGCACCAGCCGCATTGGTCCTCAGTCCCATAGTGGACGGCTTTCGCCTCACCAAGGTGCTCATGGACGGAGGCAGCAGACTGAACCTCATTTACGAGGAAACCCTTCAAAAAATGGAGATAGACTGGAACCGCGTCAAGCGAAGCAGCACAACCTTTAGAGGAATAATCCCCAGTCGGGAAGCACGCTAAACAGGAAAAATCACACTAGATGTGGTGTTCGGCACGCCAGATAATTATAGGTCCGAAGAAGTCACGTTTCAGGTGGCCCCGTTTAAAAGCGGATATCACGCTTTACTAGGGCGGGAAGCATTCACAATCTTCCAAGCAATACCCCATTACGGGTACATGAAGCTTAAGATGCCTGGGCCGAATGGAATTATCACTCTAGCTAGTGATCCGGACATAGCACTCCGCGCCGAAAACAAGACGGCCGCATTAGCCCTTGAGGCACTATCCGAAGCCTTAGCGGCTGAGGAACTGACTGAACTACGCTCCACGGTTAACAGGGATGATGTGATACTCGACAAGAGATCCAAATCCACATCCTTCAAGCCAGCTGACGAAATAGTCAAATTCTAGGTCCATCCAACGGACCCCAATAAAACAACTTCCATCGGGGCATGACTGAACCCTGATGTAGATGCCGCGCTGCGAGAGTTCCTACATGAGAACTGGGACATTTTCGCCTGGCACCCTTCAGACATGCCAGGGATCCCACGCAGGCTGGCCAAACACAGCTTAAATATCCTAAAAGGATTCAAACCTGTCAAACAAGCCCTTCGGCGTTTTTCTGAACCCAAGAGACTGGCTATGGGAGAGGAGCTAGCCAAGCTATTGGAGGCCGGATTCATTAGAGACATAAAACATCCGGACTGGCTAGCAAACCTGGTGATGGTACCAAAGAAGGACAAATCCTGGCGCCTGTGTGTCGATTTTAAAGACCTTAACAAGGCTTGCCCAAAGGATCCCTTCCCCCTCCCCCGTATCGATCAAATTATCGATGCCACCGCAGGACACGACTCGTTGTGTTTCCTCGACGCATACTCCGGTTACCATCAAATCAAGATGGCAGAATCAGACCAAGCTGCAACAGCATTCATCACACCATGCGGCCCATTCTGCTTCAACACAATGCCCTTCGGGCTGAAAAACGCCGGTGCAACATATCAGCGCATGATCCAGACATGTCTGGCAAATCAGATCGGCAAAACAGTGGAGGCGTATGTGGATGATGTGGTCGTCAAATCAAGACATGTCGAATCCCTAGTAAACGACTTGAGGCTTACATTCGATAACCTCCGAAAATATGACATCAAGCTCAACCCAGAAAAATGCGTCTTCGGCATTCCAGCCGGAAAGCTCTTGGGCTTCATTGTATCCGGTAGAGGAATTGAAGCAAACCCAGCCAAGATCCGAGCTTTGTCACAATTGGATGTCCCAAAGGACCTTAAACAAATACAAAAATTAACCGGATGCGTGGCGGCTTTAAGCCGCTTCATCTCCCGCTTGGGAGAAAAGGCACTACCCCTCTACCGCCTCCTTCGGCGCACCGAACACTTCGAATGGACGGATGCTGCCACGGCCGGACTTGAAGAAATAAAAGCCATATTGGCAACAAACCCAGTCCTGGCCGCGCCGAACACCGGCGAACCAATGTTATTGTACATTGCAGCAACACATCAGGTTGCTGCGCAGTGCTCGTTGTCGAGCGGGAAACGGACGGACACAAATTCCCCCTTCAAAGGTCGGTCTACTACGTATCCACTGTCCTCACTCCATGCAAATCACGGTACCCGCATTATCAAAAGATTGCATACGCAGTATTCATGGCATCCCGGAAGCTACGACACTACTTTCAAGAGTGTTCCATAACAGTAGCCTCGGAAGTACCACTCAACGATATTATCAACAACCGCGATGCAACGGGCCGGATTGCAAAATGGGCCATCGAGCTTCTCCCGTTCGATATAACCTACAAGCCACGGCGAGCTATCAAATCGCAAGTTTTGGCCGACTTCGTCGCAGAATGGACGGAGGCCGAGCTCCCTAAAGAGTACGGCACATATTCAAACTGGATTATGCATTTCGACGGCTCCAAAATGTTGGCCAGACTGGGGGCTGGCGTCGTCCTGATGTCCCCCATAGGAGACACAGTCCAATATGTGCTCCAGATCATGTACACAGATTCCAACAATGCAGCCGAATATGAGGCCCTCCTACATGGTCTCCGGATAGCAGCATCCATGGGTATCCATCGCCTAGAGGTACGCGGGGATTCAAACCTCGCGATATCCCAAATAAATGGAGACTTCGACGCTAAGGACCCAAAAATGGCAGCTTATCGCAACACCGTCCTAAAAATGTCAGCTCGGTTCGAAGGGCCGGAGTTTCACCATATACCCGAGAAAACAATCAAGCAGCGGACGTCCTGGCACGCATCAGAGCAAAACGCGATGCAGTCCCCCCAACATCTTTTTGGAAAGATTGTTCAAGCCATCCGTAGCATGGGAGGGGGAACCCGCAAATAACAGCCCGGACCCAGCCGCACCACTCGACGCCGAACAATCTGACACAATTGGATGCTCTGCAATGAAATTACACCTTCAGCCCATGTAATAATGGCGGTTATTGCCCCGTGGACAGAACCATTCCTAGCCTACCTTACTAGGCAGGAACTCCCGAAGGACCAAAACGAGGCCCGCTGCATAGTGCGGCGATCTAAAGCCTATAGAGTCCATGAGGGAGAGCTTTATAAGAAAAGCACCACCGGAGTCCTTCAAAGGTGCATCTCCGAAGAGGAAGGGCGGAACCTTCTAGCTGAAATTCATGCCGGACTCGGTGGTCACCACGCCGCTGCTCGGTCCCTTGTTAGCAAGGCTTTCCGTACAGGCTTTTATTGGCCGACAGCCCGGGCAGACGCTCAGGACCTAGTCAAACGATGCGCTGGTTGCCAACTTTTTGCCAACCAAAGCCATATGCCACCCACCGCACTCCAAACTATACCCATCACCTGGCCTTTTGCGGTCTGGGGGCTTGACATGGTCGGACCCCTTAAAGGTGGGACCGATAGGAAAAAATACTTACTGGTCATGGTAGATAAATTCACCAAATGGATAGAAGCCAAGCCTGTTAAAACGGCCGAATCCAGACCTGTGATAGACTTCATATCCGGGGTTGTACACCGTTATGGCGTCCCCACAGCATCATAACCGATAACGGTACAAACTTTACCGCCGACGAGGTAAAACTCTGGTGCAAAAACATGGGCATCAAGCTCGATTATGCTTCCGTCTATCATCCACAAACCAACGGCCAGGTCGAACGTGCAAATGGTCTTATCATGAGCGGCATTAAACCCAGACTGGTGCGGTACCTCAAGGAATCTAACACGCACTGGGTAGAGGAGCTCGACTCCGTGCTATGGGGGCTGCGGACCACGCCAAATCGCACCACCGGATACACACCATTTTTTATGGTGTACGGTGCAGAGGCAGTTCTGCCCTGCGACATAATTCATGACTCACCTAGAGTGCGCATGTACAAAGAAAGAGAAGCCGAGCTCGATCGGCTGGACAACTTGGACGCCTTGGAGGAGGAGCGTGATGTGGCAAAAGCCCGTTCCACATTTTATCAACAGCAGGCCCGAAGATATCAAAGCAGAGAAGTACGGGCCAAAAATTACAATGTTGGTGAACTAGTTCTATGCCTACCGGATAAGAAAAAGGACAAACTCAAGCCCAAGTGGGAAGGTCCATTCATAATCGACCAAGTCCTGACTGGTGGGGCATACCGCCTGCGAGATGCGTCGGATAACCGACTCGAGCCGAACCCGTGGAACGCCACCCGTCTCTGAAGATTCTATGCCTAGCGCCGGACTCTGTGTTCGTCTCCTTCCTCTGTCCATTTTTTGCATTTTTTTGTCTTGCATTTCTCTCCTTCCCCTCTTTTCTTTTATAGCCCTTAAAGGCTCATCTAGTGATGCGCCACTCGCGCTCATTAAACCTGGGGGCTTCTTTAACAGAAGCTTATTTATATGGGCTTCACGCTCAACACATGCGTCAAACTTCCGCATGTACCCTTTTTCTTCACCATTATATGCATCGATATGACTTAAGTTTTGGCCAAGCTGGGTTGCCTGGCTCCTGTGCTTACCCCTACGTTCCCGATTGTTCAGCTAGGCGGTAAAGGGAGCACCTTTGCAATTGTTACTGCCGGGTCAGCCGGATGTGTACCTCAGACTGGGTGAAGCCGAAAGCTAGCGTTCTTAAGGGAATATTCGGTCGGTGAAATAAAAGATGATCTTTTTTACTCATTTTATGCGCCCCCAGATGCTCTCTTTTTTCTGCGTCTCTTCACGCAGTACAGACATGCACCTTAGGGCATGCCTCCCAGCGAAAGGAACCCTTAACAGAACTATTCTCTCTGGAAGATGTTTCTTACTAACCATGTAATATAACATAACTAGTTGGGCACTTGTCTGATAAAGCACTGATGACCCCTACGCCTGGTCTCCAGGCATACCCCGGTTCTTATATAACCGCTAGGGTATTCAAACACACTCCGGACCGTCAGGTCCCGAGGTTGAAGCGAAAAGGTAGGCAACGACAAACGATCTACAATCCGGCTAGAAGGCATTATACATGTCAATTCAAAATTACACAGTCATTCTGACTGATTGTATTCCTCTTCTATACCATCTAAGAGGCTGTCTAATTTACAGTCCTGCTGGGAATACTTCGCGGCCAACTCTACTTGGCCGTATACTAAGCTCACAGGGATCTCCTTCCCGTCAGGCCCCACGGGTCCGACCTCAGCCATGTGGTTTGGGTCAGACTTCATAAAACGGGTCTTCACCATGGCCCAGGCCTCCCTAGCGCCTTGTCGGCAGGCCGATATCTTCCACAACCGGAAGCATCGCCGAGCTCCCTTCAGCTTCTTAGCAAGCTCTCCAAGGCCCTCGGGCACGGAGTGGGCAGGCTATAAGGCTTGGGCAATACCCCGCATTGCCTGTCGAACTCGCTCGTGCAGTTGCAAGAGTTCGGGAAGAAGGTCACCCGTAGAACCGGGCATCTCCTCTGCAGGAAGACCTGTGAGCATACCTACAGACATTACTCTGTTAGTCGACTTCCTCGCCGAACTTATTTCTTCAAAGTTCGTTCAAGCACTTACTAAAAATGCCGCGTCGAAGCCGCCGATTCTCCTTCGTGGAGTCCGACAGCTGGCCACGAACATCTTTAAGTTCGACGTCCAGCTTGGTGTTGGCATCCTGAAGATCATTCTTCTCTCGCCTCACCTTTGTTAACATACTCTCACCGGCCTTTAGCCGGCATAAGAGTTGTTGCTTGTCCGGATCGAGTCCGGCCCCATCTGCAATATGATTTGTCAGATTTGCACCCACACCGCACAATACTAATCTTTCGAAGTGTATCTTACCTGAGGGGGTCTCTTTGGACTCCCCTGCTGCGGCTAGTGCGGCCCCTAGTTGGGCCTTGCACTTTTCCAGCTCCTGGGACAGTACGGTATTCTTCTCTGTAAGAACCTGCATATTATATGATCCTTAAATCAGTTGCTCTAACTGCTTCAAGTCTTGGGGGCTACTGGCATATATATATATATATATTTAACCAAAATTTTCTTACCCGTATGTCTTTTACATACTGCTCCGTGGCTCTGGCTAAACCATTTTGAGCGGCACAGAGGTACGCATCTCCCGAATTAAAGGCATCTAAAGCCTCTTGGGAGAAACAAGCGTCGTGTAGAACTGTCCGGCGACGCCTGTGGTTCATGGCACTCTACACTTCAGAATTTGTGGCAGATAGCCTGTCCGCATCCTCTGTCAGAGGAGCGTCCGGTGCTTGCCTTGTGCTCGCCTCCGCTCCCTGGCCAGACGTTGGAGCCTGGCTGGTGGAGGCGCGATTGGCAACCTCTCCGGATGTAGTCCAGCGAGGTCTCTTCATTCTGAAGATAGCACGAACGTTAATATGCCCTGACAGAATAACACCAGGGAAACAGAGGGTGCGCTATACCTTTGCGCCGGCATCTCAGTCCGGACTGCGTTCCTTTTTGCCCCACGGGGCCCTGCGGCCCCTCGTTGGCTAGCCGCCATAGGTTCGGCCTCCTGCCTCGGAAATCTCCCCTGCAAAACATGGTTGTCGTCAGAAACACCGGAATACGTGAGAGTGGAATTCCTCTCAAGGGAATGAGACTCCGGTTTCTGTCACTTGGGAGGCCGGGATTAACCCTGGGTAATCAGCCGTGATGGCTACCAAGGTATTATCCTTGCTCAATTGATGGAACACTCCATCAATCAGCTCCACAGATATGTCCGGATCCTCTTGAGAGTCCGGGTCGAGGGACCTTCCTGGGTCCTCGGGTTGTGGAGGGGGGCTGTTTATTTCCTTAACAGCCCGGCGCAGTTCCTGCGTTGAAGTCGTCAGACTAAATATGGGAATACAAAACGAATGGGCAAGTAAATGCGACCGCTTACCCAGCTTGGTGGATTATGCATAGAGAATCCACCCTGTGGGTTGACGTGGAGAAATTCCTCCTCTTCTCCCTTATACAAAGTGGACAAGATCTTTAATAGAGCGGCAGCCGAATCCGGCCCCTTACGGCCGCAGCGGGTGGCGTCGTCCTCCCTGTTGAAATCCCACATGGGGTGGCTTCTATACTGAAGTGGCTGCACCCCCCGCATAAGGCATTCGGCCATAACCCCGATCATGGTCAGTCCGGAATGGGCTAACAATCTTATTCGGCCCATCAGGTAAAAGATGCCCCTGTCACTTTCCCCTTGAGGGCTCCGTGGACGCCAGCTCAGGCGCTTCTTTAAGGGAGCAGTATCGAACTCACGAAGGCTGATCCGAACAGGATCCGGCAGCGGGACATCCTCTATATAAAACCATTCCGAAGGCCAGTCTTCGGACGCCTTCTTTGGGGTTCCGGATAAATATCCGGTCCCGGCGATGCGCCACACTTCGGCTCCGCCCACTTGATACATTGACCCCTCCTTAGAGCGGGGCACCAGGCAGAATAACCTCTTCCACAGCGTGAAATGAGCCTCAACACCCAGGAATAGCTCGCAAAGGGCGACGAAGCCCACGATATGCAATATATAGCCGAGCGTGAGATTGTGCAGCTGGAGGCCGTAGAACTCCAGAAGCCCGCGGAGAAATGGGTGAATTGGAAATCCCAGTCCCCTTATTAGATAGGGGACGAGGCACACCCGCTCTCCTTTAGAGGGATTGGGGGTGCTCTCTGCTTGCTCTCCACCATTATAGGTGGCGAGTCTGGCTCGGACCGGGACCATATAGGCCTGAGGGAGAAATCCCTTGGCCTGAAGTGACACTAGCTCGCTGTGCGGGATGGAGCACCTCTCCCAGTCTCCAGGTTTAGGACTGGAAGGGAGAGAGGAGGAGCTGGGACGGCTGGCCATGTTGGAATGGACCCTTGCTGGAAGCGCTCTGATGATAACTCGCGGAAAGGAGAAGATGTGGTTTGGACCTAAATCCCCATCCCGTTAAATAGGCGGCTCGTTTATACGGCTAGGGGTGTGGGTGTAAAAACGCCCTGGCTTTTCGCTTTCGTTTAACACGTGGAAGACGGCCATTATGGGGTGTGGAAGCCGAGGAGCACCACGTTACAAAAATCGGACATTTTCCTACAGGTACACATGATTTGGAGAAGAACCCGCCTTGCAATGCCGAACAATCTGCGCGCCGGACTCGTCGTCATTGAAGCCTGGTTCGGGGGCTACTGAGGGAGTCCTGGATTAGGGGGTGTTCGGGTAGCCGGACTATACCTTCAGCCGGACTCCTGGACTATGAAGATACAAGATTGAAGACTTCGCCCCGTGTCCGGATGGGACTTTCCTTGGCGTGGAAGGCAAGCTTGGCGATGCGGATATTCAAGATCTCCTACCAATGTAACCGATTCTATGTAACCCTAACCCTACCCGGTGTCTATATAAACCGGAGGGTTTTAGTCCGTAGGACAACTTCATCAACTCCATACACAACAATCATACCATAGGCTAGCTTCTAGGGTTTAGCCTCCTTGATCTCGTGGTAGATCTACTGTTGTACTACCCATATCATCAATATTAATCAAGCAGGATGTAGGGTTTTACCTCCATCAAGAGGGCCCAAACCTGGGTAAAACATCGTGTTCCGTGCCTCCTGTTACCATCCGGCCTAGACGCATAGTTCGGGACCCCCTACCCGAGATCCGCCGGTTTTGACACCGACAACGTGGCCGAAAACCGCACCTCATTTGGACTCTCCTAACTCCCAGAATATATAAATAGGTGCTCCCCTCCGAATTTCCCGCAGTCCAAACCCTAGTTTTCTACACCCGCCGCCGCCGGACACGTGTGAGATGTCCGGACGTGTCCGCACCGCCGCCCGGACCAACCCGCACCCGCCATGTGGCGCAGCCCGCGCCCACATCGCCGTCGGCCCGCCCGAGCCCGGGTCGCCCCCCCAAGCCCGCGCGCGCCGCCCTGCCCCTCGCGCACCCCGCCGCCTGCAGCCACCCGGCGCTGCCGCGGCTGTCCACGCCGGCGACCTCGTCCGGCCGACGCCTCCTCGACGGGCCGCCGCCTCCTCGCCGGTCCACCGCCGCCGCCCACCGCTGCACCGTCCCCGCCGCCTCCACCGGATACGGCGAGCGCCGGCCGTCCTGTCCCTCCTCGCCGGCGCCCCACTCCAGCCACTGCGTCCCTCTACTCTGGCTGCCTTGAAGCCCGTGCCCCGATCCAGATCTGGATTTTGAGCAAACCCTAGGGTTGACCCGTTTTCCTCCAAGTCTTTTTTGCATATTTTTTATAGCTCTATTCATTGCATCATAACTCATCATCCGTAGCTCCGTTTTGCGTGTGTGATATATCAAATTGTTCGTCTGGATGTGCTCTTCATTTCATTCCATTGCACCATGCTTGTTTAAGTCCATTTTGATGCATAAAATGCTGTTGCAAGACCGCTTCATAATGTTAGTTTCTGTTTCTTAACAGATTATGGACATTTGTCATTTTTGCCATGATTATTGTGTGCCCCCTATGACCTTGAGCCCTACATGTGTTTTGGGATATGCCATGCCATCTTTACAGGGGTGTATGCCATGTATTTTTGTGATCAATGTGGTGACTAGCACAAGCATGCAAATTAGCTCTCGTGATGTTGCTGATTTCAGGGACTTAGAATTCTTCTAAGTCATTTCCCTGATGTTATTTTTATGCCATGTATTCATGTTGCTACAGAGTGATCCATGCCTCTTTTGAGCATATTCAATAAGGATGTTTTTGAGATATTGTTAAGTTCTATCCATCCATGTCTTTCTTTGCAATTATGGAGTACCATAGCATGACTCAATCTTGCTCTACTTTTGCTATAAAATGTTCCTGGCAGATTGTTTACGTGTTAATCAATTTTGCCTAGGTTGTTGTAGTTGATCCATGCATGCTATGAGATTGTTCTTGCCATGGTTAGCTTCTTGAACATGTCTTCTTGCTGGGTGTATTCTTAGTTTGTCATGCAATGCCTTGTGGTGAGTGCATCGAGCTCGCAAACATGCCTACGTAACTCTGTTTTTGCCATGTCCAGTTTTCTGCAAAGTCTGAATGTGTTAACGAAACTTGCTATGTTTACATGGGTGCCATAATATTTTCTGATCCTTTTTGGCTTATGGGCAGTAAGGGAATTTTGTTATATGCTTTGAGTAGTTTCATTCCATGCTTTGCTTTGCCATGATATGTTCCTGTAGCATGTTGTTATCTTGCTCTAAATATTGCTTCCTGATGTTAAATCCCGACGTGTTATTTTCACTAAGTCTGTGAACCTGATATCTTTTGCACTTTTGCCATGCTTGCTTGAACCTGCTATTGTGTGATTTACCCGTAGCTCAGTGTTCATGTTTTGTCAAGCATCTTGAGTGGATCACTGCCATGTGCTTTGTTGTTATGTTAGAGTGCAGTAGCTTAGTTTCTTGTTGCATTCTAGATGGCATCATGCTGTTAATCGCATAATCGTGCCATTATTGTTTTGCTTGCCATTTGCAAACCGTGCATCCAATTCCGGTGATCTTTATATCGATTTTGACCGAAATCAACTCATCTTTCCAGCGGCGCTCTTGGTTTGCCAAGTTGAGGCCTGGCTCAATCCTTTCCTTCTGGAGCACGCATATGCATTGCATTTTACATCCCGCACGTCATGCCATGTTTTGCATCATGTTGCTTGCGCATTGCACCGTGGTTGATTGTGGTTCCCTTTTCTTGTGTTCTTGCTTTGGGTAGAGCCGGGAGACGAGTACGTGATCGAGGAACCCGTTGAGTACGCTTACGAGGATCAAGCTTACGTCAACTCAGAGAACTTTGTAGGCAAGGTGACCATACCCTCGAAATCACTTCTATCTTTGCTTGCTAGTTGCTCGCTCTATTGCTATGCCTATGCCACGATATCTACCACATGCTTTATCATGCCTCCCATACTGCCATGTCAAACCTCTAACCCACCTTGTCCTAGCAAACCGTTGTTTGGCTATGTTACCGCTTTGCTCAGCCCCTCTTATAGCGTTGCTAGTTGCAGGTGAAGATTGGAGTTTGTTCCTTGTTGGAACATGATTATTGTTGGGATATCATTATTATATCTTGTTTACCTTAATGCACCTATATACTTGGTAAAGGGTGGAAGGCTCAGCCTTATGCGTGGTGTTTTGTTCCACTCTTGCCGCCCTAGTTTCCGTCATACCGGTATTATGTTCCTTGATTTTTCGTTCCTTACGTGGTTGGGTTATGATGGGAACCCCTTGACAATTCGCCTTGAATAAAACTCCTCCAGCAGGGCCCAACCTTGGTTTTACCATTTGCCACCTAGCCTTTTTCCCTTGGGTTTCACGGACTCAAGGGTCATCTTTATTTTAACCCCCCGGGCCAGTGCTTCTAGAAGTGTTGGTCCAAACTGGGTGATGTCCGGCGCCCCCTGGGCAACCAGGGTCTATGCCAACCCGACGTCTTGCCCATCCGGTGTGCACTGAGAACGAGATATTTGCAGCTCCTATCAGGATTTGTCGGCACATTCGGGTGGCTTTGCTGGTCTTGTTTTACCATTGCCGAAATGTCTTGTAACCGGGATTTCGAGTCTGATCGGGTCATCATGGGAGAAGGAATATCCTTCGTTGACCGTGAGAGCTTGTGATGGGCTAAGTTGGGACACCCCTGCAGGGGTTTGAACTTTCGAAAGCCGTGCCCACGGTTATGGGCAGATGGGAATTTGTTAATATCCGGTTGTAGAGAACTTGACACTTAATTAAAATGAATCAACAGCGTGTGTAGCCGTGATGGTCTCTTTTCGGCGGAGTCCGGGAAGAGAACACGATCTCGTGTTATGCTTGAACGTAAGTAGTTCTAGGATCACTTCTTGATCATAGATTCTCGAACGTGCTTTGCCTTCTCTTCTTGCTCTCATTTGCGTAAGTTAGCCACCATATATGCTAGTGCTTGCTGCAGCTCCACCTCACTACCTTTCCCTACCC
Source organism: Triticum monococcum (assembly GCA_034509565.1). Classification (NCBI taxonomy): domain Eukaryota; kingdom Viridiplantae; phylum Streptophyta; class Magnoliopsida; order Poales; family Poaceae; genus Triticum; species Triticum monococcum. The sequence continues at coordinate 350,592,938 of CM067845.1, forward strand.
ATAAGCTTAAATAGGCTTGATCGCGAGGGTGTGAGATTGGTGAGTCCCCGTGACTCACAAATTACTTCCAAAACCAGATGCAGGTGCCGATGATGTTGTTCCAGGGGATGTGACCGAACTCAAGTGGGAGTTCGACGAGGACTCGGGACGTTACTACGTTTCCTTTCTAGAAGATCAATAGTGGAGCCCAGTTGGGGCGATCGGGGGTCTTATGCATTTGGGGTTGTCTTTATTTTGGTTTCGTAGTCAGACCTTGATTGTAACTGGATGATGTAATGCTATATTTATGTATTGTGTGAAGTGGCGACTGTAAGCCAACTCTTTATCTCTATCTTATTCAGTACATGGGATGTGTAAAGATTACCCCTCTTGCGACAAGCCTACAATGCGGTTATGCCTCTAAGTCGTGCTCCGGCACGTGGGAGATATAGCCGCATCGTGGGTGTTACAAGTTGGTATCAGAGCCTTCGCCGACTTAGGAGCCCGCTGCTTGATCGAATCGTTGGCGTTGTTGAGTCTAGAAAAAATGTTTTGAGTCTTATAGGATTATATATATCGGAGAGTAGGATTCTTTTTACTCCCCAGTCCCTTCGTCGCTCTGGTGAGGCATCCTGACGTAGAGTTTTCACTCTTCTCTTCTCAAATTTCACGAATTTTTTTAGGATCACACGGGTATCTTGGAATCGTTCCGATGGTTTTGTGACGAGAACATTGTTCTTGGTGCCTCCTGACATTTAGGGGTTGTGGAAGTGTCCCGGGGAGTTGAGCTCCGAGGTGTTGTCGTCACAATTTTATCATTGCAGATCTGGAATACCTGAGTTTCGCCGACATCAAAAATCTCTTTTATGCAGTTGTTGGTGAGATAACCTCGACGGCACCCAGTACTGGGGCGGAAGTTCGGGAGTATTGCCATAACTCGTATAACATATGCTTTTCGAAGGTTGAGGCAAATGATTTCCGTAGATTTCTTGGTTATGTGTTGAAGGATGGACACAACTGGATGTAGGATTTGTTAGTTTTGGGTGAGATATTATGCTTTCCCTGTATCCCCAACACCTGATTGCATAACCGGAAAGTTTCGGGAGTTTCATAGGTGGGAATTCATGTAGCTCTAGTTTTTCTTCCACAGATAGTTGGTTTGTGATTGGGTAATCCTTACCAATTATTTGTTCATATCCTTACCTTGTTGCTTTATTCATCTACCTCTATCTAAGTGGCTTCTCAATTTATGGAAGTGTGATCATTTAATTTCGAATTCATTCGTTCATTCTTGTTTGAATGTTAATGCTATATGTTGCAATTTTGATCCATTTGATTTAGCTTGAATACATGTCTTTCAAGATGCTAACGGATGTCACCCTCTTCAGGATGGCTCCTCCAACGCGTCAGAATCCGGAACCTCCGCCACCACCTCCACCTCCGGAGGCATGGAAAGCTGTGATGACCGCTACCAAGGCCAACACGCAGTTGATTATGCAACTCTTGCAAGAGCGCAACCAAGGAAATCAAGGCAATGGCAACAATCAAACTCAATTTGCTACCCTCAACCAGTTCCTCACAAACCAGCCGAAGTCTTTCAGCAACTGTGTCGAGGCAACAGACGCTGACGATTGGCTCATGGATATCTGCAAACATTTTGAGTGTAGCAACGTCAGGCCTAAGGACTTTGTCAAGTTTGCTTCGTTCCAACTCAAAGACCAAGCTGCTGAGTGGTATCAACAATACAAAGATTCTAGAGGAGGTCGTGTGATTACCTGGGATGATTTCCGCGAAGACTTCAGAGCTCACCACATTCCTCAGAGTGTTGTTGAGAGTAAGCGTGAGGAGTTCCGCAATCTGAAGCAAGGCAGCTTGTCTGTTTACCAATACAACATCATGTTCCAGAGGCTCGCTCGTTTCGCCAAGCAAGACGTCCCTAACGAGAAGAGCATGATTTATCAATTCAGAGGTGGCATTAGAGAATATCTGCAAGTAGCCCTCGTGCTTTTTGAGCCGAAAAAGTATGATGAGTTCTACAATATGGCATGAAAGCAAGAAGCTGCTCCTCTCAAGTGCGATGCTTCCAAGAAGAGAGTCAGGGACGCAACTCCTTCTTCTTCTTCAACTCAAGTGGTAGCTAAGCAGCAAAAGTATTGGTTGCCTCCTCCTCCTCCGTTCCGTCAACCTTATCAACAGAAGAGCAAAGGTGGCAATGGATCTTCCCACCCACCCAACCCAGGCTTTCAGAACAAAGCTTCATCTCATGCTCCAAGGTCAACTGCTCCGTATCACCGGCTGCTCTCAGAGGTCATGTGCAACAAGTGTCAGCAGAAAGGCCACTATGCAAACAAATGCTTCAACCAGAGGCGTCTTCCGCCTCCTCCTCATGTGAGATCTGCCAGCAATGCAGTGGTTAAGCATAATCCCAAGTCTGCAAAGGTCAACATGATGAACGCAACTCAGGTAGAGGACTCTTCAGAAGTGATCATGGGTAACCTTCACGTTAATGATATTCCTGCAAGAGTTCTTTTTGATACTGGTGCATCTTTGTCTTTCATATCGAAGCCTTTTGCATCCATGCACAATTTGCATACTGTCGATTGGCCTAAGTTGATAGCGGTTTCCTCTCCGGGTTTGTTCATGAACAACAAAATGATGGCTCCGGATGTTTCTATCAAGATGGGAGATTATAAATTTCCGTCCTCTCCAATGGTCCTTGGTAACTCGGACATTGATCTAATTCTCGACATGGACTGGCTTTCTAAGCACAAGGCTCAATTTGATTGTGCTGCCAGGCAAATTCAATTGACACACTCGTCTGAGGATGTGATCATCTATGTAGCTCGTGACGATACCATTCGACTATTTTCTCTCAATGAGAAGGGCGAGTTAGATGCCATCTCTCAGATTCTAGTCGTTTGTGAATATCAAGACGTCTTTCCAGAAGAGCTTCCAGGAATGCCTCCTCACCGGCCAGTTGAATTCGTCATTGATCTTGAGCCTGGCACGGAACCTGTTTGCAAACGTCCTTACAAGCTTGGACCAAAAGAGTTGAAGGAGCTGAAGAAACAACTCGATGAACAAGAGCGTATGGGTCTGATCTGACCAAGTTCTTCTCCATGGGGTTGTGGTGTTATTTTTGTCAAGAAGAAGGATGGCATAGACCAACTCAGCGTCGACTACCGTCCATTGAACAAGAAGACCATAAAGAACAAGTACCCACTTCCCAACATCAATGAGCTTTTCGAACAACTCAAAGGTGCTCAAGTATTCTCCAAGCTTGACCTCTGTATGGGCTATCATCAGATTCGCATTCGTGAACAAGACATCCCCAAGACAGCGTTTAGAACAAGCTATGGTTCTTATGAATACACTGTCATGTCTTTTGGCCTTGTCAATGCTCCTCCAACATTCTCTCGCATGATGAACTTCATATTCAACCCTTACACAAATGACTTCGTTTTGGTCTAAAATTTTGGTCTTTTCCAAGAATAAGGAGGATCATGCCAAGCACTTGAGATTGGTGCTGGACAAACTTAGAGAACATCAGTTCTATGCGAAGTTTTCAAAGTGCGAGTTTTGGCTCGATGAGGTTCTCTACCTTGGGCATATCATCTCAGCCAAGGGCATAGCTGTTAATCTTGAGAAGGTGTCTGCAATTGTGAATTTGGAACCGCCTCGGAATGTGAAGCAGCTCCGCAGCTTCCTTGGGCTCGCAAGCTATTGTTGAAGATTCGTTGAGAACTTCTCTAAGATTGCGAAGCCTCTTTCCAACCTTCTCCAGAAGCATGTGAAGTATGTCTGGACGCCTGAATGGGACATCGCTTACAACACCCTCAAAGAGAAGTTAGTCATAGCTCCAGTTCTGACTCCTCCTGATGAATCCAAACCATTCGAGGTTTTCTGTGATGCTTCCCTGCAAGGTCTCGGTGCTGTGTTGATGCAAGAGAAGAAAGTTGTCGCCTATACCTCTCGCTAGTTGAAGCCCAACGAAAAGAACTACCCCACTCACGACCTCGAGTTGGCGGCAGTTGTCCATGCTCTTTTAACATGGAGACATCTCTTGTTGGGAAGAAAAGTGGACATCTTCACTGATCATAAGAGTCTCAAGTACATCTTCACTCAGCCCAACCTCAACCTCAGGCAGACTCGTTGGGTCGAAATGATTCAAGAGTATAATCCGAGTATTGAATATACTCCAGGCAAGGCCAATGTCATTGCTGAAGCTTTCAGCAGGAAGGCTTACTGCAACAATTTGATTCTCAAGCCCTTCCAACCGGATCTTTGTGAAGCTTTCCAAAAACTTAATCTCCAAGTTGTTCTTCAAGGATTCCTTGCCAACCTCCAAGTCTCTCCTACTTTGGAAGATCAGATTCGTGAGGCTCAACTTCTTGATGCAATGGTGAAGAAGGTGAAGATTGGGATTGCCAAGAGCCAACCCAAGTACAAGTTCTATCACCTTGATGACAAAGATACTCTTTTCTTCGAGGATCAAATTGTTGTTCCTAAGGGTGACCTTCGTAAAGTCATTATGAACGAGGCTCACAATTCACTCCTATCTATTCATCCTAGAAGTACAAAGATGTACCATGACCTCAAGCAGTCGTATTGGTGGACTCGAATGAAGCGTGAGATTGCTCAGTTCGTGAATGAATGTGATGTCTGCAGAAGAGTGAAAGCAGAACACCAACGACCAGCTGGTCTCCTCCAACCTCTTGCCATTCCAGAATGGAAGTTTGAACATATTGAGATGGACTTCGTGACTGGATTTCCCAAGTCCAAGTGTGGCAATGATGCTATCTTCGTTGTCATCAACAAGCTCACTAAAGTGGCTCATTTTCTTCCTATCAAAGAATCTATCACAGCAGCTCAGTTGGCAGAGCTATATACCTCCAGGATTATCTCCTTGCACGGCATTCCGTAGTTGATATCTTCAGATCGTGGAAGCATCTTTACCTCTAAGTTCTGGGATTCTTTTTAGAAGGCTATGGGCACCAACATTTGTTTCAGCACAACCTTTCATCGTCAAACTAGTGGCCAAGTCGAGCGAGTAAATCAAATTCTTGAAGATATGCTCAGGGCTTGTGTCATTTCCTTCGGTATGAACTAGGAAGATTGTCTTCCATATGCCGAGTTCTCCTACAACAAAATCTTCCAAGCAAGTTCGGGCAAGGCCCCATTCGAGATTCTCTATGGAAGAAAGTGTCGTACTCCTCTTAATTTGTCAGAGAGTGGTGAGCGCCAACTTCTTGGCAATGACTTGATCACAAAGGCTGAAGAAATGTGCAAAGTCATTCGTGAAAATCTCAAAGCCGTGCAATCGCGCCAGAAGAGTTACTATGATAGCAAGCATCATGACTTGGCTTTCGAGATCGGAGACCATGTCTACCTCCGCGTCTCTCCAATGAAAGGTACTCGTCGCTTCGGTATCAAAGGGAAGCTTGCCCCTAGATACATGGGTCCATTCAAGATCATTGGCAAAAGAGGTGTTCTCGCCTATCAACTTGAGCTTCCATCCAACTTTGCAAATGTGTACGACGTGTTTCACGTGTCTCAGCTTCGCAAGTGTTTCAAGACTCCTGACTGCACCATCAACTTCGAAGAGGTTGATCTCCAAGAAGACATGTCTTATCATGAGCTTCCCGTTTCTATTCTTGAAGAAACTAAGCGCAAGACTTGCAACAAGTCTATCAAGTTCCTGAAAGTGAAGTGGTCACATCATTCCGACCATGAAGCCACCTGGGACCACGAGGACCACCTCTGTTTCGAATATCCGGAGTTTTTCCAGTCCTAGATCTCGGGACGAGATCCTTTCGTAGTGGTGGAGTGTTGTAATGCCCCATATGTAACTTGCCATATTTGTATTCCAACTCTGGCCATTTTCGGCACTAAGTTATGATATTCCCTCGTGGTTGAGTTTTGTCTTCGTTTTGCTTTTTGTCCATGTCATGCATCTCATATCATGTCATCATGTGCATCGCATTTGCATACGTGTTCGTATCATGCATCCGAGCATTTTCCCCGTTGCCCGTTTTGCATTTCGGCACTCCTATGTCCTCCAGTGTCCCCTTTTGCCTCTTTTCGTGTGCAGGTGTTAAACATTCTCGGATTGGACCAAGATTTGCCAAGCAGCCTTGGTTCACTGCCGGTAGACCGCCTGTCAAGTTTCATGCCATTTGGAGTCCGTTTGATACTCCAACAGTTAACCGAGGAACTGTAAAGGCCTCGTGTGTGTTGCAGACCAACACCCCTCCAAAGTGGCCCAAAACCCATCCAAACCCCCTCCATCCTCCCGGACGTTCGATCACGATCACATGGCCGAAAACCGCACCTCATTTGGACTCTCCTAACTCCCAGAATCTATAAATAAGTGCTCCCCTCCGAATTTCCTGCAGTCCAAACCATAGTTTTCTCCACCCGCCGCAGACGGACACGTCTGAGACGGCCGGACGTGTCCGCACCACCGCCCGGACCAACCCGCAGCTGCCACATGGCGCAACCTGCGCCCACATCGCCGCCGGCCCGCCCGACCCCGGGTCAGGACCCCCAAGCCCGCGCGCGCCGCCCCGCTCATCGCGTACCCCGCCGCCTGCAACCGCCCGGCGCCGCTGCGGCTGTCCTCGCCGGCGACCTTGTCCGTCCGCCGCCTCCTCGATGGGCCGCCGCCTCCTCACCGGTCCACCGCCGCCGCCCGCGCGCGCCGCCTCCACTGGATCCGGCGAGTGCCTGCCATCCCATCCCTCCTCGCCGGCGCCCCGGCTTCAACTCCGGCCACCGCGCCCCTCTACTCCGGCTGCCTCGAAGCCAGCGCCCCGATCCAGATCTGGATTTTGAGCAAACCCTAGGGTTGACCCGTTTTCCTCTAAGTCTATTCTGCATATTTTTTATAGCTCTGTTCATTGCATCATAACTCATCATTCGTAGCTCTGTTTTGCGCGTGTGATATATCAAATTGTTCGTCTGGATGTGCTCTTCATTTAATTCCATTGCACCATGCTTGTTTGAGTCCATCTTGATGCATAAAATGCTGTTGCAAGAGTGCTTCATAATGTTAGTTTCTATTTCTTAACAGATTATGGACATTTGTCATTTTTGCCATGATTATTGTGTCCCTCCTATGAACTTGAGCCCTACATGTGTTTTGGGCTATGCCATGCCATCTTTACAGGGGTGTATGACATGTATTTTTTGATCAATGTGGTGACTAGCACAAGCATGCAAAGTAGCTCTCGTGATGTTGCTGATTTCAGGGACTTCGAATTCTTCTATGTCTTTTCCCTGATGTTATTTTTATGCCATGTATTCATGTTGCTACAGAGTGATCCATGCCTCTTTTGAGGATGTTCAGTAAGGATGTTTTTGAGATATTTTTATGTGCTATCCATCCATGTCTTTGTTTGCAATTATGGAGTACCATAGCATGACTCAATCTTGCTCTACTTTTGCTATAAAATGTTCCTGGCAGATTTTTTGACACCTGAAACAGTAGGAGAAGCTCCTACTATGTATATTAATTAAAGTATCAAAAAAGATCTTACAAGATCATAACCTTACATCCATGGCCATGATATAGAACAGAGTGTAAGTTGGGGTGAGTAAGATAAAGGACTACCCTATGGATGTACAAAGTACTCTAGGAAAGAGGGAATAAACCCTCTGTGTCTCTCCTTGGCCCGATGAGTAAGGAGAGAGAAGCCTTCTTTGAATCTTGTTGCCCATGAGCTGATAGAAGGAGAAATGCCTCGAAAATGTTTATTATTCCTCTCTTTCCACAGACTCCAAGAGGCATACATGAAAACCTCCATGAACATTGGGTTGTTCCAAGCAGTTTTGGCTTCCTGGTTCCAAAATAATCTATCTCCTTGTGTATCCCAGTGGATATGTAAAGTGTCCCAACAAGCCTTGCTGAATGGGCAATGAAAGATCATATGCTCAAGAGTTTCCTCGTCATTAGTACCGCAGAGGATGCATCCATAGTTGTCTCCAATTTTATAGTTTCTTCTCTTTAGCATGTTCCTTGTGTTAAGACGATCAGAGAGAAGTAGCCATCCAAAGACTTTGATTTTCATTGTGGCGGAAGATTTCTAGAGCCATTTGTAAGCTTTGTGAGCTGACACGTCTCGAAAATAGAATTTGTAGTAATTTTTGGCCGTGTAGACGTCAGATCCCCAGGCATAGCACCACTGATCCCTCTCAACTTCATCAACCTGGTTGCCAACATGTGCTGTGATTTCCTGGATCTGTCTCAGCTCATCATGGGCTTGCATGGAGAGGGGAAGGTGGAAGGTTTCATTGAGATTTTGGCTCCCAAGGAAGTTTCTAACTGAGATATCTTCAAGTTTGGCGTAGGAAAATGCACGTGGGTGTGATTCTGCCAGTACCTCATCAAACCAAAGGTCTTTCCACATCAGGACCATGTTCCCCGAATGAACAACCACATGGGAGATGCCTCGATAAGTCGGAGTAAGTTTGAGAATGTCTTTCCACCAGAATGAACCACACGGGTCTGAGGCATGAGGGATTTTGTCCACATAGTAAGTAGACCAAATCAAGTCCCAATGATTGTAGAATTTATGTAGGTATTTCATGAGCAATGCATCACTTTGGGTTTGAATGTCCAGGACCCCGAGGCCTCCACAATCTTTAGGGCGGCAAACCATTTGACAGGAGGCCAGAGAGTTGCACTTGTCTCTGTCATCCGTTTTCTTTGTCCAGACGGCTTTCCTTCTGATTCTGTCAAGAAGGTCAATGATCTTTGGCAGTAATTTCAGAGTGCATAGCGCAAAGATTATTAAGGACGTGTTCCTGGCAGATTGTTTACGTGTTAATCAATTTTGCCGAGGTTGTTGTAGTTGATCCATGCATGCTATGAGATTGTTCTTGCCATGGTTAGCTTCTTGAACATGCATTCTTGCTGGGTGTATGCTTAGTTTGTCATGCAATGCCTTGTGGTGAGTGCATCGAGCTCGCAAACATGCCTACGTAACTCTGTTTTTGCCATGTCCAGTTTTCTGCTAAGTCGGAATCTGTTAACGGAACTTGCTATGTTTACATGGGTGCCATCATATTTTCTGATCTTTCTTGGCTTATGGTCAGTAAGGGACTTTTGTTATATGTTTTGAGTAGTTTCATGCCATGCTTTGATTTTCCATGATATGTTCCTTTAGCATGATGTTATCTTGATCTAAACATTGCTTCATGATGTTAAATCCTGACATGTTATTTTCACTAAGTCTGTGAACCTGATATCTTTTGCACTTTTTCCATGCTTGTTTGAACCTGCTATTGTGTGATTTAGCCGTAGCTCAGTGTTCATCTTTTGTCAAGCATCTTGAGTGGATCACTGCCATGTGGTTTGTTGTTATGTTAGAGTGCAGTAGCTTAGTTTCTTGTTGCATTCTAGATGGCATCATGCTGTTAATCGCAGAATCGTGCCATTATTGTTTTGCTTGCCATTTGCAAATCGTGCATCCGATTCCAGTGATCTTTATATCGATTTCGACCGAAATCAACTCATCTTTCCAGCGGCAGTCTTGGTTTGCCAAGTTGAGGCTTGGTTCAATCTTTTCCTTCCGGAGCATGCATATGCATTGCATTTTACATCCCGCATATCATGCCATGTTTTGCATCATGTTGCTTGTGCATTGCACCGTGGTTGATTGTGGTTCCCTTTTCTTGTGTTCTTGCGTTGGGTAGAGCCGGGAGACGAGTACATGATCAAGGAACCCGTTGAGTACGCTTACGAGGATCAAGCTTATGTCAACTCGGATAACTTTGCAGGCAAGGTGACCATACCCTCAAAATCACTTCTATCTTTGCTTGCTAGTTGCTCGCTCTATTGCTATGCCTATGCCGCGATACCTACCACATGCTTTATCATGCCTCCCATATTGCCATGTCAAACCTCTAACCCACCTTGCCCTAGCAAACCGTTGTTTGGCCATGTTACCGCTTTGCTCAACCCCTGTTATAGCGTTGCTACTTGCAGGTGAAGATTGGAGTTTGTTCCTTGTTGGAACATGATTATTGTTGGGATATCATTAATATATCTTGTTTACCTTCATGCACCTATATACTTGGTAAAGGGTGGAAGGCTCGGCCTTATGCCTGGTGTTTTGTTCCACTCTTGCCGCCCTAGTTTCCGTCATACCGGTGTTATGTTCCTTGATTTTTCGTTCCTTACGCGGTTGGGTTATAATGGGAACCCCTTGACAGTTCGCCTTGAATAAAACTCCTCCAGCAAGGCCCAACCTTGGTTTTACCATTTGCCACCTAGTCTTTTTCCCTTGGGTTTCGCGGACTCAAGGGTCATCTTTATTTTAACCCCCCCGGCCAGTGCTTCTCTAAGTGTTGGTCCAAACTAGGCGATGTCCGGCGCCCCCTGTGTCAGCGTTCTGGGAACGGGGGTCCCTAGACTTGCCTGCCTGCGGCCTGCGGCGTGGCTCAAGTGGGGGCCCAATACGGCCCATCTTCATCAGCACAAGGCTCAAGACCCTCGCGAGGGGCCAAGCCTCGCGAGGCGGACGACACGGCACCTCCTCAGGCGAAGCCTCGTCAGGCAGGCTCGCGAGGAGGAAGAGACATCAAGGCGGGGTACCTCGTGAGGTGCCCGTGATGTGAGCCATGACGACTAGGGGCACCAGGCGGGTGCCAGCACGCGCAGCGTCCTTCTTTCCTCTTCGGTGCAAAGGGGACAAGCGCATCCGCGGAGTACCGAGGCATCAGGCAAAGGTTGCCACTTCGGTGTAACAAGACCAAGGCCAGAGAGGACTACGAGACGGAGGTCACCATGGAGCCCAGCACGGCGTCACCTCCGGAGCCTTTGGCAGGCGAAGACTACTTTTGACAAGATAGATATAGTAGTTGTCCCCCTTCAAATTAGCCCGCCATTGTTGGATCCCTTCCCGCTCAATATTTGGGGAGAGGACCAGGGCCTCTACATATAGGACTAGCCACCCGCATAGCAAGGGGCGACTCTTGGAGAAGGGGTTGGACCGCGCGTTCGGCAAGAGAGAGAGAGAGAGAGAGAGAGAGAGAGAGAGAGAGAGAGAGAGAGAAGGGTAGCTGCACTCCCCGTTGCAGTTCATCCACCAGCCAAGAACAGACCCTTGCGAGGCTGTTCTTCCTTGTAGTGTTCATCCTCATCAGCCCCAAGGGGCAATCCACAAACCACACACTGGAGTAGGGTATTACACCACAACGGTGGCCCGAACCAGTATAAATCTCGTGTCTTTCGTGCATTACTTTCAGTAGCTTAGATCCTTGTGAGACGGAGAGGTTGAGGGCGTAATCTCCGCGCGCACCCCAGTGTTCGAACCTTAAGGGTCTGCCGGAACCCGAAATCCGACATTTGGCGCGCCAGGTAGGGGTGCGCCGGAATTCGTCTTCCACCACTCTGCTCTCCTCCGACCGTCACAGCCATGTTTGACGCTCGTCGGGCCCGCGCCGAGCGCCGGGCCGCTATCGCTTCTCGTGTCGCTCAGACCGCCCCCGTCGGTGGGCGTCCTCATCATTCCCCGTTGCCCGCCGTCAATGCCGCCACGGGCCCGGCGGTGGGCGAGCAGCAGGAATCGTCTCAGCACCCGTCCGTGCGGCAAGACGGCCGCACTGCTTCTCCGTCGCTCGCACCGGCCGGCTCTTCATCCCGCGCGCTCCGCGCCCCCTTGGAGGCTCGTGCTGCGCTCATCGCGGCGAACGAGCTCCTACGCTACCGACCCGTCGACGACGTCTACAAGGAGTGGCTCGACCGCATCGCCGAGCTCGTCCGCGCCACAGGGGGCTCTCCTGCGCCGTCCGCCCCGCTGCGCCGCACTCCGCCCCGCGTGGGCAACGAAGCTCCGGGGGCGAGCCATCAGCCTCCCCCCCCAAGAAGACCCCGTGGCTCCAAGGCGCATGGCCCCTGGGCGGAACCCGCTCCGCCAGGTGCCAGCACAGCAAGAACAAAGCTGCCAAGAAATCCCCCGCCCGCAAGGGGCTGCCCAGGCGCTCCCAGCTCCCGCTCCAGCACGCCAAGACCCCGCCCTGCTCCAAGCTGCAGTGCGTGGAGACCCTCAAGACCGAGCTTTTCACCAACGAAGGCCTTTTGTGGCCACCGCGGGCTGCCTCGCCTACACCCCTGAGCTGCGCAGCGTCGCGTGGCCTGCGAAGTTCAAGCCGGACCTGCCTCCACGCTACGACGGCACGACTGATCCCGCAGAGTTCCTCCAGCTCTATGAGCTGGGCATCGAGGCTGCCGGGGGAAACGAGAAGGTCATGGCGAACTGGTTCCCCATGGCGATGAAGGACGGAGCCCGCACCTGGCTCCTGAACCTGGCCCCAGGAACGATCTCCTCCTGGGACCAGATGCGCGCCCGCTTCGTCGCCAACTTCCAAGGTACTCGCGACCGGCCGCCCGCCGTGAGCGACATGCGCCGCATCAAGCAACAACCTGGAGAGACCCTGCAGAAGTACATCCAGCGCTTCAACAGCGCGCGCCTCAAGATCCCCAAGGTGTCCGAGGAGGCCATCATCTCGGCCTTCTCCGATGGCGTGCGCGACGTCAAGATGAAGGAGGAGCTGGGGATGCACGAGGACCTCTGCACATCCCTGGAGCTGTTCAACTTGGCGAACAGATGCGCCAGAGCTGAGGAGGGGCGCCTCTCCCTCCTCGAGCTGCCTACTGCGGACCCAGAAGAGAAGAAGCCCAAGGCCAAGGACGTGAAGCACAAGGGGGCTGCCATGCTCGCAGCCGAACCAGACATCAAGCGCGGCAGAGATCTACCCGACTCCTCCAGAGGTAGCCGGTACTGCGTATACCACGACCTCCACACCCACAACACCAACGAATGCCAAGAACTCCATGCCGTGCGAGAAGGAAGGATCGGCCGTCGCCCTGACCGTGCTGACCGGGGCTATGGCCGAGGACGAGGAAGAAACCCAGGGCGTTGGGAAGACCGCGGCCCGCGCCAGGGGTGGCGCGACCAACCTTGCGAGGATCGTTGACGGGACCTGCCTCGCGAGGGGGACTGGAGGGATCAGCCTCGTGAGGATCGCCCTCACGGCAACGCAGGCCTGCCTCCTCTTCCGCCTCCACCAAGAAGAAACGAGGACCGCCATCAGGACGAGGGGGCTGGGGGCTTCCAGGAGCCACGCGCGATTGCTTGCATCCTGGGCGGAGCTCAGGCCCCAGCCTCCCAACGCATCTTCAAGCAGTTCGCCCGCGAGGTGAATGCAGTCCTCCCCAAGCTCGAAGCAATGCGCCCCCTCATGTGGTCGGCGTGCGCCATCACGTTTAGCTCAGCAGACCAGCTCAAGTGCTCGGCTACGGATGGAGTTCTCCCGATGCTTTGCTCCCCGGTCATCAGCAACGTGTTGGTCACGAAGACCCTCATTGACGGAGGGGCAGGGCTCAGCGTCCTGTCTGTGGAGACCTTCAACAACCTCCAAGTGCCCTACGACCAGCTACAGCCAACCAAGCCTTTCTCAGGAATCACCGACGGTTCCACGGTCCCAATCGGGCAGGTCCGCCTCCCTGTCACCTTCGGGGCCCGCACCAACTACCGCACCGAGCTCATCGACTTCGACGTCGCCGACATCCGCCTGCCGTACAACGCCATCCTCGGGTACCCAGCGCTGGCCAAGTTCATGGCCATGACCCACCACGGCTACAACGTCCTCAAGATGCCCGGGAGTGGAGGCGTCATCACCGTGCCCTGTGAAGAGAGAGATGCAGTGTGTTTTCTGGAGCGGGCCTTTCAGGCCGCATCACTCGAAGACCCAGAACGCGGAAGCAGGAGGCTTCCGGAGGCCACCCCCAAGAAGAAGAAGATGTCACCAGGCTCAGCCCCTCGGGAGGCAGGGACCTCAGGACCCGTGCCTGCTCGGGAGGACCCTCCTTCCAGCGCATAGGAAAGTGCGCCTGGCGCCCTCCTCAGGAAGGGCTTGGGGGCTCTCACCTGGAGGGCCACCGACCTAGCCATGGTCACGAGGGAGGCGCTTGGGCGCCATGTGGAGGCGTGCTTCAAAGTGCGTCTCGCTCAAGAAGGAGCCAGGCGAGGAAGACCAGACCAGCAAGGGTTCATCAGCAAGGCCGTTCAGGAGCTACAGGAGGCAAGGATCATGAGGGGATGCCGTCGCCTTTCAGCTGCGGCCCCACATCCAGGCGAGGATGGCATGCTACGCGTCTGTGTCGACGTACTTGGGCTCAATCAGATTGCCACGACTGAGCGCCTCTGGCCCTCGCGGGTGGGGCGCTGCGAAGGACCACCCCATAGCCGCGTTCGCATGCCTCACGGCCTGCCGAGCGTGGCTACGGCGTGCCAGCGCCTCACGAGGGGCATCAGGGAGGCTCAGGAAGACAGGTGCTCCGCAGCCCTGATGAAGATGAAGGCAGCTCGCGAGGAGCCACCAGGGCCTTCGGAGCCTCCCGAGGCCCCGGGGCCTGGGGGCTCATGAGGATCGACTTCCGCAGCCCACCGAGCCCGCTACGCCAACACCGCCTCACCAACGGCATGCTCAGGTGACACTTTCAAAGTTTCGTTCTCAGCTGGGAGTGCCCTCCCAGGGTTGCGTCACTCACAGGCCATGTGGGTCCGACCCTGCGGTGTGTATCTGCTTTTACCTTTAGGTCGTTAGTCCGCTTTGTTGGGGGCGCCCCTCGGGCCGCATCACCCCCAAGCCGCCGGGGCTAGGCCCAGCGGCATGTATCTTCACCATGCTTATTTCCAGCTATGCATTCGCCTATCATGCATGATTATTTGGTGCCTGCCCACGGCATCCCATCTTCCCCATGTCGACTACTTGCACGTTAAAGGGGGGGTGCCTGAGCATCACGACTCAGGGCTCTTACTGGCTCAACGGCCCTCACCCTCTGGTCTTGTCCATGGCATCGCGACCCGGCAAACTAGCGACGGTCGAGACAAGCCCGAGGGCCGGGACCCGAGGACGTAGAGTACCGGCATGTAACCAACTCTTGCAGGAACACATTTCAAGACATGGCCCAGTGCCGGGCGCAACCCGCCCAGAGGTAGGGCCTCGTGAGTCCCGCGCTGGCTCACGGGTGCCTAGATACACCTCACCTAGCTCTACCGTGCCGGACACGTGTCAGGGTGGGGCTGTATATGCCCCGGGGGCTCCTCCCGGAGGGGAGCCCCCTCCCACGTACCAGTGGAAGCACCATGCTCCGCACTGGCTGACGACACTGCCGAGGAGCGGCTATGCCCATACACATACGGAAGCGCTATGCTCCGCGCTAGTGATAAACAACTGAGGGTGGCCTCCGGGCCGCATTAACCTCAGGGAGCCTAGAGCTCAGTGGCCGGCCTCATCGCAACGCCTCCCCTCGGGAGTGCCGCACGAGGAGGCTGGGCATGGGGGCTATGGCTGGGTCACGCCCAGACGTACGCCGCCCAGCCGGGCCCCTCGGGCCTGGCTCGCCGCGTGTCTCTCCCCGAGCAGAGCCAAGGTACGAAGCCTGTTTGCGCGTCAAGGGGGACCCCTGGGCATCACGACCCAGGGGCCAAACTGGCTCCGTAGCCCCTCACTCCTTAGTTCCGAAAGGCTATGTTGGGTGAGGTACGCGCGGAGTCGGGCTCTGCAGACGTAGAACGGTGGTCACACTTACAACTCGCTTCATCACCCGCCGTTCGCGCGTCAAGGGGGACCCCTGGGCATCGCGACCCAGGGGCCTAACTGGCTCCGTAGCCCCTCACTCCTTAGTTCCGAAAGGCTATGCTGGGTGAGGTACACGCGGAGTCGGGCTCTGCAGACGTAGAACGGAAGACACGCCTACATCGCGCTTCCCTACTTGTTGTTCGTGCGCCAAGGGGGACTCCTGAGCATCGCGACTCAGGAGCCTAACTTGTCACGTGGCCCCTCACTCCTTTGGTCTCGTCCTGGTTTCCGGTCGGGGCTAAAGCTGGGTGAGGCATGCGCGGGGCCGGGCCCTGCCGGCGTAGAACACAAGCAAGTAGGGAAGACAAATATAAAATCCAAGGAACTTAAAAAGCAAATATTACAACCCATACTGCTGTCTCAGTACCAAACGCAAGTTTAAATGCCTCCCCGAGGCGTGATACATGTGCAGGAACTAAAAGAAGAGCAGCGACGGAGCGGAGTCACTTGTCGGCGGCGGCCTCGCCTCTTGGAATAGCAGGGTCGGCAACTCCCTACTTCGGCCTGGTGCTGAAGGCCCGGAACTTCTCCAGCAACGCCTCCGCGCGCCCCTTCAAGGCTTCGACAGCGGCAGCAGCGCCTTCACCGCTCACAGGTTCCAGAAGGGCGTCGAGGTCGGCGTCGGGATCGCGCAGGTAGACGTGGGCGAAGACCCTCGTCAGCGCAGCAGAAGAAAGGACGTGCGCCTTGGCCTCGGCCGCGGGGCCGATGCCAAGGACGACGTCCCCAAGAGCCTTGACCAGGAAGGGAAGCAGCTCGGCAGGGCCATCCTCGTCACCGACTAGCATCTTCAGCGAAGCACGGGCGTCCTTCTCCATGTCTGCAAAGGCCACGCGATCCTTGGCGAGGACCTGAGCCTTGGCGCCCAGCTCGGTCTTCGTCGCCTCCAGCTCTTCCTGCAGCGCGTCTAGGCGGGCATGGCGCTTCTCGAGCTCGGCCTCCCGGCCCTTGAGCGCCACCTCACGCGCCTTCACCCCCTCCTCTCGCTCCTGGCGAAGGAGAACCTCCTCCGCAAGTTGGCTCCGCAGGCCTTGCAGCTCGTCCTCCAACGCCTTGCAGTGATCGCGGGTTTTGGCTGCCTCCCCCAAGGCCGAGTCGCGAGCAACCTTCGCCTCGAGGACAGCCCGCCTCTCCTCGTCACAGGCTGTCGAAGCCTGAACCAGTGCCGCCCGGATCGAAGCATCAGCGTGAATCCACCCAGAAGCCAACTCCAGGCGCCCGGCCACCAGGCGAGGGTCCGCGCCGAGAAGATCCTGCCGCAGCCGGTCCAGTTCAGTAGCGGCATGTTCCAGGATGGAAGAAGAATGCGGGGAAACTTCCGCGTGCTCCAGGACAGCGGGAGGAGGAAGTGACGCCAGCAGGGCTGCCGTGTCCTGAGGCGGAGTCCGCTGCGTCCCCGCAGCCGTAGCGATGGCGCCTGACGAGGGCACCTCTGGGGCCACTTGGGGCATGGGGGCTGAGCTCGCCCCAGCCAGCAGGGCCAGGCCTCCCGAGGATGACCGGGCATGAGAAGCCCGCGCGTCGCGGTCACCCTCCTCCGCAGGCGGGGTCGCTGCGGATGAAGCCTCGGGAGCCTTCTTCGGTTTCTTCGCCAAGGGCGCCAGCCTATCCGAGAGAAGCAATCATCAAGCCTCAACGGCGGAACAAGGGACGAAAGGACAAGGACCAAGCACTTACGGGTCATCACCGGCGGGCTCGGGCCGCTTCTGGCCCAACTTCAAGCCAAACAGCCGGCTGGAGGGGTCGACCTTGGAAGCAGAAGGCGCGACTGCGGACTGCCTTGGGACAGGTGCAGACCTGGGAGGGATCAGCCCGGTCCTGTCCTTCTTCGGGACTGGAGGCGAGCTCCCGCTGCCCAGTGCGTCGTCGTCATCATCATCATCATCGCTCGGCGAAAGGCGGAGGGTGCGGGGCGAGTGCCGGGGGAGGGGAGCCCTCGACTCCTCATCGGTCGCCCCAGAATCGGGCTCCTCTCCCCGCTCCTCTTCGTCCTCCTCCTCGCTGGAGTCGTCGGAGGACACGCCCACCGGTTCTCCAGAAGATGCCGCGGGCACAAGCCCGTCCCCGTTGAAAACGGGCATGGACTTCACCACCTGCTTCCAGTCGTTGCGAAGGAACAAGGGCTTAGGAGCGCCCTCCAACGTCGCCACTATTTTCCCAACCAGGGATTGAAGAACTGCGCTCACATCCTCTTCGCCCACGGGCTTGGGGCTCAGATGAGGCCTCCACATGGGAGGGGAGTACTGCCGGAGTGGAGCCAGCTGCTGCTCCAGGAACTCCCTCAGCAGTGACGCACCGGTCAACTTCGCTGTCTCCAAATAGGTCGGCTTCAAGTCCGCGTCCATCTTCTCCAACACCAGCTTCGCGCGGGGGTCCATGAGCTCCTCCCGGAGCCAGTCGTCGGCTCTCACGGGCTGCTCCGAGGGCAAGATCAGCCGAGGATGGATGTGTCCGGCATTACCAAGACCCACTTGTTCCGGAAGCCCTCAGCCTTCTTCCCGGCACTTGAGATGGCGTTGGTGCTACCATGCGCAATAAACCTCACGCACGCGGAAGGAGAACTGCCAGTGGTCTGGAGGAAGAAGTAGTGGTGTAGCAAGGCCACCGAGGGCTGCACCCCGACGTGGGCCTCGCAGTAGTAAGCGAAGATCGCCAGAAGAAGAACAGAGTTGGGGTGGAGATGCAGAGCCTGCAATTTGAAATGGCGGAGGATAGAGAAGAAGAACTCGGAGAAGGGAGGCGCCAAGCCTGCTGCAATGGCGCTTACAAAGAGAGGGTAAAAGGTGCTTCCTCGACCTTCAGGGGTGGCGGAGCCGACCTTGAACACCTTCTCCCCGTCGAGGCCCTGCGCCGCCGCCATCTGGCGCAGCCGGGCAAGGCTGGCCTCGGACACTTTCGGCGGATCCAGAGCTGGAGAATGCCAAGCTGTGGCCGAGGCTGGCGAGGCGCCATAGCTTCCTAGGTCACGCAGCAAGAGCGGATCTGGAAGTTTGGAGGAAGAAAGGGGAGGCGCAAGAAAGGGGATCTGAGCAACAACCGGAGAAAGCAAGGGCGAGGTCTGGGAAGATACCTCTCCCTGGGCAACCCGAGCAGTTGTAAAGGCACGCCACGTCCAATCAACCGCCATGCGGCGCCCAAGGCCGCAGGCTGTTAGGGCCCTCGGTGCTTCGCCCTTGCCCTTTCGCCTCTCGGCACGGCCAAGTCCATGCGCACCTTGGGCCCGGGGGCTACTGTCGGCGTTCTGGGAACGGGGGTCCCCAGACTTGCCTGCCTGCGGCCTGCGGCGTGGCTCAAGTGGGGGACCAACACGGCCCATCTTCATCAGCACAAGGCTCAAAACCCTCGCGAGGGGCCAAGCCTCGCGAGGCGGACGACACGGCACCTCCTCAGGCGAAGCCTCGTCAGGCAGGCTCGCGAGGAGGAAGAGACATCAAGGCGGGGTACCTCGTGAGGTGCCCGTGACATGAGCCATGACGACTAGGGGCACCAGGCGGGTGCCAGCATGCGCAGCGTCCTTCTTTCCTCTTCGATGCAAAGGGGACAAGCGCATCCGCGGAGTACCAAGGCATCAGGCAAAGGTTGCCACTTCGGTGTAACGAGACCAAGGCCAGAGAGGACTACGAGACGGAGGTCACCATGGAGCCCAGCACGGCGTCACCACCAGAGCCTTTGGCAGGCGAAGACTACTTTTGACAGGATAGATGTACTAGTTGTCCCCCTTCAAATTAGCCCGCCATTGTTGGATCCCTTCCTGCTCAATATTTGGGGAGAGGACCAGGGCCTCTACATATAGGACTAGCCACCCGCATAGCAAGGGGCGACTCTTGGAGAAGGGGTTGGACCGCGCGTTCGGCAAGAGAGAGAGAGAGAGAGAGAGAGAGAGAGAGAGAGAGAGAGAGAGAGAGAAGGGTAGCTGCACTCCCCGTTCCAGTTCATCCACCAGCCAAGAACAGACCCTCGCGAGGCTGTTCTTCCTTGTAGTGTTCATCCTCATCAGCCCCAAGGGGCAATCCACAAACCACACACTGGAGTAGGGTATTACACCACAACGGTGGCCCGAACCAGTATAAATCTCGTGTCTTTCGTGCATTACTTTCAGTAGCTTAGATCCTTGTGAGACGGAGAGGTTGAGGGCGTAATCTCCGCGCGCACCCGAGTGTTCGAACCTTAAGGGTCTGCCGGAACCCGAAATCGGACACCCTGGGCAACCAGGGTCTATGCCAACCCGACGTCTTGCCCATCCGGTGTGCCCTGAGAACGAGATATGTGCAGCTCCTATCGGGATTTGTCGGCACATTCGGGTGGCTTTGCTGGACTTGTTTTACCATTGTCGAAATTTCTTGTAACCGGGATTCCAAGTCTGATCGGGCCATCCTGGGAGAAGGAATATCCTTCGTTGACCGTGAGAGCTTGTGATGGGCTAAGTTGGGACACCCCTGCAGGGTTTTGAACTTTCAAAAGCCGTGCCCGTGGTTATGGGAAGATGGGAATTTGTTAATATCCGGTTGTAGAGAACTTGACACTTAACTTAATTAAAATGAATCAACAGCGTGTGTAGCCATGATGGTCTCTTTTCGGCGGAGTCTGGGAAGAGAACACGGTCTCGTGTTATGCTTGAACGTAAGTAGTTCTAGGATCACTTCTTGATCATAGATTCTCGAATGTGCTTTGCCTTCTCTTCTCGCTCTCATTTGCGTAAGTTAGCCACCATATATGCTAGTGCTTGCTGCAGCTCCACCTCACTAATTTTCCCTACCCATAAGCTTAAGTTGTCTTGATCGCAAGGGTGTGAGATTGCTGAGTCCCTGTGACTCACAGATTACTTCCAAAACCAGATGCAGGTGCCGATGATGCCGTTCCAGGGGATGCGATCGAACTCAAGTGGGAGTTCGACGAGGACTCAGGACATTACTATGTTTCCTTTCCAGATGATCAGTAGTGGAACCCAGTTGGGGCGATCAGGGATCTTATGCATTTGGGGTTGTCTTTATTTTGGTTCCGTAGTCGGACCTTGATTGTATCTGGATGATGTAATGCTATATTTATGTATTGTGTGAAGTGGTGATTGTAAGCCAACTCTTTATCTCTATCTTATTCAATACATGGGATGTGTAAAGATTACCCATCTTGTGACATGCCTACAATGCGGTTATGCCTCTAAGTCGTGCTCTGACACATGGGAGATATAGCCGCATCGTGGGTGTTACACTAATCATACACGCAAATGTGCACGACCAAGATCAGGGACTCACGGGAAGATATCACAACACAACTCTAGACACAAATAAAATAATACAAGCTTTATATTACAAGCCAGGGGCCTCGAGGGCTCGAATACATAAGCTCGAATACACAAGAGTCAGCGGAAGTAAAAATATCTGAGTACAGACATAAATTAAACAAGTCTGCCATAAGAAGGCTAGCACAAACTGGGATACAGATCGAAAGAGGCGCATGCCTCCTGCCTGGGATCCTCCTAAACTACTCCTGGTCGTCGTCAGAGGGCTGCACGTAGTAGTAGGCACCTCCCGAGTAGTAGCAGTCGTCATCGACAGTGGCGTCTGGCTCCTGGGCTCCATCGTCTAGTCGCAACAATCGAGTATAGAAAGGGGGAAAGGGGAGCAAAGCAACTGTGAGTACTCATCCAAAGTACTCGCAAGCAAGGAGCTACACTACATAGGTATGCAATGGTATCAAATGGAAAAGGGGGTAACATATGTGGACTGAACTGCAGAAAGCCGGAATAAGAGGGGGATAGCTAGTCCTATCGAAGACTACACTTCTGGTAACCTCCATCTCGTAGCAGAAGAAGAGAGTAGATGGTAAGTTCACCAAGTAGCATCGCATAGCATAAGCCTACCCAGTGATCCTCCCCTCACCGCCCTGTTAGAGAGCGATCACCGGTTGTATCTGGCACTTGGAAGGGTGTGTTTTATTAAGAATTTGGTCCTAGTTGTCATAAGGTTAAGGTACAACTCCAAGTCGTCCTGTTACCGAAGATCACTTCTATTCGAATATATTAACTTCCTTGCAGGGGCGCACCACATTTCCCAACACGCTCGATCCCCTTTGTCCGGACACACTTTCCTGGGTCATGCCCGGCCTCAAAAGATCAACATGTCGCATCCCTACCTAGGCACAATAGAGAGGTCAGCACGCCGGTCTAAATCCTATGGCGTAGGGGTCTGGGGCCATCGCCCAGTGCACACCTGCACGTTGCAAGGGCGGCCGGAGAGCAGACCTAGCAACCTCCATTACAACCACACCTGGAGATATTAGCAGCCGAGTTGTCAATTCAACCATACCTGGAGAGTAATTATCTGCAGCAACGTGATCAGTGCCAAAGTAATATGATAGTTTTGACAATAGTGACATCAGTAACTTTAACGGTGTCGGATTTCGGGTTCCGGCAGACCCTTAAGGTTCGAACACTGGGGTGCGTGCGGAGATTACGCCTTCAACCTCTCCGTCTCACGTGGATCTAAGCTACTGAAAGAAATGCACGAGAGACACGAGATTTATACTGGTTCGGGCCACCGTTGTGGTGTAATACCCTACTCCAGTGTGTGGTTTGTGGATTGCCTCTTGGGGCTGGTGAGGATGAACACTACAAGGAAGAGCAGCCTCGCGAGGGTCTGTTCTTGGCCGGTGGATGAACTGCGAAGGGGAGTGCAGCTACCCTTCACTCTCTCTCTCTCTCTCTCTCTCTCTCTCTTTGCCCTCGCCGATGGTCTGGAGCCCAACCCCTTGCCGTGTGGGTGGCTAGTCCTATTTATAGAGGCCCTGGTCCTCTCCCCAAATATTGAGCGGGAAGGGATCCAACAATGGCGGGCTAATTTGAAGGGGGGCAGCTAGTACACCTATCCTGTCAAAAGTAGTCTTCGCCTGCTAAAGGCTCTGGTGATGACGCCGTGCTGGGCTCCATGGTGACCTCCGTCTCGTAGTCCGTTGGCCTTGGTCTCGTTGCACCGAAGTGGCAACCTTTGCCTGATGCCTCGTTACCCCGCGGCTGCGCCTGTCCCCTTTGCACCAAAGAGGAAAGAAGGACGCTGCGCGCGCTGGCACCCGCCTGATGCCCTGGGTCGTCATGGCTCACGTCATGGGCACCTCGCGAGGTACCCCGCCTTGATGTGTCCGTCTCCTCACGAGCCTGCCTAATGAGGCTTGGCCTGAGGATGTGCCATGTCGTCCGCCTCGCGAGGCTTGGCCCCTCGCGAGGGTCTTGAGTCTTGCGTTGATGAAGATGGGCTGTGTTGGGCCCCCACTTGAGCCACGCCGCAGGCCGCAGGCAGGCAAGTATGGGGACCCCCGTTCCCAGAACGCCGACAGTAGCCCCCGGGCCCAAGGCGCGCCTGGACTTGGCCGCGCCGAGAGGCGAAAGGGCGAGGGCGAAGCGCCGCGGGCCCTAACAGCCTGCGGCCTTGGGCGCCGCGTGGCAGTTGATTGGACGTGGCGTCTCCACTTCCCATGACGCCTTGGTGATCGTGCGAGTTGGACGAGTCGCTGCATGCAGATCGTGTCATGATTACCTGAGATCATGGAGGCCGGCGGTTGCCCTTCGCCGGCTATAAGTACGGCACCGCACGTGCCCTTCCAGTCCATCTCTTCCCGCTCTCTTCTCTTGCTCCGTCTTGGTGCGATGGCCCCGTCGAGGAAGTACTCAGCCGCCAAAAAGGGAAAGGCCCCCCTGGCTGGTCCTGCCTCTCCCCCGCCCAAGCGCGGTCGTGGGCGTCCCCGGAAGCACCCGGTGGCTCCCCCGGCAGCATCTGGTGGTCATAGGTGCGGTTCCCGACGCGGCGGCGGGCGCGCCACCGCGGCTGAGTGATACGCCTGAGCTGCGTGCTCCCCCAGGCCATGCTTCTGCACTGTGCAGGCACCGCCGGAGTTCGTCGTCTTGGTGGCGGAGCCAACTTGTGCATGACTTCCGCTCCCTCGCTTCCTCCTCGGTGAACTCCCGGCAGGCGCTCCTGGTGGCCTCTGGCTCCAGGCGGAGGGCTGCTGCAGCAGGTCTTCGTGGGTTGCGCTAGAGGTCTCCGCCAGCGGGGGCTTGGCCCTCACCCAGGGCTGGCAGGCGTTCGCCCGCGCCCGTGACCTGGAGCATCGGTGCACCTTGCACTTCAGGTTCGATGGCGACGCCACCCTCTACGTGAGGGTGTTTGGGGAAGATGGTCGCCGCGCGGGGTGCTGCCCGGAGGGCGACGACCGCGCGAGCGGGCCTTGCCCTGGTGGCGATGAAGGAGATTGCGCCCGAGCGGACGGCGGCGTCCGCGGCTCTCCAAGCTTCGTCAGCACCTCCTCGAGCGACTCCTCCAGCGGTGGCAGCAGTCCTCCCCCGCGCCGCCGAGTTTGCTTGGGGGTGGCGGTTCGTCCGCCCGCCGTTGCGCCCCAATGGAGCGCGAGAGGGAGTCCGCCTGAGGTCCTGAGGCAGCCCGCGCTGCCTCTGCAAGCTGATGCGAGGAGGGCCGCGCCGAGCTCGTCTCTTTTTTTCTTTCCCTTTTGTTTCCTGCGTCAGACAGAACAGTTGCATGGAGCCCCACTGGGGCATGTTGGGAATATCATCGTTTCAGTTGTTACCTTGAACTTTTCTTCGTGCCTCTGGACCACTCGCCTGTATGTAGATAGTCCTTGACCCCTGCCTGGGGGGGGGGGGCGACCGACCCAGGCCCTGCGTGCACGTCGCGGTGCCCGAGGGACATGGACTAGGAGGGGTGCTCCTGTAATGCGCTAGGGCCATGAAAACCTTCCCGCGGCAAGGGCAGATACGCTCGCGAGGACGCCTGAACACCATCCCTCGCGAGGTCGTTTACGAGAGAAACCAAAGCGAGGAGCGAAAATCGATAAACCACAAATCAGCAACAGCGATAACTTCAATAAGACTCCGAACGCAAACAAACACGTCAACTGCGGAAAGCGAATAAAAAAGCTGCGTCTGGCACCTAATCTAGTCTTCGACGTCTTCTCACCAGCGTGGAGCTAAGTGCTGCCACTGGGCGTGGGAGGGATCCCCAGGGCCTGAGGCCGGCACTCCTGAGACTCCGGGGCGTGTACAGCCCCACTCATTATTACGTGAGTGTCACGGGGCGGCAAGCTTCACAGGCATTGGCCTTGCTTCATAGGCTCCGGGCCTTTTCCAAAACATGATAGCTTCACAGGCACTCGCCTTGCTTCACAGGCTCCGGGCCTTACAAAAAGAGATGATCTTCACAGGCACTCGCCTTGCTTCACAGGCTCCGGGCCTTACAAAAAGAGATGGTCTTCACAGGCACTCGCCTTGCTTCACAGGATCTGGGCCTTACAAAAAGAGATGGTCTTCACAGGCACTCGCCTTGCTTCATAGGCTCCGGGCCTTTTTAGGGGTAGAACCTCCGGAAGTGCTGGATGTTCCACGCATTCTGGATCGGCACTCCTTCTTGAGTCTCCAAGCGCGCGGAGCCGGGCCTGGAAATATGGACAACCTTGAACGGGCCGTCCCACATGGGAGAGAGTTTGTGCAATCCCTCCCTGGAGAGGACCCTCCTGAGCAAGAGGTCTCCTACCTCAAGAGTCCTGGGGCGGATGTTGCGGCAGTGATATCGCCGCAACGCTTGTTGATACCTGGCAGCTCGCAGCGCGGCTTCCCGGCGACGTTCCTCCCCCAACACGAGGTCCATCCCCCGCATGGCATCCTGCTGCGCCTCGTCAAATGCCAGGACCCGCGCGGAGCGACGTCTGACCTCGTGAGGGAGGACTGCTTCCGCTCCGTAGAACAGGAAGAATGGGGTCTCCCCAGTTGGCTTGGTCGCGGTGGTGCGGATGGACCATAGTACAGACGGAAGCTCGTCGTACCAACCCCTACCGCAGGCCTCCAGCTTCTTCTTGAACGACCTAGTCTTGAGGCCCCTCAGGACCTCCGCGTTGGCCCGCTCGGCCTGGCCGTTGCTTCGGGGGTGCGCCACCGAAGCGTAGCATATCTGCGTTCCAAGGTTAGCACAGTATGTTTTGAAGAGGTTACTGGTAAACTGCGAACCGTTGTCGGTGATGATGCGGTTCGGCACCCCGAACCGTCTCACGATGCCCTTGATGAACTTGACCGCGGAACCCGCGGGGATGGTGCGGACAGCCTCTACCTCAGCCCACATGGTGAACTTGTCCACGACAACGTAGAGGAAGCGGTAGCCCCCTGGCACCCGAGGGAACGGGCCTAGGATGTCCAGCCCCCAGACCGCGAATGGCCACGAGAGGGGTATAGTCTACAGGCCTCCCGCCGGCTGATGGATTTGCTTGGCGTGGAACTGACAGGCCTCACAAGCTTTCACCAGTTCGACAGGGTCATTGAGTGCGGTCGACCAATAGAACCCACTGCGGAACACCTTGCCGACGAGGGTCCGCGATGCTGAATGATGTCCACAATCCCCGCCGTGTATATCTTCCAGTAGTTCCTTTCCTTGCTCCCTAGAGATGCAGCGCATGGATACATCGTTTGGTCGCTTCCGGTAGAGCTCTCCATCCCTGATGCAGTATGCCGTGGCCTGCCGCGCCACATGCTCCGCTTCCTCCTCCTTCTCCGGTAAGGTCCCCTGTGTCAAGTAGCTCCGGAGCTCCGTGATCCGGCACCTTTCCCGAGGTTCCATCATCAGGAGCAACCGAGCCCCCGAGGCCGAGCCACAGACCGGGGCTCCCGAGGCAGGTGGCCGGGGGAGCTCCTCCCGTTGCTGAGCCGTATTTGATAGTAACGGCTGGGCTGAGGTCTTGAAGAGCCGCTCCTCGAAGACGCCAGGCTCCTGAGGTAACCGCCTGGACGCTCGTTTGGCGATGTCGTCGGCCTCCTAATTGGTGCCGCGGGGCACATGCTGTAACTCCAGCCCCCAGAACTGCTTCTCCATCCTGTGGACCTCCGCATGGTAGGCTTCCATGTGCTCGTCCTTCGGCTCGTACACCTTGTTGGAGAAATTGACGAGGAGCTGCGAGTCGCCCTTGATGGTCAGATGCTTCACCCCCAAAGCAGCCGCGGCCTTCAAGCCAGCTATCAAACCTTCATACTCCGCTATGTTGTTGGAGACCTTTTCGCCGTGCTGGAAACAGAGCTGCACAGCGTAGTAGAGCTTGTCTTGAGTGGGCGATACAAGCACTGCCCCGGCCCCAGTGCCATGCCTGGAGAACGCCCCGTCGAAGTGCATGACCCAGCCTTCGGACGCTTCGCTCCCCGGGAAGAGGGACCGATCCTCTTCTGCCTTGAGGCCTGGTGCCTCAGTCCATTCTGCCATGAAATCTGCCAATGCTGCTCCTTTGATGACCCTGGTTTTGCTGAACTCGAGCTGGAACACCTGCAGCTCTATGTTCCTGAGTTAGGGCTCCTGAGCACCCTCTCCAGGGGGTATGATGAGACGACCTTGATGGGATGGGCCTGGAAGTAATGACGCAGCTTGCGCGAGGCTACTAGCAGCGTGAGAAGGAGCTTCTGAGGCATCGGGTACCGTGCCCTCGCGTCCCATAGCACCGTGCTAACAAAGTAAACTGGGTGCTCGACTTGGCTGGGAGCATCAGCGGTTGCCGCGCCATCAGGAGGTATGGGCGCCTCACGAGGTGACGTGGCCTCCGGAGGTGGGCCATTCGGTCGGGCTGCCTCTCCTGCCTCCGGTGCATTCCTCGGCAGCCGCCCCTCCTCAGCTGCGGCTGCGGCTTCTTCAGGCTTCCCTTGTTCCCGTTTTGTCCTGCCTCGCGCCGCCGCTGCGGTCTTGATTTGGCGCTCCTCCCTAACTGCCACCAAGGCCGCGCTGGCGGAGTAGGGTGTGGCGGTGAGGTACAGCAGCAGGGGCTCCTGTGGGCGCGGAGCTACCATGACTGGGGGACTGGTCAGGTACCTCTTCAGGTCTTGAAACGCCTTATCTACCTCTTCAGTCCATTCAAAGGGCCCCTTCTTCTTCATCAGCTGGAAGAAAGGCAGCGCTCGCTCCCCTAATTTGGAGATGAAGCGCCCTAGTGCGGTCACGCGCCCAGTGAGCTTCTGCATTTCTCTGAGGGTCTTGGGCGGACTCATGTCCTCGACGGCCTTGACCTTCTCGGGGTTGGCCTCGATGCCATGATGGGACACAAGGAATCGCAGGAGCTTGCCCGAGGGGACGCCAAACACACATTTCTCTGGGTTGAGCCATAGGTTTACTGCGTCGAGGCTCGTGAAGGTCTCCTCCAAGTCTTGTATCAGGGTCTTGGCCTCCCGAGATTTCACTACGATGTCGTCAACATAGGCTTCGACGTTCTTTCTGAGCTGCTAGCCCAAGGTGATGTCCATCAGCCGCTGAAAGGTCGCCCCTGCGTTACGCAGCCCGAACGGCATGCATGTATAGCAATATACCCCGCATGGGGTCAAGAAAGCGGTCTTCTCTACGTCTCCCATTGCCATCTTGATCTGGTGATACCCGGAGAAGGCGTCCAGGAAGCACAGCAGGTCACATTCCACAGTGGAATCGACAATCTAGTCTATGCGGGGAAGTGGGAACGGATCTTGCGGGCATGCCTTGTTGAGGTTGGTGAAGTCGACACACATGCGCTCTTTCCCTCCTTTCTTGGGCACGACGACAGGGTTGGCCAACCAATCCGGATACCGAACCTCGCGAATGACCCTGGCAGCCTCGAGCTTGCAGGTCTCTTGAGCAATGAAGGCCTGCTTCTTCGTGGACTGCCGCCTGGCCTTCTGCTTCACCGGGCGCACATTTGGGCATACGTTGAGGTGGTGCTCGATGACACTCCTGGGGATCCCCGCCAGCTGATCTGGCTCCCAAGCAAACACCTTCTTGTTCGCGCGCAAGAACTTGACCAAGGCCTCCTCCTGCTCAGGCTCAAGGTTGGCGCCTATGGTGAAAGTGGCGCTGGAGGACCCATCCTCATCGACTGGTATCTGCTTTGTCCTGGGTGAATAGTTGCTTCTTCTTGGCGGGCGCAGCCCCCTTGGGCTCAGGGGTCTCCGCATCAGCGGGCCGTGCTGATGCCTCTGTCTTGAAGGCGAGCTGGAGCACTTGTAGGGCGCTCCCGACGTCCCCGCGCACGACGAGGGGGCCGCTGCTCCCGGGCATCTTCATGAGGTTATATGCTGGGTGCATGGCGGCCATGAACTGGGCCAGCGCCGGGTAGCCGAGGATGGCGTTGTAGGGGAGGTCCATGGGGGCGATGTCGAAGTCGACCATCTCCGTGCGAAATTTGTCGTAGGTGCCGAAGGTTACCGGGAGCCGGATCTGCCCCAGGGAGTCGGACGATCCGCCCCCGACACCTGAGAAGGGTCGACTGGGTCGCAGACGCTCCCGAGGTATGCGGAGGAGGCTGAAGGTTTCGACCGAGAGCACACTGAGGCCTGCACCGCCGTTGACGAGGGTCCTGGTGACGGCCACCTAGCAGATAGTGGGGGTGCACAGCAGGGGGAGTGCGCCCGAGCCGGCCGGGTTGGTGGGGTGGTCCTCCGAGCTGAAGGTCAGGCCGTCCTCGGGTGCCACCCGGTCCAGGGGAGCCCCCTGCCGTGCGGAAACGGCGTTGACTCGGCGGGCGAAAGGCTTGATGTGGCGACTTATGGGTGGCGCCTGCGAGCCGCCTAGGAGGGCCGCAACGACCGGGGGCGTCGATGTTGCGGTGCAGTTACTCCGTCGCGCGGGCAGAAGCCGGGGTGGCGTTTGCTGCCCGCTTCCCGCCGGGCCGGTGGCGGTGTCGACTGCGGGCGACGAGGAACGACGGGGGCGCCCGCCGACGGGGGCCGTCCGGGCGACGCGAGAGGCGGTGGCAGCCCGGCGCTCGGCGGGGGCCCGGCGAGCGTCGGACATGGTTGTGGCGGTCGGAGGAGAGCAGAGTGGTGGCTGACGAATTCCGGCGCACCCCTACCTGGTGCGCCAAATGTCGGATTTCGGGTTCCGACAGACCCTTAAGGTTCAAACACTGGGGTGCGCACGGAGATTACGCCTTCAACCTCTCCATCTCACATGGATCTAAGCTACTGAAAGAAATGCACGAGAGACACGAGATTTATACTGGTTCGGGCCACCGTTGTTGTGTAATACCCTACTCTAGTGTGTGGTTTGTGGATTGCCTCTTGGGCCTGGTGAGGATGAACACTACAAGGAAGAACAGCCTCGCGAGGGTCTATTCTTGGCCGGTGGATGAACTGCGAACGGGAGTGCAGCTACCCTTCACTCTCTCTCTCTCTCTCTCTTTGCCCTCGCCGATGGTCTGGAGCCCAACCCCTTGCCGTGTGGGTGGCTAGTCCTATTTATAGAGGCCCTGGTCCTCTCCCCAAATATTGAGCGGGAAGGGATCCAACAATGGCGGGCTAATTTGAAGGGGGACAGCTAGTACATCTATCCTGTCAAAAGTAGTCTTCGCCTGCTAAAGGCTCTGGTGATGACGCCACGCTGGGCTCCATGGTGACCTCCGTCTCGTAGTCCATTGGCCTTGGTCTCGTTGCACCGAAGTGGCAACCTTTGCCTGATGCCTCGGTACCCCGCGGGTGCGCCTATCCCCTTTGCACCGAAGAGGAAAGAAGGACGCTGCGCGTGCTGGCACCTGCCTGATGCCCTGGGTCGTCATGGCTCACGTCATGGGTACCTCGCGAGGTACCCCGCCTCGATGTCTCCGTCTCCTCACGAGCCTGCCTAATGAGGCTTCGCCTGAGGAAGTGCCATGTCGTCCGCCTCGTGAGGCTTGGCCCCTCGCGAGGGTCTTGAGTCTTGCGCTGATGAAGATGGGCCGTGTTGGGCCCCCACTTGAGCCACGCCGCAGGCCACATGCAGGCAAGTCTGGGGACCCCCATTCCCAGAACACCGACAAACGGTAACTGTGATAGCAGTAGTTTTGCAACAAGTGCAGTAGTAACGATAGCAATAGCAACTTAGCAAGAACAATATAAGATAAATTCGTAGGCATTGGATTGGTGACTTGTTGGATGATATTCATCATGAGACAGTAATAGCCTAGGGCGATACGGCACTAGCTCCAGTTCATCAATATAATGTAGGCATGTATTCCGTAAATAGTCATACGTGCTCATGGAAAGAAGTTGGATGCCAGCTTTTGTCCTACCCTCCCGTGGCAGTGGGGTCCTATTGGAAACTAAGGGATATTAATGCCTCCTTTTAATAGAGAACTGGAACAAAGCATTAACACATAGTGAATACATGAAATCCTCAAACTACGGTCATCGCCGGGAGTGGTCCTGACTATTGTCACTCCGGGGTTGCCGGATCATAACACGTAGTAGGTGACTATAACTTGCAAGGTCGGATCTAGAACATGGATATAATGGTGATAACATAAATGGTTCAGATCTGAAATCATGGCACTCGGACCCAAAGTGACAAGAATAAATCATGGCAAAGTCATAGCAACATCAATCTTAGAACATAGTGGATACTAGGGGTCAAGCCCTAACAAAACTAAATCAATTACGTGCTGAATCTGAACCAACTCCTGTCGGATGTGGGGTTCCGGCAAACCCTTAAGGTTCGAGCACTAGGGTGCACGCGAAGTCTTCCCGTCCTACCGATCTACGCTCTTGCTCGCTAAGATCTTGCGGACGAACTCGACGAACTCGCAACACAGAAAGACACGGGGTTTATACTAGTTCGGGCCACCGTTGTGGTGTAATACCCTACTCCAGTGTGGTGGTGGTGGATTGCCTCTTGGGCTGATGATGAACAATACAAGGGGAAGAACAGCCTCCTGAGGTTGAGGTGTTCTTGTGCGCATGAACTTGTGGTGTGTAGATTCCCTCAAGCTAAGATGAGGTGCCTCTAGTATGGTGGTGGCTAGTCCTATTTATAGAGGCCCCGGTCCTCTTCCCAAATATTGAGCGGGAAGGGAGCCAACAATGGCGGGCTAATTTGAAGGGGGACAGCTAGTACAAGCTATCCTGACAAAAGGTGGACTGCGCCTGCGAAAGGCTCTGGTGGCGATGCCGTCTTGGGCTCCACGATGACCTCCATCTTGCCGTCATTCTGGTCTTGGTCTTGTTACACCAAAATGGCAACCTTTGCCTGATGCCTCGATACACCGCGGCTGCGCTTGCCTCCTTTGCACCAAAGAGGAAACAAGGACGCTGCGTGCGCTGGTGCCCGCCTGGCACCCGCCTGGTGTCGATCGTCATGGCTCACGTCACGAGAGCCTCGTGGGGTTTTCCCCGCCTTGATATCTCCACCCCTCGCGAGCCTGCCTGACTAGGCCGCTCGGGAGGAGGTCTTGCGTCGTCCGCCTCGCGAGGCTTGGACCCTCGCGAGGGTCTTGGGTGCCTTGTTGACGAAGATGGGCCGTACGGCCTACCGGCTCCGCCATGCCACGGGACGCAGGCAGGCAAGTCTGGGGACCCTCGTTCCCAGAACACCGACAGTAGCCCCCGGGCCCAAGGTGCGCGCGGGCTTGGCTTCACGGTGAAGCCAAGGGTCATGTTCAGAGCACCGTGGGCCCCAAAAGCCTGCGGCCTCGGTTGACGCATGGCAGTTGATTGGACATGGGCGTCTCCGCATCCCCATGTTGCCTCGACAACTGCTTGACCTGATAAAAGGCTGGCGCGGGCGGCACTTGCCTTTATTGTTTCTTCCCTGCCTCGCTCCAGATCCCCTTTCTCGCTCTTTGGCGCCGCTACCTACAGATCTGCTCCGGCCTTGCTCTGCATCTGCCGCCCATGGCGCCACGCAAGGTCAAGACTTCCTTGGCTCCAGCTTGGTATGAGCCCGCTCTTGAGGCGCCCACTGTCACGGAGAAGAGCCTTGCCTCTGTGCGCCTGCTGACGGTGGGAGAGAGCAAAGAGTGGGGGAAGACGGAGCTCCGGCTTGCCTCCGATGAGCCGGAGCCTGAGGGGAGCACCTTCTTTCCCTTCTTTTCGAGCAGCGTTGCCGTCGGGTTGGTCCCTCCCTTCTCTGATTTCTTTTATGAAGTCCTCGACCACTATGGGCTGCAAGCATTGCATCTCCATCCCAACTCTGTCCTCATCCTGTCCATCTTTGCCTACTCCTATGAGGCGTACCTGGGCGTGGTGCCATCTGTGCCGCTCCTGCGCCATTTCTTCTTCCTCCACGTTAGCGAGGGTCACATCTCTCGATGCACCAACTTCGTTGCGTCCAGCAAGGCCAACTCGATCTCGAGCACCGGGAAGAGGGCCAACAACATTCGATCCAAATGTGTCATGGTGGACGCCAAGCTCGCCCATCCGCGCCCGGTGTTGCCGACGGAGGCGCCCCGAGAAGGCAAGGAGTGGCCCAGGGCGGAGCTTGTCGACGAGCGGGCATCGTCAGTGTTGGGGCAGATGATGATTGACCTGAAGCCGGGCAATGCAAGGGCGGCCAAAATAACGGGAGCAATGCTCCTGAGGGAGTTCTTGACACTATGGGTTGCCCCACTCTAGGTGCGCGTGCGCCCCTTCTAGGAGCTTGAAGGAGGGGAAAACAAGGCCTGCCTGAGGCCAGGGGACCTGCCTGACAACGAACTGGACGCCGTCCTGCGTCTCATAGTCGGAGACAACCAGGAGTACCCGCCTAGCGCCTTCATTTCCCTGTTTCAACGCAGGTACCGAAAGGAATTCATCGCCTCCAGGACGACTTTTGATGCACACGGGCTAGTGCCGCCGGTGTTTTCGGGAGCTCCTATGGTGCAGAAACCGGTGGAGGTGTCTTCTAGCGAGTCCCGCGGAGTGGGGGAAGAGGAGGTGGACTCGAAGGAGACCCCGGAAGAGGTGGGGGAGACCTCCCCTCGGAGCTAGGCCGAGATTCTCCGCACCCTTCCTGATGATGCCGAGGCTGACGCCTACCAAGGAGGGAAGGAGCAACCCCTCGTCCCGACAAAGGGTAGGTCATCGCTGGTGGACCGTGGTGCTGCCTCCACCCAAACACCTCCTGGGGCTGGATCCGGTTCTGCCTCCGCACCGGATGGCGCCACCGGAGCCCGAACGCCTGCCCCTCCGGCCCCGATGTTGTCAGGCCTCAAGCTTCACAAGCGAAAGGTGGAGTACTCCGCGGTGAACTGGTAGGTGTCTCGAACTTCGCTTTGTCCCTACTGGTACTTGTTATTTCCTGACGCTCGCCTTTGGTTGATCAGGCCGACATCTTCGGCGAACAAGAGGAAGGAGGGTACGGCGGCTGTGCCTCCCTCCGTAGAGCAAGGAGGCAACATCGCCCGTGTCTCCCCAGCCCGGTCGTCCTTGCGGGGCCAAGAGGAGCATCGCCGCATGGAGTCAGCCCCCATGGCCCCGCTGGCTCCGGAGGTGCCAGTACTTGGCGCGGCTGATGAGGTCCCAGATGCTCCAGAACCCGCGTTCTCCCAAGCCTTGGTGATGATGTTGCTTCCTCCTACTGCTGCATCTCCACTTCCTGGTCCTTCTGCTCCTGCTACCGTCTTGCAGCGTGCCCTTTCAGAGATGACCCAACTACAGGCAGATCTCCTGAGCGCTGACCCACGCCTGGTGGCCGGGCGTCTGGAGTTGGCCTCCGGCTGGCTTCATTCTGACCTGGCGGTACACGCGGCGCTGAGCCAGGCTGTTGCAGCTTCCGAGAGGGAGAAGCAAGGAGCCGCCCGTGACCGCTGCCAAGTGCTGGAGGGCGAGTTGTAGAGCCTGCGCGACAAGCACGCCGAAGAGGTACGCTGCCGCCAAGCAGAGGAGAAGGAGATGAAGGCCCGGGAGGAAGCCGTCAAGAACCATGATGCTGAGCTGGCGGAGCTGGGGAATAAGCAGGCTGCCGAGCGCAACCATTTGGAAGAGTTGGAGCAGAAGATGATGGCGAGGGAGGCCGATCTTGACGCCAAGGCGCGAGTCCTGGATGAAGTCCATGTGGCCTTTGCCGATCTCGAGAAGAGATCTCGCAAGGCGCTGAGGACGCTCTACGAGCATGGCCTGGAGAAGCCACTAGACACTGACGAGGACGGCCCCGCCCAGCTGCTTCCTCTCATGGTGAAGGAGCTTGAGGAGGTCGTTGAGGGCCTCGGTGCCATGGCGGAGGCAGAAACTCACGTTCTGTCTTCAGCTGCACTGACTCGTGTCCTCAGCCATCTACACCTCCGCGACCCCAACGCCCGCCTTGACGAGATGCTGGAGCCTGTGGCTGAAGATCTCTGCGAAGCCGCCGCTGCAGCTGTTCAAGGTCAAGTGGAGGCTTTGCTGGGGAAGTTCCGTGGCTTTGTCTCTGATCCTCTGTTTGGCAATGCCATGGATCCTACGGCTCATGGTGAAGGTGAGAACATCGTCGCCCACGGGGGAGCACCTTCCGCAGGCGACGGCGACATCCAG
Organism: Triticum monococcum; assembly: GCA_034509565.1. NCBI lineage: Eukaryota > Viridiplantae > Streptophyta > Magnoliopsida > Poales > Poaceae > Triticum > Triticum monococcum. The sequence goes on from CM067845.1 coordinate 350,627,796, forward strand.
GGGTGACCTACGGCTATTCTTCTCGTTTCATTCCTGCGACATACATCAGGCCTCGTGGAGGCGTTTAGACTTTTGATTTGGTATTGTGAGAACAATATGCTTGTAATATTTGCTTCGAGATTTTGTGTTTTCCTTCCTATTTGCTTTGTTCAGCGTCGGCAGAGCCCGACCCCACGCATACCTCAACCGCCATTGGGCCGACCAGAGACCAGGACGGTCCAAGGAGTGAGGGTCTACGTGACCAGTTAGGCTCCTGAGTCGCGATGCTCAGGAGTCCCCCTTGACGTGCGAATAGCATATAGGGAGAGTTCATGAGGATAGATTAATGTTCTACGTCGGCAGAGCCCGGCCCCGCGCATACCTCAACCGCCATTGGGCCGACCGGAGACTAGGACAGACCAAGAAGTGAGGGGCTACGTGACCAGTTAGGCTCCTGAGTCGCGATGCTCAGGAGTCCCCCTTGACGTTCAAACAATTTCCACACCTACCCTCGCCGAGGCCATGGGAGGGGCGCACGACGCCCAGGTCCGGGGGACCAGGTTGGGTGGCGTGCGCTTGGGCGTCACCCGAGCGCAGCCCCCTCACGTGACTCTGTCGAGGGGAGGTGTCATGGTGACGCTAGGCGCTGAGCTCTGGGCTCCCTGAGGTTGGTACGACCGTGGGGTCGCCCTCAGTTGTTTATCAACAGCGCGGAGCATAGTGCTTCCGCTTTTGCACGGGCATAGCCGCTCCTCGGCAGTGTCGATAGCCAGCGCGGAGCATGGAGCTTCCACTTGGGCGTGGGATGGGTGCCCCCTCCGAGAGGAGCCCCCGGGGCGTGTACAACCCCACCCTGACACGTGGCTTGCACGGCAGGGCTGCGAGGTGTATCTGGGCACTCGTGACCCAGCGCGGGACTCACGAGGCCCTACCTCAAGGCGGGTTGCGCCTGGTCTTGAGTCTTGGTGACTGTATGTCCCTGCAAGGCGGTTAGATACAAGCACTCTACGTCCTCAGGTCCCGGCCCTCGAGCGAGCTCAGCCGCCACTGGTATGCCAGGTCACGATGCTGTGGTCAAGGCCAGGGGGTGAGGGCTGGAGAGCCAGTAAGAGCTCCTGAGTCACGATGCTCAGGAGCCCCCTTTTAACGTGCAAGCGAATTGCATAGGGTGAACGGACCCGTGGCGGACGGTGATCGAGCAAGTGATAGCAGTTGGCAGGTTAAGCATGAAGAGCAGATCGACTTGGATAAATGCAGGAAGATACATGCCACTGGGTCTGGCCCGAGCGGCGTGGGGATGAAGCAGCCTGAGGGGCGCCCCCAATAAGGTAAGCTAAAGACATAATAAAAAGGGATACATGCCTCAGGGACAGACCCATGTGTCCTGGGAATAATGCAGCCCGAGGGGCGCTCCCAGCTTAAATGTCTTGGGGAACGTAGCAGAAATTCAAAATTTTCTACTCATCACCAAGATCAATCTATGGAGTAATCTAGCAACGAGGGGAAGGAGTGTGCATCTACATACCCCTGTAGATCGCTAAGCGGAAGCGTTCAAGTGAACGGGGTTGATGGAGTCGTACTTGTCGTGATCCCAATCACCGATGATCCTAGTGCCGAACGGACGGCACCTCCGCGTTCAACACACGTACAGCCCGGTGACGTCTCCTACACCTTGATCCAGCAAGGGGAGAAGGAGAGATTGGGGAATACTCCATCCAGCAGCAGCACGGCGGCGTGGTGGTGGTGGAGGAGCGCAGGACTCCAGCAGGGCTTCGCCAAGCACTACGAGAGACGAGGAGGGAGAGGGGTAGGGCTGCGCCAACAGGGGAAGGACCTCATGTGTTGGGCTGCCCCTTTGCCTCCACTATATATAGGGGGAGAGGAAGGGCTGCGCCCCCACCTAGGGTTTCCTCCCTAGGGGTGGCGGCAGCCCTAGATCCCCATCTGGGGTGGCGGCCAAGTGGGGGGGGGGGAGAGGGAGGCGCACCAGGCATGGGCCTTAGGGCCCATCTGCCCTTAGGGTTTTCCCCCTCTTCCCCTTAGGCGCATGGGCCTTGGTGGGGAGGCGCCCCAGCCCACCTAGGGGCTGGTCCCTTCTCACACTTGGCCCATGTATGCCTCCGGGGCCCGTGGCCCCTCCCGGTGGACCCCCGGACCCCTCCGGTGGTCCCGGTACACTACCGGTGATGCCCGGAACAATTCCGGTGGCCAAAACCATACTTCCAATATATCAATATTTACCTGCGGACCATTCCGGAACTCCTCGTGATGTCCGGGATCTCATCCGGGACTCCGAACAACATTCGGTAACCACATACATACTTTCCCTATAACCCTAGCGCCATCGAACCTTAAGTGTGTAGACCCTACGGGTTCGGGAGTCATGCAGACATGACCGAGACAACTCTCTGGTCAGTAACCAACAGCGGGATCTGGATACCCATGTTGGCTCCCACGTGCTCCACGATGATCTCATCGGATGAACCACGATGTCAAGGACTTAATCAATCCCGTATACAATTCCCTTTGTCTAGCGGTACGATACTTGCCCGAGATTCGATCATCGGTATCCTGATACCTTGTTCAATCTCGTTACCGGCAAGTCTCTTTACTCATTCCGTAACACATCATCTCGTGACCAACTCCTTGATCACATTGTGCACATTATGATGATGTCCTACCGAGTGGGCCCAGAGATACCTCTCCATTTACACGGAGTGACAAATCCCAGTCTCGATTCGTGCCAACCCAACAGACACTTTCGGAGATACCTGTAGTGTACCTTTATAGCCACCCAGTTACGTTGTGACATTTGGAACACCCAAAGCACTCCTATGGTATCCGGGAGTTGCACAATCTCATGGTCTAAGGAAATGATACTTGACATTAGAAAAGCTTTAGCAAACGAACTACACGATCTTTGTGCTAGGCTTAGGATTGGGTCTTGTCCATCACATCATTCTCCTAATGATGTGATCCCGTTATCAACGACATCCAATGTCCATGGTCAGGAAACCATAACCATCTATTAATCAACGAGCTAGTCAACTAGAGGCTTACTAGGGACATGGTGTTGTCTATGTATCCACACATGTATCTGAGTTTCCTATCAATACAATTCTAGCATGGATAATAAATGATTATCATGAACAAGGAAATATAATAATAACCAGTTTATTATTGCCTCTAGGGCATATTGCCAACAGTCTCCCACTTGCACTAGAGTCAATAATCTAGTTCACATCGCCATGTGATTAACACTCACAGGTCACATCGCCATGTGACCAACATCCAAGAGTCTACTAGACTCAATGATCTAGTTCACATCACTATGTGATAAATACTCAAAGAGTTCTGGGTTTGATCATGTTATGCTTGTGAGAGAGGTTGTAGTCAACGGGTCTTGCCATATTTAGATCCCTATGTATTTCGCAAAACATTATGTCATATCGTAGATGCTGCTACCACGTTCCACTTGGAGCTATTCCAAATTGTTGCTCCATTATACGTATCCGGTATCTCTACTCAGAGCTATCTGGATAGGTGTTAAGCTTGCATCAACATAACTCTTTACGTCGAACTCTTTATCACCTCCATAACCGAGAAATATTTCCTTATTCTTCTAAAGATAATTTTGACCGCTATCTGGTGATCCAGTCCTAGATCACCTTTGTACCCTCTTGCCAGACATGTGTCAAGGCACACATCAGGTGCGGTACTCAGCATAGCATACCGTATAGAGCCTATGACAAGAGCATAGGGAACGACCTTCATCCTTCCTCTTTCTTCTGCCATGGTCAATCTTCGAGTCTTACTCAACTTCACACCTTACAACTCAGGTAAGAACCCCTTCTTTGACTGATCTATTTTGAACTCCTTCAAAAACATGTCAAGGTGTGCGTTCTTTGAAAGTATCATCAGGCATCTTGATCTATCTCTATAGATCTTGATGCCCAATTTGTAAGCAGCTTTATCTAGGTCTTCCTTTGAAAATCACTCTTCAAACAACCGTTTATGCTTTCCAGAAATTCTACATTATTTCGGATCAACAATATGTCATCCACATATACTTATCAGAAATGTTGTAGTGCTCCCACTCACTTTCTTGTAAATACAAGTTTCTAGCATTCATTGTATAAACCTAAAAGCTTTGATCACTCCATCAAAACATATATTCCGATTCCGAGATGCTTGCTCTAGTCCATAGAAGGATTGCTGGAGCCAGCATACCTTTTAGCATCCTTAGGATCGATAAAACCTTTTATTGTATCACATACAACTTTTCTTACGAAAACTTGGTAAGAAAACTTGTTTTGACATCCATCTGTAAGATTTCATAATCGAAAAATACAGCTAATGCTAACATGATTCCGACGGACTTAAGCATCGCTACGGGTGAGAAATTCACATCGTAGTCAACTCCTTGAACTTGTGAAAAGACTCTTTCCCACAAGTCGAGCTTCATAGACGGTAACATTACCGCCCACGTCCGTCTTCTTCTTAAAGATCCATTTATCTCAATGGCTTGCCGATCATCGGGCAAGTCCACCAAAGTCCATACTTTGTTCTGATATATGGACCCTATCTCGGATTTCATGGCTTCTAACCATTTGTCAGAATACGGGCCCACCATCGCTTCTCCATAGCTCGTAGGTTCATTGTTGTCCAACAACATGATATCTGAGACAGGATTACCGTACCACTCAGGAGTAGTACATATCCTTGTCGACCAACGAGGTTTGGTAGCAACTTGATCCGAAGCTTCATGATCACTATCATTAACTTCCTATTCAATAGACGTAGGCTCCACAGAAAACATCTTTCTATGTTGCATCACTCTCTGGTTGAAGTAGAGGTTCGACAACCTCATCAAGTTCTATCTTCCTGCCACTCAATTCTTTCGAGAGAAACTCCTTCTCGAGAAAGGACCCGTTCTTAGCGACAAACAATTTGCCCTCGGATCTGAGATAGAATGTATACCCAATTGTCACCCTTGGGTATCCTATGAAGATGTGTTTGTCCGCTTTGGGTTCGAGCTTCTCCGGCTGAAGCCCTAAGCATCGCATCCCCAAACATTAAGAAACAACAACTATGGTTTCTTGCCAAACCAATGTTCATATGATGTCATCTCAACGGACTTAGATGGTGTCCTATCTAAAGTGAATGCAGCTATCTCTAACGCATAACCTCAAAATGAAAACGGTAGATCGGTAAGAGACATCATAGATCGCACCATATCTCATATGGTTCGATTACAATGTCCGGATGCACCATTACCTTGTGGTGTTCCAGGTGGCTTCAACTGTGAAACAATTCCACAATGTCTTAAGTGATTGCCAAACTCATAACTCAGAAAATCCCCTTTTGATCAGATCGTAGGAACATGATCTTATTGTTATGATGATTCTTAACTTCACTCTGAAATCGCTTGAACTTTTCAAACGTTTCAGACTTGTGCTTCATTAAGTAGATATACCTATATCTACCCAAATCGTCAGTGAAGATGAGAAAATAGTGATATCCACCGCACGCTTCAATTCTCATTGGATCACACGCATCAGCATGCATGATTTCCAACAAGTCACTTGCCCGTTTCATTGTACCTGAAAACGGGGTCTTAGTCATCCTGCCTATGAGGCATGGCTCGCATGTGTCAAGCGATTCAAAATCAAGTGACTCCAAACATCCATCGACATGGAGTTTCTTCATGCATCTTGCGCCAATATGACCTAAGCGGCAGTGCCACGAGAAAGTGGTACTATCATTATTAACTCTACATCTTTTGGCATGAACATGTGTATCACCACGACCGAGATTCAATGAACCATTCACATAGGGTGCATGACCATGAAAGGTATCATTCATGTAAACAGAATAACCATTATTCTCTAACTCAAATGAATGACCGTATTGCAATGAACATGATCTAATCATATTCATGCTCAACGTAGACACCTGATAACATTCATCTAGGTTCAATACTAATCCCGAAGGCAGATGGAGCGTGCGATGGTGATCTCATCAACTTTGGAAACACTTCCAACACACATCGTCACCTCGCCCTCAGCTAGTCTCTATTTAGTCCGTAGCTTTTGCTTCAAGTCACCAATAATAGTAACTGAACCAGTATCCAATACCCAGGTGCTACCAGGAGTACTAGTGAGTTACACATTAATGACACGTATAAATTTTGTTGAAGTTGCCAGCCTTCTTATCTACCATGCATTTGGGGTAATCCCGCTACCAGTGACTGTTCCCTTTACAATAGAAGCACTTAGTCTCGGGTTTGGGTTCAACCTTGGGTTCCTTCACTGGAGCAGCAACTGGTTTGCCATCCATGAAGTTTCCCTTCTAGCCCTTGCCCTTCTTGAAACCAGTGGTCTTGTTAAACCATCAACACTTGATTCTCCTTCTTGATTTCTACCTTTTGCGGTCTTAAGCACCGCGAACAGCTCCGGGATCAACTCCATCCCTTGCATGTCATAGTTCATCACGAAGATCTAGTAGCTTAGTGATAGTGGCTAGAGAACTCTATCAATCACTATCTTATCTGGAAGTTTAACTCCCACTTGATTTAAGTGATTGTAGCACCCAGACATTCTGAGCACATGCTCACTAGCTGAGCTATTCTCCTCCATCTTGTTGGCAAAAGAACTTGTCAGAGGTCTCACACCTCTCAAGACGGGCATGAGCCTGAAATCCCAATTTTAGCTCTTGGAACATCTCATATGTTCTATGGCGTTCAAAATGTCATTGGAATCCCGATTCTAAGCCGTAAAGTATGGTGCACTAAACTATCAAGTAGTCATCAGGATGTGTCTGTCAGGTGTTCACAACATCCACAGACGACGTTGTAGGAGTTTGCACATCGAGCGGTGCATCAAAGACGTAAGCCTTCTATGTAGCAGTGAGGACACTCCTCGGACTACGGACCTAGTCCGCATCATTGCTTACAATATCTTTCAACTTAATCAGTCTCTAGGAACGTATTGAAACAGGGAGCTACAACATGAGCTATTTATCTACAACATATTTGCGAAGACAATTTAGACTATGTTCATGATAATTGAGTTCATCTAATCAAATTATTTAATGAACTCCCACTCAGATAGACATCCCTCTAGTCATCTAAGTGAAACATGATCCGAGTCAACTAGGCCGTGTCCGATCATCACGTGAGACGGACTAGTCAACATCGGTGAACATCTCTATGTTGATCGTATCTTCTATACGACTCATGCTCGACCTTTTGGTCTTCTGTGTTCCGAAGCCATGTCTGTACATGCTAGGCTCGTCAAGTAAACCTAAGTGTATTGCGTGTGTAAATCTGGCTTACACCCGTTGTATTCGAACGTTAGAATCTATCACACCCGATCATCACGTGGTGCTTCGAAACAACGAACCTTCGCAACGGTGCACAGTTAGGGGAAACACTTTTCTTGAAATTTTAGTGAGGGATCATCTTATTTAAGCTACCATCGTTCTAAGCAAATAAGATGTAAAACATGATAAACATCACATGCAATCAAATAGTGACATGATATGGCCAATATCATTTGCTCCTTTTGATCTCCATCTTCGGGGCTCCATGATCATCGTTGTCACTGGCATGACACCATGATCTCGATCATCATGATCTCCATCATCGTGTCTTCTTGAAGTTGTCTCGTCATCTATTACTTCTACTACTATGGCTAACGCTTTAGCAATAAAGTAAAGTAATTACATGACGTTTATGTTGACACGCAGGTCATAAATAAATTAAGACAACTCCTATGGCTCCTGCCGGTTGTCATACTCATTGTCATGCAAGTCGTGATTCCTATTACAAGAACACGATCAATCTCATACATCACATATATCATTCATCACATCCTTTTGGCCATATCACATCACAAGGCATATGCTGAAAAAACAAGTTAGACGTCCTCTAATTTTCGTTGCAAGTTTTTACGTGGCTGCTATAGGTTTCTAGCAAGAACGTTTCTTACCTACGCGAAAACCACAACGTGATATGCCAATTTCTATTTACCCTTCATAAGGAACCTTTTCATCAAATCCGATCCGACTAAAGTGGGAGAGACAGACACCCGCTAGCCACCTTATGAAACTAGTGCATGTCAGTCGGTGGAATGAGTCTCACGTAAGCATACGTGTAAGGTCGGTCCGGGCCGCTTCATCCCACGATGCCGCTGAATCAAGATAAGACTATTAACGGCAAGTAAATTGACAATATCGACGCCCACAACTACTTTGTGTTCTACTCGTGCATAGAAACTACGCATAGACCTAGCTCATGATGCCACTGTTGGGGAACGTAGCAGAAATTCAAAATTTTCTACGCATCACCAAGATCAATCTATGGAGTAATCTAGCAACGAGGGGAAGTAGAGTGCATCTACATACCCTTGTAGATCGCTAAGCGGAAGCATTCAAGTGAACGGGGTTGATGGAGTCGTACTCATCGTGATCCAAATCACCGATGATCCTAGTCCGAACGGACGGCACCTCCGCGTTCAACACACGTACAACCCAGTGACGTCTCCTATGCCTTGATCCAGCAAGGGGAGAAGGAGAGGTTGGGGAAGACTCCATCTAGCAGCAGCACGACGGCGTGGTGGTGGTGGAGGAGCGCGGGACTCCAGCAGGGCTTCGCCAAGAACTACGAGAGACGAGGAGGGAGAGGGGTAGGGCTGCGCCAACAGGGGAAGGACCTCATGTGTTGGGCTGCCCCTTTGCCTCCACTATATATAGGGGGAGAGGGAGGGCTGCGCCCCCACCTAGGGTTTCCTCCCTAGGGGTGGCGGCAGCCCTAGATCCCCATTTGGGGTGGCGGCCAAGTGGGGGGGAGACGGAGGCGCACCAGGCATGGGCCTTAGGGCCCATCTGCCCTTAGGGTTTGCCCCCTCTTCCCCTTAGGCGCATGGGCCTTGGTGGGGAGGCGCCCCAGCCCACGTAGGGGATGGTCCCTTCTCACACTTGGCCCATGTATGCCTCCAGGGCCCGTGGCCCCTCCCGGTGGACCCCCGGACCCCTCCGGTGGTCCCGGTACACTACCGCTGATGCCCAGAACAATTCCGATGGCCAAAACCATACTTCCTATATATCAATCCTTACCTCCGGACCATTCTGGAACTCCTCGTGACGTCCGGTATCTCATCCGGGACTCCGAACAACATTCGGTAACCACGTACATACTTTCCCTATAACCCTAGCGTCATCGAACCTTAAGTGTGTAGACCCTACGGGTTCGGGAGTCATGCAGACATGACCGAGACAACTCTCCGGTCAGTAACCAACAGCGGGATCTGGATACCCATGTTGGCTCCCACATGCTCCACGATGATCTCATCGGATGAACCACGATGTCAAGGACTTAATCAATCTCGTATACAATTCCCTTTGTCTAGCGGTACGATACTTGCCCGAGATTCGATCGTCGGTATCCTGATACCTTGTTCAATCTCGTTACCGGCAAGTCTCTTTACTCGTTCCGTAACACATCATCTCGTGATCAAGTCCTTGATCACATTGTGCACATTATGATGATGTCCTACCGAGTGGGCCCAGAGATACCTCTCCGTTTACACGGAGTGACAAATCCCAGTCTCGATTCATGCCAACCCAACAGACACTTTCAGAGATACCTGTAGTGTACCTTTATAGCCACCCAGTTACGTTGTGACGTTTGGAACACCCAAAGCACTCCTACGGTATCCGGGAGTTGCACAATCTCGTGGTCTAAGGAAATGATACTTGACATTAGAAAAGCTTTAGCAAACGAACTACACGATCTTTGTGCTAGGCTTAGGATTGGGTCTTGTCCATCACATCATTCTCCTAATGATGTGATCCCGTTATCAACGACATCCAATGTCCATGGTCAGGAAACCATAACCATCTATTGATCAACGAGCTAGTCAACTAGAGGCTTACTAGGGACATGGTGTTGTCTGTGTATCCACACATGTATCTGAGTTTCCTATCAATACAATTCTAGCATGGATAATAAACGATTATCATGAACAAGGAAATATAATAATAACCAATTTATTATTGCCTCTAGGGTATATTTCCAACAAAATGAACTTGGAAGATGTCACCTGGTCCTGTAGATGAAGTAGAGTTGGTGCGGCTGAAGCCACGCGTTGAAGGAATGGCTCCTCATGAGCCACCGGGACCCTGAGCCTCGGGAGGCTCTGGGGCTCAGGAGGTTCCCTGAAGACCGTCCCCATCTCCCCCAGAATGACGTGGAACCTGGCCTCCTGAGCCGTCAGGACACGTAGCTGTGTGGTGGGCCCTCACAACGACCCGCACTCAAAGGCCAGAAGCGCTCCTGAGATGCGGCCCTGTTGAGCCCTGGGATGTCGATGCAGACGTGCAGCCCGACATCCTCGCCTGGATGGGTGCTGCGCCTTGTGAGCGGCTGTGGCCGTGCATGGCTCTTGCTTCTTGAAGTTCCTGGGTGGTCTTGGTGATGAACTCCTGAGCGGTGGGCACTCCTTGCCCTGTGCTCTGCTTAGGAAAGTGTGCCGTGAAGCACGCTTCCAAGTGGTGCCCAAGCGCCTCCCTCGTGGGGTTTGCAAGGTCTGAGGCTCTCTAGGAAAGAGCCCTCGAGTCCTGCCTGAGGAGGGCGTCAGGCACGCTTTCCTATGCGGTGGAGGGAGGCGCCCCTGGAGCGGGCGCTGATCCTGACGAGGCTCCTGACGCGACGCCATTTTCTTGGGATCCTGCATGGCACGACAACTTCTTCCTGGGGATGGTCTCCGGAGGGCCTTCACTTCTGCTATCAGGGTTGTCGATTGCTGCGGCTTGGAAGGCGCGCTCAAGGGAGCACACTGCATCCCTTTCTTCACATGGGACCGTGATGATTCCCCCGCTTCCTGGCATCTTGAGAATGTTGTAGCCGTGATGAGTGAGTGCCATGAACTTGGCCAGGGCTGGATACTCGAGGATGGCATTGTACGGCAGGCGGATGTGTGCGATGTCGAAGTCGATGAGTTCGGTGCGGTAATTCTTGCGCTCCCCAAAGGTGACAAGCAGGCGGACCTGCCCTATCAGTGTGGTGGAACCGTCGGTCACTCCTGAGAAAGGCTTGGTGGGCTGGAGCTGTTCATATGGCACTTGGAGGTTGTCGAACGTGTCGACGGACAGGACGTTGAGCCCTGCACCGCCGTCAATGAGAGTCTTGGTGACTTGCACATTGCTGATGATTGGGGAACACAACATAGGCAGGGTGCCAGCGGTGGCTGCGCACTTGAGATGGTCTCCCGAGTTGAAGGTGATGGCGCATTGGGACCACCTGAGCGGGCGCGTGGCCTCGAGCTTGGGAGCACCGCGTTCACCTCGTGAGCAAACTATTTGAAGATGCACTGGGAGGAGGGGGCCTGACCTCCGCCCAAGATGCAAGCGATCGCATGCGGCTCCTGGAAGCCCCCAGCCCCCTCGTCCTGGTGGTGGTCGTCGTTCCTTCTCGGTGGCGGCAACGGGGGAAGACCAGTGTTGCCCTGGGGGCGATCCTCATGAGGCGGGTCCCTCCAGGCGCCCTCGCGAGGTTGGTCCTGCCAGCGGTCCTCACGAGGCCGGTCGCGCCACTCCTGGCGTGGGCCACGGTCGTCCCAGCGTCCGCCTCCACGTCCTCCTCTGTGGCCGTAGCCCCGGTCGTTGCGCTCGGGGCGTCGACCGAAGCATCCTTCCCGTATGGCTCTAAGCTCTTGACAGTCACTGGTGTTGCGGGTGTTCAGGTTGTGGAAGGCGCAGAACAGACGGCCGTTCTTGGATGACTCAGGCTGATCTCTGCCTCACTTGGTGTCGGGCTCCGCTGCGAGCACCACTGGCTCTTTGCGCTTCACGTCCTTGGCCTCCTTCTGCTCCATTCCTGCAGCTGGCAGCTCAAGGAGAGATAGGCGCCCCTCCTCAGCTCTTGCGCACTTGGTCGCCAGGTTGAACAGCTCCTGAGATGTGCAAAGCTCCTCATGGATAGCCAGCTCTTCCTTCATCTTGATGTCACGGACGCTGTCTGAGAACCCGGAGATGATGGGTTCGTCCGTGACCTTGGGGATCTTGAGGCGGGTGTTGTTGAAGCACTGGATGTACTTCTGGAGGGTCTCTCCTGGCTGTTGCTTGATGCGGCATATATCGCCTACGGCTGGTGGGCAGTCGCGAGTGCCCTGGAAGTTGGCGACGAAGCGGTCGCGCATCTCGTCCTAGGAGGAGATCGAGCCGTGCTGCAGAGCCAGGAGCGGGCCCCATCCTTGAGAGCCATGGGAAACCAGTTCGCCATGACTTTTTCGTCGCCGTTGGCCGCTTCGATGCTTAGCTCATAGATCTGCACGGCAGTGCCGTCGTATCGAGGAGGTAAATCTGGCTTGAACTTGCCAGGCCAGGCGACGCTACAAAGCTCAGGGGTGAAGGCGCGGCAGCCAGCCGTGGTTGCCGAGGCCCGCTTCGGAGGTGGAGCTAGGTCTTGACGAGGTCCGCGCTGCAGGCGGTACGCGGTCTTGACGAGGTGGCGCGGGGAGCGCCGGTGCAGCTTCTCGCGGCCGTGGGATTTCTTGGCAGCTTCTTTCTTCACGCGCGGGCGCCGGGCACGGTGGATCACGCCGCGGAGGCGCGCGCCTTGGTGCCAAGGCACTGTCTTGGGGTCGAGGCGGTGGAGGCACGCCATGAGCCCCGTCGCCTGCGGCTGGTTGAGGGGGAGGCAGAGAGTGGGATGGCGTCAGAGAGCCCCCTGCGGCAATGACGAGCTCGGCGACGCGATCGAGCCACTCCTTGTAGAGGTCGTCGACGGGGCGGTAACGCAGGAGCTCGTTCGCCGCGATGAGCACGGCCCGTGCCTTCATGGGAGCGCGGCGCGCGTGGGATGAAGAACTAGCTGGTGTGAGTGACGGAGTAGCGGTGCGGCCATCCTGCCGCACCGAAGGATGCTGCGAGGACACCTGCTGCTCGTTCCCCATCAGGACGGTGGCAGCATTGGCGGCGGGGGACGGAGAACGATGAGGTGGCCCACCGACATGAGCCGTCTGAGCGACGCGGGCGGCGAGGGCAGCCCGACGCTTAGCTCGAGCACGGCGAGCGTCCGACATGGAGAGGATAGAGCGATGGACTGACGGAGAGGAAGCTACGGTGCACCCCTACCTGGCACGCCAAATGTTGGATGTGGTGTTCCGGCAAACCCTTAAGGTTCAAACACTGGGGTGCACGTGAAGTCTTTCCCTCCGACTGATCTACGCTCTTGCTCGCTAAGATCTCGCGGACGAACTCGACGAACTCGCAACACAGAAAGACACGGGGTTTATACTAGTTCGGGCTACCGTTGTGGTGTAATACCCTACTCCAGGGTGGTGGTGGTTGATTGCCTCTTGGGCTGATGATGAACAATACAAGGGGAAGAACAACCTCCTGAGGTTGAGGTGTTCTTGTGCGCATGAACTTGTGGTGTGTAGATTATCTCAAGCTAAGATGAGATGCCTCTACTATGGTGGTGGTTAGTCCTATTTATAGAGGCCCTGGTTCTCTTCCCAAATATGGAGCGGGAAGGGAGCTAACAATGGCGGGCTAATTTGAAGGGGGGCAGCTAGTACAAGCTATCCTGACAAAAGGTGGTCTGCGCCTGCGAAAGGCTCTGGTGGTGATGCCGTCTTGGGCTCCACGATGACCTCCGTCTTGTCGTTCTTCTAGTCTTGGTCTTGTCGCACCAAAATGGCAACCTTTGCCTGATGCCTCAGTACACCGCGCCTGCGCTTGCCTCCTTTGCACCAAAGAGGAAACAAGGATGCTGCGTGCGCTGGCGCCCGCCTTGTGTCGATCGTCATGGCTCACGTCACGAGAGCCTCGTGGGGTTTGCCCCGCCTTGATATCTCCGCCCCTAATGATCCTGCCTAACTAGGCCGCTCTGGAGGAGGTCTTGCGTCGTCCGCCTCACGAGGCTTGGACCCTCGCGAGGGTCTTGGGTGCCTTGTTGATGAAGATGGGCCGTACGGCCTACCGGCTCTACCACGCCGCGGGCCGCAGGCAGGCAAGTCTGGGGACCCCCATTCCCAGATCGCTGACAACTCCTCACCGATCAGCGAGCCTAAGAAGGAATAACTCACTCCTGGTGGGGAGCATCATGGAATTGGCGATGGAGAAGGGTTGGTGATGATGAAGAACGAAGAACCCCCTCTCCGGCGCCCCAAACAGACTCCCGATCCGGCCTCCTGATGAAGAACAGGAGGTGACGGTGGCTGATGTCTACTACACAACCTTCTTCTTGTAGACATTGTTGGGCCTCCAAGTGCAAAGGTTTGTAGGACAGTAGCAAATTTCCCTCAAGTGGATGACCTAAGGTTTATCAATCCATGAGAGGCGTAGGATGAAGATGGTCTCTCTCAAGCAACCCTGCAACCAAATTACAAAGAGTCTCTTGTGTCCCCAACACACCCAATACAATGGTTAATTGTATAGGTGCACTAGTTCGGCGAAGAGATGGTGATACAAGTGCAATATGGATGGTAGATTAGGTTTTTGTAATATGAAAATATAAAAACAGCAAGGTAACTAATGATAAAAGTGAGCGAAAACGGTATTGCAATGCTAGGAAACAAGGCCTAGGGTTCATACTTTCACCAGTGCAAGTTCTCTCAACAATAATAACATAATTGGATCATATAACTATCCCTCAACATGCAACAAAGAGTCACTCCAAAGTCACTAATAGCGGAGAACAAACGAAGAGATTGTTGTAGGGTACGAAACCACCTCAAAGTTATTCTTTCTGATCGATCTATTCAAGAGTCTGTAGTAAAATAACACGAAGCTATTCTTTCCATTCAATCTATCCTAGAGTTCGTACTATAATAACACCTTAAGACACAAATCAACCAAAACCCGAATGTCACCTAGATACTCCAATGTCACCTCAGGTATCCATGGGTATGATTATACAATATGCATCACACAATCTCAGATTCATCTATTCAACCAACACAAAGAACTTCAAAGAGTGCCCCAAAGTTTCTACCAGAGAGTCAAGACAAAAACGTGTGCCAACCCCTATGCATAAGTTCACGAGGTCACGGAACTCGCAAGTTGATCACCAAAACATACATCAAGTGGATCACGTGATATCTCATTGTCACCACAGATAAGCACATGCAATACATACATCAAGTGTTCTCAAATCCTTAAAGACTCAATCCGATAAGATAATTTCAAAGGGAAAGCTCAATCCATTACAAGAGAGTAGAGGGGGAGAAACATCATAAGATCCAACTATAATAGCAAAGCTCACAATACATCAAGATCGTGCCGAATCAAGAACACGAGAGAGAGAGAGATCAAACACATAGCTACTGGTACATACCCTTAGCCCTGAGGGTGAACTACTCCCTCTTCGTCAAGGAGAGCGCCGGGATGATGAAGATGGCCACCGAAGAGGGATTCCCCCCTCTGGCAGGGTGTCGGAACGGGTCTAGATTGGTTTTCGGTGGCTACAGAGGCTTGCTACGGCGGAACTCCCAATCCAGGTTTCTTTCTGGAAGTTTGGGTATATATAAGAGGTGTTGGAGTCGGGAACAAGTCAGGAGGGTCTCCGAGGCGGCCACAAGGTAGGGGGCGCGCCCAGGGGGGTAGGGCGCCCCACCCTCATGGTGGCCTCGGGACTCTTCTGGCCCATCTCTAGTACTCCGTGGGCTTCTTCTAGTCCAAAAATGATCTCCGTGAAATTTCAGGTCAATTGGACTCCGTTTGGTTTTCCTTTTCTGTGATACTCAAAAACAAGGAAAAAATAGAAACTGGCACTGGCACTAGGCTCTAGGTTAACAGGTTAGTCCCCAAAATCATATAAAATAGCATATACATGCATATAAAAGATCCTAGATGGATAACATAATAGCATGGAACAATCAAAAATTATAGATACGTTGGAGATGTATCAGCGGCTCCATCTCATGGATCACGATAATTCTTTCTCCCTGATTTTTTCTGGAAAAGTAAGAATTTATAGCATCGGTTTCAGGGTCTGCGGGGCTACCAAGTGGGGAAAACCCACCTGGGCGCGCCAGGAGAGGGGGCGAGCCCTAGTGGGTTGTGCCCACCCAGGTGCCCCTCTCCGGTAGGTCTTGGCTCTAGAAATTCTTGTTTATTGCATAAAAATTCCTCGCAAAGTTTCGTTCCATCCCGAGAACTTTTATTTCTGCACAAAAACAACACCATGGTAGTTCTGCTGAAAACAGCGTTAGTCCGGGGTTAGTTTCATTCAAATCATGCAAACTAGAGTCCGAAACAAGAGGAAAAGCGTTAGGAAAAGTAGATACGTTGGAGACGTATCAACTCCCCCAAGATTAAACCTTTGCTTGTCCTCAAGCAATTCAGTTGATAAACTGAAAGTGAAAAAGAAAAACTTTAACAAACTCTTTTGCTCTTGTTTGTATAAATAAGCTTAAACAACACCCAGGTTTTCAGCCAACATTATAACTAACCATGCCGACAATAACTCTTAAATATTATATTAACTCATATCAATGACATAATTAGCTAGCGAGCAATAATAAGGTATCTCAAACGGCAACATGTTGTGAAAACAACCATGATATAATATGACAATAGTGGTGTCTCGCTAGCCCTTTCTGAGACTGCAAAACATAAATGCAAAGCACCTCCAAAGTTCAAGCAGTGACTAAACATTGCAATTCATGGTAGAAAAGATCCAGTTATGATGCACCCAACATTAGCTACACACAATGCATAAGTCATGACAGTACTGCTCTCAGGTTCTAGCGCTTGTTTTTGAAGGTGATGACACAATGTAAAAGTAAATAGATAGTCCCTTCACAGAGGGAAGCGGTGATTTGCAGAGGTGCCAGAGCTCAAGTTTTTAAAACAGAGGTAAGTGAAAGTTTGAGATATGCACCCTTCTCATTTACTTCACGACTATCAGTTATCAACATCTTCCATGCTAAGCACGCTAGTGGCAGTTCCCAAGTGATAAAATTAAAGGTTTTCACTCCATTGGGAGTTTTTGTTTGATTATTTGTAAGCTTTTTCTGTTTGTAGTTTGGGTCTGGGCATCCCTATTACCGCCCTTTTTTCGTGCAATGGCGAGTGAATAAACACTCGACCTGAGAATAACCCGCTTAGCATGGAAGATACCGACCACCTCCTGTCGTTCCACGAACGATCCAGTCACACAAAAAGGATATTTATTAGAAGTTTTTAGAAGTGGCACATGAAAATTTACATAGGATGGCGGGGTAATACCGCATATAGGTAGGTATGGTGGACTTATCTGGAATAACTTTGGGTTCAAGGTTTTTTTATGTACAAGTAGAATTCCACTTAGTACAGGCGAAGGCTAGCAATTAGATTGAGAAGCGGTCAGCTAGAGAGCAACAACGATCATGAACATGCATTATGCATAAGTAACATTGGACACTAGCATGAGTAGGATATGAACACCATGAACATAAATATCATAGAGGCTATGTTGGTTTTGATTCAACTACATGCATGAACATGTGCCAAGTCAAGCCACTCGAACATTCAAAGGAGGATACTATATCATCATACTTCATCACAATCATTTTAACAGAATGTTGATATCCAAGATAAATCATTATCCACTCCCAGCTACATATGCATGGCATGAGAAACTATAATATCTAATTGTCATTGCAAACATGTTTAATCATAATGGGCTGAATCATGGATACTAGGTTAAACATATTTACACAAACAGAACAAGTCGGGTTCATACCAATTTTGCTCTGCCATGGCCAGTTCATCGAATATCGTCATTATTTCCTTTCACTTGCACGACTGAATGATATGAAACTAATAATAGTGCAAGAGTGCCATGGACTAAGCTGGAATCTGCAAAACACTTTAATCAACAGGAGAAGACAAGGTAAAATGGGATCCTTATTAGATCAACAATTATTCAAATGAGAGCCACTCAACATTTTCATTGTGGTCTTCTCCTCGGGACAACTCGAATAAGAAGAAAAGAAATTGAGAGAAACACACTGAAATATTTTGGAGTTTTTGGTTTTCTTGAACAAAAAAATAAAAGGGAAAAGCAAAAACAAAAAAAAACTATTTACACAGGAAAGCTCCCAACAAGAAAAATAAGAACAAGGAAATCTTTTTGGGTTTTCTTTTTAATATTACAGCTAAGCATTCATAGAAAGTAAACTAACTACAACTATTTTTTTGGTTTTTCTAAGGTTTTTCAAACACACAAGAAGAAACCAAGAAAAATAAAAATTATGCACGGTTGAGACAATGAAAAAGTGTGAACACCGACAACTAGAATAAGTGGACATGAATGTAATATCAGTGAGAAACACGTACTCCCCCAAGCTTAGGCTTTTGGCCTAACTTGGTAGTCGATCAGAAGCCTGGATAGTAGTTGGGGTATTGAGGAGCGGGCATCCACTGATCCCACGAGGCTCTTCCTCCTCCTCTGCAGCACCCTGATCGTTCCGATAGGCTATGATGTCCACAGGCATAATCCAATATCTGCCCTTCAGGAGGATTATTCCTAGTAAGGAAAGTAAAACTTTGAACAAAGATGTTTGTGAGGAATTTGATGATGTTCACACTCATCTGCGATGAAGTCAATGAAGCCGGCGTTAGCAGCATATTGTGTGAACTCCTCAAGGATTCTAGCCTCTTCCAGGAATGGGGTGTGCAGCCATTCACACAGCCGTACTTCCGCCAATCTCCGAGGATGGAGATCACTATCAGAGGAATCCCCAATAATACCCTTGGAGTTCTTCTTAGAACAAAACTTCCTAAATATATTCATGGTTTTCCTATGAACAAAAATTCTGAATTTATTAGCCCACAAAATTTTCTCAAAAAACTTCACAAAAATGATACCAACTACTCATAGGGATACATAGAAGCCATAGCAAGCATTCAAACTACTTAGAACTCTAAGAATTCAACATGCAAGCTCATCTACAACAGCACCAAGAGTAGCTAATTATTCAAAATATAAACCACTAAAATAAAAACTAGCGGGACAAACGGTGGAGTCACATACCAAGCAACAATCCCCTGAAACAATTTCAGAAACGAAGCTTCGAGCAAAGAGATCGAAATCTGCGGGCTTGAGAGCAAGAACACGAGAGAGAGAGAGAGAGAGAGAGAGAGCTATGGGGAATTTTTTATGGAGGTAGGTGATGATGTGGTGCAAAGAGATAAGTGAGAGGGCCCACGTGGGGACCACAACCAACCAGGGCACGCCTGGGGGTCCTGGCGCGCCCAGGTGGGTTGTGCCCACCTGGTGCACCTCCCTATGATGTTATTTGCACCAGAAATTCAGAAATATTCAGAAAAAATCATATTAAATTTTCAGGGCATTCTAAGAACTTTTATTTTTGGGTCATTTTTTATTGCACGAAAAAAATCAGAAAACAGACAATACATGGCATTTTATTTTACTTAACTAATAAAAATAGAAAACCAAAAGTAGGGACAGAAGGTAGTGCTTACTAAATTCATCAAATTCATACCGCTAAAAAATGATCCATTAATAAGGTTGATCAGGTCTTATTAACAACCACTTTCGATTAATATGAAACCGAAGAACTTTCGGAAATCACTAAGTTACCTCAACGGGGATATGGATGTCCCCAACAATAAGCATTTCATATTTCTTTTTGACAGTAGGTAGAGGTATTTGAAAACTTCCAATAGTGATTGTCGGAGATTTTTCAATAACATTAATACCATTCACTTGGAGTTGTTTCTTCGGAAAGTGCACCATATACTCATTACCATTGATATGAAAAGTGACTTTGCTTTTATTGCAATCAATAACAGCCCCTACAGTATTCAAGAAGGGTCTACCATGGATAATCGACATGTTGTCGTCCTCGGGCATCTCAAGTATAACAAAGTTAGTCAAAGTGGTAACATTAGCAACAACAAGGCACACATCCTCAGAAATACCTATAGGTATGGAAGTTGATTTATGAGACATTTGTAAAGATATTTCAGTAGGTGTGAGCTTATTCAAATCAAGATTTTTATATAAAGAAAGAGGCATAACACTAACACCAGTTCCTAAATCACACAAAGCAGTTTTCACATAATTCTTTTTGATGGAGCAAGGTATAGTTGGTATTCCCGGATCTCCAAGTTTTTTAGGTACTCCATCTTTAGAAGTATAATTAGCAAGCATAGTGGAGATTTCAGCTTCCGGTATTTTTCTTTTATTAGTGATGATGTCTTTCATATACTTTGCATAAGGAGGCATTTTCAAGATATCAGTCAAGCGAGTACGCAAAAATACTGGCCTCAACATTTCAGCAAAGCGTTCAAATTCTTCATCATCATTCCTTTTAGTTGACTTAGGTGGAAAAGGCATTGGTTTTTGAACCCATGGTTCTCTTTCTTTACCGTGTTTTCTAGCCACAAAGTCTCTTTTATCATACCTTTTATTCTTAGGTTGTGGGTTATCAAGATCAACAGGTGGTTCTATCTCAACATCATTGTCTAGTTCTTTATTATTTGGTTGAGAATTTTCATGAACATCAGCATTATCTTTTTCATTATCATTACGTGAGTGTTCATTACCACACTGAGTTTCAGCATCAGAGATAGAAACTTCATTATCATTGTCAGGAGGTTTTTCTATTTCGGGTTCACTACGAGCATGCAAAGTCCTATCAATTTTCTTTTTCCTTTTTCTTTTTAGAAGAACTAGGTGCAGTGGTGTTGTTCCTTTGTGAATCATGTTCAATTCTTTTTGAGTGTCCCTCAGGATAAAGTGGTTCCTGAGTCATTTTACCTCCTCTAGTTGCAACTCTAACACCAAAGTCATGTATATTATTATTCATTTCATCAAGCAATTCTCTTTGATATTTAGCGACTTGTTCTAACTACGTTTGTACCATAGAAGCATGCTTTCCAACACCTCTAACATCATTTGAGATTCTAAATAACAAGTCACTCAAGCGAGCAATCATATCAGAATTGTATTTCAATTGGTTCATAGCATTTGCATTGAAGTGATCTTGTTCCCTAATATAGTTTTCAAAATCATAAAGGCATTGGCTAGGATGCATATTGTGAGGATTGTCATTATCATTGAATTTCGTAAGAGAATTTACCTCTATCACCTTAGGAGGAGGTGGTGTATTAAACTGATATGTATCCAACGTATCTATAATTTTTTATTGTTCCATGCTACTATATTATCTATTTTGGATGTTTAATGGGCTTTATTATACACTTTTATATTATTTTTGGGACTAACCTACTAACCCAAGGCCTAGTGCAAATTGTTTTTTTGCATATTTCAGTGTTTCGCATAAAAGGAATATCAAACTGAATGAAACCTTCGGTAGAGTTATTTTTGGAACAAACGTGATCCAGGGGACTTGGAGTAGACGTCAAGAAAGGAGCGAGGAGGCCACGAGGCAGGGAGGCGCGCCTGCCCCCCTGGGCACGCCCCCACCCTCGTGGGCCCCTTGCAGCTCCGCCGACCTACTTCTTCCTCCTATATATATATCCATATACCCCAAAAACATCCAAGAGCACCACGAAACCCTATTTCCACCAACGCAACCTTCTGTACCCAAGAGATCCCATCTTGGGGCCTTTTCCGGAGCTCCGCCAGAGGGGGAATCAATCACGGAGGGCTTCTACATCAACACCATAGCCTCTTTGATGATGTGTGAGTAGTTTACCTCAAACCTTCGAGTCCATAGTTATTAGCTAGATGGCTTCTTCTCTCTCTTTGGATCTCAATACAAAGTTCTCCTTGATCTTCTTGGAGATCTATTCGATGTAATTCTTTTTGCGGTGTGTTTGTCGAGATCCGATGAATTGTGGGTTTACGATCAAGTTTATCTATGAACAATATTTGATTCTTCTCTAAAATATTTTATGTATGATTTGTTATATTTGCAAGTCTATTCGAATTATCAGTTTGGTTTGGCCTACTAGATTGATCTTTCTTGCAATGGGAGAAGTGCTTAGCTTTGGGTCCAATGTTGCGGTGTCCTTTCCAACTGATAGCAGGGGTGGCAAGCCACGTATTGTATTGTTGCCATCGAGGATAAAAAGATGGGGTTTATACCATATTGCTTGAGTTTATCCCTCTACATCATGTCATATTGCCTAATGCGTTACTCTGTTCTAATGAACTTAATACTCTAAATGCATGCTGGATAGCGGTCGATGTGTGGAGTAATAGTAGTAGATGCAGAATCGTTTCGGTCTACTTGTTGCGGACGTGATGCCTATATACATGATCATGCCTAGATATTCTAATAATTATGCACCTTTCTATCAATTGCTCGACGGTAATTTGTTTACCCACCGTAATACTTATGCTATCTTGAGAGAAGCCACTAGTGAAACCAATGGCCCCCGGGTCTATCTTCTATCATATAAGTTTCCCATCTATTTTATTTTACAATCTATATCATAAAAATACCAAAAATATTTATCTTATTATCTCTATCAGATCTCACTCTCGTAAGTGACCGTGAAGGGATTGACAACCCCATTATCGCATTGGTTGTGAGGTTCTTATTTGTTTGCGTAGGTGCGAGGTGACTTGTGTGTAGTCTCCTACTAGATTCATAACTTGGTTCTCAAAAACTGAGGAAATACTTACGCTACTTTGCTGCATCACCCTTTCCTCTTCAAGGGAAAACCAATGCAATGCTCAAGAGGTAGCAAGAAGGATTTGTGGCGCCATTACCGGGGAGGTTGCACCAAGTCAAGTCAAGATTTGATCTCCCAGCAACGAGCAATTTCTGGCACCGTTACCGGGGAGATCTACGCATAAGTCAAGACATACCAAGTACCCATCACAAACTCTTATCCCTCGCATTACATTATTTGCCATTTGCCTCTCGTTTTCCTCTCCCCCACTTCACCCTTGCCGTTTTATTCGCCCTCTTTTTCCGTTCGCCTCTTTTTCGCTTGCTTCTTGTGTCACCGTGTGTCGTCATGGCTAATCCTTCTATCATTGTTAGTACTCCCGATCATGAAGTTCTTAATTTTAAACAAAGGGAGGGAGAAAATCTAAAATATGCTTGGCATAGAATTTGCAATGCTTAGAATAGATCTACTAGGAAGCAATCCACTTCCGTTCTTCTTCGCAATTTTTATGTAGGCATCACTCCTTGGAACATATATATTCTTGATACCATTACCGGAGGGAATTTCTTGGGTAGCCATACTTTTGATTCTTATAATGCTATGATAGATTTGTTTGGCCCACCACCTCTTTTGGTTAATGGAACTATTTGAACTTTGGAACATCTGATGCAAAGGCTTGAAATTATTGAAAATAAAGTTGCCTCTGTGGAGTTGATTGAAAAGTTGGATAAAAAGATCCACAACCAAATCACCTAATATGGATCTAAGGTAGGGGTTACTCTGATTTTTTTTAAAGAAAAAGAACATATAGTTAACAAAAGAATAGATCAAGATTCCACAAGAATTGGTAAACTTGAGGATATTATTACTAATTTAGGGTCTGACTTTTCATCCATTAAAAATACTCCAAATCCTCCTACTACCAAGATTGCCAAATTAATGTATGTTCCTAAAAATAAGGGTGAATCTTCTAGCAAGGAAAATGCGGATCTTAAATCAATAAGTTTTCACCCCAACTTCTTCAATACCATTAAGGAACCTTTTGCTACAAATTAATTTCTTGATTTATTGCCTAGGAGTTTGATCATTAATAAAAATAAGGAAACTCCCAAGGGTTATAAGTGTTCTATTAAAGAATTGCCTACCAAAGGTGATAATACCTAGATCTATTCTTGCTTTTATGCCTAGCTCGGGGCGAACGATAGCGCTTGCTGGGAGGCAACCCCATTTTATTTTTGTTTCTTGATTTTTGGTTATGTTTAGTAATAAATAATTTTTAGTTTTATGCTTTTAATTAGTGTTTTTGCCAAGTAGAACCTTTGGGAATACTTGAGGGAAGTTCTTGCGATCTTGCTCTAAAAAACAGAAACTTTAGCTCTCACGAGATTTGCTGCCATTTTTTACTGGAGAGTCCGATTAGGCTGATTATTTTTGCATATGATTAATAGACGAATTCCTCACGTCCACCAATATATTTCAGAATTTTGTTGTTAGATAAGTATTCGAAACCTACAGATTACTACAGACTGTTCTGTTTTTGACAGATTCTGTTTTTCGTGTGTTGTTTGCTTATTTTGATGAATCTATGGCTAGTATCGGAGGGTATGAACCATAAAGAAGTTGGAATACAGTAGGTTTCACAACAATACAAATAAAGAATGAGTTTATTATAGTACCTTAAGTGGTGGCTTGTTTTCTTATACTAACGGAGTTCATGAGATTTTTTGTTGAGTTTTGTGTTGTGAAGTTTTCAAGTTTTGGGTAAAGATTTGATGGATTATGGAATAAGGATTGGCAAGAGCCTAAGCTTGGGGATGCCCAAGGAACCCCAAGGTAAAATTCAAGGACAACCAAAATCCTAAGCTTGGGTATGCCCCGGAAGGCATCCCCTCTTTCGTCTTCGTCCATCGGTAACTTTACTTGAGGCTATATTTTTATTCACCACATGATATGTGTTTTGCTTGGAGCATCTTGTATGATTTGAGCCTTTGCTTTTTAGTTTACCACAATCATCCTTTCTGTACACACCTTTTTGGGAGAGACACACATGAATCGGAATTTATTAGAATACTATATGTGCTTCACTTATATCTTTTGAGCTAGATAATTTTGCTCTAGTGCTTAGTTATATCTTTTAGAGCATGGTGGTGGTTTTATTTTGTAGAAATTATGAATCTCTCATGCTTCACTTATATTATTTTGAGAGTCCTTTAGAAAAGCATGGTAATTTTCTTTGGCTATAAAATAGGTCCTAATATGATAGGCATCCCAGATTGGTATAATAAAAACTTTCATAAAAAGGTGCATTGAGTACTATGAGAAGTTTGATACTTGATAATTGTTTTGATATATAAGGATGGTGATATTAGAGTTGTGCTAGTTGAGTAGTTGTGAATTTGATAAATACTTGTGTTGAACATTGCAAGTCCTGTAGCATGCACGTATGGTAAATGTTGTGTAACAAATTTGAAACATGAGGTGTTCTTTGATTGTCTTCCTTATGAGTGGCGGTCGGGGACGAGCAATGGTCTTTTCCCACCAATCTATCCCCCTAGGAGCATGCGCGTAATGCTTGGTTTTTGATGACTTGCAGATTTTTGCAATAAGTATGTGCGTTCTTTATGACTAATGTTGAGTCCATGGATTATACGCACTCTCACCTTTCCATCATTGCTAGCCTCTTCGGTACCGTGCATTGCCCTTTCTCACCTTGAGAGTTGGTGCAAACTTCACCGGTGCATCCAAACCCCGTGATATGATAAGCTCTATCACACATAAACCTCCTTATATCTTCCTCAAAACAGCCACCATACCTACCTATTATGGCATTTCCATAGCCATTCCGAGATATATTGCCATGCAACTTTCCACCGTTTCATTTATGACACGCTTCATCATTGCCATATTGCCTTGCATGATCATGTTGTTGACATCGTATTTGTGGGAAATCCACCATGCATAATTTATCATACATATCACTCTTGATTCATTGCCCTTCCTGGTACACCACCGGAGGCATTCATATAGAGTCATATTTTGTTCTAGTATCGAGTTGTAATCATTGAGTTGTAAATAAATAGAATTGTGATGATCATAATTAATAGAGCATTGTCCCAAATAAAAAAGGGGAAAGTCCAAATAAAAAAAGAAAGGCCCAAAAAAAAGATAAATAAAAAGGGACAATGCTACTATCCTTTTTTTCCACACTTGTGCTTCAAAGTAGCACCATGATCTTTATGATAGAGAGTCTCTTGTTTTTCACTTTCATATACTAGTGGGAATTTTTAATTATAGAACTTGGCTTGTATATTTCGACAATGGGCTTCCTCAAATGCCCTAGGTCTTTGTGAGCAAGCAAGTTGGATGCACACCCACTTAGTTTCTTTTGTTGAGCTTTCATACATTTATAGCTCTAGTGCATCCGTTGCATGGCAATCCCTACTCCTTGCATTGACATCAATTCATGGGCATCTTCCTAGCCCATTGATTAGCCGTGTCGATGTGAGACTTTCTCCTTTTTTGTCTACTCCACATAACCCCCATCATTATATTCTATTCCACCCAGAGTGCTATATCCATGGCTCATGCTAATGTATTGCGTGAAAATTGAAAAAAAGTTTGAGATTACTAAATTATGAAACAATTGCTTGGCTTGTCATCGGGGTTGTGCATGATGAGAGCATTCTTGTATGACGAAAATGGAGCATGACTAAACTATATGATTTTGTAGGGATGAACTTTCTTTGGCCATGTTATTTTGAGAAGACATGATTGCTTAGTTAGTATGCTTGAAGTATGGTTATTTTTATGTCAATATTTAATTTTTGTCTTGAATCTCTCGGATCTGAATATTCATGCCACAATAAAGAAAATTACATTGAGAATTATGCTGGGTAGCATTCCATAACAAATATTCTGTTTTTATCATTTACCTACTCGAGGACGAGCAGGAATTAAGCTTGGGGATGCTTGATACGTCTCCAACGTATCTATAATTTTTGATTGTTCCATGCTATTATATTATCTGTTTTGGATGTTTAATGGGCTTTATTATACACTTTTATATTATTTTAGGGACTAACCTATTAATCCAAGGCCAAGTGCAAATTACGTTTTTTTGCCTATTTCAGTGTTTCGCCGAAAAAGAATATCAAAAGGAATCCAAACGGAATGAAATCTTCGGGAGAGTTATTTTTGGAACAAACGTGATCCAGGGGACTTGGAGTAGACATCAAGAAAGGATCGAGGAGGCCACGAGGCAGGGAGGCGCGCCTGCCCCTGGGTGCCCCCCACCCTTGTGGGCTCCTCACAGCTCCACTGACCTACTTCTTCCTCCTATATATATCCATATGCCCCAAAAACATCTGGGAACACCACAAAACCCTATTTCCACCGCCACAACCTTCTGTACCCAAGAGATCCCATCTTGGGGCCTTTTTCGGAGCTCCGCCGGAGGGGGAATCAATCACTGAGGGCTTCTACATCAACACCATAGCCTCTCTAATGATGTGTGAGTAGTTTACCTCAGACCTTCGGGTCCATAGTTATTAGCTAGATGGCTTCTTCTCTCTCTTTGGATCTCAATACAAGGTTCTCCTCGATCTTCTTGGAGATCTATTCGATGAAATTCTTTTTGCAGTGTGTTTGTCGAGATCCAATGAATTATGGGTTTATGATCAAGTTTATCTATGAACAATATTTGATTCTTCTTTGAAATATCTTATGTATGATTTGTTATCTTTGCAAGTCTATTTGAATTATCAGTTTGGTTTGGCCTACTAGATTGATCTTTCTTGCAATGGGAGAAGTGCTTAGCTTTGGGTTCAATCTTGCGGTGTCCTTTCCAAGTGACAGCAGGGGCAGCAAGACACGTATTGTATTGTTGCCATCGAGGATAAAAAGATGGGGTTTATATCATATTGCTTGAGTTTATCCCTCTACATCATGTCATCTTGCCTAATGTGTTACTCTGTTCTTATGAACTTAATACTCTAGATGCATGCTGGATAGCGGTCGATGTGTGGAGTAATAGTAGTAGATGCAGAATCGTTTTGTTCTACTTGTCATGGACATGATGCCTATATACATGATCATGCCTAGATATTCTCATAATTATGCACTTTTCTATCAATTGCTTGACAGTAATTTGTTTACCCATCGTAATACTTATGCTATCTGGAGAGAAGCCACTAGTGAAACCTGTGGCCCCCGGGTCTATCTCTATCATATAAGTTTCCCATCTATTTTATTTTGCGATCTTTATTTTCCAATCTATATCATAAAAATACCAAAAATATTTATCTTATTATCTCTATCAGATCTCACTCTCGTAAGTGACCGTGAAGGGATTGACAACCCCTTTATCGCGTTGGTTGCGAGGTTGTTATTTGTTTGTGTAGGTGCGAGGTGACTTGCGTGTAGTCTCCTACTGGATTGATACCTTGGTTCTCAAAAACCGAGGGAAATACTTACGCTACTTTGCTGCGTCACCCTTTCCTGTTCAAGGGAAAACCAACGCAGTGCTCAAGAGGTAGCATAAACCCATGTATTTCTTAAGTAGGAGGTAAATTTTTCACATCCTCAGCTTTAATACCTTTTTCCTTCATAGATTTCTTTGCCTCTTGCATATCTTCAAGATTGAGATATAATATACCCCTCTTCTTCGGAGTGGGTTTAGCCCATGGTTTAGGAAGAGTCCAATCATCATAATTCTTCAATATGTTGTTCAATAATTCTTCAGCTTGTCCAACAGTTCGTTCCCTGAAAACACAACCAGCACAACTATCTAGGAAATATCTAGAAGCATCGGTTAGTCCATTATAGAAGATATCAAGTATTTCATTTTTCTTAAGAGGATGATCAGGCAAAGCATTAAGTAATTGGCAAAGCCTCCCCCAAGCTTGTGGTAGTCTCTCTTCTCTAATTTGAACAAAGTTAAATATTTCATGCAAGGCGGTTTGTTTCTTATGAGCAGGGAAATATTTTCGAGAGAAGTAATAGATCATATCCTGGGGACTACGCACACAACTAGGAGCAAGAGTATTGTACCAAGCTTTAGCATCACCCTTTAATGAGAACGGAAATAATTTGTGAATAAAGTAATAGCGAGTTTTCTCATCGTGAGTAAAAAGGGTGGCAATGTCATTCAACTTAGTAAGTTGTGCCACAACAGTTTCAGTTTCATAACCATGGAAAGGATCAAATTCAACCAAAGTAATTAACTCTGGGTCGACGGAGAATTCATAATCCTAATCATCAATAGAGATAGGTGAAGTAGAAAACTTAGGATCATATTTCATTCTAGCATTCAGAGATTTTTCTTTATACTTGTAGAGTAATTTCTGTATATCATCTCTATCCCTACAAGCAAGAATATATCTAGTTGTCTCCTCATTCATAACATAACCTTCCAGTACCTTAGGCTATTCATATCTTGGAAGGCTAGTTCTAGCAGGTGTTTCTGGAGATTCAGTTTCAAGCTCATCATCAGATTCAACAACATCATGTTGTATTACTCTAGCAATTTGTTTATCAAGAAATTCACCAAGTGGCACATCATCATTATCAAGCAAGGTACTAGCATCATCATAAGCATTATCCATAGCAGAAGTAGAATCATCAATAACTTGCGACATATTAGAATTAATAGCATGTGGTGATGTTGCAAGTTTACTTATAACAGAAGGTGAATCTAAAGTAGAACTGGATGGCAGTTCCTTACCTCCCCTCGTCTTTGAGGGAAAAATCTTAGTCTTAGCATCCTTCAGATTCTTTATAGTGACAATATGATAATAATCCCAAGTGACTCAACAAATATAGCTATTCTACCCCGCAACGGAGCCAGAAAAAGGTCTTGATAACCCACAAGTATAGGGAATCACAATAGTTTTCGAGGGTACGTAGTGTATTCAACCCAAATTTATAGATTCGACACAAGGGGAGCCAAAGAATATTTGAAGGTATTAGCAGCTGAGTTGTCAACCACACCTAGAGATTAATTATCTGCAGCAAGGTGATCAGTATAAAGTAATATGATAGTTTTGTTAATAGTGACAACAGGAATAGTAACGGTAACAGTGATAGCAGTAGTTTTGCAACAAGTGCAGCAGTAACGATAGCAGTAGTAACTTAGCAAGAACAATAAAAGATAAATTTGTAGGCATTGGATCGGTGACCTGTTGGATAATATTCATCATGAGACCGTTATAACCTAGGGCGATACGGCACTAGCTCTAGTTCATCAATATAATGTAGGCATGTATTCCATAAATAGTCATACATGCTTATGGAAAGAACTTGCATGACATCTTTTGTCCTATCCTCCCATGGCAGCGGGGTCCTATTGGAAACTAGGGGATATTAAGGCTTCCTTTTAATAGAGAACCAGAAAAAAGCATTAACACATAGTGAATACATGAACTCCTCAAATTACGGTCATCATCGGAGTGGTCCCGAGTATTGTCACTCCGGGGTTGCCGGATCATAACACGTAGTAGGTGACTATAACTTGCAAGATCAGATCTAGAACATGGATATAATGGTGATAACATAAACGGTTCAGATCTGAAATCATGGCACCCGGGCCCAAAGTGACAAGCATTAAGCATGACAAAGTCATAGCAACATCAACCTTAGAACATAGTGGATACTAGGGATCAAGCCCTAACAAAACTAACTCGATTACATGATGAATCTCATCCAAATCATCACCGACCAGCGAGCCTACGAAGGAATTACTCACTCCCGGTGGGCAGCATCATGGAATTGGCAATGGAGAAGGGTTGGTGATGATGAAGAACGAAGATCCCCCTCTCCGGAGCCCCAAACGGACTCCAGATCTGGCCTCGCGATGAAGAACAGGAGGTAACGGCAGCTCCATCTCGTGGATCGGGATAATTCTTTCTTCCTGATTTTTTTCTAGAAAAATAGGACTTTATAGCATCGGTTTCTGGGTCTATGGGGCCACCAGGTGGGGACAACCCACCTGGGCATGCAAAGAGAGGGGGATGCCCCCTGGTGGGTTGTGCCCATCCAGGTGCCCCTCTCCGGTAGGTCTTGGATCTAGAAATTCTTCTTTATTGTATAAAAATTCCTCACAAAGTTTCGTTCCATTCCGAGAACTTTTATTTCTGCACAAAAACAACACCCTGGTAGTTCTGCTGAAAACGACGTCAGTCCGGGGTTAGTTTCATTCAAATCATGCAAATTAGAGTCCAAAACAAGAGGAAAAGCATTAGGGAAAGTAGATATGTTGGAGACATATCATGGTCGGGCATTGAGTCCGACTCAATTTCACACCTTGTAACATAGGCAAGAACCCTTTCTTTGACTGGTCCATTTTGAACTTCTTCAAAACCTTATCAAGGTATGTGCTTTGTGAAAGTCCAATTAAGCGTCTTGATCTATCTCTGTAGATCTTGAGGACCAATATATAAGTAGCTTCACCGAGGTCTTTCATTGAAAAATTCTTATTCAAGTATCCTTTTATGCTATCTAGAAATTCCGTATTATTTCCAATCAACAATATGTTATCCACATATAATATTAGAAATGCTATAGAGCTCCCACTCACTTTTTTGTAAATACATGCTTCTCCAAAAGTTTGTATAAAAACATATGCTTTGATCACACTATCAAAGCATATATTCCAACCCTGAGAGGCTTGCACCAGTCCATAAATGGATCGCTGGAGCTTGCACACTTTGTTAGCACCTTTAGGATCGACAAAACCTTCTGGTTGCAATATATACAACTCTTCTTTAAGATATCCATTAAGGAATGCAGTTTTGACATCCATTTGCCAAATTTCATAATTACAAAATGCGGCAATTGCTAACACGATTCGGGCAGACTTAAGCATCGCTACGGGTGAGAAGGTCTCGTCGTAGTCAACTCTTTGAACTTGTCGAAAACCTTTCGCAACGAGTCGAGCTTTGTAGATAGTAACATTACCGTCAGCGTCAGTCTTCTTCTTGAAGATCCATTTATTCTCTATGGCTTGCCGATCATCGGGCAAGTCAACCAAAGGCCATACTTTGTTCTCATACATGGATCCCAGCTTAGATTTCATGGCCTCTAGCCATTTTGCGGAATCTGGGCTTATCATTGCTTCCTCATAGTTCGTAGGTTCGTCATGGTCAAGTAACATGACCTCCAGAACAGGATTACCATACCACTCTCGTGCGGATCGTACTATGGTTGACCTACGAGGTTCGGTAGTAACTTGATCTGAAGTTTCATGATCATCGTTAGCTTCCTCACTAATTGATGTAGGAATCACTAGAACTGATTTCTATGATGAACTACTTTCCAATTCGGGAGAAGGTACAATTACCTCATGAAGTTCTACTTTCCTCCCACTCACTTCTTTCGAGACAAACTCCTTCTCTAGCAAAGTTTCCTTTGGGTATCCTATGAAGACACATTTCTCGATTTGGGTTCGAGCTTATCAGGTTGAAGCTTTTTAACATAAGCATCATAGCCCCAAAATTTAAGAAACGGTAGCTTAGGTTTCTTGCTAAACCATAGTTCATATGGTGTCATCTCAACGGATTTAGATGGTACCCTATTTAACGTGAATGCAGCTGTCTCTAAAGCATAACGCCAAAGCGATAGCGGTAAATCAGTAAGAGACATCATAGATCGCACCATATCTAATAAAGTATGGTTACGAAGTTTGGACACACCATTACGCTGTGGTGTTCCAGGTGGCGTGAATTGTGAAACTATTCCACATTGTTTCAAATGAAGACCAAACTCGTAACTCAAATATTCACCTCCACGATCAGATCATAGAAACTTTATTTTCTTGTTACGATGATTTTCCACTTCACTCTGAAATTCTTTAAACTTTTCAAATGTCTGAGACTTATGTTTCACTAAGTAGATATACCCATATCTTCTCAAATCATCTGTGAAGGTCAGAAAATAATGATACCCGCCACGGGCCTCAACACTCATCGGACCGCATACATCACTACAAAAAAAAGACACGTCCATGACATTTTGGGACGAACGAAATTTTTTTCTGTCATGCATATGACACTTCTATGACGATAATTGTGACAAAATCCGGTATCATCATAGATGTGGTGGGCTCCTACTTCTATGACAAAAAATCATGACAGAAAATGGGCTTTTCATCCTGGGCGGGCCGGAGATGCAGCTGCATGACATTATTTGGGCCATCCATGATAGAAAAATCCGTGGTAGAAGCGAGGGTGAGGAAAATATCGAGGAGTTCCTGGTTACGATGGGTGGTTGGGGCCGAGCGATGAATGGAGGTTTGCGCATTTCTCTCGTACATGTACGCACGTGTGCGCGAGGCGTTGCGCTCTAACTGAACTCGAGCGAGGCGTTGGGCTCTAACTGAACCCGACCGATTGCACGAGCTATGTTACTGAACCCCGTTCGATCCCTTGATGTTAACTGAACCCGAGTTATTCCTTTGCTACTACTGCTAACTGAAGCCGATTGATGATGCCTCTTGATGAACAGTGAGAGTTGTTGGGGGCGTTGGATGAACAATTCGCGATGGGTGGGGGGTTGGATGAACAGGACCCCATGGTAGTAGAGGCCGTTGCCGCTGGATGAGCAGGACCCCGATTGAGCCGGTTGGGGGTGGATGAACAAGACCCCATGGAGGCTGGATGAACAGGACCCCGTGGATGGCTGGTTGAACAGTAGCCGGTGGAGGGGTGGTTGAACAGGACCCCGTGGAGAGGGCTGGTTGAACAGTAGCCGGTGGAGGAGTAGTGGAGGCTGGATGAATAGGAGCCTATGGATGAACAGTCACAGGTGGAGGCTGGAGGCTGGAGGAGGTCGACGGTGGATGAAAAGTAACCTATGGAGGCTAGAGGAGGTCGACGGTGGAGATGAACAGTATCCCGTGGAGTCCCGTTTTGTGGTACGCCACACCCCTCCCGATGAACAGGACCCCCGTTTCGATCGTAGCGCTCCAACACAAGTTCGTTTCCTCCATTTTGCGGTATGCCACACCCCTCCCGATCAACAGGACACCGTTTCGACCGTAGGAGGTCCAAGAGAAGTCCGCTTCTTCCGTTCTGTGGTACGCCAGACCCCTCTCGATGAACAGGATCCTGTTTCGACCGTGGCCTGTCGAACACAAGGCCATTTCCTCCGTTCTACGGTACGCAAGGCCCCATTTCAATCAGCTGTTTTGTCCAAGCCGGTTGGCTCCCAATGAACACGACGATGCAGTTTCTCCGTTCCGGGCCATCCATGTACACGAGCCTTGGCCGTACGTATGCGCGAGTGGGCATTCGAGCCCCTACCCGTATGTACGTACATGGCCGTATTTACTTTCTTGCACCCTGGTTGTACGTACGTGTACATGCTATGTGCGCTCCTCTACTATTACACGTGCGCGCCTATACTACGACACGTGCCCTTCATTACACGGCCACGGTTCATCGCTGCAGCCTGCAGACAGACCGATCGTATGTACGTACACGTTCGAGACCAGAATGACAAGGCTACGTACTCCTCGACCGGGTGGGTCCTGACTATCAGGCACTTCCTTGCATGGGAAGATGTAGCTGGTGGGTCCCAGCAGTCAATGGAGAAATGTTTTTCGTGAAGTACGGTGGCATGTCCGGTGGGTCCCTCCTGTCAGGTGGAGGAATCATTATTTTGCGCGTAATAAGGAGGCACTTCCTTGTTGCGGCCGTGGACCCAGGTGTCAGCCTCTCCATGTACAGTACTCTTCCGATGGAAGTCGTTCCTTGACCACATTGACCACGCCGCACCAAGAGCACCAAGGCGGTGGACGATGGAGAGGCCTAGGAAGGGGACACCGCGGAGTCGGGGAAGACGCGGTAGTGGATGCCCATGCGGAGAGGAGTATGAGGGTTCACTAGTTCGGCTTTGGTGTGAGGCTGCCATCGTCGCAGAATAACAGGGAGTGTGGGTGAGTAGAGGGATGGCCTGGCCAGCAATGGGAGTAGTAGGGGCAGTGAGGCCTCTGCGGCAGCACAGCCGACCACGGGAGGTAGGAGTAAGCGGCACGACCGGCGCTGGTTTGGGCGGCTGGAGCAAGAAGACCAGAGGTTGAAGAAGCACTATGGTCATTGGATGGACATCGTACAGTCACTGGAGCTAGAATCGTTCATATTGACTAAGTTGACAAAGCCCTCCATCCGCGTCAACTTAGTAGGCCCACAAGTTAGCCTCCCATATGGTGGGTCCCAGCTAGCTGGGGGAGTTTTCATTTTTTTTGTGCGTAGTAAGGAGGCACTTCATTGTGTGTGAAGATATAGATGGTGGGTCCGAGTGGTCAACGGGGGCAACATTTTTTCGTGAAATACAGAGGCCCTTCCGGTGCATCCCAGATGCCATGTGGAGGAATCATTATTTTGTGCGTAATAAGGAGGCATTTCCTTGTGTGAGGCCATGGACCCTGCTGTCAGCCTCTCCACGTACAATCCAATTCTGATGTATGTCGTTCGTTAACCATGTTGACCACGCCGTGCCGAGAGCACCAGGGAGGTGGATGACGGCGAGGCCTACAAAGGGACGACACGGAGCCGGGGAAGACACGGAAGTGGCTGCCCATGCGGTTGGGAGTATGAGGGTTCACTGGTTCAGCTGTCGTCATCGGAAAAGAACAGGAGGTGTGGGTGAGTAGAGGGATAACCAGGCCAGGGATGCGAGTATGGTGGGGCCATGAGGCCTGCCCGGCAGCATAGCCGACCACGGGAGGCGGGAGCAGGCGGTTCTACCGGTGCTGGTTGGGGCGGCTAGAGCAGGAATATCAGAGACTAAAGAAGCGCGATTGTCGTCAGATTGACATCTAACAGTCACTGCAGCTAGAATCGTTTGTGGACTAAGTTGACAAAGCCTTTCGTACACGTCAACCTAGTAGACCCACAAGTCAGCCTCCAAATCTGTCCCAAACAGCATACAACCCGAAATTTCTAGCCAGATTCAAATTAATTTAAAAACTAAACGTACCTTAATTTAAATCCAATGAAATTTTACCCGCACAAAAACAATGAAATTTAAAATATCAAAATCCAAAAGGAAAATGTATTTTGGAACTAATTTCCTGTTTGTTGTATTTTTCATTTTATAGCCTATTTATTATTACTTATAGCCCATTTCTTATTACTTATAGCCCATTTTCTGGGCAAGCCCGAATGCATCCCTCCTCGCCTTGAAAGATTTCCGGCCCAGCAGGGCGTAGAAAAAGCAAGTAGCCTACGTTGGTTATTCTACAAAAAACAAAATAGCTAGGCCATCCATTTTCAGAAAGGGAAAAAAACTGGGTTGGTCATGTGGTAAATGTATGAAATAAAAGCCTGGGCTAGATGGGCCACAGCTCCCACACAACCCAATTGATACCCTTCTCCATCCCAAAAAACAAAATTACTACGCGCGCTGCTGGGTCCCTACTGTCATCCTCAGCATGTGCAGTCATCTCCTTATTC
Source organism: Triticum monococcum (assembly GCA_034509565.1). Taxonomy (NCBI): domain Eukaryota; kingdom Viridiplantae; phylum Streptophyta; class Magnoliopsida; order Poales; family Poaceae; genus Triticum; species Triticum monococcum. Next base: position 350,663,828 of record CM067845.1, read on the forward strand.
CTCTCGGTTGTTGACCATGTTGACAACACCGGAGGGCGGCGCCGCAGAGAGTGAACCAAGCCGGAGGACAATGGTGAGGCCTCGGACGGGAATGAACAGGACCCGGGGAAGATGCACAGAGTTTTAGGGTGCGATATGGCCACAATGCGTGTGTGGTAGCACAGCCAGCCGTGGGAGGCGGGAGCAGGCGGTCCTGCCGGCGCTGGTTTGGCTTTGGCGGCTGGAGGAAGAAGAGACTAAACAAAACACGACAAACGTTGAATGTCAATCCAACGGTCAAGGTTGGCACAATCGTTTGTTGACTAAACCGACACCAAGTAGCATACTTCTTTATATATGGGAAGAAAAGAAAAACTGGGCTCATTCGCCTGATAACGTTCCCGAAACTACGACCGTTCGATCTTGCGCCACAATTAAAACTGCGAGGAAAATGCGTTTGTCCGCCGTCCTCCTCCCAGGGAACATTCGCCACATAAGTGAGTAGCAGCCTTGGTTTTCAACCGAGAGGTCTTGGGTTCGAGTCCCAGGAACTCTCAATTTTGTCCTCCTTCCTTCCTCGTAAAAAAAGAAAGAAAATCAAAGACTTCAGAAGGCGTACAGAACAAGCTAGTGTACCAGTAAAGAGAGATGTGCTCCTGTAGCTGGTTCGAATCCAAACCTAGACTATGACTATATATGGTATTATGCTACTCTTCAAGTAATGAGATTGACATATCCAACGTTCGCTTCTCCTCTTCCCTACTTACTCTTCCTAGCATCAAAAGGTCTGGCCGCAGCAACTATGTCCGCTGGCTGCTCGTCCACCTGCTCTTTAGCAGGCAACAAACAGATATGCGCCAAGATCACCCGTACCATCGCTTGTGGGTCTCTTCACACCCCCGCCGGCACACGCAGCGCAGCCGGTTGCTCATCGCAACCCGCTTCCTTTGGTGTGCTTCCACTACTGCAAATCACGTAGAGTCATCCGTCGCGTCTCAACCACAATCCTCAACCCTGGCCGAGTCTTCTACAAATGCCCGAATCATTGGGTAATAATATGTTTAAGTGTTGTTCTGCTACTTTCAGTTGCTGATTTTTTAATAGTTTGGTTGATGATCTTCCAATTTGATTCGTGTAGAAAAGGGGAGATTCGTGTGATTTGTATTTCTGGGAAGTTGCTGATGTGGGGGAATACAACTACGCTGATTATTTGGTTAGCCGAGGAATCCCAATACCAGCAGGTTGGGGGGTTGGACAAGTAACTGAAGGAATGACGGAAGAGGAAGATGCAGAGCAAAAGGTTAAAGATGCAGTTCCTCTGATCATGGCCAAGCAACAGCTGTTGAACAGCCTTTACAGCAATGAGGAGATGAAAGAGCTTGTGAAGATAATGGGAAAATCGATGTGCTCTATAGGATGATTGTCCCTTTATTTGCAGAGTATGTAGCACTCGTGGTGTATTCAGTGGCTATGACATGAGCACTTTGCTGAAACTAGTAATGAATTAAACCTGTGTAGCAGGCTGGGCGTAGTGTTGTGAACATCTAATGATTTATATTAACGGAAATCAGGGGTATCCCCTTGTTCTCATAATAAATAAGTAGTAGAGGCTCTTTTGGTAATAAATAAATAAATTAGCAGAGGCCCTGTTGGGTCAGCTTTGTTCCCATTCAAAGACGTTGAGCAAATTGCAGTCCAACAGCAAACCATGTCATCAAATTCAAGTTTCATAGCCAAATATGAGTACAACTAAACAACAATGTCATCATGTTTCAGTCGTCATACAATCACCAAATTAAAATATACATAACAAGTGATGTTCTCAAAGAAAAATACTAAACAACATGTTCATCGGGGTTCAGTTGTCATAGCAAACACAATTTCACATAATAGATAAAAAACGTCTTTTGATAGGCAAATATGAAAAAAGCAATCTAATCATCATCCGCAGCAGCAACGTCAACATCTTCGCCATGTGTATCAGTCTAAATCATTATTCCCCAGAGTGCCATCTTCTTCTTCATCCTCAATGACCTCGAACATTAGCTTCGTCTTGATCAACTCTTGTATGTCCACAACATGATAGACAATCTTTTCGCCAGTGTCATTGACGTGATCGTTCTCAAAGATATTAGGAACATCTATGGAATCTTGTACATCAGGAGCACTGTAAGCATCATCTTGTTGTGCAAATTCATCAAACGAATTCCTCTACTCAAACCTTTGCAATACTCTCCAGTCATTGCTACGTGCAAATGTGTTTTCCAAGAAAAATATCTATGTTGTTTGATTTGCCAAAATAAAAGGCTCCTTGGTCTGGTACGCTGCCTTGACATTGATGGATTTGAAATAATCATCAGCTCTGGGTTTTGCGATCCTGGAAAATAGGTTATACCAACGGCAACACAACATAACCACACACCTATGATCCTCGAAACTGGAGATATACTGCAACTGAGCAATGTCTGTTATGTTAGCATACATTTCAGTTGTCTCTCTAGATACGTATCTATGTTCATGATGGCACTGTTTTGTGTCTTCCTACCTTCGTCGCGTGCAAGGGTGTTGTAGCGCACATCTCCAACAACGCAAGATTCATAATGTCTTGCTCGAGTATCATGACCCATTGCTAGTGCGTAAATGGCATCATCAACTGTAACATCCCAAAATTCTAAAATTTGGAATGTTATAATAAATAGATAGATTGATTGATTGTTTGATTGTTGTGTGATTGATTGAGTGAAATTCAAAACTTTTTGAAAGTTAAATGAGAGGGAATAAAAGGACTTTCCCAAACTTTCACCTTTTGCATTTTTATATCCGTGAATACAAATTCTTTTCAAATACAAAACCCTCGAGAGAAGATGACATGACTTCTTCCATTTAAATAAATGAAAAGGGTTCTGAAAAGATTTGAATTTCATTTGGAAATATTTTTAATTCAGAAACTTCAAGCAACTACATGATTTTCATGAGACAAGATAAAATGACTTCTTCAAATTATATGAAATATGAGTTGGGAGTTTAAAAGGATCAAAAATTTAAAATCCTTTTGAAATTATTTTCAATTTGGAGTTATTTGGGTTTTATTCAAATTATTTTTCTCTAAAAATAAAATATACGGAAAATAGGGTAACATGATTCCCTACATCAGAAAATTGGAGAGAAATAAATTTGAATTAATTTTGATATTTTTATAATAATTTTTATTGGATTTTATTATACCAGTAGCACTCTTTGAATTACCTGTCACATCAACTTTTTGAAAATTTCAAATTTCAATTTTTTTTCAGATTCATATTCAAACTTCTTTTGAACATAACTTGAGTTTCGTAACTCCGATTTAGTTGATTCTTTTTGCAAATCGAAGCCCTTGACCTAAACTTTCTGATAAGGCCAAATTCACTTAATTTTGATACTGTTAGAAATTGTTTTATGTTGCAAGAGTTATTTGCTTGGTTTTGACGTTTTCCGAATTGTTTTATTTGTTCTCTCCGATCTTTGAGTGATTGCTTATGTGTGGTTACTATCGCTTGCTTACGATAGATTGACCGGAGTGTGATGAGTAGAACTATCAAGAGTTTTGAGTGCGAATCATCTTCATCAACATTGCAGGCAAGTTCACACTTTGATCATACCCCTTTATCACCCAGTTTTTATGCATTAGTTCCAATCCTCAAAAATTGCATGGTTAGAATGTGATTTTAACATGTGGGTTGGGAAGTAGTTGATGAGGTAGAATCTATTGCTCGGTTACATTCAATCCCTTCGGAGTTACTTATCAGAATTGTTTATATTGATATGCTATGCTCGTAGACGTGGTTTGGGTGAGTGAAATCCATGAACGATGTGAGATTGTTAATTAATGGTTCAACTTAAGGTGGCAACTTAAATACACATCTGGGTGGATTGAGGCACCAGGGTATTCCAGCGATTGCCTATTTAGGCACCTGGGTATTCCAGTGATTGCCTGTTTTTCTTTATGGACCGCCACCCAGGCTCAAAGGGATCATGAGATTATTCATACTAGAAACTTCCGTGTGCAGCCACAAGCTACTATGGGCTCTAGAATAGTTGATTAAGTCGTGCGAACTCTTATAGTGGTAGACTAGCAGATGTAGGGGAAAGTAGTTGTAACGGTCTACCCGATCGTAAGGTGCTAGCGCTTCTGAAAGACCATGTCTCGGTCACCCGTTTCTCAAACACCATGTAGTGCGAGAATCCCAACGGAGGAGATCGAGTCTTGTGGGGAAAAGTGCGCAAACCTCTGCAGAGTGTATAAACTAATCATGATTAGCTGTGTCCCCGGTTATGGACGTCTTGAGTATCTAGTACTTGGATTATCATGTGAATCTCATCATGTGACTTTAATTAATTTTGTTGGGTTCTAATGATGATGTTTAATTGGGATTGAGAGGGTGTCTACACTCTCAATGTTTAACAACCACCATGATAGTTAAATAAAATTTATTCCTTTGTAGTAGGGAAAAATTGGCTTTACGCAAAACTGTAACCATAGAGCTTTTCCACCAGCCAAATATGCATGCAGTGATAGCCTTTATTCATCATTATCCTATGGTGTGAATTTGCCAGTACATTCAATGTACTGACCCTTTGTGGCTGCAACGTCTCATGTTGCAGGAATCTTACGACGAGTAAGTGATACGTTAGGGTTACGATTTCTACACTCAACTTTGCCGTTGGTGTTGATGGGAATCCACAACCTTGTTGTTACTTCCGCTTTTTGGATTGAGGTAATAGTATTTACGTTACTTTTACATGTGATTTACCTCTGTTCTAAATCCTCGAGTACTGTGTGTGTCAGCATACCGATCCAGGGATGACACTTAAGCACAGAGACTTGATCCATTCGGGTCGGGTCGCTACAAGATGATATCAGAGCACATGTTGACTGTAGGACGTGGCCCCTAGAAACTGGCAAGCCGATAGGAAAGATTTTTCTCTACAACTTTCTTTTCAAAAGGATCTTTTACCTCTCTTCTCTTCTGAGCTTATTCAAATATACCCTTTTAGTGAGACCATACCCCTTTTCATTTTTTGACCACTCGAAGATTCGGCTGATGAGACCACTCCAAGAAGTACAAGATATGGGACCACTAAGACCACATCAGAATGAAGAGGATTTTACCGTATATTATAATGATGGAAACTACAACGGTTGAAGACTCTGAAGACTAGGGGAATTTGAAGGCCCTGTAGAATTTTCCAGATTTGTATGACCTAGGAAGGCACCCCTTATGGAACTTGGCAGACTAAGGAAGCCGTCAATACCTGAGATCAAGGTGTATCGGAGAAAGACCGAGCATGGAGAGTTAAAAACCACAAAGTTTTGTCAAGAAAACCCTAAGGCAGGAGATATCAACTATGGAAGATAGCTCATGGCAATGACAAGGGCAGAAACGGTTATCCGTGATGTCATCGCCACTGATACTATGGTCACCGAGCTGAGCTAAGCATGCATTTCTTACGAAGGATTGGATGGTAGAAGGCTGATGGAGCATCTATCAGCAAAGGATACAGTTTTAACCTTAGTTGGCGTATCACCAGGATCTGGAGAATTACATCAGGAATTTTAAGACGGACCCGCAGGAAGCCGTATTTTGACAAGGAAGCATTTCATGAAGAACTTAGGTCCAAGAAGCTGCAGTAGCCAAGCTGGAGGAGAAAAACCTCTAGATACCAGAGATTCGCCAGGAACTGAAGGACAGTAGGACCATGGTTCATGCGAAGGATGTTGAAACCAGAAGTTTGGAACACAACTCCAGAATATTAAAGGACGTCACGAGAGACTTCGCGTCAACAGAGTTGATCTGGCAAAAGGACTTGAGAAAGACAAGCATGATCGGAAGAAGCCATTGGAGGCATGAACAAGGCTTGAAGAGTTTGGAGACGTTGAAGATTTATTGACCTTTAGAAGACCAAACCCCTGTTATATACCTACATTAGATGCGATGATTGTGAGCTGTCATTTGTTTGATGTTTTTCGACAGCCACAATAAAATCTGTCTTTTCAAAACTATTGTTTGTATTGTGTGCATCCCTCTCCCTCTCTCTTATCTTACCCCAAACCCACATGGATCCAATAGAGGATGAATGGAGATGAGCTTGTATTTTCTGGACCGATGAGTCAGTTGGAGACAGACCAATGGATTCAGAACATGGAGGATCACATGGAGAATAACCCTATAGTTGGAAATGATATGACCCAACATGCTCTTTAGTGCTTTGAAAGAGGTGCTGCTACTTGGTGGAGGATGTACCAAACCATGAATGGATGGCAAGGAGTAACCACTTGGAGAGAATTAAAGTTGACTCTGCAAAGATCTCACCTTGTGGCCCAGAAGTTGAAGCCTTATGGAAAGAATATGAGGAAACCTTGTGCATGCAAGATTTGTGGAGAAATAGGATACACCCATAAAGAACACAAGGATGAATGCCCTAATTGTGAAGGAAGTCACCCAGTTGAAGAATGCCCAACTAGGCTGATTACTTGTTTCTTGTGTGAAGGGACTACCCACTATCCTACTCAGTGTCACATTTACCCCATGGTACGAAGAACCGTACAACAGAAGAAAGAAGTAAAGAAAGGAGCCCTTATGGAAATTTTAGAAGTACCCGTGATGAAGGAAGAGATGGAGGACACACCTAAAGAAGACCCGAGTAAACCCTGCACTAAGTCTTTCTATTAATGTGGAGAATAAGGATACAACTCCCAAAATTGTTTGAATGGGGATCTAGTAGAATTCCCGACAGAGGAAGTAGAATATGACCCACAGGAAATAGAAGCCCTGGTTGGAATGGAAAGGTCCAGGAAGAGAAACCGATTAGAGCCCAGGAGGGACCTGAGTCATATCACCTGTTATAGGTGCAAGGAGTCAGGGCACTACCTCAGAAGTTTCCCAAAAAGGAAACCTAGAGACTTGTCAGAAGTAATATGTTTTAGTTGTAATGGAGCAAGGCACTTTGCACGAGAATTCCCCAAGGAGAAGGAAACTTGTGCTAGATAGTTGAGTTTGCAACAAAGGAAATGGAGTAGTAGAAGTGAGAACATTTTCTTTTATATTGAGGTGTTGAGTTGAAACATGTAATGGAAAAGCGAGAGATTGTAATCATTTGAGAATGAATAAAGTTAGCATCATTGGTACTGATATGGATTTTATGAGTTGTTACTCTATGAAGAAGGATTTTGACCATTTTGAGGATGTGAGAAATGCGGTCTACGGAAGATTTGTGCATTTTAAGGGTGGTAGTACCCTGTAAGAACCGTTGACCCCTGGAAAAGATAAGGATACTCCACTGAGTGGATTTCGAACAAAATGAATACGAGTTTTGTCTCGATATGTGTGATACCCCAAGAGTATGTGGGATGAAGTTGGAGACCGTCAGTTGTTTGGACCAAATGTGATCAAGGAGCCAGAAGAGAATGTTAAGTTGATTCAAGATAGACTGAAGGTAGCTCAGTGCAGGCAGAAGAGTTATAAAGACTAAAAAACACAAGGAGGTAGTCTATGAAATTGGAGACAGAGCATGTCTTCGTGTGTCCCCTCTGCGAGGAGTTAAACGAATTGGAGTTAAGGGAAAGTTAGCCCCGATATTTGTAGGACCATACTGAGTTTTGGAGCGTGTGGGAGAAGTGGCCAACAAGTTGGAGTCACCTGAAGGACTGTCAGGAGTTCAAGATGTGTTTCATGTTTCCCAGTTGAAGAAGTGCCATGCAGAGATGGCCAATATTCCCCTATAAGGACGCTTGACCCTGGAAAGGATAATGATGTTCCACGAAGTGGAATATGGACTCCATAAGTATAAGTTTTTATCTCGGTATGAGGGATATTCCACGAGGATGAAGAGATAAATTACTATTGGATATAAAGGAGGTATGATGTCGGAAATATGGATCAATGGAAACTCTATGCTGAGTCTGAGTAATCATGTCCTAGTTTGGTGCCAATAGAAGGAATGAAGAGAGTACAATTGGATGGATTTAAGAATACTAGGAAGTTGGAAGTTGGAATAATGATCAGTTGCCCAATATAAGTTCAAGGACTACAAGTGATGAGATGGGCCATAACCCACAGGCCCCAGGACCTGCCAAGAAGCAAGCACATTCTTGCTGAAGGAAAAACCCTGGAGGAAGATACAACGTTTATCGGCAGACAATTTTATAGGAGTAACGCAAAACCTGAGAGTTGTGAAGGAACGCTAGATGTTTGTTTGGCTTGCAGAATCAATGGATTATTCCGAACGCTGTTCATGGACAAGAGAAATTCTGCAATGCTTGTGAGGATGACCGAGTGTTAGAATGCGAGATTCGCTAAACCGTATACAAGGTAATGATTTGGGTGCGGGATGAATTGATCACCATACCGACTTACTCTTATTATTCACCTTACTATATGGGATGGTAAATCTGAGTGACTTACCTATAGTAGAGAGACGACAATATTAAGCCTTGTTTAAACCTTAGAATGGTATAATCATTTTCCCTTGTACAAGGCAGCTGTTGCCAATCGTAGGACATACGGTGAGAAAGAAGCCTAGACCTATTCCCTGCAGGAGAAACCATAATTGGATGTCCACCATGAGATATCGATAGTTTTTTTGTATTGGCGCCAGACCCGTCAGCTAAGAAGACCCAGTCCTGGAAGAACCTTACCAAGATGAAAGGACCGAAGAATTGTGGTAAAGGTTATGCCACTACCGGAAGAGCCCGGATAAGGAATTATCCTGAAGATCTAAGAAGACCGACACTGTTAACAATATGGATGAAGTATATGAGTTTTGATGGAACCGTAACCATGCTTCTAAGGGTGGTAGCACCCCAGACCCCTGTGATTATCGATGGATTTTGAGAAGACCCCCAAACCCTAACCTTTCTTGCTAGCCTCTCCGAATCTCGAGGACGAGATTCATTTTAAGTGTGGTAGGTTTGTTACATCCCAAAATTCTAAATTTTGGAATGTTATAATAAATAGATAGATTGATTGATTGTTTGATTGTTGTGTGATTGATTGAGTGAAATTTGAAACTTTTTGAAAGTTAAATGAGAGGGAATAAAAGGATTTTCCCAAACTTTCACCTTTTGCATTTTTATCTCAGTGAATTCAAATTCTTTTCAAATACAAAACCCTTGAGAGAAGATGACATGACTTCTTCCATTTAAATAAATGAAAAGGGTTTTCAAAAGATTTGAATTTCATTTGGAAATATTTTTAATTTAGAAACTTCAAGCAACTCAATGATTTTCATGAGAGAAGATAAAATGACTTCTTCAAATTATATAAAATATGAGTTGGGAGTTTAAAAGGATCAAAAATTTAAAATCCTTTTGAAATTATTTTCAATTTGGAGTTATTTGGGTTTTATTCAAATTATTTTTCTCCAAAAATAAAATATACGGAAAATAGGGTAACATGATTCCCTACATCAGAAAATTGGAGAGAAATAAATTTGAATTAATTTTGATATTTTTATAATGATTTTTATTGGATTTTATTAGACGAGTAGCACTCTTTGAATTATCTGAATTTATGTGAATTTTATTTAATGCTAGGAAAATGTTCAGCTTGTAGAAAATCTTTTTCTGAAAATTTTGGTATATAATATGCCTATATAAAGTTTTAGTTTTATTTTCGTTTTCAGTTTATCGCTTTCTGTAAAAAGAACAAATAATAAAAACTGCGCGCGCGCCTGAAACTAATTGTCGCCCACGTGCGCATTATAGTACCAGCGGGCGCCCGATCTTTTCTTTTTTTTATCCTATATGGGCCGGGCCCAGCCAGCCTTTTCATTTTTTTTATTTCTTTTCTTAGGCCGAATTTTGTAAAAAAAAAACTGCAGCCGCAGCGTGCACGCGGCCGGCCGAAGGCCTTTAGGCCCATGCGAGCCGCCTCGCCTCTTTTCTTCTCTGTTTCTTTTCTTTTCAGCTATGTTTAGTCCCACATTGTCTCGCCTTTGACCTCTAAACCTCTTTTCCATCAATAAATATTGATCCATAGAGCCTCCAAAAATCATACGATTCGGATTAAATCAATATTTTGGTTTGACTAGATTCATTGAAGAAAAATATATTTCTCCTCCCCGGAGCGACTTCTGAAAATTGTCTCTTCTCTTCAAAGTCGTCTTTTCTCTGCCTTATAAAGTTATCTTTCTTTGTTTTTCTTCTTCTTATACTTTCGTAGTTTATTATTTTGAGACTAACACGATAGAATAATTAGATTATCAATTAGTCTATATATTTATACGTTAGACCTTAACCGTAACTATTTTTCTTTCGTAAAACAGCTTGGCCCTGATTTTTCAAATAGCCATAACTTTTCACTCGTTTATCCAAATTAGATGAAACCAGCGCCTATAGCTTCGTCTTGTTTTCACCTATCCAGTGAACCTGTCACATCAACTATTAGAAAATTTCAAATTTCAAATTTTTATTCATATTCACATTCAAACATCTTTTGAACATAACTTGAGTTTCGTAACTCCGATTTAGTTGATTCTTTTTGCAAATCGAAGCTCTTGACCTAAACTTTCTAATAAGGCCAAATTCACTTAATTTTGATACTGTTAGAAATTGTTTTATGTTGCAAGAGTTATTTGCTTGGTTTTGACGTTTTCCGAATTGTTTTCTTTGTTCTCTCCGATCTTTGAGTGATTGCTTATGTGTGGTTACTATTGCTTGCTTACGATAGATTGACCGGAGTGTGATGAGTAGAACTATCAAGAGTTTTGAGTGTGAATCATCTTCATCAACATTGCAGGCAAGTTCACACTTTGATCATACCCCTTTATCACCCAGTTTTTATGCATTAGTTCCAATCCTCAAACATTGCATGGTTAGGATGTGATTTTAACATGTGGGTTGGGAAGTAGTTGATGAGGTAGAACCTATTGCTCTGTTACATTCAAACCCTTGGGAGTTACTTATCCGAATTGCTTATATTGATGTGCTATGCTCGTAGACGTGGTTTGGGTGAGTGAAATCCATGACAGATGTGAGATTGTTAATTAATGGTTCAACTTAAGGTGGCAACTTAAATACACATCTGGGTGGATTGAGGCACCTGGGTATTCCAGCGATTGCCTGTTTAGGCACCTGGGTATTCCAGTGATTGCCTATTTTTCTTTATGGACCGCCACCCAGGCTCAAAGGGATCATGAGATTATTCATACTAGAAACTTCCGTGTGCAGCCACAAGCTACTATGGGCTCTAGCATATTTGATTAAGTCGTGCGAACTCTTACAGTGGTAGACTAGCAGATGTATGGGAAAGTAGGTGTAACGGTCTACCCGGTCGTAAGGTGCTAGCGTTTCTGAAAGACTATGTCTCGGTCATCTGTTTCTCAAACACCATGTAGTGCGAGAATCCCAACGGAGGAGATCGAGTCTTGTGGAGAAAAGTGCGCAAACCTCTGCAGAGTGTATAAACTAATCATGATTAGTCGTGTCCCCGGTTATGGACGTCTTGAGTATCTAGTACTTGGATTATCATGTGAATCTCATCATGTGACTTTAATTAATTTTGTTGGGTTCTAATGATGATGTTTAATTGGGATTGAGAGGGTGTCTACACTCTCAATGTTTAACAACCAGCATGATAGTTAAATAAAATTTATTCCTTTGCAGTAGGGAAAAATTGGCTTTACGCAAAACTGTAACCATAGAGCTTTTCCACCAGCCAAATATGCATGTAGTGTTAGCCTTTATTCATCATTATCCTATGGTGTGAATTTGCTAGTACATTCAATGTACTGACCCTTTGTGGCTGCAACGTGTCATGTTGTAGGAACCTTACAACGAGTAAGTGATATGTTAGGGTTATGATTTCTACACTCAACTTTGCCGTTGGTGTTGATGGGAATCCACAACCTTGTTGTTACTTCCGCTTTTTGGATTGAGGTAATAGTATTTACGTTACTTTTACATGTGATTTACCTCTGTTCTAAATCCTCGAGTACTGTCTGTGTCAGCATACCGATCCAGGGATGACACTTAAGCACAGAGACTTGATCCATTCGGGTCGGGTCGCTACATCAATTGCCTGCCCATCCTCCCGCATCTTCTTAACCTATGGTTAGAAAATAGACAAGTTGATCATCTTATGTACTCAATATATTAAAAAAACTGACAGTGCTATTCAAAAGCTTACATGGCTCTTGAACCATTTCGCAAATCATGCCATAACCAGTTTGTCAACGTTTCTTGGATTTTGCGGCAGTAACTTCTTTTTGTAGATGCTACACAACATAGTGATCGCGTCAAACATCGAAATATATTAGAATGTGCTACAAGTTTAGTAGATTACGATGTATAAGGTGTAGTACTTAGCACTTACTTGATATAAGGTAGTATCTTAGGGCATTTATTCAACACATACCAAACCATTTTGTCCAAATCTTTAGGTTTGTCCTCTTGTCGACTCTTCCCTATAACTCAAACAGAATAATCGAAAACATTGAGCCTGGGATTGTCTTCACCCACCTCTTTGCTAAGTTGATCAACTGTTTCAATGTATTTTGAGCAGAATGTCAATGCTTATGTAGCAATGTAGGCCTCTGCAATGGAACCCTCGGGTCTAGCTCTGTTCCTAACATAGCCCTTGAAAGTGCCTAGCCGCCTTTTAATAGGGTACATCCAACCATACTGGACTGGACCTCTAAGTAGTGCCTCATCGGGTAGATGAACAACCAAATGCACCATCACATCAAAAAGGCTGGAGGATATATCTTCTCAAGGTCGCATATGATAGTTGGTATCTTGTCTCTAAGACGCTCCAAGGCATCTATCCTGATATTGCTACTGCAGAGTTTCCTAAAGAATTGTCCCAACTCTGCAATTGCTCTGTATAAGTCAGGGCGACCCAATCCTCTAAGGATAATATGTAAAAACCTTTGAAGTAGGATGTGGCAGTCATGAGTTTTCAACCCTTGTACCTTGTTTCCATCTGCACTGACTCACCTTTCAGGGTTGGAAACAAATCCTTGTGGGAATTTCACACATGACAGGACCTCGCAGAATTCTTTTCTTTTTACCTTGTCCAAAATGTACACAGCTGATGCCATATCCCATGGTTTACCTTCATCTTCCACCTGCAAATCCTTTATGATAGATGGGTGTGTCAAATCAATCCTAGATTTTAAGGTATCTTTCATCTTCCCTTCAATATTAAGAAGTGTGCTGATTATGCTGTCACATATATTTTTCTCGATGTGCATCGCATCAAGATTATGCCGCAGATCCAAATCTTTACAATACTCCAAGTCCCATAAAGTGGACCTGCGGGTAAACAATAATCTCTCTTCTGCCCTGCCATGCTTCCTTTTCCCGCTACCATTACCATGATGGTTTCCTGGTGTAATATGCCTGACCTTCTCTATTTCCACTTGCAACTCATCGGTAGTGAGCCTCTTTGGCGCATCACGACTTTCATGTTTTGCATTGAACATGTGTCTTCGGTATTTTATAGGATGCAACTTGTCCTTGGCAAGGAAACGACGGTGTCCAATGTAACAGATCTTGCAAAGTATTGCTATGACAACGGATTCCTATCACAGTGAACACATGCATTGTAACCATGTGTCGTTCGCCCTGACATAGTGCCCAAAGCCGGATAATCATGGATGCACCAAATTATAATAGCACGCAAAAAGAAATTAGTTGGTGGGATGCTATATAGGTCTCGAGTGAGAACACCCCTCCATAGCTGTTGAAGTTCCTCCACAAGAGGCTCCATGAACAAATCAAAATCCTTTCCAGGACTTTTTGGACCTGGGATGAGCAAAGCCATCATGTAGTTTGATTCATTGGTGCAGAGATTTGGAGGCATGTTGTAATGGATAACAAGCACTGGCCACATGCTATATGTGGCGCTCTGGTGGCCAAATGGGTTAAATCCATCTGAAGCTAAGCCAAGACTAATGTTTCTCGGGTCAGCAGCAAACTTTTTGTGTTTCTGATTGACGCTTTTCCAATCACTACCATGAGATGGATGGCTCATTACATTCTGATCTCTGTACTCCTGATTCCTAGAATTCCACAGTACATCCTTTCTTGTTTCAGCATCATGAAACAACCTCTCAATCTTGGTATAATTGGAAAATGTCTCAGAACATTATGAGGAATCCTCTTCACAGCATCGCCATCTTTCCATCTTGATGATTTGCATTTCAGGCATTCACTTAAGTTGGCATAATCCTTTCGGAATAGAACACAATTATTCTTACAAACATGGATCATATCATATCCAATTTCAACTTCACGAAGGAAATTCTTCATTTTACTGTAGGTGTGTGGCAGCTCAGACGCATCTGGGAAAGATTTGCGGAAAGCAGCCAACATCGCATCGAATGATTTGTTGGTCATCCTCTCGGATGTCTTCACCTGAAGAAAGGTGACCACAGCTGAGAATACTGACAGCTTATTTCCTGGGGTGACAGCCATGTTGCATTATTCCAACATGCGGGCCTACCGTTTTTCTTCTGCAGGTGAAAGTTCATGAAATGCATGAGCATTTCGTAGCATTATTTCAATGTTGGTCAAACTCACTGGCTCCTCCACGACCACCACCTCCTCCTCTTCCACTTGAGCATCATGCAGATCAAGATGGTGATCTGCTGCTTCCACATAGTCAATAACATTGACGTTCACAGCTTCACCATGATGAACCCACCTAGTATATGTGACTGGCATCCCATACAAGTGTAGACGATTTTGCACAGTTGACTAGGGTCTTGTAACTGAATTCATACAACTGCTACACGAGCAGAGCACATCTGATTTCGAACCACCATACGTAGCTCTAATAAAGTTCATGAAGTTTTCAACCCCCTCGACATATGTAGTGGAGAATCTTTGAGCAGAAGTTATCCAAGTCCTGTCCATCTGTTAGACATACAAATTAGTTCTTCTACTAGATATTACAGGAAAAACATATATGCTTTTTTATAAAGTCCAGAAAAAATACCTAGGTCGATGTCTAAAGCTATGGAAAGATATTTGGACGAGCAGATCTAAGTAACGAAATATATGTAAAGCTAATTCAGCAAACATATTTGAGTGCTAAATTATGGCAGGCTGTTTCAGCAGTCAATGAGGCCGAGCACACAACCATCAAACTATCAAAGGCCATCTCAGCAAAAAAAGATCGAGTATAAAACGGTGTAGAGCTATTTCACCTAATAGATTGGCTACTAGACCATGGCAATCTACGTCACAATAAATATATGGCAGGATATTTTAGCAACTAATCGGGCTTGGCATGCCATCTCAGCTAAGAAGATTGAGTGTAGAATAGGGCAAGGAAGCTTCTTAAGAAGAGCATACTGACTGTAAACTACTCCGATAAACAGTGAGATTAACAGCGTCTATCAGCTAACATTCAGCGCTACACGGACATGCACAAGGCCTCAGTCTAGAATGCACGTACCGTGGGAGAAGCTGACTGCCGTGTGTCTCCACAAGAAAGTCGCTAGCAGTGGCGGCGCAGCTAGAGGATGGTAGTCTACGAGAGCGTACCGTAGGAGCGAGAGGATCGCTGTGCGTCCCCTCAATGAACCGTGGCGCCGATGTATTGGCGCGGCGGGGAGGGCGGCTTTGGCAGAGCGAATGGAGTGGAGGGGGCGGGGGCAGGGCGGTTTGGGCAATATTATGGCTAGTTGGCCGAAGGGCGGTTGAATTTGGGATTTGGGGGGAATTTTTTTGGAGGGGGTGCGGTTCACGCGGTGGGCGGGGGGAGTTTGGCGCATGGTCAGTTTCTCCAAGTGCAGTCCCACGTGTCAGTGAAGAGGCAAGCCATGTTCCGTTTGCGTGAGTCGTGTGCAGGACCGAACGTGTGTGGGGTGCAATGCGACCGTGACAGGGGTGCTGTGAGTGTACCGCCTTTTTCCATTAAAACTTGGTGCTTCGCCCCCTCAAAAAAAACTTGGTGCTTCCTGCGGTCCATCGATACTACTACTAGTAATCCGGTAATCCCGACTAAAACGGCATGGCCGGGTCTTTTCCCGCGCGATATGCTGGGAGGTTGGCTTAGTCGGGTTTTTTAGGATGAGTAATGCTACACCTATGTAATCCCAGTTATGTAATTAACGTAATGTGAAACGTGTGAGATATTGATTGTAGATTGGGGGAGGGAGGGGCCCACCACCATGAAAATCAGGGAGGAGAGAGGCAATTTACGTTAACCCTTTTATAGGTTCCCGAAGATGTAGAACGATGTGAAATGCATGAATGTGTAGTGGACGTACTATTGGAGTGCCTAAGATAAATTGTGTATGTCGACCCTATGTGTTTATTTACTTTGCATGTTACCTTTGTCTCGGTTCAAACCTTCTAAGTTTATACACACAACAAAGAATCATCATTCCATATCTATCTCTATATATCTATATATACTCTTATGAAAAGCAGAGTTGGTGATGATGGTGTGCCTGCCATCCTGGAATATAGGTTGTCTGATCTATATCTAACGGATAGGAAGGAAACAATGACAATTTACCCGCACTCCTCTCCACATTTGCAGATAAGGCCTTCCCTTGTTCATCCTTTTCCACCTCAAGATCTTGATGTTCCGTGCAACGCACAAGCATCTTGCTAGTACTCCTACAATATACTAGATTATTGTGAAAGTTCATATACAGCGGCCTAGATTAATGCAAACATGGCAGATTTTTATTACATTTCGAACTTTCATAGGACAGAAAAATAAAAGAAACCCGACCCTAAACCTATTCTATGGTCAACGTCCTCCATCTCCATGTATGGGGGCGGGGTTCAAGACCCGTGAAGTGAAGGTGCAGTCTCCGGCGAGGAAGAGTAGAACATGGGAGATGGACCGGCTAGTTGGCACACCATGCCCTGCCGCCTCCCATGCCCTACTCATCCTCGGAGGAGTCCCCGACCTCGGCAGTGCCGGACGTTGGACGGAGGCAAGTAGGACGCATGGCTGATGATGCTCTTGTTGTCGGCCGCCAGCATGGCCACCGCTTGTGCGGTCGCGTCTGGCTATGCCGCTATTGCATCGCGAGCAGCGACTTGAGCGAGGGCGGCGACCTGGAGCTTCATCCCCGAAGACAAGCTCTCCCGCAGAGCATTCACGCTCACGGTCATGGCAGTTGTGGTGCCTGGTAGCAGGACGATGCGCTATGGTGTGGAGGTTAGGTGGGTGTTGCCGCTTTAAGTAGCACATTCCGGTGAGGCCAAGCGTGTAACACCCATGATGCGGCTATATCTCCCACGTGTCGAGGCACGACTAAGAGGCATAACCGCATGGTGGTTTTGTCGCAAGAGGGGTAATCTTCACAAACATCCCATGTAATGAATAAGACAGGGATAAATAGAGTTGGCTTACACTCTCCACGTCACAAAATACATAAGTAATTCATACATCTTCCAAATACACTCAAAGACCGACTACGGTCAAATCCAAAAGAAAAGGAAGATAAGCCCCAAGTGCTAGATCCTTGATTGTCCCAACTGGGCTCCACTACTGATCATCAGGAAACGAAACATAGTAACGACCAAGGTCCTCGTCGAACTCCCACTTGAGTTCGGTAGCATCATCTGCACTGGTATCATCGGCACCTGCAACTATTTGGAAGTATCGTGAGTCACGAGGACTCAGCAATCTCACACCCGCGAGATCAAGACTATTTAAGCTTATGGGAAGGATGTGGTAAAGAGGTGGAGCTGCAGCAAGCGCTAAGCAAACATGGTGGCTAACATACGCAAATAAGAGTAAGATGAGAAGCTACACAATGATCGAAAAGCTATAAGTGATCAAGAAGTGATCCCGAAACTACTTACATTAAACATAACTCAAGACCGTGTTCACTTCCCGAACTGCACCGAAAAGAGACCATCACGGTTACACACGCGGTTGATTCATTTGAATTAAGTCAAAGTGTCAAGTTCTCTACAACTGGATATTAACAAATTCCCATTTGCCACATAACCGCGGGCACAGCTCTCGAAAGTTTATACCCTGCAGGGGTGTCCCAACTTAGCCCATCACAAGCTCTCACGGTCAACGAAGGATATTCCTTCTCCCAGAAAGACCCGATCAGTCTCGGAATCCTGGTTACAAGACATTTCGACAATGGTAAAACAAGACCAGCAAAGCTGCCCGATGTGCCGACAAATACCGATAGGTGTCGCATGTATCTCATTCTCAGGGCACACCAAATGTGCAAGACGTCGGGTTGGCATAGACCATGGTTGCCCAGGGGCGCCGGACATTGCCCAGGTTGGACCAACACTTAGAGGAGCACTGTCTGAGGGGTTTAAAATAAAGATGACCCTTGAGTCTGCAGAATCCAACAGAAAAGGCTTAGGTAGGCAAATGTAAAACCAAGTTTGGGCCTTGCTGGAGGAGTTTTATTCAAGGCGAACTGTCAAGGGGGTCCCATAACCCCAACCGCGTAAGGAACGCAAAATCAAGGAACATAACACCGGTATGACGGAAACTAAGGCGGCAAGAGTGGAACAAAACACCAGGAATAAGGCCGAGCCTTCCACCCTTTACCAAGTATATAGATGCATTAAATTAAATAAGAGATAATGTGATATCCCAACATATCCATGTACCGACATGGAACAAACTTCAACTTCACCTGCAACTAACAACGCTATAAGAGGGGTTGAGCAAAAGCGGTAACATAGCCAAACAATGGTGTGCTAGGAAGGTGGGTTAGAGGCTTGACATGGCAATATGGGAGACATTAACAAGTGGTAGGTAGCGCGACATAGCGATAGAGTGAACAACTACCAAGCAAAAATAGAAGTGATATCGAGGGTATGGTCATCTTGCCTGCAATGTTCTTAGAGTTGTCCAAAGCTTGATCCTCGCTAGCATACTCAACAGGTTCCTTGTTCACGTACTCGTCTCCCGGCTCTACCCAAAGCAAGAACACAAGCAATGGAACAACAATCAATCACGGTGCAATGCACAAGCAACATGATGCAATACATGGCATGATATGCAATGCATATGCGTGCTCCACAAGGGCAAGAATGATCAAGGAATCAACTTGGAAAACCAAGTATGCCGATGGAAAGATGAGGTGATTTCGGTCGAAATCGATATAAGGATCACCAGAAACGGATGCACTGTTTGCAAATGACAAGCAATGCAAGGATGATGCAAATCTGCGATTAACAGCATGATAGCACTTACAATGCAACAATAAACGAAGCTACTGCACTCCAACATAGAAACAAAACTTATGGCAGTGATGTACAAGAGATGCTTGATAAAACATGAACACTGAGCTATGGCTAAATCACAATATAACATTTTCAAACAAGCATGGAAAAAGTGCAAAAGATATCAGCTTCACAGACTTGGTGAAAATACTAACATGTCAAAAACAACATCAGGAAGCAATATTTAGAGCAAGAAAACAACATGCTACAAGAACACATCATGGCAAACAAAGGAATGTCATGCTTCTAATAAATGCATAGAACAAAACTCCCTTACTGTACATGAGCCAAAAAGGCACAGAAGATATGATGGCACCCATGCAAGCATGACAAGTTATATTAACCGTTTTAGACCTAGAAGAAAAATAGAGCATGTCATAAACAGATTCATCATAGCAACTTTACAAGCTCATGCCACTCACTACAAAGAATTTCATGACACCACGAGCATACCAACAGTAAGAAGCCATGTTCATTAAGTTAAACATGGCAAGATCAAGTTCATAGGGTACATGCATCACTAGCAAAACACATGGCAATATTGATCATCATGTTAACAATCTGCCAGGAACATTATTTAGCAAAAGTAGAGCAAGGAAATGACATGCTACATTCCGTCATAATTGCAACCAGAGGCATGAATGGATAGAGAAAAACCACATGTTCAAAACATCCTTACTGAAGTATCTCAAAATAAGCATGGATCTCATGGTAGCAACAAGTTTACATGGCACTAAAATAACATCAGGAAAAGGACTTAGCAAAATACCAAGTGCCTGAAAACAACAACATCACGGAGCCTACTTCGCATGCTTGTGCTAGTCACCACATAGATCACAAAAATACAATACTTGCACCCCTGTAGAGATGGCATGATGGAGATCATAAAACATGCAGACATCATGCTCATAGGATGCACACACAAAATGCAACGAAAATGACAAATCATCAAGTTCTGTTAACAGACAACAGTTAACATTTTATAGCACTCTTGCAATGATGATAATGACATCAATATGGATAGTAACATGCATGCAAATGCAACTAACATGAAGAGATTAACTTGATGAACATTTCAATATAACATAGGCATGATTTGGAGTCATGGTCATGGAGATATAACATGATGAAGATGGCATAAAAATGTCATAGATTCGGGACTTAGAAGAAATCTCACCCTCCAGAAAAGTCAATGGGACGGCGCGATGCAAGACAGGGACGAGGGCGTTTGGACCAGCTCCTGGTGGATCTCATCCACCCGAACCAGATCTGGCCAGAGTTGGCTTTGGCGAACGGCGCGGCAGCCGGAGGCGACGACGATGGAGGCAGACGGAGGTGGATGAGGTGGCGGCGGGCGGCGAGGGGCGAGGCGGTGACACTGCGGGAGTGGGGCGGCGGAGGCGCACGAGTCCACGGTGAGGTTGCACGATGGCGGAGAAGCTGGCGGGCGGTGGACGGCGAGATCCGACGCGGCGGCGACCAGCGGGCGCTCGGGGGCGAGGCGGCGACCAGCGGGCGCTCGGGGGCGAGGCGGCCTGGGGCGGGCCGACCTCAGGCTTCGGCGATGGATGGTGCGGCGGGGCACCACGTGGCGTTCTACGATTGGCTGCGGGCGCGGCGGCAGACGCGTCTGGTGCCGTCCGGACGTGTCCGACGCGGAGAGAGGAGCGGGGCTAGGGTTTGGACTGCGGAATTTTGGGGGGGGGGTGTCTATTTATAGGTAGGGGGAGCTAGGAGAGTCTAAATGAGGTGCGGTTTTTGCCCACACGATCGTGATCCAACGACAGAGAGCATGGAGGGGGTTTAGATGGGTTATTAGGCTGTTTTGGAGGGGTGTTGGGCTGCAACACAAAAGAGGCTTTTGCGGTTACCCGGTTAACCGTTGGTGCATCAAACGACCTCCAAATGGAACAAAATTTGACAGGCGGTATACCGGTGGTGTACTAAGGACACTCGGCAAATCTCGACCCATACCGAGAACGTTTTTCTCCTGCTCACGAAACGAGGTTAGAAGGGTGCAATGGGGCCACGAGAGAGCGTCGGATCGCGAAACGGACAACGGGAAAAATGATCGGATGCATGAGACGAACATGAATGCAAATGAGATGCACATGATGACATGATATGAAATGCATGGCATGAAAAAAATGTAAAACGAAGACAAAACCAAACCACTAAGGGAATATCATATCATAAAGCCGAAAATGGCAAGAGTAGGAGTTAGAAATATGGAGGGTTACATCCGGGGTGTTACAAAGCGTCCGGGTGCGTCATTAAGTCGCCGGAGTTGGTTCCTCGGGCACCAAGCCTCTTAACGACGGCATACGGATGGACGGCATGAATGCGGGCAGCTGGCGCCGGTTGAGAACGCACCGCGTGACGGCGTGAGGGATGAGGGTTTTGGTGTGCCAGGGTAGTCAACTGCAGTCGTGGCAACGTTGGAGATGCCCTTTGCTCACATGAGATCCCCACATGTCATTGAAAAATCAAGACGACCCGGCATGGTCTCAAGTCCTAGGGATGCAGTTGGCCGCGCTACACCACTCCGCGGACGCGTCGCGGTGCGCGCGCACTTCGGTGCCCCATGCATCCTTGATGAGCCGGGTGTTGATCTACTGGTCATGCCACAACGCTAATGCCACCCTCGCCACACTGAAGCTGACCGTGTCTAGAGACGATCAGCGTGTCGCTCACCGCGGTCGCCATGCCCAGAGGCGGTGTTGGAGCTGTGCCACGTTGCTAGCCCCCACGACCCACATGAACGGTTGCCGGTGGTGAGGAGGTCATGGGCCAGCTCCTCCATTGGACTAGTCTGTGCCACGTCGTCCCGACAGGTGTGCCCCACATGTCGGTTTCCCTGTTTTCCTGGCCAAATTCGAGCGTCAGTGCTCCGCGTTGCACATTAGGCGCAGAACAGGTGATTTTTATGCCCTGGTTCAAATGTGGTATAGTACCAAGTTGTTACCCTAGCCCCAAGTGTGGTGGTTTTGGGTACGATACCACCCTTTTCCTTTTCAAGTAGTGAAGCTTAACACTTTATTAAGTAGTCGGATGGTGTGCTAAATGTAGGTGTCCGACTGTTTGAAGGAATAATTGAGGTGTACCCGGTCCATGCCCGCATTTAGGGGTCCAATTTACCATGTTACGGCAGTAGTAACTATACTAGTCCCTGTGTACTCCCTCTGTTTTTATTTACTCCGCATTTTAGCTTTGCTCAAAGTCATACTTTGTAAACTTTGACAAAGTTTATAGACAGAAATAATAACATATACAATAACAAATTAATACCATTAGATTCATTATTGAATATACTTTCACATCATATAGATTTGCTATTGTAAATGTTCATATTTCTACTCTTATAAAAAGCAGAGTTAGTGATGATGGTGTGCATGCGATCCTGCAATATAGGTCGTTCGATATGTATCTAACGGATAGGAAGGAAACTATGACAATTTACCCGCACTCCTCTCCACATTTGCAGATAAAGTCTTCCCTGTTCATCCTTTTCTCCCATAAGATCTCGATGTTCCGTGCAACGCACGGGCATCTTGCTAGTTTTCTATAAATTTGGTCAAATTTTTTGAAGTTTGACTTCAGTCAAACCTAATATGCAGAGTAAATAAAAATAGAGGGAGTATCTTACTCCGTTACCAAGACGGAAGGGAAAACGAGAAAACTTATTGTTTATTTGAGTTGTTCAAGTATAACCATGTGGCGTTGCTTATTTCTCATTACTCTCCAACCCTCTTCTCCATCGATCATGTCGCCCTCCGGTCGAGTCCATCCTCCCGCATGCCTCATTTGAACATTCCGCCGAGTATCAATCGCATGTGGGCCTAGACCATGCTTGTATTTCCAATGTTGTAATTTGTCCAACATGCATACAAACAAATGGTTCGTTTAAAGTTTCACTTTGCCTCCACTACGTGTCGCTTCCCGTCTTAGTTTTGACATCCCATTCGGTTCATGCCCCGACACATCTTGACGAGATCGATTGATGTTGAGAGATCAATTGTGTGCCATGCAAGCAGATAAAGGTCTGGTATGTTTCTATGATAGAAATGACCCGTGCGGGGGGAGGGCGGGTCTATGGGGATCAGAGGGAGTATATTGGATGTTCATAAGCAAAACGAACGTATTGCACCCACCCTAGTCCTCTTTCAATCGATCTCCGGACCCCGAGATGAAATTGAGAGAGAACGAGTGGGTGCATGTGTGATACCTAAGGCGGATTTAAAATTGTGAACCGGTGATCATAGCATCCGTAAATCATATATAAAGGGTATTCAATGTTTTTTTTTGCTTTTGAACATACAATATACTCCCTCCGATCCTTTCTAGTTTACATATAAGTTTTATGTGTAGTAAAAGTATCTCTACTTTGATCAAAGTTACATAAAAAAGTATCAACATTCAACAATGCCCAATCAATATTTTTAGATTCGTACGTACTCCTAGATTTGTATTCAAACAGAGATGGTTTCAAATTTGTGTTCAATCACGTGAATGTGCTTGTTCCCGTGCCTGCTCTTCCTACTCGGATTTTTCCACATATAGCTAGTCCAATAGTAACTTTTTTAAGCTCCCTGTCCAATAGTACTAGTGGAGTACTGACAACAACTGTAGTAGAGTATGCGGTGCTCATAGTACTCCCTCCTTCCATTTATATAGGGCCTAAGAGAAAGTCTAATAAGGCCTAGTCAGCAGGCTATAAGACTTGCCATGTCATTAAAATCCTACTTGGAAAAGTGAGAAGAGAGGAGAGAGAGTGAAGCGGGCACTTATTCTACAGCCCGACTATAACACATAGATCAAGAAAAAATAGTATGCATGCAACTCTCTTCCAATCAAATACCTTGCTCATGCAAATATTAAATGCTTAGAGCCAACCTAGTAGCCATTCTAAGAGCCAACCTATTACTTAACCATGCAAAGATTAAATGCTTATATGAGTATTTTTTATGATGGCTCTAAGTGAGGTGGCATCTCTTTATAGCCAACAGCCGGCTACATTATTAACCATGCTCTAATGCGTTTTTTAAAACCGCCTTTGACTATTGACAAGATTAATAGTACATGAGATGTATAATTTGAAAATTATATCATTGGAAGCTCCTTTCACATACAAGTTTGACCGTATGCTTTGTGTAAGTTGCATCTCATATATTATTACTCTAACATTTGGTCAAAGTTAGCCTCGAAAAACGCATTAGGCCCTGTATAGATGGAAGGAGGGAGTAGTAGTGGAGGTGGATACTGTGACGTAGGTATCCCTGCCTTACCCCCCGCCCTTCGGTCACTTATTGGCGGGCCCCATGCTTGCTAGGCCCCGCATGTCAGTTACTCAATGGGTTCGGCCACATCAGGGGATCCTCATCCATAGTATACTCCCTCTGTTTTTATTTACTCCGCATAAAATGGAGGGAGTAGTAGTATAATTGATGCGGGCGGGGGAGGTGGAGGGACGTCGGTTTTCTCTCAACTGTGGTCCCACAAGCAAGCGAAAACGCAAGACGAAGCGTGTTCCATTCAGTGAGCAACATGGAGGGTCCAGCGTGCCGGGGTGCAACGCGAACGCGACAAGAGTGATGTACAGTCAAAACCGATTGACCGGTCATCACCGGAACCAGTATTCACACCAGAACCCTCGCTGCTCAGCTTACGCCATCCACTACCCCAAAACAACACCTCCTCTCCAGCCCATTCCCCCACCTTTTGATCCCTTAGCCCGCATTAAGCGTCCCCTAGTTCGCCGGTAAGCCATGGTGCGCCGCAAGATCATGTACTACAAATGCTGACGCTGGAGCGCCGCACAGAAATCGCGACGGCGGTTGGCACCACAGACCTCTGTTCCCAAGCTCGCTTTGAGGCAGCCCAATCCCTGAGTTCTCTAGAGCCAAGCTACGAGGAGGAGGAAGTCGATCCAATGTTCATGGCGGAGGTCGTGGCGGAGAAGGCCCTCGATGCATATGAGACGATGGACGTCGACTTCGTGTCGCTGTCCGTGTCACGCATGGTGCAGGTGGACTAGAGGTTTAACCTAGCAATACTAAAGGAGGACCGAGAGGTAGAGGCTCAACTCGATGCGGAGCGTACGGATGCCGCTGCCATCGAGGCTCTCCTACAGGCAGAACCGGATGTCGTGGATGTGAATCGGGCAGCGGAGGCTCAATTTGACGCAGAGCACGCAGATGCCACTACCATCAAGGCCCTCCTGCAGGCGGAACCCGACATCCTGGACTTGAACCGGGCGGCGGAGGCTCAACTCGACACGGAGCGCCCGGATGCCGCTGCCATCGAGGCCCTCCTACAGGCGGAACCGGACGTCCTGGACTTGAACCTGGAGGTGCTCTTGTCCATGCAGAGCGCCCACACGCTCCGCGTGAACGAGTAGATGGAGGCTGAGGGCAACCATGGTGCAGAGACACATCGGCAGCTATGGCTGGTTCGCGCCGGCAACCAAAGATGACGAGGTCGTCCCGTTCCGCGAGCAGTGATAGTTTTTCTTTATGTTGTTGTTTTTAGGGATCTTTTGTTGTGTAAAACATATATTTATGCAAGTCACCTGACTTTCATCATTTGGGTCAGTCGACCATTTTAGGAGGTTGGATGAATATCCTACCTCTCCTAACCCTTCTTCCTCACCTCTTCTTCTTCCCCAACAGACCACCGCACGGGCCATACGGATCTTCCCCAACATGCGGTTGGATAAACATACTGTATGAACGAAAATTATGTGTCAGTGGTAGGATGGTTGAGTTTCGTTCGATCACATGCGGTAGCACATGTCAGTGAGGGTGCGTTCCCTTGGTTGGGTTTGCGGCGTGCAGGAGCGATTGTGTGAGGGTGCGGTGCGACCGCGGTGTGGGGGAGCAGCTGTGTGAGGGTGCGGTGTGACCACGGCGTGGAGGAGCGACTGTGTGAGGGTGCGGTGCGACCGCGACAACCGTGCGCAAGTGTACCTCCTTTTCATTTTGAAAACTTTAGGCAAGCTTGGAAAAAATGTGTGGCGAAGTATGGCAATGCAAGGCCTAGACCCAAACAGGATACAAGTACGTACGTAGGAGTACTAGTGTTAAAACAGAAAGGCGGGGTTTTCCTTCGTGGGATTAATCGATACAAATCCTCGTTTGACGTGTCATTTAGTGCGTATTTTTTCTCCAAAGCCCAAAGAGCTAACCATCTCACTCCTCATCGCTTGATTAATGCAGCGCCATGCAAACCAACCTTCTTACTTCCGCATGCATGCAAGGGTATATTGATGTCCTTGGTTGCTAGTACGAGGCAAACCCCATCAATTTTGTCTCGATTAGTGTTAGTGGCCTTCTGCAAATTGTAATTTCGATAAACTAGCCCCGTGTACAGAAAAATGGAGGCAGTAACTATTTGACTTCCTTCCCCATTGCGGTGACGTCAACGATATCTCGAACGTTGTGGTTTGGCGAAGTGCGTTCGACGGAGAACACCATTGCGGGAGACCACGGTAAGTCGTTCGCAAGTGCTACCTGCAAGCCGAGACAACTGCCTTATTGGCATCCAGGAAATCCGTTGAACCAAAGGACGCGTAAATGTACTAGTACTAGTACACAATAGCGTCGTCCGTCCAGCTTAGTGCGGTGAGGTGGTTTCTCGAAGAAGACATTGGAGAGCGGAGTCAGCAAAGAGTGAAATGATGGTTGCTTCGTCCGTGCTTTCTGATTTGATGCCTCACTGCTTTGTGATTTGTGATAGAAGGGACAGGGGAGTAGACTCTGTGCTCTATACTGTGCATGCGTCCAGCACGGGAGAAAGAGGAGAGACGTTGCATTTTTCTATTCCTTCAATCAATCAATCAGGGAGCTTCGGTTCCATCTTTTTGGATTTGGCAGCACCGTCCACAATGATTCCCATCGATGCCAAAAGCTATTTTCACATTTTGCTACACATTGTGGATTCCCTTAACTATACCACTTGGTTTTGCTCCTATGTGCTATCTATACAAATCTCAATTATATCGATCTAAAAAATTATTGAATCAAGATTAGTAAAAAGGAGGTGATTTTGTCGCGCGGATGGCGGGGGAGGTTTCTTATTTTTAGAGGACATTGGCATGGCAGTTTTATAACATGCGGTCCCACGTGTTAGTGCTTTACCAAGCTGATCTGCGCCCCCCATGAGGCAGAACAACAGCAGAAGCAACACGTGGTTAACTTAAAGAAGATGAGGGAGAAGCGGATTCAGCAATGAGTGAAATGATGGTTGCTTCGTCCCTCCAACTTATTTTTTAGCATTATTACTTCGTCCCTCCAACTTAACTGCGGGAAAGGTGCAGCTTTGTGATTTGACGCCTCATTGCTCATTACAACGCCGGCGCCATGACTGGGGTGCTTCACCCCTGTTGCTCTGCACTGTATTTCGGTATGGCACGTCGACCCGGTAGCTTGATGTCCCACATGTCGGTGAAAGGGAGTAGAACATTTATGAAAGAGAGCGCTCCACTCTTACGACGAAGGAGTACACGACATGGCGGACCAGTGAACTGTTACTTGTATTGTAGTACTATAGTTTTGCTGTTTTGCATGATCCATCGATACAAACCCGATTAACAGGAAAGGCCGGGATTTTTCCCTTGCGGTAGATGATACTGGCCATACATTTCAAAGGCAATTTTAATCTATGCAAACTGTATAATTAAGTAACAATATGATATCTAGTAAAACAAAAAACACATATGATTTATTGTGTTAGAGTGTAGTAGTAGTTTTGTATTGCATAGTTGTTAGATGTAACATGCGAGAACGTGTAGAGATGTAGTTTTGGAGGGCCTACAGAGAGAAAAGCGTAATACGTCACCGAACATCAGAATACGCTCATTACAGTCACTATATACATTTTACGGTGATTATTCGGCCACTTGCTCACCGTTTAGCATCGGATTGCACTCTGTTGACCGGCCAAATAGTCTGTGTGGCACCATGTTGACTAGTTAAATTGACCATGTTCCTTGTGGGTCCCACCTGTTAGTTTGCATAGGAAAAAGGTCAGATAAACAGAAATTTACGCAGGCGTGACAAGACTCCAACCCATGCGCGGGAACCACCTAGTTGTGTATGTGTTTGTCAGGGCCTGATGTGTGCGCATGCACGTGAAGGTTGAGCACTTGAGCACGAGAGTGTGTGTTGGTCGTGTGGTGTGTGCATGTATGCGTGCGTGCGTTCGTTTGATTGTTTCGTGCATGCGTGGCTGCGTGTGCACATGTGAGTGTTGCGTGCGTGCGTGGATGCATGTGTTCGTGTGAGTGTTGCGTGCATGAAGTTCGGGTGCATGCATGTGTGTGCGTATAATCACCACACTAGCTCTTGTGTGTTAAAATAGATGGCTCAGCATACCAATACAAGACCACCTTGTCCGTTGTGCCCGCGGTCATGACTTCGAATCACCATCCAATATTTTTTGTCATTTGTTTTCATTCTTACTAGCAAGATGCCCGTGTGTTGCACGTAACATCAAGATGCATTTGTATGACTAGTTTGTCTTGTGGGATAAAAGGATGAACGAGGGAAGACCTTATTTGCAAATATGGAGAGGTGTGTGGGTATGTTTTTGCAAAATTGCCATAGTTTCCTTCCTATCTGGCAGATATAAATCGGATGGCCTATATTGCAGGATGGCAGGCACACCATCATCACCAACTCTGTTTTTATAAGAGTGTAGAGTAGATACGCGCCGACATGTGGGCCCAATGGCAGTGAGATAATGTGATGCAACACTAGAGGTTCCACGTGGAGCGTTTAACTGGTCAACTAGTCTTGTCTTGAGCAAAAAATATAGAGTTGTACGGTGAGCCCATGACTGTATAATAACCACAAAACATAAATGGTGACCGTAATGAGTGGATTCTGAAGTCTAATGTACATATCGTACTTTCGCTTCAAATACAATGATAGTCACTGTATATATCATGAGAGAATGATGAAACATGCGTGAATGTGTTGGGGGCGTACTTTTAGAGGACCTGGAGACAGTTTGTGTGCGTACGTGAAAGGGGCGTATAGGGGGTGTATGCGATGGAGAGAGAGATGCTCTTCGTTTCTCTTTATTATGACTAACTTTATATATAGTATAAAAATATAAAGGTTCATAGTGCGGAATAAATATCATTGTGCGCACCATGCAATGCAAATTAACGGTCATACTCCTCCATATAACTTTGTAATGTTGTATATATGTAGAAATTCTAAAATAATTTTTTGGCCACTGTTTATTCAAAAGGAATGTTGTATGCAAAATAAACATGAAGAGAGGGCTTTTTAGATCTATGGGGTATGTGATGTAACATGTGTGAATGTGTAGTTGATGTATTTGGGAGGGCCTAGAGAGGTATGTGTGTGTATTACGTATTCGAGAGAGGCATGGATAGAGGGGCCGACGGGGGGAGGGGGGATGTGGGAGAGATAGCACGAGAAATGAGAGAGGTCTAGAGAGAGACGAATATGATCTCACGACGAGAGATGCCCTTGAGTGTGTATATGCAAGGAGGGAGGGCACAGAGGCACGAGGAGAATTTTTTTGTGGTGTTTGTGTTGGTATGTGTGGGTGTGAGAAGATAACGAGACCTGGGGGCGGAGGGTGTGTCACCGCGTGAGGTTCGGTGGGCCGAGGTGAGGCCCATGGTTCGGTTCTGTCCTGCACCACATTGGTCGGCACGTGATGCATTTAGGGAGACCCATGGATGACTAGTCGTACAAGACAAAGATAGCAGAATCATGAAGGACTCTGTGTCCACTGACAAAGTCGGCTAGGATTTGCAACCCTAGGTCCTCGGACAAAGGTAACCCCTTATCTCTGATATTACTATTCATCCAACCTAACTTTAAGGGGCATCCTACAAAATGCTATGCTAGAATCATACTCGTCAATTAGGAAGAGAGGTGTGAGACAATGCGTGAGAGACATGACTAAAGATAATGTGTGTACGGGAGACACGTAGGTAGGTCTATGTATATAGAAAGGGCCGATGGGGTTGTGCGTGTGTATGCTCATGAGAGCAAGAGTGCTTGTGATAAAGGTTAGTGAAAACAGTCGTAAATGGTTACGAGAGGGAGGGAGGGTTATATCGAGAGCATGTCTACGAGAAAGACACCTTAGGAGAGAGTGTGTGAGCACGTGTGAGAGACCACCGATGGAGAGCGGAACTACACGTAAAAGACTGATGTATATATTGATTAAAAATATAAATTGTATACAAATATTAGGATGGGATCATGATATTTACAATTCGCGCAAGGAACGGTCATTGATCCATCAGACATCTAGATTCTATCGAATTTGAGCATGTCTATGTTATTATTCGACATAATTGATCCACATAGTTAGTGTTTTGAACTCCAGACAATGCATCGCTTTAGCAATCGAATATAAACGTGAGTATATTTCATGTTGTGTATGTAAATCACATTATACATACAAAAGTTACAGAATGAACATCGTAAATAGCTAGCTATGAACTAGCATACATTTGAATTCAACTTAAGGTGGTTTAAAAAAATTTGAATTCAACATGAAGTCCATTCAATTATTTGAATTTGATTTCATGGCATTTGTAAATCATACCTAAATTATGGGGGCACCAATCTTTGCTCTTCTTTTGCACATAATAGCATATATAGTCGTGCACAAAATAGATACAAATTTAGCTCCTCCATTCCAAAATAATTCGTAGTTATAGGATTTTCAAGTGTCAAAATTTCAGAAAGAAGCAGATAATTTAATGAGGTTTTCAAACATACAAAGTCAAATTTAACGTTGTATATTTAGGTCAATCCTCAAAGTTCAAGAGTACTCTAAACGTGAATGCTTCTGTTTCAAAATTTTGAACGAAGCGACAAAAGAGCCTCTACTCACCCGAAACCGCATGAGACCAATGTTTGGTAGTACAAGGAAATTACTTTTCTAAATCCGACCCATGAAACCTACCGGCTCGACGTCCAAAGGTCTAAACCGGGGTAGGTTTGTAGCTTCATCTAGACACCACACAATCGCCTCCGAAAAACATTCATACACAATGTCCGCCTAAGCACACATGCGCGCGGCCGAAATCGCTCCCCCCATTATTTGTGAAACCCCAAAATTTTAACCTTGTTTTATTAATTAAAATTTTCCCAGGAAATTTAAACTTTTAATTTTCTGGATTTTCTTTTGATTTTAGAGCCATCCTTTTCCTTATTATGGATTTTTTACCTCAAGTGAAAAAACATTCCAAAAATATTATTGGACTTGTCTAACCTCTCAAGAAAACATTTCTATTATCAGTGGAATTGATTTGCACAATTATTTCTCTCTGAGCTTTATTCCCTAAAATGATTTTTCCTTTAGTTTTGGAGCTCTTTTGTACTACAACCACTTGATAAATTTATTTAAAATTTTCACCAAAATTGGGAGATGTCATGAGATGTTTTTAAATCACTTTTATGCAAAAATATGTTTCATTCATTTAATATTTTGAGTTCTACACCAAGTTTCCAAATCAGGTCCAAAGAGCAATTTTGCACTACAACCCCTTTAAATATTTCTTTCTAGCTTCCACCAAAATTATGGGATGTTAATAGGAGTATATTATTCAACTTCATGCAAAAACCCATTGATGTTCTTTGAAAAATTTGAGTGAAACAACCTCTTTTTCATTCTGGTCCAACCTGGTGATTTCTACAGCAACCCTAATTATTTTTGCTCTAGTGACCATGTGCTTTCTCCTGCTTATAGCCCATCTTACAAAACCCTTAAGTCCAGAAGAGTGGACCCATTGAAGAATTTTTAGTGCATGCAACCATGCCTTTTCCTTTCTGTCCAAAACTGAAGTTTGGCAAAACTTACACTAACAAGTTTCTGCTTTTGACAAACTAACCTCACCACTCTCTTATTCATCCAAAGAGACTCTGATCTAGAGATTTGGGCCACCCCAAGAATTGCCTAGGTACCTTTGGCATTTTGTCAAACACCCTGTGTGCATGGCCAGATTTGGCATGATTTCAAGTTTACATTGTGAACTTGAGCCCCTGACCAAACCACCATATTCGTTGATCCCCTTGCTAACCCTAAACTAGTCTGTTATTTGCCAGCCCCTTTCAAGCACTCTAGGCTACCCTGGCATACTATCAAGCACATCTCGTGCGTGCTCTAGGCGCGCCCAGAGCGTGCGTTTTGCACGTGCGTGCGCTCGGGTCACCACATCGCGCCCCGTCCCTTGCTCGCCTGTAGAGCCGCACCCCGACCTCATCCGCTTGCAGGAACCAGCCAAGCCCCCCTGGCGCCCAACAGCGCCGCCGTCAGGTCGGCAACGGCGGCTAGCGGGCGGCGACAGTGCGCCCTGCCATGGACGGCACCGTCCAAGCCACAACTCCTCGCCAGCTGCCCTCGTGAGCAGGCCGCCCTTATCCCCAAGCCCGTCCTCTAGCGCCGACCCTGCTCCGGCCATCGCCACGTCGCTCTGCCACAACAGAAGCGGTCGGCCGGCGATCTTATCCATGGCCACCAACGGAACCGCCCCCGATCGCTATATAAGGACCCCCCGAGCTCGCCAAACCCTCAAGCAACCTCTCACACCCCCTCACCGATCCGCCCGTAGCAGTAGAAAGACCAGAGGGCTCGTCTTCTTCTTTTCCGGCAACCACGGCCGCCGCCACTGTCTCGTTCACTCCGGCGCCACCAGGGCCTCCCCCTCTCCACTCTCTTTGCCAGAGTCCCTCCCTTCATCTCGTGAGTCCACCCCCAAGCCCAATTTTGATCAGGAGCCACCGGAGACAAATCCCCCAATCATGCCCGAAGCCCCCTCCGCCGCAGAGCCCGCCACTGCCGATTCCCTCCGTCCCCGCCGGCCAGTCGACCACCGGGAGGACCGCCTAAGAGTGGCAGATCCATCCCTGGCCTCGGGTGCCCTCAAGGAGCCTCCGTTCGCCGGCGACGGTCACCGGTGTCCCGCCCCCGCTTGGGCAGAGGAAAAGGAGGGAGAAGCGACAAGTCAAACCTGACCAGTGGGCCTCGTGGACCCACTGTCAGTGACCCACGCGCCCGTCCACGCTGGCGTAAGTGGAAGCGCAAACCCCCGAGTACGTCTCCCCTGCTTCGAAGACGTATTCTGTCTGAAACGTTTTCTTTTTCTGTTTTAATTTAAAAACAGAATTTGACCAAAACTTTGACTGGCTATAACCTTTTAAATATAAGTCCGAATGAATTGATTCTTTTTCCTACCTCTCTCAAATTATACCTAGTTTATTTTAAGATTTATTTCAAAAATAATTAGGACAACTTTTTGTACTGTTTTTAAAGTATGTGTTGTTTGCATATTTTCGAAAATAGGAGTTTTGAGAGAGAGAAGAGAGCTTTCAAAAATTATTGGAGTGCACCTCACCTCTCCACACCTTGAAGGCAAGCATTCTGAACCCTGGCATAATGTTTTGTGGGTTGTTCGATACGGTTATAACACCACCTCGACATGAAGCGTTGGTTATTTTTATGTGACGATATGATCATACACCTTGAGTGCATAAATGAAAATTCTTGCTGTTGGAAATGGATAAGCTTGTGATAGCAATCACCCTCATATGCCTCTCATGTCTACCGGGAAGGACCCGGGAAAGTCTCTGTCTTGTGTAGACACGAGCTTGTCCCTCGTCGAGACGGTTATGACCGGTAGGGCAGGGGGAGGTATGATAAGTGGTGGTTGTGTCTGATGGCTATGAAATATAATTCTTGAGCTAACCATGCAGGAAATACTTAAGCCTCCTGAGTCGGCCGTAGATCGAGTCTTGTTCTAGTAACCCCCATACTTGTTTCGTGCTGCCACTTGCCCCTGCCATAGGTAGGGTACGGTTCAGTAAGTTGTCAACCCATGTCCTAGCACACACCGTACAGAGAGGCCATGGTGGAAGATATCGGTTGTAGCTGGTAGGCATGCCACCTGGTCCAGGGGCATGGGTGTTTCCGGTTGGGACTAAGAGGGGAGGCCACCCCTTAGAGCGCGCGATAAAAATTTGATCCCATGCTACGCGAGGTCGTAGCCTCCCCACTTAGAGTTTTGCTTAACAGGTGTCTGGGTGATTCCAGACACGAGTAAAGTTAAGCTGGTGTGTGCAAGTCAGGCGTGTTTTTGACTAAAAGACTGTAGACGGAATTAGTTCCGATGGACTAAAGAAATCCGTTACTCGTGGGTAAAGAGTACACCCTCTACAGAGATATTGAACCTATTCGAATAGCCGTGTCCATGGTTAAGGACTACAGTCTGGGATGGGTCAAGCGTCGGTCTTAGTGTCGGTCTTTGGAGGAGAAACTACTAAACCAGAATATGGATCATAACTTGTGACGTATGATGATTATGATTATTATTTTTATGGACTAATCATTTATGTTATTTGAATTATTGAGTATCCCTGGGACGGTTCTACCTCCTAGATATTCACCGTGATTATTCTTATATAAGCCCTTTATGTGGTGTCACCTAGATGCCCGACTGTGGCATGCGTGTTATTTCATTTACTTATAAGCCCTTTATGTGGTGTCGCACAGACGCCCGACTGTGGCATGTCCGTTATTTCATTTACTTATAAGCCCTTTATGTGGTGTCGCACCGATGCCCGATCGTGGCATGCTTGTTATTCCTTTTATATATAAGCCCTTTCTGTGGTGTCGCTCAGACGCCCGACTGAGGCATGCTTCATATTATTATCCTTTCGAGGCGTCGCTTCAGACACCCGATCAGTGCTTTATATTTTTACACCCTGATTGTTTACTCATGATTTGTTTAAATGATCTACTTGTGTGCATCATGAACCTTATTTCATAACTGACGAAGTGATCACAGAATATTTTAAAGCATGATTTTCAGTGGCTATATTATACCTGTGTTCTTAATGTCGGGTGTAGTCCCTGAGATTCGGGCCGACTGCGGAGCAGTCGGGTCGGGTCTTCCCTGACGACTTTTTCCTTATTGATTTTTCCTTTGTCTTCATGCTCGCAGGAGCCAATACCGACTTGAGGGAGCAGCTCAGTGGGGCCCAGGCCGCCCTTCGCGCCAAGGAAGCCGAGTGCAACGCCTTGGTCCTGGAGCGTGACCGCCTGGCCAAGAAGTTGGCCGACCAGGAGGAGAGCCACAAGGCGGCCCTGAAGAAGGCGCAGGACAGTGAGGACGCCCTCAAAGCTGAGTTCGAGACCGAAGCGGCGGGCTGGGCTGAGGCAAAACAAGCGCTGAGCGAGGGCTACAGCTAGATTGAGGATCTGATCGATGGTAAGCCGCCTTCCTCACTCCTTGCTTGCCCCTTGTCCCCTGATTTGTGTTCTGACTTGTGCTGCTTTTTGTTCTTTGTGCAGACTACTTCCCCGGCTACTCCGTCTTTGCCACCCAGACCATCGAGGCCCACCGCAAAGCGCGCCGGCAGGCGGGGGCTGAAATCGTGCCGGACGCGAGCCGAACGCTTGAGGAGCAACTCTTGGCGGTCCAAGCCCGGCTGCAGCCGGCTCACCGCATGCTCCGCCGCCTCCAGCGTGCCGGGGCGCAGGTGTTGGCCACCCTCTGGCCAGGCGAAACGATTCCTCTCACCCCGAGTCGGACTGTCGACTGGGTGGAGGTTGCGGTTGGCCGCTTCGAGGCCTGGAAGGCATCGGCAGCCCAGCTTGGAGCTGGGCGGGCCCTGGAGTTCGTCCGAGCCTGGTATCCCGGGCTGAATCTGGACCAGCTGCGCACCTGGCGGCTGGAAGCCGACGAGGAGATGGAGGAGGTGCGGCCGGCTATCGCTTAGCGTGCCTCGACGATCGCCGAGTGCATTGACATTAGCGCCTTTGCTCCTGAGATAAACAACGACGACATTGCCCAGCCGGAGGAATGGTTTGGGCTGAACCCGGCAGAGGGTGAGGACTCGGTGGAGGAGATCGCCTCCAGCGATGAAGGTGAAGACGACGAAGGAGAGGAAGGCGAAGACGTCGAGCCGGCCGGTGAAGCGGCCAGCGAGCCTCAGCCTGACCGTGCCTCCAGCAACGAGGCGCGTGCTAGCGCGCCCACTGCGGGAGGTGGTGATCATGCCGAGGTTCGCCAGCCGGCCACTCCTCCAGCCAGAACTACCGTCTCTACGGACCTGCCTGACTCGCCAGTCGCTCCCTTGGCTTAGTCTGCCGTTCTTGCTTTTCCTGCTTGTTACTCTTTGAACAATTTTTATTAAACTTGCGCAGTTCCACCCACTGGGGGTGTATTCAAACTATGTTGAATGCTGGCCTTTTGAAGGTCTTTTGTGTAAATATGATCGTGTGTGTGTTTGGATTCCATTCGCGTATGCTTTTTATCCTTAGGCTGTTTCCTTTGCCGCCTTCCCCTGGCTGCTGCCTTCCCAACCGGCAGCTGCTCTGCAGCCTGTGGTTAGGGAAGAACTTGGCTACGTTTATATTATTATTATTATTGGGGGAAGGAAAGTACTCGAGGTTTCTTAGATTGAAGCGAGGTGAATGGAAGCCGGCCGGCCGGCTACTCTGGTAGTCGGTCAGCGGTGGGAGAGAAACCGGCTTTTGCTATATTAGACTAATATAACAAACGCCGGTTTTGTTAGTCCCTAGCCGTTTTTCGTGTGGGCGTCCTTTCCTGCCTTTAACTCTTGCCAGCCAGACAGCCGGTTCTTCGAACTGCGGCTTTTGGCAAGAGAAGGCTTGGGTGCCCGCACACTACTTGTCTGACCGCGGGTAGGACTTCTAATATAACTCAAGGCGGCCAGTCCCCGGGCCGACTAGTCGAATCCGGTGCCGGACAAAAAAAGTGAATGTAATGACATGATCATAAGCATGATACTCTTCATTCATAGATAAAAGATGGCAGTCCCCGAGCTCTCCTCGGGGGGCCTATTGTCTCGTACTTAGTACAAAAGTTAGCGTGATACATACTGCGTTTCAACTGTAAAATTTTCGGAGGAGGTTGGCGTTCCATGGTCGTTCCGACTCCTTGCCGGAGTCGTCTCTCTTTCGTACCTTCGGCTTCTGTGCATCGATCAGGTAGTAGGAGTCATTTCCCAGCGCTCTACTGATGACGAAGGGGCCTTCCCAAGGGGCCGAGAGCTTGTGCTGGCCGGCTGTTTGCTGGATCAGCCGGAGCACGAGGTCGCCCTCTTGGAAGGATCTTGGTCTGAACTTCCGGCTGTGGTAGCGGCGCAAGCCCTGCTGGTAGATGGCGGACCGGCTGAGGGCTAACAGCCGGCCTTCTTCCAGCAGGTCGACGCCGTCTTCTCGCGCTTCCTTGGCCTCCGCCTCTGTGTACATGGTTACCCGAGGCGAGTTGAACTCGATGTCAGTTGGGATGACCGCCTCGGCACCATACACGAGGAAGAAAGGAGTGAAGCTGGTTGACTTGTTTGGGGTAGTGCGCAGACTCTAGGGGACGGCCGGCAGCTCATCGAGCCAACAGCCGGCCGAATGTTCCAGTGGTACGACCAGTCAGGGCTTGATGCCGGAAAGGATGAGGCCGTTGGCTCGCTCGACTTGGCCGTTTGACTGCGGGTGGGTAACGGACGCTAAGTCCAACCGGATGCCCTGCGTTGCGCAAAAACGTGCCAATGCTCCCTTGGCGAAATTCGTGCCGTTGTCGGTGATGATGCTGTGTGGCACGCCGTATCGAGTTGTTATATCTGCAATGAATGTCATGGTAGTCGGCCCATTCAGCTTCTTGATCGGCTTTGTCTCAATCCATTTGGTGAATTTGTCCACGGCAACAAGCAGATGTGTCATGCCGCCGCGCACCGTCTTGAATGGGCCCACCATGTCCAGTCCCCAAACGACGAAGGGCCATGTGAGGGGAATGGTCTTGATTGCCGAAGCCGGCATGTGTTGCTTGGAGCTGAAGACTTGGCACCCTTTGCAATGTTTAACTAAATCCTTGGCGTCATCCAAAGCAGTCGACCAAAAGAACCCATGGTGGAAAGCTTTGGCGACGAGTGATCTTGAGGCCGCATGGTGGCCGCATTCTCCTTGGTGGATGTCTCTGAGGATTGCAATGCCCTTCTCTTGCTTGACACATCGCTAGAAGACTCTAGTGACAATGCGCCTGATGAGCTCTCTGTTGACGATTGTGTATGCTCCGGCGCGGCGTTGGACCCGTCTTGCCTCTGTTTTGTCAGCCGGCAGATCTTGGTTTATTAGGGAGTTGAGGATGGACTGGGCCCATGATGGAGCTGCGACTTCTTCTATTGCCAACACGGCTACTGCGACCAGGGCGGGCTGGGTGGCAAAATGCTGGAGTCGGCCGCCGCCTGTTGTGTTGGTGCAGTCCCCGGGCCGACTACCGCAGTCTCTGAGCCGGGTGTGGCAGTCCCCGGGTCGGGCGTAACTACGGAAGTCCCTGAGCCGCCTGCTGACGTCCCCAGGCCGACTATCGAAGTCCCCGGGTCACCTGCTTGGTTCTTCGAGCCCGACCCGGCTGCGTCGGGGTCAGGCGGTATGAAGATGGAATCGGACTCTGGAGACGGCTTGATAGATGGCTTGAGGAGGCGTTGCAGAGAGACACCGGTTGGTATTGCCTGCCGAGTGGAGCCTATTCGAGCCAGGGTATCAGTTGGCTCGTTGTCGGCTCGCGGTACGTGAAGGAACTCGCATCCTTCAAAGTACCCGCTGATCTGCTGAATGAGGAAGCGGTAGCTTGCCATATTTGCGTCCTTGGCATCCCAGTCGCCGGATGATTGCTGGACTACCAAGTCCGAGTCGCTGTAACATAGGATCCGGCATATGCCGAGCTCTTTCGCAAGCCGGAGCCCGTGTATGAGCGCCTCGTACTCGGCCACGTTGTTGGAGGCAGCAAAGTGAATTTGCAGCGTGTATCTGAGCTTGTCGCCCTTGGGAGAGGTGAGGATGACGCCGGCTCCCAAGCCGGTGCGCATCTTGGACCCGTTGAAGTGCATGCGCCAATGAGTGGAGTCGGGAGCTGGCGGCAGGTACTGGGTCTCGGCCCAGTCGACGAGGAAGTCGGCCAATGCTTGGGACTTGATGGCGGTGTGAGGCTGGTAGAAGATTGTGTAGGGGGCCAGCTCGATGGCCCATTTGCCCACCCGGCCGGATGCATCCCGGCTGCCTATGATCTCGGCAAGCGGGGCGGTGCATACGACCGTGATGGGGTGCTCTTGGAAGTAGGGCTTCAGCTTCTTGGCGGCGAAGTACACGCCATACCACATCTTCTGGTAGTGCGGGTAGTTCTGCTTCGAGGTAGACAACACCTCAATCAAATAGTACACTGGCCTCCGGACCGGCTGGGCTCGGCCCTCTTCTGGGCGCTGGACTACGATGACGGTGCTGACCACCCGGCTGGTTGCAGCAATGTAGAGGAGCATGGGTTCTTTCTCAGTCGGTGCCGCCAGGACAGGCGGCGTGGCCAGCATCTTCTTCAGCTCGTGAAAAGCTTGGTCGGCTTGGTCGTTCCACTCGAAGTGAGTGGTCTTCTTCATGAGGCGGTAGAGGGGGAGAGCTTTCTCTCCGAGCCGGCCGATGAAGCGATTCAGGGAGGCCAAGCACCCGGTGAACTTCTGGACGTCTCGAAGTTTGGTGGGAATCGCCATTCTCTCAATGGCCTTGATCTTTACTGGGTTGCATTCGATGCTGCGTTCGGAGACCAAGAAGCCTAGGAGCTGGCCAGCTGGCACTCCGAACACACATTTCTCGGGGTTGAGCTTGATCTGGAACAGGCGCAGGTTCTCAAATGTTTCCTTGAGGTCTTCCAGCAAGGTGCCGTGCTTCTCCGTCTTCACCACAATGTCGTCTACGTAGACGTGGGCATTTCTGCCGAGCTGCTTGAGG
Source organism: Triticum monococcum (assembly GCA_034509565.1). NCBI lineage: Eukaryota > Viridiplantae > Streptophyta > Magnoliopsida > Poales > Poaceae > Triticum > Triticum monococcum. The sequence continues at coordinate 350,703,810 of CM067845.1, forward strand.
AGGCACTTCTGCATGCAATGCTGAAAAGTGGCACCGGCATTTCTCAAGCCGAATGTCATAGTCAGGTAGTAGAAAGCTCCGAATGGCGTGATGAAGGCGGTCTTCAGGCGGTCAGCCGGATCTAGCTTTATCTGGTGGTATCCTGAGTAAGCATCCAAGAAACTCAATAGCTCGCATTCGACCGTGGAGTCTATCACTTGATCGATTCTTGGCAGGGCGAAGGGATCTTTGGGGCAGGCCTTGTTGAGGCTCGTGTAGTCTATGCACATGCGCCACTTGTTGTTCTTCTTTAGCACGAGGACCGGGTTGGCGAGCCACTCTGGAAAGAAAACCTCCATAATGAAGCCGGCTACCAGAAGCCGGGCTATCTCTTCTCCTACAATCCTTCTTTTCTCCTCCGACAATCGGCGGAGGGGTTGTTTGACTGGTTTTGCGCCTTCTCGGACGTGTAGCTTGTGCTCGGCGAATTCCTTCGGAACACCCGGCATGTCCTTAGGGGACCATGCAAAGATGTCCCGATTCTCATGGAGGAAATCGGCGAGCTCGCCTTCCTATTTGCTGTTTAGGTTTGCCCCGATGACAGCAAACCTTTCTGGGTGCTCGGGGTCAAGAGGTATCTTCTTCGTCTTCTTGGCCGGCTGGAAAGATCCTTGGGCACCACACTCGTTGGGATCGGGGGACAGGGCCGGCTGTTTGCTGGCAATGGCCACGACTCGGTCCAACATCTTCTTTTCTTCGGCAATCACAAGGGACTCGGCCAGCCGGCTGCTGGCTGCTGCGCACTCGGAAGATTTCTTGTAATCACTGGCTATGGTGATGATGCCCTTGGCACTGGGCATCTTCATCTTGAGGTAAGCATAGTGGGGCACAGCCATGAACCTGGCCAAGGCAGGACGACCAAGCAATGCATGGTAGGGGTTCTCCAGTTCCACCACTTCAAACCAGATCGCTTCCCGGCGGAAATGATCCTTGTCCCCAAAGAGAACATCAATCTTGATATTGCCAATGGGGGCGCATGACAGGCCAGGTACAATGCCATGGAACACAGTCCGAGTGGGCATGAGTTGCTTCGTCTTGACGTTCAGCTTCTCCAGGGTGTCACGGTACAGGATGTTGATGCTGCTCCCGCCGTCTATCAACACACGGGAGAAATGGGCGGCGCGTCTGTCCGTTGCAAGGGTGGCTTCCAAAACCAACCCATAAGAGCCGGGAGATGGCATCATCTCCGGGTGGTCGGCCCGGCTACAGCTGATAGGCTTTTCTGACCAGTGCATGTGCTCGGCGGGGCTGGCAGTGACCATGTTGACTTCCTGGTGCTCTCGGCGTCTGCTGCGCCGGCCTTCGGGCTGGCTTGTAAAGACGACATAGGCGGCATGCTCATCGGGAAACTCATCGTGCACGGCTCCGACTGCTGGCCGAGCGGTTGGCTGCTGCAGAGCCGGAGGCGGCGCGAGCCCTTCGCCTTTGGAGATTCGGGTGAGCCAGTGGCACTTCCGGGTTGTGTGGTTGGACGGCTTCGCGTCGCTGTGGAACTTGCACGGGGCGTCGAGAGTTTGCTCATAGGAAAAGGTCGGCTGCCAAGCCGGCCTACCGCCCCTCTGCTTCTTGGGTGCGGGCCGCACTTCGGGCTGCTCGTCTTCGACTGTGGCCACCTGCCGATTGGTGGAGAGCGGCACAGGGTTCTTGCGTGTGTGGTCGTTCTGGTGCGGGCGTCGGCCGGAGTCCCCAGCCGGCGTCTTGGGCGCCGGGTTGAGTACCTTCCCGGACGAGTCCACCCGGAGTTCAATCTTCATCGAGGAGTCGGCGGTGGCGTACTTGTCCGCTATGACCAGAAGCTCGTCAAGGGTAGTCGGCTCGTCACAGAGGAGCTTGTGCTTGAGGAGGGTGCCTTCTCGGCACCCGGCCATGAAGTATTCTATGGCCTTCACCTCGTGCACCCCTTCGCAAGAGTTGCCGAGCTCGGCCCAACGCGTGAGGTAGTCGCGAGTGGATTCGGCGGGGCCTTGTACGCACAAGGAGAGCTGTCTGGGCTTGGGAGCCCGCTTGTAGGTGCTGGTGAAGTTGCGGACGAAGGCTTCTGTGAAGTCTAGCCAGCTGTTGATGCTGTATGGCCTGAGGCTGTTGAGCCAGGTCCGCGCCGTGCCTTGCAGCATGAGGGGCACGTACTTCACGGCAACGCGCCTGTTGCCGTTTGCTATGCGAACCGCTGTGGAGTAGTCGATCAACCAATCTTCCGGCTTCACGGAGCCATTGTACTTGGGCGTGTCTCTTGGGAGCGAGAACCCTTTGGGGAAAGGCTCGTCGTGGATGCGGGGGCCGAAGCAAGGCGGGCCGACATCGTCTTCTTCTTCTAGCGCCAGGGATCGCGCTAGGCGGTCGATCCGATGGCGGGCGTCGTTCTCGCCGACTCCCTCACGGCGACCTAGTCGGCTGTTGAGAGTCGGATGCGTGACAGGCGGTGGGGTGGGATATCTCTCCCCACGAGGCGGAGGCGGAGGCGAGTTGCCCCGCCGCTCCATGCCCAGGGACAGCCTTCTGCGTCTCGCTCGATGGAGATCCGGGTTCGGCTTTGGCTAGCAACTGGCTCTTTCTCGTGTCGCGCGCGGGTTTTGTTGGGGAACACAGTAATTTCAAAAAAATTTCCTACGCACACGCAAGATCATGGTGATGCACAGCAACGAGAGGGGAGAGTGTTGTCTACGTACCAACGCAGACCGACTGCGGAAGCGATCACACAACGTAGAGGAAGTAGTCGTACGTCTTCTTCTCGATCCAACCGATCCAAGTACCGTTACTCCGGCACCTCCGAGTTCTTAGCACACGTTCAGCTCGATGACGTTCCTCGGGCTCCGATCCAGCAAAGTGTCGAGGAAGAGTTCCGTCAGCACGACGGCGTGGTGACGATCTTGATGTACTACCGACGCAGGGCTTCGCCTAAGCACTGTAACGGTATGATCGAGGTAGAATTTGGTGGCAGGGGGCACCGCACACGGTTAAGGAGCGATTAACTTGTGTGTCTTGGGGTGCCCCCTTCCCCCGTATATAAAGGCCAGGGGCAGGGGGTTCGGCCGGCTAGGTGGGAGGCGCAGGGAGGAGTCCTACTCCCACCGGGAGTAGGACTCCTTCCCCCCAATCCTATTCCAACTAGGATTCTTGGGAAGAAGGAGAAAGAGGGGGCCGGCCCACCTCTCCTAGTCCTATTAGGACTTGGGAAAGGTGGGGGGCGCCGGCCAGGTGTGGGCTGCCTCTTCTCTCTTTTCCACTAAGGCCCAATAGGCCCATTTACCTCCCGGGGGGTTCCGGTAACCCTCCCGGTAATCCGGAAAAATCCCGATTTCACCCGGAACGCTTCCGGTGCCCAAACATAGGCTTCCAATATATCAATCTTTACGTCTCGACCATTTCGAGACTCCTCGTCATGTCCGTGATCTCATCCGGGACTCCGAACAACCTTCGGTACATCAAAATGCATAAACTCATAATAACTGTCATCGTAACGTTAAGCGTGCGGACCCTACGGTTCGAGAACAATGTAGACATGACCGATACACGTCTCCGGTCAATAACCAATAGCGGGACCTGGATGCCCATATTGGCTCCTACATATTCTACGAAGATCTTTATCGGTCAGACCGCATAACAACATACGTTGTTCCTTTTGTCATCGGTATGTTACTTGCCCGAGATTCGATCGTCGGTATCCAATACCTAGTTCAATCTCGTTACAGGCAAGTCTCTTTACTCGTTCCGTAATACATCATCTCATAACTAACATCTTAGTTATTATGCTTGCAAGGCTTATGTGATGTGTATTACCGAGAGGGCCCAGAGATACCTCTCTGACAATCAGAGTGACAAAACCTAATCTCGAAATACGCCAACCCAACATCTACCATTGGAGACACCTGTAGTACTCCTTTATAATCACCCAGTTACGTTGTGACGTTTGGTAGTACCCAAAGTGTTCCTCCGGTAAACGGGAGTTGCATAATCTCATAGTTATAGGAACATGTATAAGTCATGAAGAAAGCAATAGCAACATACTAAACGATCGGGTGCTAAGCTAATGGAATGGGTCATGTCAATCAGATCATTCAACTAATGATGTGACCTCGTTAATCAAATAACAACTCTTTGTTCATGGTTAGGAAACATAACCATCTTTGATTAACGAGCTAGTCTAGTAGAGGCATACTAGTGACACTCTGTTGGTCTATGTATTCACACATGTATTATGTTTCCGGTTAATACAATTCTAGCATGAATAATAAACATTTATCATGATATAAGGAAATAAATAATAACTTTATTATTGCCTCTAGGGCATATTTCCTTCAGTCTCCCACTTGCACTAGAGTCAATAATCTAGATTACACAGTAATGATTCTAACACCCATGGAGTCTTGGTGCTGATCATGTTTTGCTCGTGGAAGAGGCTTAGTCAACGGGTCTGCAACATTCAGATCCGTATGTATCTTGCAAATCTCTATGTCTCCCACCTGGACTAAATCCCGGATGGAGTTGAAGCGTCTCTTGATGTGTTTGGTTCTTTTGTGAAATCTGGATTCCTTTGCCAAGGCAATTGCACCAGTATTGTCACAGAAGATCTTCATTGGACCCGATGCACTAGGTATGACACCTAGATCGGATATGAACTCCTTCATCCAGACTCCTTCATTCGCTGCTTCCGAAGCAGCTATGTACTCCGCTTCACATGTAGATCCCGCTACGACACTTTGTTTAGAACTGCACCAACTGACAGCTCCACCGTTTAAAGTAAACACGTATCCGGTTTGCGATTTAGAATCGTCCGGATCAGTGTCAAAGCTTGCATCAACGTAACCTCTTACGGTGAGCTCTTTGTCACCTCCATATACGAGAAACATATCCTTAGTCCTTTTTAGGTATTTCAGGATGTTCTTGACTGCTGTCCAGTGATCCACTCCTGGATTACTTTGGTACCTCCCTGCTAAACTTATGGCAAGGCACACATCAGGTCTGGTACACAGCATTGCATACATGATAGAGCCTATGGCTGAAGCATAGGGAACATCTTTCATTTTCTCTCTATCTTCTGCAGTGGTCGGGCATTGAGTCTGACTCAACTTCACACCTTGTAATACAGGCAAGAACCCTTTTCTTGCCTGATCCATTTTGAACTTCTTCAAAATCTTGTCAAGGTATGTGCTTTCTGAAAGTCCAATTAAGCGTTTTGATCTATCTCTATAGATTTTTATGCCTAATATGTAAGCAGCTTCCCTGAGGTCTTTCATCGAAAAACTTTTATTCAAGTATCCCTTTATGCTATCCAGAAATTCTATATCATTTCCAATGAGTAATATGTCATCCACATATAATATCAGAAATGCTACAGAGCTCCCACTCACTTTCTTGTAAATACAGGCTTCTCCAAAAGTCTGTATAAACCCAAATGCTTTGATCACACTATCAAAGCGTTTATTCCAACTCCGAGATGCTTGCACCAGTCCATAAATGGATCGCTGGAGTTTGCACACTTTGTTAGCTCTTTTTGGATCGACAAACCCTTCGGGTTGCATCATATACAACTCTTCTTCCAGAAATCCATTCAGGAATGCGGTTTTTACATCCATTTGCCAAATTTCATAGTCATAAAATGCGGCAATTGCTAACATGATTCTGACGGACTTAAGCATCGCTACGGGTGAGAAAGTCTCATCGTAGTCAACTCCTTGAACTTGTCGAAAACCTTTTGCGACAAGTCGAGCTTTGTAGACAGTAACATTACCATCAGCGTCAGTCTTTTTCTTAAAGATCCATTTATTCTCAATTGCTTGCCGATCATCGGGCAAGTCAACCAAAGTCCATACTTTGTTCTCATACATGGATCCCATCTCAGATTTCATGGCTTCAAGCCACTTTGCGGAATCTGGGCTCACCATCGCTTCTTCATAGTTCGTAGGTTCATCATGATCTAGTAGCATGACTTCCAGAACAGGATTACCGTACCACTCTGGTGCGGATCTTACTCTGGTTGATCTACGAGGTACAGTAGTATCTTGATCTAAAGTTTCATGATCATCATCATTAACTTCCTCTCTTATTGGTGTAGGTCTCACAGAAACAGTTTTCTGTGATGTACTATTTCCCAATAATGGAGTAGGTACAGTTACCTCGTCAAGTTCTACTTTCCTCCCACTCACTTCTTTCGAGAGAAACTCCTTCTCAAGAAAGTTTCCGAATTTAGCAACAAAAGTCTTGCCTTCGGATCTGTGATAGAAGGTGTATCCAATAGTTTCCTTTGGATATCCTATGAAGACACACTTCTCCGATTTGGGTTCGAGCTTATCAGGTTGAAGCTTTTTCACATAAGCATCGCAGCCCCAAACTTTAAGAAACGAGAACTTTGGTTTCTTGCCAAACCATAGTTCATAAGGCGTCGTCTCAACGGATTTAGATGGTGTCCTATTTAACGTGAATGCGGCCGTCTCTAAAGCATAACCCCAAAATGATAGCGGTAAATCAGTAAGAGACATCATAGATCGCACCATATCTAGTAAAGTACGATTACGACGTTCGGACACACCATTACGTTGTGGTGTTCCGGGTGGCGTGAGTTGCGAAACTATTCCACAATTTTTCAAATGTACACCAAACTCATAACTCAAATATTCTCCTCCACGATCAGATCGTAGAAACTTTATTTTCTTGTTACGATGATTTTCAACTTCACTCTGAAATTCCTTGAACTTTTCAAATGTTTCAGACTTATGTTTCATTAAGTAGATATACCCATATCTGCTTAAATCATCTGTGAAGGTGAGAAAATAACGATATCCGCCACGAGCCTCAATATTCATCGGACCACATACATCGGTATGTATGATTTCTAATAAATCTGTTGCTCTCTCCATAGTACCGGAGAACGGTGTTTTAGTCATCTTGCCCATGAGGCACGGTTCGCAAGTACCAAGTGATTCATAATCAAGTGGTTCCAAAAGCCCATCAGTATGGAGTTTCTTCATGCGCTTTACACCGATATGACCTAAACGGCAGTGCCACAAATAAGTTGCACTATCATTATCAACTCTGCATCTTTTGGCTTCAACATTATGAATATGTGTATTACTACTATCGAGATTCAATAAGAATAGACCACTTTTCAAGGGTGCATGACCATAAAAGATATTACTCATATAAATAGAACAACCATTATTCTCTGATTTAAATGAATAACCGTCTCGCATCAAACAAGATCCAGATATAATGTTCATGCTCAACGCTGGCACCAAATAACAATTATTTAGGTCTAATATTAATCCCGAAGGTAGATGTAGAGGTAGCGTGCCGACCGCGATCACATCGACTTTGGAACCGTTTCCCACGCGCATCGTCACCTCGTCCTTTGCTAGTGTCCGCTTATTCTGTAGTCCCTGTTTCGAGTTGCAAATATTAGCAACAGAACCAGTATCAAATACCCAGGTGCTACTACGAGCATTAGTAAGGTACACATCAATAACATGTATATCACATATACCTTTGTTCACCTTGCCATCCTTCTTATCCGCCAAATACTTGGGGCAGTTCCGCTTCCAGTGACCAGTCTGCTTGCAGTAGAAGCACTCAGTTTCAGGCTTAGGTCCAGACTTGGGTTTCTTCTCTTGAGCAGCAACTTGCTTGCCGTTCTTCTTGAAGTTCCCTTTCTTCTTCCCTTTGCCCTTTTTCTTGAAACTAGTGGTTTTGTTAACCATCAACACTTGATGCTCCTTCTTGATTTCTACCTCCGCAGCTTTCAGCATAGCGAAGAGCTCGGGAATAGTCTTGTTCATCCCTTGCATATTATAGTTCATCACAAAGCTCTTGTAGCTTGGTGGCAGTGATTGGAGAATTCTGTCAATGACGCAATCATCCGGAAGTGTAACTCCCAATTGAATCAAGTGATTATTATACCCAGACATTTTGAGTATATGCTCACTGACAGAACTGTTCTCCTCCATCTTGCAGCTATAGAACTTATTGGAGACTTCATATCTCTCAATCCGGGCATTTGCTTGAAATATTAACTTCAACTCCTGGAACATCTCATATGCTCCATGACGTTCAAAACGTCGTTGAAGTCCCGGTTCTAAGCCGTAAAGCATGGCACACTGAACTATTGAGTAGTCATCAGCTTTGCTCTGCCAGACGTTCATAACTTCTGGTGTTGCTCTTGCAGCAGGCCTGGCACTCAGCGGTGCTTCCAGGACGTAATTCTTCTGTGCAGCAATGAGGATAATCCTCAGGTTACGGACCCAGTCCGTGTAATTGCTACCATCATCTTTCAACTTTGCTTTCTCAAGGAACGCATTAAAATTCAACGGAACAACAGCACGAGCCATCTATCTACAATCAACATAAACAAGCAAGATACTATCAGGTACTAAGTTCATGATAATTTTTAAGTTCAGTTAATTTACTTAAGAACTCCCACTTAGATAGACATCCCTCTAATCTTCTAAGTGATCACGTGATCCAAATGTCCTAAACCATAACCGATCATCACGTGAGATGGAGTAGTTTTCAATGGTGAACATCAATATGTTGATCATATCTACTATACGATTCACGCTCGACCTTTCGGTCTCCGTGTTCCGAGGCCATATCTGTATATGCTTGGCTCGTCAAGTATAACCTGAGTATTCCGCGTGTGCAACTGTTTTAAACCCGTTGTATTTGAACGTAGAGCCTATCACACCCGATCATCACGTGGTGTCTCAGCACGAAGAACTTTTGCAACGGTGCATACTCAGGGAGAACACTTCTTGATAATTTAGTGAGAGATCATCTTATAATGCTACCGTCAATCAAAGCAAGATAAGATGCATAAAAGGATAAACATCACATGCAATCAATATAAGTGATATGATATGGCCATCATCATCTTGTGCTTTGTGATCTCCATCTTATGCTTCCATGACTATTACTACCGTTTAGTAATCTAGTAAAGCATTACATCGCGATTGCATTGCATACAATAAAGCGACAACCATATGGCTCCTGCCAGTTGCCGATAACTCGGTTACAAAACATGATCATCTCATACAATAAAATCAGCATCATGCCTTGACCATATCACATCACAACATGCCCTGCAAAAACAAGTTAGACGTCCTCTACTTTGTTGTTGCAAGTTTTACGTGGCTGCTACGGGCTTAAGTAAGAACTCATCTCACCTACGCATCAAAACCACAACGATAGTTCGTCAAATAGACTCCGTTTTAACCTTCTCAAGGACCGGGCGTAGTCACACTTGGTTCAACTAAAGTTGGAGAGACAGTCTTCCGCTAGCCATCTGTGTGCAAAGCACGTCGAGGGAACCGGTCTCGCGTAAGAGTACGCGTAAGGTTGGTCCGGATTGTCTCGTCCAACAATGCCGCCGAACCAAAGTATGACATGCTGGTAGGCAGTATGACTTGTATCGCCCACAACTCACTTGTGTTCTACTCGTGCATATAACATCAAACCATAAAAACCTAGGCTCGGATGCCACTGTTGGGGAACGCAGTAATTTCAAAAAAATTTCCTACGCACACGCAAGATCATGGTGATGCACAGCAACGAGAGGGGAGAGTGTTGTCTACGTACCAACGCAGACCGACTGCGGAAGCGATCACACAACGTAGAGGAAGTAGTCGTACGTCTTCTTCTCGATCCAACCGATCCAAGTACCGTTACTCCGGCACCTCCGAGTTCTTAGCACACGTTCAGCTCGATGACGTTCCTCGGGCTCCGATCCAGCAAAGCGTCGAGGAAGAGTTCCGTCAGCACGACAGCGTGGTGACGATCTTGATGTACTACCGACGCAGGGCTTCGCCTAAGCACTGTAACGGTATGATCGAGGTGGAATTTGGTGGCAGGGGGCACCGCACACGGTTAAGGAGCGATTAACTTGTGTGTCTTGGGGTGCCCCCTTCCCCCGTATATAAAGGCCAGGGGCAGGGGGTTCGGCCGGCCAGGTGGGAGGCGCAGGGAGGAGTCCTACTCCCACCGGGAGTAGGACTCCTTCCCCCCAATCCTATTCCAACTAGGATTCTTGGGAAGAAGGAGAAAGAGGGGGCCGGCCCACCTGTCCTAGTCCTATTAGGACTTGGGAAAGGTGGGGGGCGCCGGCCAGGTGTGGGCTGCCTCTTCTCTCTTTTCCACTAAGGCCCAATAGGCCCATTTACCTCCCGGGGGGTTCCGGTAACCCTCCCGGTAATCCGGAAAAATCCCGATTTCACCCGGAACGCTTCCGGTGCCCAAACATAGGCTTCCAATATATCAATCTTTACGTCTTGACCATTTCGAGACTCCTCGTCATGTCCGTGATCTCATCCGGGACTCCGAACAACCTTCGGTACATCAAAATGCATAAACTCATAATAACTGTCATCGTAACGTTAAGCGTGCGGACCCTACGGTTCGAGAACAATGTAGACATGACCGAGACATGTCTCCGGTCAATAACCAATAGCGGGACCTGGATGCCCATATTGGCTCCTACATATTCTACGAAGATCTTTATCGGTCAGACCGCATAACAACATACGTTGTTCCTTTTGTCATCGGTATGTTACTTGCCCGAGATTCGATCGTCGGTATCCAATACCTAGTTCAATCTCGTTACAGGCAAGTCTCTTTACTCGTTCCGTAATACATCATCTCATAACTAACATCTTAGTTATTATGCTTGCAAGGCTTATGTGATGTGTATTACCGAGAGGGCCCAGAGATACCTCTCTGACAATCAGAGTGACAAAACCTAATCTCGAAATACGCCAACCCAACATCTACCATTGGAGACACCTGTAGTACTCCTTTATAATCACCCAGTTACGTTGTGACGTTTGGTAGTACCCAAAGTGTTCCTCCGGTAAACGGGAGTTGCATAATCTCATAGTTATAGGAACATGTATAAGTCATGAAGAAAGCAATAGCAACATACTAAACGATCGGGTGCTAAGCTAATGGAATGGGTCATGTCAATCAGATCATTCAACTAATGATGTGACCTCGTTAATCAAATAACAACTCTTTGTTCATGGTTAGGAAACATAACCATCTTTGATTAACGAGCTAGTCTAGTAGAGGCATACTAGTGACACTCTGTTGGTCTATGTATTCACACATGTATTATGTTTCCGGTTAATACAATTCTAGCATGAATAATAAACATTTATCATGATATAAGGAAATAAATAATAACTTTATTATTGCCTCTAGGGCATATTTCCATCAGGTTTTACCCGCAGTCGGCGTCCGGCTTGTCGCACCATGCTCTTGGCGCGGGGGAGGGCTTTCCGCGCGGGCGTCGGCTTCGTGCCATTGTGCGGCTGCATCGATTAGTTGCTGGATGCGTCTGGTCATGTGGGGGAGTTCTTCGGCCCCCAGTCCGTCTAGCTCGTCTATGGCTGCCTGGGCGGCGCGCAGGTTCTCGAGTGAAGTGGCGTAGACTGGGCAGTCGACTCCTACCATGTCGTCGAGGGCAGCGCCGCGCTGTCTGACAGCGCTGGCTCGGCTTGGCCCGCCCGGGGGCGGCGTGCCAAAGGCGGCGCGGTCGGCTTCGCGCTGGTGGGCCTCAGTGAGGCATCTCATGGAAGCCAACTTCCGGCCCTCCGCGAGGAGGGCGAGGCGGCGAGCCTCCAGTGGTTCGGCGTCGGCATCGGACGGGAGGGGGATGGACAAGTCGTGGACCGCCGCATGCGGGGCGTTGAGGGCGTCCTCGCCAGAAGCGCCGCCATGGCTGATGACCATCACCTCAGGGGTGGCACCGTCGCAGCCATCGGCCTAGGGAAGCGGGTCGTTGTAGATCGCGATGTCGGTGGGGAAAGTGTTGAGCGAGGCCGTGTCGGAGTCGACAGGCATCGGATCGGTGGAGCCAACAGACTCCAAGTCCACAGCAGGCTCGCCGGAGACGTGGAGCTGGCCGAGGAGGTTGACGAGGTGGTCGGTGCCCGCGTCAGAGGCGAGCTTGTCGGAGATGAGGGTTTCGTCAAGGAGATCGGCGAGGACGCTCGCTGCGCAGACGTTGATGACGCCTTGCAGCGCGTCGTGGCAAGCGCCTTCGGGTGTGCCGGCTGGCTACGCTCACTGGGGAGGAAGAGGGTTCCCGTCCAGAACAGGTCTCCGGACGACGGTGCACCTGGCCCCATAGTGGGCGCCAAATGTCGGGTGGTAGCTGCGACAAATGCCAACGGGTGGCATATCATTGTGGGAGTCAGTAAGACGTCGTCGGTGCCTGGAAGCGGGATGAGGTGAAGACATGCACGCCGGCGAATCTTACCCAGCTTTAGGGCTCTCCGTGGAGATAACACCCCTACTGCTGCTCTGCGGGGTCTCCACATGATCACTAGATGAACGAGTGGCTACAAGATGCTCCTTGAGCTGTTTGGCGAGAAGAAGAAGAAGAAGGGCATGGCTAGCTCTCCTCTCCTCTCTATGTGGTGTCTAAAACTAGCTCTGATCAACCCTTTGCATGGGTCCCCCGGGGGGTTTATATAGGCCCACCCCCCGGGGGTACAATGGTAATCCGGCTGGGCGTGGGCCCTAGCTGTCTGTGTCTACGCTCGCCGGCTTCTGCGCCGGCTGCTGGGGCCCGCCGGCTGGTGGGTCCTGCCGGCCGCCGGCTCCTGGGTCGACAGGCAGGCCCCACTGTCCAAGGCTTGTCGGTGGCTGGTTATTGTTGCCTCAACCTAGTGAAGAGGGCTTAGCTGAGGTGGGCGTGACTACAGTGCAGCCGCCCGGCGGGCGATCGCTATAGCCTCACCGCGTCTTGTCTCCTTAATGGGGCGTCTCCTTCGAGGGAGGAGGCAAGCCGGCTGCGGGGAGCCGGCCCTGTCTCGGGCCGACTGGGGGAGGCCTGGCCGCCTTCGGGTGTCTCTCTACCTGAAGGGGCCCACCGCCCGTGGGCCGCGTTGACAGCCCATCATGGGTGGCATCAGGGTCAACATGGCAACAGTGCCGTGCCGGACGGGTCATGGCCACCCTGTATGGCGCATTGTGCCAGGCGTGCTCCGGGATTCGGGGGCGGCAGGCTTTACTGTAGCCACGCCCCGTCACATCGCCGTTATCTGGATGCAGGCTTCGAGGGTACGATCTTGACTGCTTTGTGGGAGCCGGCTTCTTGGAGTCAGCCTTCTCGCGGCCGGCTTCTGGGAGCCGGCCCTCCCGCGGATTTCTTCATGAGGGCTAAAGCCGGGCCGCCTTCCGATAGTCGGCCTGGAAGACAGATGGCAAGGGGAAGGCGGCCCCACGTCTTGGATTCTTGGGGGCCGGATCGGCTCGTAATTTTTTCAGAAGGGCCAGGGGGAGCCGGCTAGGCTACCCGTGGTCATTTACTCCGACAACGGGGGCTGACATGGGAGTGATGCCGGATTGTCCTTGAATCATCGGCGCCATGAATCATTGGCGCTGGAGGGCCGCTCTCCGTGACCCCGGCTTTTCAAAAGAAGCATTCAATGCCTTCAGCTTGGCTGATGCATCCATCCGAGCTACTCGGGATGGACTTGCCAGAGCCACGACCAGCATTTAAAAGATATCTGGGTAAGTGTAGATTTGATAATCATATACCGGTAGCCCCCGAGACATGAAGCAGTTTATGCAGTTGATTTAAGGATCGTTGTATAATCAGGTACTCACAGAGAACAATAGCCTGCTGTCTCAAGAGCTGGAAAAGTGTCAGACCCAGCTGGCTATGGCTACCGCCGAATTGGATAAATCCAAGGGGGCACCGCCTGGTAATGTTTCCCCTCATCAGAAAAAAGTATAATCATATACCAGTAATATTAATATTGTTTTGTTTCCGCAGACAGGAGTAGATCAACCGAGGGAAAAACTGAAAATCGCCCAGGCTGGTGAACAGGAGGCCAAAAGGCAACATGCGGCAGGCGAACGTGTGCTGACACGGGTCTGGAATGAAAAGAACAAGTTGCAGGATTCCAATACCCTACTGGGCAAAGAACTAAAAGATGTGCGAGCCCAGCTAGCTGACGCCTTCAAGGAGAATAGGAGGCTACAAGGTGGCATATTTAGTATGTTTTTGACATTACCTTTATGCATTACAGTGAAGAAATGATCTGACAGATTTATGTCTGCAGGTATGCTGACTAGCCGTCCCGAAGAGGAAATGTCCAGCTCTTAAGGCGACCTTCTGCAAGAGTTGTCCCAATTGCATGAGCGAGCTCGGCAAGCAATGCGGAGCATTGCCAAAGCTTTGTGGCCGTACGGATCTCCTCTAGGAAGCATGGAGGAGCTTGTGAAGCTATTCCAAGGAGCTCGGGGTGCTTCCGATTATGGAAGATATCGGCCTGTCGAGAAGGTGCGCGAGAGGCCTGGGCCATGGTAAAAACATGGCACACCAAGCTCGATCCAAATCATATGGTCCAGGTCGGACCTCAGGGGTCAGATGGAAAAGAAATTCCAGTTAGCCTGGTGTATGACCGGGTAAAGATAGCCACCAAGTATTCCCAACAAGATTGTAAGCTAGATAACCTATTAGATGGCATAGAGGAAGAAGTTTTTGAGTCCAAGTGACTATGTACTTCAATTGACAAATTTATCCCTATCCAGATTGTAAAATTATTGTCATGGCAGACCTTTTTGCTTCGACCTCTAGACCCGAAGGCTCGGAGTGTTTCCGAATACCTGCTCAGTAATACAAACCAGGGCATGCATGGAAACCAGGCGTAGGGGTCATAGTTGCTTGAACAGACAAGTTGTATCTGAAGGAAATATGCCCTAGAGGCAATAATAAAGTTATTATTTATTTCCTTATATCATGATAAATGTTTTTATTCATGCTAGAATTGTATTAACCGGAACCATAATACATGTGTGAATACATAGACAAACAGAGTGTCACTAGTATGCCTCTACTTGACTAGCTCGTTAATCAAAGATGGTTATGTTTCCTAACCATGAACAAAGAGTTGTTATTTGATTAACGGGATCACATCATTAGTTGAATGATCTGATTGACATTACCCATTCCATTAGCTTAGCACCCGATCATTTAGTATGTTGCTATTGCTTTGTTCATGACTTATACATGTTCCTATGACTATGAGATTATGCAACTCCCGTTTGCCGGAGGAACACTTTGGGTGCTACCAAACGTCACAACGTAACTGGGTGATTATAAAGGAGTACTACAGGTGTCTCCAAAGGTAGATGTTGGGTTGGCGTATTTCGAGATTAGGATTTGTCACTCCGATTGTCGGAGAGGTATCTCTGGGCCCTCTCGGTAATGCACATCACATAAGCCTTGCAAGCACTACAACTAATATGTTAGTTGTGAGATGATGTATTACGGAACGAGTAAAGAGACTTGCCGGTAACGAGATTGAACTAGGTATTGGGATACCGACGATCGAATCTCGGGCAAGTAACATACCGATGACAAAGGGAACAACGTATGTTGTTATGCGGTCTGACCGATAAAAGATCTTCGTAGAATATGTAGGAGCCAATATGGGCATCCAGGTCCCGCTATTGGTTATTGACCAGAGACGTGTATCGGTCATGTCTACATTGTTCTCGAACCGTAGGGTCCGCACGCTTAACGTTACGATGACAGTTATTATGAGTTTATACATTTTGATGTACCGAAGTTTGTTCGGAGTCCCGGATGTGATCACGGACATGACGAGGAGTCTCGAAATGGTCGAGACATAAAGATTGATATATTGGAAGCTTATATTTGGATACCGGAAGTGTTCCGGGTGAAATCGGGAATTTTACCGGATTACCAGGAGGTTACCGGAACCCCCCGGGAGCCATATGGGCCTTCATGGGCCTTAGTGGAAAGGTGAAAGGGGCTGCCATGGTGGGCTGCGCGCCTCCCCCTCCCCTAGTCCTATTAGGACAAGGAGAGGTGGCCGGCCACCTCTCTCTCTCTCTCTCTCTCTCTCTCTCCACCTTGGGAGTCCTAGTTGGAATAGGATTGGGGGGGGGGAGGGGAGTCCTACTCCCGGTAGGAGTAGGACTCCTCCTGCGCCCTCCTCCTTGGCCGGCCAGCCCTCCCCCTTGGCTCCTTTATATACGGAGGCAGGGGGCACCTCTCTACACACAAGTTGATCCTTGGTGATCGTCCTTTAGCCGTGTGCGGTGCCCCCTGCCACCAAATTCCACCTCGATCATATTGTTGTAGTGCTTAGGCGAAGCCCTGCGTCGGTAGTACATCAAGATCGTCACCACGCCATCGTGCTGACGGAACTCCTCCCCGAAGCTTTGCTGCATCGGAGCCCGGGGATTGTCATCGAGCTGAACGTGTGCTAAGAACTCGGAGGTGCCGGAGTAACGGTGCTTGGATCGGTCGGATCGGGAAGACGTACGACTACTTACTCTACGTTGTGTGATCGCTTCCGCAGTCGGTCTGCGTTGGTACGTAGACAACACTCTCCCCTCTCGTTGCTATGCATCACCATGATCTTGTGTGTGCGTAGGAAATTTTTTGAAATTACTACGTTCCCCAACAGTGGTATCAGAGCCAGGTTTTATGGTTTGATGTTATTTGCACGAGTAGAACACAAGTGAGTTGTGGGCGATACAAGTCATACTGCCTACCAGCATGTCATACTTTGGTTCGGCGGTATTGTTGGACGAGATGACCCGGACCAACCTTACGCGTACGCTTACGCGAGACCGGTTCCCTCGACGTGCTTTGCACATAGATGGCTTGCGGGCGACTATCTCTCCAACTTTAGTTGAACCAAGTGTGGCTACGCCCGGTCCTTGAGAAGGTTAAAACGGAGTCTATTTGACAAACTATCGTTGTGGTTTTGATGTGTAGGTGAGATGAGTTCTTGCTTAAACCCGTAGCAGCCACGTAAAATTTGCAACAACAAAGTAGAGGACGTCTAACTTGTTTTTGCAGGGCATGTTGTGATGTGATATGGTCAAAACGTGATGAGTTATAAGTTGTTGTATAAGATGATCATGTTTTGTTGAAGTTATCGGCAACTGGCAAAAGCCTTATGGTTGTCTGTCTATTGCATAAGATGCAAGCGCCCAATAATTGCTTTACTTTATCGCTGTGCGATAGCAATAGTTGCAAGAGCAATAGTTGGCGAGACGACCATGTGACGACATATTGATATAGATCAAGATGATGGAGATCATGATGTCATGCCGGTGACGATGGAAATCATGACGATGCTTTGGAGATGGAGATCAAAGGCACAAGATGATGACGGCCATATCATGTCACATATTTTGATTGCATGTGATGTTTATCTTTTTATGCATCTTATCTTGCTTTGATTGACGGTAGCATTATAAGATGATCTCTCACTAAATTATCAAGAAGTGTTCTCCCTGAGTATGCACCATTGCCAAAGTTCGTCGTGCCCAGACACCACATGATGATCGGGTGTGATAAGCTCTACGTCCATCTACAACGGGTGCAAAACAGTTGCACACGCGGAATACTCAGGTTATACTTGACGAGCCAAGCATATACAGATATGGCCTCGGAACACGGAGACCGAAAGGTCGAATGTGAATCATATACCAGATATGATCAACATAATGATGTTCACCGATGAAACTACTCCATCTCACATGATGATCGGACATGGTTTAGTTGATTTGGATCACGTAATCACTTAGAGGATTAGAGGGATGTCTATCTAAGTGGGAGTTCTTAAGTAATATGATTAATTGAACTTAAATTTATCATGAACTTAGTCCTGGTAGTATTTTGCAAATCATGTTGTAGATCAATAGCTCGCGTTGTTGCTTCCCTGTGTTTATTTTGATATGTTCCTAGAGAAAATTTTGTTGAAAGATGTTAGTAGCAATGAAGCGGATTGGATCCGTGATCTGAGGTTTATCCTCATTGCTGCACAGAAGAATTATGTCCTTGATGCACCGCTAGGCGACGGACCTATTGCAGGAGCAGATGCAGACGTTATGAACGTTTGGCTAGCTCAATATGATGACTACTTGATAGTTCAGTGCACCATGCTTAATGGCTTAGAATCGGGACTTCAAAGACGTTTTGAACGTCATGGAACATATGAGATGTTCCAGGAGTTGCAGTTAATATTTCAAGCAAATACCCGAGTTGAGAGATATGAAGTCTCCAACAAGTTCTATAGCTAAAAGATGGAGGAGAATCGCTCAACTAGTGAGCATGTGCCCAGACTGTCTGAGTACTACAATCGCTTGAGTCAAGTGGGAGTTAATCTTCCAGATAAGATAGTGATTGACAGAATTCTCTAGTCACCATCACCAAGTTAGTAGAACTTTGTGATGAACTATGATATGCAAGGGATAACGGAAACAATTCCCAAGCTCTTCGTGATGCTGAAATCGACGAAGGTAGAAATCAAGAAAAACATCAATTGTGGATGGTTAACAAGACCACTAGTTTCAAGAAAAGGGCAAAGGGAAGAAGGGGAACTTCAAGAAGAACGGCAAGCAAGTTGCTTCTCAAGTGAAGAAGCCCAAGTCTGATCCTAAGCCTGAGACTAAGTGCTTCTACTCCAAAGGGACTGGTCACTGGAAGCGGAACTACCCCAAGTGATTGGCGGATAAGAAGGATGGAAAAGTAAACATAAGTATATTTGATATACATGTTATTGATGTGTACTTTACTAGTGTTTATAGCAACCCCTCAGTATTTGATACTAGTTCAGTTGCTAAGATTAGTAACTTGAAACGGGAGTTGCAAAATAAACAGAGACTAGTTAAGGGTGAAGTGATGATGTGTGTTGGAAGTAGTTCCAAGATTGATATGATCATCATCGCACACTCCCCTATACTTTCGGGATTAGTATTGAACCTAAATAAGTGTTATTTGGTTTTTGCGTTGAGCATGAATATGATTTGATCATGTTTATTGCAATACGGTTATTCATTAAAGTTTACATGAATAAAACCTTCGATGGTCATACACCCAATGAAACAAGTTCATTGGATCTCGATCGTAGTAATACACATATTCATAATATTGAAACCAAAAGATGCAAAGTTAATAATGATAGTGCAACTTATATGTGGCACTGCCATTTAGGTCATATTGGTGTAAAAGCGCATGATGAAACTCCATGCTGATGGGCTTTTGGAATCACTTGATTATGAATCACTTGATGCTTGCGAACCATGCCTCATGGGCAAGATGACTAAGACTCCGTTCTCCGGAACAATAGAGCGAGCAACTAACTTATTGGAAATAATACATACTGATGTATGTGATCCGATGAGTGTTGAGGCTCGCAGCAAGTATCAATATTTTCTGACCTTCACAGATGATTTGAGCAGATATGGGTATATCTACTTGATGAAACACAAGTCTGAAACATTTGAAAAGTTCAAAGAATTTCAGAGTGAAGTGGAGAATCATCGTAACAAGAAAATAAAAGTTTCTACGATATGATCGCAGAGGTAAAATATTTGAGCTACGAGTTTGGCCTTCAGTTAAAACAATGTGAAATAGTTTCACTACTCACGCCGCCTGGAACACCACAGTGTAATGGTGTGTCCGAACATCGTAACCGTACTTTATTAGATATGGTTCAATCTATGATGTCTCTTGCCGATTTACCACTATCGTTTTGGGGTTATGCATTAGAGACAGCTGCATTCACGTTTAAAAGGGCACCATCTAAATCCATTGAGACGACACAATCTGAATTGTGGTTTGGCAAGAAACCAAAGTTGTCGTTTCTTAAAGTTTGGGATTGTGATGCTTATATGAAAAAGTTTCATCCTGATAAGCTCAAACCCAAATCAGAGAAATATGTCTTCATAGGATACCCCAACGAATTTGTTGGGTACACCTTCTATCACAGATCCGAAGGCAAATTCGTTGCTGAGAATGGATCCTTTCCAGAGAAGGAGTTTCTCTCAAAAGAAGTGAGTGGGAGGAAAGTAGAACTTGATGAGGTAACTCTACCTGCTCCATAATTGGAAAGTAGTTCATCACAGAAATCTGTTCCTGTGACTACTACACCAATTAGTGAGGAAGCTAATGATGATGATCATGTAACTTCATATCAAGTTACTACCGAAACTCGTAGGTAAACCAGAGTGAGATCCGCACCAGAGTGGTACGGTAATCCTATTCTGGAGGTCATGTTACTTGACCATGACGAACCTACGAACTATGAGGAAGCAATGATGAGCCCAGATTCCGATAAATGGCTTGAGGCCATGAAATCTAAGAAAGGATCCATGTATGAGAACAAAGTGTGGACTTCGGTGGATTTGCCCGATGATCGGCAAGCCATTGATAATAAATGGATCTTCAAGAGGAAGACGGATACGGATAGTAGTGTTACTATCTACAAAGCTAGAATTGTCGCAAAAGGTTTTCGACAAGTTCAAGATGTTGACTACGATGAGAGTTTCTCACTCATATCTGTGCTTAAGTCTGTCCGAATCATGTTAGCAATTGCCGCATTTTATGAAATCTGGCAAATGGATAAACAAAACTGCATTCCTTAATGGTTTTAGAGAACAGTTGTATATGATGCAACCAGAAGGTTTTGTCAATCCTAAAGGTGCTAACAAAATATGCAAGCTCCAGCGATCCATCTATGGACTGGTGCAAGCATCTCGGAGTTGGAATATACGCTTTGATAAGTTGATCAAAGCATATAGTTTTATACAGACTTGCGGTGAAGCCTGTATTTACAAGAAAGTGAGTGGGAGCACTACAATATTTCTAATAAGTATATGTGTATGACATATTGTTGATCGGAAATAATGTAGAATTATTCTGCAAAGCATAAAGGAGTGTTTGAAAGGAGTTTTTCAAAGAAAGACTTCGGTGAAGCTGCTTACATATTGAGCTTCAAGATCTATAGAGATAGATCAAGACGCTTGATAAGTTTTTTTAATGAGTACATACCTTGACAAGATTTTGAAGTAGTTCAAAATGGAGCGGTCAAAGAAAGAGTTCTTGCCTATATTACAAGGTGTGAAGTTGAGTAAGACTCAAAGCCCGACCACGGCAGAAGATAGAAAGAGAATGAAAGTCATTCCCTATGCCTTGGCCATAGGTTCTATAAAGTATGTCATGCTGTATACCAGATCTATTGTACACCCTGCATTGATTTGGCAAGGGAGTACAATAGTGATCTAGGAGTAGATCACTGGACAGTGGTCAGAATTATCCTTAGTGAAATAATGATATATATCTCGATTATGGACGTGACAAAAAGGTTCGTCGTAAAGGGTTACGTCAATGCAAGTTTTTGACACTGATCCAGATGATTCTAAGTCTCAATCTGGATACATATTGAAAGTGGGAGCAATTAGCTAGAGTAGCTCCATGCAGAGCATTGTTGACATAGAAATTTGCAAAATACATGTGGATCTGAATGTGGCAGACCCGTTGACTAAGATTCTCTCACAAGCAAAACATGATCACACCTTAGTACTCTTTGGGTGTTAATCACATAGCAATGTGAACTAGGTTACTGAATCTAGTAAACCCTTTGGGTGACGATGTGAACTATGGGTGTTAATAACATGGTGATGTGAACTATTGCTGTTAAATCACATGGCGATGTGAACTAGATTATTGACTCTAGTGCATGTGGGAGACTAAAGGAAATATGCCCTAGAGGCAATAATAAAGTTATTATTTATTTCCTTATATCATGATAAATGTTTATTATTCATGCTAGAATTGTATTAACCGGAAACATAATACATGTGTGAATACATAGACAAACAGAGTGTCACTAGTATGCCTCTACTTGACTAGCTCGTTAATCAAAGATGGTTATGTTTCCTAACCATGAACAAAGAGTTGTTATTTGATTAACGGGATCACATCATTAGTTGAATGATCTGATTGACATGACCCATTCCATTAGCTTAGCACCCGATCATTTAGTATGTTGTTATTGCTTTCTTCATGACTTATACATGTTCCTATGACTATGAGATTATGCAACTCCCGTTTGCCGGAGGAACACTTTGGGTGCTACCAAACGTCACAACGTAACTGGGTGATTATAAAGGAGTACTACAGGTGTCTCCAAAGGTAGATGTTGGGTTGGCGTATTTCGAGATTAGGATTTGTCACTCCGATTGTCGGAGAGGTATCTCTGGGCCCTCTCGGTAATGCAAATCACATAAGCCTTGCAAGCACTGCAACTAATATGTTAGTTGTGAGATGATGTATTACGGAACGAGTAAAGAGACTTGCCGTTAACGAGATTGAACTAGGTATTGGGATACCGACGATCGAATCTCGAGCAAGTAACATACCGATGACAAAGGGAACAACGTATGTTGTTATGCGGTCTGACCGATAAAAGATCTTCGTAGAATATGTAGGAGCCAATATGGGCATCCAGGTCCCGCTATTGGTTATTGACCAGAGATGTGTTTCGGTCATGTCTACATTGTTCTCGAACTGTAGGGTCCGCACGCTTAATGTTACGATGATAGTTATTATGAGTTTATGCATTTTGATGTACCGAAGTTTGTTCGGAGTCCCGGATGTGATCACGGACATGACGAGGAGTCTCGAAATGGTCGAGACATAAAGATTGATATATTGGAAGCTTATATTTGGATATCGGAAGTGTTCCGGGTGAAATCGGGAATTTTACCGGATTACCGGGAGGTTACCGGAACCCCCCGGGAGCCATATGGGCCTTCATGGGCCTTAGTGGAAAGGTGAAAGGGGCTGCCATGGTGGGCTGCGCGCCTCCCCCCCTCCCCTAGTCCTATTAGGACTAGGAGAGGTGGCCGGCCACCTCTCTCTCTCTTTCCCCCTTGGGAGTCCTAGTTCGAATAGGATTCGGGGGGGGGGGAGTCCTACTCCCAGTAGGAGTAGGACTCCTCCCGCGCCCTCCTCCTTGGTCGGCCAGCCCTCCCCCTTGGCTCCTTTATATACGGAGGCAGGGGGCACCTCTCTACACACAAGTTGATCCTTGGTGATCGTCCCTTAGCCGTGTGCGGTGCCCCCTGCCACCAAATTCCACCTCGATCATATTGTTGCAGTGCTTAGGCGAAGCCCTGTGTCGGTAGTACATCAAGATCGTCACCACGCCGTCGTGCTGACGGAACTCCTCCCCGAAGCTTTGCTAGATCGGAGCCCGGGGATTGTCATCGAGCTGAACGTGTGCTAAAACTCAGAGGTGCCGGAGTAACGGTGCTTGGATCGGTCGGATCGGGAAGACGTACGACTACTTCCTCTATGTTGTGTGATCGCTTCCGCAGTCGGTCTGCGTTGGTACGTAGACAACACTCTCCCCTCTCGTTGCTATGCATCACCATGATCTTGTGTGTGCGTAGGAATTTTTTTGAAATTACTACGTTCCCCAACAGTATCCGGCTAGCTATGTTATATTACATGCTGATTGTAAGAAACATCTTCCAGGGAGAATAGTTCTATTAAGGGTTCCTTTCCCTGGGCGGATATGCGTTAGTATGCATGTTCGAACTATGATTGAAAAATCACAGTATACGTAACATCAGAGGGTTCATGGTGTGATGGAGGTAAAACGTCTTTAGTTCATCGACCGAATATTCCTTTCAGAATGCTAGCTTTGGGCCTCACCCAGTCTGAGGTACATGTCCGGATGACCCGACAGTAACAACTGCAGAGGTGCTCCCTTTATGCCCTAGCCGAATAAACGGGAAGATAGGGCATAAGCACAGGAGCCAGGCAACCCAGCTTGGCCAAAACATAAGTCATAACGATGCATATAATGGCGAAGAAAAGGTACATGTGCAGAAGAGGACACATATGTGTTGAGCTTGATGCTCAAATAATAATAATAATAATAATAATAATAAGCTTCTGTAAAAGAAGCCCCCAGGTATTATGAGTGTATACATTTAAGTATGTGCACATCATAGGTGTGCGGTTTGGCCACACAAGAGCTAAAGAGCTAGAGAAAAATTAAAGAGGGTAACAAATGAAAACAAATGGATAAGAAGACAAATAAAGAGTACGGCTCTAGGCGTAGAATCTTCAAAGTCTTGCGGCATTCCACGGGTTCAGCTCTAGGCGATTGTCAGATGCATCACGTAGGCGGTACGCTCCTCCAGTGAGAACCTCATCTATGCTGAAGGGACCCTCACACTTGGGCTTGAGTTTGTCCTTTTTTCTTTTCTGGCAAGCGTATAATGAGTTCACTAGCATTATAAGTCTTGGCCGACACTTCTCTTCTTTGGTATCTGCGAGCCTGTTGTTGATAGAATGAAGAACGGGCTTTTGCAACATCACGCTCCTCCTCCAAGGCATCCAGACTGTTCTACCGATCGAGCTCGGCCTCTCTCTGTTCGTACATGCGCACTCGAGGTGAGTCATGAATGATGTCGCAGGGCAAAACTGCCTCTGTGCCCTACACCATGAAGAATGGTGTGTATCTGGTAGTGCGATTGGGCGTGGTCTGCAGCCCCCAGAGTACGGGGTCGAGCTCCTCAACCCAGTTCTTGTCAGATTCTTTCAACAACCGCGCTAGTCTAGCCTTAATGCCGCTCCTAATAAGACCATTAGCTCGTTTAACTTGACCGTTTGTTTGCGGATGATAGACCAAGGCGTAATCGAGTTTAATGCCCAACTTAGCACACCAGGATTTCACTTCATTGACTGTGAAATTGGAGACATTATCGGTGATGATGTTGTGTGGGACACCATAACGGTGCACAACACCGGATATAAAGTCCATCACCGGTCCAGCTTCGGCCGTTTTCACTAGTTTGGCCTCTATCCACTTGGTGAATTTATCTACCTTGACTAGCAGACATTTTTTCTTATGGCTTCCTCCTTTAAAGGGTCCCACCATATCAAGCCCCCAGACCGTGAAAGGCCAAGTAATGGGGATTGTTTGTAGCATAGTAGGCGACATATGGCTTTGATTAGCGAAGAGCTGGCATCCGACACAATGTTGGACCAAGTCCTGTGCATCTGCTCGGGCGGTCGGCCAGAAGAAACCTGTACGGAAGGCCTTACTTACAAGGGCCCGAGCCGCGGCGCGGTGACCGCCGAGGCTAGCATGGATTTCATCCAGGAGTTGCCATCCTTCTTCTTCGGAGATACATCTTTGAAGGACTCCGGTAACACTTTTCTTGTAGAGCTCTCCATCGTGGACCTTGTAGGCTTTCGAGTGCCGAACAATGCAGCGAGCCTCATTCTGGTCCGCAAGGAGGTCTCTCCTGTTAAGGTAGGTCAAGAACGGTTTGGTCCATGGGGCAATTACTGCCATTATTAGATGGGCCAATGGTGTTATTTCGGTGGCTGAGCCCCCGATGATATCAGTATTGTGTGCGGAATCTGGGGGGTATAGTTGGATGCGGACTAGTGTTGCTGCTCTCATCCTGCCACACCATGGATGGCTTGAAGAGCCTTTCCAAAAAGATGTTAGGCAGGACGGGGTCGCGCTTGGCGCCCATGCGAGCAAGGACATCCGCCGCTTGATTACTTTCTCAAGCCACATGATGGAACTCGAGTCCCTCGAACCGAGCTAATATTTTGAGTATGGCATTATGATACACCGCCATCTTCGGATCCTTGGCATCAAAGTCTCCATTTATTTGCGATATTGCGAGATTTGAGTCCCCGCGCACCTCCAGGCGTTGTATGCCCATGGAGCTAGCCATCCGAAGACCGTGCAATAAGGCCTCGTATTCGGCTGCACTGTTGGAGTCTGTGTATAATATTTGGAGTACGTACTAGACTATGTCTCCAGTCGGGGACGTTAAAATGACGCCTGCTCCAAAATCAACCAGCTTTTTAGAGCCATCGAAGTACATGACCCAGTTGGAATATGTGCCCTACTCTTTAGGGAGTTCAACCTCTGTCCATTCGGCGACGAAGTTGGCTAATACTTGGGATTTAATGGCCTGGCGTGGTTTGTATGTTATGTCAAATGGTAGGAGCTGAATAGCCCACTTGGCAATCCAACCCGAAGCGTTCTAGCGACTAGACCTCAAACGGTCCAATCTCTGTGCTCCAGTGTCATCCCTGGATCAGTAATGCTGACATCGCACAATACTTGAAGGATTTATAACAGAGTAGCAATCACACACTTATTACAATGAGTGTCTCAACAGAGAACTTATTACAATAAATATGGCTTAAGGCCATCTAATAACGAGAAAAGCGGAAGGCTTGGAAGATAAGTGAGTCGATCAACTCCAACGGCATCACTGAGTATAGAACCACGACCTAAAGTCACCTTACTCGTCGTCTGAAAAGTCTGCAACATGAACGTTGCATCCGGAAATAGGTCAGCATATGGAATATGCTGCCAAAGTAACACATAGAGAATGATGGAAGAATAATGCTATACTACATGCATATTTGGCTGGTGGAAAGCTCTATGGTTACAGTTTTGCGTAAAACCAAATTTTCCCTACTGCAAAGGAATACATTTTATTTAACTATCATGGTAGTTGTTAAACATTGAGAGTGTAGACACGCTCTGAATCCCAATTAAGCATCAACATTAAAACCCAATAATATTAATTAAAGTAACCTTATGAGATTCACATGATAATCCAAGTACTAGATACTCATGCTGTCGATAAACGGGGACATGGCTAACCATGATTAGTTTATACACTCTGCAGAGGTTTGCGCACTTTTCCCCACAAGACTCGATCTCCTCCGTTGGGATTCTCGCACTACATGGTGTTTGAGAAACGGATGACCGAGACATAGTCTTACAGAAGCGCTGGCACCTTACAATCGGGTAGACTGTTACACCTACTTTCCCCTACATCTACTAGTCTACCACTGTAAGAGTTCGCACGACTTAATCAACTATGCTAGAGCCCATAGTAGCTTGTGGCTGCACACGGAAGTTTCTAGTATGAAAAATCTCATGATCCCTTTGAGCCTGGGTGGCGGTCCAAAAGAAAAACAGGCAATCGCTGGAATACCCAGGTGCCTCAATCCACCCAGATGTGTGTTTAACCTGCCACCTTAGATAAACCATTAATTATCAATCTCACATCTGTCATGGATACACTCACCCAATCCACGTCTACTAGCATAGCATAGCAATATAAGCAAACGCAGGAGTAACTCCCAGGGTTTGAATGCAGGGCAATAGGTTCATACCTCATCAACTACTTCCCAATACCCACATGTTATCAATCCTACTCATGCAATGTTTGAGGATGAAACTAATGCATAAAAACTGGGTATGAAGGGGGATATGATCAAAGTGTGAACTTGCCTTGCTGATGATTCGCAAAACCTAGCGATTCGAAGTATCAAACGGCGCACTCCGGGAACTCTATCACAAACAAACAAGCATACAATAAATACTCATCTAATGCATGGGTAAAGCTCAAATAAGAGATCTAACCAGAAAGTTCAACTTAAGAACTCCGGTTGGCAAAAAGAAACAAATCGAACGAAGCAACGAAAGACAAACGGCAAAAGAAACAAGCTTTGTTTACTATTCTAGATCTAGGTCAAATTTTACAGAAGCAAAAGCTTGTTTGAGCTGGTTAAACGGAAAGAGGGTTTTGACACGAAACTCTAGGCGCTTGAATCGCCTGATTCCGATAAACGAGCGAAAAGTTATACTAGAACGAAAATCGGATCAGAAATCGCGATCAGAAATAATCGCGGAAAATCTGAGAAAAAGAAAAACGACGAACAGATTAATGAACAAACGTTCGTTATCTGGATCTAAACGATGAACGCGTTCTTTAAAACGAACGAACGAGCGAACGCTCGCTATAACCTAAACCGAAAAAAACGATCTAATAAAAAACGGAAACTAAAAGAAAAACCGACGAAAAACCGAACGGTCTTTCTAAAAAAACGGCGGCGGGGCAACCTCGGCGGGCGGCTCCGGCGGCGTTGGCAGCGGCGGCTCCGGTGGCGGCGACAGCTTGGGCTAATCGGGCACCGGGGTGGCGCTATTTAAAGCCCGACCGGTAGGAGTCCGGGCCGGGTCCGGCTCTAAGTCGGTTCGCACTTTTTTAAAAAATAAAATAATTACACGCAGAAAAAAAAGAAATACTAAACGGATTCCAAAAATTCTGAAATAAATTTTCCCTGGCTTCTAAAATCAAGCCGCACAGGATGAACATTTATTTGGGGCCTAAATGCAATTTTCAAAAACGCGCATTTTTCCTAAATTCAAATAAAATAGCAAATAAAACCAAAATAAAATCTTATTTGATTTTATTATTAAATCCTCAATATTTCTTTATTTTGGGAAAGTCATTTTATTCCCTCTCTCATATTTTTGTGATAGAAATAATTGAAGATAAAATAAATAAAATCAAATGATCCTATTTTCAAAATTTGAGAAAAACTCAAATATGAAAATAACGAAATCCCCAACTCTCTCCGAGGGTCCTTGAGTTGCGTGAAATTTCTGGATCAACCAAAATGCAATAAAATATGATATGCAATGATGATCTAATGTATAACATTGCAAATTGAAAATTTGGGATGTTACAAACCTACCCCCCTTAAGATGAATCTCGCCCTCGAGATTCAGGTTGGCTAGAAAATAGGTGAGGGTGGTCCTTCAACAGATCTTCCTGTTGCTCCCAGGTGGCTTCATCCTTTGTGTGGTGGCTCCACTGAACTTTGCAAAACTTGATAACCTTGCTGCGGGTGACTCGGCTGGCATACTCAAGAATCTTGACCGGTTTCTCCTCATAGGTCAAATCACTGTCGAACTGAATCGCTTCTAGCGGCACTTTATCTCTCAGCGGTATTTCATCCATCCCTGCGTGGCACTTCTTCAACTGGGAAACGTGGAACATATCATAAACTCCTGACAATCCTTCAGGCAATTCCAACTTGTAGGATACTTCCCCCATACGCTCCAAAACCTTTGTGGTCCTACAAAACGTGGCGCTAACTTTCCCTTAACTCCAAAGCGCTTAACTCCTTGAAGTGGAGATACTCGAAGATAGACTCGGTCTCGGATTTCGTAAACTGTCTCCTTGAGTTCCGAATCTGTGTAGCTCTTCTGCCTGGACTGGGCTACCTTGAGCCTATCGCGAATCAATTTCACCTTCTGTTCAGATTCCTTAATCAGATCCGGTCCAAACAACTGTCGGTCTCCAACTTCATCCCATGACAATAGGGTCCTGCACCTCCTTCCGTACAAGGCTTCAAAAGGGGCCATCTTCAAACTGGATTGATAACTTTTGTTGTAGGAGAACTCTGCGTATGGCAAATTGTCGTCCCAACTAGATCCAGAATCTAGCGCACAAGCTCTCAGCATATCCTCCAAAATCTGATTGACTCTCTCGGTCGGGCCATCTGTCTGCGGATGGAAAGCTGTACTGAACTCTAGCCTGGTACCTAAAGTCTCATGCAACTGATTCTAGAACTTTGAGGTAAACTGGGTTCCTCTATCTGATACAATGCTCCTTGGAACTCCATGCAGACATACAATCCTGGTCATGTATATCTTTGCCAACTTAGCACTGGTAGTCTTCACTAGGATGAAATGAGCTACCTTTGTCAAACGATCGACTACAACCCATATCGAGTCATAGCCTGAACGATTTCTGGGTAATCCCGTAATAAAATCCATGCCTAACTTATCCCACTTCCATTCGGGTATTGGCAATGGTTGTAACAATCCTGCTGGCTTCTGATGCTCTGCCTTTATTCTCTGACATACATCACAAACTGCTACATACTCTGCAATATCCTTCTTCATTTCGGTCCACCAGAAAATATCCTTCAAATCCAAATACATCTTGGTATTTCCTGGGTGAATCGAATATGGTGAATCATGGGCCTCTTGCAGAATTAGCTTCCCGATCTCCGGGTCGTTGGGCACATAAACACGGTCTTCAAACCATAAGGTATCGTGCTCATCCTCACGAAATCCTTTAGCTTTTCCTTTGCTCATTTTCTCCTTAATAGAAGCAATCTCCTTGTCAATCTTCTGAGCTTCTCCGATCTTATCCATCAAAGTAGACTGGATCTCCGATGCTGCTACATAGCCTTTTGGAACTATCTCCAAACATAGCTCACGATGATTTTCGGCTAACTCCCTTGGTAAATCTCTCGTCATTAGGGTGTTGACATGGCTCTTACGGCTCAATGCGTCAGCTCTACGTTAGCCTTTCCGGGATGATAATGCAATCTCATATCATAATCCTTGATGAGCTCCAACCATCTCCTTTGTCTGAGATTCAACTCCTTCTGCGTGAAAAGATACTTCAAACTCTTGTGATCCGTGTACACTTCACAATGGTTTCCAATGAGAAAATGTCTCCAAGTCATCAATGCATGCACTACGACTGCTAACTCCAAATCATGCGTGGCATAATTCAACTCATGCGGCTTAAGTTGTCGTGAAGCATACGAAACAACTCTTCCTTCCTGCATAAGCACGGCTCCAAGTCCTCGACTTGAAGCATCACAATACACCTCATAATCTTTGTTATGATCCGGCAAAATCAACACAGGTTATGTAACCAAACGTTTCTTCAACTCCTGGAAACTGGCCTCACATTCCTCAGTCCATTTGAGCTTGGTATCCTTCTTCAACAACTCCGTCATAGGCTTCGCAATCTTCGAGAAATTTTCAATGAATCTCTGGTAGTATCCTGTGAGTCCAAGAAAACTCTAGATCTCTCCAACTGTTGTTGGCGCTTCCCAAATTGTCACTGTGTCAACCTTGCTGGGATCTACTGCTACACCTTCTCCCAATATAACGTGTCCTAGTAATCCAACTTCCTTCAACCAAAATTCACATTTTCTAAACTTGGCATATAGCTGATGTTCTCTGAGCTTACCAAGTACCAAACGAAAATGTTCCTTATGCTCCTCTTCATTCTTCGAGTAAACCAGAATATCATCAATGAACACTATGACGAATTTATCCAAAAACTCCATAAACACTTTGTTCATCATGTTCATAAAATATGCAGGTGCGTTAGTCAGTCCAAATGACATAATGGTGTACTCGTACAACCCATACCTGGTGGTAAAAGCTGTCTTAGGTATATCCTATTCTCGAATCTTTAACTGATGGTATCCTGATCGTAGATCGATCTTGGAAAATACCTTGGCTCCTTGCAATCGATCAAACAGATCATTGATCATTGGTAGTGGGTACTTTTCTTGATTGTTACTTCATTCAATCCCCAATAATCAACAACCATCCTTAACGATCCATTCTTCTTCTCCACTAGAAGTACTGGCGATCCCCAAGGTGAAGAACTTGGGCGAATATAACCTTTATCCACTAACTCTTTAATCTGCTTCTTAATCTCCTCCAAATCTTTTGCGGGCATCCTGTATGGTATCTTCGATATTGGCCCTGTGTCTGGCAAAAGCTCAATTAAAAAATCAATGTCTCTATCCGGTGGCATGCCTGGCAATTCCTTTGGAAACACATCAGGGAAATCCTTTACCACTGGTACTTCCTCTTGCACAACTCCTGTTAACGAATTTATTTGAGTCCTCTTTGGCACATGCCGGGATACATACTTGATCCTTCTTCCTTCTGGCGTTGTAAGCAAAATTCACTTATTGGCGCATTCAATGTTCCATTCATACTTCGATAACCAATCCATGCTTAATATCACATCCAATCCTTGAGATTCCAATACTATTAGGTTCGAGGGAAATACATAGTTACCAATCCTTAATGGTAACCGATCACACCATAGACTAGCCATATACTCTGCTCCAGGCGAGGTTACTAACATGGGTGACCTAAGGGCTTTGGTTGGCAGTTTATACTTATCCACAAATCCCCTTGAGATGTATGAATGCGATGCACCAGTATCAAAAAGAACGATTGCAGTAAAAGACTTAAACCAAAAACTTACCTATTACTACATCGGGCTAGGCTTCAACCTCCTCCACATTTACATGGTTCACCTGTCCCCTATTGAAAGGGTTCGGCTTCTTCCCAGAGCTTCCATTGCCATTTCCATTCTGGGCTTCAGGACATTCATTGGCATAATGTCCGGTCTTCTGACACTTAAAGCAAGTGACTTGGCTCAGGTCTCTCTTGGCTGGGATTGATGGGTTCGTACGGTTCTGGCCGTTGCTTCCTCCATTCCCATTACCATTCTTGGGGCCATTAGGATTGTGCGAGCTTCGTGCCCCATGGGTATGCTGAAAAGGCCCTCCCGGTCTAGGGGTAAAACGTGGCTTCTGCTGAGCACCAGAATTGTACTTCCCTTGTCCATACTTCCTCTTGCGGTTCTCAATTTGCTGCTGCTTCCCTTCAATCATAAGAGCACGATCTACCAACTCCCGGTAATTGTTGAAGCTTGCTACCATCAACTGCATGCTCAACTCATCATTAAGTCCTTCAAGAAATTTCTCCTGCTTAGCTGCATCCGTAGCAACGTCATCTGGGCATAACGTGCTAGCTTACTAAACTCCTACACATACTAGCCAGCTGTCCGTCCTCCTTGGCGCAAGTTGCGAAACTCACGCTTCTTCATGGCCATAGCTCCTGCTGAAACATGGGCAGTATGGAAAGCCTGCTGAAACTGGTCCCATGTGACAGTTTCGATAGGGAAAGTGGCTGTGAAATTCTCCCACCATGATGCTGCTGGTCCGTCAAGCTGATGTGCGGCAAACTTCACCTTTTCCTCATCTGTGCATCCTGCCATGGTCAACTCCCTTGCTGTCTTGCGGAGCCAATCATTTGCTACTATAGGCTCGGTGCTACTGGAAAACACTGGCGGGTTCAGCCTAAGAAAACGGGCTAAGTGGTCAACAGGTGGTGGTGGTGGTGGTGGGTTGTTGTTGTTGTTCCCCTGATTCTGATTCTGGACTAGCAACTGCACCAATGTATTCTGCTGCTGGATCAACTGGGTGACCTCCGGTGGGAAGGTAAATCCGGGGTCACGTCTCGGAGGCATCTGATGGGTTTAGAAAAGATGAGATTTAAGAATAGAGAGGGGTCTAAAGGGAAAACACTACCCATGTGCACATGAGGCAAAAGCAAACAATTCACTTCATTCAATCAAACAAGGGCATACAATCGGTCTAACTATCGCAAAAGTGCTCGAACTACTATATTTACATGGTGGAATACTACTACTAATGGTGTGGTCTACTAGAAATATTCTTTGGTTGCAGACTCCATGATATCTTCTCTAGCTTCATCAACATAGTCATCATCGCTATCATCTGGATCTGAGTCGGTGTCGTCGATGATGATGTAGTCTTCCAGGCGAATCTCCTTGGGTTCTTCGTCTTCTTCTACTGGTGTAGGGCCTCCCATGAATATTCCAATCTTCATTGTTAGGTCGGCATTCTTATCCACTATTACGGTGATTTCCTCCTCATAATCTTCACGTGTAGCCTTAAGTTCTTCCTCCAGTTCTGTGATTCTTGTCCTCGCCTTCTTCAGATCTATCATGTCTGCGCACATCTGGTTCTCCTGACGTTGAATGTGCTGGTTTAACTCCTGGATAAAAGCTGCGATTGATCTATCCTTCTTGGTACTGATCATCTCCCATTGCTCATCTCGGCGCCCACAAATCTGGTAGATAGTATCCTTGAGATCATTGCGGTAAACTTCTCTAATATGTCCCATGGCGATGTGAGCTGCCATGCTCTTTCCTAGACTCCAGGATGGTGCATCAAAAGAAAACTCTATGGGCTTGGTGACTGGCATGAACGTCCTTCCTGGAACTTAAACTTGAATCATCCAGCGCTCCTCTAAAGGTCAAGTGGTGTTGTAGGTTCCGGTGAAACTTGGTACTCTGATGTTTAGATATCTAGTGACTTCCTTCAAGTGATGTCCAAAGGGTGTATCTTCATCCGGTTGCATGAACTTGTTCCTGGAATCCGTCATCCTAAAAGAGTAGAAAAGATGAGGAGTCAGAATGAGAAGAGTGAGTAGTGATCTAGGGCTTTTAGGTTAGTGGTCGTGTCCTACAGACAGCGTGTGCTCTAATACCATCTTGTAGCGACCAGACCTCAAACGGTCCAATCTCTATGCTCCAGTGTCATCCCTGGATCAGTAATGCTGACACCACACAATACTTGAAGGATTTATAATAGAGTAGCAATCACACACTTATTACAATGAGTGTCTCAACAGAGAACTTATTACAATAAATATGGCTTAAGGCCATCTAATAACGATAACGGTAGAAGGCTTGGAAGATAAGCGAGTCCATCAACTCCAATGGCATCACTGAGTATAGAACCACGACCTAAAGGCACCTTACTCGTCATCTAAAAAGTCTGCAACATGAACGTTGCAGCTCGAAACGGGTCAGCACATGGAATATGCTGGCAAAGTAACACATAGAGAATGATGGAAGAATAATGCTATACTACATGCATATTTGGCTGGTGGAAAGCTCTATGGTTACAATTTTGCGTAAAGCCAATTTTTCCCTACTACAAAGGAATAAATTCTATTTAACTATCATGGTATTTGTTAAACATTGAGAGTATAGACACGCTCTCAATCCCAATTATGCATCAACATTAAAACCCAACAATATTAATTGAAGTAACATGATGAGATTCACATGATAATCCAAGTACTAGATACTCAAGTTGTCCATAACCGGGGACACGGCTAACCATGATTAGTTTATACACTCTACAGAGGTTTGCGCACTTTTCCCCAAAAGACTGGATCTCCTCCGTTGGGATTCTCGCACTACATGGTGTTTGAGAAACGGATGACTGAGACAGTCTTTCAGAAGCGCTAGCACCTTATGATCGGGTAGACCGTTACACCTACTTTCCCCTACATCTGCTAGTCTACCACTGTAATAGTTCGCACGACTTAATCAACTATGCTAGAGCCCACAGTAGCTTGTGGCTGCACACGGAAGTTTCTAGTATGAAAAATCTCATGATCCCTTTGAGCCTGGGTGGCGGTCCAAAAGAAAAATAGGCAATCACTGGAATACCCAGGTGCCTCAATCCACCCAGATGTGTGTTTAACTTGCCACCTTAGATAAACCATTAATTATCAATCTCACATCTGTCATGGATACACTCACCCAATCCACGTCTACTAGCATAGCATAGCAATATAAGCAAACATAGGAGTAACTCCCAGGGTTTCAATGCAGGGCAATAGGTCCCTACCTCATCAACTACTTCCCAATACCCACATGTTATCAATCCTACTCATGCAATGTTTGAGGGTGAAACTAATGCATAAAAACTGGGTATGAAGGGGGATATGATCAAAGTGTCAACTTGCCTTGCTGATGATCCGCAAAACCTAGCGATTTGAAGTAGCAAGCGGCGCACTCCGGGTACTCTATCGCAAACAACCAAGCATACAATAAGTACTCATCTAATGCATGGGTAAAGCTCAAATAAGAGATCTAACCAGAAAGTTCAACTTAAGAACTCCGGTTGGCAAAAAGAAACAAATCGAACGAAGCAACGAAAGACAAACCGCAAAAGAAACAAGCTTCATTTACTATTCTGGATCTAGGTCAAATTTTACAGAAGCAAAAACTTGTTTGAGTTGGTTAAACGGAAAGAGGGTTTCGAGACAAAACTCCAGGCGCTTGAATCGCCTGATTTTGATAAACGAGCGAGAAGTTATACTAGAACGAAAATCAGATCAGAAATCTCGATCAGAAATAATCGCAGAAAATCCAAGAAAAAGAAAAACGACGAACAGATTAACGAACGAACGTTCGTTATCTGGATCTAAACGATCAACGCGTTCGTTAAAACGAACAAACGAGCGAACGCTCGCTAATTAACCTAAACCGGAAAAAAACTGATCTAATTAAAAACGGAAACTAAAAAACTGACGAAAAACCGAACGGTTTTTCTAAAAAAAACGGCGGCGGGACAACCTCGGCGAGCGGCTGCGGCGGCGGCGGCAGGTTGGGCTAATCGGGCCCCAGGGTGGCCCTATTTAAAGCCCGGCCGGTAGGAGTCCGGGTCGGGTCCGGCTCTAAGTCGGTTCGCACTTTAAAAAAAATTATGCACAGAAAAACAAATAAAAGAAATACAAAACGGACTCCAAAAATTCCGAAAAAAAATTCCCCGGTTCTAAAATCAAGCCGCACAGGATGAACATTTATTTGGGGCCTAAATGCAATTTTGAAAAACACGCATTTTTCCTAAATTCAAATAAAATAGCAAATAAAACCAAAATAAAATCTTATTTCATTTTATTATTAAATCTTCAATATTTCTTTATTTTGGAAAAGTCATTTTATTCCCTCTCGCATATTTTTGTGATAGAAATAATTGAAGATGAAATAAATAAAATCAAATGATCCTATTTTCAAAATTTGACAAAAACTCAAATATGATAATAACGAAATCCCCAACTCTCTCCGAGGGTCCTTGAGTTGCGTGAAATTTCTGGATCAACCAAAATGCAACAAAATATTATATGCAATGATGATCTAATGTATAACATTCCAAATTGAAAATTTGGGATGTTACAAGCGTCGTGGTTATTTATTATATCATTTAGTGGTACTTCGGAAGCCACCGTAATCAAGCACTCTTGGAAGTAGTGTCGTAGCTTCCGAGATGCCATGAATACCGCATATACTATCTTGTGGTAATGAGGGTACCGGGATTTTAAGGGTGTGAGGACAGTGGATATGTAGTATACCGGTTTCTGGAGTGGGAACTTGTGTCCGTCCTCCTCTCGCTCAACGACGAGCACTGCGCTCACCACCTGGTGTGTTGCCAAGATGTATAATAACATTGGTTCACTGACGTTTGGCGTGGCCAGGATTGGGTTGCTCGCTAAAAGAGCTTTTATTTTCTCCAGTACGGTTGTTGCTGCTTCCGTCCCCTCGAAGTGGTCGGTACCTCGGAGAAGGCGATAAAGTGGAAATGCTTTTTCTCCTAGTCTGGAGATAAAGCGGCTTAAAGCTGCCACGGATCCGGCTAGTTTTTGGACCTGTTTAAGGTCCCTTGGTGTAGCCAATTGTGACAAAGCTTGGATTTTGGCTGGATTTGCCTCAATTCCTCTATTGGAAACGATGAAGCCCAGCAGTTTTCCGGCAGGAACACCGAAAACACATTTTTCAGGATGGAACTTGATGTCATACGTGTGGATATTGTCGAATGTGAGACACAAGTCATCTATTAATGACTCGACGCGCTTCAACGGTCTTGCCGATTTGTTTTTCCAGGCATGTTTGAATCATGCGTTGGTAGGCGGCGCCGGCGTTTTTAAGCCCAAAGGGCATATTGTTGAAGTAGAAAGGTCCATATGGGGTAATGAATGCTGTTGCGGCTTGGTCGGACTCCTTCATTTTGATTTGATGGTATCTGAAGTATGCGTCGAGGAAACACAGTGAGTCTTGTCCCACAATAGCGTCAATAATCTTGGCATAGCGTCGAGGGAGGGTGAAGGGATCCTTAGGGCAGGCCTCGTTGAGGTCTTTGAAATCGAGGCATAGGCGCCAGGATTTATCCTTCTTTGGCACCATCATCAGGTCTGCTAGCCAGTCTGAGTGTTCTATTTCTCTGATGAATCCAGCCTCAATTTACTTGGCTAACTCCTCCCCCATAGCCTGTCGTTTGGGTTCAAAAAAGCACCGCAGTTTTTGCTTGACCGGTTGATATCCCTTCAATATGTTGAGGCTATGTTTGGCCAACCTGCGTGGGATTCCTGGCATATCAGAAGGATGCTAAGCGATTATGTCCCAGTTCTCACGCAGGAACTCTCGTAGTGCGGCGTCAATCGTTGGGTCCAGTTGTGCCCCGATGGATGCTGTCTTCTTGGGGTCCGTTGGGTGGACTTGAAATTTGACTATTTCGTCTGCTGGTTTAAAGGAGGTGGATTTGGGTCGCTTGTCTAGGATTACGTCATCCTTATCCACTGTGGATCTCAACGCGGTTAACTCTTCGGCCGCGAGGGATTCAGACAGTGCCTCGAGGGCCAGGGATGCGGTTTTGTTTTCGGCGCGGAGTGCTATGTCCGGATCACTGTCAAGAGTGATAATACCATTGGGCCCGGGCATCTTGAGCTTCATGTACCCGTAATGAGATATAGCTTGGAAGTGTGTAAATGCATCTCGCCCCAATTGGGCGTGATATCCACTGCTGAAAGGGTCCACTTGGAAGGTTATCTCTATGGAACGATAATTCTCTGGCGTGCCGAATACCACGTCGAGCGTGATTTTTCCCGCGCATTGCGCCTCCCGACTGGGAATGATTCCACGGAAGGTCGTGCTACTTTGCTCGATGCGGCTCCTGTCGATTTCCATTTTGTTGAGTGTGTCCTCATAGACGAGGTTTAGTCCTCTACCACCGTCCATGAGCACTTTCGTGAGCCAAAAACCGTCCACAATTGGATTGAGGACCAAGGCGGCTGGTGCCCGGACTG
Source organism: Triticum monococcum (assembly GCA_034509565.1). Classification (NCBI taxonomy): domain Eukaryota; kingdom Viridiplantae; phylum Streptophyta; class Magnoliopsida; order Poales; family Poaceae; genus Triticum; species Triticum monococcum. Next base: position 350,742,041 of record CM067845.1, read on the forward strand.
TCCGGAATTTTGGTTCGTCACTGGCATTGAAATTTATGGCCATGTCATTCCAGTGGTTTATTGCTGTGACTTGGCAGACTTCGGCGAGGTCACAGAGGGCCCTTTTGCGCTGATTGTTTGAAGCAAAAGTCTCGAAGACCATCAATACGCTGAGGTCATCGTCTTCCGGGGGGTGTTGCTCGGAGGTACTTTTGGTGAAGATATCCTCGCCGCTCTTGGCCACTTGAAGGAGTATCCAACATGCTCTAAGGTTGTTGGTTGGTATGGTATCCGGTGTTGTGTGTATTTTGCATGGCCTATCAGCCATCCCTCCATAATGGTTTTGCGCCCCCCAATGGGCTTAGATTTCTTTACTATTGGGTCGGGCGCCCCATGAGGGTGCATCCTTTTTGCTCAGACGAGGGGTTGAGTGGAAACCGATGTTTCCTAGCGATCTGTCTGAGTTTTCCAGATGCTTTCCATTGCGCAGTACTTCTGTACTATGGTTGCCAAGTTAGCAAAGTGTAATACGCGACGGCGGTTGATGAATTTGAGGATTCCTTCGTCCATTCAACTATTGCAGAATACTAAGATTGTGTCTTCATCATGGCAATCTTTAATATTGTCTTTGACAAGGAGGAATCTGGCCCAAAAGTGATGGACTGTTTCCTAAGACTGTCATTGTATGTACATGAGATCACGTATATCTGGGTTGGCAGGTGGCTTTAAATCCAAACCCTGCCCCAATTTGGGGTTTGGAGTTTGAGAAACTTGCGAGCCTAATAGTTCGGGCTCCGGGATGTCAAGTGATTTTTCAGGTCCACCGTCCGATTCTAGGTACGGAGGACAGGGCGTGTCGCTCCACGGACAGGTATCTGGCTCCTCGAGCTCGGCAATCCGAACATGGTTCGTACTCAGTATAGAGGAAGAGTTGTTGTTTTGCTCCTCTACTACCGCTATTTGATGGGTAATCGGCGGAGATTTGATTTCTCTCTGATCGGGTTTAAGCCCAATCAGATCATAGTCTGTAGCGACCCCAAGGCGGCGATGCGATCCAGGAGTTCGTTTAGAGACGACAACTCCGTCAGATCCATCCATTTGGAGTATTTAGAGTCAACACGGAGGCGGTTTTCGATGATCTGAGAAGTCATCGTCGGCTTAACGGTCGGACAGGCGGTCATGGTAAAGCCGCCCAGCTGAAGGGTTTGGCCTTACGCCAGGGCTCCTTCAGAGGTGATACTGTCCTTGATAACAAGGCGAGCCATCAATCATGTCTTCGACGTCATAGAGCAACTCTCAATGAAAGCACCAATGTCGGTGTCAAAACCGACGGATCTCGGCTAGGGGGTCCCGAACTGTGCGTCTAGGATCGATGGTAACAGGAGACAGGGGACATGATGTTTACCCAAGTTCGGGCCCTCTTGATGGAGGTAATACCCTACATCCTGCTTGATTGATATTGATGACTATGAGGATTACAAGAGTTGATCTACCATATTGATGACTACAACCTTGAAGTTTAGCCTGTATGATTGTGATTGCCCCTATGGACTAAAGCCCTCCGGTCTATATAGACACCGGAGGGGACTAGGGTTGTACAAAGTCGGTTACAGAGAAAGAAATCTTCATATCTGAATGTCAGGCTTGCCATCCACGCCAAGGAGAGTCCCATCTGGACACGGGAGAGAGTCTGCTATCTTGTATCTTCATAGCCCATTAGTCCGGCCCATGTCACACAGGCCGGACGCCCGAGGACCCCTTAATCTAGGGCTCCCTCAGCTGCCCCAGAGGAGGTCTTGTGTCGTCCGCCTCGTGAGGCTTGGCCCCTCGCGATGGTCTTGAGTGTTGGTTGATGAAGATGGGCCGTACCAGGCCGCTCGTGGAGCCACGCCCTGGGCAGCAGGCAGGGAAGTCTGGGTACCCCCGTTCCCAGAACGCCGACAGTAGCCCTCAGGCCCAAGGCGCACTCGTTCTTGGCTTCGCGGCGAAGCCAAGGGGCAAGTGTGGAGCGCCGCGGGGCCCAATATCATGCGGCCTGGATTGACACATGGAGACTAACGGGACGTGGGCTCCTCCAATTCCCCATGCAGCCTTGATTTCTGCCTGGCTAGGCAACCACCAACGTCTTCATAGCTCCTCATCCCTTACAGGCAACACTCTCCACCGCTCGCTTATTTCCCAAAAGGATGCAAACCTCTTTCCCCGGCTCAATCTGACACCAACTTACCCCACCGCCATGGCACCAAGCTGGAAAAAAGAAGAGAAGGAAGGAGTCTCGTACCTTGGCCCCTGCGACACCGGTCTTCGAGCCCACCATCGAGCGGTCGGTGGTGCTCAACCAAGAGGCGATGGGCAAGGTGCGCCCGGCACTCACCACCGTTTTCAATGAGTGGGGTGCGACGGTGGCCTGGCCTGCTTCCCGCGCCGAAGTGGACATGACGACCACCGAGGTCCCCATCCATCTCCACGCCCTCTGGGCAAGCTAGATTCCCCCCTTCTTCAATTTCTTCAATGTGGTGCTCTCGCATTACCATATTAACGTGCTGCATCTCGATCCCCAATCTATCATCCTCCTTGTCGTCTTCGCCTTTGTCTATGAAGCCATGGTGGGCATTGCCCTTCTGTGGCTCTGCTTCACCACTTCTTCTGGATGTACCTGACAGACCCTCTCCAACGCTCTGGATGTGTATCCCTCTAGGCCGTCGCGGCGACGGCCGGCTCGGGGATTGACTTCGAACTCTCGCCAGTCGTCGGAGGCTTCAGGAGGAGGTGGGTGTTCGTGGACGTCAGCATCTGCAGCCCTCTGCTGCTGCTCCCTCGGGTTCCAGCTGCTCCGAGCTCCGATTGGGGGCACGCGAAGCTCACCGACCGGCGGCTCACCCATGTCTGGCTCCGGTTCGCCAGGTTGAAGGACCTTGGTGTGACGGCGCCCATGGTGGTGAAGGCGTTCATCCGGTGTCGCATAGCTCCACTTTAGCGCCATTCTCGGCAAATGTGGACCCTCTCTGGCTACGGGGACTGCACGAGGCTTCAGGCTCCTGCTCTTCCTCCTGAGGCATGGCGCATGGTGCTTGAGCTCCTCACGGGTGACCCGATGCTAGCCAACCTGCCGGAGGAGGGATGTCTTCTGTACTACTTCTCGAACAAGGCGGAGTTAATGAAGCAGATGCCCCTTTTCAACGAATGGGGACCACTCCTAGTCGGCCTTGAAGGGCCTCGAGAGAGCCCTGTCTTCATGACCCCCCCCCCTTCCTGCCATGAGCGCGGGGCCCACCCCAGGAGCAGGCGCAGGGGGGCGGTTGCAGTCGAGCGATCGCGACGCTGCTGCTGAGGAATCGACAGCACTCGGGGCTCTTGAGGTGCCGTCCCCTGGGACCCTGGAAAGCCATCCTGAGGAGACGGCCTGGGGGGCGACGCAGTCTGATGCTCCTGAGACCGGAGCACCCGAGGCCATGGTGAACCTCCTCGAGGTGAGCACCGAGTTCCCAGCGTGTTCCGGCACCCCTGAGGTCGCCTCCTCAGGGGTCGCACCATCTGCACCCGGCCTTGGTGACCGTGCCCAGGGCTTTGGACAGCTCCACCTGAACTTCACGGCACTCCACAAAAGGAGGGGATCTCCAGGCTGCAGTGGTGAGGACTTCCGGCCATTGAACCAGAGGAAGTACATCGCTATGGACGAGTGAGTATCTTATCTTTGTAATTTCTAGGGCGCCGCTTCTCCTCCTGCCAGTGATTCCTCAGGGTACCTTCTACCAAGGCGACGAAGTCTCCTGAGAAACAACCTCCTCCTGCCTCGAGTCCTCTGCTGACCTTGAGCGCCTCAAGCCATCCTGTAGCACTTGGTGTGAGGTTGGCCGGAGAGGCAAGCACGTCGGCTTAGCGTCTCGACCCCACGTTCTTGTCCTTCGCTCTTCGCGGCCTTGCTTGGGGTGTGGAAGGTATGCTGAGGGCTCCTCATCTGGTTATTGATCGCAGCTAGGTGGCCTCGGCTCTGGCTTCTCCTTCGGGTAACGGGCCTCCGCCCCTTCGGACCCCCGTCGGGGCCCGAAGGGTGGTTGGAAAGGCGCCGGCCTCCGGCCCCCTGTTGGGAGGAGGCGAGCCACCTCGAACCTCTTCAATGACTCCCAGCATGGAGGATGGACCCGGTTGCTCATTCGAGCTTGTGCACAGGCAGGGTGCCGTCCGTCATGAGCTCTTCCAGGAAGCTATGGGTGCACTGAGCCAGCTCGGGGAAGAGCTTGTGGATCTGGATGCTAGCCTCGAAACCGAGGGTGTTCTGCTGGTGGATGAATGGCGTCAATTGAAGGTGGCCATCAACCTCGGGTGCCTCCAGCATGAGCGCGCCAACGTGGATGCCGAGGCATTTGTTAGATCATGGGTTCTGGCAAAACCCATAAGGTTCGAACACTGGGGTGCGCACAAATATCTCCCCCCTACCGATCCACGTCCTAACTTGGCTAAGATCTTATGAACTAACTCGACGAACTCGCAACATAAGGGACACAAGATTTATACTGGTTCGGGCCACCGTTGTTGTGTAATACCCTACTCGAGTGTGGTGGTGGTGGATTGCCTCTCGGGCTGAGGATATACAGTACAAAGGAAAGAACAACCTCCTATGGTTGAGGTGTTCTTGTGCTTGGCGAACTTGTGTGTGTCCTGGTCTTTTTCGATCTGACCTCTTTCTCCATCTCCCCTCTAGCTATGGTGGTGGCTAGTCCTATTTATAGAGGCCCTGGTCCTCTCCCCAAATATCGAGCGGGAAGGGAGCCAGCAACGACCTATTTGTAAGGGGACAACTAGTACAACTTATCCTGACAAAAGTGGTCTTCGCCTGCAAAAGGCTCTCGTGGTGACGCTGCCTTGGGCTCCATGGTGACCTCCATCTTGCCGTCCTACTGGTCTTGGTCTCATTGCACCGATATAGAAACCTTTGCTTGATGCCTCGGTACTCTCCGCCTGTGCTTGCCCCCTTAGCACCAAAGAGGAAACAAGGACGCTGCGCGCGCTAGCGCCCGCCTGGCCTTGGTCGTCATGGCTCACGTCACTAGAACCTCGCGAGGTTTGCCGTGCCTTGATCTCTCCGCCCTCGCGAGCCTGCCTGGTGAGGCCGCGACTGGGGAGGTCTTTCTCCGTCCGCCTTGCAAGGATTGGCCCCTCGCGAAGGTCTTAAATGCCTTGTTGATGAAGATGGGCCATACAGGCCTGCTAGCAAAGCCACACAGTAGGCCGCATGCAGGAAAGTCTGGGGACCCCCATTCCCAGAACGCCGACAGTAGCCCCCGGCCCAAGGCGTGCTCGGGCTTGGCTTCGAGGCGAAGCCAAAGGTCAAGTGCGCAGTGCCATGGGCCCCAATAGACTGCGGGCTTGGTCGACGCGTGGCGGTTGATTGGTCGTGGGCGTCTCCGCTTCCCCATGCTGCCTCGGCAACTGCCTGACTTGACAAGTCCCTGTGACATGCAAGGAAAACCATCATTATTTGTGATCGTGGGGGCGCTGGTTGGCCTTCTCCTGCTATAAATGAGGAGGGGGCAGAGCCCCTGTCGCCCATCTTTCCTCTACCTCTTCCGGTTCTTCTCCTTCCTTGCTCCTCTCTTGCTACCAATGGCGTCATCGAGGAGGTTCACTTCCGCGGAGAAGGGGAAGGCCCCTCGCGAGGGCCCCGGCTCTCTGGTGCCCAAGCATGGACGCAGTCGTCCACGCAAGCACACCGCAACCCCCGCCGTGGCCCCGCGCAGCCATGGTGGTGCCGCTTCGCAAGGCAGGGGTAGCTTCGGTCGTGGCGGTCCCGTTGATGAAGGGAGACGTGCCGTGGTCGAGTGGCCTCCCCGGACGCGCTTCCACTCGGTGGAGTTGCTGCCGGAGTTCGTCGTCTGGTCGGTGAACCCGGCCGGCAACTGGCTTCAGCTCCCGCGCTTCTTCGTCGACGAGTTGCCAGCCTCAGGTCTAGGCGGGCTTTAGCTACAGGCAGACAACTGATGCAGCAGGGCTTCCTGGGTCGCGGCCGAGGTCTCCACCGCGGGCAATATAGCTCTGGCCCGCGGTTGTCAGACGTTCACCCGCGCGCGCGGCCTGGGCAGGCAATGCACCCTCCACTTCAAGTACGACGGCGACGCGACCCTCTATGTGAGGGTGTTTGGGGAAGATGGTCGCCGCGCCGGGTGCTGCCCCGAGTTGAACGACAGCGCGGAGGTGCTCTGCCTTGGCGACGGCCGCGATGAGGATGAGGGCGAACCAGCCCTTAGTGTTGACCGCGGCTCGTCCGGCTATGGCAGCTCTTCCCCCAGCGACAGCTCCAGCAGTGGCGGCTATGACCAGCCGCCACGCTGCCGTGCCCGCTTCGAAGATGGTGGCAGGTCGGCTCATCATCGTGCCTCCGTGAAGCGCGAGGAGGGGTCCGACTGAGCTCAGGAAGGCGATGGGGCCTTCCCCTGTGGACCGCTGTAGGCGCCACTTCTATTTTGTTTTTTTTCCTTCCTGCATCAGAAAGAACCCAGAATGGGCCCCGGAGGGGCGTGTATCGAACTATGATATCAATTGTTATGGTATGTTTGCCATTCCTATGCTGTGTCGCAACATCGTCGTTTTATTTAGGGATAACTTAGCTCGACTTGTTTTGAGTGGCCTCCTCCTCACAACGCACTTGCTTCCTAGTACCTATCGAGGCCTCCTTGACCTAATATGCGCTTAGGAACTGCAAAAAATTCGTCAAGAGGGTTATCGTTCACTCGGGGCTTCGTCACAGGCATATGAGGGAGTCCGGGATTAGGGGGTCTCCGGACAGCCGGACTATGTCCTTTGGCCGGACTGTTGGACTATGAAGATACAGGATTGATGACTTCGTCCCGTGTCCGGATGGGACTCTCCTTGGCGTGGAAGGCAAGCTAGGCAATACAGATATGGATATCTCCTCCTTCGTAACCGACCTAGTGTAACCCTAACCCTCTCTGGTGTCTATATAAACCGGAGGGTTTTAGTCCGTAGGACAACATACAATCATACCATAGGCTAGCTTCTAGGGTTTAGCCTCTCCGATCTCGTGGTAGATCAACTCTTGTAATACCCATGTCATCAAGAATAAATCAAGCAGGACGTAGGGTTTTACCTCCATCAAGAGGGCTCGAACCTGGGTAAAACATCGTGTCCCCTGCCTCCTGTTACCATCCGCCTTAGACGCACAGTTTGGGACACCCTACCCGAGATCCGCCATTTTTGACACCGACATTGGTGCTTTCATTGAGAGTTCCTCTGTGTCGTCGCCGTTAGGTTTGATGGCTCCTACGATCATGAATAGTGAAGCAGTCCAGGGTGAGAATTTTCTCCCCGGATAGATCTTTGTGTTCGGCGGCTTCGCATTGCGGGCCAACTCGCTTGGCCATCTGGAGCAGATCGAAAGTTACGCCCCTGGCCACCAGGTCAGGTTTGGAAGCTTAAACTACACGGCCAATATCCGCGGAGACTTGATCTTCGATGGATTCGAGCCTCTACCTTGTGTGTCACACGGTCACGATGAGTACGATTTAGCTCTACCATCAGACAGCGCTCAGGAGATCGCACCGGCAGCCGCTCCAACCCTCAATTCGGAGCTAGTTGCGCCGTCCATGGACGGGTGGATGGACCCCGCCACGGAGGCCTTATCCTCAGCGGCGATTGAGCCGAACATCGACCTTACCCTGCACGAGAGCCGTGTTGTCAAACTGCCGGATCCTTCTCCGGCCACGGACTCCGAACCACCTGCGCCCGTTCCTAGCGAATCCGATTGGGCGCCGATCATGGAGTTTACCTCCGCGGATATTTTTCAACAGTCACCCTTTGGCGACATACTGAACACATTAAGGTCTCTCTCCTTGTCTGGAGGATCTTGGCCGAACTATGTCCGGCAAGATTGGGATGCGGATGACGAAGAAATTCGCTGTCCACCCACCACCCACTTACTAGTCACTGTCGACGACTTAACCGACATGCTCGACTTCGACTCCGAAGACATCGAAGGTATGGACGACGATGTGGGAGATGAAGAGGAATCACTGCCCACAGGGCACTGGACAACCACCTCATCATACGATATATACATGGTGGACACACCCAAAGAAGGCAATGGCGACAAGACAGCAGAGGATGACCCCTCCAAAAAGCAACCCAAGCGCCAATGTCAGCGGTGCCGCTCTAAGCCCCACGAAAGCAAAAGTGGTGATACCGGCACAGGAGATAATAGCACTCCAGATAGTGCCGAAGATGGCAACAATCCCCCAGCACGATTTAGGGCAGGAGGAGGGAGAAGCCAGCCCTCCTGAGAGAGCGGCAGATGAAGAGGAGGAGGATGATAATTACATGCCTCCCTCCAAAGACAAGGCAAGCCTTGACGATGACGAATTCGTCGTGCCAGAGGATCCCGTCGAACAAGAGCGCTTCAAGCGCCAGCTCACAGCCACGACAAATAGTCTTAAGAAAAAGCAGCAGCAGCTTCAAGCTGATCAAGATCTGCTAGCTGACAGATGGACTGAAGTCCTTGTGGCCGAGGAATATAAACTCGAACGTCCCTCCAAGAGATACCCAAAATGCAGGTTGCTACCCCGACTGGAGGAAGAAGCGTATGACGCGGCTGATCGGCCACCTCGTGGCCGCGATAGAGAGGCATTCCAGCCAAAAGCTCAGCCTGCACCCTAACACCATTCAAATAAAAAGGTATGGGGAATACGCCAGACCTGCGAGACGTATTGGAAGACAAAGCAAAACATGCAAGATCGATCTACGGATCACGAGGGCGCGCCACTATGCGAGACAATAATCGTCACACCGGATACAGTAAAAGTAAATCCGGCCGGGCCGAGCACAGCGGGCAAGACTCATTGGAGCTGTGTCGCGATATAGCCCAGTACAGAGGTGCTGCACACCCCTTATGCTTCATAGACGAAGTAATGGATCACCAAATCCCAGAGGGTTTCAAACCCGTAAATATAGAATCATACGACGACACAACAGATCCTGCGGTATGGATCGAGGATTTCCTCCTGCACATCCACATGGCACGCGGTGATGATCTACACTCCATTAAATACCTCCCACTCAAACTCAAAGGACCAGCTCGACATTGGCTCAATAGCTTGCCAGCAGGGTCCATTGGCTGTTGGGAAGATCTGGAAGCCGCATTCCTCAACAACTTTTAGGGCACTTATGTGCGACCACCAGATGCCGATGACTTGAGCCACATAATTCAATAGCCAGAGGAATCGTCGAGGCAATTCTGGACATGGTTCCTAACAAAGAAAAATCAAATCATCGATTGTCCAGATGCAGAGGCCCTAGCAGCTTTCAAGCACAACATCCGCGACGAGTGGCTAGCCCGGCACCTTGGTCAGGAAAAGCCGAAATCTATGGCAGCCCTCATGACACTCATGACCCGCTTTTGTGCGGGAGAAGACATCTGGCTGGCTCGCAGCAATAACATATCAAAGAACCATGGTACTTCAGATACCAAGGACGGCAATAGCAGGTCATGTCGCAACAAACATAAGCGCCGCATTAACAGTGACAATACCGAGGATACGGAAGTCAATGCCGGATTCACGGTCTCTAAACCAGGTCAGCGGAAAAAGCCATTCAAAAGAAGCACTCCGGGCCCGTCCAGTTTGGACCGTATACTCGATCACTCGTGTCAAATACACGGCGCCCCCGACAAGCCAGCCAACCACACCAACAGTGATTGTTGGGTGTTCAAGCAGGCTGGCAAGTTAAATGCTGAAAACAAAGATAAGGGGCTACATAGCGATGACGAGGTAGAGCCCCGGCAGCCGAACACCGGAGGACAGAAGAGGTTCCCCCCACAAGTGCGGACGGTGAACATGATATATGCAACCCACGTCCCCAAGAGGGAGGAGAAGCGTGCGCTTAGGGATGTATATGCATTGGAGCCAGTCGCCCCAAAGTTCAACCCATGGTCCTCCTGTCCGATCACCTTCGATCGCAGGGACCACCCCACTAGTATCCGTCATGGCGGATTCGCCGCACTGGTCCTAGACCCAATCATTGACGGATTTCACCTCACTTGAGTCCTTATGGATGGCGGCAACAGCCTAAACCTGCTTTACCAGGACACAGTGCGCAAAATGGGTATAGACCCCTCAAGGATAAAAGCCACAAAAATGACCTTTAAAGGCGTCATACCAGGTGTAGAGGCCCATTGCACAGGCTCAGTCACACTGGAAGTGGTCTTCGGATCCCCGGATAACTTCCGAAGCGAAGAGTTAATCTTCGATATAGTCCCGTTCCACAGTGGTTATCAGGCACTGCTCGGGCGAACCGCATTTGCGAAATTCAATGCGGTACCGCATTATGCATACCTGAAGCTCAAGATGCCAGGACCTCGGGGGGTCATTACAGTTAATGGAAACACAAAGCGCTCTATTCGAACAGAGGAGCACACTGCGGCCCTCACAGCGGAAGCGCAAAGCAGCCTCTTAAGGCAATCCACTAGTTCGGCGTTTAAGGACCCGAACACCTTCAAGCGCGCCCGGAGTAATCAGCAACAGGACCGCCTGGCACATTCGGAGCTCGCATAGCAATGCGACCCCCACCCCGGCCCAACCCAAACAACGAAACTCGTGCCACGCGTACATAATTATGCATTAAAAATACCATGGGCACAGGTAGGGAGGGGGCACGATTACAGCACGCTCCAAGACACGGCTTAACCCACACTAGGGGCTTCCTACTTTGTTATTTTTCTCTTTCAGGACTTTAATCTCTGGAAACCCTGTCCGGCAGCATGATTGCCGAACATATGATGCAGTAACCAAGAAGGCAGAAAGCTACATCACACCACGGAACTCCCAGGTGGATTACGATAACGAGTGAAATACTTGCTTTAATACTATTCTTCAGCTTGCCCTTGGAGGGGACATAGTCCTACTTTTTGCTTATCACACTACCTGTATCATTCTGCTTTAATGCACCTTTTTGAATAAACAATGCATAGCATTAAGACTATTATTGCATTTTTCTTATATATATATATATATATATATATGTTCATTCATGACATCCAGCACCCGTACACTATGGTACGGCCAATACGCTAGGGGCTTAAGCATACCCCACAATACGGCGTGAGAAGTCCGAACACTTTCGACAGTGCGGCACCCCGAACTTATAGCATTATATGCATCAGCTCCGAATCATGTCTTGGGTCAATAGTTGGGTTTGCCCGGCTCCCATGTTTTGGTACCATATGTTTCGCTATATCGGCTAAGGTAGCACTGGGAGAACTACTGCGATTGTGCCCCGGTTCTGCTTGGCTAAGCACCTCAGTAGAGAAAGCTAAAACTGACTGTCATGATAAGGCGAGAGACTGGTCACTGTTCGAGAGGTTTCGAGTCCCTAAAGACTTATGCTGCTTAGAGCGAGGAGTCGGCCCTGTCCGGCTTAAGGCGTGTATCGCGCCCCGAATTCGGCCTTCCGAACACTAGGGGCTTCGCCAAAATTTAAAATTATAGAATTCTATGGCTAAGTGAGAGTGATAACGCATTATAGTCTAATTTCCTTGTTCATTGTGCTAAGCACCTCCCTCGAAGGACCCAAAAATGGGAACAAGAGTGCTTAGGTTTATCCCGAACACGCCAGCACTCGTGGCATGGGGGAAGAAGCCGACGACTAGCCATCTCTCAGATTTGATAAACAGCCGAACAGAAGGTAATATTTTAAATTCAAACACGCGTTGCATAGCGCATATGAACAAGTTTTCATGAATACAGGATTACACGAGCAAGTTTACTCAAATATTATATCTTTCATACGCTCGTCCGCTATGAGACGGGCACCCTTCAGGACACCCTCATAATACATCTCGGGGTGGCCCTTCCTTGATCAGCTTCACGTCATCCAGCTTGGCCCATTGCACCTTCACACGGGTGAAAGCCCGGCGTGCACCTTCGATGCAGATGGACCGCTTGATGACTTCCAGCCATGGGCAGGCATCCACAAGCTGCCTCACCAGGCCGAAGTAGCTGTTGGGAAGGGCATCGCCAGGCCACATCCGGACTATGAAGCCCTTCATGGCCTGTTCGGCCGCCTTGTGTAGCTCAACCAGCTGCTTTAGCTGGTCGCTCATAGGCACCGGGTGTTCGGTCCCAGTATACTGAGACCAGAACAGCTTCTCCATTGAGCTTCCCTCCTCGGCCCAGTAAAATTTCGCGGCATCCGACACGTTGCGGGGCAAATCTGCAAATGCTCCTGGAGAGCTCCGGATTCGGGTAAGTAACAAGTAATTTACTTTTACATGCTTGCTTTGCATATGGAATGCCTTACCCGCCGCTATCTTCTTCATCGCATCAATCTCCCGGAGGGCCTTTTGTGCTTCGGCCTTGGCATTCTTTGCGCTCTCGAGGGCCGCGGCAAGCTCGGACTCTCGCGTCTTCAAGTCAAGCTCCAACGCCTCGTGCTTCGTCACGAGAGCGTGGAGCTCTTGCTGCACCTCACCCACCCGAGCCTCCTGCATTTCCCGCTCGGTGCGCTCCTTGGCTGCTTTGTTTTCAGCCTCGGATAGCGCTTGCTTCAAGGTCGCCACCTCGGTCATGGCCCCTGGCAAATTTACGATGATCCTGTTATTTTGCAATCGCATTCTTTTTATATATATTCATAGACTAGGTACTACTTACCTTTGTTCTCCTCGAGCTGCCTCTTGGTAAGGCCGAGCTCTTCCTTGGACCCTTGGAGGTCCTGCTTTAGTGCGGCGACCTCCGCAGTCAGTGCGGCAGAGGCCAGGAGCGAAGCCTACATACGCATATAGACATACTTATATTAGACTCCTGCGATATTGTTTGATCCTCTATTCGGCTTTTCTTTGTGAACACCGAACCGAGCATCAGGGGCTACTGTCTATGCGGTAATATTTTTCCTATATTTCAAAAACTTACCTCAAAGCCTGTTAGAAGGCTGGCACAGGCTTCAGTCAGTCCGCTCTTGGCGGACTGAACCTTCTGGACCACCGCACTCATAATAGTACGGTGCTCTTCGTCGATGGAAGCACTGCGAAATGCTCCAAGTAGATTGTCCGGTGCCTCTGGATGGACAGAGGTCAGTGGCACTGGTGTCTTGCCCCTCTTGGAAGGAGGCCGCCTGCCCGAGTCCGGAACCACTAGAGGTTTCGGCGTGGTGTTCGGCTGAGGGCCGAACTCGGAGCCCTCGGGAGAATTGCTCCCTCTGCTCCCAGAGTCCGGAAGGTCGCCTTGAGGCGCCTCCGGAACTGTCTCCCCTCGACCCGGCGCTTATTGAGACAACACGTCGGCGTTGTTCGTAGGGCAAGGGCAGGTGGCGGTCGGAAGTGGATCGCTATCCATAGCCGAAGAGTCCAGGGAGTCGTCCAACGAGGATATGTCGATACGGGCTCGGGGCGGTCTGCATGATCATAATCTGGCGTTAGGAGAAGCAGTGCGACAAAAGTATGCTATGAGTTACTCTGGTATCCGAATTTTTACGACTTCGCCAGGGGCTTGGCCCTGAGCAGCCACTCGTCTTCGCCTTCGGCGGCAGTGGTGGAGTAGTCCGGAAGGAGAGTCCTTCCCTTCTTGGACCCTCCGCCCCCCAGTGGGGGCGGCCTTCCTTTTCTTGTCTCCCCCAACTGAAGGGGGAGCGTATTCATCTTCCTCCTCGTCTTCTGGGGAGGAGTGCGTAGCGGAGTTATCGGACGATGAGTCCGATAACACCTGGCGCCAGGAACTCTTTCGGGTTCCCTTGGCCTTCTTGGTCTTCTCCGGCACCTAGTAACGAGTCGAAGTCAGCTTTTCTTCGGGCAGAGGGGCCAGATAGTTAATCTGCCCCGATGTCTCCACCCAGTCCTGTCAAAGGCATGGAGCTCAGACCCCGCACATGGTTAAGAAAGGGGAAATAAATATCCTACCAGATGTATAGAACTCACCGAATGCGCTCGGCGCTTCACGCTTAGCCCGCGGTCCTCGGTGAGAGAGGGAGGGACCTCGGCGCCCTTGAACAGCACCCTCTAGATGTCCTTGTGCGTCATGTCAAAGAGCTCGCTCAGAATTTGGTGCCGGGCCGGGTTGAACTCCCACAAGTTAAAATCCTGTTGTTGACACGGGAGGATAAAACTTCTGATGGAATTCCAATTTCAATCGTTTGTAATTCCAAGACCTCATATCATCACATAGCCTATACCACGTCGATGCATCTCCCCTCAAAGATAAAGGGAAGACCTTTTCTTAACAACATCTCCGGGTTCACCTGCAAGCTTAAATAATCCACAAACTTGATCCACATATATCAGATGTTCATCAGGATGTTTTGTTCCATCTCCTAGAAAAGGATTAGCTAGCAGTTTTTCTATCATACCCGAAGGAACTTCAAAGCAAGCATTTTCATTTTCATTTTCAATAAGGTTCAGTAGGTTGAGGAGCAACTCTTTGCTCTACTGGTCGGGGTGAAGATACCCCGAACAAGCCCCTCAGAGGATTATCTTCCATGCTAACAAGTGACAGTAAATTTTAGCACACTATATAAATTTTTCCTTACCAAATTCCACCTACCAAAGGCGCTTCACTCCCCAGCAACGACGCCAGAAAAGAGTCTTGATGACCCACAAGTATAGGGGATCTATCGTAGTCCTTTCGATAAGTAAGAGTGTTGAACCCAACGAGGAGTAGAAGGAAATGATAAGCAGTTTCTAGCAAGGTATTCTCTACAAGTACTGAAATAAGTGGTAACAGATAGTTTTGTGATAAGATAATTTGTAACGAGCAACAAGTAACAAAAGTAAATAAAGTGCAGCAAGGTGGCCCAATCCTTTTGTAGCAAAGGACAAGCCTGGACAAACTCTTATATGATGTAAAGCGCTCCCGAGGACACATGGGAATGTCGTCAAGCTAGTTTTCATCACATTCATATGATTCGCGTTCGGTACTTTGATAATTTGGTATGTGGGTGGACCGGTGCTTGGGTGCTGCCCTTACTTGGACAAGCATCCCACTTATGATTAACCTCTATTGCAAGCATCCGCAACTACAACAAAAGTATTAATGTAAACCTAACCATAGCATGAAACATATGGATCCAAATCAGCCCCTTACGAAGCAACGCATAAACTGGGGTTTAAGCTTCTGTCACTCTAGCAACCCATCATCTACTTATTACTTCCCAATGCCTTCCTCTAGGCCTAGACAATGGTGAAGTGTCATGTAGTCGACGTTCACATAACACCACTAGAGGAGAGACAACATACATCTCATCAAAATATCGAACGAATACCAAATTCACATGATTACTAATAGCAAGACATCTCCCATGTCCTCAGGAACAAAAGTAACTACTCAAAAAGCATAAACATGTTCATAATCAGAGGGGTATTAATATGCATATAGGATCTGAACATATGATCTTCCACCAATTATACCAACTAGCATCAACTACAAAGAGTAATTAACACTACTAGCAACCTACTAGCACCAATCCCGGACTTGGGGACAAGAATTGGATACAAGAGATGAACTAGGGTTTTGAGATGACATGGTGCTGATGAAGATGTTGATGGAGGTTTCCCTCTCCCGATGAGAGGAGCGTTGGTGATAACGATTGCGATGATTTCCCCCTCTGGGAGGGAAGTTTCCCCGGCAGAATAGCTCCAACAGAGCCCTAGATTGGTTCCGCCAAGGTTCCGCCTCGTGGCGGCGGAGTTTCGTCTGAGAAGATGGCTTGTGATTTTTTTTCCCATCGAAAGACTTCATATAGCAGAAGATGGCCACTGGAGGGCCACCAGGGGCCCACGAGGTAGGGGGCGCGCCCCCCACCCTTGTGGGCAGGGTGTGCCCCCTGATGAGTTTCTTTCGCTGAGTATTTTTTATATATTTGGAAAACATCTTCCGTGAAGTTTTAGGACTTTTGGAGCTGTGCAGAATAGGTCTCTAATATTTTCTCCTTTTCCAGCCCAGAATCCCAGCTGCTGGCATTCTCCCTCTTTATGTAAACCTTGTAAAATAAGAGAGAATAGGCATAAGTATTGTGACATAATGTGTAATAACAACCCATAATGAAATAAATATTGATATAAAAGCATGATGCAAAATGGACGTATCATGCTTCCATGTGCTCGTCCTTCGGCTCGTATACCTTGTTGGAGAAGTTGATGAGGAGCTGTGAGTCGCCCCTGATAGTGAGACGCTTCACCCCCAGCGCCGCCGCAGCCTTCAGGCCGGCTATGAGGCCTTCGTATTCTCCAATGTTGTTGGATACCTTCTCGCCCTGCTAGAAGCAGAGCTGCACGGCATAGTAGAGCTTGTCCTGGGTGGGCGAGATGAAAACTGCTCCAGCCCCCGCGCCCTGGCGCGTGAAGGCACCCTCGAAATACATGACCCAGCTGTCAGGCGCCTTGCTTCCTGGCGAGAGGGACCGGTCTTCGCCTTCTTCAAGCGCCGGGGCGTCTGTCCATTCTGTACTGAAATCAGCGAGCGCGGCTCCCTTGATGACCTTGGTAGTACCAAACTCCAAATGGAATGCTTGCAACTCGATGTTCCATTCAGCGACTCTTCTGGCAGAGTTGGGGCTCCTGAGCACTCTCTCCAATGGGTAAGCTGGGACGACCTTGATGGGGTGGCCCTGGAAGTAGTGTCGCAGCTTTCGTGAGGCCACCAGGAGCGTGAGTAGGAGCTTCTGAGGCATGGGGTACCGTGCTCTTGCATCCCGCAACACCGTGCTGACGAAGTAGACCGGGTGCTCGACGAGGGTAGGTGCGCTGATGAGGCTTGCACCCTGAGGAGAGGGAACCCCTAATGCTTGATCGCTAGTCGGGGCCTTTGTGGGTTTGGGGGCGTCGTCCTGCTGAGCCTGATCCTCTGTCGCTGCTGTTGCGGCCCTTGTAGCGCCCTTTTGGTCTTGCGTCGTCTCTGCTAGAGGCGTGGCACGGCGCGATGCGCCCTTGGCTTGGCATTCTTCCCGAACCGCCACCAGGGCCGCGCTGGCTGAGTACGGGGTGGCGGCAAGATAGAGCACTAGGGGCTCGCGAGGTCACGGCGCCACCATCACTGGAGGGCTGGTCAGGTATCTCTTGAGGTCTTGAAAAGCTTGGTAGGCCTCTAGGGTCCACTCGAACGGGCCCTTCTTTTTCACCAGCTTGAAGAAGGGTAGGGCGCGCTCTCCCTGCTTGGAGATGAAGCGCCCCAACGTAGTCACCCGACCAGCCAACTTATGTATTTCCTTGAGGGTCTGTGGTGGACTCATGTCTTCAATGGCCTTGACCTTCTCTGGGTTGGCCTCGATCCCCCTGTGGGACACCAGGAAACACAGCAGCTTTCCGAAAGGGACACCAAACATGCATTTCTCTGGGTTGAGCCGCAAGTCCACCTGGCGAAGGCTTTCAAATGTCTCCTCCAGGTCTTGGATCAAGGTCCCCGCCTCCTGAGACTTCACCATGATGTCGTCCACGTAGGCTTCAGCGTTTCTCCCGAACTGCCGCCCTAAGGCAATGTGCATGAGCCGCTAGAAGGTTGCACCCACATTGCGCAGCCCGAACGACATGCAAGTGTAATAGTACACCCCACACGGGGTCAGGAAGGCCGTCTTCTCCACATCTTCTACCGCCATCTTGATCTAGTGATATCCTGAGAACGCATACAGGAAGCATAGAAAGTTGCACTCGGCAGTGGAGTCGGAGATCTGGTCGATGCGTGGAAGTGGGAACGGATCTTGGGGGCAGGCCTTGTTGAGGTTGGTGAAGTCGACGCACATCCGCTCCTTCCCACCTTTCTTGGGGACGACGACGGGTGTCGGCGTCCTGGGAACCGGGGTCCCCAGACTTGCCTACCCGCGGCCCATGGCGTGGCTGAGCCAGTAGGCCGTATGGCCCATCTTCATCAACAAGGCATCCAAGACCCTCGCGAGGGGCCCAGCCTCACGAGGAGGACGACACGAGACCTCGTCTAGAGTAGCCTAGTCAGGCAGGCTCACGAGGAGCGGAGATATCATGGCGAGGTGAACCTCACGAGGCTCTCGTAACGTGAGCCATGACGATCGACACCAGGCTGGAGCCAGCGCGCGCAGCGTCCTTGTTTCCTCTTTGGTGCTAAGGAAACTAGTTCAGGCGAGGAGTACCGAGGCATCAGGCAAAGGTTGCCATTTTAGTGCAACAAGACCAAGACCAGAAGGACGGCAAGATGGAGGTCATCGTGGGGCCCAAGACGGCGTCACCACCAGAGCCTTTCGCAGGCGCAGACCACCTTTCATCAGGAGGGCTTGTACTAGTTGTCCCCCTTCAAATTAGCCCGCCATTGTTGGCTCCCTTCCTGCTCAATTTTTGGGAAGAGGACCAGGGCCTCTATAAGTAGGACTAGCCACCATCGAGGGCGAGGGGTCGGCATCTTAGATCGCTCTCTCACCCACACAAGTTAGCCACGCACAAGAACACCTCAACCTCAGGAGGCTGTTCTTCCCCTTGTATTGTTCATCATCAGCCCAAGAGGCAATCCACCACCACCACACTGGATTAGGGTGTTACACCACAATGGTGGCCAGAACCGGTATAAATCATGTGTCTTTCTGTGTTGCGAGTTCGTGAAGTTCGTCTGCGAGATCTTAGCGAGCTAGTGCGTAGATCGGTAGGAGGGAAAGACTTCGCGCGCACCCTAGTGTTCGAACCTTAAGGGTTCGTCAGAACCACACATCCAACATTTGGCGAGCCAGGTAGGGGGTGCACCGTAGCTTTCCTTCCGTCAGTTCGTTGCTCCACCGCTCCATCATCTCCATGGAGGACGCTCCCATCGGCGGGCCACCACATCGTTCTCCATCCCCCTCCGCCAACACTGCCACCGGCCCGGTGGGGAACAAGCAGCAAGCGTCTTTGTAGCATCCTTCGATGCGGCAGGACGGCCGCACCGCCACTCCATAGCTGGCCCCAGACGGTTCTTCCTCTCACGCACACCACGCTCCCATGGAGGTGCGGGCCGCACTCCTCGCCGCAAGCGAGATCCTGCGCTACCGCCCAGTCGGCGACCTCTACAAGGAGTGGCTCGACCGCGTCGCCGAGCTCATCCGCGCCCAAGGGGCTCCCCGGTGCCGTCCCTCTCTTAGCCTCACCCTCAGCCAGCCAGGGCGCCGAGGCCCGAGGCGCGCCTCCACCACCCCATCCCAAAGACGGCGCCTTGGCACCAAGGCGTGCGGCCCCACGATGCGATCCTGCGCGACCGGTGCCAGCGCACGAAGAGAGAAGCTGCCAAGAAATTCCACGGCTGCGAGAAGCTGCACCCGCGCTTCCCACGCTGCCTCGTCAAGACTGTGCGCCGCTTGCGGCGGCACCGCGTGGACCTCGACAAGACCAAGCCCCACCTCCGAGGCGGGCCCCAGTAATCACGGCTGGCTGCCGCGCCTTCACCCTGAGCTCCGCAGTGTCGCCTAGCCAGGCATGTTCAAGCTGGATCTACCTCCTTGCTACGATGGCACCGCCGACCCCGCAGAGTTCCTGCAGCTCTACGAGCTGAGCATCAAAGCAGCCAACGGCGACGAGAAAGTCATGGCGAACTGGTTTCCCATGGCTCTCAAGGATGGGGCCCGCACTTGGCCCCTGAACTTGCAGCACGGCTCGATCTCCTCCTGGGACGAAATGCGTGATTGCTTCGTCGCCAACTTCCAGGGCACTGGCGATCGCCCATCGGCCGCGACCGACCTGCGCCGCATCAAGCAACAACCAGGGGAGACCCTCCAAAAGTACATCCAGCGCTTCAACAACACCCACCTCAAGATCCCCAAGGTAACGGATGAGGCCATCATCTCCGCTTTCTCCGGCGGCACCCATGATGTCAACATGAAGGAAGAGCTCGCCATCCACGAGGAGCTCTGCACGTCTTAGGAGCTGTTCAACCTGGTGACCAAGTGCGCAAGAGCTGAGGAGGGGCGCCTTTCCCTCCTTGAGCTGCCAGCCGCAGGCACAGAGGAGAAGAAAGCCAAGACAAGGACATGAAGCACAAGGAAGGGGTAGTGCTAGGTGCAGAGCACGACACCAAACGGGGCAGAGATCAGCCCGAGTCATCCAGGAACAGCCGACTTTTCTGCGCCTTCCACAACCTGAACACCCACAACACCAGCGACTGCCAAGAGCTCCGAGCCCTATGTGAGGGACGCTATGGTCGATGCCCCGAGCGCGGCGACCAGGGCTACGGCCATGGAGGAGGACAAGGAGGTGAACGCTGGGACGACAGTGGCTCACGCCAGGAATGGCATGATAGGCCTCATGAGGACCGCTGGCAGGACCATCCTCGCAAGGGGCCCTGGAGGGACCAGCCTCGTGAGGATCGCCCCCAAGGCCACACCGGTCTTCCTCCACTGCCTCCACCAAGAAGGAACGACGACCATCATCAGGACGAGGGGGCTGGGGGCTTCCAGGAGCCGCGTGCAATCACCTGCATCTTGGGCAGCGCCCAAGCCCTAGCCTCTAAGTGCATCTTCAAATGATTCTCTCGCGAGGTGAACGCGGCGCTCCCCTAGCTTGAGGTCGCGTGCCCGCTCAAGCACCATCACTTTCAACTCGGCAGATCAGATCAAGTGCGCGGCCACCGCTGGCGTCCTCCTGATGTTGTGTTCCCCAGTCATCAACAATGTGCAGGTTACCAAGACTCTCATCGACGACGGTGCAGGACTCAATGTCCTGTCCGTTGACACTTTCGACAACCTCCAAGTGCCATATGAGCAGCTCCATCCTACCAAACCTTTCTCGGGAGCTCTTTTCTGGAGGGCCTCAGACCTTGCCCACCTCATGAGGGAGGTGTTTGGGCACCACTTGGAGGCGTGCTACGCGACACGTTTGCCTCAGGAGAACATTGGGCAAGGGGTGCCCGTCACTTAGGAGTTCATCGCTAGGACCCAACAGGAACTGCAAGACGAAAGAGCCATGCGCGGTGATAGCCGCTCACAGGGCGCGGCTCACCACCCAGGTGAGGGTGCCGAGCTGCGTGTCTGCATCGACATTTCAGGGCTCAATAGGGCCGCATCTCAGGAGCGCTTCTGGCCTTCACGTGTGGGCTGTTGCGGAGGCCCGCCACACAGCTATGTTCGCATGCCCCTCGCCTTGCCGAGCATGGCGTCGGCCTATCAGCACGCCATGCGGCGTAACCTGGCGGCTCAAGAGGCCAGGTACCGCGTCGTCCTGGAGGGAACGGAGACGGTCTTCAGGGAGCCTCCTGAGCCCCCAGAGACTCCCGAGGCTTAGGGCACCGGTGGCTCATGAGGAGTCGTTTCTTTGACGCACGCCTTGAGCTGCACCAACTCTGCTTTGCCTACAGAACCAGGTGACATCTTCCAAGCTCGTTAAGCTGGGAGTGCCCCTTGGGCTGCATCATTCCCAGGACGTGTGGGTCCGTCCCTACGACACGTATCCCATTTGCTTATGTCTTTAGCTTACCTCGCTAGGGGCACCCCACGAGCTGCATCATCCCCAAGCCGCTCGGGCCGGACCCAGTGGCACGTATCTTCCTGCATTTACCCAAGCTGATTTGCCTTCCCTGCTTAACCCGCCTACGGTCATCATCTACTCGATCATCGCCTCCCACGGGGCCTCCTCATAGGCACAGCGCTGGTGCATGGGTCCGTCCCTACCACGTCGATAAACCTGAGCGGTCGAGCTCTGGCTCGCAACACGCCCCGCGTACGTCACCTCAGAAGGACCTCAGTGCCTTCATTTCATCCGGACCAACCAGCGGCAGGCTGACGGTGTAATGGCAAACCCTATTCTTCTTGTGCCTGTTCACAGGGACCTCGCAGGAAGGATGGCAGGCGGCACGGCGAGTCTCCTTTTCTCTAGTGCAACTCGCTTGCGCGTTAAAAGGGGGGCTCCTGAGCATCGCGACTCAGGAGCTCTTACTGGCTCTCCAGCCCTCACCCCTGGCCTTGACCACGGCATCGCGACCTGGCATACCAGTGGCGGCTGATCTCGCTCTAGGGTCGGGACCTGAGGACGCAGAGCACTAAGGAGAGCACGGGAGAAGGGAAACTTGTATGGGCCGGGCCAGCTATGCCGCACAAGTTCGCGCGTGATACGTCTCGAACGTATCTACAATTTTTGATTGCTCCATGCTATATTATGTACTGTTTGGACTATATTGGGCTTTATTTTCCACTTTTACATTATTTTTGGGACTAACTTATTAACCGGAGGCCCAGCCCAGAATTGCTGTTTTTTGCCTATTTCAGTGTTTCGAAGAAACGGAATATCAAACGGAGTCCAAACGGAATGAAACCTTCGGGAACGTGATTTTCTCACCGAACGTGATCCAGGAGACTTGGACCCTACGCCAAGGCATCAGAGAGGCGGTCACGAGGGCGGGGGGCGCGCCCCCCTAGGGCGCGCACCCCTGCCTCGTGGGCCCCTCGGAGCTCCACCGACGTACTTCTTCCTCCTATATATACCTACGTACCCCCAAACGAACAGAGAAGGAGCCAAAAACCTAATTCCACCGCCGCAACTTTCTATATCCATGAGATCCCATCTTGGGGCCTGTTCCAGAGCTCCGCCGGAGAGGGTCATCATCACGAAGGGCTTCTACATCATCATAGCCTCTCCGATGAAGTGTGAGTAGTTTACTTTAGATCTTCAGGTCGATAGTTAGTAGCTAGATGGCTTCTTCTCTCTTTTTGTATCCCAATACAAAGTTCTCCCCCTCTCTTGTGGAGATCTATTCGATGTAATCTTCTTTTTGCGGTGTGTTTGTTGAGACTGATGAATTGTGGGTTTATGATCAAGTCTATCTATGAATAATATTTGAATCTTCTCTGAATTCTTTTATGTATGATTAGTTATCTTTGCAAGTCTCTTCGAATTATCCGTTTGGTTTGCCCAACTAGATTGGTAGTTCTTGCCATGGAAAAAGTGCTTATCTTTGGGTTCGATCTTGCGGTGTCCTTTCCCAATGACAGAAGGGGCAGCAAGGCACGTATTGCATCGTTGCCATCGAGGATAACAAGATGGGGTTTATTTCATATTGCATGAATTTATCTCTCTACATCATGTCATCTTGCTTAAAACGTTACTCTGTTTTTAAATTAATACTCTAGATGCATGCTGGATAGCGGTCGATGAGTGGAGTAATAGTAGTAGATGCAGAATCATTTTGGTCTACTTGTCACGGACGTGATGCCTATATACATGATCATGCCTAGATATTCCCATAACTATGATCAATTCTGTCAATTGCTCAACAGTAATTTGTTCACCCACCATAGAATACTTATGCTCTTGAGAAAAGCCACTAGTGAAACCTATAGCCCCCGGGTCTATTCTCATCACATTAATCTCCATCACTTTAATCTTGCTTTGCTTTTTATTTTGCCTTTTACTTTTCACTTTGCATCTTTATACCAAAAATACCAAAAATATTATATCTATCAGATCTCACTCTCGTAAGTGATCGTGAAGGGATTGACAACCCCTAACCGTGTTGTTTGCGAGTAGCCATCGTTTTGTGGAGGTACGAGGGACTTGAGTGTGGCCTCCTATTGGATTGATACCTTGGTTCTCAAAAACTGAGGGAAATACTTACGCTACTCTACTGCATCATCCTTTCCACTTCGGGGAAATCCAACACAAGCTCGAGAGGTAGCAAGAAGAATTTCTGGCGCCGTTGCCAGGGAGTCTACGCAAAAAGTGAACATACCAAGTACCCATCACAATCTCTATCTCTCGCATTACATTATTTGCCATTTGCCTCTCGTTTTCCTCTCCCCCACTTCACCCTTGCCTTTTTGTTTGCCCATGTGTTGAATTTCTTGCTTGTCGCTATGTCTGAAGTTGGGGAAGTTATCGCCGATTTGGGCCATAACAATGTCATAGAAAATTCGGATGCTCCGGCTGAAGAACCCCGTACCTATCATACAAAAAGATTTCGAATCGGTAGTGGTAATATTATTGGAAAAGGAGTCATCCAAGATTTTTTTACTTGTGCTGGAGCTTTCCCTCTATGGGCGGTTCTATTCTTCATAGAACTAGTAGTCTTGCGGACGCTATTGCCATGCTTATCGTTGAACTTGAAAGGCAATTTATGCATATGCACCCATCTATACAAAGAATTTTCTTAGAATTTTCTAATATTGAGCATTCTTCTGTTAAGCGTGCAGCTACTATCTTTTTGGCCCATGAATTCAGTTTTATAATAGAAGAAGCCAAAGAAATCTTTGCTCACTATAAGGTGGACACTGGTCGTCCTCCCATAGAACCTATACCTCCTAAAATTGATCTTGGGGACTTCTGTCCTATTAAATTTAGCCCTTTTGATTACTTTTGCTTACCTCAAAGAAAACTTGCTGCTAAACATAGAGAATATGAAATGAGTTTCACCGATCTATCTTATTACTATGGCAATACCTAGATCTATTCTTACTTGTTATGCCTAGCTAGGGGCGTTAAACGATAGCGCTTGTTGGGAGGCAACCCAATTTTATTTTTATTCCTTGCTTTTTGCTCCTGTTTAGTAATAAATAAATTATTTAGCCTCTGTTTTGGTTGTGTTTTTTTGTGTTTAATTAGTGTTTGTGCCAAGTAGAACCGTTGGGAAGACTAGGCGAAAGTCTTCTCGAACTTGCTGTAGAAAAACAGAAACTTTAGCGCTCACGAGAACTGCTGTAATTTTTATTTGGAGAGTGATAATCAGTTAATTATTTTTGAATATGATTAATAAATAAATTCCTCACGTGCACCAATTTATTTTAGAATTTTTGGGTTTCCAGATCTTGCGCTAGCTACAGATTACTAGAGACTGTTCTGTTTTGACAGATTCTGTTTTTCGTGTGTTGTTTGCTTATTTTGATGAATCTATGGTTAGTAAAATAGTTTATAATCCATAGAGAAGTTGTAATACAGTAGGTTTAACACCAATATAAATAAATAATGAGTTCATTACATTACCTTGAAGTGGTCTTTTGTTTTCTTTCTCTAACGGAGCTCACGAGTTTCCTACTTTATGTTTTGTGTTGTGAAGTTTTCAAGTTTTGGGTGAATTCTTGTGATGGATTATGGAACAAGGAGTGGCAAGAGCCTAAGATTGGGTATGCCCATGGTACCCCCCAGATAATCCAAGGACACAAAAAAGTCAAAGCTTGGGGATGCCCCAGAAGGCATCCCCTCTTTCGTCCACTTCCATCGGTAATTTACTTGGAGCTATATTTTTATTCACCAACATGATATGTGTTTTGCTTGGAGCGTCTTGTATTATTTGTGTATTTGGTTGTTAGTATGCCACAATCATCCTTTATGTACACACCTTTTGAGAGAGCCATACATGAATTAGAATTTGATAGAATACTCTATGTGCTTTACTTATATCTTTTTAAGCTAAGTAGTTTTGCTCTATGTGCTTCACTTAGATCTTTTAGAGCACGGTGGTGGATTTGTTTTAAAGAAACTATTGATCTCTCAAGCTTCACTTAAATTATTTTGAGAGTCTTAATAGCATGGTGATTTGCTTAATAATAACATGCTTGGTATTCAAGATTTGTGAAACTTCCTTTTGAGTGTATTGAATACTAAGAAAAGTTGGATGCTTGATAATTGTTTTGAGATATGGAGGTAATAATATCAAAGTCATGCTAGTTGAGTAGTTGTGAATTTGAGACGTGCTTGTGTTGAAGTTTGCAAGTCCCGTAGCATGCACGTATGGTAAACGTTATGTAACAAATTTGAAACATGAGGTGTTATTTGTTTGTCCTCCTTATGAGTGGCGGTCGGGGACGAGCGATGGTCTTTTCCTACCAATCTATCCCCCTAGGAGCATGCGCGCAATACTTTGGTTTTTGATGGCTTGTAGATTTTTGCAATAAGTATATTAGTACTTTATGACTAATGTTGAGTCCATGGATTATACGCACTCTCACCCTTCCATCATTGCTAGCCTCTACGGTACCATGCATTGCCCTTTCTCACATCGAGAGTTGGTGCAAACTTCGCCGGTGCATCCAAACCCCGTGATATGATACGCTCTTTCACACATAAACCTCCTTATATCTTCCTCAAAACAGCAACCATACCTACCTATTATGGCATTTCCATAGCCATTCCAAGATATATTGCCATGCAACTTTCCACCATCCAGTTTATCATGACACATTCATCATTGTCATATTTCTTAGCATGATCATGTAGTTGACATAGTATTTGTGGCAAAGCCACTGTTCATAATTTTTTTCATATTTGTCACTCCTGATTCATTGCATATCCCGGTACACCGCCAGAGGCATCCATATAAAGTCATACTTTGTTCTAGTATCGAGTTGTAATCATTGAGTTGTAAATAAATAAAAGTGTGATGATCATCATTCAATAGAGCATTGTACCAAAAAAAGAGAAAGGCCAAAGAAAAAAAGAAGGCCCAAAAAAAGAAAAGAAATAAAAAGGGGCAATGCTACTATCTTTTTTCCACACTTGTGCTTCAAAGTAGCACCATGTTCTTCATATAGAGAGTCTCTTGAGTTATCACTTTCATATACTAGTGGGAATTTTTCATTATAGAACTTGGCTTGTATATTCCAACAATGGGCCTCCTCAAGTGCCCTAGGTCTTCATGAGCAAGCAAGTTGGATGCACACCCACTTAGTTTCTTTTTTTGAGCTTTCATACATTTATAGCTCTAGTGCATCCGTTGCATGGCAATCCCTACTCCTTGCATTAACATCAATTGATGGGCATCTCCATAGCCTATTGATTATCCTCGTTGATGTGAGACTTTCTCCTCTTTTGTCTTCTCCACATAACCCCCATCATTATATTCTATTCCACCCATAGTGCTATATCCATGGCTCACGCTCATGTATTGCGTGAAAGTTTATGAGTTTGAAATTATTAAGGTATGAAACAATTGCTTGGCTTGGCATCGGAGTTGTGCATGATGAGAGCATTCTTGTGTGACGAAAATGGAGCATGACTAAACTATATGATCTTGTAGGGATGAACTTTGTTTGGCCATGTTACTTTAAGAAAACATAATTGCTTTGATTGGTTTGCTTGAAGTATTGTTATTCTCTATGTCAATGTGAACTTTTGTCTTGAATCTTCCTGATCTGAATATTCATACCACAATTAAGAAGATTTGCATTGAAATTATGCCAAGTAGCACTTCGCATCAAAAATTCTCTTTTTTATCATTTACGTACTCGAGGACGAGCAGGAATTAAGCATGGGGATGCCTGATACGTCTCCAACATATCTATAATTTTTGATTGCTCCATGCTATATTATCTACTATTTTGGACTATATTGGGCTTTATTTTCCACTTTTATATTATTTTTGGGACTAACCTATTAACAGGAGGCCCAGCCCAGAATTGCTGTTTTTGCCTATTTCAGTGTTTCGAAGAAACGGAATATCAAACGGAGACCAAACGGAATGAAACCTTCGGGAACGTGATTTTCTCACCGAACGTGATCCAGGAGACTTGGACCCTATGCCAAGGCATCAGAGAGGCGGTCACGAGGGTGGGGGCGCCCCCTAGGGCGCGCCCCCTGCCTCGTGGGCCCCTCGGAGCTCCACCGACGTACTTCTTCCTCCTATATATACCTACGTACCCCCAAACGAACAGAGAAGGAGCCCAAAACCTAATTCCACCGCCGCAACTTTCTATATCCACGAGATCCCATCTTGGGGCCTGTTCCGGAGCTCCGCCGGAGAGGGCCATCATCATGGAGGGCTTCTACATCATCATAGCCTCTCTATTGAAGTGTGAGTAGTTTACCTCAGACCTTCGGGTCCATAGTTAGTAGCTAGATGGCTTCTTCTCTCTTTTTGGATCTCAATACAAAGTTCTCCCCCTCTCTTGTGGAGATCTATATGATGCAATCTTCTTTTTGCGGTGTGTTTGTTGAGACCGATGAATTGTGGGTTTATGATCAAGTCTATCTATGAATAATATTTGAATCTTCTCTGAATTATTTTATGTATGATTAGTTATCTTTGCAAGTCTCTTCGAATTATCCGTTTGGTTTGGCCAACTAGATTGGTAGTTCTTGCCATGGGAGAAGTGCTTAGCTTTGGGTTCGATCTTGCGGTGTCCTTTCCCAGTGACAGAAGGGGCAGCAAGGCACGTATTGCATCGTTGCCAACGAGGATAACAAGATGGGGTTTATTTCATATTGCATGAATTTATCTCTCTACATCATGCCATCTTGCTTAAAGCGTTACTCTGTTTTTAACTTAATACTCTAGATGCATGCTGGATAGCGGTCGATGAGTGGAGTAATAGTAGTAGATGCGGAATCGTTTTGGTCTACTTGTCACGGACGTGATGCCTATATACATGATCATGCCTAGATATTCTCATAACTATGCTCAATTTTGTCAATTGCTCAACAGTAATTTGTTCACCCACCGTAGAATACTTATGCTCTTGAGAGAAGCCACTAGTGAAACCTATGGCCCTGGGTTTATTCTCATCATATTAATCTCCATCACTTTAATCTTGCTTTGCTTTTTATTTTGCCTTTTACTTTTCACTTTGCATCTTTATACCAAAAATACCAAAAATATCATATCTATCAGATCTCACTCTCGTAAGTGACCGTGAAGGGGTTGACAACCCCTAATCGCGTTGGTTGCGAGTAGGTATCGTTTTGTGCAGGTACGAGGGACTTGAGCGTGGCTTCCTACTGGATTGATTCCTTGGTTCTCAAAAACTAAGGGAAATACTTATGCTACTCTGCTGCATCATCCTGTCCTCTTCGGGGAAATCCGACGCAAGCTCAAGAGGTAGCAGCGCGCAGCCCCAGCGCAACGTCAGGAATCGTCATGAAGTTCGCAAGATAAGTCTTGCCCTTGGATCGGCTAAATGTCTGGGTCTTATGGACACTCATGCCTTGCCACAATCCTGTTGCGGCCACGTCAACTCCCTTTCTTCCATAACCATGGCCACTTGAGCGCTAAGGGGGACCTCCTGAGCATCGTGCCTCAGGGGCTCTTACTGGACCTCGGTCCGCACACCTCCTGGCCTTGACCACAGCATGCGACCTGGCATACCAGTGATGGCTGTTGCCTGCCTGGGGACCGGGACCTATCGCCGTAGAGCAACAAGCTATCGCGAGGAAAAAAAAGGGGGACCGAGCCTTAACGGGACATGCGTTCATCAAATCTTCATAACAGGGAAGAAAAGCACAAAAGACATTACAAACCCTTACATGCCCCCACGGGGCGCTTCATTATTCTTCGCAAGAAACAAAAGCTAAAACTAAGGAGGATCCTATCTACACCCCCCATGGCAGATGCCATCATCAACAGTGGGCCACGGGAGGCCGGCGCCAACCCCATCCAGATCAGCGGTGGTGGCGGCCAGACACGGCAGCACTGCTCCGAGCGTGGCGAGAGCTCGGGGCACGTAGCTGTCGTCGCTTGTCTCCGAAGTCTCGTAGAGCTCAAGAGAGCTGCTGGACTCCCAAGGGCTGCTGCTGCTAGAGTGGTTGCGAGCGGAGTGCGCATCGGCCTCGTGCCCCTCTCCGGAGCAGCACTCCAGGCGGCGGCCCTCGGCGTCAAAGACCTTGAAGAAGAGCGTGGAGACGCCGTCGTACTCAAGATAGATCGCGAGGGCGCCACTCGCGTGGCAGACCCGCATGATCTCGCCCCAGCCGCGGGTCATGAAGATCTTGCCGGAGGGGACCGCTTCGATCTCCGCTCCGGTCGCAGGAGCGCCACAGTCGGCGTGCTACAACCAGAGCTCGAGAGGCCCCCTCGGCGGCATCATGTCGGAGAAGAACCGCAGGAAGCGGATCCAAGAGCTTGGCAGCATCGGTGCCCCCAGCACCAGCTCACGCGAGGAGTCCGCGGCGTGGATTCCGGGGGCAACTACGCGCGTCACCGTGGCGCGGCGACCGCGAGCGCGTCGCTGGTGGCGCTGCTTGTCGCCCCGCCCTCCTGAGCCCATGGCTTGGGCGTACAGGGTTAGCGGATACCCTAGAGGAGGCCGCTCGCACCAAGGCCTCGCCACCACCTGCATCGCCACTTCTTCACGTTGGTGGATCGACCTCTTCTTCGGCGGGAGTTGCTCCGGGACTTCCCGGGGGCTTTCCCCTTTTCTTTGGCGGAGAACCTTCTAATAGGTGCCATTCGTGCTAGCAGTGGAGTGAGGAAGAAGAAGCAGCAAGCGAGGAAGAGATGGGCAACGGGGGCTCCGCCCCCACCCCATTTATAGCAAGAGAAGTCCAACCGGCACCTCCCACGACCGCATGTAATGATGGTTTCCCTTGCATGACGCAGGGACTCGTCAAGTTGTGCAGTCGCCGAGGTAGCGTGGGGAAGAGGAAACGCCCACGTCCAATCAACCGCCACATGTCAATCGAGGCCGCAGGCTTTGGGGGCCCGTGGTGCTCCGTCCTTGGCCCTTGGCTTCACCGCGAAGCCAAGCCCGAGCGCACCTTGGGCCCGGGGGCTACTGTCGGCGTCCAGTGAACGGGGGTCGCCAGACTTGCCTGCCTGCGGCACGCGGCGTGGCTGAGCCAGCATGCCATATGGCCCATCTTCATCAACAAGGCATTCAAGACCCTAGCAAGGGGCCAAGCCTCGTAAGGAGGACGACACGAGACCTCCTCTGGAGCAGCCTAGTCAGGTAGGCTCACGAGGAGCGGAGATATCAAGGCGAGGCGAACCTCACGAGGCTCTCGTAACATGAGCCATGACGATCGACACCAAGCGGGCGCCAGCGCGTGTAGCATCCTTGTTTCCTCTTTGGTGCTAAGGAAACTATCAGATTTCGGGTTCCGGCACACCATTGAGGTTCGAACACTGGGGTGCGCGCGGAGATTTCGCCTTCTACCTACCTGCACCCCTCCGCCTCGCTAAGATCTAAGCTATGTAAAGAACAGCACAAGAGACACAGGGTTTATACTGGTTCGGGCCACCGTTGTGGTGTAATACCCTACTCCAGTGTGTGGTGTGGTGGATTGCCTCTTGGGCTGATGATGATGAGCAATACAAGGAAGAATAGCCTCGCGAGGGTCTGTTCTTGGTTGGGGGGATGAACTGCTAGGAGGAGTTCAGTCGCCCTTCTCTCTCTGTGTGTGATGCTACTCGATCCTATCCTAGCTTGTTTCTCTCTTGGCTTCTAGATTCTCCCTTCTTGATTGCCCCCTACCCTGGGGTTGGCTAGTCCTATTTATAGGCAAAGGCCCTGGGCCTCTTCCCAAGTATTGAGCGGGAAGGGCGCCAATAATTGGCCATTTTGAAGGGGAACATCTGGTACACTTATCCTGACTAAAGTTGGTCCTCGCCTGCCAAAGGCCCTGGTGGTGACGGTGGCTTGGGCTCCACAATGACTTTCTCCCTGCCGTTGGACTAGTCTTGGTCTCGTTGCACCGAAACGGGTGCCTTTACTTGATGCTCTCGCCTGCGCTTGCTCCCTTTGCACCAAAGAGGGAAGGAGGACACTGCGCGGGTTGGCGCCCGCCTGGCGCCCTTGGTCATCATGGCTTGCGTCACGGGCACCTCGTGAGGTACCCCGCCTTGATCTCTCCGCCTCCTCGCGAGCCAGCCTGATGAGGCCGTGCCTGAGGAAGCTCCGTGTCGTCCGCCCCGCGAGGCTTGGGCCCTCGCGAGGGTCTTGGGTCTGTGTTGATGAAGATGGGCCGTGCTAGGCCCCTCCTCGAGCCACGCCGCAGGCAGGAAAGTCTGGGGACCCCCATTCCCAGAACGCCGACAGTAGCCCCTGGGCCCAAGGCGCGCCCGAACTTGGCCGTGCAGGGAGGCGAAAGGGCAAGAGCGAAGCGCCGCGGGCCCTAACAGCCTGCGGCCTTGGGCGCCGCATGGCGGTTGATTGGACGTGGGCGTCTCCACTTCCCCACGGCGCCTCGGCAACTGCACGGATTGGACAAGTCCCTGCATGCAAAGCAGGTCATGATTACCTGCGATCGTGGGGGCCGATGGTTGGCCCTCGCCGGCTATAAGTACGGAGCGGCGCGCGCCCTTCCACTTCATCCCCCTAGCTTCTCCTTCGTCTTCATGGCTCCGTAGAGGAGGTTCTCGGCCGCAGAGAAGGGGAAGGCTCGCTAGGTTGAGCCTGCCTCTCCCCCGCCCAAGCGCGACCGAGGGCGCCCTCGCAAACATCCTGTGGCCTCCACGGCAGCTCCCCGCGGCCGTGGAGATGATTTCCAGCACGGTGACGGGCGGACTGCTGCGGCCGGGGGGAGCGCTTCGGTCACGCGTTCCCCTAGGCCGCGCTTTCGCGCTGCAGAGGTGCTGCTGGAGTTCGTTGTGTGGTCGGCTGAGCTGACTAGCACCCGGCTTCAACTTCCTCGCTTCCTCCTCGGCGAGCTCTCGGCCGGCACCTCGGGCGGCCTCTGGCTTCAGGCAGACGGCTGCTGCAGCCGGGCCACATGAGCTTCACTGGAGGTCTCCGCGGCCGGGAGCCTGGCCTTGACCCGCGATTGGTAGACGTTTGCCCGCGCGCGTGGCCTGAGTCGTCGGTGCACCGTGCACTTCATGTTTGACGGCGATGCCACCCTCTACGTGAGGGTGTTTGGGGAAGATGGTCGCCGCGCAGGGTGCTGCCCTAAGGACGACGACCGCGGCCGGGAACCCATCCCCGGCGATGATGGAGAGGACAGCGCTCGCGTGATTGGCGGCGCTCAGGGTTCCCCAAGCTTCACCGGTTCTTCTTCAGGCAGCGACTCTTCTAGCGGTGGCCGCGGTCAGCCTCCACGCCGTCGTACCTGCTTGGGTGGTGGTAGCGCATCTGCCCGCTGTCGCGCCTTAGTGAAGTGCGAGAGGGAGTCTGCCTGAGCCCCGGAGGTAGCTTGAGTCTTCCTTGCAGGCCGGTGTGAGGCGAGCTGTGCCTAATTTGGTCTTTCTTTTCCTTTTTCCCGTGTAAAAAGACAGTAGCGTGGAGCCCCGCGAGGGCGTGTTTGGGTTATTGCTGTTAACCATCGCTTTGCTTCCGTTATCATGCCTTCCGGCTACATGCCCGCGCGTGGATAGTTCCCGGCCCCAGCCGTGGGGGGGCGACCGACCCAGGCCCTGTGTTCGTTTCACGGTACCCGTGGGGCACGGACTGGAGGGGTGCTCCTATAATGGACCCAGGTCACGAAACCTTTGAACGACTAGGACGGAAACACTCACGAGGGCGCTCGGTTGCCCCCTCGCGAGGCATTGCACAAGAGAAATCGAGGCAGGAGTGTGAAAAGTCGAAGAACCACAAGTCAAAGACGGCAACAGCTTCAATAAAACTTCGAATGAGAATGAACAAGCCAACTGCGGAAAGCAAATGAAAAAGCCGCGTCCGACACCTAATCTAGTCTTCGACGTCTTCTCACCAGCGCGGAGCTAAGTGCTGCCACTGGGCATGGGAGGGATCCCCAGGGCCTGAGGCCGGCGCTCCTGAGACTCCGGGGCGTGTACAGCCCCAACTCATTATTACGTGAGAGTGTCACGGGCGGCGAGCTTCACAGGCGTTGGCCTTCTTCACATGCTCCGGACCTTTCTTGGGGGGGAGCAGGCTTCATGGGCATTTGCCTTCTTCACAGGCTCCGGGCCTCTTCCCAAACGCGACAGCTTCACAGGCATTCGCCTTCTTCACAGGCTCTGGGCCTTTTACAAAAAGGATAATCTTCACAGGCATTCGCCTTCTTCACAGGCTCTGGGCCTTTTCCAAAATGGATAATATTCACAGGCATTTGCCTTCTTCACAGGCTCTGGGCCTTTTCCAAAAAGGATAATCTTCACATGCATTCGCCTTCTTCACAGGCTCTGGGCCTTTTCCAAAAAGGATAATCTTCACAGGCATTCGCCTTCTTCACAGGCTCTGGGCCTTTTCCAAAAAGGATAATCTTCACAGGCATTCGCCTTCTTCAAAGGCTCTGGGCCTTTTCCAAAAAGGATAATCTTCACAGGCATTCGCCTTCTTCACAGGCTCTGGGCCTTTTCCAAAAAGGATAATCTTCACAGGCATTCGCCTTCTTCATAGGCTCTGGGCCTTTTTAGGGGTAGAACCTACGGAGGTGCTGGATGTTCCATGCGTTCTGGACCGGCACCCCCTCCTGAGTCTCCAAGCGCGCGGAGCCAGGCCTGGAAACATGAACAACCATAAACGGGCCCTCCCACATGGGAGAGAGCTTGTGCAGTCCCTCCCTGGAGAGAACCCGCCTGAGCACGAGGTTGCCTACCTCGAGAGTTCTGGGCGGATGTTGCGGCAGTGATATCGCCGCAGTGCTTGTTGGTACCTCGCCGCTCGCAGTGTGGCCTCTCGGCGACATTCCTCCCCCAGCACGAGGTCCATCCCCCGCATGGCGTCCTGCTGCGCCTCATCGAACGCCAGGACCCGTGCGGAGCGACGTCTGACCTCATGAGGGAGGACCGCTTCGGCTCCGTAGACCAGGAAGAACGGGGTCTCTCCAGTCGGCTTGGTCGCGGTTGTGCGGATGGACCACAACACGGACTGAAGCTCGTCGTACCAACCTCTGCCGCAGGCCTCCAGCTTCTTCTTGAACGTCCTGGTCTTGAGGCCCCTCAGGACCTCTGCGTTGGCTCGCTCGGCCTGGCCATTGCTTCAGGGGTGCGCCACCGAAGCGTAGCATATCTGCGTTCCAAGGTTAGCACAGTATGTTTTGAAGAGGTTACTGGTGAACTGCGAACCGTTGTCTGTGATAATGCGGTTCGTCACCCTGAACCGGCTCACGATGCCCCTGATGAACTTGACCGTGGAACCCGCGGGAATGGTGCGGACGGCCTCTACTTCAGCCCACTTGGTGAACTTGTCCACGGCGACGTAGAGGTAGCGGTAGCCCCCTAGCGCCCAAGGAAACGGGCCCAGGATGTCCAGCCCCCAGACTGCGAATGTCCATGAAAGGGGTATAGTCTGCAGGCCTCCTGCTGGCTGATGGATTTGCTTGGCGTGGAACTGGCAGGCCTCACAAGCCTTCACCAGTTCGACGGCGTCATTGAGTGTGGTGGGCCAATAAAACCCACTGCGGAACGCCTTGCCGACGAGGGTCCGTGATGATGAATGATGTCCACAGTCTCCGTCGTGTATATCTTCTAGCAGTTCCTTTCCTTGCTCCCTGGAGATGCAGCACAGGGATACATCGTTTGGTCGCTTCCGGTAGAGCTCTCCATCCTTGATGCAGTATGCCGTGGCCAGTCGTGCCACACGCTCCGCTTCCTCCTCCTTCTCCGGCAGGGTCCCTTGCGTTAAGTAACGCTGGAGCTCCGTGATCCAGCACCGCTCCTGTGGTTCCATCGTCAGGAGCAGGCATGCTCCTGAGGTCGGGCCACAGACCGGGGCTCCTAAGGCAGGTGGCTGGGGGACCTCCTCCCGAAGCTGAGCCGTGTTTGACAATGACGGCAGGGCTGAGCGCTTGAAGAGCCGCTCCTCGAACACGTCAGGCTCCTGAGGTAACCGCCTGGACGCCCATTTGGCGATTTCGTCGGCCTCCTGATTGGTGCCACGGGGCACATGCTGCAACTCCAACCCCCAGAACTGCTTCTCCATCCTGCGGACCTCCGCAAGGTAGGCTTCCACGTGCTCATCTTTCGGCTCGTACACCTTGTTGGAGAAATTGACAAGGAGCTGCGAATCGCCCTTGATGGTGAGGCGTTTCACCCCCGGGGTAGCTGCGGCCTTCAAGCCCACTATTAGACCTTCATACTCCGCTATGTTGTTGGAGACCTTTTCACCTTGCTGGAAACAGAGTTGTACAACGTAGTAGAGCTTGTCCTGAGTGGGCGATATGAGCACCGCCCTAGCCCTAGCGCCATGCCTAGAGAACGCCCCATCGAAGTACATGACACAACCTTCTGGCGCCTCGCTTCCCGGGGAGAGGGACTGATCCTCGTCGGCCTTGAGGCCTGGGGCCTCCATCCATTCTGCCACAAAATCCGCTAATGCTGCTCCCTTGATGACTCTGGTCGTGCTGAATTCGAGCTGAAATGCTTGCAGTTCTATGTTCTACTCGGCGACCCTTCCGGCTGAGTTAGGGCTCCTGAGCACTCTCTCCAAGGGGTATGACGAGACGACCTTGATGGGGTGACCCTCAAAATAGTGCCGCAGCTTGCGCGAGGCCACCAGTAGCGCGAGGAGGAGCTTCTAAGGCATGGGGTACTGTGCCCTCGCGTCCCGCAACACCGTGCTGACGAAGTACACTGGGTGCTCGACGAGGTTGTGTGCATCAGTGCTGGTGACGCCCGCCGGAGACCATGGCGCCTCCTGAGGCGATGGGGCCTCCGGAGGCTGGCCATCTGGGAGATGGGCCCCTTCCGCCTCCGGTGCAATCCTGTGCGGCGGCTG
This sequence comes from Triticum monococcum, assembly GCA_034509565.1. Taxonomy (NCBI): domain Eukaryota; kingdom Viridiplantae; phylum Streptophyta; class Magnoliopsida; order Poales; family Poaceae; genus Triticum; species Triticum monococcum. The sequence goes on from CM067845.1 coordinate 350,778,242, forward strand.
ATCCTCCTTAGCCGCGGTGGCGGTTTCTGTGGGCCTTCCTTGTTCCTATTTTGCCTTGTCCCGGGCTGCTGCTGTGGTTTTGATTCGACGCTCCTCCCTAACCGCCACCAGGGCTGCGCTGGCGGAGTAGGGAGTGGCGGCGAGGTAAAGCTCCAGGGGCTCTTGAGGGCGCAGAGCCACCATGACCGGAGCGCTGGTCAGGTATCTCTTGAGATCTTGGAACGCCTTGTCGGCCTCTTCAGTCCATTCAAAGGGCCCCTTTTTCTTCATTAGCTGGAAGAAGGGCAGCGCTCGCTCCCCCAACTTGGAGATGAAGTATCCTAGCGCGGTCACGCGCCCAGTGAGCTTCTGCATTTCTCTGAGGGTCTTTGGCGGGCTCATGTCCTCGACCGCCTTGACCTTTTCCGGGTTAGCCTCGATGCCTCGATGGGACACGAGGAAACCCAAGAGCTTGCCCGAGGGGACTCTGAACACTCACTTCTCTGGGTTGAGCCGCAGGTTCACTGCGTTGAGGCTCGCGAAGGTTTCCTCCAGGTCTTGTATCAGGGTCCTGGCCTCCCGAGACTTCACCACTATGTCATCGACGTAAGCCTCGACGTTCTTCCCGAGCTGCGGGCCCAAGGTGATGTGCATCAGCCACTGAAAGGTCGGCCCTGCGTTACGCAGCCCAAATGCCATGCATGTGTAGCAGTACACCCCACACGGGGTTAGGAAGGCTGTCTTTTCGACGTCTTCTACCGCCATCTTGATCTGGTGATACCCAGAGAAGGCATCCAAGAAGCATAGCGGGTCGCATTCTGCAGTGGAATCGACGATCTAGTCGATGCGGGGGAGCGGGAACGGATCTTGCGGGCATGCCTTGTTGAGGTTGGTGAAGTCGACACACATGCGCTCCTTCCCTCCCTTCTTTGGCACAACGACAGGGTTGGCCAACCAATCCGGGTATCGGACCTCGCGAATGACCCCAGCGGCTTCTAGCTTGCGGGTCTCTTGGACGATGAAGGCCTAATTTTCTATGGACTACCGCCTTGCCTTCTGCTTCACAGGGCGCGTGTTGGGGCACACGTTGAGGTGATGCTCGATTACGCTCCTAGGGATCCCCGCCAACTAGTCAGGCTCCCAAGCGAATACCTTCTTGTTCGCGCGCAGGAACCTGACCAGGGCCTCCTCCTGCTCGGGCTCGAGGTTGGCGCCTATGGTGAAAGTGGCATTGGTGGACCCGTCCTCATCGATGGGTATCTGCTTGGTTTCTGCCTTGTCTTGGGTGAACAACTGTTTCTTCTTGGCGGGTGCAACCCCCTTGGGCTCGGGGGTCTCCGAGTCGGCGGCTGCCGACGCCGCCGTCTTGAAGGTGAGGTCGAGCACTCACAGCGCGTCTCCGGTGTCCCCGTGCATGGTGAGGATACCGCTGCTCCTGGGCATCTTCATGAGGTTGTATGCCGGGTGCGTCGCGGCCATGAACTGGGCCAGCGCTGGATAGCCAAGGATGGCATTGTAGGGGAGGCCGATGGGGGCGATGTCGAAGTCGACCAGCTCCGTGCGGAAGTTGTCGTAGGTGCCGAAGGTTACTTGGAGCCGGATCTGCACCAAGGAGCTGGATGACCCGCCCCCAACGCCTGAGAAGGGCCGGCTGGGTTGCAGCCGTTCCAGGGGTATGCAGAGGAGGTTGAAGGCCTCAACCGAGAGCACACTGAGGCCCGCGCCGCCATCATGAGAGTTCTGGTGACGGCCACCTGGCAGATGGTGGGGGTGCACAGCATGGGGAGCGCACCCGAGAAGGCCGAGTTGGGGGGGGGGGTGGTTCTCCGAGCTGAAGGTCAGGCCGACCTTGGGCGCCGCCCGGTCCGGGGGAGCCCCCTGCCGCGTGGAAGCGACGCTGACCCGGCGGATGAACGGCTTGACGTGGTGACTTGTAGGCGGTGCCTGCGAGCCGCCCAGGAGGGCCGCGATGACCGGGGGTGTTGGTGTAGCGTGGTGGGCGAGGAAGAGGCTGCGGAGCTCTTCCCAAGAGGCCACGGAGGCTGCCGGCAGGTGGAGCAGCCATGCACGCGGAGCGCCGGTGAGGGCCATGGGAAGCCAGTTGGCCATGACCCTATCTTCACCTCCAGCTTCGAGGATAGCCTCCTCGTACGCCAGCAGGAAGGCCAACGGATCAGTCGCGCCGCTGTAGCGCGGCGGCGTCGTTGGCTTGAACTTGTCTGGCCACCGTACCCGTTGCAGGGCTGGGGCCAGGGCTCGGAGCCCCCTGGCCCTCGTGCTGGCGCCGGCGGCCGGAGCGGGCGATGCGCTACTCATCGCGGGGCAGGTTGTGGCGGTGGAGGAAGGGAAAACTCCGGTGCACCCCTACCTGGCACGCCAAATGTCGGATTTTGGGTTCCTGCAGACCCTTGAGGTTCGAACACTAGGGTGCGCGCGGACCCCTCCGCCTTGCTAAGATCTAAGCTATGGAAAGAACAGCACAAGAGACACAGGGTTTATACTGGTTCGGGCCACGGTTGTGGTGTAATACCCTACTCCAGTGTGTGGTGTGGTGGATTACCTCTTGGGCTGATGATGATGAGCAATACAAGGAAGAACAGCCTCGCGAGGGTCTGTTCTTGGCTGGGGGGATGAACTGCTAGGAGGATTTCAGTCGCCCTTCTCTCTCTCTGTGATGCTACTCGATCCTATCCTAGCTTGTTTCTCTCTTGGCTTCTAGATTCTCCCTTCTTGATTGCCCCCCTACCCTGGGGGTGGCTAGTCCTATTTATAGGCAAAGGCCCTGGGCCTCTTCCCAAATATTGAGCGGGAAGGGCGCCAACAATTGGCCATTTTGAAGGGGAACATCTGGTACACATATCCTAACTAAAGTTGGTCCTCGCCTGCCAAAGGCTCTGGTGGTGACGCTGGCTTGGGCTCCACAATGACTTCCTCCCTGCCGTTGGACTGGTTTTGGTCTCGTTGCACTGAAATGGGTGCCTTTACTTGATGCTCTCACCTGTGCTTGCTCCCTTTGCACCAAAGAGGAAAGGAGGACACTGCGCGGGCTGGCGCCCGCCTGGCGCCCTTGGTCGTCATGGCTTGCGTCACGGGCACCTCGTGAGGTACCCCGCCTTGATCTCTCCGCCTCCTCGCGAGCCAGCCTGATGAGGCCGTGCTTGAGGAAGCTCTGTGTCGTCCGCCCCGTGAGGCTTGGCCCCTCGCGAGGGTCTTGGGTCTGTGTTGATGAAGATGGGCCGTGCTGGGCCCCTCCTCGAGCCACGCCACAGGCCGCAGCCAGGCAAGTCTGGGGACCCCCGTTCCCAGAACGCCGACAGAAACAAGCATAGGCGAGGAGTACCGAGGCATCAGGCGAAGGTTGCCATTTTGGTGCAACAAGACCAAGACCAGAAGTACGGCAAGACGGAGGTCATCATGGAACCCAAGACGGCGTCACCACCAGAGCTTTCCGCAGGCGCAGACCACCTTTCGTCAGGATGGCTTGTGCTAGCTGTCCCCCTTCAAATTAGCCCGCCGTTGTTGGCTTCCTTCCCGCTCAATTTTTGGGAAGAGGACCAGGGCCTCTATAAGTAGGACTAGCCACCATCGAGGGCGAGGGGTCGGCATCTTAGATCGGTCTCTCACCCACACAAGTTAGCCACGCACAAGAACACCTCAACCTCAAGAGGTTGTTCTTCCCCTTGTATTGTTCATCATCAGCCCAAGAGGCAATCCACCACCACCACACTGGAGTAGGGTGCTACACCACAACGGTGGCCCAAACCAGTATACATCATGTGTCTTTCTGTGTTGCGAGTTCGTCGAGTTCGTCCGCGAGATCTTAGCGAGCTAGGGCGTAGATCAGTAGGAGGGAAAGACTTCGTGCGCACCCTAGTGTTCGAACCTTAAGGGTCTGCCGGAACCCCACATCCGACAACGGGGTTTGCCAACCACTCGGGTACCGAAACTCGCGAATAACACCCGCAGCCTCCAACTTGCAGGTTTCTTGGATGATGAAAGCTTGCTTCTCCGTGGACTGCCGCCTTGCCTTTTGCTTCACGAGGCGTACGTTGGGGCACACCTTCAGGTGGTGCTCTATTACCTCTCTTGGGACCCCTACCAGCTGATCGGGCTCCCAGGCGAACACTCCCTTGTTTGCATGCAAGAACTTCACTAGCGCCTCCTCCAGACCAGGCTCAAGGTTGGCGCCTATGGTAAAGGTTGCCCCTGAGGACCCGTCCTCCTCGAGTGGCACTTGCTTGGTTTCTGCCTTGTCCTGAGTGAAGAACTGCTTCTTCTTGGTTGGCGCAGCTCCCTTGTACTTGGAGGTATCCGCGTCGGCGGGTCATGCTGTCGCGGCGGCCTTGAGGGCAAGCTTGAGCGCCGCCAGGGCCTCCTTGGCGTCCCCCTTGATGGTGAAGACACCTCCGCTCCCCGGCATCTTCTTGAGGTTGTAAGCAGGATGGGTTGCTGCCATGAACTGGGCCAGAGCTGGGTACCCGAGGATGGCGTTGTACGAGAGGCCAATGCGGGCAATGTCGAAGTCGATGAGCTCGATGCGGTAGTTGTCGCGCGTGTTGAAGGTCACGGGGAGGCGGATCTGCCCCAGGGAGCAGGCGGGCCCTCCGCCAACCCCCGAGAAGGGCTTGTTGGGGTGGAGCCACTCGAATGGTACGTGAAGGAGGCTGAAGGCCTCGACGGAGAGCACATTGAGGTCGGCGCCGCCGTCGACGAGCATCTTGGTGATGGATATGTGGTAGATGGTGGGCGCGCACAACATCGGGAGCGCACCCGAGCTGACGGTGGTGGTGGGATAATCCTCTGAGTCGAAGGTGAGGTCGGCCTCAGGCGCGGCCCAGCCCAGGGGGCCCCCGGGCACTTGGAAGCGGCGCCGATCTGGCGAAAGTACGGCTTGACATGCCGATCTGAGGGTGGTGCTTGCGAACCGCCGAGAAGAGCTGCGACAATGGGGGCCGCCAGTTCACCGGAGCGAGTGATGAAGAGGTTGCGCAGCTCCTCCCAGGTGGCGACAGAAGACTTCGGCAAATGGAAGAGCCAGGCACGCGGCGCGCCTACAAGGGCCATTGGGAACCAGTTGGCCATGATCTTGCCATCGCCCCCGGCTTCCAAAATGGCCTCCTCGTACGCTAGCAGGAAAGCCCACGGGTTCGCCGCGCCATCGTAGTGCGGCGGCATCTCCGGCTTGAACTTGGGCTCGGAGCCCCCAAGCGCCGCTGTGGGCACCGGTAGATCCAACTGGAGGGGCGCCCACCATGGGGAGCGGGCGTGGAGATGGTGGGGCGCGAATCGATGGAAGAAAGACTCTGGCGCACCCCTACCTAGCGCGCCAAATGTAGGATCACGGGTTCCGGCAAAACCCTTAAGGTTCGAACACTTGGGTGCACGCGAAGATTTCCCCCTACCGATCCACGTCCTAACTCGGCTAAGATCTTACCAACTAACTCGACGAACTCGCAACACAAGGGACACAAGATTTATACTGGTTTGGGCCACCGTTGTGGTGTAATACCCTACTCTAGTGTGGTGGTGGTGGGTTGCCTCTCGGGCTAAGGATATACAGTAGAAAGGGAAGAACAGCCTTCTGAGGTTGAGGTGTTCTTGTGCTTGGCGAACTTGTGTGTGCCCTAGTCTTTCTCGATCTGACCTCTTTCTCCATCTCCCCTCTAGCTATGGTGGTGGCTAGTCCAATTTATAGAGGCCCTGGTCCTCTCCCCAAATATCGAGCGGGAAGGGAGCCAACAATGGCCTATTTGAAAGGGGACAGCTAGTACAGCTTATCCTGACAAAAGTGGTCTTCGCTTGCCAAAGGCTCTAGTGGTGACGCTGCCTTAGGCTCCATGGTGACCTCCGTCTTGCCGTCCTGCTAGTCATGGTATCGTTGCACCGATATGGAAGCCTTTGCTTGATGCCTCGGTACTCCGCGCCTGCGCTTGCCCCCTTAGCACCAAAGAGGAAACAAGGACGCTGCGCGCACTGGCGCCCGCCTGGCCTTGGTCGTCATGGCTCACGTCACTGGAACCTCGCTAGGTTTGTCGTGCCTTCATCTCTCTGCCCCTCGCGAGCCTGCCTGGCGAGGTTGCTCCTGAGGAGGTCTTGCAGCATCTGCCTCGAGAGGCTTCGCCCCTCACGAAGGTCTTTAATGCATTGTTGATGAAGATGGGCCGTACAGGCCTGCTAGCACCGCAGGTAGGCAAGTCTGGGGACCCCCGTTCCCGGAATGCCGACAGCATCCCTTGAAACCTCGCGTGAGGCCATAACCCAAGCCTTGGAGGAGGCCCGGGAGGCAGAACACCGCCGCGAGGTTGAAGAGAAGCGTTGGCAGGAGCTTCAGGCCCTGAATTCCCTCCTAGACCAGCAGGCGGAGGCGTGCAGAGCTGCCTAGGCATCGATGAAGGGGGCGCCGATTGACGAGGAGGGGGTCTTGAACCGCGAGGAAGCGCTAATGCTGGAGTCCACAGAGAGCAGTCTCGAGCTTGAGCGGTTGGAGACGAGGGAGCGTCAGGTTGCTCAGGTGGAAGATGCCGTCAGCGCGCGAGGCCAGGATCCAGGAGGAAGTGGACCATAGGGAGGAGGTGGCTCGTGCTGACCTTGCCAATATGTACGACCTGAAGATGAAGCTCGTGGCAGCCGAAGCTAAGGGCAGGACCACCACCCTCAGGTCGAGGTTGACTGAGGCGGAGCAGCGTGAGAAGGCCGCTGCAACTGCTTTGGTCTCTGTGCAGGTTGAGTTGGCCTCCGCCCATGCGGAACTGCTTCCGCTTCAGCAGTGAGTTACTGCCAGTGAGTCCCTTGCTCAACAGAGCAGGGAGGAGGCGATCCGCCAACAGATGTTGCAGCGCGAACACGCTCACATGCTCCATGACCTCAGGCGGAGGGCAAACCGGGCACTGGGCATTATCTGTGATGAATACGTCACTCATCCTCATGTAGAAGACTATGTTGGCCACCTTCACTTCTTCACCAATGTCGTGACGCGCCTGGAGGACCGGGCTGTGAGAGCTCGCGAGCTTGTTGATGAAAAGAGCCGCGGCCTCCTCGGGCACACGTTTTCCCATGTCTTTAGCCATCTTTAGAACGCCGACCCCAACTTGGACTTCGACGCCGCCATCGGCCCAGTCCCCGGGGCTATTCGGGCCGACCTGGCGCATTGGGTGAATGATAACATGGATGCTCTGGTCAGAGATTTTGCTTCCGATGATGATGTTGTGGTGGTCGTGGTGGATGAAGGTGACGTGGTAGATGATGGTGAAGATGACACTGGCGACGACGCTAGTAGCGTGTCCGGGAGCGATTCGGAAGATGTTGCGAGCGACATGTCCGATTGAGCCCACGCTCCTTGTTCTGGACCTGCACGCAAAAAGCTTGGGCATGTCCCTCGACGATGTGTGTGCATTTTGGGGATGGGGAGCCCCTCATGTAATCAGATTATTGTTTCTTTCCCTGAGCCAGACTTAAGGAATGCTTTAGCGAGTTCTCAAGTTCCTCCGTGTGCTCGCCACTGTAACTTACCTCAGTCTAGGCGGGCCCCAAACTGGCTTCGTGGTTGTCAATGTGTAGTTCTCCTGAGGGGAGTCCACCGCGAACGTGCGAGATTTCAGGCTTTCGCGGAGCTCCCCGGTCCTCCTGAGAAGACCTTGAGAGACGGGCGTTAGATCACGATGATATGCGTGCGCATACCATGTCCAGCCCCCGCTCATGAGGCGCTCGCGAGGAAGGGACAGTAGGCGCCGGTGTCGCAATAAGGCACGGAGCCGGAAAACTCAAGAAATCAACACGAATGAGAAAAGATGCCCCCCATGCTTTGTCAACGGAAATACGACTGCGAGTTCAAATTCCAAAAGTCGGCAAATGGAGCTATAGAGAAAGGGGTTGAAAGCAAAAGGCTACGTCCAGCACCTAGCTAGTCTTCTTGTCTTCTCACCAGCGCGGAGCCTAGTGACTTTGCTGGACGTGAGCTTAGTCATTGGGGGACAGAGCCGACGGCAAGCGCTGGGCATGGTGCTTCCACTAGGACATGGGCGGGAGCCACCGAGGCCAGAGGGCGGCTCTCCGGAGACTCCAGGGCATGTACAGCCCCACTCATTATTACATGAGAGTGTCACGGGCGGAGACCTTCACAGGCGCGAGTGATGTCTACTACACAACCTTCTTCTTGTAGACATTGTTGGGCCTCCAAGTGCAGAGGTTTGTAGGACAGTAGCAAATTTCCCTCAAGTGGATGACCTAAGGTTTATCAATCCGTAGGAGGCGTAGGATGAAGATGGTCTCTCTCAAGCAACCCTGCAACCAAATAACGAAGAGTCTCTTGTGTCCCCAACACACCCAATACAATGGTAAATTGTATAGGTGCACTAGTTCGGCGAAGACATGGTGATACAAGTGGTATATGGATAGTAGATAATAGTTTTTGTAATCTGAAAATATAAAAACAACAAGGTAACGAATGATAAAAGTGAGCGTAAACGGTATTGCAATGTGTTGAAACAAGGCCTAGGGTTCATACTTTCGCTAGTACAAGTTCCCTCAACAATGATAACATAATTGGATCACATAACCATCCCTCAACATGCAACAAAGAGTCACTCCAAAGTCACTAATAGCGGAGAACAAACGAAGAGATTATGGTAGGGTACGAAACCACCTCAAAGTTATTCTTTCCAATCAATCCGTTGGGCTATTCCTATAAGTGTCACAAATAGCCCTAGAGTTCGTACTAGAATAACACCTTAAGACACAAATCAACCAAAACTCTAATGTCACCTAGTTACTCCAATGTCACCTCAAGTATCCGTGGGTATGATTATACGATATGCGTCACACAATCTCAGATTCATCCATTCAACCAGCACATAGAACCTCAAAGAGTGCCACAAAGTTTCTACCGGAGAATCACGACGAAAACGTGTGCCAACACCTATGCATAGGTTCATGGGCGGAACCCGCAAGTTGATCACCAAAACATACATCAAGTGAATCACGTGATATCCCATTGTCACCACAGATACGCACGGCAAGACATACATCAACTGTTATCAAATCTTTAAAGACTGAATCTGATAAGATAACCTCAAAGGGAAAACTCAATTCATTACAAGAGAGTATAGGGGGAGGAGAAACATAAGATCCAACTATAATAGCAAAGCTCACGATACATCAAGATCGTGCCAAATCAACAACACGAGAGAGAGAGATCAAACACATAGCTACTGGTACATACCCTCAGCCCCGAGGGAGAACTACTCCCTCCTCATCATGGAGAGCACCGGGATGATGAAGATGGCCACCGGAGAAGGATTGCCCCCTCCGGCAGGGTGCCGGAATGGGTTTACAATGGCTTTCGGTGGCTACGGAGGCTTCTGGCGGCGGAACTCCCGATCTATTGTATGTTCTAGAAGTTTTAGGGTACGTGAGTATATATGGGTGCATGAAGTACGTCGGTGGAGCTTCGGGGGCCCCCACCCTCGTGAGCACCTCCCTTCGCTCCTGACGTGGGGTCCAAGTCCATCCGGTAGATTTCCTTCCAAAAATAACTTCTCTAGTTGATTTCGTTCCGTTTCGACTCCGTTTGATATGCCTTTTCTTCGAAACACTGAAGTAGGAAAAAAATAACAATTCTGGGCTGGGCCTCCCGTTAATAGGTTAGTCCAAAAATAATATAAATGTGGATAATAAAGCCCAATATTGCCCCAAACAGTAGATAACATAGCATGGAGCAATCAAAATTATAGATACATTGGAGACGTATCAAGCATCCCCGAGCTTAATTCCTGCTTGTCCTCGAGTAGGTAAATGATAAAAACATAATTTTTGATGCGGAGTGCTACTTGGCATAATTTCAATGTAATTCTTCTTAATTGTGGTATGAATATTTAGATTCGAAAGATTCAAGACAAAAGTTCATATTGACATAAAAATGATAATAATACTTCAAGCATACTAACTAAGCAATTATGTCTTCTCAAAATAGCATGGCCAAAGAAAGTTCATCCCTACAAAATCATATAGTTTAGTCATGTTTCATTTTCGTCACACAAGAATGCTCTCATCATGCACAACCCCGATGACAAGCCAAGAAATTGTTTCATACTTTAGTAATCTCAAACTCATAAACTTTCACGCAATACATGAGCGCGAGCCACGGATATAGCACTATGGGTGGAATAGAATATAATGAGGGGGGTTATGTGGAGAAGACAAAAAGGAGAAAGTCTCACATCAACGAGGCTAATCAATGGGCTATGGAGATGCCCACCGATTGATGTTAATGAAAGGAGTAGGGATTGCCATGCAACGGATGCACTAGAGCTATAAATGTATGAAAGCTCAACAAAAGAAACTAAGTGGGTGTGCATCCAGCTTGCTTGCTCACGAAGACCTAGGGCACTTGAGGAGGCCCATTGTTGGAATATACAAGCCAAGTTCTATAATGAAAAATTCCCACTAGTATATGCAAGTGACAAAACAAGAGACTCTCTACTATGAAGATCATGGTGCTACTTTGAAGCACAAGTGTGGTAAAAGGATAGTAGCATTGTCCCTTCTCTCTTTTTCTCTCATTTTCATTTTTTTGGCCCTTCTATTTTTTATGGCCTTTCTCTTCTTTTTTTGGGACTTCTATTTTTTATGGCCTTTCTCTTTTTTTATTTTTTTATTCCTCACTTGGGACAATGCTCTGGAAAATGATGATCATCACACTTCTATTTATTTACAACTCAATGATTACAACTCGATACTAGAACAAAGATGACTCTATATGAATGCCTCCGGTGGTGTACCAGGATTACGATGAATCAAGTGTGACATGTATGAAAAATTATGGATGGTGGCTTTGCCACAATTACGATGTCAACTACATGATCACGCAAAGCAATATGATAATGATGATACGTGTCATAATAAACGGAATGGTGGAAAGTTGCATGGCAATATATCTCGGAATGGCTATGGAAAGGCCATAATAGGTAGGTATGGTGGCTGTTTTGAGGAAGATATAAGGAGGTTTATGTGTGATAGAGCGTATCATATCACAGGGTTTGGATGCACCGGCGAAGTTTGCACCAACTCTCAATGTGAGAAAGGGCAATGCACGGTACCGAAGAGGCTAGCAAGGATGGAAGTGTGAGAGTGCATATAATCCATGGACTCAACATTAGTCATAAAGAACTCACATACTTATTGAAAAAATCTACAAGCCATAAAAAACCTCGGTACTACGCACATGCTCCTAGGGGGATAGATTGGTAGGAAAATACCATCGCTCGTCCCCGACCGCCACTCATAAGGAGGACAATCAAATAACACCTCATGTTTCAAATTTGTTACATGACGTTTACCATATGTGCATGCTACGGGACATGCAAACTTCAACACAAGCATTTCTCAATTTCACAACTACTCAACTAGCACAACTTTGATATTATTACCTCCATATCTCAAAACAATCATCAAGCATCAAACGTCTCTTAGTATTCAACACACTCATAAGAAAGTTTTTACTAATCTTGTATACCTAGCATATTAGGATTTTAAGCAAATTACCATGCTATTTAAGACTCTCAAAATAATCTAAGTGAAGCATGAGATTTCATCTATTTCTTCAAAATAAAACTACCACCATGCTCTAAAAGATATAAGTGAAGCACTAGAGCATCGACAAACTACTCCGAAAGATATAAGTGAAGATCAATGAGTAGTTGAATAATTATGCAACTATGTGAAGACTCTCTAACATTTAATAATTTCAGATCTTGGTATTTTATTCAAACAGCAAGCAAAGCAAAATAAAATGGCATCTAAGAATAGCAAACATCATGTGAAGAAGCAAAAACTTAGGATCAACCGATACTAACCGATAGTTGTTGAAGAAGAAAGGTGGGATGCCAACCGGGGCATCCCCAATCTTAGATGCTTGAGACTTCTTGAGATATTATCTTGGGGTGCCTTGGGCATCCCGAAGATTGAGCTTTTGTTTCACCTTAATTCCTCTCATATCACGGTCTCCCTAAATCTCAAAAGCTTCATCCACACAAAACTCAACAAGGACTCGTGAGATAAGTTAGTATAAACCATTGCCAAAACCTTATCATACTCTACTGTAGAAAATCACTAAAATTAATATTCAACATTGCATACTAAATTCCTCTGTATATTTAATAGTCCTATCCTCAAATAGAATCATTAAAGAAGCAAACATATGCAAACATAACAACAATCTGCCTAAACAGGATAGTCTGTAAAGAATGCAGCAACATCCATACTTCCCTAGCTCCAACAATTATGAAAGAAAATTCCCACTGTAGTAAATTTATCAGAGCTTAATATGAAAAAGGTTTCAACATTTTATCACATTCTTAATTTTCTAGGGAATTATTGGAACAGCGGTAAACTTTCTGTTTTCAAACAGCAACATGTGGACTTCTAAAATAGGCATAGTAAAGGCAATCAATGCCACTTTTATTGAAATAAAAGATTAAAAACATTTTTCTAAACAACAGAAATCAAATCCTAACAAAATAAATTGACGCTCTAAGCAAAACACATATCATGTGGTGAATAAAAATATAGCTCCAAGTAAGTTACCGATGAACGAAGACGAAAGAGGGGATGCCTTCCGGGGCATCCCCAAGCTTAGGCTCTTGGTTGTCCTTGAATATTACCTTGGGGTTCCTTGGGAATCCCCAAGCTTAGGCTCTTGCCACCCCTTATTCCATAGTCCATCAAATCTTTACCCAAAACTTGAAAACTTCACAACACAAAACTTAACAGAAAACTCGTAAGCTCCTTTAGTATAAGAAAATAAATCACCACTTCAAGGTACTGTAATAAACCCATTATTTATTTATATTGGTGTTAAACTTATTGTATTCCAACTTCTCTATGGTTTATAAACTATTTTACTAGCCATAGATTCATCAAAATAAGTAAACAACACATGAAAAACATAATCTGTCAAAAACAGAACAGTCTGTAGTAATCTGGATCAAACGTATACTTATGGAACTCATAAAATTATAAAATAAATTTCTGGACCTGAGGAATTTATCTATTAGTCATCTTAAAAAATAATTAACTAAATAGCACTCTCCAAATAAAAATGGCAGCAATTCTCGTGAGCGCTAAAGTTTCTATTTTTTACAGCATGATCAACAAGACTTTCCCCAAGTATTCCCAAAGGTTCTACTTGGCACAAACACTAATTAAAAGCATAAAACCACATCTAAACAGAGGCTAGATGAATTATTTATTACTAAACAGGAACAAAAAGCAAGGAACAAAAATAAAGATGGGTTGCCTCCCAACAAGTGCTATCGTTTAACGCCTCTAGCTAGGCATGATGATTTCAATGATGCTCACATAAAAAATAAGAATTGAAACATAAATAGAGCATCATGGAGAATATGACTAGCACATTTAAGTCTAACCCTCTTCCTATGCATAGGATTTTGTGAGCAAACAACTTGTGGGAACAAGAATCAACTTGCATAGGAAAGCAAAACAAGCATAACTTCATAACTTTAAGCACATAGAGAGGAAACTTGATATCATTGCAATTCATAGAAGCATATATTCCTCCCTCATAATAAATTTTAGTAGCATCATGAATGAATTCAACAATATAGCTATCACATAAAGAATTACTTTCATGATGCATAAGCATAGAATTTTTATTACTCTCCACATAAGCAAATTTCTTCTCATGAATAGTAGTGGGAGCAAACTCAAAAAAATAATTATCATGTGAGGCATAATCCAATTGAAAACTAAAATCATGATGACAAGTTTCATGCATATCATTATTCTTTATAGCATACAAGTCATCACAATAATCATCATAGATAGCAACTTTGTTCTCATAATCAATTGGAACCTCTTCCGGAATAGTGGAGTCATCACAAAATAAAATCATGACCTCTCCAAATCCACTTTCATCAATATAATCATCATAAATAGGAGGCATGCTTTCATCATAGTAAATTTGCTCATCAAAGCTTGGGGGACAAAAAATATCATCTTCATCAAACATAGCTTCCCTAACCTTGTGGCTTTGCATATCATTAGCATCATGGGTATTCAAGGAATTCATACTAAAAACATTGCAATCATGCTCATCATTCAAATATTTAGTGCCAAACATTCTATAGATTTCTTCTTCTAGAAGTTGGGCACAATTATCCTTTCCATCATACTCACGAAAGATATTAAAAAGGTGAAGCGTATGAGACAATGTCAATTCCATTTTTTTATAGTTTTATTTTATAAACTAAACTAGTGATAAAACAAGAAACTAAAAGACTCGATTGCAAGATCTAAAGATATACCTTCAAGCGCTAACCTCCCCGGCAACAGCACCAGAAAAGAGCTTGATGTTTACTACACAACCTTCTTCTTGTAGACGTTGTTGGGCCTCCAAGGGCAGAGGTTTGTAGGACAGTAGCAAATTTCCCTCAAGTGAATGACCTAAGGTTTATCAATCCGTAGGAGGCGTAGGATGAAGATGGTCTCTCTCAAGCAACCCTGCAACCAAATAACAAAGAGTCTCTTGTGTCCCCAACACACCCAATACAATGGTACATTGTATAGGTGCACTAGTTCGGCGAAGAGATGGTGATACAAGTGGATATGCATAGTAGATAATAGTTTTTGTAATATGCAAATATAAAAACAGCAAGGTAACGAATGATAAAAGTGAGCGTAAACGGTATTGCAATGTGTTGAAACAAGGCCTAGGGTTCATACTTTCGCTAGTGCAAGTTCCCTTAACAATGATAACATAATTGGATCACATAACCATCCCTCAACATGCAACAAAGAGTTACTCCAAAGTCACTAATAGCAGAGAACAAACGAAGATATTATGGTAGGGTACGAAACCACCTCAAAGTTATTCTTTCCAATCAATCCGTTGGGCTATTCCTATAAGTGTCACAAATAGCCCTAGAGTTCATACTAGAATAACACCTTAAGACACAAATCAACCAAAACCCTAATATCACCTAGATACTCCAATGTCACATCAAGTATCCGTGGGTATGATTATACGATATGCGTCACACAATCTCAGATTCATCTATTCAACCAACACATAGAACCTCGAAGAGTGCCCCAAAGTTTCTACAGGAGAATCACGACGAAAACGTGTGCCAACCCCTATGCATAGGTTCATGGGCGGAACCCTCAAGTTGATCACCAAAACATACATCAAGTGAATCATGTGATATCCCATTGTCACCACAGATAGGCACGGCAAGACATACATCAAGCGTTCTCAAATCTTTAAAGAATCAAGCCGATAAGATAACCTCAAAGGGAAAACTCAATTCATTACAAGAGAGTAGAGGGGGAGGGGAAACATAAGATCCAACTATAATATCAAAGCTCGCGATACATCAAGGTCATGCCATATCAAGAACACGAGAGAGAGAGAGAGAGATCAAACACATAGGTACTGGTACATACCCTCAGCCCTGAGGGAGAACTACTCCCTCCTCGTCATGGAGAGCACCGGGATGATGAAGATGGCCACCGGAGAAGGATTGCCCCCTCCGGCAGGGTGCCAGAATGGGTCTAGATGGCTTTCGGTGGCTATGGAGGCTTCTAGCGGTGGAACTCCCAATCTATTGTCTGTTCTGGAAGTTTTAGGGTACGTGAGTATATATGGGTGCAGGAAGTATGTCGGTGGAGCTTTGGGGGCCCCACGAGGCAGGGGGGCGCACCCTAGGGGGGGCGCCCCCACCCTCGTGAGCACCTCCCTTGGCTCCTGACGTGGGGTCCATGTCCATCCGGTAGCTTTCCTTCCAAAAATAACTTCTCCAGTTGATTTCGTTCTGTTTCGACTCCGTTTGATATTCCTTTTCTTCGAAACACTGAAATAGGAAAAAAAACAACAATTCTAGGCTGGGCCTCTGGTTAATACGTTAGTCCCAAAAATAATATAAAAGTGGATAATAAAGCCCAATATTGCACAAAACAATAGATAACATAGCATGGAGCAATCAAAAATTATAGATACGTTGGAGACGTATCATCGAGCCTTGCTTCATATCGCCAGATGAGGGCCCCGCCTTGCGCCACCCTCGACCACCGTTGGGGTGTCCGGAAACTAGGACGAGGTCAAGGGGCAAAGGGGACGCCAATGGCGCCCTCGATGACCACGGGCCCTCGGTCGGGGGAGGGCTCGCGGGCGCCTCCCCGGTAGAGGACCTACCTCCTGGTGATGCCTTGCCCCGCGCGACATGCGGGAGGGCCTTGCTCCGGACTCCTTCGATGCAGCCCCCAATGCGTCGCCCCTGACTGGGGCGGGGCTACAGCGTTGGGGTCGCCGTCCGCCGCTGCGGCTCGGTCCACCTGTGACCCATGGTTAGCATAATCCTGCTCCTGAGGTATCAGTGGTACCCTTGGGTGGTTGTCATCGGCTGGGTTGGCGAGGCTCCTAGGTGGCTCGTCGAAGGCCTCGGCCTCCAACATCTCTTCTTCCTAGCCCGGCTTGTGGAATGTGCAGGGGTCATCTTCTAGCGTGTACTCCTGATCCACCATGCGAGTTAAGGAAATATGCCCTAGAGGCAATAATAAAGTTATTATTTATTTCGTCATATCATGATAAATGTTTATTATTCATGCTAGAATTGTATTAACCGGAAACATAATACATGTGTGAATACATAGACAAACATAGTGTCACTAGTATGCCTCTACTTGACTAGCTCATTGATCAAAGATGGTTGAGTTTCCTAGCTGTCAAGACCCCGATTCTAGGTCACACCGATCTAGCCTGTAACACCTCATATCACTTTGCGGCCTCAAGCATGGTATCCCCATGGGTGTCACCTTAACATGGCCCAGGACCATTTGCGCCTTTTAGCTCACGCATATGATAGTGTCGCTAGCATCCATATAGAAGAGAACCCAGGCCGACATGACTAGTCGTAAACCCAAAGTGGAACTAACTTATGGGGACATGCATACATGATTAAACATCGAGCATGTCGGTCAGCAGCGTGTGAATTCGGGTCGTAGCACTGGGCTAACAGGACTCCGGTGAACCGGGCTGTAGCAGGCTAGGCAGGACTTTGGATGTCACCGCGTGACATTTCCCCGAAGGGACAGACATAGGAACAAAGTGAATCACATGCCGGCCAGTTAAGTGTTCCAGAGCAGTAGTGCTGGACTAGCAGGACTCCGGTGAACTGGGCTGTAGCGGACTACTATGGCTCATGGGAGCACAAGACTACATTTCCCCATAAGAGAGGCTACCAAGGATAAACAACTAGGTTGTCGGATCCCACACATACCAAGCATTTCAATAACATACACACAATATGCTCGATATGTGCAAATACAACATGGCATCACAACGAAACTCTACGACTCAAAGTATTTATTCATTAGGCTCCGAGGAGCGAGATATTACAAACATGGGTCTCATGACCCAACATTCAGAACATACAAGTCAAAGCACATGCGGAAACTTAACATGTCTGAGTACAGACATCTACAACTAAAAAAGGCTGAGAAGCCTGACTATCTACCAGATCCTGGCAAGGGCACAAGATCGTAGCTGAGGTATCAAGCTAAACGCCAAAGTCCACACGGGACTACTAGCGAGACTGACGTCTCTCTGCAAAACATAAAATAGGCAAACATGAGTACAAATGTACCCAGCAAGACTTACATCAGAACTAACTACATATGCATTGGTAGCAACAAAGGGGGTGGTGGAGTTTAACTGCAGCAAGCCAGCTTTGACTCAGTGGCTAACCTGAACTTCTACTGCAAATAACTCTTTGAGGTGGCGCACATGAGTCCACATATTCACCATATCAATACACCACTATGGATCCGCTCCCGTCTCCCTACGAGAATGCCATCCATAGCACTCATGCTTATCTTGCGCATTTTAGAGTATCCACTTTCACTTGTCTATGAACGATGCAAGGGGTCCAAGGAATCCGTCTATTCGAATAGATAATGATAACCCTGTAGGGCTGTACTTCTTCACACACGCTCTCGCCACTTACCACCATGTACACATCGTGTACCTCGGCAACCTTCAAGCGGAAGCCTGGCGAGGGAGTCGGCCACGACCTGACTAACCACACAAGTCTCTCGTCCAGGTTTATCGCCTATTCGGGTTCCATCCGCAAGGAGATCCGGCCGGGGTGTCGCTCACGGCCCCAAACGATGTGAGCAGGGTGCCCAAGCCCACCATCCGGGTGCCACTTGGTACACCGTGCCACTGTGCCTAGTCTATCCCAAGCCCACCTGTACCGGATGCCACTTGGTAGACTACTAACACTACCTACAAACACCAGAAACTAGTTGCAACTCCTGGACAGAGATCGAGTTGATTAATAAGTCGAGAGGGGTCAAGTTACCGGAACCAAATGTGTGGTAGTAACTGTTCATGGATCACAAACACATAACTCAGTTCCTGAGGACGGCTGCAATGAGACAACCCACCATGTACTCCTACATGGCCTCTCACCGCTACCTTTACCAAATCGTGTTCACACACTTAGCTCTCGACGATAGGACATGTTCACCGCGTTCCAATTCATTCCCGATGAATCAAACCTGACTCAACTCTAAGCAGTAGTAGGCATGACAACAAGCATGAATGAGTAGGCACATCAGGGCTCAAACAACTCCTACTCATGCTAGTGGGTTTATCTATTTACTGTGGCAATGACAGGTCATGCAGAGGAAAGGGGTTCAACTACTGCAGCATGTAATAGTTGAATCCTTGTTGTCCTAATGCTGTAAAAGAGAGCAGGAGCGAGAGAGTGGGATTGTATCGGAATGAACAAGGGGTTTTTTCTTGCCTGACACTTCTGAAGAGGAACACACTTCATCGGTGTCATCGTTCTCGTCGTCGGTACACGTCTACCGAGAGGGGACAAACACCGGCAACTGAGGAAGAACACAATCAATGCAATACCACAATATGATGCATGATCATGACATGGCAATATGCTGTGATTTGAGCTAATGCATCTAGCTACGATTTAAATGAAGTTGGTTTGAATACATGATTCAAATTCCAACTCCATATATGATTATTTAAATGCCCTTTATTTGTTTTATACTAAATAGAGGACAAACATTGTTCAAACATGCATGAAAATGGTATAGATGGATTCCTTGAATTTTCTGATAAATTTTCATATATAAATTATTTCATTCTGAGCTACGGTTGAATTTCTATGTTTTTAGAAGTTTGGGGTATTTTCTGAAATTTATAAATCATTTCTGGTTTATTTTAATTCCAGAAAACTTTACTGCGTCAGCATTAAGTCATGCTAGCATCAGCTGGTCCACAAGACCGTCCAGGTCAAACCTGACCAGTGGGGCCCACTGGTAAGTGACACAATACTGATTGGGTCACTGGCGTGTGGGGCCTGGTCAACGACCACGTTAGCAAGTCAACACTGATGCGTGGGGCCATTGTGATTAGTTTAAGCTAAACAGAGAAATAAACCGCGGTTAACTAAAACATGGGGCCCAGGTGTCAGTGACTGTGGGGCTTAATTAGTGGTCCATTAGCCCTTAATGACGTGTCCACGTCATCCAGAACGGCGGTTAGCTGCCGGCGCTAAACGGAACATGGCAGGGTTGCCCGTCCGGCCGATTCCGGTGATGAGAGCTCGCGCGGCTGGGTCCTGCGGATGCAGCGCGACGAGCCGCGTTGATCGGTGGTGGTGGGTGGTGCTCGGGCGGCCGGAAACGGCAACGGCGGCGAGTGAGGCGGCGGCCGAAGCTCGGCTTCGTGCGAGCGTGGCACTAGAGCAAGCAGGCGAGCGCGTAGAGGGGCTAGGCGGCCTCCTGGAGGCACCAGGAGCGCGATGCGGTGCAAGGGTGCGGGTTGTTCGAGCTCGGGCCATGGCAGCGACAAAGCTGGGCGGCGGTGGATTTCAGTCATTGGGGAAGCGGCAGCTACTGCGTGCAAACGAGAAAACGGAGAGGGGAAGGAGGAGGAGCAGCTCACAGCGGTTGCAGCAGGCATCGAAGCGGGCTCGGGGAAGCTCGGGAGGCGGCAAATCAACGGCGATGATCTCTGGTGGCCGACGAGGGAAACGACAGCGGTGGCGGCGTTTCAGCGTGTCCGGGGCCTCGTGGCTCATCGAGGGGGTCGGGGACATCGAGACGGAGCTTGTAGGCATGGCGAGGGGTCGAGGGGGAGGCGGTGGCCGCGGCAACGACAAGCGGCGGTGATGGCTCCGCTCGTCTTCAGAAGAGGGAGTGAGAGCAGAGGAGAGGAGGGCCATGGGGAAGAGTGAGAGGGGTCAGGGGGTTGCGTGGCATCTCCCAGAGGCGTTCAGCGGCGAGCAGGCAAGCAGGAGGTGGCCGGCGCGTGCACGCGTGCATCGGGCACACACCCTTCGTCCTCCTGGCAAGAGGAGGAAGACTACAGGGGAGGTGGAGATGGGTTGGGCCGGCTAGCTACAGTGCTGGGCCGGTTGGCGGGCTGCACAGGTGAGGCCAGGTAGGATTTCCTCTCTCTCTTTTATTTTATGTTTCCTATTTTCTTTAAATCTGTTTTGATTTGATTTTTAACCCAAATAATTTTCTGAGCTTCTGTAAATTGTTGTATGGACTATTGACATTAATATAAAGCCCCACAACAATTTCCAGAATTATTGGATAATATTTGAAATATATCAAATATAAATCCAATGCAAATAATTATTGAGTTAATTCCAAATGCCCAAAATAAATATTTATGAGCTCCTAAAAATATTGGTTTGAATTTTAGTTCTGGCCAATATTTTCAAAGAGAAACATGAACATTTTCTTGGACCTATTTGAAGCAATTTTTATCTTGGTCATTTTCAGAAATGATTTCTGAGGCTTTCGCGTGTCCCCATTTCAAATTCATTGAAATTTAAACATGATGCACACATGACTAGCTAGTCTAGGTCATACCAGAACTAGGGATGTGACAACTCACCCGTACTAAACAAGAATCTCGTCTTGAGATTCGAGCGTAGGGTAAGATGAAGGGGAAACGCAAATTAACACAGTCTTCACAATTCAGGTTGCACTTTGCAAGAACGTTGATTCGTCACCATCTTTGTCTTGTAGTCTTTCTCTGAGAACTCCAGTCAACATGGCAACGAGAGGAAAAGGAAACTCTAGAAGGATCGATCTTCTCGAAGATCAAACAACTCAGGATCAACTCACGGAATGAGACATAGCAACATCTCTCGAGCTGAGACATTCAAACACACCTCGGAAGGGATGGAAGAACAGATGACGGGGTTTAATTTGGTAGGCAACAATTCCACGCTTGAGGAGATGGTGAATGGGGTCAAGTAGCAAGGAGATAGTTGCCATGATTCCATAACGAGACATCTAAGAGGAAGGTGACTCGCAGAAATATTCCCTTAAGTGGGAAAAAGAATTACTTTTGATTCAGAGATCATTGAAACTCTTTATACCAGCCTAAGGCAAATCACAACAATCGTTTAGCGGAGTATGAAGGGAAGGCATACCCGGACTAGAATGGATGATGTGGACTACCTTGTTGAAGACAACACAAGGGATGATTTTTGCTTATCATCGGAAATGGATGGGATCCATGGTAGGATGGCACAACGGCAGTGCAAGGTGGGAATAAAAAATGCAAATGCTGGGAATGATTCTAGTAACTGGGGAGAAACCCAACAGTAGAGAGTGAGTCCACTATTTGAAAAGGTTATAACATAACCAAGGAAACTGGGAGCAAATCCCAGTTAACGCCAACTATAAAACCTAGTGCTTGCACGTGCTCTCAAGAACTTGAGAATCTCTATATTCATCAAGGTTTTACCAATATCCGTGTCAAGGATCCTGGCAACACAACATACCACCATGATGAATGGTGATGGACGATGCAGATGTAAAGGAAGATAACACTTTCTCAGATTTCACCTTAGCGAGGCCAAGGGATCAAAATCTGGATGATCGGCCGAGAGACATTTAGCACTTCGCTTCTAATGTTCTCCTTGATGTGCTAGCGTAACCCATTTATTGATATGGTTTGGTATCTAGAACATCAAGTAAAAGGTCGGACTTCGGGAACACAAAATATCCGTAAGGAACAACTACTGGAATAAATTCTACGAGATCCTCATGGGGAGGTGGCCAACTTCTTCAAGCAAGATACTACAATAATAGGTCTTCCGGTTTTGTGTGTTGGCCATGAGATCCACTCTACCGGTTACAGAGAGGCCAATATTATAGCTCTTAGGAAACGTTCCAACCATCACATCTGCCCAAGATTCAGATTTGGTTGGTAACAGGATAATTCAGACAATGTGTCTGGAAAAGAAAGTTTGCAACACAAACTGACGAGATGGCGTTGCGAGATTCTCGGGATATGAACTACGATAGCAAGCTCCGAAACATGAGCTGGTTCTGCTACATACATGTGAGCATGTTGTCCAAGACAAGAATGACCACATAGTAGTCTTATAATAAAACACTATCGAGTTCTGGTCAGGAACCATCATCAAGGATTTCGAAGTCTTTACGCAAGTCCATGGATTAGATCCCAAGCATACACTTCTTTTCCTTGAACAAGTCAATTAGTGGCTTGGTGTGCTAGGGAATACATATGGAGTGGAGGTAATTAATCTACCAAACCATAGAATACATTCACCCATGCATAACTGACTTGGGATGGTACTAGAGGAAACAAAAACAATCTTTCTCGAACACACGGCGGCAACTTGCACCAAATGCACGTGAATTCGAGGAAGTCACTTCTTCCATCCAAGCATAATCTTCCTGAACGGAACATGAAGGCATTGCTTAAAAAGTTTTCAACACTAGGTTGATGTTCAACATGACTCATGGGGGAGACAAAATGCTGCTGATGGGCTCAATAGCAACTCATCGGAATTTCCATATCACTGGACTTCCACCATTATGTGAACAATGTGATAGTATTGGTCAGACCAAAGATGTAATGGTGTATGCTCGAGGAGTCAACCACGAGTAAGACAACATTACGAATATCGTTGGTTCTGATTTGATTTGAGAATAGTCCACACTGAAATCAAAGTTTTGACAAGACAACAGATCCAACAACCGATCACGAGGAACAATCGATGAAGATATCATCTTTCTTCAACTAACACACAAACACAAGGATATCCTTTTGGAATGAACTAGGCCAGACCAAACTTTTATCTTCCAACTCTCCAAGTTGTTGTTTGGCTTATCCAACTAGCTCAGGGGTATCCAACACAGATTCTTGGAGAAGGGGTGGTTTATAGGAAAACCAACTTGATCACAAACTTAACATAACAGTCGAGGAACAACATGGTGATACTTCCAAGAAGATATTCGGAAAATCACGGGCCACCGATATGTTATGAAGCTCAAGAACAATCTTGCTTTTCAAGGCAAGACGATATGATCAAGGAGCGAGGGATTGTCACAATCCTAACTCATTGGTCGATGAGTGCACCCGGAAATATGGACTAGGTAGCACGATCAATCTTAGGATGATGGTTCAATAACCAGCATGCTAAGAATGAGTGTATTGTCCATTAACTACCAAGCAACGCAGTTGCTAGGAGTATTGATTTCGCACATCACAATACACTTGTCGGCATTCCGGTTACAATAACACGGAACCTAGGAATGAACAATGATGGAAAGAAGTATTACTGCGCCAAGAATTCATAAGAGGTGGTGCAATTCTCATGACACTCCTGACATAAATATGGTAACACTCCAAGGTAGAGCAGAGCAAAATCTGGTTGGCATTTTGATCTGCGGAATACAATTGTTTTGACCCAATCCTAGATATGGATGAGGTTCTGGAGTTTGTTTCTCCTAGTCATCCTGGAATAGGATGGCTTGACGGACCACAAGAATAATAAGCATCGATAACACGGATGCACAATTAGTCCTGACTATCAATTGATAGACAGAGGGCTAGAAAATAACTAAAGAGGGACAACTCAAAGGAATATATAACTTTCTGAGTTGTGGGTGCATAGATCGGTATGTCGAGCAAAGTTCAACATAATTCTTCTGGATAACCCATGCAGAAAAGGAAGGACTGGTAGAGTCACAATATGAATGGAGTACTCCTCAAGAGCACCCTGGTTGTGATCTTTTGGTTCAAAAGAACTTTCGCCATGATGGTTCATGGTATTGGAAGAATGAGATACCACGGACCTCAAGGACTATCGCAAAGGTTACTAATATCTTAAGGGAACTAGAAAATACTAACAACATGAAGTAAGTAGGGTGGATCTCGGGTTCAGAAACCCGGAAGTAGAATACCCACTACTCACGTGATGCTTTCGGGAATGATGGCCAGATTCATCACACTGGGAACACAAAACATGGCTAGATTACTAGGTGACTCCCTAAAACACCTAGGGTCGTAATAATAGCTCCAACATATATGTCGAGGCAACATAGTACCTCAACTCACCGATTAGTGTGCTTAATCTAGCCCAAGGAAACATCGATAACGGAAAGAAGGGATTTGCAAATGCATCAGATTATTTCGAAACCTGGGATGACTCGGACATCATAACGACTGTAATTGCTCAAAAGATTTGAGACAACCTAAAAAAATGGTGGCATAGCCACTCAACATCACAAACTCAAGGTTCTGAGGCCAGCTATCAACATATGGAAGTAGTAGGAACTGAACTGAGGCTTGAACTCCACAATCCTAGGCAACTACGGTTTAGTAACACGTCATCCTCAGAGATAGAAGAGAAGCCTAGTTCTTAACCCCGTAGAAAAGATAAGATGACTCAGATCAGAAAGTCATGAGGATAAGGAGTAAAAGAGCCTTACGTTCCTATCCACAATCAATTCCCTTAAATAACTAAAGCATTTCTAGACACGACTTCGACCAGCTTGGCTTGGTAATCCTACAGGCAGTCAGGCTCTGATACAAAAGCTGTCAGGACCCCGATTCTAGGTCACACCGATCTAGCCTGTAACACCTCATATCACTTTGCGGCCTCACTCATGGTATCCCCACGGGTGTCGCCTTACCATGGCCCG
Organism: Triticum monococcum; assembly: GCA_034509565.1. Lineage (NCBI taxonomy): Eukaryota > Viridiplantae > Streptophyta > Magnoliopsida > Poales > Poaceae > Triticum > Triticum monococcum. Next base: position 350,803,238 of record CM067845.1, read on the forward strand.
GGACCGTTTGCGCCTTTTAGCTCACGTATATGATAGTGTCGCTAGCATCCATATGACAGAGAACCCGGGCCGACATGACTAGTCGTAAACCCAAAGTGGCACTAACTTACGAGGACAGGCATACATGATTCAACATCGAGCATGTCGGTCAGCAGCGTGTGAATCAGGGCTGTAGCACTGGGCTAACAGGACTCCGGTGAACCGGGCTGTAGCAGGCTAGGTGAATCACATGTCGGCCAGTCAAGTGTTCCAGAGCAGTAGTGCTGGGCTAGCAGGACTCCAGTGAACCGGGCTGTAGCGGACTACTATGGCTCATGGGAGCACAAGACTACATTTCCCCATAAGAGAGGCTACCAAGGATAAACATCTAGGTTGTCGGATCCCACACATACCAAGCATTTCAATAACATACACACAATATGCTCGATATGTGCAAATACAACATGGCATCACAACGAAACTCTACGACTCAAAGTATTTATTCATTAGGCTCCAAGGAGAGATATATTATAAACATGGGTCTCATGACCGAACATTCAGAACATACAAGTCAAAGCACATGCGGAAGCTTAACATGTCTGAGTACAGACATCTACAACTGAAAAAGGCTGAGGAGCCTGACTATCTACCAGATCCTGGCAAGGGCACAAGATCGTAGATGAGGTATCAAGCTAAACGTCGAAGTCCACACGGGACTACTAGCGAGACTGACGTCACTATGCAAAACATAAAATAGGCAAACGTGAGTACAAATGTACCTAGTAAGACTTACATCAGAACTAACTACATATGCATTGTTAGCAACAAAGGGGGTGGTGGAGTTTAACTGCAGCAAGACAGCTTTGACTCAGTGGCTAACCTGAACCACTACTGCAAATAACTCTTTGAGGTGGCGCACACGAGTCCACATATTCACCATATCAATACACCACTATGGATCTGCTCCCGTCTCCCTACGAGAACGCCATCCATAGCACTCACGCTTATCTTGCGCATTTTAGAGTATCCACTTTCACTTGTCTATGAACGATGCAAGGGTCCAAGTTTCCATATCCGAGGAATCCGGCTATTCGAATAGATAATGATAACCCTGCAGGGGTGTACTTCTTCACACACGCTCTCGCCACTTACCATCATGTACACGTCGTGTACCCCGGCAACCTTCAAGCGGAACCCTGGCGAGGGAGTCGGCCACGACCTGACTAACCACACAAGTCTCTTGTCCAGGTTTATCGCCTATTCGGGTTCCATCCGCAAGGAGATCCGGCCGGGGTGTCGCTCACGACCCCAAATGATGTGAGCAGGGTTCCCAAGCCCACCATCCGGGTGCCACTTGGTACACCGTGCCACTATGCCTAGTCTGTCCCAAGCCCACCTGTACCGGGTGCCACTTGGTAGACTACTAACACTATCTACAAACACCAGAAACTAGTTGCAACTCCTGGACAGAGATCGAGTTGATTAATAAGTCGAGAGGGGTCGAGTTACCGGAACCCAATGTGTGGTAGTAAATGTTCATGGATCACCAACACAGAACTCAGTTCCTGAGGACGGCTGCAATGAGACAACCCACCATGTACTCCTACATGGCCTCTCACCGCTACCTTTACCAAATCATGTTCACACACTTAGCTCTCAACGGTAGGACATGTTCACCATGTTCCAATTCATTCCCGATGAATCAGACCCGACTCAACTCTAAGCAGTAGCAGGCATGACAACAAGCATGAATCAGTAGGAACTTCAGGGCTCAAACAACTCCTACTCATGCTAGTGGGTTTCATCTATTTACTGTGGCAATGACAGGTCATGCAGAGGAAAGGGGTTCAACTACCGCAGCATGTAATAGTTGAATCGTTGTTGTCCTAATAAAGTAAAAGAGAGCAGGAGCGAGAGAGTGGGATTGTATTAGAATGAACAAGAGGGTTTTTCTTGCCTGACACTTCTAAAGAGGAACACACTTCATCGGTGTCATCGTTCTTGTCGTCGGTACACATCTACCGAGAGGGGACAAACACTGGCAACTGAGAAAGAACACAATCAATGCAATGCCACAATATGATGCATAATCATGACATGGCAATATGCTGTGATTTGAGCTAATGCATCTAGCTATGATTTAAATGAAGTTGGTTTGAATACATGATTCAAATTCCAACTCCATATATGATTATTTAAATGCCCTTTATTTGTTTTGACCAAAACAGAGGACAAACATTGTTCAAACATGCATGAAAATGGTACGGATGGATTCCTTGAATTTTCCTGATAATTTTTCATATATAAATCATTTCATTCTGAGCTATGGTTGACTTTCTATGATTTTTAGAAGTTTGGGGTATTTTCTGAAATTTATAAATCATTTCTGATTTATTTTAATTCCAGAAAACTATACTACGTCAGCATTAAGTCATGCTGGCCTCAGTTGGTCAACATGACCGTCCAGGTCAAACCTGACCAGTGGGGCCCACTGGTAAGTGACACACTGCTGATTGGGTCACTAACGTGTGGGGCCCGGTCAACGGCCACGTTAGCAAGTCAACGCTGACGTGTGGGGCCACCGTGATTTGTTTAAGCTAAACAAAGAAATAAACTGCGGTTAACTAAAACATGGGGCCCAGGTGTCAGTGACTGTGGGGCTTAATTAGTGGTCCATTAGCCCCCTATTGACGTGTCCACGTCATCCAGAATGGCGGTTAGCCACCGGCGCTAAACGGAACACGGCGGGGTTGCCCGTCCGGCCGATTCCGGCGACGAGAGCTCGTGCGGCTGGGTCCTGCGGACGGAGCGCGATGAGGCACGTCGATCAGTGGTGGTGGGTGGTGCTAGGGCGGCCGGAAATGGCAACGGCGGCGAGTGAGGCGGCGGCCAGAGCTCGGCTTCGTGCGAGCGTGGCGCTAGAGCAAGCAGGCGAGCGCGTAGAGGGGATAGGCGGCCTCCTGGAGGCACTAGGAGCGCGATGCAGTGCAAGGGCACGGGTGGTTCGAGCTCGGGCCACGGCAGCGACAAAGCCGGGCGGCGGTGGGTTTCGGTCATCGGCGAAGCGACAGCTACGGCGAGCAAATGAGAAAACCGACAGGGGAGGAGGAGCAGCAGCTCACAGCGGTTGCAGCAGGCGTGAGGCGGGCTCGGGGAAGCTCGGGAGGCGGCGAATCGACGGCGACAATCGCCGGTGGCCGACGAGGGAAACGACAGTGGTGGCGGCGTTGCAGCGCGTCCGGGGCCTCGTGGCTCGTCGAGGGGGTCGGGGATGTCGAGACGGAGCTCACAGGCACGACGAGGAGTCGAGGGAAGGCGGTGGCTGTGGCAACAACGAGCGGCGGTGACGGCTCCGCTCGGCTTCGGAAGAGAGAGCGAGAGGAGAGGAGAGGAGAGGAGGTCCACGGGGAAGAGTGAGAGGGGTCATGGGGTTGCGTGGCGTCTCCCAGAGGCATTCAGCGGCAAGCAGGAGGTGGCCGGCGCGTGCACGCGCGCGTCGGGCACACGCCCTTCGTCCTCCTGGCAAAAGGAGGGAGACGACAGGGGAGGTAGAGATGGGTTGGGCCGGCTACCTATAGTGCTGGGACGGTTGGTGGGCTGCACAGGTGATGCCAGGTACGATTCCCTCTCTCTCTTTTATTTTTCTGTTTCCTATTTTCTTTAAATCTGTTTTGATTTGATTTTTAACCCAAATCATTTTCTGAGCTTCTGTAAATTGTTGTATGGACTAGTGACATTAATATAAAGCCCCACAACAATTTCCAGAATTATTGGATCATATTTGAAATATATCAAATATAAATCCAATTCAAATAATTATTGAATTAATTTGAAATGCCCAAAATAAATATTTATGAGCTCCTGAAAATATTGGTTTTAATTTTAGTTCTGGCCAATATTTTCAAAGAGAAACATGAACATTTTCTTGGACCTATTTGAAGCAATTTTTATCTTGGTCATTTTCAGAAATGATTTCTGAGGCTTTCGCATGTCCCCATTTCAAATTCATTGAAATTTAAACATGATGCACACATGACTAGCTAGTCTAGGTCATACCAGACCTAGGGATGTGACACTAGCCATAGACATGAGTTGTCAGTTGATTAACGAGATCACATCATTAGTAGAATGATGTGATTGACTTCACCCATTTTGTTAGCTTAGCACTTGATCATTTTAGTTTACTGTTATTGCTTTCTTCATGACTTATACATGTTCCTATGAATATGAGATTATGCAACTCTTGATTACTGGAGGAACACTTTGTGTGCTACCAAACGTCACAACATAACTGGGTGATTATAAAGGTGCTCTACATGTGTCTCCGATGGTACTTGTTGAGTTGGCATAGATCAAGATTAGGATTTGTCACTCCGATTGTTGGAGAGGTATCTCTGGGCCCTCTCGGTAATGCACATCACTATAAGCCTTGCAATCAATGTGACTAATGAGTTAGTTATGGAATGATGCATTACATAATGAGTAAAGAGACCTGCCAATAACGAGATTGAGCGAGGTATTGAGATACCGACGATCGAATCTCGGGCAAGTAACATACCGATGACAATGGGAACAACGTATGTAGTTATGCGGTTTGACCGATAAAGATCTTCGTAGAATATATAGGAACCAATATGAGCATCCAGGTTCCGCTATTGGTTATTGATCGGAGAGGTGTCTCAGTCATGTCTACATAGTTCTCGAACTCGTAGGGTCCGCATGCTTAAAGTTCTGTGACGATCAGTATTATGAGTTTTTGTGTTTTGATGTACCGAAGGTAGTTCGGAGTCCCGGATATGATCACGGACATGACGAGGAGTCTCGAAATGGTCGAGACATAAAGATCGATATATTGGATGACTATGTTCGGACACCAGAAGTGTTTCGGGAGGTTTTAGACATATACCGGAGAACCGGGGGATTACCGGAACCTCCCGGAGGATGTAATGGGCCTATTGGGCCTTAGTGGAGAAGAGGAGGGGCGCCCAGGGCAGGCCGCGCACCCCCTCCCCCTCTAGTCCGAATTGGACAAGGAGGGGGGCGGCGCCCCCCTTTCCTTCCTCCTCTCTCCTTCCCTTTCCCCTTCTCCTACTCCTACTAGGAAAGGAGGATCCTACTCCCAGTGGGAGTAGGACTCCTCCCTTGGCGCGCCCTCCTCCTGGCCGGCCGCCTCTCCCCTAGCTCCTTTATATATGGGGGCAGGGGCACCCCAAAGTCACACAAGTTGATCATTGATCTCTCCCAGCCATGTGCGGTGCCCATCTCCACCATAATCCACCTCGGTCATACTGTAGCAGTGCTTAGGTGAAGCCCTGCGATGGTAGCTTCATCAACATCGTCATCACACCATTGTGCTGACGAAACTCTCCCTCGAGCTCTACTGGATCGTGAGTCCGTGGGACGTCACTGAGCTGAACGTGTGCTGAACACGGAGGTGCCGTACATTCGGTACTGAGGATCGGTCGATCGTGAAGACATACGACTACATCAACCACGTTGTCATAACGCTTCCGCTTAACGGTCTACAAGGGTATGTGGACGACACTCTCCCCTCTCATTGCTATGCATCACTATGATCTTACATGTGCGTAGGATTTTTTTTGAAAGAACTACGTTCCCCAACAGCTGGGCACATAGGCTTCCTGAGCTACCTCACCAGAACCTCCGCCGAGGCGCCCTGTACCCCACACCGCCGAGCCCGGCGCGCCTTCCTGGTGGTTCTGGGGTGGCGCTCGATTGGGACCATGAGGAGCAACGCCCGCACGTACGCCACCCGGGGATGGCAAGGGCGCAGTCGGACGTTCGGTACCGCCGGTCGTGCTAATGCTAGCGAGCCATCACTACAAAAAAATACACTTCTGTGATGATACGTGTTTGTCACAATAGGTCATGTTTTCTGTCATGCATGTACATCCATGACAGAATCAAGATAGTCATACCTGTGCTGTCGTAGAAGTGTTCCATGACATTACCAAAATTATCATCACGGAAGTGTCCAGTTCCATGATGATATATCACGCGTCATAGAAGTGCTTTCGTCAAGGGTGACCGACATGTGTCATCCACCGTAATGGAACGCCGTTAAGCTATCGGGTCCGGTTTTGGATCTGATAACCCGTTAACAGCCCCGACCAATGGGGATTTTCCACATGTAAAATCATCATTGGCTGGAGGAAACACATGTTGACTCACCGTTGGGGCAGATGTCATCCACTCATTGGACCCAAAGCATCCATGATACGTCGACACGTGGCACGGCCCAACAGAGGCCCATAAAGGTTATAAAGGCCGGCCCAGTCAAAGCCCGTAGTACTTACTCAGGTACTAGTGGGCCAGCCTAATAACGGCCTGCTTAATAAAGGCCCATTTATGGCCCGAAGCCAGATCTAGCCCGTTCATTGTTCGCCGAATATTTGGGCCCATTTACGGCCTGAAGCCAGATCTGGCCCATTAATTATTCACCGAATATTTGGGCCCAATTACAGACCAGTGACTTTCGTCCTGTTAGAGGCCCGATGTAGACATGGGCCCATTTCAGCCCAGTGTGACTTTCGACCTGGGAATGGCCCGTGCTGCCCATGGGCCATATATGGTCTGACGGGACATCAGGCCCACTAACGGCCCGTGATAAAGGTGGCAACAGTTAAGCCCAACCTGACTTTGGTCCTGTTAAAGGCATGTCGCATAATTCGGCCCGTTGATGTCTATACTAAGCTTTCGGCCTCTTAAAGGGCCATGATATCAGTGGGCCAACTAAGGCCCGAGATATGTTTCGGCCTGGTAACTGCCCGTGATATAACTGGGCCCAAAAAGGCCCGGTCTACATTTCAGCCTGCTGAAGGCCCGTGGACGACTAGTGAAAATTGAGGCCTAATATGCATTTCGGCCTTCTAAAGGCCCATGGTTTCATCTAGGCCATAACAGACCAGTACAATATTCAGCCTATTAATGGCCCAACGCTACCTGGGCCAAACTAAGTGCTGGGTCCACAAAAGGCCCAACTAAAATATAGGCCGGTGTAAGTTGTGGGCATCGCACAAAATGTGAAGGCCCCAATCATTCGGGCCCAAGAAAGATGCAGGCCGGCCCAATTGTGGCCCGCTAAACACTAGGCCCGTTAGAGGCGAATGTTTCGGCCCGGTCGACTACATCTGATTTTTTCCACATAGCGAATGATGGCAGTAACTAGTAGGAATTAAGAACAAACCTACACTATACAATAAAGAAATTACGGGATAGTAACTAAGAATAAACCTACACTATACAATAAAGGATTTATGGTATATTACATCCACTAGGCATCGAAGTTCACCACCAGTGATCATAAAGCGCAACGAAGAAGCAGATTACAAAAACTAGGCACCATTGCAGCGTAATACAATAATATTGAACCGAGACCACTTCCAAGACAGTTCAAGAAAGGTTAGCCTTGCGCGGAACTGTTGCATAAGCTGCTGAGCAAGGCTGTGAGACTAGCCTAGCATGTCGGTCATAGCTTCCAGGTGTAGCTATTTAGCGATGAGGTTCTCATTGGTGCTCTCTGCAATCTTTCTGAGAGATAGGACTTCAAGTCGAAGTTGAGTTGCAGAATGCCTTTCTGCTAGAACTTGGGACTGAAGAAGTCGAACTGATTCAGACAACGAATTCTGTGAGCTTGTCTGACTGCTAGTCTCAAGTAACTTGAACACTACATCAAGACAAGACTTTGGGGTTGTCTCGTTATCTTGAAGATGTTTTTCCTTCTTTGCGACAATATATGTTGGGTTTGTCGCATAGCCTTCAGCAGACTTATGCATACCATTAGGCATATCACCCTGAAACAAAGCAGAGAGATGAAATGTTTTGCACGTCTATAAACAAAGATGATAATTGTGCTGTCAATTCCATCCAATTTCAAATTAGAAAATAAAGAGTAAGTTCAAAAATATCAATAGCATAATTTGGCATTGTTCATAATGCGGGGAGCTTCACCACACTACTGGAATACCTTGTCAACATAACAAGCATAGATGAAGGGCAAAGAAAATCATTGTATCTATTTTGGTTAATGTGCATGGCATGTTGTTCATATCATCAGCCACATCAGTAAGATAAAACAGGAGATGACAAGGTGCAAACGTGGGCTGCTTCACCACACACTGGATTGTAGATCCACAAAAACAAGCATACGTATAGGGAGTATTGAGTAATGTGCATGGTATGAATAAGGAATTTGGTTTTACAAGTAAAACTTAGAACTTAAGGTTCTTGTGAACATGCATTTTGGTAGAAACAGCAAACTGAACAGCAGTAAATGATAGGGAGTATGAGCAGATTAAACAGCAGTTGAGGATAAAGGCTTTAGAAGGACTGACTTACATTAACAGTTAACACCGGCTTTATAATGCCCTTCTCCATGTCAAGGGAAGGATAACTCAAGAATTTCAGCACAGAATCTTCTTCATAAGCATTGCCTATACTCTACATAGATATGATAATACCGGAAGGGATAGAGGATAATGAAGATAAGATGCAGATTGATGCTACATAATCAACTACCATTCCCTGGAAGTACAAGCATTACATGACAAAATGTACTCACAAGAGCAATGGGCTACACTTCTGCACTGGCATTGTTTGTGTATTCTACTTTTTGGTAAGATTAAATATATATATATATGATCTTTTTTAGCAAATGGTGGGCGAGGGAGATAAGATGCAGAATGCTACACAATGAACCAATCCCTCTTCCCATAATACAAGAGTGTTTTGAACACTAGTGTACTGTACAAAACGTTCTTATATTATGGGACGGGGGAGTAGCTGTTAATGTAAGTACAGTGATAGACGACTGTCGGTGTCAAAACCGGAAGATCACGGGTAGGGGGTCCCGAACTCTGCGTCTAGGCCGGATGGTAACAGGAGACAAGGGACACAAAGTTTTACCCAGGTTCGGGCCCTCTCGATGGAGGTAAAACCCTACGTCCTGCTTGATTAATATTGATGATATGGGTAGTACAAGAGTAGATCTACCACGAGATCGAGGAGGCTAAACCCTAGAAGCTAGCCTATGGTATGATCGTTGATGTGTATGTCGTCCTACGGACTAAAACCCTCCGGTTTATATAAACACCGGGTAGGGTTAGGGTTACATAGAGTCGGTTACAATGGTAGGAGATCTGCGTATCCGTATCGCCAAGCTTGCCTTCAACACCAAGGAAAGTCCCTCCCGGACACAGGACGAAGTCTTCAATCTTGTATCTTCATAATCCAGGAGTCCGGCTGAAGGTATAGTCCGGCCATCCGGACACCCCCTAATCCAGGACTCCCTCAGTAGCCCCTGAACCAGGCTTCAATGACGACGAGTCCGGCGCGCATATTGTCTTCGGCATTGCAAGGCGGGTTCCTCCTGCAAGTACTTCAGTAGAAGATTTTGAACACAAAGATAATATCCGGCTCTGCAAAATAAGTTTCCACATATTTCCATTGAGAGAATAATATTTACACAAATCTAATCTGTTGATGTATTCCGTAGTGTGACATCACACCATGGCCAAGCTTTTATTCGAACCGTTTTACTGTCCCATCTCAGCGCATTATGCGAGGCGGTTTCCTTGGTACGTCTTGTTAAAGCAGAGATCGTGTCCCCCTTATTCCGGGATTCTCATCAATACGGGCGTGGGTAACCCAACCACTTCTAAGACTCCTAGATTATAGGCAAGTCCAAACGGACACGGAGAGGACGCTTGATATCCACCCTCTTTATAAAGGGACAAGGCTTTTCCCTCCGGTGCTCAATCGAATCCTTCCCCCGCCTCGAGCTCCAACGCCCAAAGTTTAGGTCAGGTGCTCCAAACCTTCAATCATGTCCGGATCTAGCCTTCAAGGCCGATGGGTGCCCTCCTCTGTCACGAAAGAAGACATCAAAAAGTTGAGGGAAGCCAGATATCTGACCGCCGAAATCTTGCATCGGCTGCCTCCCCGGGGGCAGGCCATCCCTTCCCCCGAACCCGACGAGAGCGTCGTGTTCGTCTCCCACTTCGTCCGAGGTCTAGGCCTTGCTCTGGATCCATTCGTCAGGGGCTTGATGTTTTACTACGGGCTAGATTTCCATGATCTAGCTCTGGACTCCTTTCTTCATATCACGACATTTATCATTGTGTGCGAGGCCTTCCTCCGGGTCACCCCTCACTTTGGCCTGTGGCTCAAGACCTCTGAAGTAAAGCCGAAGATGATCGAGGGGCAACAGGCGGCGTGTGGAGGTGATTCAATACGCAAGATGACGGGAGCTCCATGGCCCAAAGGTTCCATTCCAGAGGTGTCTGAATTGTGGCAACAGGAGTGGTTCTACATCACGGCTCCTAGAAGTGCCAAGTGGGCGGCCCCCTGTTTTCCGCTCGGGCCCCCCACCACAACTGATGTCGTGGATCAGCACAGGTCTGAGCTGGGGGCCAGCCAAGGACGTGCCTATACTGCAAGGCCACATTCGAGATCTCTTCAATGGAGATTTCAGTTTGGTTGCGGTGATACAGGTTATGCTGGTTCGTCAAGTCCAGCCTTGCAAACGCCGGCCTCTTCATCTGTGGGAGTTCAATCCCGAGGGACCACGTGCCATTCAAAATTTTCTCGGCCTGACGCACGAGGAGATGTACAAATCATTCTTCGGACCTCAGACGGAGTGTCCAGAAATCACCAAGGACGTGGGCCTGAGTAGCAACTGCATCGCCGAACAGGTAAGTCATCTTCTGGCCGAACATACTTTCTCTACTTTGTTACGAAGTTATCTCTGAGAGTTCGCTTTTTGACCAGGACTGGCTCACAAAGGCGAAGTTGATTCGGTGTTCGGCCCCCCTCCCTGAGGGTTTGGAAAATCCGGTATTGGAAAAGATGCTCCAGACCGCACCTTGCCCGGAGCCCTTAAAGGAAGATACTGTGGAGGATAATGCGGGCGGACGCGGGCCCCCAACGCTGCCCATTCTAGCCAAGGGAGCGAGCGTCTCTATGAGGGAAGGCGACTAGAAGAGAAAAAGGGCCACGCCCGGGGATTCGGAAGCCGAAGGTTCCAAACGGGAGAAGAAGTCTCCCACAGGGGGTCCCACCCTGGGGGCGTTGTTGCCGCACAAAGTCCGCGGGGGGATCAATCCTCCCACGAGTCGTAAGTGACCCGAAATACCTTTGATACTACAGATATGCTATCTTTTTCTTCTGAGAAGATAACCACCACATATATTTTTGCAGTTTGGGCCTTAGCCCCTCTCAAATGAGCTCATCTTCGGGGGATCTTCTTCCAGAGATGATGGAGAGAGAAACGCCTCCTCCGGACTCCTCCGCTCCAGGAGCGGGCGACCCTGAAGTGTCGTTGCGGAGGGCCTCTCCGAGTCCGACGAGGCCAGAAGATAATCCTGTTAACCCCCGAAGCTCCCAATGTCCAGCTCCCGAAGAGAGTAGACAAAAGAGTCCGGCACCGTCTAGTGTGCGATCGGATGTTCTGAGGGAGTTGGTGGGGTGAGCGGCCATCTCAGATGAACACCGTGTGCTGATGAATACAGTGATGGAGAGAATATTGTCCGCCGAAAGAGGATTGCATGAAGCTTTTATGAGTCCACTGACAGGCTTTGAGGTACGTAAAAGACCTGCACATGCTAGGTGTGCCCTGCGTAGATAGTAGCCCCTGAGACTCTGGTTGTCGTTGGAAATGACGATGAATAGAGGATCATATTCCCAGGTAATAACCATACTGTCTCTTTGTGCAGGTGATGGAAGCTCCGGTGGCTAGCCGGACTAGCGAGTTTGCCCATTTATAACGGCAGTTGGATGCGGCAGACGCCGACATCGAGCTTGTTAACAAAAGGCTTGATGAGGCATAGGGTAAGTGTCAATATCTGGTAAACGCCACATAGGAAGAGCAGCATGATGCCAGTATCTTAAATATGTTGTGACTGCAGATGGAGCTGCCACTGTTGAAGCCTTGCGGGCAGAACTTGCCCGAGCCAAGGAACAAGCGAGGTTAGGTAATGCGGCTGCTGTGAAGGCGGCCAAAGAGTTGCAAGCCGAGAAGGCCGCGCATGGCGAGACCCGAGACAAGATGGCCAAGATGGCTGTGGAATTAAAATCCGCCACCGATCGTTGCCGGGTTCTCGAAAAGGAAAACCAAGCGAAGGCATCGGACCTTGAGAAGGCTGCTGCAACAAAAAAGGATCTCCGCTCTACTATGAGGGAAAAGAAGGAGGAGCTGCGGGAAGCCGGGGATATTGTAGCTGGGAAATACTTTATGTTGCGGAGGAAATTCGGAGATCCACGGTATGCCCCTCTGGATCGACTGTGGAGTTTGGAGGATGTGTATATGGATTTGGCAGCGAGTGCTGCCGATGCGGCCAAGTACTTCTAGGGTCAGACAGACCATGGAGTAGACCAGCTATTTTGGAGACAATTCCATTCTCCCGAGCGTCCACTTACATTGACTAACCAATTAGCCGAATGGGCCAAACTAAACAAGTTGTCCGGACTCTCTATGATGTCTGTTGTGGATCAGCTGTGGCCGGAAGGTCAAAACCGAACAGCTATTTCAGCTTGGTGCAGCAGTTCCTTGACATGGTGCCGCGCATTAATGCGATGAAGAGGTCGGCGTGCATAGAGGGCGCATGGATGGCCTTTGCCCGTGTTAAGGCATACTGGGCGGAGATGGATGCTACCAATGTTGCAGCGCGGGATTCGGCTATAGGTCAAAAGGCTACTGAGCACTATTTTGAAGAAGTTTTTGAGGGTGCCTGTTTGATAGAGACCCAGTGCTCAAAAAATATTATGTTCGAGTGATATGTAATCTCATTGTAAGCGAAATGCTTTTATAAATTTTATAAGGCTATTTTTATACTTTTGCCTGAAAGTAATATGATGCCTCCTTGGCGGCCGTTTATGTATACATGTGTATAACCTGAAAGATTGCAGTCATTGGCTTCAGCCCCCACGCATATAATGCAGAGGTGCTCGCAAAAACACGCATTCACACTTAACCCAACGTCTTGGTCCTATTAAGGAGGTGATAGCGGAGCGAGCGAGGCAACCGGACTATAATGCTCTAGCACTTTCACTTAGCCATAGGAGTTTGACAGTGGGGCTACTAGAGAGCCCCTGGTGGCTCCGCACTCTCCCGGTTCCGGGGTGCGTACATGCCTGGCCGGAAAACGGCCCTTCGTTAAGGCGGAGGAATTCTAACATTCCCACAGGTCATCGAGTGGTTGAACAATCTCACGCTATATCATGACAGTCAGTTTTCGACTTTCTCTACTAAGGTGCTCGTCCGGATGAACCAGGGCACAATCGCAGTAGTTCTCCTGGTGCTACCTTAGCCGGTAAAGCGGAACATAAGGCACCAAAACACAGGAGCCGGGCAAACCCAACATTTGACCAAAGACAATGATTCGGAGCTGATGCATATAGGGCCAAACTCGCGACGCCGAACACTCCCTAAGGTATTCGGTCTTTGTGGTATAAACCGGGCCTAAATAATGGCCTTTGTAAGAAGCCCCTTGTGTCCATGTAGGTGCATTATTCTGGCGTGGCCACATGCCAAGACGTCAGCATCCTTCTCAACGGTGGATGTGTATCAACAAGAGACAGTAAAAAAGGTTTACGCAGGGTCTTAATCTAAAAAGAATCCTTGGAACGGGTCCCTGCTGCACGTCTGCGCCTGTGTCTCCGTTGTGCTGTATCCTGGACGGGTGTAGCACAATGATCATCTGTAAAAAAGAGGAAGTTAAGTGAAAAAGTTGTTGTGCAAAAAGTTAGTTTTTAAAGAAACCATGTGTAATTCAAGATGATAAGGAATTGCCACTTATCTACGCGCGTTGAGCCCCTTGTATTGACAAATAGGGGTGTGACCACTTATTTCTGTATAAATAGTGGTGCCGGACTTGATTAGTTGTATCTGAGGTCTTGACGACCTATTGGATGCTTTCGTTTGTCCGGGCGCTTTTAGTGTGCGGCGGCCAAGGCAGCCTCACTCTCTTCGGCACGCAGAGATCGCTTGATATTTCTGTGCACTGTAATGATGCCACGTGGACCGGGCATCTTGAGTGTGAGTGAGGCGTAGTGCGGTATTGCATTAAAGCGAGCGAAAGCTTCGCGTCCGAGCAGTGCTTGATAGCGACTTTGAACGGAGCGATGTGAAAAGTTAAATGCTCGTGACTGAAGTTATCGGGGAAGCCGAATATAACTTGTAGTAAGAGGGAGCCCGTACAATGAGCCCCTGGGCCTGGCGTTACTCCTTTAAAGGTAGTATTGCTATGGCGAATTTGTGTTGGGTCTAACCCCATCCTGCGGATTGTATCCTAATATATTAGGTTTAGGCTACTGCCGCCGTCCATCAAGACCTTTGTGAAGTGATATCCTCCAATTACTGGGTCTAATACCAGGGCAGCCCATCCTGCGTGTCGGATACTTGCTGAGTAATCGCGATGATCGAAAGTGATCGGTTGAGATGACCAGTGGCAGGACTTCGTAGTGATAGGCACTTGGGTATACTTTCCTGGGAGTGTCGTATTGTTTTTTCCCTTGATTATGTGTAACACGTTTACTGTTTTGACTTATGGTAGAAATTTCTTTTGTTCCGCTGTGTCTTGCTTGGGAGGCTCATCCTCGTCTTCACTTGGTGTATCCTCCCCCTTATGTACGGCGTTGAGCTTGCCGGACTGCTTGAAGACCCAACATTCTCTGTGGGTATGATTAGCAGGTTTACCAGGGGTACTATGGATCTGACATACTTGGTCCAGAATTTTGTTGAGGCTGGAAATTTCATCCCTATTTCCTTTAGGCGGCTTTTGACCTGGCCGAGAGCTTTTGAATCCGGCATTTACTGCCGTGCCCTTCGTGCTGTCTTCTTTATTCCGGCGTTTGTTATTGCTGTTGCGCCATGATGTCCCGTTTCCATCTCTAACTTTGGATGTACTGGGGTCGCTGGTGCTGCATCTGGCTAGCCAGCTGTCCTCCCCCGCGGAAAAGCGGGTCATGAGGTTTGTTAATGCGGCCATCGTTCTCGGCTTATTTTTGCCGAGGTGTCTAGCGAGCCATTCGTCACGGACGCTATGCTTGAAAGCTGCTAAAGCTTCGGCGTTCGAGCAGTCGACAATCTGGTTCTTTTTAGTAAGAAACCTGTTCTAAAGCTTTCGGGCTGACTCTCCGGGATGTTGAGTTATATGACTCAAATCGTCCACATCCGGAGGTCAGACATAAGTCCCTTGAAAATTTGCCCGAAAGGCGTTTTCGAGCTCTTCCTAACTTCCGATGGAGCTTTCGGGGAGTCCTTTGAGCCAGTGACGAGCTAGCCCTTTGAGCTTGAGGGGTAGGTACTTGATTGCGTGGAGATCATCTCCTCGAGCCATATGGATATGTAGGATGTAGTCCTCAATCCAGACCCCAGGGTCCGTTGTTCCGTCATATGCCTCTATGTTTATGGGCTTGAATCCTTCTGGAAATTCATGGTCCAGCACCTCATCGGTGAAACATAGGGGGTGTGCGGCACCCCTGTAGCTGGGTGTACTGCGTTGTTCGGATGTTTGTTGTATTGCATTGTATGCTGGGGCGTGCTTGCGTGGTCCATACATGGATCTTGTTACACCGTCCTTTGGGTGCGAGCCCTCGCATTGGTTGCGTGTTGTATGGTGAGCGGTGTTGTATGCCGCTTTGTATTGGTAGAGGGGTCGTCTATCCGACTAGGTGGCTGCTTCGATATTTGGTTGTGGGGGTTCTGAGGCCTCCTCATTGAATTCGAGTAGCAGCTTCCGCTTCGGGTAGCTCTTGAAGGGGCGATTGTCGCCGTACCTTGCTGCAGTGCTGAGTATTTTACTCCATCTGAAATGGAGTGTGTCTTGCGCGGCCTTGAGCCTTTGCTTCTGCTTTTTCAGGCTCCTCACGGTGGCAACAAGCCTTTTACGGGCAGTCTGTTGCTCCAGGTGTCTGTCCGGCGTTATGTCGTCCAGACCATTATCCTTGATAGGATTTGTTTGTTCGGTTTGATTATCCGGATTGCCGTTGTCCGGCAGCGGTTTGCCCTGCTCCAGCGCTGGGTCTGTGTGATCGCTATTTCTATCGAGGCAGGATTTGGGGCGGCGCTTGCGGCGCCGCTTTGACTGCTTTTCGAGGGAACAAGCCTTCGGTGCGTCCTTCCGCTCCTTGTCGTCATCTTTTGGTGCGTCCACCATGTATACGTCATATGACGAGGTGGCGTTCCAGGGCCCAATAGGCGCTGCTTCTTCATCGTCTCCTTCATCGGCGTCCATACCATCGATGTCTCCGGAGTCGAAGTCGAGTATGTCGGTTAAATCGTCGACAGTGGCTACAAAGTGGGTGGTGGGTGGGCCTTGAATTTCTTCATCGCCCGCATCCCAATCTCGCTGACCATATTCCGGCCAGGGCTCTCCTGATAAAGAGAGAGACTTCAATGACTTCAGGATATCACCCAAAGGCGAGTGCTGAAAGATGTCCGCGGCAGTGAACTCCATGATCCGCACCCAATCGGATTCGATTGGCAGGGGCACAGAGGGTTCGGAGTCCGGAGAGGAGTCCGGCTCCTTGGAGTCACGAGTCTCGCAGGGTACGGGGCTGGTGCTTGGCTCAATCGCCGTTGGGGTCGCAGCCCCCGAGGTGGCGTCCAACTGCCCATCCTCGATCGGCGCAGTTGGCTCCGAATTAAGGGTCGGAGCCGCTACGGGTGCGGCTTCCAGGGCACTGTTCGGCGGTAGAGCTAGATCATGCTCGTCGTGACAGTGCGGCGCGCTTGGCAGTGGCTCGAATCCGTCGAACAGCAAGTCTCCGCGGATGTTAGCCGTGTAGTTTAAACTTCCAAATCTGACCGGACGGCCAGGGGCGTAGCTTTCGATCTGCTCCAGACGGCCAAGCGAATTGGCCCGCAGTGCGAAGCTGCCGAAGACGAAGATCTGTCCGGGGAGGAAGGTCTCACCCTAGACTGCATCGCTATTGATGATTGTAGGAGCCATCGAGCCTGACGGTGAGGACAAAGAGGAACTCTCAATGAAAGCACCAATGTCGGTGTCAAAACCGGCGGATCTTGGGTAGGGGTTCCCGAACTGTGCGTCTAGGCCGGATGGTAACAGGAGACAAGGGACACGAAGTTTTACCTAGGTTCGGGCCCACTTGATGGAGGTAAAACCCTACGTCCTGCTTGATTAATATTGATGATATGGGTAGTACAAGAGTATATCTACCACGAGATCGAGGAGGCTAAACCCTAGAAGCTAGCCTATGGTATGATCATTGATGTGTATGTCGTCCTATGGACTAAAACCCTCCGGTTTATATAGACACCGGGTAGGGTTTGGGTTACATAGAGTCAGTTACAATGGTAGGAGATCTGCGTATCCGTATCGCCAAGCTTGCCTTCCACACCAAGGAAAGTCCCTCCCGGACACGGGACGAAGTCTTCAATCTTGTATCTTCATAATCCAAGAGTCTGGCTGAAGGTATAGTCCGGGCATATGAACACCCCCTAATCCAGGACTCCCTCAACGACGTTCAGTTCTTACAAGAGGACTGCAGAGCTAAACCTCTTCAAAAGCATTGGGTTGATTCTAAATTTATGTAAGAGTCCATACAGATCTTATAATGTCCACCAAATGGACGATAACGAGGCTAACATGTGAAGTGATGCTACATAATCAAACAGCTATGAAAGTAAGTATGGTCATATAGGGCAAGAGGTACTCATAAGAGCAATGCAGTGTGCAGTATAGTTGCGAGATTCCATGGTCCCTTGAGAACGAATGTTCTTCTGCTAACAGTTTTCTTACAAGTGAGACGTTAAGGCAAATGCAAAAATTTAGTTCAAATTGTGATGTGATATCATAGATAATACCTTACGCTGCAGCCCAGACCAATGTGTAACAGGATTATTCCAGTCACCGTCGCATAAATGTAGCACCAGAGACTTTACAGAAATTTCATTTAGAGGCTTGCCATCGAAGTGCGCTTGCCTCAGGTAGGAACGATACTTCATCAATGAGTGCTTGAAAAGTGCAACCAACCCTTGCTCGTCTTCAAAATCCAGTTTGGTCCTCGCCTATTTAAAAGAATGAAATCTTGTGTCTTCTGTCAGCAGAAACATATGCAGTAATGACCATGAATAAAATTAGTGCATTACTTACTCATAAGTTGCGGAGGAAGACTGTAAATTGTTCTGTGTCTGCGGTATAATCTTTCCATGAAGGAAAGATGCGCACAAAGTTCCTGACAACAATATAAGCTTTGTCTTCTAAACTGGGAAGAAATGGAACAGGGGTCCTATTTGCTGCAATCGGGGCTCTCTCTAGTTTGAAAAGGGATTTGGCAACTGGATTTGGTGTACTCTTTACGGGAATGGGGGTTTTGCATCGTAGAGCTGGTGCTATGTCAACTGGCATAGTCAAAATGTTTGCTGCAGTTGGGGTCTGCTGAGTTGGGGCATCAGAAATGACCAGTGTAGTAGGGCTAGAGTTTGCTAGAGTTGGGGTGTTTTGTGGGTCAGGTGATATTGCAACTACACCTAATGGGCTATTTAATTTACCAGGTGTCACTACCTTTTCCAAATACTTTGCTTGTGCTCCTCCACGATCAGCGATCGCCCTCTTCCTTTTGAACGTCTGATACATAAGAATAGCATTTGAATGGATAAATATGGTATGATGATAGATGGAATAGGTACTGAAAATGGATAGGCAGGCCGTATTCACATACACGATGTGTAAACTAAGCTAATGGCAGTTCAACAAAGTAGAAGCAATGCAAAGCATTAGTTGCAAGATATGTGCGACAAATATAACCTTGGAAAGTTAGAGCAAGCACCTTGGTGGGTGAATAAGATAGGGCATCCTCCTTTGACTCCTCCACTAGGTAGCTACACTGACTTAGGTCTCCCTCTAGCTCAGAATCACTGTTAGGATCATATTCTGAGCATGAATCTATAGGTGGAGAGCATTTGCATTGCATTGCATCCAGACTTGATTTCAGTCCCTTAATGCCAAGTTTGACAGCCATGGCATTGTTCTGATTTATTCTTTTCATGCGTGCAAGCTCATAATCATTATGATGCTGTTCGGAGATTCATGGAAACATAAAAAGTAGTCAGATTATCTATGGAATGCATTGCGGATTTAACTCGAAGAGTGTCTCCCTATAAACTCCTGCATATGCAAAGTTCACCCCAAACCGTGTTGACTAGACCACACATAGAAATACAAACCCCTTATGTCTCTATAACAGGCAGACACACATTTCAAAACTAAAGTAGGAACATTAGAATTATATGAAATTCGTATTTGAACAAATAAACTAAGGAATTATGAGTGGCATAATGTTTAGCTTCAAGGGTGGAGTGTTGGTAGTGCGACACAAAGCAAGTAGGCAGATTGTATTTCATGTAAAAGATCGAAGCCTATGTAAAAGCAGGAAATGACACTTTCTTTCTATACAATGTAGTGTTTGTTGCCCACACATGATGGAAGAGATCACATAGAGAAATACTATTCACTCATGTCTATGGTTGCAATATTTAGAAACAAGGTGGTCCACCTTAAAAGAATATTGACAACAAATATGACAAGGCAAGCATAGATGTAGTGAATCAATCATTTACTTGTGAGCTCACTAGGACAAGTATGCAGAATTGTAACTGCAGTAAGAGACCGTCCAAAATCTGAATCAAGAAGTTTTTCTAGCACTTATTGTTTGCAACTAATCGACGTGAATAATTGGATATTATATCGAATGAGTAAGGAAGACAAGTAAAAATTTCAACAAACCTGGCTTGTAGTATTAATCCCGGTCAATGTCACTACGACGAACAATCGAAAATCACTAGTGTCTACTCCTAGGGCCGGAATTTTGAAAACCCTGTGAACTTTACAGGTACTCAAGATTACCGAAATACATCTGAACCTTTAAGTGTAGGTAGCACCGAGCACACAACAAACCCTAATGACAGTCTTACGTAATGAGTAATGAATCAATTAGAAAATGGGTGATGAGGAGTGGCTGCTGAGTGTTGAGGACTTATCTCAGGATAAATCGGGTTGGCTTAGTGGGTGCTGCATGCCTGAGCCCTGAACGGACTGGGAAGGTAGGCACGGCGGCGCGCCCGGGCAGCGGTGACGCTGTTGGGCGAGCGGCTCTTGACCTCCTGTTAGTCCGGCGTCTCCTCCTAGAGTCATGCCGTCCGGGGACGGCAAGTCGCCGGTGAGGCAGGCAGCTAGAGGCGAGTAGAGATTGGAAGCGCAAAGCAGAACAGAGGGGAATCGAGGCCTGGGACGACCCAAAATCCTAGGGTGGGCCAGTCGACCGTGGGCACCCTGTAGAGATACACACCCGAGCGGCGAACATGCATTTTTGAAACTAATTTAAGAACATTTAGCTTACCAATTAAACGAATCTATTTTAATAATAACAGATTCATATTTTAACAAATAAGCTTGTTTAGCTTGATGGGTCGAGCAGTGCTTTTATGACATGAAGCACGTATTATGATCGTATAGTGATCATAAAAGGGGGAGATCAGAGAAATGATATTTAGCAGCCATTGTTTGCTTCGAACTAAGAACTAAATTCTAAGAGCTGAAAAGAAAGTAGAGTAACCAAGTTAAGATCTATTTTCTGGTTGAGATCAAAAAGTTGAGGAGATATGAAGTACTACCTCTCTTGCGATGGCTATCGGTGGTGTTGAAGCAGATCTGCGATAGTAGATGAGTGCATCGGGGGATAAGTCTCGTTGCGGTGGAAGAGAAGGTCGTGTGAGCGGCCCCGACAGAGAGGACGACGGCGCTGATGAAGCGAGAGGATGTGATGCAAGGCTCTTGGTCCGTCGTCGTGGATGAGAAACGTCCATCTCTAGCAGTGGACAACACGGTCTTGGTAGGTGCTCCGGCATGGTGGAGGACTATGGCGATGGATGTGGTGGAGGACGGCGGCGATTGATGTGGAGGACGGCGGCGATGGATGGGGTGGCGGACGGAGGCTGGTGTGGGGATGGTGTTCTAGCACGGACGGTGTATGAATGGGAAAATGGAGGGAGAGGTACGGGGAACCATGTTTTTTGGACGCGCCTGTCTGAAATATGGGAAAGTTACGAACTTATCCCTCGTTTAAAATTTGGATGTCTTGTTGGTTAGGGATACGACAGTAATGTCACAACTCGCCAATATTTGCCCAGAGCGATTTCGGGTGAGGAGAGGGTGGTTGGCGCCCATGGTTGGCGCCCACGGTTGGCGCCCACGGTGTATGAACGGGGCTGATAGGTACGGCGGTTGTGTCACGTCTGAGTGAAATTACAAACCTGCCCCTATTGAAAATATTTGCCTACATCAATTTCGGCCGAGTCGAGTTTGTTTTGCCACCCATCGTGTATGAATGGGGAAATGGAGGGAGAAACAGAGGTCTTTCAGACGAGCTTGGATCAAATGTGTTTTGCCGCCCATGTCTGGCGCCCACCATGTCGGAATGGGCTTAGAGGCGGGCGTGTCACATCTTATTGAAGTTACTATCCTACCCCTATTTAGAGCAGTGGAAAGCGGGCCGATGGATTGTCCGTGTAATGGGTAGACAGTAATCTCCATCTCCCAAACACTTGGCTTCGGGCAGCCGACGTGGGAGTGGACATTTTGCCGCTTCTTTCGAATTTTGGGACAATAAGCATCCACGTTTACCCTGGCAACTAAATTCGAATCCATTTTGTATTCGTATACGAATCTTTATAAATCATTCTATGTGTTTTTATATATCTTCAAAAGGATGACAAAGATGTATTCCACTGTCATATATGAATATGGTTGACAAATGCCGATACTGAAATTCAAAAGCTAGAATCCAGTTTAAGGTGAATTCGAATATTTGCAACACTTCATGTCCAACTCAAATGTCACACGCAGCATAATGTGTACTCCCATTTAGATATGTACAAGCGATGTATCCAGATTCAAATACCGAGTGAATCAACCAAGAATGTACAGAACTAACAGACATATAAACACTTATAGAGTATATGGATCAATAATATCAACTAACATACATAAGCTGGGCCATTGTACTTTTCTTTACTACAACAACATCCTTTTTTAGCCAAGCTACTACAGCATTTTGGCCCTTTCTGATGCGTGCCACTTATGGTCCACCTATACTACTATTATTGTTGAATGCACATTCAGCTCGATTGGCATATTTGTAGGTCTGGCACAGCAATCAAAATGAAATGTCTCCCAGTCTTATCAATTAATACAGACTTGTACTCAAATAAAATTACAAAACAAAAAACAATTATTACATGATCTCTAAAACCAATGGTTTGATTGATTACATGAACAAACAACACAAAGGTTATTCAATGATGGAAAGAACATTTCACCTTACCAAGTGGGAATTTAATTTCCTTTTTTCCTTCAGGGCCTTAACAATGTGGTCAGTCTCAGCTTGCTTTGTTTCAAAATCCACCAAATATTTAATGGTTGTCTTGAGTACTGCTACTGATTGTGCTGTTTGCTTCCTCAACATGTCAACTTCATCTCTAAGTGCAGAAGCAGAATCACTTTCTACCTCTAGTTTAGCCTCTAGAGCATCAGCAATTGGCAATTCATAATGCACGATTGGGCCGGGGCCACTGCTATGGGATGATAGAACATCCATGGGGACCTCACTCTTTGATCTTGGGCTAACCTGTTTTGCCATTAAAGTTCCGATTGGATTCAGGAAAGTTGAAGTTGGCAAAACATCTCAAATGGGATTTATAACAACACAACAGTTAAACAAACAAGGAATTAAAGAGTTTCAATTTGCTGCTGAAAAGTAGTTATGAACATCATTGTAACCCGTTGTTGCAGCAGCAAAGCAGTTAAACAGACAAGTAGCTATTTAAGTTCAGGCAAACAGGTAATTCTTAACAGTAAGTATCAAAAACATAGATAGGTGCAGTCTATAATAGGATTAATAGTCTGTGGCATTATGTAATCGGTAGCAAACTAAATTAAGCCAAGCAACGTAATTGAACAATTTTGCAATAAGTGGCTAACTAAAATTTCAAGAAGCAGGTAACTGAACTTACGCTAGTTCTTTGTACAGGCACACTACAACTTCTTTTTCGCTTACAAGGTTGTATGAAGGAGTCCATGGCATCAATTGCTTGGATACGCAGTCCCAATACTTCTTTCTTCCCACACTGCATTGGTAAGTCGAATGGTTAATCTGGTAAGATGGTGCGTCCTTGATATGTTATATGAGGACGTGTAGTCAGACTAGTTGTAGCCACACACATCACACTGGCTTTTACTGTATATTTCATGTGATTACTTTTGGCATATCGAGATCTAAGCAATCTACAATAGGATGAAAATACTGGCATCCTTCACATTATTGGTGAACTCAGTTCATAGAAACAAGCAATTCAACCATTATATGGGTAAATCAAAAGCGCCAATAGAATATTTTTCATTACCCCTATCATACACGCAAAAAGAGGCGACACCACCATAGGGGCTGGTATGGGCGGCTGCCTCGGGTGGCTCAAAAGTGTGCACCTTGTTTGAGTTGTCCAAGTTGGCCCAGGCTAGTTTTGTTCGTCCCAACACACGAGCAAGCAATGTAAAAAATGAAGAAAAATGTTTCAATTTGGATAGGCTAATAACATAAGTGCAATGCAGGCCCTATAGCAGGCTCGTGACCCAAACGAGCGCCTCCCATATCGATCGACAGCAGGAAAAATCCTAATTCATCCGCTCCAGCCTCCAGTCTGGTTCGCACCTAACCTAGCCGTCCCTGGACAAACCGACACAACACTTCCTCGCGCCCTTGTTGGAGGGCTGTCATCGGGCTTCAAGCGAACGGAAGGACAAGAAGATGAAGATCCAACCCTGGGTGTAGCCTGCGTAGGAGGCAGCGGCGGCAACACATGCATGGCATCGAGCTTGCACAAACGGACAGTCGCAACTTGCAAGAGTAGCATGCGCAACGAGTAGGTACATCACATCCCTGATTATATCTAATTCAAGTCTTCAATCTCTGGCTAATAGTTAAACCTGGCGGTGTTGTAAAACTGCTTGTATGTAGGGAATCTATGAGAAAATGAAACCAATTTCTACTTATTTTATAACTCCCCCAATCAATACTGAACTGACTGAATCTGATGTATCTAATCAAGTTTCCGGTGCAAACATCCAAGCTCATGTTGTTCTTGAGTCTGAAGTGTCTAATGAACGGACTGCTAATGAAGGATTTGATGCAAACATTTTACATGCTCCTGGTGATGAACATATAGTTTCTAATGAGGCATCTAATGCAAGCATTTTGCAATCTCCCATTGAAGGATTTAGTGTCTAATGATGATTTGCTATGTTGAGAGAGACATAGAGATTTGCAGGCATTGATGACAAGAAAATTATAGTGTATTTTCATGGCTTGAGGAAACGTCGAGGCCATCTACCAGAAAGTCCACGTATCATGACAATGTAGCATAAATACTTTTCTAATCTGTTGTTTGAAACTATTGGCATACTTGTGCAGGATAGATATATCGATATGCAGTTTGCGCACTGGTTATAGGTGCAATTACATTTCGACATTTTCAGCCAGAGAACGAATAATTCAAGCAGGTATAGACCATGTTTGTAGTCCTTGTACACCATGTTGCATTTTATCTTTTTTTGGTGCTTGCATCATTTAGTGTTTATAATCTGAACTACTTTGGATCATTAGCTGGTTTTCAAAGTGCATGTAGCTTCACATTTCTCAAGTTGTGTTGATTTCTGGAGTGCAAGTGCCTTCATATTTTTTAAGTTAAATGTTTGCGCCTGGTAACTTGAATTCGTGGATCCGCCACTGCACACAGATCATACACGAATGCCAGTATGAATTAAATGAAATGCAGGGACTTATGCTAGCTCGTTGCGCAGGCTCACTACAGCTCTGCTTGCGCTTGGGATGTTCCATGTACAAGTCCATGTTACCACTTGCTTGGATGTGCAGGCCTAGTGCTCCTTGCATCCCCCTCTGCATTTTTGACACGGCGAATGGCTGATCAAATAAGAGGAATCGACCTTGCTGTTGTACCGGAGGACAGATACTTACAAGGTTATACGGGTGCGCAGGATGTGTACCAGATCCCGTAGCGCCGTCATGCTTCACTAAAAAATGGATTTGCTTGTTTCAGATGATATCTCTAGAAGAAATAAGAGTTAACGAAAGTTGGATTGGCGTCTAAGCTAAGAGAGTAGTGAAAGGATATCCAAACATCGTCAGAACAGTGCACACGGGAGTGATGTGTGGATACCTAGTTCGGGCCGGCGTTTGGGCATGCTTGCCTAGCTAGAGTGCGGGTCACTTTAGAGCCGTTAAGGGTGATGCGCTGGCATTGGCTGGCCACGCACGAATGCATATCTTGAGTGGCAGCGGAGCGCTACGATGCGGTGGACGAGACCGTTGGTGAAGCCCCAGCGGCCTCGTGGGGCGGAGGCGCGACGATGTGCTCGGTGAAGTAGCCCAGGTGAGCTGGGAGACAGCGTCAGTGAAGCGCACCTGATGCGGTGGAAGTTGGTGTCTGTGAGGCACTTCGGTTGTGGCGGCCGACGTTGTCGGTGGACCACCCGGTGTGGTGGACAAGGGCGTAGATGAGGTAGCTCCAGTGCGGTGGTGAAGCGTGACCGTCGTCTTCGTCATCGTCGTCCGGCATAGAGGTGGGGGAAGAGACGAAACGAGGGGCGATTCGAACTTTGCTTGGGTTGGCGGCGAGTTAGGGATTTGAGCAATCTGGGCACGGAAGGGGACGGTGGAGAAGGGAGATTTTGCAGGGCTGGAATTGGGGCCGCGAGATATTTCAATCCGAAACATGGAAGCGCGAACTTATTTTGCCATCGTCCGTTTTTGGGGGTGGGTGGCTTGGTGCTACGCGTCCGTCTAACACGCGCGACCACCACGACACGACCCTGGTGCGCCGACATTTGAGAATGCAAACAAATCTTTGTGCATTTGCAAATGAATCTGTATGTATTACCATGCCCGTGTTTTCCTTGCAATAATTAGTCATTCGAAACGAGATACTATAAATTAATTAATGAGGAGTTATTTGAACAAAAATCAAAACAGTATCCACGGTAACGTGGATTAGAGTGTGTGACACATAATTAGTTATTTGAATTAGAGTGTGTGTCACATAGCGATCTCCAATTCTAATGTGGATTTTGCATTTCACTGTATCCATGCTACTTTTTTAATACAAATTCATATGTATATGATGAACACCATGGTAGTGAGAAAACTTTTGGATGGATTCAAACATATGACCTACAAAATAGCACAACAAATAGAGTCAATGTCAACTTTTCGAAACATAGTTTGGCATGAATTCAAAATAATTACCCATATGCATGGTCCTCAGTTCAAATCTTACAATGTACACCGAATTGAAACATCGATATTAAGTCTCGTACTATCTACATTCAAATGTTGTTTTTAGCCCCCCCCCCCCCCCCCCGCACACACGCTACATACTTCCTGTATCAGTCAATTATCCTCTCCTAACCACCTTAGGAAGCTATTGGTTTCCAACACACATCCATTCTTTCTCTCCATGTTTCAATCTCTAACTCTCTCAACTACACAACTCCCTTTTTCCACTCTGTTACGAAATATATTTACCTCACACACCCGCCATTGCATCCCATGCTGAGCTCTCTCTCTCCCTCTCCCTCTCACCGTCTCGCGCTAAATACATGCATTGCCTATCTAGCCCCGCAACCTCTCGTGTGCACGCACGCACGTTGTCTATCTAGGTCACTCCCTCGAGATTGTGTCACTCTTTCTTCCGCACGGTGGGCCACACTCGCTCAATCTCACTCTCTTTATCTGAGTCTCGTTTATCCTCATTTTCTTTCACACACAAATGATATATCTCCCTGTTCGGGCCTCGATCGACACACTCTATACTCTCTCACACAGACTGTCTATCTAGGTCGGTCCATCGAAGCCGCCCCCACTCTTTCGACCTCATGGCGGGCCACGCTCTCTCTCTCTCTCTCTCCCTCTCTCTCTCTTTGTATGTCTCGATTGACCTTGCTCTTTCTCGGATAAAAATGATATATCACCATGTTTGAGCCCAATTCTACTTATTCACATTGTATACTCTCTCACGCACATTTTCTATCCAGGTCACTCTCTCCAACCCATCTCACTCTTTCGATCGCACGACGACCCTATGTGATCGATCGACCTTCCTTCCTCCCACGCACAAAATATACCTACACATCTGTGACTGGATCATCTCTCAAGCTCTATCTTACAGCCCTCACCCTTGCCAAAAGCTCAATCGAACAATATCTCTCCAGAGCATATATATTTGTTCCATGAATGTCGGACCACACTCACTTTGTCTCTCTATCTATATGTCTCTCGATTGACCTCGCTTTCTCACGCCGTATCTTCCACACATTGAAGCTACCTCTCCATCCCTCGCAAAGCCGGAGCTATTTACATTGCGAGGGGCACTCCAACCTTGGATTAATTTGTGCAGGCATTTATTCCGGTCGGTTTATATTATATTTTCGTAGCATTTGGCCCACAACTACTCAAAACGCCGCTGCAACCCCCGCAACTCCCCTAGTTGATTTCCCTCTAGCTCGGTCATTGCTCTCTCGCACGTCCTTTCTCGCCTTCAACGTCGCACCATGGTATTATTGCAAAAAACTCTGTTGCTCTCTTTAATTTTTATAAATAAGCTACAAAACTACACATCGATAGTCCACTTGGAATGGAACAAATTTGGATCCACAAATTAAAGTGCTACAAACTACACATCGAGGGGCCCACATGTCATGAAACAAATATTTACCCATATACAAATTAAAAAATAAAGGACGAGGATCGAACATGCGACCAGGGCCTTCAAGCCGCACGTCAATAGGCAACATACGTAGAACAACAATGTTTGTTGTACCTCCCTTTGTTCACATAATGTTTTTATATTACCATAGCCTATTTAATTGATAACATGTAATATTATTTTTAGTACTATTCGCCTTCACTTACTGGTGGGTTGCATGTGCTCTCTCTCTCTATCTATCTATCTATCTATCTATCTCTCTCTCTCTCCTCCCATCATGCGTTTAGACGCATGGGCAAACACGAAGAACTCGCGGACGATATTGCCGTTGACCATATCTGGACGCCTTCATAAGTTGCGGCACCAGTTTCACGTGCTAGCAGCACAAGTCAGTGTGTACATGCAATGCACATTAATTTGGAAGTATATTAAGTGCATTAGGATATTAAGTTGGATATTATTTCTGTGTTATTATGTGATGAGCACTATTTTTGGCATGAAATTAACTTCACGCTAAACGTGTTGAGCGCTCGACATTGAAGCAGTCTAGGTCATTGGATGACAAGGAATACATGTGGCTTGATGATGTTTTATATTTAATTTGATACGGCTCTAGCAAAACATTCAATCGATCAAACCATAGATTTCGTTCAGTCTGACTCCAACTTTAAATTATACGATGATCGATCTAAAATAAACAGAAATGATAAACTTCGGATTTTAAGCATGGCAATCCGAACGTTTTTGATGGAAAATTTAGATTACGTGGTGGCGGCAGGGGCGTCTTGAGGTGGGAAGCGGCTCCTCTGCCGTGCTCTGTGTGTCGTCAGGCCACTGACCGACGGCGACGGCGGTCTTGCGCCGTTGTTGGCATACTCCTGGACATTGGCCCTAGCTTCAGGGAAGGCCACACTGTTCTGGAATTCGGTCTCTAGGAGCGAGACAACTGGCGGGAGGAAGCGACTGGCGTTGGTGCAAGGAAGCGGTCGACGGCGGCCATCCATGCTGCTGAGGCGGGCACTGGCACCCACGCGGGGACAGGGGCTGTCAACGGCGCGACAGAGACATTCATGTGCATGGGCACTGGCACAGGCACGCACGTCAGTGCACGCGGAGGCGCATGCACTGGCAGGTGCACGGGCACTGGCACGGGCGTGCGTGCCAGGGCACGTGCAGGCGCATGCGCTGGCAGGTGCACGGGTGCGTGAAAGTCGGCGGGGACCTTGTGGAACCTCGTGGCATCAAGCTCGGTGACAATGTGCGGCTCCCAGCCCATCAATGCCACGGGGATGGTTGCTGGTGCAGTCGGGGCGACAAGAGCTGGAACGGGAGCAGGGACAGGCGCGGCGTCTTCCCGCAAGGCCAGTTCAAGCTCGTCCCAAAGCGCCTTATGTTCTTGAGACTCCGGCTGGGTGTCTTCCTCAGGAAACTGGAAGACTAAGGGCAGACCATCATGATGCGGCATGGCGCACGTTTATGTCAAGCTGGTTGGATGTAGGCGACAGGAGAATCGAGAGGAAGAGAGAAGATTGTAGCGATACTGGGTAGTGCGGGGTTGATTTTAAACCGTGGCGCCGGCGACAGTAAAAGTGGGAGCTGTTAGGACGAAGGTGGGTGGCGGAGCCTAGTCAAAGGGCTCGCCTCCTAGCGGGCCTGCACAGCGGTCTGCTCGCACGCCTCCCTGTCAACCGGCGCAGCAGTCTACTCGCACGCCTCCCGTCGACTCACATGCTTGCTCGGACGGCACCTGTCTATGAGAAGCGGGACTCGTGGCGGCACATAAACGCCCACGGTTTCAATAGTGAAAGCGTTCACCTTAACATGACAGGTCTTTGTTCCAAAATACCTTGGCTCTTCATTTGTGCAACCTGTCATAAGCAGCTTGTCTCAAATTGAAGAAAAAAATTACGAAGTAATATTTGTGCCATATCACATGACCATGCTCAGTTTCAAGAATTTATGGTCACATTTGGATTTTCTGAAATTTCAGATCCATGATTCAAAACAATATCATAACCTGCATCATGCAATAAATTTTCAAGCCATACATTTGTCCTGTTGTATTTCTTAAGAAAGGATTTGGTCAAACATTTTGCTTAGTTGGACTTCTGACAAGTTATATATGCAGAGAAAAAGGATAATCCCTCTGTACCAGTGCATTGCATGATATATTAACTCAAGTACTAGGCACGAACAAACGGGCTCAATTCTGTGCTCATCCTGGTGTAGTAGTAGTAGTAGTAGTAGTAGTAGTAGTAGTAGTAGTAGTAGTAGTAGGCAATGCAGTTGACGGGTGACTTTGGCGAGCGGCGACCGAGGGAATTGAACCGTGCTCGGCACGGTAGGTAACGTTGTCTAGTTACTTTTTTGAACACAATGTTGTCTAGTTACTAAAGCATCCCTTTGTTGTTCATCGGTAGTCATTATGGACCGTGCTCGACTGGTTGGGGTTGCCTAATGTGTGTATCACGCACGAGCCCGGTTTTATTTTTTATTTTTTTAGAATCAACATGAGCTAAGGTCTGGCTGGTACGCCGTTGGGTCCTACAATTCGAGAATACGAAAGGAACCTTTTAAGTCGTCGAACGAATCTATGTGTATTACAATGCCCGTTTTTTCCTTGCAAATACTAATCTCAACTTGGTAATTGATTTATGACGAGTTGTTCAATTAGAGTGAGTTTGTGATATAGTGATCTCAACGTGGATTTCACATTTCATGGTATCCCTGCTAAGTTTTTTAATGCAAATTCAACTTCAAAATATGAACAATATGGAGGTGAGAAAACTTTGTATGTATCAAGCATATGACCACACACACACAGACAGACACCCACACACGAACACAACAACAATCCAATAAGTATAGTGCATCTATTTTTCTCAGAAACTTCAAATGGGGATGACAGAAACCCCCGGCACCACTCAAACCAACTAGGGTTACTAAAATACTTTTTCAATGAACCTGAAATGCCCTTCTAAAATGTTCATCATCTTTGTCTTGGTCTAGAACCTCTGACAAAAATGGTGCACACTTTTCTAGGACAACAGAGGGTCACTGAATTAAATCATATAGTATTTGCATTTGGGCATTTAAATGCTATAAAATATTTTAAATGCTCAAATAATCATAAACTAAAATGTTTACTGTTGGATACGTTATAAACAGTAGCCATGATTAGCTTCATGATTTTTGGAAATGCCCTGGGATTTTTAATAAAGCCCTGAAGTTACAGAAAATAGAAAACAAAAAAAATAGGAAAAGAGAGAAACTTACCTGGTCTCACCTGTGCAGCCCACCATAGAGCTCAACCATCCGCTGTAGCAGTCGGCCCAGCCCACCAGCACCCTCCCTGTCGTCTACCTCCTCGAGGCAGTAGGACAGGGGTGTGTGCTCGCCGCGCGCTGGCACGCGCCGGCCACCTCCTGCCTCCCTGCCTGTCTTCCCATCGCCCTGAGGATGCCACGCAACCCCTTGGCGCCCTCTCACTCCCTCCCGTGTCTCTCCCTCGTCTGCCCCTCTGCCCCGAGAACCACCGAGCGGAGCTCGTTGCCACCGACACCGTTCGCCGCATCCATCGACCCTCCCTCGCCCATCCAGTGTGTCCAAGAGCTCCGGGTCGTCTTCCTCATCCTCTCCACCGAGCCTTGGAACGAAGGACGCACCATGTAACGCCCCAGATATAACTTTCCCAATTTGTACTCCAACTCTTGCCGTTTCCGGCGCTAAGTTATATTTATTTCTCGGGTTCGGGTCTTTTTCTCCGTGTGTTGTTTTCGTTTTCATGCATCTCATATCATGTCATCATGTGCATTGCATTTGCATACGTGTTCATCTCATGCTTTCGAGCATTTTCCCCGTTGTCCGTTTTGCATTCCGGCGCTTCGTTCTCCTCCGGTGGCCATTTCTAGCTTTCTTTCGTGTGTGGGGATTAAACATTTCCGGATTGGACCGAGACTTGCCATGCGGCCTTGGTTTACTACCGGTAGACCGCCTGTCAAGTTTCGTATCATTTGGACTTCGTTTGATACTCCAACAGTTAACCGAGGGACGAAAAGGCCTCGTGTGTGTTGCAGCCCAACACCCCTCGAATTTGTTCCAAAACCCACCAAACTCAGCTCCATCATCTAGAGCATTCGATCACGATCGCGTGGCCGAAAACCGCACCTCATTTGGACTCTCCTAGCTCCACTTATGCCTATTTATACCCCCTCCATTTCGGATCTCGTCTTCCCCGTCCAAACCCTACCCTGAAAAAAAAACATCAGATCCACCGCCGGACGTGTCCGCCGCCGCCCCGCAGCCACTCGCCGCGCG
This sequence comes from Triticum monococcum, assembly GCA_034509565.1. NCBI lineage: Eukaryota > Viridiplantae > Streptophyta > Magnoliopsida > Poales > Poaceae > Triticum > Triticum monococcum. Next base: position 350,835,348 of record CM067845.1, read on the forward strand.
CCACGTGGTGCCGTACCACATCCCCGCCGCCAGGCCCATGGCCGGCCCCCGAGGCCCACGCCGCCACCCAGCGCCTCCTCGCGCCCCGCGCCGCTGCCTCTCCTCCGCGCCCGGCTGCTGCCGCCGCCGCCTCGCCGGGACGACGCGGGCCGCGCCCCACGCCGCCGCGCCTCCACACGGCACCGCGCGCCACGCCCGTCCCCGACTTCGGCGACCGGACGCCGCTGGCCGCCGCCGCCCGCACCGGATCCGGCCACCTCCACCTCGCCCGGCCATCTCCCTCTCCAACTCCGGCGCCGGCGATCCTCGGGAAGCGCGCCTGCTGCTACAGTGCTACAATGCCGAACCCTAGATCTCAGATCCAAAACTGAGGGTTGACTTTTCCCTCTCCCCCTTAATCTTTTATGCTATCTTTGACCAGCGATATCTCCGCATCCGTAACTCCATTTTGGACATATAGTATATCCAAATGTTTGACTCGACGAGTACATCATTTCATTACATTGCATCATTTTCATTTGAGTTCATCTTGATGCCCGAAATGCTGCTAGAAGGAGGCATCATGAGTTAATTGTCAGATCCGTTAGTTCATCATAGACTTTTGTCATTTTTGCCATGATTGATGTGTGCATGATATGCCTGTGAGTCCTTGATATGTTTTGTTAAGCATCTTATTATCATTCCAGAGGTGCAACCCATGCATTTTTAGGATGTGTGTGATGACTTGTGCAAGCTTGCAAAGAGAGGCACCCGGTAAATCTGTTTTCAGGGACTTAGTGATTTTCACTAAGTCCGGGATTGTTTAGTTCGTGATGCCATATGTTCAACTTGTTTCCTAATGATCCGTGCCTATTTTGAGGATGATCAATAAGGGACTTTTGTTAATCTTGTTATGCTCTATCCATCCGTGTCTCTACTTGCAAGTTTGGTGCACCCTAGCTTGAGTCAATCGAGCTCTACTTTTGCTTCGTTGTGAATCTGGGCAGATCGTCAACCTGTTTGCGATTTTGCCGGAGTTATTGTAGTTGATCCGTGCATGCTATGCCATGTCTAGCTAGCATTTTGTGCCTTCTTAATGTATGTATGCTTGTCTTGCCATGACTTGCACCGTAGTGAGTGCATCGAGCTCGTAAACATGCCATCGTGAGTTATGTTTCAGCATGTCTCAGTTTTCACTAAGTCTGAAAACTGATTGTGTTTCATCCATGTTCGTGGGCTTGTTAGAGTATTTTGTGAACCCTTTTGGCCCCAGGTCACTTTGGGTGTTTTGTTAAGATTGTTGAGTAGATCCATGCCATGTTCTTACTTGTCATAATCAGGTTATGTATCATGTTTTTTGCTGCTCCGAACAGGGCATCGTGGTCTGAAATTTCAGGCTAGTGTTAATTTCACAAAGTCTGAAATCTGTTTTGCTTATTCGTTTTTGCCATGCTTGTTTGAACCTCATAATGGATGATTTGGCCGTGGCTCAGTTCTAGTGTTTTGATAAGAATCTTGAGTAGATCCCTGCCATGTCTTTTGTTGTCATGTTTGGTGGCTGTAGCTTGTTCATTTCATTGCGTTTAGATGCCTACTTGCTGTAAATCGCAGACCGGTTCGTTTCGTAAAACGCTTGCCATTTCCAAACCGTAGCTCCGATTCCAATGATCTTTATATCGTTTTCAAGCGATTTCTTCCCCTCTATCCAGTGGCACACTTGGTTTTCCATGTTGAGGCCAGGTTCATGCATTTCCTGTCACGTCTTGCATTTTGCATCCCGCATCGCATCCCGCATTGCATGTCATCTTTGCATCGTTTTGTTGATCCTTGCACGTGGTTGATTGTATCCTTGTTGCTTGTTTGTGTTGTTTGGGTAGAGCCGGGAGACGAGTTCGCTAACGAGGAGCCCGTTGAGTTTGCTTGTGAGGATCCAGACAACTCTGACAACTTTGCAGGCAAGATGATCATACCCTCGAAATCACTACTATCTTTGCTATGCTAGTTTGCTTCGCTCTTTTGCTTTGCCAATGCTACGATGCCTACCTTTTGCTTGTCAGCCTCCCAATTGCCATGTTGAACCTCTAACCCACCTTGTCCTAGCAAACCATTGATTGGCTATGTTACCGCTTTGCTCAGCCCCTTCTTATAGCGTTGCTAGTTGCAGGTGAAGATTGGAGCTGTTCCTTGTTGGAACATTTATTTACTTGTTGGGATATCATTATATTGCTATGTTATCTTTATGCATCTATATACTTGGATAAGGGTGGAAGGCTCGGCCTCTCTCCTAGTGTTTTGTTCCACTCTCGCCGCCCTATTTTCCGTCATATCGGTGTTATGTTCCCGGATTTTGTGTTCCTTACACGGTTGGGTTATAATGGGAACCCCTTGATAGTTCGCCTTGATTAAAGCTTTTCCAGCAATGCCCAACATTTGTTTTACCATTTGCCACCTATCCTCTTTTTCCCTTGGGTTTCCGGAGCCCGAGGGTCATCTTTATTTTAGCCCCCCACGGGCCAGTGCTCCTCTGAGTGTTGGTCCGAACTAGAGTCCCGTGCAGCGCCCCCTCGGGGAAACTCGAGGTTTGGTTTTAGTTGTATGGAGAGCTCATCTGAGTGTGCCCTGAGAAAGAGATATGTGCAGCTCCTATCGGGATTTGTCGGCACATTCGGGCGGTGTTGCTGGTCTTGTTTTAACCTGTCGAAATGTCTTGTTGTACCGGGATACCGAGTCTGATCGGAACGTCTCGGGTGGAGGTCTATTCCTTTGTTGACCGTGAGAGCTTGTCATGGGCTAAGTTGGGACTCCCCTGCAGGGATTGAACTTTCGAAAGCCGTGCCCGCGGTTATGGGCAGATGGGAATTTGTTAATGTCCGGTTGTAGATAACTTGAACCTTAATTAATTAAAATGAATCAACTGAGTGTGTTACCGTGATGGCCTCTTCTCGGCGGAGTCCGGGAAGTGGACACAGTGTTGGAGTAATGTTTGCGCAGGTTGCTCTCTAGTTTATCGCTCGCGCTTTGCCTCCTCTTCTCGCTCTCCCTTTGCGTATAAGTTAGCCAGTATACATGCTAGTCGCTTGCTGCAGCTCCACATATATTTGCCTTATCCTTCCTATAAGCTTAAATAGTCTTGATCGCGAGGGTGCGAGATTGCTAAGTCCCCGTGGCTCACAGATACTATAACTCCAGATGCAGGTCCAGGTGATTCCGCTCCAGGTGACGCATACGAGCTCAAGTGGGAGTTCGACGAGGACTCTCAGCGTTACTATGTTTCCTTTGCTGATGATCAGTATTGATGCCCAGTTGGGGTGATCGGGACCATATCGCTTGTTGGGTTGTCTTTTATTTTGGCGCCGTAGTCGGGCCATGAGTGTTTGATTGATGTATGTTATTTATGTACCTGATTGACGTGGCGAGTGTAAGCCAAATATGTTACCCCTTTTATTTATCTATTACATGGGATGTTTGTGATGATTACCCGACTTGCGACATATGCCTTCAATGCGATTATGCCTCTAAGTCGTGCCTCGACACGTGGGAGATATAGTCGCATTGAGGGTGTTACAAGTTGGTATCAGAGCCTTCCCCGACCTTAGGAGCCCCATTGCTTAATCGTTTTAGCAGCCGAGTTGTGTCTAGAAAAATGTTTTGAGTCATTTAGGAATTATATATCGGAGAATTAGGAATTCTTTTTACTCCTCGGTCCCTTCGTCGCACTGGTGAGGCATCCTGACGTAGAGTTTTGACTATTCTCTTCTCAAATTTCACTAAATTTTTTTTTAGGATCACGCGAGTATCTTGGATTTGTTTCGATGGCTTATGATGAGAATACTGTCTTGGTGCCTCCTGTCAGGGCTTTAGTGGAAGTGTCCCGGGTAGTTGAGCTCTGAGGTGTTGTCATCATAATTTTATCGTTGCAATTCTGGAATACTTGAGATATGTTCGCCGACATCGAAAATCTCTTTTATGCAGTTCGTTGGTGAGATAACCTCAACGCCACCCAGTACTGGGGCGGGAGTTCGGGAGTATCGCCATAACTTGTATAATGGATGCTTTTCGAAGGTTGAGGTAGATGGTTTCCGAAGGTTTCTTGGTTATGTGTTGAAGGATGGATACAACTGGATGTAGGAATTGCTAGTTTGGGTGAGATATTATTCTTCCCCTGTATCCCCAACACCTGATTGCATAACCGGAAAATTTCGGGAGTTTCATAGGTGGGAATTCATGTAGCTCTAGCTCTTCTTCCACGGATATTGGTTTGAGATTGGGATTTCTTACCAATTATTCGTTCTCGATCCATACCTTGTTGATTTAAACTCTTCTACCTTCATTCTATGTGGCGTTGCAATTTAGGAATGTGTGACCACTTCAAGAGAAATGCATTCGTTCATTTTGTTCGGATGTGAAGACTTTATGTTGCAATTTTCATTCCGTTGGATTCAGCCTCATTTGTCTGTCAATGTGCTAATGGTGGTCAACCTCTTCAGGATGGCTCCTCCAACACGCGCGAATCCGAATCCTGATCCGCCACCGCCCCCACCTCCTCCGGAAGCATGGCAAGCTGTGATGGCCGCTACTAATGCAAACACACAGTTGATCATGCAAATCCTCCAAGAGCGCAATCAAGGCAGTCAAGGGAATCAAGGCAACAATCAGCACCATTTTGCTACACTGAACCAGCTCCTTGCTAATGGTCCGAAGACGTTCAGCAATTGTGTTGAGGCTTTCGATGCTGACGATTGGCTTGTGGATCTGGGCAAGCATTTTGAATGCAGCAATGTCAGGCCTGAAGATTTCGTCAAGTTTGCTTCCTTTCAGCTTAAAGATCAGGCAGCGGAATGGTTCCAGCAGTACAAGGATTCCAGAGGTGGACGTCTGATCACTTGGGATGATTTTCGGCGTGATTTCCGTGCTCATCACATCCCCCAGAGTGTGATTGAAAGTAAGCGTGAGGAATTCCGCAACTTGAAGCAAGGCTCTTTGTCTGTCTATGACTACAACAAGTTGTTCCAGAAGCTCGCCCGCTTTGCCAAGCAGGACATACCTGATGAGAAGAGCATGATATACCAGTTCAGGGGTGGTCTCCGAGAAGATATCCAGCTCGCTCTTGTCCTCTTTGAGCCGTTGAGATTCGATGAGTTCTACAACATGGCACTGAAGCAAGAGGCTGCTCAGTTGAGGTGTGATGCTTCCAGGAAGCGAGTCAGAGATGCTACTCCGTCTTCCTCTACTCAAGTGGCCAAGCAGCAGAAGTTTTGGCTTCCTCCTCCTCCGTTCCGTCAGCTGTATCAAAAGAGCAAAGGTGGCAGTGGTTCTTCCCACCCACCCAACCCTGGCTTTCAGAACAAGACTTCGTCTCAACCTCCAAGATCGAGTGCTCCATACCACCGTCCGCTTTCAGAGGTCACATGCAACAAGTGCCAACAGAAGGGTCACTATGCCAACAAGTGTTTCAACCAGAGGCGTCTTCCTCCTCCTCCTGTGAGATCGGCAAGTACAGAAGTGGTCAAGCATAATCCCAAGCACGCCAAGGTCAATATGGTGAATGCAGCTCAGGCAGAGGATTCTTTAGATGTCATCATGGGTAACCTTCATGTTAATGATATTCCTGCAAAAGTTCTTTTTGACACTGGTGCATCGCATTGCTTCATTTCTAAACCTTTTTCATCAAAGTATGAGTGTGATTATCAGCATCTGCAAAAGGCCTTGCAAATCGTGTCACCGGGCAAATAAATGATAGCTAATTTCTGTGTTCCGGATGTTACTATCACTTTGGGTGACTACAAGTTTCTAGCTTCTCCTATTGTTCTGGGCGACTCAGATATTGATCTTATTCTCGGAATGGATTGGCTTTCTAAGCACAAGGCACATCTTGATTGTGCAGCCAGGCAGATTCAATTGACTCATTCGTCTGAGGATGTAATTGTTTTTGCCGCTCGGGATAACACCACCCGTCTGTTTTCTCTCAATGAGAAGGGTGAACTCAATGCTATCTCGCAGATTCTAGTCGTTTGTGAATATCAAGACGTCTTTCCAGAAGAGCTCCCAGGAATGCCTCCGCACCGGCCAGTTGAATTTGTTATTGATCTTGAGCCCGACACGGAACCTGTGTGCAAGCGGCCCTACAAGCTCGGACCTGAAGAGTTGAAGGAGTTGAAGAAACAACTCGATGAGCAAGAGAGAATGGGTCTTATCCGGCCTAGTTCTTCTCCGTGGGGTTGTGGTGTTCTTTTTGTGAAGAAGAAGGATGGAACGGACTGACTTTGTGTTGATTACCGTCCATTGAACAAGAAGACCATCAAGAACAAATACCCACTTCCCAACATCAATGAGCTGTTCGAACAACTCAAAGGTGCTCAAGTATTCTCCAAGCTTGATCTCCGTATGGGTTATCATCAGATTCGAATCCGTGAGCAAGATATTCCCAAGACGGCTTTCAGGACAAGATTTGGATCATATGAATACACTGTCATGTCTTTTGGCCTCGCCAACGCTCCTCCGACATTCTCTCGCATGATGAACTTCATCTTCAACCCCTACACCAATGACTTCGTTTTGGTCTATCTCGATGACATTCTGATTTTCTCGAAGAACAAGGAAGATCATGCCAAGCACTTGCATTTGGTTCTTGATAATCTCAGGGAACATCAGTTCTATGCTAAGTTCTCCAAGTGTGAATTTTGGCTTGATGAGGTTCTTTATCTTGGTCATATTATCTCTGCCAAGGGCATTGCCGTGAATCCTAAGAAGGTGTCTGCAATTGTTAATTGGGAACCTCCTCAGAACGTGAAGCAACTCCGCAGTTTCCTCGGTCTCGCAAGCTATTGCAGAAGATTCGTTGAAAACTTTTCCAAGATCGCAAAGCCTCTCTCAAATCTTCTTCAGAAGCACGTCAAGTACGTTTGGTCTCCGGAGTGTGATATTGCTTTCAACACTTTGAAAGATAAGTTGATCACTGCTCCAGTTTTGACTCCGCCTGATGAATCCAAGCCGTACGAGGTCTTTTGTGACGCATCTCTCCAAGGTCTCGGTGCAGTTTTGATGCAAGAGAAGAAAGTTGTTGCTTATACCTCTCGCCAGTTGAAGCCTAATGAGAAGAACTACCCCACTCATGATCTCGAGTTGGCGGCAGTTGTGCATGCTTTGTTGACTTGGAGACATCTTCTATTGGGAAGAAAAGTAGATATTTTCACTGATCACAAGAGTCTCAAGTACATCTTCACTCAGCCTAATCTCAACCTCAGGCAAACTCGATGGGTCGAAATGATTCAAGAGTATAATCCGAGTATCGAGTATACTCCAGGCAAGGCCAATGTGATTGCTGACGCTTTGAGCAGAAAAGCGTATTGCAACAGTCTGATTCTTAAGCCTTATCAATCCGAGCTTTGTGAAGCTTTCCACAAACTGAACCTACAAGTTGTTCCTCAAGGTTTCCTCGCCAACCTTCAAGTCTCTCCTACCCTGGAAGACCAGATTCGCCAAGCCCAGCTTCTTGATGCTATGGTGAAAAAGGTGAAGATTGGTATTGCCAAGAGTCAGTCCAAGTACAAGTGCTACCGCCTTGATGACAAGGACACTCTCTTCTTCGAGGATCGAATTGTGGTACCCAAGGGTGAACTTCGTAAAGTGATCATGAACGAGGCTCACAATTCTCTCCTCTCCATCCACCCTGGGAGTACGAAGATGTATCAGGATCTCAAGCAAGCTTATTGGTGGACTCTAATGAAGCGCGAGATCGCTCAATTCGTGAACGAATGTGATGTCTGCAGAAGAGTGAAGGCAGAACACCAAAGGCCAGCAGGTCTCCTCCAACCTCTTGCCATTCCAGAATGGAAGTTTGACCACATTGAAATGGACTTCGTGACTGGGTTTCCAAAGTCCAAGCGTGGCAATGATGCTATATTCGTTGTCATCGACAAGCTCACCAAAGTGGCTCATTTTCTGCCTATCAAAGAGTCGATCACTGCAGCTCAATTGGCGGAACTCTATACCTCTCGTATTGTCTCTCTGCACGTTATTCCTCAAGTGATATCTTCAGACCGTGGCACCATCTTTACCTCCAAGTTTTGGGATTCTTTTCAGAAGGCCATGGGCACCAACATCCGTTTCAGCACTGCTTTCCATCCTCAACCAAGCGGTCAAGTCGAGCGTGTCAACCAAATTCTTGAAGATATGCTCAGAGCTTGTGTGATCTCCTTCGGCATGAAGTGGGAGGATTGTCTTCCTTATGCTGAATTCTCATACAACAACAGTTTTCAAGCAAGTTCGGGCAAGGCGCCATTTGAAATTCTGTATGGCAGGAAGTGTCGTACCCCTCTCAATTGGTCTAAAACCGGTGAACGTCAGCTGCTGGGTAATGACTTAATCACAGAGGCAGAAGAAATGTGCAAAGTCAATCGTGATAACCTCAAAGTAGCCCAATCCCGCCAGAAGAGCTACTATGATAGTAAGCACCGTGATTTGGCTTTCGAGATCGGAGATCATGTTTACCTCCGCGTCTCTCCTATGAAAGGTACCCGTCGCTTCGGTATCAAAGGGAAGCTTGCCCCTAGATACCTGGGACCTTTCAAGATTGTCAGCAAGAGAGGCGACCTCGCCTATCAGCTCGAGCTTCCTTCAAACTTTGCAAATGTTCATGATGTGTTCCATGTCTCTCAGCTTTGAAAGTGCTTCAAGACTCCTGACCGCACAGTCAACTTCGAGGACATTGAGCTCCAAGAAGATCTCTCCTATCGTGAGCACCCAGTTGCTATTCTCGAAGAGACTGAACGCAAGACTCGCAACAAGTCAATCAAATTTCTCAAAGTCAAGTGGTCTCACCATTCCGACCGTGAAGCTACCTGGGAACGCGAGGATCACCTCCGTTCTGACTACCCGACATTCTTTCAGTCCTAGATCTCGGGACGAGATCTTTTCGTAGTGGTGGAGTGTTGTAACGCCCCAGATATAACTTTCCCAATTTGTACTCCAACTCTTGCCGTTTCCGGCGCTAAGTTATATTTATTTCTCGGGTTCGGGTCTTTGTCTCCGTGTGTTGTTTTCATTTTCATGCATCTCATATCATGTCATCATGTGCATTGCCTTTGCATATGTGTTCATCTCATGCTTTCGAGCATTTTCCCCTTTGTCCGTTTTGCATTCCGGCGCTTCGTTCTCCTTCAGTGGCCATTTCTAGCTTTCTTTTGTGTGTGGGGATTAAACATTTCCGGATTGGACCGAGACTTGCCATGCGGCCTTGGTTTACTACCCGTAGACCGCCTGTCAAGTTTCGTATCATTTGGACTTCGTTTGATACTCCAACGGTTAACCGAGGGACCGAAAAGGCCTCGTGTGTGTTGCAGCCCAACACCCCTCAAATTTGTTCCAAAACCCACCAAACTCAGCTCCATCATCTAGAGCGTTCGATCACGATCGCATGGCCGAAAACCGCACCTCATTTGGACTCTCCTAGCTCCACTTATGCCTATTTATACCCCCTCCATTTCGGATCTCGTCTTCCCCGTCCAAACCCTACCCTGAAAAAAAACATCACATCCGCCGCCGGACGTGTCCGCCCGGTGCCGGACGTGTCCGCCGCCGCCCCGCAGCCACTCGCCGCGCGCCACGTGGCGCCGGACCACATCCCCACCGCCATGCCCGTGGCCGGCCCCCGAGGCCCACGCCGCCGCCCAGCGCCTCCTCGCGCCCCGCGCCGCCGCCTATCCTCCGCGCCCGGCTGCTGCCGCCGCCGCCTCGCCGGGACGACGCGGGCCGCGCCCCACACCGTCGCGCCTCCACCCGGCCCCGCACGCCGCGCCCATCCCCGACTCCGGCGACCGGACGCCGCCGGCCGCCGCCGCCCGCACCGGATCCGGCCACCTCCACCTCGCCCGGCCATCTCCCTCTCCAACTCCGGCGTTGGCGATCCTCGGGAAGCGCGCCCGCTGCTACAGTGCTACAGTGCCGAACCCTAGATCTCAGATCCAAAACTGAGGGTTGACTTTTCCCTCTCCCCCTTAATCTTTTATGCTATCTTTGACCAGCGATATCTCCACATCCGTAACTCCGTTTTGGACATATAGTATATCCAAATGTTCGTCTCGACGAGTACATCATTTCATTCCATTGCATCATTTTCATTTGAGTTCATCTTGATGCCCGAAATGCTGCTAGGAGGCATCGTGAGTTAATTGTCAGATCCGTTTGTTCATCATAGACTTTTGTCATTTTTGCCATGATTGATGTGTGCATGATATGCCTGTGAGTCCTTGATATGTTTTGTTAAGCATCTTGTTATCATTCCAGAGGTGCAACCCATGCGTTTTTAGCATGTGTGTGGTGACTTGTGCAAGTTTGCAAAGAGAGGCACCCGGTAAATCTGTTTTCACGGACTTAGTGATTTTCACTAAGTCTGGGATTGTTTAGTTCGTGATGCCATATGTTCAGCTTGTTTCCTAATGATCCGTGCCTCTTTTGAGGATGATCAGTAAGGGACTTTTGTTAATCTTGTTATTCTCTATCCATCCATGTCTCTACTTGAAAGTTTGGTGCACCCTAACTTGAGGCAATGGAGCTCTACTTTTGCTTCGTTGTGAATCTGGGCAGATCGTCAACCTGTTTGCGATTTTGCCGGAGTTATTGTAGTTGATCCGTGCATGCTATGCCATGTCTAGCTAGCATTTTGTGCCTTCTTAATGTATGTATGCTTGTCTTGCCATGACTTGCACCGTAGTGAGTGCATCGAGCTCGTAAACATGCCATCGTGAGTTATGTTTCAGCATGTCTCAGTTTTCACTAAGTCTGAAAACTGATTGTGTTTCATCCATGTTCGTGGGCTTGTTAGAGTATTTTGTGAACCCTTTTGGCCCCAGGTCACTTTGGGTGTTTTGTTAAGATTGTTGAGTAGATCCATGCCATGTTCTTACTTGTCATAATCAGGTTATGTATCATGTTGGTTTGCTGCTCCGAACAGGGCATCGTGGTCTGAAATTTCAGGCTAGTGTTAATTTCACAAAGTCTGAAATCTGTTTTGCTTATTCGTTTTTGCCATGCTTGTTTGAACCTCATAATGGATGATTTAGCCGTGGCTCAGTTCTAGTGTTTTGATAAGAATCTTGAGTACATCCCTGCCATTTCTTTTGTTGTCATGTTTGGTGGCTGTAGCATGTTCATTTCGTTGTGTTTAGATGCCTACTTGCTGTAAATCGCAGACCGGTTCGTTTCGTAAAACGCTTGCCATTTCCAAACCGTAGCTCCGATTCCAATGATCTTTATATCGTTTTCAAGAGATTTCTTCCCCTCTATCCAGTGGCACACTTGGTTTTTCAAGTTGAGACCAGGTTCATGCATTTCCTGTCACGTCTTGCATTTTGCATCCCGCATCGCATCCCGCATTGCATGTCATCTTTGCATCGTTTTGTTGATCCTTGCACGTGGTTGATTGTATCCTTGTTGCTTGTTTGTGTTGTTTGGGTAGAGCTGGGAGACGATTTCACTAACGAGGAGCCCGTGGAGTTTGCTTGTGAGGATCCAGACAACTCTGACAACTTTGCAGGCAAGATGATCATACCCTCGAAATCACTACTATCTTTGCTATGCTAGTTTGCTTTGCTCTTTTGCTTTGCCAATGCTACGATGCCTACCTTTTGCTTGTCAGCCTCCCAATTGCCATGTTGAACCTCTAACCCACCTTTTCCTAGCAAACCATTGATTGGCTATGTTACCGCTTTGCTCAGCCCCTTCTTATAGCGTTGCTAGTTGCAGGTGAAGATTGGAGTTGTTCCTTGTTGGAACATTTATTTACTTGTTGGGATATCATTATATTGCTATGTTATCTTTATGCATCTATATACTTGGATAAGGGTGGAAGGCTCGGCCTCTCGCCTAGTGTTTTGTTCCACTCTTGCCGTCCTAGTTTCCGTCATATCGGTATTATGTTCCCGGATTTTGCGTTCCTTACACGGTTGGGTTATAATGGGAACCCCTTGATAGTTCGCCTTGATTAAAGCTTTTCCAGCAATGCCCAACATTGGTTTTACCATTTGCCACCTATCCTCTTTTTCCCTTGGGTTTCCGGAGCCCGAGGGTCATCTTTATTTTAGCCCCCCACGGGCCAGTGCTCCTCTGAGTGTTGGTCCGAACTAGAGTCCCGTGCAGCGCCCCCTCGGGGAAACTCGAGGTTTGGTTTTAGTTGTATGGAGAGCTCATCTGAGTGTGCCCTGAGAAAGAGATATGTGCAGCTCCTATCGGGATTTGTCGGCACATTCGGGCGGTGTTGCTGGTCTTGTTTTAACCTGTCGAAATGTCTTGTTGTACCGGGATACCAAGTCTGGTCGGAACGTCTCGGGTGGAGGTCTATTCCTTCGTTGACCGTGGGAGCTTGTCATGGGCTAAGTTGGGACTCCCCTGCAGGGATTGAAATTTCGAAAGCCATGCCCGCGGTTATGGGCAGATGGGAATTTGTTAATGTCCGGTTGTAGATAACTTGAACCTTAATTAATTAAAATGAATCAACTGAGTGTGTTACCGTGATGGCCTCTTCTCGGCGGAGTCCGGGAAGTGGACACGGTGTTGGAGTAATGTTTGCGCAGGTTGCTCTCTAGTTTATCGCTCGCGCTTTGCCTCCTCTTCTCGCTCTCCCTTTGCGTATAAGTTAGCCACTATACATGCTAGTCGCTTGCTGCAGCTCCACATATATTTGCCTTATCCTTCCTATAAGCTTAAATAGTCTTGATCGCGAGGGTGCAAGATTGCTGAGTCCCCGTGGCTCACAGATACTCTAACTCCAGATGCAGGTCCAGGTGATTCCGCTCCAGGTGACGCATACGAGCTCAAGTGGGAGTTCGACGAGGACTCTCAGCGTTACTATGTTTCCTTTCCTGATGATCAGTAGTGGTGCCCAGTTGGGGTGATCGGGACCATGTCGCTTGTTGGGTTGTCTTTTATTTTGGCGCCGTTGTCGGGCCATGAGTGTTTGATTGATGTATGTTATTTATGTACCTGATTGACGTGGCGAGTGTATGCCAAATATGTTACCCCTTTTATTTATCTATTACATGGGATGTTTGTGATGATTACCCGACTTGCGACATATGCCTTCAATGCGATTATGCCTCTAAGTCGTGCCTCGGCACGTGGGAGATATAGTCGCATCGAGGGTGTTACACACCACAACGTCGCCAGCATCGCCATTTCCATCGCCGGCCACTGTGGATCCTCGTCGTCGATTCGGGAGCTACCGGGCGTCCCTGACCTCGCCCTCGCGCTCGTTGGACTCGCTGTGAGCCTCCGCACCGAACCTCCCTCTCCCCGATGCCGATTTCCTCCTCTAACCACGGGCTCCGTCAAGCCCGAGAGCTCATCACCGCCGGCCACGAGGTCGCCATGGCTAGAGCCCACACACGTCGCGTCCGAGCATGTTGTCGTCCTCAGCGCGTTCCCAGGAACCCAGAGCACCTACCCACTCTTCCTCCCATGCACCATAGCGCTCTGTCCATCTTCACCGAACTCCGGCCACCGTCGCGAGCTCCGTTTCGGCGACCTCCGGTGCCCCTGCAGCCACCCACCTGCTCCTATGGATGCAAGAGAGTGCGGGCTACACTCTGGTGGTCTTCGTGCGTCCAGCTGCCGTCTGTAGTGCGTTCCCGAGCGTCGCTGACGCGTTCACATGCTCGTTGGCGTTCAACTCCGGCGTGCTGACGTGGTAACATCATTAGTGGCTAATGACCCACTAACTAACCCACTGGCTCGCTGACATGCGGCCCCCACTGCCCAACTAACCAGCTAACAAAAATAGTTTAAGTTTAATCTAAACATAGTGGCCCCACGCATCGGCGTTGACCTCGCTGACGTGGCCGTTGACCGGACCCACCTGTTTGTGACACTAAGTGTCTCAGGGTTAATGACCAGTGAGTCCCACTGGTTAGGTTTGACCTGGACCGTGCCTCGTTGACCTGCTTACATCATGATGATGTCAGGCTGACGCAGTAATCCTTTTTTGAAATTTAAATAAATCTTAAATGATTTATTTATTTCAGAAAATATCCAAAACTTCTAAAAATCGTAGAAATTAATCTATAGCTCCAAATGAAATAAATTATATATGAAAAATGATCAGAAAAATCCAATCTATCCATTTGTATTGTTTTCATGCATGTTTGAGCAAGCTAACCTCACTGTTTAGGATGAAATATGATTAGGACAAATTTGATAATAGATTTGGAGTTGGAATTTGATCTAGTTTTGAATTCCACTTCAACCAAAATGACTTCCTGTTGCATTAGCCCAAATAACAGCATATTGCCATGTCATGATCATGCATCATATTTTGCATTGCATGGATTGTGTTTCCTCTCTATTGCCGGTATTTGTTCCCCCTCGATAGACGTACATTTCGACGATGAGTTTGATGACACCGATGAAGAACTATACTATCTTCAGAAGTGCCAGGCAAGCAAAACCCCCTTGTTCAATCCGATACAATCCCACTCTCTCGCTCTTGCTCTCTTTTACTACATTAGGACAACATCGATTCAATTGTTACATGCTGCGGTAGTTGAACCCTTTTCCTCTGCATGACCTGTCATTGCCACAGTAAATAGATGAAACCCACTAGCATGAGTAGGAGTTGTTTGAACCCTGATGTGCCTACTCATTCATGCTTGTTTGTCATGCCTGCTACTTCTTAGAGTTGAGTCAGGTCTGATTCATTGGGGGATGAATTGGAATGTGGTGAACACGTCCTATTGTTGAGAGCTAAGTGTGTGAACACGATTTTGTAAAGGTAGTGGTGAGAGGCCATGTAGGAGTACATGGTGGGTTGTCTCATTGCAGCCGTCCTCAGGAACTGAGTTCTGTGTTTGTGATCCATGAACAGTTACTACCACACATTGGGTTCCGGTAACTCGACCCCTCTCGACTTATTAATCAACTCGATCTCTGTCCAGGAGTTGCAACTAGTTTCTGGTGTTTGTAGGTAGTGTTAGTAGTCTACCAAGTGGCACCCGGTACAGGTGGGCTTGGGACAGACTAGGCACAGTGGCATGGTGTACCAAGTGGCACCCGGATGGTGGGCTTGGGAACCCTGCTCACATCGTTTGGGGCCGTGAGCGACACCCCGGCCGGATCTCCTTGCGGATGGAACCCGAATAGGCGATAAACCTGGACGAGAGACTTCTGTGATTAGTCAGGTTGTGGTCGACTCCCTCACCAGGCTTACGCTTGAAGGTTGCCGAGATACATGACGTGTACATGGTGGTAAGTGGCGAGAGCGTGTGTGAAGAAGTACACCCCTGTAGGGTTATCATTATCTATTCGAATATCCGGATTCCTCGGATATGGAAACTTGGACCCGTTGCATAGTTCATAGACAAGTGAAAGTGGATACTCTAAAATGCGCAAGATAAGTGTGAGTGCTATGGATGGCGTTCTCGCAGGGAGACGGGAGCGGATCTATAGTGGAGTATTGATATGGTCAATATGTGGACTCGTGTGCGCCACCTCAACAGAGTTACTTGCAGTCGTAGTTCAAGATAGCCACCGAGTCAAAGCTGGCTTGCCGTAGTTAAACTCCACCACCCCTTTGTTGATACCGATGCATATGTAGATAGTTCTGATGTAAGTCTTGCTGGGTACATTTGTACTCACGTTTGCTTAATTTATGTTTTTGCAGAGAGACTTCAGTCTCGCTAGTAGTTCCATGTGGACTTCGATGTTTAGCTTGATACCTCAGCTACGATCTTGTGCCCTCGGCAGGATCTGGTAGATAGTCAGGCTTCTCAGCCTTTTTCATTTGTAGAAGTCTGTACTCAGACATGTTAAGCTTCCACTTGTGCTTTGACTTGTATGCTTTGAATGTTGGGTCATGAGACCCATGTTTGTTTTATCTGGCTCTTCGGAGCCTAATGAATAAATACTCTAAGTCATAGAGTCTTGTTGTGATGCCATGTTGTATTGCACATATTGTGTGTATGATTGAAATGCTTGGTATGTATGGGATCCGACAACCTAGTTGTTTATCCTTGGTAGCCTCTCTTATGGGGAAATGTAGTCTTGTGCTTTCATGAGCCCTAGTAGTCCGCTACAGCCCGGTTCACCAGAGTCCTGCTAGCCCAGCACTACTGCTCCGGAACACTTGAATGACCGGCATGTGATTCACTTCGTTCCTGTGTCTATCCCTCCGGGGAAATGTCACGCAGTGATATCCGGAGTCCTGCCTAGCCTACTACAGCCTTGTTCACCGGAGTCTTGTTAGCCCAGTGCTACAGCCCGGATTCGCACGCTGCTGACCGACATGCTCGATGTTGATTCATGTATGCCTGTCCCTGTAAGTTAGTGCCACTTTGGGTTCACGACTAGTCATGTAGGCCCGGGTTCTCTGTCATATGGATGCTAGCGACACTATCATATACGTGAGCCAAAAGGCGCAAATGGTTCCGGGCCATGGTAAGGCGACACCCGTGGGAATACCGTGCATGAGGCCGCAAAGTGATATGAGATGTTACAGGCTAGATCGGTGTGACTTAGAATCAGGGTCCTGACAGTCACCCCCTCGACCTTAGATAAAATTGTGAAGCTCTGTTTAGGGTTGTTTAGCTTATATTTGTCCCCACCCTCCCATCCACCGATTGGTTGTGCACCCCCACCCTCCTCCCCGGGAGAATATCATGTGCCCCCATACCTTAGATGCTATATGTCGATACGAGTTGCTTGGAGCTTGTAGATCTGAGATATAGCAGCTCACATGATGTCTTAATATTTTTACAGGAAACCTTGATGAGTTTGAGAATTGCACACAATTTGTACAAAAACTACTCAGATGCCCTTGGATCCCATATCCAACGACCTCGAAGCTCGTATCACCGTAGCATCTAGGATGAAGGAGGACATCATATTCTCCTGTATGTAAGAATATCTGTCGGATTTCGGGTTCCGGCAGACCCTTGAGGTTCGAACACTGGGGTGCGCGCGGAGATTTCGCCTCCTACCTACCCGCACCCCTCCGCCTCGCCAAGATCTAAACTATGGAAAGAACAACACAAGAGACACAGGGTTTATACTGGTTCGGGCCACCGTTGTGGTGTAATACCCTACTCCAGTGTGTGGTGTGGTGGATTGCCTCTTGGGCTGATAATGATGAACAATACAAGGAAGAACAGCCTCACGAGGGTCTGCTCTTGGCTGGGAAGATGAACTGCTAGGAGGAGCTCAGTCACCCTTCTCTCTCTCTCTCTCTTTCTCTTTTTCTCCGTCCGTCCTCTCTCTTCGTGTATCTCTCTATCCTTCCAAAACTCTCCCAACCTTCTGCCACCTCGATGTGGGTGGCTGGTCCTATTTATAGAGGCCCTGGTCCTCTTCCCAAATGTTAGGCGGGAAGGGATCCCACAATGGCGGGCTAATTTGAAGGGGGACAGCTAGTACAAGCTACCCTGACAAAAGTAGTCTTCGCCTGCGCAAAGCCCTGGTGATGACGCCTTCTTGGGCTCCACGGTGACCTCCGTCTCGTAGTCCTCCTGGTCTTTGTCTCATTGCACCAAAATGGCAACCTTTTCCTGACGCCTCGGTACTCCGCGGCTGCGCTTGCCCCCCTTGCACCAAAGAGGGAAGGAGGACACTACGCGGGCTGGCACCCGCCTGGCGCCCTCAGTCGTCATGGCTTGCGTCACGGGCACCTCATGAGGTACCCCGCCTTGATCTCTCCGCCTCCTCGTGAGCCAGCCTGACAAGGCCGTGCCTGAGGAAGCTCCGCGTCGTCCACCCCGCGAGGCTTGGCCCCTCGCGAGGGTCTTGGGTTTGTGTTGGTGAAGATGGGCTGCGCTGGGCCCCCCTTTGAGCCACGCCGCAGGCCGCAGGCAGGCAAGTCTGGGGACCCCCATTCCCAGAACGCCGACAGTAGCCCCCGGGCCCAAGGCACGCCCGGACTTGGCCGTGCAGGGAGGCGGAAGGGCAAGAGCGAAGCGCCGCGGGCCCTAACAGTCTGCGGCCTTGGGCGCCGCGTGGCGGTTGACTGGACGTGGGCGCCTCCACTTCCCCATGGCGCCTTGGCAACTGCACGGATTGGACAAGTCCCTGCATGCAAAGTGGGTCATGATTACCTGCGATCACGGAGGTAGGCGGTTGGCCTTCGTCAGCCATAAGTACGGAACAGCGCGTGCCCTTCCAGTCCATCCCTCCTTGCTTCTCCTTCTTGCCGATCCTTGCTCCGTCTTGCTGCGATGGCTCCGATCCGCCGGTTCTCGGCGGCAGAGAAGGGAAAGGCTCCCCGAGAGGAACTAGACCCACTCCCGCCGAAGAAACGGCTCGGCCCCCGTGGCTCGGACGAGGGGGCCCTTCAGGTGGTGTCGAGGCCTTTGTGCGAGCGGGCACCGATCCGGGTGTCGACCTCGACAGCCTGCTGGAGCCAGTGAGCGGCAAGCGTGCTGCTGCCGCTGCCGAGGCCGTGAAGGGTCGCACAAAGGCCGTGCTGGGGAAGTTCCGGGCCTTCAGCACCAAGCCGAAGCAAGGCGCTGCCGGCTCCACCGCCCCGTGAGGCGTGCCCGATCCGCGCTGCTCCACCGCCGACAAGTGACTCCGTCGCGGCTCCTGTCCTGCTTTTAACTCCTGCACATGTATAATGCCTCGGGGAGGCATTTAAACTTGCATTTGGGTTGAGATAACAGTGTGGACTGTGTAATATTTGCTTTTGAATTCCTTGAAGTTTGCGCCTTTCCTTCCTACTTGCTTATGTTCTACGCCGGCAGAGCCCGGCCCCGCGCATGCCTCACCCAGCGTTGGTCCCGACCGGAAACCAGGACGGGGCCAAGGAGTGAGGGGCCAGGTGACAAGTTAGGCTCCTGAGTCGCGATGCTCAGGAGTCCCCCTTGGCGCACGAACAACAAGTAGGGAGGTGTGATGCGGGTGGATCTACCGTTCTACGTCTGCAGAGCCCGACCACGTGCTTACCTCACCAGCGCTGGTCCCGGCCGGAAACTAGGACGGGGCCACGAAGTGAGGGGCTACGTGACCAGTTAGGCTCCTGAGTCGCGATGCTCAGGAGTCCCCCTTGACGCTCAAACGGCCTTCGTACCTTGGCTCCGCTCGGGGAGAGACGCGCGATGAACCAGGCCTGGGGGGACCTGGCTGGGCGGCGTGCGTCTGGGTGTGACCCAGGCGCAGCCCCCGTGCCCAGCCCCCTCGCGCGGCACTCCCGAGGGGAGGCGTTACGATGAGGCTAGACACTGAGCTCTGGGCTCCCTGAGGTTGATGCGGCCCGGGGGCCACCCTCAGTTGTTTATCACCAGCGCGGAGCATAGTGCTACCGTATGTGTACGGGCATAGCTGCTCCTCGGTAGTGTCGTCAGCCAGCGCGGAGCATGGTTCTTCCACTGGTACGTGGGAGGGGGCCCCCTCCGGGAGGAGCCCCCGGGGCGTGTACAGCCCCGCTCTGACACGTGGCTGGCACGGTAGGGCCTGGCGAGGTGTATCCGGGCACCCGTGAGCCAGCGCGGGACTCACGGGGCCCTACCTCTAGGCGGGTTGCGCCTGGCACTGGGCCTTATCTTGTGATGCGTTCTTGCAAATTTGGTTAGATGTCGGGACTCTACATCCTTGGGTCCCGGCCCTCGAGCTGGTCTCAGCCGTCGCTGGTATGCCAGGTCATGATGCCATGGACAAGGCCAGAGGGTGAGGGCTGGAGAGCTAGTAAGAGCCCTGAGTCGTGATGCTCAGGTACCCCCCCCCCTTTAACGTGCAAGTGGTCAGTATGGAGAAGAAGAGGTGCCGTGGACCGGCATCAAATAATCAAGCATGGTGGGTCTAACGCATAATCGAAAGTAAACACAAATGGGATACATGCCACTGGGCCTGGGCCGAGCGGCTTGGGGATCATGTAGCCTGAGGGGCGCCCCCAACAAGGTAAGCTAACAACATGGTATGAAAAAGCGGATACACGCCGCAGGGACGGACCCACGCGGCCTGGGAATAATGCAGCCCTGGGGGCGCTCCCAGCTGGAAGTAGAACTAGAAAGGTGTCTCCTGATGATGTTGAGGACGAAGGAGCGTTGATGCAGCAGGCTCGATGGGCTGCGGGAGCTGATCCTCACGAGCCCCCAGGCCCAGGAGCCTCGGGAGGCTCCGGAGGCACTGGCGGCTCCTCGCGGGCCATCTCCATCCCTGCCAGGGCAGCGGAACGCCTGGCCTCTCGTGCCTCCGTGATGCCCCTCATGAGGTGCTGGTATGCGTCAGCCGCGCTCGGCAAGCCGTAAGGCATGCGAACGTAGCTGTGGGGTGGGCCTCCGCAGTGCCCCACTCGCGAGGGCCAGAGGCGCTCCAGAGTGGCGACTCGGTTGGGCCCTGGTATGTCGATGCAGACGTGCAGCCCACCATCCTCGCCTGGATGGGGAGCCACTGCTGGTAGGCGGCAGCCGCCTTTCATGACTCTTGACTCATGCAGCTCCTGAATGGCCTTGTTGATGAACTCCTGACGGTCTGGATATCCTTGCCTTGCTCCTTCCTGAGGGAAACGTGCTTCGAAACACGCCTCCATGTGGTGCCCAAGCGCCTCCCTCGTGACTCTAGCTAGGTCGGTGGCCCTCCAGGGGAGAGCCCCCGAGCCCTGCCTGAGGAGGGCGCCGGG
The DNA here is from genome assembly GCA_034509565.1 of Triticum monococcum. NCBI lineage: Eukaryota > Viridiplantae > Streptophyta > Magnoliopsida > Poales > Poaceae > Triticum > Triticum monococcum. Next base: position 350,855,917 of record CM067845.1, read on the forward strand.
TGCGCTTTCCTATGCAATGGAAGGAGGCTCCCCCTGGGCAGGTGCGGGCCCAGAGGGGCCTGCCTCCTGAGTGGTCGGGCCGGACGATGTCTTCTTCTTCTTCTTAGGGGCGGTCTCGGGAGGCCTCCTACTTCCACGATCCGGGTCTTCCAGTGACGCGGCCTGAAAGGCTCGTTCCAGGGAACACACCGCGTCCTTCGCTTCACATGGCACCGTGATGACTCCGCCGCTTCCTGGCATCTTGAGGACGTTGTAGCCGTGGTGAGTTACGGCCATGAACTTGGCCAGTGCTGGGTACCCAAGGATGGCGTTGTACGGCAGGCGAATGTGAGCGACGTCAAAGTCGATGAGCTCGGTGCGGTAGTTATCGCGTGCCCCGAAGGTGACAGGGAGGAGGACTGTAACGCCCTCGATGCGGCTATATCTCCCATGTGTCGAAGCACGACTTAGAGGCATAACTGCATTGAAAGCAATGTCGCAAGTGAGGTAATCTTCACACAACCCATGTAATACATAAGGGAAAAGGTACATAGTTGGCTTACAATCGCCACTTCACACAAATACATGAATAAAGCATTACAACATCCAAATACAATCAAGGTCCGACTACGGAACCAAAATAAAAGAAGAACCCCAAATGCGACAAGGTCCCCCGATCGACCCCAACTGGGCTCCACTACTGATCAACTAGAACGAAGCAACGCGAAGGACAAGATCTTCATCGAGCTCCTCCTTGAGCTTGGTTGCGTCATCAGCATGGTTCAACGGCACCTGCAAGCTGGTTTTGGAAGTATCTGTGAGTCACGGGGACTCAGCAATCTCGCACCCTCGCGATCAAGACTGTTTAAGCTTATGGGTAAGGTAAAGGTATGAGGTGGAGCTTTAGCAAGCGACTAGCATATTTGGTGGCTAACATACGCAAATGAGAGCGAGAAGAGAAGGCAAAGCACGGTCGAGAATCTATGATCAAGAAGTGATCCTAGAACAACCTACGTCAAACATAACTCCAACACCGTGTTCATTTCCCGGACTCCACCGGAAAGAGACCATCACGGTTACACACGCGGTTGATGAATTTTTAATTAAGGTCAACTTCAGGTTTTCTACAACCGGACATCAACAAATTCCCATCTGCCCATAACCGCGGGCATGGCTTTCGAAAGTTCAAATCCCTGCAGGGGTGTCCCAACTTAGCCCATGACAAGCTCTCACGGTCAACGAAGGAATAGACCTCCTCCCGAGACATTCCGATCAGACTCGGTATCCCGGTTCTACAAGACATCCTCGACAATGGTAAAACAAGTCCAGCAACATCGCCCGAATGTGCCGACAAATCCCAATAGGAGCTGCACATATCTCATTCTCAGGGCACACTCAGATGAGCAGTCTGTACAACTAAAACCAGCCCTCGAGTTTCCCCGAGGTGGCGCTACAAGGGGCTCTAGTTTGGGCCAACACTCAGAGAAGCACTGGCCCGGAGGGGTTAAAATACTGATGACCCTCAGGAGTGCGACTCCCAAGGGAAAAAGAGGCTAGGTGGCAAATGGTAAAACCAATGTTGGGCATTGCTGGAGGAGTTTTATTCAAAGCGAACTGTCAAGGGGTTCCCATTATAACCCAACCACGTAAGGAACACAAAATCCGGGAACATAACACCGATATGACGGAAACTAGGGAGGCAAGAGTGGAACAAAACACCAGGCATAAGGCCGAGCCTTCCACCCTTTACCAAGTATATAGATGCATTAATTAAATAAGATATATTGTGATATCCCAACAAGTAAACATGTTCCAACAAGGAACAACATCTCCATGTTCTCACAAGGAACAAACTTCAATCTTCACCTACAACTAACACCGCTATAAGAGGGGCTGAGCAAAGCGGTAACATAGCCAAACAACGGTTTGCTAGGACAAGCTGGGTTAGAGGCTTGGTTCAACAATATGGTAGGCATGATAAGTAAATGGTAGGTATCATAGCATAGGTATAGCAAAAGAGCGAGCATCTAGCAAGCAAAGATAGAAGTGATTTCGAGGGTATGGTCATCTTGCCTGAGATCCCGCAAGGAAGAAGAACGAGTCCACGAAGAAGACAAACGGACATTGTCGAATGAATCCTCACAACACGACGTTATCGGAACCAACCCGAAGAAGCAACACCGGAAAAGAGCAAACAACCTAGTAAACAACCAACACATCAACATGGCGTGATGCACAATTGAGTATGATGCATGTCCGGTTTAATGAAGCATGGCATGGCAAAGTGCACAAACAATCCTACAAATTAAGTGGAGCTCATTATGCAACGGAGTTGCATCTTGAAGAAAACAGCACATGACTTATTTAGTTATCTCTCGTTTATGTACCCAACAAGATTAAATGTTGTTAGCATGGCAAGAGGGTGAAGCAAATGAAAACTACATATCTAGTCAAGTTTAAATGAGGCCGGAACAACATACAACAAGTCCGGAGACAAACCTCATGTGCAATTTAAGGATTTGGTATTGTTCTTCCCCCAACCATATTTTAGAGTTGTTAAACATGCAAAGTAAAGCCACCATGTTAAACTAGGCATTTTTCTACCCCAATTACATATAAATATTATTTAAATCGGAGCTACGGTTATTTAGTTATGAAATAAAGCATTTTAGCAAGGCATAGGAGCAAATTTAATCAAACAACATTTTAAACATTTCAAACATAGATGAAAGTTGGATATTATGAATCTAGACAAAATTCTAAGCAAGTTTCATATATAATTTATTTAGATCTGATGCACGGTTGTGAAGTTATTAAATGCATGAAGCTAGGGGGGTTTTCTGTAAAACTGCAATTCCCTGGAAATTAGCTAAATTCACAAAGACTGGAAAAACAATCCACGGGCTGAAACTGGTGCAAGTCTGGGCCAACTGGAAAAAAAACAAAAGGGACGCTCCTGGGGGGGGGCGTCTCACCATGGGCCAAGGCCTAGTTCGGGCGAGACGGCAGGCTTAAGTTGGGCCTGGGAGAGGCCGCTAGGTCAACGTGAGGCGCAGCGGAGGCGCTGACTGCGTGCGCTCTGCGTGTCTCTGAAGAAAACGGCAGCAGCATGTCGAGGCAGCCCGGCAGGGGACAGGCGCGGCGGCAGCTGGTGCTTCTGGTGACACACAACGACGGGACGGCCACCGAATGCGAGGCGAGGTCGTCGGGGACCGATTCCCGGCAGTGGGCGGCAGATCCGGCGAGGCAAGGTCTTGGCGGCGGTGACTGCAAGAACGAGCACACGGGGTGGCGAGGAACTTGGCGGGGCGGCGGAGGCAGAGACTCGTTCGATGCAGAGGCGAAGCAGCAGTCACAAGGTTCAGAGAGGACGCGAGGATTCAGGCGGGGATGGACGCCGACGACGCGGATGAGGCGAAGGCCTCCACCGAAGAAGCTCCAGGCGGCGGTGCTGCAAGATCGGGGATGTGAGCGTCCAAGGCGTCGGGTCTCTGCTGGAGAAGGGAGAGGCAAGAGAGATTAGAGAGGTTGAGAGACAGGAGCACGGCAAGCAAATGAAGGGAAGGCAAGGGCATGGCGACCTGGTCCTCTGTGGCCTAGCTGACCGTGATGGTAGTGGTGAGGCACAGCTCCGGTGCGCTGGGCAAGGGGCTTCTGCTCCGGCGATATACGGCGGGGCCATGGTGCTCGGCTCAGGAAGGGCAGGGGAGGAGCTTGCGCCGACGAGCTTCCCGATGACTAGAAGGATTTTTTTTGGTGGCTGCGAGTGATGCGGATCGAGGAGGGACATGGGGGAGCGCTGGTTGGTGGAGAAGGGGATCTAGGAGGATCCCGCTGACAGAGTGGCGGCGGGTGAGGAAAAAGAGGGAGTTGGTCTAGGGTTAGGCTAATATATATAGCGAGTAGAATAGGTTAGGGGCTATCTCGTCCCTCCGATCATAATCAGATGAATGAATAAAATATGTTAGGAAGTCCAATTAACAAACGGAGACGTTTTGTAGAAGTTTGGGGTTGATCCGGACACAACGGTAACGACTGCCCGGGTCGGGTCCGGGACAGATTTCGGACGCGCGCGAGGGGGGTTGCGGGCTGACGAGAGAGGTTAGGTTGGACCTGGTGGTAGGTAGTGGGCTGTGTAGACGGTCTCGAGCTGAGAGAAGAGAAGAGAGGGAGGCCCGACGACTGTTTCCGGAGACCGAAAACGTCCGACGAAGAGACCGGCTATACTGCCGCTATAGTTAATCGTTGGGCCGTCAAACAAACTCCAAATGCGATGAAACTTGAGAGGCGGTCTATCTACACTATAATAAGACCACACGTCAACTCTCATCCCATTCCGAGAACATTTTCCGGCCACTTATAAAATACTATTTCGCACATGCCGCGAGCGCGTGCAAGTGTGTCTGGGCTCAGAACGGACAACAGAGAGAACGGGGAGGCCGGGACGGATGCAAGTTTCGAAAACATGATGATGCAGTGCACATGATGACATGATATGAAATGCATGACATGCAAGAAAAGACAAGGCAACAACAGTGAATAACTGGAGGACACCTGGCACATCGGTCTCGGGGCGTTACAACACTCCACCACTATGAGAGGATCTCGTCCCAAGATCTAGAATGGCACCGGAGGGACAACAGAAGAGAAAGAGAAGAGGTAAAACTAAGTTGCTTCTTTGACAAACAAGTGAAACCAAGGAACCTTGCGAGATTGAACAAATTCGAGAAAGAACACAACGAAGGTGAATAAGGTCGAAAACACTCCTTTAGAAAAAAGGAACAAAGAACATTACGAAAAACCTTGAGGTTGAAGGGCAAGATAAATATTGAAACCACTCCGGTTAAAACAAGATAGAAAAGGATTAAGAATTACATAATTTGGGCAGCACTCCGTCTGAGAAGGGACGCAAAACTTGATAAGATGATAGAACTTGAAAAGAGGGCACGACACTCCGGTAAAATGGATAACACAAAAAGACCATGATCCTAACAAGAACAAGAAGAAGGTTTGAATAGAGCAACATCACAATGCCTCCGGAACAAAAGTAAGAATGGAATGGAATGAACGGAGGGAACGAAGATCTTGAGAGATCACGCTTACAACAAATTCTAGAATGAAGTTGTTGGAAAAAACCAACAACGAAAAGAATAAGCTTGATATGGTCTTATGGAATACATCTCAAATTAAGAGGTGACAACCTGCCACTCACGGGAAAAAAATTGGATTGGTATGACCGATGAGACGAGAGATTATTTCACCGGGAGGATAGATGAAGAACTTGGATCATATATTAGCACCATAGATAGCAACAATCCTTAGGGAAGGCTTTAGGTGAAATATGACACAAGATAACTCCAAAGAAGAGGTCGATGGATTTAAAATACCTCATTCTTAACAACATGTGAATCATGAAACATGAACTCAAATTATCAAGAATGACATAAAACCACCTGAAATGATACGGTAGAAAGAATGGCACTTTGGAATGCAAGATGAAGAATGCTTGAGCTCCTCTGAAAAGAATCTTAAAGAACACTGCGAGAAGGAAATTAAATCCTTGATGAACCATCATGTATAGCCTCCATGAAGAAACTCCGGTAAGAAAAGAATAGCAAGAAAGAGAAATTGAAAGCACAAGGTGAATCCTTGCAATGATTTAAATGGAGCTCCATGATAATTAGAGCTTGGAACTCCGGGAAAGAAGGATGAGCACTTGAACCCAAGAATTTAATCATCGTGAACAAACTCCGGAAGAAAAGATTAACATAAGGATGAAACAAGAGTAAGAATTATGTTATGCGTATCCTTCACCAATTTAAATTGATAACAAGCAACGGATTTGGCATACCACTTATTCTCGTAGAAAGATTAAGATAGATATGGCGCAAACTTGAGAAAGTCTTCAACGATCCATCGGTAGAATTTGGAAAGCACGAATGCATAGATATGATACACGAAGGAAGAAAACTCTTGAACAAACCACCGTAAGAATTAAAAATGAACAAAGAAAATATAAGGAAGACACCGGGAAGAATTAGCAAATGAATGAAGATGCTTGAGAGAATTTAGACCCATGAGAACGAAGAGATCACGAGCCGATTAGAGATCTCTTGAACGATGCACCGGTAGGATTGGAGAATGATAACTGAAAGCTGAGAATTAATAAATGTTCTGAAATGATGGGCTCCAGATAGGTGAAAGGAATTCTCACAATCAAAACCATTATGAGAGAATGGCGGCAAGCTAGCATCATGAATCTTGAAGGGAATGGAGCAAGATTGAGAGAAAATCTTCTTCGGTCTTCAAAATCTGAGAATTACGACGAGAACACCACCATGAATTTTTTAGACACTCCGGAAGAATCAAAACGAAGAGGTTGAGCCAATGATGAAAAGGATTTAACCGATCTTGTCGAAAGGCATTTGACTGATGATAAATCATTCTTACGTCAAACTTCGAAAAGAAATTGAGAGTAACGCAGGGAAAATAAGAAAAGTAAGGTAAGATCCTGGGAAAAGACCTGTGGGTTAGGGCCCACTCAAAAGATACACCGTTGAACGATTTTAAGGAGAGATTACACCAGTTGAATTAAATGGCTTCAGTAAGATAGGACCTCGAAATAGCTTGAACGGATGCAAAGTGAAAACACAAATCTTCGAGATATCTTCTGCAGTCCAGAACAAATGAATAACGAGAAGTGAATGAATATGAGGAGCACCGGCATGAGAGGGTATTTGAAACGAGGAGAAAGATATGATCAACAAAGCTTGAATTAGTTCCACCGGAGAAGAAAGAGAATGGATAATGATGAACTTGAGGCTCCATTAGGGTCTTCATGAGAATCACCGGATAAGAACATTGAAAGAAAAGAATGGAGAGACTTCCATTGCTAACATGGATACTTGATAAAGAAATCTTATTCCTCGAAGAAAAAGGGTGGGAGGGCGGGAAAACAAAGGCAACTTGGGGACGGATGAAGCAAACACCATTGAGAAGAAATGATAATTGATCTTGCTGATGTTGAAATGATCGAATCCACTTGAAGAGAAAACACGCCGGTGAAAAGGATTGACATGGCAATCTCAATTATCAAGAAGGATTAGTATTCACATAGGAATATGAAAACACCACTTGGAAAAGGTATGGAATCAACATTTGACTTCGAAGCAACTCGAATACCACAACTCAAAACAAAACAAGGATTGGCTTGCTGAATAAGCCGGAACAAACATATGATAGAGATTTCGTCCGAAGTTTTCGTGGTGGGGCCTACACGGGCTCGATCGTACAGCACCATCATGTACAAGGCAGTGCACATGACATACGAAGCGTCCCCGAGTCGGCATAGCCAAGGACTCTTTAAGACACAACGAGACCACTGTAAAACCGATCGTGAATAGGCGGACCACTAGACGTCGAACCCCAATTTTATATCATACATCTGTCGGAAAGATATCCAAAGAGATACTTGAATTCCCACCTATGGAACTCCCGAAGCTTTCCGGTTATGCAATCAGGTGTTGGGGATACAGGGGAAGCATAATATCTCACCCAAAACTAGCAAATCCTACATCCAGCTGTATCCATCCTTCAACACATAACCAAGAAACCTTCGGAAACCATCTACCTCAACCTTCGAAAAGCATCCGTTATACGAGTTATGGCAATACTCCCGAACTCCTGCCCCAGTACTGGGTGGTGTCCAGGTTATCTCACCAACAACTGCATAAAAGAGATTTTCGATGTCGGCGAAACTAAACTCAGGTATTCTAGAACTGCAACGATAAAATTATGACGACAACACCTCGGAGCTCAACTCCCCGGGACACTGCCACAAAACCCCTGACAGGAGACACCAAGACAATGTTCTCGTCACAAAACCATCGGAACGATTCCAAGATACCCGCGTGATCCTAAAAAATATTTAGTGAAATTTTAGAAGAGAAGAGTCAAAAGTCTACGTCAGGATGCCTTACCAGAGCGATGAGGAGACTCAGAAGTAAAAAGAATTCCTAAAATCTCCGATATATAATTCCTAAATGACTCAAAACTTTTTTCTAGACACAACTCGGCCGCTAAAAACGATCAAGCAATGGGGCTCCTAAGGTCGGGGAAGGCTCTGATACCAACTTGTAACGCCCTCGATGCGGCTATATCTCCCACGTGTCGAAGCATGACTTAGAGGCATAACCGCATTGAAAGCAATGTCGCAAGTGAGTTAATCTTCACACAACCCTTGTAATACATAAGGGAAAAGATAAATAGTTGGCTTACAGTTGTCACTTCACACAAATACATGAATAAAGCATTACAACATTCAAATACAATCAAGGTCCGACTACGGAACCAAAATAAAAGAAGAACCCCAAATGCGACAAGGTCCCCCGATCGACCCCAACTGGGCTCCACTACTGATCAACTAGAACGAAACAACACGAAGGACAAGATCTTCATCGAGCTCCTCCTTGAGCTTGGTTGCGTCATCAGCACGGTTCAACGGCACCTGCAAGCTGGTTTTGGAAGTATCTGTGAGTCACAGGGACTCAGCAATCTCGCACCCTCGCGATCAAGACTATTTAAGCTTATGGGTAAGGTAAAGGTATGAGGTGGAGCTGCAGCAACCGACTAGCATATATGGTGGCTAACATACGCAAATGAGAGCGAGAAGAGAAGGCAAAGCACGGTCGAGAATCTATGATCAAGAAGTGATCCTAGAACAACCTACGTCAAACATAACTCCAACACCGTGTTCACTTCCCGGACTCCGCCAAAAAGAGACCATCACGATTACACATGCGTTTGATGCATTTTTAATTAAGGTCAACTTCAGGTTTTCTACAACCGGACATCAACAAATTCCCATCTAACCATAACCACGGGCACGGCTTTCGAAAGTTCAAATCCCTACAGGGGTGTCCCAACTTAGCCCATGACAAGCTCTCACGGTCAACGAAGGAATAGACCTCCTCCCGAGACATTCCGATCAGACTCGGTATCCCGGTTCTACAAGACATCCTCGACAATGGTAAAACAAGTCCAGCAACACCGCCCGAATGTGCCGACAAATCCTGATAGGACCTGCACATATCTCGTTCTCAGGGCACACTCAGATGAGCAGTCCGTACAACTAAAACCAGCCCTCGAGTTTCCCCGAGGTGGCATTGCAAGGGGCTCTAGTTTGGACCAACACTCAGAGGAGCACTGCCCCGGGGGGTTAAAATAATGATGACCCTCAGGAGCGCGACTCCCAAGGGAAAAAGAGGCTAGGTGGAAAATGGTAAAACCAATGTTGGGCATTGCTGGAGGAGTTTTATTCAAAGCGAACTGTCAAGGGGTTCCCATTATAACCCAACCGCGTAAGGAACGCAAAATCCGGGAACATAACACCGATATGACGGAAACTAGGGCGGCAAGAGTGGAACAAAACACCAGGCATAAGGCCGAGCCTTCCACCCTTTACCAAGTATATAGATGCATTAATTAAATAAGATATATTGTGATATCCCAACAAGTAAACATGTTCCAACAAGGAACAACATCTCCATGTTCCCACAAGGAACAAACTTCAATCTTCACCTGCAACTAACAATGCTATAAGAGGGGCTGAGCAAAGTGGTAACATAGACAAACAACGGTTTGCTAGGACAAGGTGGGTTAGAGGCTTGGTTCAACAATATGGGAGGCATGATAAGCAAATGGTAGGTATCGTAGCATAGGCATAGCAAAAGAGTGACCATCTAGCAAGCAAAGATAGAAGTGATTTCCAGGGTATGGTCATCTTGCCTGAGATCCCGCAAGGAAGAAGAACGAGTCCATGAAGAAGACAAACGGACGTTGTCGAACGAATCCTCACAACACGACGTTATCGGAACCAACCCGAAGAAGCAACACCGGAAAAGAGCAAACAACCTAGTACACAACCAACACATCAACATGGCGTGATGCACTGTCGGCGTTCTGGGAATGGGGGTCCCCAGACTTGCCTGCCTGCGGCCTACGGCGTGGCTCAAGTGGGGGCCCAACATGGCCCATCTTCATCAACACAAGATTCAAGACCCTCGCGAGGGGCCAAGCCTCGCGAGGCGGACGACACGGCACTTCCTCAGGAGCAGCCTCATCAGGCTGGCTCGCGAGGAGGAGGAGACATCAAGGCGGTGTACCTAGCGAGGTGCCCGTGACGTGAGCCATGACGACTCAGGGCGCCAGGCGGGCGCCAGCGCGTGCAGCGTCCTTCTTTCCTCTTTGGTGCAAAGGGGACAAGCGCAGCCGCGGAGTACCGAGGCATCAGGCAAAGGTTGCCGTTCCGGTGCAACGAGACCAGGACCAGGAGGACTACGAGATGGAGGTCACCGTGGAGCCCAGCACGGCGTCATCACCGGAGCCTTTGGCAGGCGAAGACTGCTTTTGTCAGGATAAGTGTACTCGCTGTCCCCCTTTAAATTAGCCCGCCATTGTTGGATCCCGTCCCGCTCAATATTTGGGAAGAGGACCAGGGCCTCTATAAATAGGACTAGCCACCCACATAGCAAGGGGTTCGATTCGATCGGTTCTGAATAGCTGGCAAGAGAGAGAGAGAGAGAGAGAGAGAGAGGTGGCTGAACTCCCGTTTACAGTTCATCACCCAGTCAAGAACAGACCCTCGCGAGGCTGTTCTTCCTTGTATTGTTCATCCTCACCAGCCCCAAGAGGCAATCCACCGACCACACACTGGAGTAGGGTATTACACCACAACAGTGGCCCAAACCAGTATAAATCTTGTGTCTCTTGTGCATTTCTTTCAGTAGCTTAGATCCTTGTGAGACGGAGAGGTTGAAGGCGTAATCTCCGCGCGCACCCCAGTGTTCGAACCTTAAGGGTCTGCCAGAACCCGAAATCCACATTTGGCGCGCCAGGTAGGGGTGCGCCGGAGTTCGTTTGCCACCGCTCTGCTCTCCTCCGGCCGTCACAACCATGCCTGACGCTCGTCGGGCCCGCGCCAAGAGCCCGGCAGCCGTCGCTTTCCGCGTCGCCCGAACGGCCCCCTTCAGTGGGCGTGCACGTCGTTCCCCGTCGCCCGCCGTCGACACCACCACCGGCCCGGCGGGAAACGAGCAGCGTGCGCCACCCCAGCATCCGCCCGCGCGAAGGAGTAGCTGCACCGCAACGTCGACGCCCCCGGTCGTTGCGGCCCTCCTAGGCGGCTCGCAGGCGCCGCCCACAAGTCGCCACGTCAAGCCTTACATCAGCCGGGTCAACACCGTTTCTGCACGGCAGGGGGCTCCCCGGGACCGGGCGGTGCATGAGGACGGCCTGACCTTCAGCTCAGAGGACCACCCCGCCAACCCGGTCGGCTCGGGCGCACTCCCCCTGTTGTGCACCCCCACTATCTGCCAGGTGGCCGTCACGAGGACCCTCGTCGACGGTGGTGCGGGCCTCAGTGTGCTCTCGGTCAAGACTTTCAGCCTCCTCCGCATACCTCGGGAGCGGCTGCGACCCAGTCGACCCTTCTCATGTGTCGGGGGCGGATCGTCCGACTCCCTGGGGCAGATCCGGCTCCCGGTAACTTTCGGCACCTACGACAACTTCCGCACGGAGATGGTCGACTTCGACATCGCCCCCATCGGCCTCCCCTACAATGCCATCCTGGGCTACCCAGCACTGGCTCAGTTCATGGCCGCCACGCACCCGGCGTACAACCTCATGAAGATGCCCGGGAGCAGCGGTACCCTCGCTATGCACGAAGGCACCGGGGACGCCCTGCAAGCACTCGAACTCGCCTTCAAGACTGCAGCGTCAGCATGGCCGGTCGGTGTGGAGGCCCCCGAGCCCAAGGGGGCTGCGCCCGCCAAGAAGAAGCAACTGTTCACCCAGGACAAAGCAGAAACCAAGCAGATACCAGTCGACGAGGATGGGTCCTCCAGTGCCACTTTCACCATAGGCGCCAACCTCGAGCCCGAGCAGGAGGAGGCCTTGGTCAAGTTCCTGCGTGCGAACAAGAAGGTATTTGCTTGGGAGCCAGATCAGCTGGCGGGGATTCCCAGGAGTGTCATCGAGCACCACCTCAACGTGTGCCCAAATGTGCGCCCGGTGAAGCAAAAGGCCACGCGGCAGTCCACGGAGAAGCAGGCCTTCATTGCCCAAGAGACCCGCAAGCTCGAGGCTGTCAGGGTCATTCGCGAGGTCCGGTACCCAGATTGGTTGGCCAACCCTGTCGTTGTGCCCAAAAAGGGGGGGAAAGAGCGCATGTGTGTCGACTTCACCAACCTCAACAAGGCATGCCCGCAAGATCCGTTCCCGCTTCCCCGCATAGACCAGATTGTCGATTCCACTGCGGAATGCGACCTGCTATGCTTCCTGGACGCCTTCTCAGGGTATCACCAGATCAAGATGGCCGTGGAAGACGTAGAGAAGACCGCCTTCTTGACCCCGTGCGGGGTGTATTGCTATACATGCATGTCGTTCGGGCTGCGTAACGCAGGGGAAACCTTTTAGTGGCTGATGCACATCACCTTGGGCCAGCAACTCGGAAAGAATGTCGAAGCCTACATTGACGACATTGTAGTAAAATCTCGGGAGGCCAAGACCCTGATACAAGACCTGGAGGAAACCTTCACGAGCCTCGACGTAGTGAACCTGTGGCTCAACCCAGAGAAATGTGTGTTTGGCGTCCCCTCGGGCAAGCTCTTGGGATTCCTCGTGTCCCATTGTGGCATCGAGGCCAACCCCGAGAAGGTCAAGGCTGTCGAGGACATGAGTCCACCAAAGACCCTCAGAGAAATGCAGAAGCTCACTGGGCGCGTGACCGCGCTAGGGCGCTTCATCTCCAAACTAGGGGAGCGAGCGCTGCCTTTCTTCCAGCTGATGAAGAAAAAGGGGCCCTTTGAGTGGACTAAAGAGGCAGATAAGGCGTTTCAAGACCTGAAGAGGTACCTGACCAGTCCTCCAGTCATGGTGGCTCCGCGCCCTCAGGAGCCCCTGCTGCTGTACCTCGCTGCCACACCCTACTCCGCCAGCGCGGCCTTGGTGGCGGTTAGGGAGGAGCGCCAAATCAAGACCGCAGCGGCAGCACGAGGCAGGACACAATGGGAATAAGGAAATCCTGCAGAAGCCACAACCGCAGCTGAGGAGGGGCAGCTGCCGAGGAATGCACCAGAGGCAGGAGAGGCAGCCCGACCGAATGGCCCACCTCCAGAGGCCACGTCGCCTCGTGAGGCGCCCTTACCTCCCGATGGTGCAGCAACCCCAGATGCTCCTGGCCTTGTCGAGCACCCGGTTTACTTTGTTAGCACGGTGTTGCGGGACGTGAGGGCACGGTACCCAATGCCTCAGAAGCTCCTCCTAGCACTACTGGTGGCCTCATGCAAGCTGCGTCACTACTTCCAGGCTCATCCCATCAAGGTCGTCTCATCATACCCCCTGGAGAGGGTGCTCAGGAGCCCTAACTCAGTTGGAAGAGTCGCCGAGTGGAACATAGAGCTGCAGGCGTTTCAGCTCGAGTTCAGCACAACCAGGGTCATCAAAGGAGCAGCGTTGGCGGATTTTGTGGCGGAATGGACAGAGGCACCAGGCCTCGAGGCCGGCGAGGATCGGTCCCTCTCCCCCGGAAGTGAGGCGCCAGACGGCTGGGTCATGCACTTCGACGGGGCGTTCTCTAGGCATGGCGCTAGGGCTGGGGCAGTGCTCATATCGCCCACTCAGGACAAGCTCTACTACGCTGTACAGCTCTGTTTCCAGCACGACAAAAAGGTCTCCAACAACATAGCAGAGTATGAAGGTTTAATAGCTGGCTGGAAGGCCGCAGCTGCCCTGGGGGTGAAACGCCTGACCATCAAGGGCGATTCGCAGCTCCTCATCAATTTCTCCAACAAGGTCTACGAGCCGAAGGACGAGCACATGGAAGCCTACCATGCGAAGGTCCGCAGGATGGAGAAGCAGTTCTGGGGGCTGGAGTTACATCATGTACCCCATGGCACCAATCAGGAGGCCGACGACATCGCCAAACGGGCGTCCAGGCGGTTACCTCAGGAGCCTGGCGTCATCGAGGAGCGGCTCTTCAAGCCCTCTGCCCAGCCGATACTGTCAAATGCGGCTCAGCCTCGGGAGGAGCTCCCCCCGCCACCTGCCTCGGGAGCCCCGGTCTGTGGCTTGGCCTCGGGGGCTCGACTGCTCCTGACGATGGAACCACAGGAGGGGTTCTGGATCACAGAGCTCCGGAGTTACTTGACACAAGGGACTTTGCCGGAGAAGGAGGAGGAAGCGGAGCATGTGGCGCGGCAGGCCACGGCATATTGCATCAGGGATGGAGAGCTCTACCGGAAGCGACCAAACGGTGTATCCCTGCGCTGCATTTCCAGGGAGCAGGGAAAGGAACTACTGGCAGATATACACGGCGGGGACTGTGGACATCACTCATCATCACGGGCCCTCGTCGGCAAGGCGTTCCGTAGTGGGTTTTATTGGCCAACCGCACTCAATGACGCCGTCGAACTGGTGAAAGCTTGTGAGGCCTGCCAGTTCCACGCCAAGCAAATCCATCAGCCGGCGGGAGGCCTGCAGACTATACCCCTCTCGTGGCCGTTCGCGGTCTGGGGGCTGGACATTCTAGGCCTGTTCCCTCGGGCGCCAGGGGGCTACCGCTTCCTCTACGTCGCCGTGGACAAGTTCACCAAGTGGGCTGAAGTAGAGGCCGTCCGCACCATCCCCGCAGGTTCCGCGGTCATGTTCGTCAGGGGCATCGTGAGCCGGTTCAGGGTGCCGAACCGCATCATCACAGACAATGGTTCGCAGTTCACCAGTAACCTCTTCAAAACATATTGTGCTAACCTTGGAATGCAGATATGCTACGCTTCGGTGGCGCACCCTCGAAGCAACGGCCAGGCTGAGCGAGCCAATGCAGAGGTCCTGAGGGGCCTCAAGACCAGGACGTTCAAGAAGAAGCTGGAGGCCTACGGCAGAGGTTCGCACGACGAGCTTCCGTCCGTGCTGTGGTCCATCCGCACCACCGTGACCAAGCCAACTGGGGAGACCCCGTTCTTCCTAGTCTACGGAGCGGAAGCGGTCCTCCCTCACGAGGTCAGATGCCGCTCCGCGCGGGTCCTGGCGTTCGACGAGGCGCAGCAGGACGCCATGCGGGGGGCGGACCTCGTGTTGGGGGAGGAACGTTGCCGGGAGGCCGCGCTGTGAGCAGCGAGGTATCAGCAAGCGCTGCGGCGATATCACTTCCGCAACATCCGCCCCAGGACTCTCGAGGTAGGATACCTCGTGCTCAGGCGGGTCCTCTCCAGGGAGGGATTGCACAAACTCTCTCCCATGTGGGAGGGCCCGTTCAAGGTTGTTCATGTTTCCAGGCCGGGCTCCGCGCGCTTGGAGACTCAAGAGGGAGTTCCAATCCAGAATGCGTGGAACATCCAGCACCTCCGGAGGTTCTACCCCTGAAAAGGCCCGGAGCCTGTGAAGCAAGGCGAGTGCCTGTGAAGATCATCTCTTTTGTAAGGCCCGGAGCCTGTGAAGATCATCTCTTTTGTAAGGCCCGGAGCCTGTGAAGCAAGGCGAGTGCCTGTGAAGATCATCTCTTTTGTAAGGCCCGGAGCTTGTGAAGCAAGGCGAGTGCCTGTGAAGATCATCTCTTTTTGAAAGGCCCGGAGCCTGTGAAGCTATCGCGCTTTGGAAAAAGGCCCGGAGCCTGTGAAGCAAGGCCAATGCCTGTGAAGCTCGCCACCCCGTGACACTCTCATGTAATAATGAGTAGGGCTGTACACGCCCCGGAGTCTCAGGAGCGCTGGCTTCAGGACCTGGGGCTCCCTCCCACGCCCAGTGGCAGCACTTAGCTCTGCGCTGGTGAGAAGACGTCGAAGACTAGATTAGGTGCCGGACGTGGCTTTTTCATTTGCTTTCCGCAGTTGGCGTGTTTGGTTGCATTGGAAGTCTTATTGAAGTTATCGCTATCGCTGATTTATGGCTCGTCATTTTTCGCTCCTCGCTTTGGTTCCTCTCTTAAACGACCTCGCGAGGGATGGTGTTCAGGCGTCCTCGCGAGCGTTTCTGCCCTAGCCGCGGGAAGGTTTTCATGGCCCTGGCACATTACAGGAGCACCCCTCCTAGTCCGTGTCCCTCGGGCACCGTGACACGCACGCAGGGCCTGGGTCGGTCGCCCCCCCCCCCGGCAGGGGTCGGGAACTATCTACGCACGGGCGAGTGGACAAGAGACACAAAAGAAAGATCAAGGTAACGACCGAAACGGCAATATTTCCAACACGCCCCAGCAAAGGGAAAGAAAACAAAAAGACGAGCCCTGCACAGCCCTGCTCGCATCGGCCCGCGGAGGCGGCGCGGGCTGCCTCAGGACCTCAGGCGGACTCCCTCTCGCGCTTCACCAGGGCGTGACGGCGGGCGGACGAACCTCCACCTCCCGGGCAAGCTCGACGGCGCGGGGGAGGACTGCTGCCACCGCTGGAGGGGTCGCTTGAGGAGGAGCTGACGAAGCTTGGGGAGTCACGGACGCCGTCATCCGCGCGGGCGCTATCTCCTTCGTCGCCATCGGGGCGGGGCCTGCGGACACGGTCGTCGTCCTCTGGGCAGCACCCCGCGCGCGACCATCTTCCCCAAACACCCTCACGTAGAGGGTGGCGTCGCCTTTGAACCTGAAGTGCAAAGTGCACCGACGCTCCAGGTCGCGGGCGCGGGCGAACGCCTGCCAGCCACGGGTGAAGGCCAAGCCCCCACTGGCAGAGACCTCTAGCATGACCCATGAAGACCTGCTGCAGCAGCCCTTCGCCTGGAGCCAGAGGCTACCAGGAGCGCCGGCAGGGAGCTCACCAAGGAGGAAGCGAGGGAGAGGAAGACGGGCGCAAGTCGGCTCCGCCACCCAGACGACGAACTCCGGCAGCGCCTGCACTGTGCGGAAGCGCGGCCTGGGAGAGTGTGCAGCCCAGGCGCGTCCTTCGGCCACGGCGGCTCGCCCGCCGCCGCGCTGGGAGCCACCCCCATGGCCACCAAATGCTGGCGGGGCGGCCACCGGGTGCTTCCGAGGGCGCCCGCGACCGCACTTGGGCGGAGGAGAGGCAGGAGCAACCAGGGGGGCCTTCCCCTTCTCGGCAGCTGAGTACTTCCTCGACGGAGCCATCACGACAAGACGGAGCAAGAACTGAGGCAGAGGAGAGAGCAAGGAGTGACGGACTGGAAGGGCACGCGCGGTGCCGTACTTATAGCCGGCGGAGGCCAACCGCCGGCCTCCATGATTGTAGGTAATCATAACACGATCTGCATGCAGGGACTTGTCCAACTCGCACGATCACCAAGGCGTCGTGGGGAAATGGAGACGCCATGTCCAATCAACCGCCACACGGCGCCCAAGGCCGCAGGCTGTTAGGGCCCGCGGCGCTTCGCCCTTGCCCTTTCGCCTCTCGGCACGGCCAAGTCCAGGCGCGCCTTGGGCCCGGGGGCTACTGTCGGCGTTATGGGAATGGGGGTCCCCAGACTTGCCTGCCTGCGGCCTGCGGCGTGGCTCAAGTGGGGGCCCAACATGACCCATCTTCATCAACACAAGACTCAAGACCCTCGCGAGGGGCCAAGCCTCGCGAGGCGGACGACACGGCACTTCCTCAGGAGCAGCCTCATCGGGCTGGCTCGCGAGGAGGAGACATCAAGGCGGGGTACCTCGGGAGGTGCCCGTGACGTGAGCCGTGGCGACTCAGGGCGCCATGCGGGCGCCAGCGCGCGCAGCGTCCTTCTTTCCTCTTTGGTGCAAAGGGGACAAGCGCAGCCGCGGTGTACCGAGGCATCAGGCAAAGGTTGCCATTCCGGTGCAACGAGACCAGGACCAGGAGGACTACGAGATGGAGGTCACCATGGAGCCCAACACGGCGTCATCACCGGAGCCTTTGGCAGGCGAAGACTGCTTTTGTCAGGATAAGTGTACTCGCTGTCCCCCTTTAAATTAGCCCGCCATTGTTGGATCCCTTCCCGCTCAATATTTGGGAAGAGGACCAGGGCCTCTATAAATAGGACTAGCCACCCACATAGCAAGGGGTTCGATTCGATCGGTTCCGAATAGCTGGCAAGAGAGAGAGAGGTGGCTGAACTCCCCTTTGCAGTTCATCACCCAGCCAAGAACAGACCCTCGCGAGGCTGTTCTTCCTTGTATTGTTCATCCTCACCAGCCCCAAGAGGCAATCCACCAACCACACGCTGGAGTAGGGTATTACACCCCAACGGTGGCCCGAACCAGTATAAATCTTGTGTCTCTTGTGCATTTCTTTCAGTAGCTTAGATCCTTGTGAGACGGAGAGGTTGAAGGCGTAATCTCCGCACGCACCCCAGTGTTCGAACCTTAAGGGTCTGCCGGAACCCGAAATCCGACATGCACAATCGAGTATGATGCATGTCCGGTTTAATGAAGCATGGCATGGCAAAGTGCACAAACAATCCTACAAATTAAGTGGAGCTCATTATGCAACGGAGTTGCATATTGAAGAAAACACCACATGACTTATTTAGTTCTCTCTCGTTTATGTACCCAACAAGATTAAATGTTGTTAGCATGGCAAGAGGGTGAAGCAAATGAAAACTACATATCTAGTCAAGTTTAAATGAGGCCGGAACAACATACAACAAGTCCGGAGACAAACCTCATGTGCAGTTTAAGGATTTGGTATTGTTCTTCCCCCAACCATATTTTAGAGTTGTTAAACATGCAAAGTAAAGCCACCATGTTAAACTAGGCATTTTCTACCCCATTTACATATAAAGATTATTTAAATCGGAGCTACGGTGATTTAGTTATGAAATAAAGCATTTTAGCAAGGCATAGGAGCAAATTTAATCAAACAACATTTTAAACATTTCAAACATAGATGAAAGTTGGATATTATGAATCTAGACAAAATTCTAAGCAAGTTTCATATATAATTTATTTAGACCCGATGCACGGTTGTGAAGTTATTAAATGCATGAAGCTAGGGGGGTTTTCTGTAAAACTGTAATTCCCTGGAAATTAGCTAAATTCACAGAGACTGAAAAAAACATCCACGGGCTGAAACTAGTGCAAGTCTGGGCCAACTGGAAAAAAAACGAAAGGGACGCTGCTGGGGGGTCGTCTCACCATGGGCCAAGGCCCAGTTCGGGCGAGACGGCAGGCTTAAGCTAGGCCTGGGAGAGGCTGCTGGGTCAACATGAGGCGCAGCGGAGGCGCTGACTGCGTGCGCTCTGTGCGTCTCTGAAGAAAATGGCAGCAGCAGGTCGAGGCAGTCCGGCAGGGGACAGGCGCGGCGGCAGCTGGTGCTTCCGGTGACACACAATGACGGGACGACCACCGGATGCGAGGCGAGGTCGTCAGGGACCGATTCCCGGCAGTGGGCGGCGGATCCAGCGAGGCAAGGTCTTGGCGGCAGCGATAGCAAGAATGAGCACAGGGGTGGCGAGGAACTTGGTGGGGCGGCGGAGGCAGAGACTCGTTCGATGCAGAGGCGAAGCAGCAGTCACAAGGTTCAGAGAGGACGCGAGGATTCAGGTGGGGATGGACGCCGACGACGCGGACGAGGTGAAGGCCTCCGGCGAAGAAGCTCCAGGCGGCGGCGCTGCAAGATCGGGGACGTGAGCGTCCAAGGCGTCGGGTCTCTGCTGGAGAAGGGAGAGGCGAGAGAGATTAGAGAGGTTGAGAGACAGGAGCACGGCGAGCAAATGAAGGGAAGGCAGGGGCATGGCGACCTGGTCCTCTGTGGCCTAGCTGACCGTGGTGGTGGTGGTGAGGCACAGCTCCGACGCGCTGGGCAAGGGGCTTCTGCTCCGGCGATATATGGCGGGGCCATGGCGCTCGGCTTAGGAAGGGCACGGGAGGAGCTTGCACCGACGAGCTTCCCGGGGACTGGAAAGATTTTTTTTGGGTGGCTGCGAGTGATGGGGATCGAGGAGGGGCATGGGGGAGTGCTGGTTGGTGGAGAAGGGAATCTGGGAGGATCCCGATGAGAGAGTGGTGGCGGGTGAGGAAAAAGAGGGAGTTGATCTAGGGTTAGGCTAATATATATAGCGAATAGAATAGGTTAGGGGCTATCTCGTCCCTCCGATCATGATCGGACGAACGAAAAAAATATGTTAGGAAGTCCAATTAACAAACGGAGACGTTTTGTAGATGTTTGGGGTTGATCCGGACACAGCGGTAACAACTGTCCGGGTCGGGTCCGGGACAGATTTCGGACGCGCGCGAGGGGGCTGCGGGCTGACGAGAGAGGTTAGGTTGGACCTGCTGGTAGTTAGTGGGCTGTGTAGATGGTCTCGAGCTGAGAGAAGAGAAGAGACGAAGGCCCGGCGACTGTTTCCGGAGACCGAAAACGTTCGACGAAGAGACCGGCTATACTGCCGCTATAGTTAATCGTTGGGGCGTCAAACGAACTCCAAATGCGATGAAACTTGAGAGGCGGTCTGTCTACACTATAGTAAGACCACACGTCAACTCTCATCCCATTCCGAGAACATTTTCCGGCCACTTATAAAATACTATTTCGGACATGCCGCGGGCGTGTGCAAGTGTGTCTGGGCTCAGAACGGACAACAGAGAGAACGAGGAGGCCAGGATGGATGCAAGTTTCGAAAACATGATGATGCAATGCACATGATGACATGATATGAAATGCATGACACGCAAGCGAAGACAAGGCAACAACAGCGAATAACTGGAGGACACCTGGCACATCGGTCTCAAGGCGTTACCCGGACCTGCCCAATCGGGACCGTGGAGCCGTCGGTGATACCGGAGAAAGGCTTGGTTGGTTGAAGCTGGCTATATGGCACTTGGAGGTTGTTGAATGTTTCCACGGACAAGATGTTGAGCCCTGCACTGCCGTCGATGAGGGTCTTGGTGACCACCACGTTGCTGATGATTGGGGAACAAAGCATCGGGAGAGCTCCGGCTGTAGCCGCACACTTGAGCTGATCTGCTGAGCTGAACGTGATGGCGCACGCCGACCACCTGAGAGGGTGCGTGGCTTCGAGCTTGGGGAGGACTGCGTTCACTTCGCGGGCGAACTGCTTGAAGATGCGCTGAGAGGCTAGGGCTTGTGCCCCGCCCGGGATGCAGGCGATCGCGCGCGGCTCCTGGAAGCCCCCAGCCCCCTCGTCCTGGTGGTGGTCCTCGTTTCTCCTTGGCTGCGGTGGCAGCGGTGGGAGGCCTGCGTTGCCTTGCGGGCGATCCTCGCGAGGCTGATCCCTCCAGTCCCCCTCGCGAGGCTAATCTCTCCAGCCTCCCTCGCGAGGCGGGTCTTGCCAGCGATCCTCACGAGGTTGGTCGCGCCACCCTTGGCGCGGGCCACGGTCTTCCCAGCGTCCTGCGTTCCTTCCTCCTCCTCGGCCGTAGCCCCGGTCACTGCGGTCAGGGCGACGGCCGATCCTTCCTTCTCGCACAGCTCGGAGCTCTTGACATTCGTTGGTGTTGTGGGTGTGGAGGTCGTGGTACACACAGTACCGGCTGCCCTTGGGAGGCTTCGGGCTGATCTCTGCCCCGCTTGGTGTCTAGTTCTGCCGCGAGCACGGCAGCCCCCTTGCGCTTCACATCCTTGGCCTTGGGCTTCTTCTCTTCGGGGTCCGCGGTAGGCAGCTCGAGGAGTGAGAGACACCCTTCCTCGGCCCTGGCGCACTTGGTTGCCAAGTTGAACAGCTCCAAGGAAGTGCACAGGTCTTCATGCATCGCCAGCTCCTCCTTCATCTTGACATCGCGCACGCCGTCGGAGAAGGCCGAGATGATGGCCTCCTCGGCCACCTTGGGAATCTTGAGGCGTGCGTTGTTGAAGCGCTGGATGTACTTCTACAGGGTCTCCCTGGGTTGTTGCTTGATGCGGCGCATGTCGCTTATGGCGGGTGGCCGGTCGCGGGTGCCTTGGAAGTTGGCGATGAAGCGGGTGCGCATCTCATCCCAGGAGGAGATTGTGCCTGGAGCCAGGTTCAGGAGCCAGGTGCGGGCCCCGTCCTTGAGTGCCATGGGGAACCAGTTCGCCATGACCTTTTCGTCTCCGTTGGCAGCTTCGATGCCCAGCTCGTAGAGCTGGAGGAACTCCGCAGGGTCAGCCGTGCTGTCGTAGCGAGGAGGCAAGTCCGGCTTGAACTTGTCGGGCCACGCGACGCTGCGTAGCTCGGCTGTGAAGGCGCGGCAGCCTGCTGTGGCCACGGGAGGCCTTGGATGACGGGGAGCTTGGTCTTGCATGTCCCCACGCGCTGCAACTGGGTGCAGCGCGGGGTCTTGACGCGCGGGAGCAGGAGCATGGTCGCGACGTGCTGGAGCAGGGAGCGCCCGGGCACCTTCTTGCGGGCGAGGGACTTCTTGACAGCTCTGCTCTTGCTGCGCTGGCGCCTGACGGAGCTGGTCCCGTCCAGGGGCCACGCGCCTTGAAGCCATGGTGCCTTCCTGAGGAGGAGGCGGACGGGGCGCCGCCGGAGCTTCATTGCCCGCGCGGGGCGGGGTGCGGTGCAGCGTAATGGACGGCGCAGGAGAGCCCCCTGCGGTGCGGACGAGCTCGGCGATGCGGTTGAGCCATTCTTCATAGACGTCGTCGACGGGGCGGTAGCGCAGGAGCTCGTTCGCCGCGATGAGTGCAGCTCGAGCCTCCATGGGCGCGCGGAGCGCGCGGGACGAAGAAACAACTGGGGTGAGCGAGGGAGTTGCAGTGCGGCCGTCTTGCCGTACGGACGGATGCTGGGACGATGCTTCCGGCTCGTCCCCCGCTAGGCCGGTGGCGGCGTTGACGGCAGGTGACGGGGAACGGCGAGGGCGCCCGCCGACAGGGGCCGTCTGGGCGACGCGGGAGGCGAGCGCGGGCCTGACGAGCGTCAGACATGGGCGTGATGGTCGGAGGAGAACGGGGTGGTGGAAGACGAATCCCGGCGCACCCCTACCTGGCGCGCCAAATGTCGGATTTCGGGTTCCGGCAGACCCTTGAGGTTCGAACACTGCGGTGCGCGCGGAGATTTCGCCTCCTACCTACCTGCACCCCTCCGCCTCGCCAAGATCTAAACTATGGAAAGAACAACACAAGAGACACAGGGTTTATACTGGTTCGGGCCACCGTTGTTGTGTAATACCCTACTCCAGTGTGTGGTGTGGTGGATTGCCTCTTGGGCTGATGATGATGAACAATACAAGGAAGAACAGCCTCGCGAGGGTCTGCTCTTGGCTGGGGCGATGAACTGCTAGGAGGAGCTCAGTCACCCTTCTCTCTCTCTCTCTCTTTCTCTTTTTCTCCGTCCGTCCTCTCTCTTCGTGTATCTCTCTATCATTCCAAAACTCTCCCAACCTTCCGCCCCCTCGATGTGGGTGGCTGGTCCTATTTATAGAGGCCCTGGTCCTCTTCCCAAATGTTAGGCGGGAAGGGATCCCACAATGGCGGGCTAATTTGAAGGGGGACAACTAGTACAAGCTACCCTGACAGAAGTAGTCTTCGCCTGCGCAAAGCTCTGGTGATGACGCCGTCTTGGGCTCCACGGTGACCTCCGTCTCGTAGTCCTCCTGGTCTTGCTCTCATTGCACCGAAATGGCAACCTTTGCCTGACGCCTCGGTACTCCGCGGCTGCGCTTGCCCCCTTGCACCAAAGAGGGAAGGAGGACACTGCGCGGGCTGGCACCCACCTGGCGCCCTCGGTCGTCATGGCTTGCGTCACGGGCACCTCGTGAGGTACCCCGCCTTGATCTCTCCGCCTCCTCGTGAGCCAGCCTGACGAGGCCATGCCTAAGGAAGCTCCGCGTCGTCCGCCCCGCGAGGCTTGGCCCCTCGCGAGGGTCTTGGGTTTGTGTTGGTGAAGATGGGCCGCGCTGGGCCCCCCTTTGAGCCATGCCGCAGGCCGCAGGCAGGCAAGTCTGGGGACCCCCGTTCCCAGAACGCCAACAATATCATGTGCTACCACACCTTAGATGCTTTGGTGATACAAGCTCTTCACAGCCGTTGGATTTGTGACCCAACGCCTCCTCAGTGGTTCGAATGGTTTTTTGCATAAAAGCCCCCAAAGAGTTCGGCCACTGCTTACAAGCACAAAGACTGCTCATATGCCATTGAATCTCAGATCAAACGACCTCGAATCTCGTGTAGCATCCAAGCTGCGAGAGCACCTTATGTTTTCTCGCACGGGAGAACATGAGGTGCTCCCACACCGTAGATTCTATGGTGATACGAGTTCACGAAGATCTAACGGCCCATAGTAGGAGGTTTGAATGTTTTTGCAATGTACGGCTGAGAGAGTTTGGGAATTGCGCAGAAAGTACAAGTACTACGCATGTTCCATCTGATCACTGATCATACGACCTAGATGCTCATACAATCGTAGCGGGTAATTAAGCTACGGGGAGCACCTAATATGACCAACAGGGAGCCGTTGGATCCAGGGTGCAGTGGCACACACGAGGCCTGGATGTTTTATTTGCAAAAAAACCTTTGGAGAGTTTGGAAATTGCGCATAATTACAAAGACTACTCCCAAGCCATTGGATCTCACTTCCAACGGTGTAAAAACTCATATTACCATAGCATCTACGCTGCGGGGTGGATGTGATATTCTATGCCGCTGTCATTTTTGTTCGTAAGCTTGCAAAATATGTGTAACTTGTGCTGTTACTTGTCTAACCGCGCAAAGTGTTTGTTCAAAAAAACCATCCTATACTGAAATATCGGAACAACACACGGGGGTTCCACTTGTCATTAATCAAATTTGGACCTAAAACTAACAAATCTGAAAGACGAGATTCAAACTGGCAACCTGGACTACAAAGCCTAAGTCGATAGCCTGAAACAACAACGGTTGTTGGCTTTGTCCCATAACTTGATTTTGTACAGTATTACGTTGAGTAGAGTAGAGGGAGTGCCTCGTCTACACGCGCATGACCATTGACTCACTTACCGGTGGGTCCTAGGTCTGCGATCTCTCTCTTCATTCCATTGTCTAACCATTGCACGGGCACACACGAAGAGCGGCGCTAGCTTGCCATGGTGTTATTACAACTAAAAAAAGCTTGGAAAATAGAAGAATCTCCTAGAACAAGAGACGTTCTGGCTGGTCGAGACGGAGCAAACCACAACTATCCTCCGTGCCATGTTAGCATGATGAAGCTATGTGGATAGTGGGGTGTATTCGACCGACTGGCTGGTCCCGAGGTCGAACCATAGGTACTACGTCTGATATAGTAAATTTTTACATGCACATTTTTCCTCCGTGCCGAGACATGGCACACCCTACCGCGCAGTTTTGGGGTCCTCCCGGGTGGTGCACGCATATATTCTCCTAATGCCCTACCGCGCATTTTCACCGAAGCAAGTAAATAAATGAGTCATCAAATCACAAAAGACCACTTTTCCCACCGAGTACATCAATGAAGCACGGTGGCTAGCTAGTTGGGCTAGTTCGATCGATTAGCTCGGCCGCCGCCGCATTTGTTTTTTCACCCCTTTTTTATCTACTTGCCGGCAGGTAAATTTAAACATCCACCGCAGCGTTGCTCTGGTGTTTGAGTACGGCAGGATTTTTAATTTTTTGATTGATAGGAGCAGGCGCGGCGGGATTTTTAATTTTTTGATTAACGGGAGCAGGCGCGACAGCAATTAGTCACGATGACTCCGCCTGTAAAACCCACTGCTCCCTGATGAGAGAAGTCGTCGACTGGTGTTTTACCATGGTGAAAACCAAAAGATTCCCTGCTCCTCGGTTGGCTCCCTCCGCCTTCCCGTAGATTGCATTGCCTTTCAGCCATTTTGCCCCCTGCATCACCAACGTCGTGCGCCCCGAGAAGCAGAGGGACTTCGGTGGTGTTTAGGCGCCCTCTGCATGGGCATGTCCATGTCTCGGCGCAACATGACCGTTGGATCAAACTCAGACGGTGCAGATCAGTCACTGTAGCACAAAGCGTGTGGGTGTGTTTGGTTGCATTCTCATCTCAATATAGTGTGTAAGTCACCTTACGAAAACCAAATAATCCCAAAACACTTAGGAACAGTACATTAACTCCCTCCCTGTTTCTTGTTTTGTGACATATCAACCAATAAGATACGTGGGCCGTGCATGCTTTCAATGACTTGAGACTAATAAACATGACATGCAGTGGTTAGTTCATTGCATGCAATGCTATTCATTAGCAAAAAGACATTAAGTTTTCTCCTTTTCCTCTCCGCCTTGGTCGTAGTGCACAACGTAAGATGACTTACACACCTAGACGGAGTAGTTGTTTCCTCTTTGTGTAATTGTGTTAACCTACTAGTGTGGACTCATGTACCCTTCATGCACTCTGCCAAACACCCAAAAGTGGGTCGAGAAGGGAACTTTTGCTCCCATCCTGTGCACCCTTCATACACCCTACCTAACACTATTCGTGCTTCATATGGTTCATGTTTCATGGAGTATTGTAGCACCATACTCTCCGTGCGCTATAGACCTAGTTCTATTAACATTAATCTCACCGTTCATTCTCGACCGGACAGTCGAGAAAGCGGTACTATGTTACTACATTACTGTTCATATAGTTGACATGCGCACAACATCATTTGTTGTCGTCATATCTTACTACACTAGCAACAAGATTATGTAGTACTGACGTATGAACCACTGCACATGCCTAGTAGTAGGAGCACTGTGTATGTTCAAGTGGCTGCTGTGTTTCGCACTCCTCCGTCGTAAGAGTGGAAACACTTGTTGTAATCATTTTTTTCTTCAGAAAAACAGTGGACACGCTCTACCGTGCGGATCCTCCTCCGGCCATGCACTAAATTACTCACTTTCGCCGATGTGTGGTACAGCCAGCATCGGGGTCCACCAGCCATGCACTAAATTACTCTGTAGTAGAGTGACGGTAGACTACCCCGATCGAAGCGCCGTAGTAATGCCCAATGAGCAGTCAAATCACAAAACCCCCTCCTTTCCAGCAGTAAATTGGACGGACGAAGCAACCATCATTTCACTCTTCTCTCTCAGCTTCCTCTCTACCCAACCCTCGCTTCTCCCCCCCCCCCATTTCTTCAAGAAAACCCTGACCTGCTTCTGCCATTGTTCTTCTCTCCCAAAGAAGGAAAGGTGAGCGCATCAATGGTGTTGATTCTGGCCAAGGCCCGGTCTTGTAACCCCGAGACTGATCCTATAACTCCCTCTCTTTTCTTCTTTCGGGTTTGTGATTATGGTTTCTTTTCTTTTATTTCTATTTGATAGTTTCTTGATGGACGCTGGAACAACAGCCGAAGTGATGTTTATGGCTCTGGCCAAAACCGTCGAGGCTCATGGTACGACGAACCGCAAGCACCCCGCCGAGACTACCGCAGACAAGCTCAAAGCCATCGCCCTGTCCAAGCCGCTCTCTCCGGGATCCCTCATTAAGCAAGTCCAGGTAATATCTCTTCTTGATGATCTTTTTCTCGATCTTGATCGTGTTTTTTCATCTAACACGCAGTACTAGTACTAATAATACAACTTTCTGGGTGATCTTGCATGTAATTTTTGTGTGCCAAATGACAGTTCTAAATTCCTCTTTTGACCAAAACATGCGAGAGGTTGACGCTGATTTCTTATAGATTACTTTCAACTACTCCCTCTGTCCCGAATTTCTTGTCTTAGATTTGTCTAGATACGGATGTATCTAATACTAAAATGTGACTTGGTACATCCGTATCTAGAAAAATCTAAGACAAGAATTTTGGGACAGAGGGAGTACTTTATGAACATCAATGCTACCTTTGAAGAGGGTATATTTGCCTCAGTAACTTGTGTTATGGATATTGTAAGTAATCCCTCTACTCTCATGCCTTTGAAGACATGTTCTAGTGTCTTTGTTCACTCATTTTTGTGCGTATATGTAGTCATATATGGAGTATAATATAGAAAATCATCTTATATTTCTGAACGGAGGTAGTAATAAAATATGGTTTCTGTTTGAATTAGAACCAGGTCCGCAGTGGAGATGAAGTTCTCAAAGTCATGCCGTGTGAATTGGAAGATCTAAGGATGAGTTCTACTGCTAAACTATCCAGCTGCTGTGTCCTTGTCGCCACGTGTCCTGAACTAGTGTTTTCCGATAGCATTGTTGTCAGGCGTGTTCTTGAGGTTGTACTTGACCACAACAATTTCCTGGTTGTGCCTTCAATTATGAAGGGTGTGGTTCTTGTAAAGCTTCCCAACAAATCTGATGCTGCATGTCTTCATGATCATGTTTATGAGTGGAAAGACCACTCTATTATGTTCTCCAAGGTTGACAAGATGGTGATGGTGCATGTAGACATCTCTCACGAAGTCCATGGCCTAGTCAGTTATGCGGGTTTCATCCCGTAGGACGGTGGCAAGAAATAGTCTGTAGATTTTAATTAGTGCAAATTTGCTTGTCTGTAGTAAGTACTATTGTTCAGTACTTGATTTGTGTTTGTGAACCCTGTATTGTTTATTAGTACTGCCGCTATTGGTGTGTGGTCAGTCCTGAGAACGGTCTATTTTAATGTTTGTCCACTCAATTTAGTCTGTATATTTTGAAGTTTCCAGATCATATTTTTTGTGAGGACGGTTTATCAATTATGCTTACACTCCAATATCTGTATGCATTGCAGGGTTTATCGCACCCACCAGGATTTCCAGTCCCATGGATGTTTGGTCCATACAATTTGTCACGACCTTTGGACTGTCCTGCTTGTGGGAGTAGGCGGGGCCTCTGCATGCCACCCGTAGTTGGATGATCAATCTTCTGTTTAGTACTTCAACATAGTGATTTCCTAGTAAGGATTCACTCGTGTCACATCAAGTAAATCTTATTGATTTACTGTCTAAATATTATTGATTTAATGTCATGTTTTCTTTCTTTTCCTGCAATTTTACGATGCAGGTTTTGCCATGTGACATTCATCACAGAATAAACTGTTTGGTTTGCTCTACGATGGCTATTTTTGCAGGTTTCACTTCTTATGTTGTGTCAGTAACGAAGGCACTGTCCATCACTTATATTACTGGAAAAAATTGGATTAGTGTGTTCTCCGCATACAAGCTGAATCCCTATGAAGAACTATAGTTTGGTTTAACAAAAACGCCACAATTAGTCCTTCTCGCGTTTAAAAGAAATGAAGAAAAAAACTGGATCACGGTCACGAAGCCTAGTCAAGTTAGAAAGCTGCTCATAGCAGACCAAACACAATCGCCGCTATCTCGCACATCGGTACCACCTTCAGCAACGGATCGAGTACCGGAGTTGCTCTAGCACTGACAGCGGCGGCAGCTCAGTCTGATCTAGCTGAGGATTGGGCACTGACTGCGTCAGCGGATTAGGCTGATCTATTGGAGGATCAGGCATCGACACCGGCACCTGCTCTAACACCGGCACCAGCTCTACAAGGAGCACCATCTCCGGCAGCATCATCGGCTTTGGCACCTGCACCAACACTTGCACTTGCATCTGCGCCAGCCCGTGCAGCGGCAACCGAACAAGCAGTTGCACCGGCAATAGACTGGGCTGCAGTTCACACTTCATATACCAAAGTCCTTACAAAAACCGACATGTCCACCTTCTTGGTAAGCATTGGTCGCCCAAGTGTTTCGTTCTTTTTTATTTCCATGTTGTTTCGCATGATTCACTGTGTTGATCTAACTGTTTGGGTATGTCTTCTTGTTTGCAAACAGAGAATTCCTAGAGCAACGAGGGAGTTGTTCAACAATCCGGCCGACAGCGGCCAAGTTTCTCTTACCATGCGCAGCCTTGGTGTGAATGAACCTGCTCAATATACAGTAAGTATAAAGGATGGCTGCATGATGATTGATGCTAAAGGTTGGTCAAGGTTCAAATCTAAAGCATATCTTGTAGTAGGGGATGATGTCTAAATCGAACTTTCTCGGCAAGGAGAGCTGGTCCAAATCAACTTTGAAATTCTTCAGTACTGCCGAACTGATCTATCCGCCAAGAGATTTTGATGTAATACTCTGGCATGGTCAAACATGTTTCCTGTGTGTATAAGTAGTACGACAGTATCATTGATAGAATTGCAACTCTTATTGCTGGTTAGGAACTGTCGTTTGATTTCATTCCAACAACTGTTGTGCTTTATTCAATTTTGTGTATTCGCCTTGCGACATCATCTAAAACCAGCGTCGTACCGACCTCTTGCAATATGAAAAGCGCTGAGGTAGAACACATGGGCCCCCAAACATCCAGGCCCACCGACCTATGGCCCAAAGTCCAGAACCATGAGCCTGTCTGAGTATTTCTCAGCTGAACCCCCATAATGCCCGTGCGTTGCACATAACATCAAGATGCATTTGTATGAGTATTTTATCTTGTGAGGGAAAAGGATGAACGAGGGAAGGCCTTATTTGCAAATGCAGAGAGGTGTGTGGGTACCTTTTTTCAAAATTGCCATAGTTTCCTTCCTATCCGTCAGATATAAATCGGACGGCCTATATTGCATGATGATAGGCACACCATCATTACTAACTCGTCTATACCGTGTTAAAAAAAACTCTGTTTTTTATAATTATATATGTTATATATATTCCACTTGATTTTTTCTTATGTATAAAGTTGTCATATAAAAGATCTTTATATTTCTTTACAGAGGGAATACCTCTCTGTCAAAAATATATTTATGTGTAATAACTAGTTACTCCTGTCTTTCTACTTCCTTGCGCTGATATGTGGGGCATCCAGCAACGGGGTCCACATGCCATATGCACCAAATTAGAGTGCACAACTGCACGGTAGACACACCCCAGTTGTAGCACCGCATTAATGCCCGATGAGTCGTCAAATCACAAAAACCCCCCACCTTTCCATCTTTAGCAGTAAGCTGGACGGACGAAGCGGCAATATTTCACTCAGCCTGAATCCCTTCTCCCTTGTCCGCTTGTTCAGACAAAACCCCTGCTCGGCGATTGCATAGGGTTTTCTCATGGAGAACCTGGTACGAATTCTTCATCCATCCTCGATAAATCCAAGTCCCTTGGTCGTGGGTACTCCTAGGATGGCAACCGCCACCGTTGATGCATTTTTCTTCCTACTGAATCTAGTGTGTTTCATTTGCAGTGCCCAAAGTGTGAGGACTCTTTAGGTTTCTGCGCCCTCTGCGAGATGCCACACTAGTTCCTTCTCATCCTAACACAGGATTTTAAAACACGCACAGTATGTTCCTAGAATCCTCTTTTCTATCCGGGAGGGTGGGGTTTTTGTGTACATGATGTCGACTAATTTGGAAATTTGGATTGCTATATTTGGATAAAAGGTACTGATACCATGGTCAACACTGACGTGAAGGAGGAAAGTATTTCTAAATTTGGATATAGGGAATACATTGTTTTCTCATATTATTTTTCCTGCAGTGCATTCCTTGCTCTGCCAGAACACATGTACTCAAGATGCTCAGCCTTGACATAACTGAATACACCAGTTTAATGGTAACAGTGAAGACAAGCCATGGATATAAGTTTCGAGTTGGGTTCATGAACCAAGAAGATCACTGCTTTTTTTATGGCTAAACTTGGATAAACTTTCTCAAGTGTTACGGACTGAAAGTTGGTGCATGAATGTTGATGGAAATAGCAGAACCTAGTCTCATCTTCACTGCAATCTTCCACCCCAACGTCGTTCCAATTGTTCATCCGTGTTAGTTTTGTATCTGGTTCTTGCTTGTTGCCTCGATTACTTCTTAATCCACCTATTCTGTCTAACTGATCACAATTTAACTTTGGAAGTAGCAACGGATCTCTCACGAAGATGCTACTTCTAACTAATATTTTCTTATAATTGGTGGCATGTGTAGGTTTTTTCAGAGTTAAGCAAGCTGCTTGTTTGTTATTCTGTAACAACTCGGCTATTACTGATGGCACTGAAGTTGACTGGGACGACATCCGCAAGTTCCTACACTTTATTGATCGTCTTGAGGTCCTTGTGGGGCGTTTCAATGGTGGAAGGCCATGTGGGATATGTGTGCCACTACTGCACTCGTTGAATAGGTCCAACTGTGTTGGGAAACTTATGTTACGAGCTATTTTCTGTTATATATGTTGTTCATAAACTATTGCTTATACAAAAATTTACAGTTGTGATCTTCTTGAAACAGAAACTGCCCAATTCTATTGTTCCTATATAGATGTCTGACCATGGTTGGGTCAGACTTGCGCTTGGTCACAACATGATGTTTATGTCGACCTACTCCATTCCCCTTGGAGGTGAAAAGATACTTATTCATGGGTGGTATCAAATAATGAAGGCCCATCCATCTTGGAGAATAGGACAGAAGATTATGTTCCTACATTTCCATGGATCTAAAGTGAATATCCTATTTATTGACCACATTGCGAGATGAAGCCGCTTTTAGAAGGTTGTGGATGCGTGGGGTGGCACCTGGGGCATGGCGGCCTCACCCTTGGTTAACTGTAGGCAAAGTAGCACTGTTCGAGGCATGCTTTGTACGGTTGAACCTATATAAGCACTCATACTGCTTTCAGCTATGGTTGTTAAGTGCCCCTGCTGGTTTCAGTTAAGGTTGTTAAGTACTCCTGCTGCTTTTATAGTCTATCGTGTTTCTTCAGTCCTGTCTTCCTCCAGCCGCCAAAACCAAACCAGCGCTGGCGGGCCGCCTGCTTCCGCCTCCCATGGCTGGCTGCGCCTCAGCACACGCATCGCCGCCCCATCGTCTCCTAAATCGTTAACGCCGATGTCCGAGGCCTCGCCGTCGTCCTCCACGCGCTTTGGTGCGCTCGTCGCGGTGCTGCCCTCTCTTATTGTCAACATGGTCAATAGACAACAGGAATCGGCAGAAGTACGTGGAGAGGATGACATTAGGGCCCACCATGTCAGCATATGGAAAAATAAAATGCTTCCTCCTAGTGTTTTCCTGACATCTGGGACCCACGACATTGTGAGCGTATATAGTCAATAGACAAGAGAACAGCACATGATCGCCTGACACCTGGGACGTAGCAGCTCGAGCAGTAATTTTTTTGTTATTGTTGAGACTGAGCAGGGTTTGTACTTGGCTGTGGCCCGTCTAGCCCAGGTTTATATTTTATGTTCACCATGTGACCAGCCCAACTATTTTTTCTTTGTGAAAATGAGCCCAGTTTATTTTTTCTGAAGAATACCCAATCCAGGCCTACTTATTTTGCTACGCCCTGATGGGCTGCAACTCTTTCAAGACGCCTGCAAATCTTGAAAGTAATATGAAATGGGTTGTAAATATAAAAATAGATGACAAATTGGCAATTACTTTATGAAATTTCTGAATTTTTTCACATTTTCAGATTCCTATTTCACTGGCATTAACCTAATTTAAATATATCTTCAAAGTACTTTAAATCTGGCTCGACATTTCGGTATTAAAAATAGTTTGGAACCCATAGAAATATGCGAAATTGGCCCTAGCCAACCAAAAAAACAGACTGCAATAAATTGCATAAGAAGTCGCAATGAGCTATATATAAATTATTAAAAAAATGGGAATTGTCTCACTTATGGGCCTATTAAGTTGACGCGTATGCAAGATTTTTTTAGTTATTATATACGTCAACAAACGATTCTAGCAGACGTAACCATTGAATGTCAATCCAAAGGCCATCGTGTTTCTTCAATCTCTGATCTTCTTGCTCCAGCCGCCAAATCCAGCACCGGCAGGACCGCCTGCTCCCGCCTCCTGAGCAGGCCTCACCACCCCCTACTACTCCCACCACTAGCCAGGACATCCCTCTACTCACCCACCACCCCTGTTATTCTGCGGCGACGGCAGCCTCACACCGCAGCTGAACCAGTGAACCCTCGTACTCCTCTCCGCGTGGGCATCCACTATCGCGTCTTCCCTGGCTCCGCGTCGTCCCCTTCCTAGGCCTCGCCGTCGTCCATCGCCCCGGTACTCTCGGCGCGGCGTGGTCAAGGAACGACTTCCATCGAAAGAGTACTATCGTGGAGAAGCTGACAACTGGGTCCACGTCAGCCGCAAGGAAGTGCCCCCTTATTACGCGAAAAATAATTATTCCTCCACCTGACAGCAGGGACCCACTAGATGGGCCACCGTATTTGGCGAAAAAATGTTTCCCCCCTGACTGGTGGGACCCACCAGACGGGCCACTGTATTTCGCGAAAAAAAATATTCCCCCCTGACTGGTGGGACCCACCAGACGGGCCACTATATTTCGTGAAAAAAATATTCCCCCGCTGTCAGCTCGGACCCACCGGAAGTGCCTCCATATTACGCACAAAAAAATGAATACTCCCCCTGCTAGTTGGCACCCACCTTGGTGGGAGGCTGACTTGTGGGCCTACTAAGTTGACAGGGACGGAGTGCTTTGTCAACTTAGTCAATATGAACGATTCTAGCTCCAGTGACCATACGATGTCAATCCAACGCCCGTAGTGCTTCTTCAACCTCTGGTCTTCTTGCTCCAGCTGCCCAAACCAGCGCCGGTCGTGCCTCGTGCTCCTGCCTCCCGTGGCTGGGTGCGATGCGGCGGAGGCCTCACTGCCCCCACTACTCCCACCACTGGCCAGGCCATCCCTCTACTCACCCACACCCCATGTTATTCTGCGGCGACGGCAGCCTCACACCGCAGCGAACTAGTGAACCCTCATACTCATCTACGCGTGGGCATCCACTATCGCGTCTTCCCCAGCTCCGCGTCGTCCCCTTCCTAGGCCTTGCCGTCGTCCACCACCCCGGTGCTCTCGGCACGGTGTGGTCAACATGGTCAAGGAACGGCTTCCATCGGACGTGGACTGTACGTGGAGAGGCTAACAGGTGGGTCCACGGCCGTAGCAAGGAAGTGTGTCCTTATTACGCGTAAAATAATTATTCCTCCACCTGACAACAGGGACCCACAGGACGGGCCACCGTATTTCATGAAAAAAAACGTTTCCCCTGACTGCTGGAACCCACCAGCTACATCTTCGCATGAAAGGAAGTGCGTCCGGGAAAAAACAAAAAAAACGATTCACCCCCCTGACTGCTGGGACCCACCAGCTACATCTTCGCACGCAAGGAAGTGCCTGACAGTTGGGACCCACCTGGTTGAAGCGTACATAGTGTTGTCATTCTGGTCTTGAACGTGTACGTACATACTGGTCGATGTAGAGGCGTGCACGTGTCATAGTAGAGGCGCGCACGTAGCATGTACACGTACATACAACGGCCAGGGTGCAAGAAAGTAAATACGGCCACATACGTACATACGGGCGGGGTCTCGACTGCCTACTTGCGTGTACGTACGGCCAGGGCTCGTGTACATGGCTAGGTCGGAACGGAGAAACAGCGTCGTCGTCGTGTTCATGGGGAGCCAACCGGCTAGGTCGGAACAGAATGCGTCGTCGTGTTCATCGGGAGGGCTTGGACGGAACAACCGATGGAAACGAGGCCTGGCGTACCGCAGAATGGAGGAAACGGCCTTGTGTTCGACCGACCATGTTCGAAACGGGATCCTGTTCATCGGGAGGGGTCTGGCGTACCGCAAAATGGAGGAAACGGACCTCCTACGGTCGAAATGGGGGTCCTGTTGATCGGGAGGGGTGTGGCGTACCGCAAAACGGAGGAAACGGACTTGTGTTGGAGCGCTACGCTCGAAATGGGGGTCCTGTTCATCGGGAGGGGTGTGGCGTACCGCAAAACGGGACTCCACGGGATACTGTTCATCTCCACCATTGACCCCCTCCAGCCTCCACGGGCTACTATTCATCCACTGTCGACCTCCTCCAGCCTCCACCTGCGACCGTTCATCCACGGGCTCCTGTTCATCCAGCCTCCACCGCGCACTACTCCAACGGCTACTGTTCAACCAACCCTCTCCACGGGCTCCTGTTCAACCACCCCTCCACGGGCTACAGTTCATCCAGCCCTCCACCATCTACTATTCATCCTGCCCTCCACGGGGTGGTCCTATTCATCCAGCCCTCCACAGGGTCCTGTTCATCCAGCCCCAACCGGCTCGATCGATCGGGGTCCTGTTCATCCACCCCCATCAGGAACTGTTCATCCAAACTCCCCCAGCAACGCTCACTATTCATCCAGAGGCAGCATCGATCGGCTTCAGTTAGCAGCAGTATCAAAGGAATCACTCTATCGGGTTCAGTTAACAGTCATCGATCATTCGCTCGGGTTCAGTAACGCTTAGCCTGAAGTGCCATTGCTTGGGTTCAGTTAGAGCCCAACGCCTCGCTCAGGTTCAGTTAGAGCCCAACGCCTTGCACCCATGCGCGTGCGTGTACGAGAGAAACGTGCATCGCTCGACCCCGACCACCCACCGTAACCGGGAACACCCCGATATTTTCCTTGCCCTCGCTTCTACCATGGTTTTTTCCATCATGGACGACCCAAAGAATGTTATGCAGCTGTGTCTCCGGGCCGCCCAGGACAAAAAGCCCATTTTCTGTCATGATTTTTTGTCATAAAAGTAGGACCCCACCACATCTATGATGATATCGTGTTTGTCATAATTATTGTCATAGAAGTGTCATAAGTATGACAGAAAAAAATTTGTTCGGCCCAAAATGTCACGGGTGTGTCTTTTTTTTGTAGTGCATCCTGGTGCACCTGGGAGCGCGCGGGCGCAACGAGGCCCGTCGTGTGACCTGGCCACAACTTGAGATGAGAGTAGGGAGCAGAAAGGCGGTGTACCCCCGGCTGCGGCATCCAATAGCTCAGCGACATGTTCCAGCAACGCGTCGCGGCCGCTCTCCGTCAGCCGGCACCGCAGCAACTCCCGCGCCACCACGAGCGCAGCTCGCATGTTCGCATGTTCCCATCGGGTGTGTGGTGCCGTTGCTGCTGCATAGCTTGCGGATCTGGCGGCGGCCCGCACGTGCCGTGGCATGAGGGCGACGGACATCGATCCGCGCTACCTGCGTCCACGGGCACTGGGCGGCGCACAGGCCGCCTGGAGTGCGTAGTTGAGGTCTTCTGGAATGGATGGAGGTGCTCGAGCTGGCCGGGCCGCCCAGTGGTCGGCCTGGGCCCTTGGATCGTCAGACATCGGAGACGCGGGGCGACAGCGGATCGGTCGATGGGGAAGAAAACCTCGGCGCTCCCCTACCTGGCGCGCCAAATGTCGAATTACGGGTTCCGGCAAACCCTTGAGGTTCGAACACTAGGGTGCGCACAAAGATCTCCCTCCCCTAGCTCACGCCCTCACAACGATCGCAAAGCCTAGCTCGCCGAACCCAAGGAACAAGGGACACAAGAGTTTATACTGGTTCGGGCCACCATTGCGGTGTAATACCCTACTCCAGTGTGGTGTGGTGGATTGCCTTGTAGGCTAAGGATGAACAATACAAGGGAAGAATGACCTCCTGAGGAGAGGTGTTCTTGAGCTCGATGAGCTTGTGTGGTTGGGGATGATCTGAATGATCTGTCCTCTGGATGAGCCTCTAGATGAGCCGATCCCTGGCTATGGTGGTGGCTAGCCCTATTTATAGAGGCCTAGGTCCTCTCCCCAAATATTAGGCGGGAAGGGATCCCACAACAGCCAATTTGAAGGGGGACAATGAGTACAAGTTATCCTGACAAAAGGTGGTCTTCGCCTGCCAAAGGCTCTGGTGGTGACACCGTCGTGGGCTCCGTGATGACCTCCGTGTTGTCATCCTGCTGGTCTTGGTCTCATTGCACCGATATGGAAACCTTTGCCTGACACCTCGGGACTCCTCGCCTACGCCTGCCTATTTAGCACCGAAGAGGAAACTGGCACTCTGCGCCCGCTGACGCCCGCCTGGCCTTGGTCGTCATGGCTCACGTCATGGGAACCTCACGAGGTGCCCCTTGCCTTGTTCTCTCCGCTCCTCGCGAGCCAGCCTAGTGAGGCTGCCCCTGAGGAGGTCTTGTGTCGTTCGCCTCATGAGGGTCTTGAGTGTTGGTTGATGAAGATGGGCCGTACCACGCCGCTGGTTGAGCCACGCCCTGGGCCGCAGGTAGGCAAGTCTAGGTATCCCCGTTCCCAGAACACCGACAAAGAGAGAAGTCACTCCAGCTTCGTACGCGGCTAGGCCAGACACGTTTCGGCACTTTAAAGGGTGTAGTTTCAGCAGATGGAGACGGTAAACGTAGCCTTGGAGTTGATGATCTCGTTGGCAATGAACCACCATCCCAAGTGACTGCTTTAACCTCGCAGTGTCATATGTGGTTGCATGTTGCATATGGTCTCTAGCTTGTATTCGAAAGGCCGAAGTTGGTCTTTATTAAGATAAGGAAAGATATTTTTTACATGAACCACCATCCTGGGAGCACCAGAAGACAAATAGCTAGTCAGGGCACTGGCCGAGCCAGTGACAATCCCAGCACAGACAGTCATCACCTGGAAGCCAACTAAAAAGCCACGATGGTGGCGAAGCAGCTCGCCTCCCACCAGGCTCTCAGGTCCTAGATGATCATGCTCACCACTCCAGTTGGATGTCTAGCTTGTATTGCTTCCAATTTGGTTAAATTGCATCTGCTTAGCTTACACATTATATGTTTGAATATGACATGCCTTCATGTTTTTGGTACATACTAGTACATTTGTCTATTAACCATGTTCTTACATCAAACTAATGTTCTTGTGTATCCCTCATCAATCACTCATGATGAGTCAGTCAGGCTAGTGGACTACTATGAGTAAAGATCCTCATTTAAAGAATGCAGCGTCAGCCTCCCCACATGATTCCCAATAAACAGCAAAGCTATATGAAGAGAGTGAACATAGCTCTATTGATTACCGCATTTCCCCTACACGAGCATCTCAGGTGCTTGCTCTAACTTGGCAGTGTGATATGTGGTTGCATGTTGCATATGGTGTCTAGATTGTAATTCTTCCAATCTGGTTAAATTGCATGTGCTATTCTGCTTAGTTTATACATTATACCTGTTAACATGACATGCCTTCCTGTTTTTAGTACATAGTACATCTGTCTATTAAGCATGTCCTTACATAAAACTATTGTTTTTTCGTATCCCACATCAATCAATATGACAAGACGCCTTTACTATATGCAGTGCGATATTAGTTGCATCTTTCATATGATTTATAGCATGCATTGCTTCTAATTTGTTGAAATGCCATTTATGATGGGACGCTTTTAACTTGGCAGAGTCATATTGGTTGCATCTTTCATGTGGTGTCTAGCTTGCATTGCTTCTTATTTGTTAAAATGGCTTCTGCTTAGTTTACACAAATAGTTGTGAATATGCCATGTCGTCTTGTTTTTCGTACATATTCCATCCTAGTATCATGTGTTTGCCTTACATCAAAGTAGTGATTGTCAGTATCATGAACGAATGAGTTCTAAAGAGTGAATTTTATTGCTTTTTCTTTTCGGTTTTACTTGACAATTCAAAATCAATAAAGCAGAAGGAAGTTAGCAAGGCAGCAGATAAAGGTGCTCCTTCCAAATGGAGGGCCTCTACAGATTCTACTCCTCCAACCCCCCAAGATGATTTGCAAGACAACACATGCATAGACACTCAACATACATGTTGATGATGAGCACGTCTCCCTAGTGCACCATCACAGGTGCTCCCTCTAACTTGGCACTGTTATATGTGGTTGCATGTTATGTATGATGTCTAGCTTGTATTGCTTCTAATTTTGTTGATTTCCATCTGCTTACTTTACACATTATACTTGTGAATAATACACGTGTTCCTGTTTCTAGAACATACAATATCTGTCTATCACACCATGTTCTTACATAAAAGTACTACTGTTGTCTAACCTGCAACAATCACTTATCATAAGACACGTTTGACTTGGGAGTGTGATATAGGTTACATCTTGCATTCTTTTCTAGCTTGTACTACTTCTAATATGTTGAAATGGCACTTATGACGAGACAATTTTGACTTGGTAGAGTGATATTCGTTGCATCTTTCATATGGTGTCTAGATTTCATTGCTTCTAATTTGTTGAAATGCCTTCTCCTTAGTTTACACATCACAACTGTGAATATGCAATGATGTCCTTTTTTGTTACACATTCAATCATCCTATCATGCGGTCGCCTTGCATTAAAGTAGTGCTCGTCAGCATCCTGCATCAATGAGTTCTGAAAAGCAGATTTTTATTCTTCTTGTGAATTGACAAGGCAATAAAACTAAGAAGCAGGAAGGTAAAAAATAAGGCAGGGACTGATGGCGGTCTTCCAGCGAAACCGGCATCCCAGGTGCTTTCTCTAGCTTGGCAGTGTGATATTGTCTTGCATGTTGCATACGGTGTCTAGCTTGCATTGCTTCTTATTTGTTGAAATGGCTTCTGCTTAGTTTACACAAATAGTTGTGAATATGCCATGTCGTCCTGTTCTTCATACATATTCCATCCTGGTATCATGTGTTTGCCTTACATCAAAGTAGTGATTGTTAGTATCATGCACGAATGATTTCTGAAGAGTGAATTTTATTGCTTTTTCTTGTCGGTTTTACTTGACAATTCAAAATAAATAAAGCGGAAGGAAGTTAGCAAGGCAGTGGATAAAGCTGCTCCTTCCAAACAAAGGGCCTCTATAGATTCTACTCCTCCAAGCCCTCAAGATGATTTGCAAGACAACACATGCATAGACACTCAACGTAGTTGTATTGATGATGAGCACGTCTCCCCTAGTGCGCCATCACAGGTACTCCCACTAACTTGGCATTGTTATATGTGGTTGCATGTTATGTATGATGTCTAGCTTGTATTGCTTCTAATTTTGTTGAATTCCATCTGCTTACTTTATACATTATACTTGTGAATAAGACATGTGTTCCTGTTTCTAGAACATACAATATCTGTCTATCACACCATGTTCTTACATCAAAGTAATACTCACTACTGCAGGATAGTGCTAACGCGACACTACGATTAGAGACCCTTTGCCGAAACTATGTGCGATGCAATAATCGCAAACGGTGGTGTTAAAAAACCGTCAAAAAAGGTGCAAAACATTTGCGATGGAGGATGCATCAAACACAATTCAGCTTTTATTTGCGTGTGCGATGCACGACACATGGATAATCCACTCAAACTGTATGCGATGAGGCAGAACAACAGAAACGGGCAGCCATAACAATGTCTGTGCGATGCAGGACACACGGTTAATCCGTTCGAACTGTTTGCGATGAGGTAGAACAATAGAAACGGGCAACCATATCAATGTGTGTGCGATATACGGCATACGATTAACTCGGACGAACTGTTTTCGATTAGGGAACACAACAGAAATGGTTTAACTTAACAAGATGTGTGTGATATGTGGCATACACTTCACATGGATGAACTATTTGCGATGAGCCAAAAGAACACAAACGAGTCGTGTAAACAAGATGTGTGTGATACGTGGAAAACAGCCGACTCGGATGAACTGTTTGCCATGAGAAATTACAACACAGATGGTCAATGCAGTTACTTCGTGTGCGATTCTGTGTGTACAAAAAACTTTGAAAAATGCAAACTAGTTTCTTGCGGTGGCGGAGTATCACACATGATGCGTCTGTGAGTACTCGTGTGCGATGATTAGTGTGTTACACATACGTTTCCTTATGCTAACATGTGTGTGAATTTTCAATATGGACAGTTAATCTGCAAATGCCTTCTGGTCATCGGGCACACGCTTAAACTCAATGAACTGTGTACGATACTAATACTTTCCATGAAAATGTATGAACTTGGGTAACATCATTTGAGTAACATATATATAGTGGTTACACTATTCGACAAAAGGAGGATCTTCGTAACACAGTTTTGACAACCATATGGTCCATATCTACATACTTAACATATATACTAACAGCTAGCACATTTTAAGAGGCTGAGGGCCAACAACCACAACTATCCACTGGAAGCAGCTTGATCACGGCGACTTGGCATCTCGTCAATGAAAAGGAAGAGCCCTCATGTGCCTTGGTAGATCATGAGTAGAACAGTGTCTCCAATTTTCCAATATGGATGCATTGCCACGAGAAGCGAGATCTTGTTAATTTGAATGGTTCCATTTCTACGGGAAATGTAGTACCTTGCAATCACTTTGGCGTTATTAGCAAGCACAAGTGTAATTCGAGCACACTGGGAAATCGATCCAGGAACTGCTACAGGGGCAATTTCTGTTGACATGTAGAATAAAAACAATTGTAACATATCGTTGAAGATATATATAGTTTATGAGCATCAACATTAAAATAAGACTTTTTACCAGCATTTTGTGCAAACAATTGGTCTTGTTCAGTGTGTGCACCATAGGTCTAATTAATCCCATCCAAAATCCAGCGTTCATACGTTGTGCTATCTCTGTTAGATTATCAACAAAGTTTATGACATGCTTCAAGTCCTTCCAATGAAATTTGGTACACTTAGTAACATACAGATCGTTCACTATGCATCCAACATATCCTGCTTAAAAGGTGGAAAGGTATTATTTATTCAGAACATGGCAGAAGAATATATGGCGCGCATAAATTGGTAAATAGAATTTGTTACTGCGTAGGAACGGAGTCAGAATATGATATCACAATAGGTTGCTTAAATAGTGATCAATTGGTTGCTTAAATAGTAACATGACGGCAAGGAGAAAGTTGAAAGGACACTAACCTCGATCAGACTTTGATCGGCTGATGACGTTGGGGAAGTAAACATCCATGTTAATTAGACCAGGCTGTAGTGCACACACTAGAATTTTATTGCCAACTTTCAGTTCATAACACTTAGACATTTTTCTCCAAACGTCTGCATTAAAATAGGAGTGACCATCTTTATCATGTTTTACGCTAACCGTCATTGTAAATCGATGATGCGTTGTCAATATGACATCCTAGGAGTCATCAGCAAAGTAAAGCCCAAGATTTCCTTCTACTCCTGTTCTTGCAAAGCAAGGGATGTACTGCTTGAAATGAAAATTAAGATCGTAAATTAGATATATTGAAATAACATAGCAAGATGCAAATATGGGAGTAACTGATAGAACAGATCCATATATATTAATAGATGAAAGGAAAGTACAAAAATATAGAATTAATAATAGATAATGTAACAAAGACTTGATGCAAATATATAGATAATGTAGCAACAGATGGTATATGGTCACAAATTTAGGCCATGCCGACCATGGTAGGCTGAGATTGAACATACCGAGCGCTCCCTGTAGTCATCCGAAATGGTGAGATAGAACTTCGTTTCCGACTGGCCACGACCACAGTTGCCCGATTTGTGCTCGCACTGTGGACACGTGAATGAACACCCACAAATCAGCTAGAACAAAAATGATTTCACGGCAATTTCCACTAGTTGATTAACAGCGATGGACGGACTGCGATAAGAGATGAGTGAATATTTCGCTAATTAAGTTGATTACCTTCTCCATGAGGAAAATCCCCGACACAGTCCCGCAAAAAAACCCAGTCGACCAGAGTCTAGAATGTCAGTGCAGATAGGCGGCGGAATGCGGTGGAGGCGAAATCTGGTGCCGCTTGGAGCGCGACCTACGCCTGCCGCCAACAGCCGTCGAGCTTCGGGTGCAGAGTTGCGGAGGATTCCGCGGCGAGTGAGTGGGGACGAAGTGGGCGAGGGTTTTGTTTTCCTTCTGCATGTGTGAGTGAACACACACGGTTCATAGAGGTGACAGAGATGAATCATGTGCGATAGTAAATCACCGAGATTGAATGGGAATCCAAATTTCCTTTGTCCTTCATCCATGAGTTTTTTCTATGAT
The DNA here is from genome assembly GCA_034509565.1 of Triticum monococcum. NCBI lineage: Eukaryota > Viridiplantae > Streptophyta > Magnoliopsida > Poales > Poaceae > Triticum > Triticum monococcum. The sequence continues at coordinate 350,899,473 of CM067845.1, forward strand.
GAACATAAACACTGTAAATCACCGTGTTCAAATTTGACACTTTTCCGGGTTCATTTACAATATTTAGGGGATTATGTGCATTTTGTAGGCATTATTGCACGTAATTTAAATTCAAACAATCGGTGCATGAAAGGGTGCACAAGAACGGTCTGGAAAACAATGCTCGTGCTATTTACTACATTCTCATGGCTTTTACAAGGAATGGGCAGATATTTCAAGGAAATGTGTGGCAATAGTCAACCATAAATGCGTCGTTTACTGGGTTAATAACTATACAAAATGAAATACATGCTTGGAAAACACATGACGCCTGGTGTGGTGCCATGGTATGACCTCACTGTGCCCTGGTAAAAATGTCGTCATGCACGTCTTTCATAAAACGAACCATCAGCAAGGAAGTTTCATGGTTTTGAGGGGGAAATCACCAAGATTGAAGGGGGATCCAAATTTCCTTTGTCCTTTGTCCACGAGTTTTTTTCTACGATGAACATACAACCTGCAAATCACCATGTTTGAATTTGGCACTTTTTCGGGTTCATTTGCCATATTTAGGGGATTATGTGCATTTCCTAGGCATTAATGCGCATAATTCAAGTTCAAACAATCGATGCATGAAAGGGTCCACAAGAACGGCCTAGAAAACCATGCTCCTGCTATTTAGTAAATTCTCATGCCTTTTACAAGGAATGGACAGATTTTTCGATGAAATGTGTGGCAATAGTCAACCACAAATGTTTGTTTGTTGGGTTTTCAACTATACAAAAAATGAAATAAATACTTAAAAACATGATGCCTGGCATGGTGCCATGGTATGACCTCACCATGCCCTGGTAAAAATTTCAGAAGGCTTGGCTTATGTGGTCATGCACGCCCTTCATAAATCGAACCATCACCGAGGAAGTCCATGCTTTCGAGAGGGAAATCCTCAAGATGGAAACAGAATCCAAATTTTTTTCGTTCTTTGCCCTGTAGTTTTTTCCTATGATGAACATACACCCTGAAAATCACTGTGTTCAAATTTGGCATTTTTGGGCTCATTTACCATATTTAGGGGATTATGTGCATTTTCTAGGCATTTAGCACATATAAATCCAATCCATCTATAGGTGCATGGGTGTGATGTGAGGGACGTGGATTGTTGTTTGATCGCGGTGCATCTAATGGTGCACACGTGCGATCCGCGTGGCTCGGGTTCCGGCCAATCATAGCGCAACACACAATAGGCTCAGCGCATAATGTTTCCAAAAGTGACAGAGATGAACCGTGTGCGATAATGAACAAGCAAAATTGTAAGGGAAGCCAAATTTCTGTTGTCGTTTGTTGTTGAGCTCTTGAATACCACCGCACTATACGGCTGCCCGGCCCCTCCGTCCCAGAGCTCTCTCTAGGCGTCGTCCATGGAACTGTGGCACACAGTAACTGGTAAGGAAGCGATGGCATCCCATCCCGTCGCGCCGCGGTCCTCGCCGCCCGCGACCGCACACATGTTAAGGAAGCGATAGCATCTCGCCGCGCCGAGTTCATCGCCGCCGGCGGCCAGACAGTTACATGGGTGGACTTTGAGGTTGCCATGGCTGAATGGGTGGTGGATCTAGAGGCAGCCAAAGCCGCATAGAAGGAGCAGAAAAGGCAAAAAGCAGTCAAGAAAAGAGAGTCCCACCATGGCAAGAAAAAAGAGGCCGCACGCCGTGGTGAGGAGAGGTTGGCAGAGATCGAAGCACGGTGGGATGCAGCCTACAAGGCCGGGAAGGAGAATGCCGGCGTCTGGCCGGCATGCCCTGATGGCAACATGTGAGAAGTAGTTTAAGTTTGTAGTATTAGAGAAAATTACCAGTAATACTTTAAGTTTGTAGTATTAACGTACAATGTCGGTAAGAACATCCTTTGAGGGCTTTGAGCGTTGATTAGCATGTGTGCCTGTGTGCATTTTTTGCGTTAATCATTAGAAGATCACAAAACACACGGTTTCTATGCCATACCCGTCTGCGTTTTTTGCATTAATGACCCATAAGTTAGTTACCTGTGTGATATTTCCTAATAAACCAGGCGTACCATTGACCGAAAAAAATCAAGTACACGTGTACATTTTTTGGAGATGGGATCTGCCAACTTCCTTTTTTCTCGCACACGAGTATTTTACGTGCTTCGTCTGCATTGTGTGTTTCCCCCACCAAAGTTTCAACTTTTGCACCGAAATTTTCATTAGGCGCGCGATTTCAAAATTTATTCCTCCAGCCACATCCCCTTCCCCTCGGTATCCCCCTCCCTCGCCCCTCCCCCTACCGGCATCTCAAACCGCCACTACCGCAACCATAGATTCAACCATATGTATGTTCTGCTCGGATCTAGTCAGGTAACCCACCGATCTCTATCATGTCCCCGGCCTGATTGCTTAAATGGCACCTGCAAAACATCCTCATGCCTCCAAATCCCCCACCCCCCCCCCCCCCCGCCAGGAGCTGATGGCGGTCCATGGTTTGATGGCCACTTTGCATGTTGACCCGGAGGAATACCTCTCCTCCGCCGCCGCCGCCGACATGGTGCAGGCTCTGGCCCAGATGAACTCCCCCAGCGACTACCCCAGGACTTAACAGGTAAGATCTGACCAGTTAAATCTTACCAATACCACTTGCAACGGCTATGATTTGTACGGTTGATGTATTAAGCATGTTCGTGCCTTGTTTATTTTAGTATTGCACATTGTGTGATGTTCAAATATTACCGTGTCCAGCTCAATTTCACCAATACTAGCAACAAACCTACAATACATGACTCTGGATATCACTAGAGATGCTGCCCATTTGCTATTTTTAGTGGATGCTAACCCTGTTGTACTTAACATGCATGTCCATGTACTTACGTAGGGTCATAATGGCCGATGCTTTTGTTTGCCGTCGAGGTGAGCTGCATCCCATGTCTTACAGTATTTCACATAATTTGTGCAATTGTAGTTTAACTTCTACCATTTACTGGTTGCCTATAGGTACACATGTTAGTGGCACCGATCCACACTTCAACCCGGAGGAACAGCTCGCCTCCCCGTCGCTGACTTTGGGCGAGCTCTGGCCAAGATGAAGTGCCCCAGCAACTACCTCTCAGGACTTACCAAGTACGTACTCACCACTACAATCTTACCAATACCAGTTGCAATTAATGGCTATGTTCTGTACGGTCGATGTATTAAACATGTTCTAGTAAACATGCCTAACACATTTTTTCTACTTTCCCTACCTTTTTATAGACATCTGGGCCATTCTCTGCTCTGGCAGCACCTGCCTTGTGATGTTTAACTATGCCGATTGCATTTTTATCAGTACCGGTTTTAATGCCTATTAAGCCTATTGCAATTAAAAGTTGAATCCATTTTTAAACAGTTGTATTTCAATGGCTACAAATTTACAAAACATGACTTAGGATGTTGTTAAGCATGTTGCAATTAACAGTTGTATCCATTTTTTAATATGTCCATTTGCTACCATGCTACTCTCTGCAATGAAGATATACTAGAGATGTTGCCCCATTTGCTATTTTTGGTGGATGCTAACCATGTTTTACTTAACATGCTTGTCCATATACTTACGCAGGGTCATAACGGCTGATGTTGTTGTTTGCCGTCAAGGTTAGCTGCATCCCATGTCTTGCAGTATTTCACATCATTTGTGCAATTGCATTTTAACTTCTACCATTTACTGGTTGCCTGTAAGTAAACATGTCAGTGGCACTGATCCACACTTCGACCCGGAGGAACAGCTTTCCTCCGCCGCCGCTAACTTTGGGCGGGCTCTAGCCAAGATGAAGTGCCCCAGCAACTACCTCTCAGGACTTACCAAGTACGTACCCACCAGTTCAATCTTACCAATACCAGTTGCAATTAATGGCTATGTTTTGTACTGTCGATGTATTAAGCATGTTGTAGTAAATATGCCTAGCATGTTTGAGCTATTTTCCCTACCTTTTATAGACAACTGGGCCATTATCTGCTCTGGCAGCACCTGCCCTATGCTGTTTAACTCTACCAATTGCATTTTTATCAGTACCGGTTTCAATGGCCATTAAGCCTGTTGCAAATAACAGTTGTATCCATTTTTAATGAGTTGTATTTCAATGGCTACAAACTAACAAAACATGAATTAGGATCTGGAGGGAAAGCCAAGTGGATGGCCTCCTCCGTTAGGGAGAAGGACATCACCAAGCTTTGGGAGGTCGAGTATCTGGCGAAATAAATCGCCCACCGGCTTCCAGCCAAAGGGACAAATCGTCCCCACCCTGAAGCCCAACGAGAGGGTGGTCTTCATCCCCCATTTCGTCTGTAGGTTAGGGTTTCCTCTCCACCCTTTCGTCTGCAGGCTTATGTTCTATTACAGGCTAGATTTCCATGATCTAGCCCCAAACTCCTTCCTCAACATCTCGGCATTCATTTTCGTGTGTGAGGCCTTCCTCCGCATCCAACCCCACTTCGGACTGTGGCTCAAGATTTTCAATGTGAAGCCGAAGGTGGTGGATGGCCAGCACGCGAAGTGTGGAGGCGCCATGGTGAGCAAGCTGCCCAATGTCACATGGCCCAAGGGTTATTTTGTGGAGACCGTTAAGGAGTGGCAGAAATTGTGGTTCTATATCACAGAGCCCCGCGGTGCCAACTGGGTCGTGGCTCCCGAATTCAAGTCCGGAGCTCCAGTGCGGCTCACCTCCTGGATGGAGAAGGGCCCAAATTGGTCTTTGTCAGACGATCTGATAGCGCTGCAAACGTGCATTCAAAAGCATGCTGGATAAAACATCAAGCTCGTTGACGTAATCCAGGTGATGCTGGTTCGTCGGATTCTCCCATGCCAAAGCCGAAGCTGCCCCTTATGGGAATTCGACCCGAAGAAGCACCAAACCTTGGAGAGGCTCTTTGGAACCACTCACGAAGATGCCTGGAAATTGCTCTTTAAGGGAAACGAGACGCCGCCAGCCATAGACTCGGACCGGTCACAACATTACCCATTCTACCAACAAGGTAAGCCTTTAATGTCTCCAGACGCATCCTCTACTTGCTTGTTTCAAGGAAGATATCTAAACTTTATTATTTCAGGTATGGACGGAGAGAGCGGAGCAGATTCGATGTTCGGCTCCGCTGCCCAAGGAACCAGTCATCCCGCTCCTGGCGAAGATGCTGGTACCGGTGCCCTATAAGGCGCCGGAGAAGAAGGCCAACAAGAAGGCCAAGGGGGCCGGAGTGGCCCCGCCACAAGGGAGCTTCGGACGTATCGTCCGAAGACAAGACTCACTCCTCCGCCGCCGAAGACGATAAGGAGGAGGAGGAGGAAAGCACCTCTCCCCCTAATAGAGGGAGGTTGAAGAGGGCGGCCTCCACCAATCTGGAGGTGGAGGCGCCCAAAAGCGGGAAGGGTCCCCTTGTGGATAACACAGCGTGGGACATCGACAGCAGCCCAGAGCGACGCCCCCGAAACAAACCCCTGGCTACGTCGTAAGTACTAGGAATCCGCACACGTCCCCACATCCGGCCTCTCTTGCGATCCTCATCAACTAGGGACGAGGGCTTTGCTCAGTTCGGCTCCCAGCCGAATACAAGTCCGGGGACCTATATGGCTCCGGAATTTAGCGAGCAACCTCCTTCGAAAGAAGCTGGTGACCTCTGTCCAACAAGAGGCACCGGATAATCTGCTGGAAGCGCTGAGAGGTGCTTCCATTGTGGATGAACACTGTATCCTTATGGGTACGGTGATTGAGAAGGTTCAGTCCATCAAAAGCGGACTGACCGAAGCCTGCGGCAGCCTACTGATAGGCTTTGAGGTAAGCGACGCAAAAAGAGAAAATCCCAATATAGACAGTAGCCCCTGAGACACTATCCGGTGTTCGGAAAGAAGAGCCGGACAGAGGATCAATTTATTTTCGCAGGAAACTAACTAAAATATGTCATATATGAATAAGCAGGCGTCATTGCTGGCCGTGACCTCACACACCGCCAAAGTCTTCGGACTAAAGCCGAGACTGGAGCGGGCCAAGGAGGAGCTCGGCCAAGCAAGGAAGCAGCTAGAAGATCGGCAAGGTCTGTACTGACTGGTTGTATATTCGAAAGGAATAAATAATGTGTATTGACTGTAATGCCATGATATGTGCAGGAGTGGCGACTGAGGTCGAGATCCTTAAACAGGCCCTGGCCCAGGCCGAGGAGAAAGTGGCCAAGGAAAAAACCGCCCGTGAGAAGCATGAGGCCCGGCTGGATGAGGTCCAGCAAGAGCTCCAGGATGTGGTGAAGAAATGTGAATCCTTGGAGCGTGACGTTTCAGCTTGAGAGACCGAACTCTCTACGGCCCATCAAAGCATGGAAGAGGCCCGGATTGAGGCCTGGGGCGCCCTCCAGGAGATCCAGGAGGCCAAGAAAATCGCGGCGGGTAAGGCGTTTAGTATGCAAAGCAAATATGTGAAGAAGAAGTATCTCTTACTAACCCGGATTCGGAGTTCTCCAGCGGCGTATGCGGATCTGCCATGCAGTGTCTGACGCTGTGGAGTTCTTCCGAGCCGGAGAAGGGAGCTCTACGGAGAAGCTGTCCTGGTCGCAATATCTTGCGCCAGAACAACCAGTACCCTTCAGCAATCAGCTAAAATAGCTGGTCGAGCTGCATAGGGTGGCCGAACTGGCCATGAAGGATTTATTAATCCGGTTGTGGCCTGCCAAAGCTATGCCCGGCAGCTACTTCGGGTTCGTGAAGCGGCTGGTGAATGCCTGCCCTCGGCTGGACGTTGTCAAGCGGTCGGTCTGCATCGAGGGCGCGCATATGGCCTTTGCCCGCGTCAAGGTGTGGTGGGCGAAGATGGACGCCGTCAAGCTGACAACCGGGGGACCGCCAGAGGGCAAGGAGCACCGCATGCCCGAGCGATACTTTGAAGACGTCCTGGAGGGGTCTCGTATTGTGGCAATGCAATGTGCGCAAGACATTATTTTTGAATGAATGCATTCATGTTGTCTCTGCCTTGTATGATGAAACAAAGTCGTTATGTAATATAATGTTTGTTATTTAAAAATTTCACCTCCTGTTTGCCCGTGTTGTGTGAAATCTGAGAGTTGGCCAGCCGTCGGCTTCTGCCCCCACGTAGGTAGTACGGGGGTGTTCAGGATGTGATCTAAACACTCTTGATCCAATTGTTTGGTCCTTGAAGGAGGTGTTTAGCGCGACAAACCAGGCAATCCGACTATTCGGCTTTTGTGACACCCCGAGACCGTTGCGCCAGGTGTCTTCCAGTTATTCGCGTTGTTGCCATGTCTTTTGCTTGCATGTTGCTTTTTTCCATGTCATCATGTGCATTGCATCATCATGTTTTCAAAACATGCATCCGTCCCGGTCTCCCCGCTCCTTCCGTTGTCCGTTGTGAGCCCAGACACACTTGCACGCGCCCGCGGCACGTCCGAAATAGTATTTTATAAGTGGCCATAAAATGTTCTCAGAATAGGATGAGAGTTGAAGTGCGATCTTGTTATAGTGTAGGTAGACCGCCTGCCAAATTTCATTTCATTCGGAGCTCGTTTGATAGCCCAACCGTTAAACTTACAGCCGCAATATAGTCGGTTTATTCGTCGGACGTTTCTGTCTCCGAAACTGCCGCCGGGCCTCTCCTTCTCTTCTCTCTCTTTTCTGAGCCCATCAAACCCCCCTTGCCTCCGTGGCCTTTTGTCAGACCTCCTCTCCACATAGTTCTCAGACCCCCCTCGCGCGTCCAAAAACTTCCCCGAACCCGACCGAGCAGTCGTCACCGATGGGTCTGGATCATCCCTTAACATCTATAAAACATGTCTATTTTTCTTTTTGGTCTCCCTAGCCTATTTATCCGCTACCGTCCGATTAAGATCGGAGGGACCAAATGCCCCTATCCAAAAATCCATTTGTTATATAAATCGGACCAAACCCTAAAATCTAGAAGTTGTCCCATCACGCCGCCGCCAGCCTACCACCTCTCTCCTGTCTCCCTCGGGATCCCTTCCCGATCCATTCCCAACCATATTCCCGACCAACTCCCTCGAGTTCCGCCGCTGCCCAACCCACGGCCTCCACCGCGCCGCTGTCCATCACCCGAGCCAACCAGGGCTTCTCTTGCCCGAGCCCCTGTCCTCGATCCCGAGCTCATCCCCGAGCGCCTCCTCGCCTGCAGCCACCCCCGCATTGCCTCATCGCTGATCCCTCCGCGCTGTCCTCACTCGTCTTCTGCCCAACGCCCATGCCCCAGCAGCAATCAAAGCCTCCACCGCCACCTCCTCTGCTCCCGAGGCCCGAGCATCCTCTCGTCTAGGAGCACGAGCCCCTCGTCACCGCGCTGCCCGGCAAGCCTGCCAGCCGGTGACCTCGACCTCAGGCCGGCCCCGTCGCGGCACTTCTTCCTTCCCTTCCTCCTCTGGTTCTTCTTGCTCTCACTCACCCTTCCTGTCTCTCTCTCACTCTCTCTCTCTCGCCGGTGGAGTCCATGGCGCCCCCGTCCGGACCTCCAGCACCGTTGCCTCCTCCGGCCACCATTCATCGAGCCCCGGCCATCCCCGTCGTCAGCCGCCTCGAGCCACCCCACCGTCAGCCAAGTTCCCGCTTCGTGTCGCGACGCCCCTTGGCCCCTGTGCTTCCCTTCTCCAGATCAAGCGTCAAGCGCCGCTGCCTCCCCTACCGACTTGAACCCCGCCGGATCTGGTGACTATGGCCGCCGCCGCCAAGAACCTCGCCGGCGAACGACTTTCCGCCCCTGACCCGCTCGTCTCTGCTGCCTGCTTCGCTTCGAGACGCCTCTGTCTCGAGCCACGCCAGCGTGTCGCCCACGTGTTGACATGGTCGACCGCACGGCAGTGCTGCAGCCGACCCGCGGCTGGCAAGGCCCAGCGCGCCCCTCCTGCAGCCTCCCCCAACCAATCGGGCCGAGGCCCTTGGTGAGGCTACCCCTGAGTGCCCTCCTTTGTTTTTTTTTCTTTCCCCTGCTGTTGGGCCAACCAAGTGCTCTATATGCCAGATTCGGCCCATGACCTTTTTTTCCCTCTGTGTGATTTTAGCTATTATCCCAGGAACGTCCGTTTGCAGAAAAGTCCCCCTAGTTCATGCATTTGATAACTCACAAATGGTGCATCGGTTTAAAATGATTTATATATGAAAAATGCTTAGAATCTTGTCTAGTTTAATAATATGCAATTTTCATCCATGTTAAAAAAATTTAAAATGTTGTTCGTTTAATTTTGCTCCAAATGCCATGCTAAAATGCTTTATTTCTTAACTAATTAACCGTAGCTCGTTTAAAATAAACTTTATATGTAATTGGTGTAGAAAATGCCTAGTTTAACTTGGTGTATTTACATTTCATGATTAATAAATCTAAAATTGTGTTTAGGGCAGAACAGTACCAAACCCATAAATTGCACATGAGGATTTTTCCGGACTTGTTGCTTGTTGTTCCGGCCTCATTTAAACTTGCCTAGATAGGTAGTTTTCATATGCTTCACCCCCTTGCCATGTTTAATAACATTTAGTATTGTTGGGTACATAAACGAGAGAGAACTAAATAATTGATGTGGTGTTCCGTCAATATGCAACTCATTGCATATTGAGCTCCACTTAACTTGTAGTATTGTTTGTGCACTTTGCCATGTCATGCCTCTTTAAACCGGACATGCATCATCCTTGGTTGCGCATCATGCCATGTTTATGATTGTGTATTTACTATGCTATTTGCTTCTTTCTGGGTTGCTTCTCTCGTTAGCTTCGGTTTATTCCGGAGTTGTGAGGATCCGTTCGACTACGTCCGTTTGTCTTCCTCATGGACTCATTCTTCTTCCTTGCGTGATCTCAAGCAAGATGACCATACCCTCGAAATCACTTCTATCTTTGCTTGCTAGCCGTTCGCTCTATCGCTATGTCACGCTACCTACCACTTGCTATAACATGCCTCCCAAATTGCCATGTCAAGCCTCTAACCCGTCTTTCCTAGCAAACCGTTGTTTGGCTATGTTACCTCTTTTGCTCAGCCCCTCTTATAGCGTTGCTAGTTGCAGGTGAAGCTGAAATTTGTTCCATGTTGGAACGTGGATATGTTGGGATATCGCAATATCTCTTATTTAATTAATGCATCTATATACTTGGTAAAGGGTGGAAGGCTCGGCGTTATGCCTGGTGTTTTGTTCCACTCTTGTCGCCCTAGTTTCCGTCATACCGGTGTTATGTTCCTTGATTTTGTGTTCCTTACGCGGTTAGGTGTTATGGGAACCCCTTGACAATTTGCTTTGCATAAAACTCCTCTAGGAAGGCCCAACCTTGGTTTTACATTTTCCTAACAACCTATTACCCTTCCCTTGGGTCGGCCATCCCGAGAGTCATCTTTATTTTAAGGGATTTTTGTATTCGTGCCCCTAGTTGGGTCACGCTCGACTGATTTGCCCCTATTTTTTCAACAATTGCGGTTTTTCCCAGCTCGCTTCACTCGCCTTGTGTTTTTCCCCTTCCGGGGCGGTTCCGACCAGTGAGCAGTCGCCATGTGGCGAACCGTGATTGGTCGGAACCGCCCCGGAATGGCAAAAACACAAGGCGAGTGAAGTGAGCTGGGCAAAACCGAAATTGTTGAGAAAATAGGGGCAAATCAGTCGAGCGTGACCCAACTAGGGGCATGAATACAATTGTTCCTTATTTTACCCCCCCCCCTGGACCAGTGCTTCTATAAGTGTTGGTCCGAACTAGAGCCCCTTGCAGCACCACCTCGGGGAAACTTGGGGGCTGGTTTTAGTTGTACGGATTGTTCATCCGGTGTTTCCCTGAGAATGAGATATGTGCAGCTCCTATCTGGATTGTCGGCACATTGGGCGGCTTTGCTAGCCTTATTTTACCATTGTCGAAATGTCTTGTAACCGGGATTCCGAGACTGATCGGGTCTTTCCGGGAGAAGGAATATCCTTCGTTGACCGTGAGAGATTGTGATGGGCTAAGTTGGGACACCCCTGCAGGGTATAAACTTTCGAGAGTCGTGCCTACGGTTATATGGCAGATGGGAATTTGTTAATATCTGGTTGAAGTGAACTTGACACTTGACTTAATTAAAATGCATCAACCGCGTGTGTAGCCGTGATGGTCTCTTCTCAGCGGAGTCCGGGAAGTGAACACGGTCTTGTGTTATGTTTGAACGTAGGTAGGTTTCAAGATCACTTCTTGATCACTTCTAGCTTCTCGACCGTTGTGTTGCTTCTCTTCTCGCTCTTATTTGCGTATGTTAGCCACCATATATGCTTAGTTCTTGCTGCAGCTCCACCTCATTACCTCATTACCATATCCTACCCATAAGCTTAAATAGTCTTGATCTCGCAGGTGTGAGATTGATGAGTCCTCGTGACTCAAAGATACTTCCAAACAGTTGTAGGTGCTGATGATATCAGTGCAGGTGACGCAATCGAGCTCAAGTGGGAGCTCGATGAAGATCTTGGTCGTTGTTATGTGTCTTTTTTGATTGATCAGTAGTGGAGCCCAGTTGGGACGATCGGGGATCAAGCATTTGGGGTTGTCTTATTTTATTTTGGTTCCGTAGTCGGACCTTGATTGTACTCTGGATGATGTATGTTTAATTTGTTATTTGTGTGAAGCCGCGATTGTAAGCCAACTCTTTATCCCTTTCTTATTTAGTACATGGGATTGTGTGAAGATTACCCTTCTTGCGACAAAACTACCATGCGGCTATGCCTCTAAGTCGTGCCCCGACACGTGGGAGATATAGCTGCATTGTGGGTGTTACAAGTTGGTAATCAGAGCCATCCCCGACTTAGGAGCCCCCTTCTTGATCGAATCGCTGATGTTGTTGAGTCTAGAACAAAATGTTTTGAGTCTTAGGATTATATATATATATCGAAGAGTAGGATTCTTTTACTCCCCAGTCCCTTCGTCTCTCTGGTGAGGCCTCTTGACATAGAAGTTTTGACTCTCCTCTCCTCAAATTTCACTAAAAAAATTAGGATCACGTGGGTATCTTGGAATCGTTCTGATATTCTTGTAACGAGAACATTGTTCTTGGTGCCTCCTAACATTTAGGGGTTGTGGCAGTGTCCCCAGGAGTTGAGCTCCAAGGTGTTGTCGTCACAATTTTATCGTTGCAGTTCTGGAATACCTGAGTTCGCCGACATCGAAAATCTCTTTTATGCAGTTGTTGGTGAGATAACCTCGAAGCCACCCATACTGGGGCGGGAGTTTGGGAGTATTTCCATAACTCGTATAACATATGCTTTTCGAAGGTTGAGTTACATGATTTCCGAAGGTTTCTTGGTTATGTATTGAAGGATGGATACAGCTGGATGTAGGAATTGTTAGTTTGGGTGAGATATTATGCTTCCCCTGTATCCCCAACACCTGATTGCATAACTAGAAAGTTTCGGAAGTTTTATAGGTGGGAATTCAAGTATCTCATAGGATATCTTTCCAACATACACATGATACGATATGGGATCTATCATATGTTTGTTTCCTTCTTATTTTGCAAGCGAATCCTTTGTTTTGTTTTGAGTTGTGGTATTCGAGTTGCTTTGAAGTCAAATGTTGATTCCATGCCTCTTTCTATACTAATCCTTCATGGTAATTGAGATTGTCATGTCAATCCTTTTCAACCGGTGCGTTTCCCTTCAAGATGATCCTATCGTTTTTCCCATTCGCAAGATCACCCCTCAGTTTTTCCCAACGGTGTTTGTTTCATCCGTTCCAAGTTGTCTTTGTTTTTCCCGCCCTCCCACCCTTTTTCTTCAAGGACTCAGATTTCTTAGTCAAGTATCCATCTTATTGATGTGAAGTCTCTTCCGGTGATACTCAGGAAGATACTAACGGAGCTTCAATTTAATCATTCTTCGTTCTTTTTCTTCTCCGGCGGATTCAATTCAAGCTTCGGTGTTGAGCATATTCCTTTCTTTTGTCCAATGCTTTCTCATGCCGGTGCACCTCTTAATCCTTCACTTCTTGCTATTCATTTGTTTTGGAGTGTTGAAGATATCTCAAAGATTCGTGTTTCCACTCTCCATTCGTTCAAGCTATCTCGAGGTTATTATCTCATTCAAATCATTTAATTCAACCGGTGTAATATCTTTCAATCAATCTTTTCGAAAGGTGTTTCTCTTGAGTGGGCCCTAAACCACAGGTCTTTTCCTAGGATCTTACCTGACTCATCTAATTTTCCTGGAGCTATTCAAAAATTCATTTCAAAGTTTGACGTAAGAATGAATTGTCATCAGTCAAATGTATTTCTCCAAGATTTTCAAATTCTTTTCATCGTTGGTGCAACCTTTCTAATTTTTATCTTGGAGTATCTCAACAATTCGTGGTGGTCTTTCTCATCGTCATTCTCTGCATTTGAAGACCGACGAAGAGTTTCTCTTCAATCTTATCAGTTCTCTCGAATATTCATGGTTCTAGCTTGTTGCCACCCTCTCATAATTATTTTTGATTGTGAAAATTTCTTTTCACACATCCAGGGCAATTCAGGAGTCTTTTCAGTTTGTTTCTTAAGAGCCCATCATCTCAGAATTATTCATTCTAGCTTTTAGCTCTCGTTCTCCAAATCATACCGGTGCATCATTCAAGTATTCTCTTATCAGCTCGTGATCTCTTCGTTCTCATGTATCTAAATTCTGTCAAGTACCTTTATTCATTTTCTAATTCTTCCCAGTGAATTGTGCCTTTGGTACTTTCTTTTTCAATTCTTATGGTGGTTCAGTTCGACATTTCTCTTCCTTCGTTATCATACCAATTCATTCGTTGTTTCCAAATCCCACCGGCGGTTCCATCAAGACCTTCCCAAGTTTACGCTATATCTCTCATTTATCATTTCCAATGAGAAATGACTAGTATGCCAAATCCATTGCTTGTCATCAATTTAATTTGATGAAGGATAAGCATATAATAAATCCTATTCTTATTTCCTCGAGGTGATTCAATTCTTTTCTTCCGGAGATTGTTCATGATGAGTAAATTCTTGATTACAAGTGATTCATCTTTCTTTCTGGAGTAGGTCATCATATCAAGTTCTCCGTTCTAACTTGTTCATATTTTCTTTTCCGGAGTTCCAAGTTTTTTCTGCATTATCTCGTCGCGAAGCTCAATCTAAATCATCGCAAGGCTTCTTACGGAGTTCTTCTCAACTTTCCTTTCGTTTGATCATTCTTTTATTACTGGAGTTCTTCATGGAGGCTCTACATGGTGGTTCCTCAAGGATTCTTTTCATTCTTCAATCGTTCTTCAAGATTTCTCTTGGAGTTAAATTCTGTCTAGCTATACTCTAAAAATAAACATGATGTTCAACACATGTTTTGTTCTAAGGAGTTCAAGTATTCTTCTTCTTGCATTTTGAAGTGCAATTCTTTCTACCTTATCCTTTGAGGTGGTGTTATGTCACTCTTGACAATTTCCCTTCGTGTGTCATGATTCAATAGTTGTCAAGAATGAGATAGTTAAACCCATCAATTTCTTCGAGCATGAGCTCTTCTCAATCCATCAACCTCTTCATTGGAATTATCTTGGGTTATATTTCACCTAAAGCTTTCCCTAAGGATTTTCGCTATTTATGGTGCTTATAAATGACCCAAGTTCTTCGTTTATCCTTCCGGTGAAATAAGCTTCTCATCTCTTGTTGATGTCAATTCAATCTATTGTTTTTGTTAGTGGCAGAATTTCACCTCATAATTTTGGGATGTTTTCCATAAGCCCACTACAGGCTTTTTCGTTTCGTTGGTGGTTTTCCAACAACTCCGTTATAACCTTCTTGGAAGGGTGTTTTCCAAGCTCATTTGTGGCAGAAGTTGTCATTTTCTTCTCAATTTTTTCCTTTCCAATGATTCAACTTATATTCTTTTGTTCCAGAGGCAGTGTGTTGTTGATCTCATCAAGTATCCTCTCATCTTGTCAAGTTCATGTTGAAATTCCTTCCATTTACAGTCGGAGTGTTGTCCAAATTATATCATTCTTATTCCTTCTCTATCTTGTTTTAATCGAAGTGTTGTGTCTATCATTCCTCCTCTAACCGGAGTCTCATCCAAGTGCTTTCATTTTGCCAAGTTCATATTCTATTCCTTCCATTTCCAACTGAAGTGTTGTCGTAATTGATCTTTATCGTTCCTTGTACATCTCGTTTCAACCGGAGTGCTTGCATGTATTTCTTGTCCATTGCAACCCTTTTTCTTATGTTTTTCAACCTACAAGGTTCTCGTAATGTTCCTTGTTCCTCTTTTCTAACGAAATGTTTTCAACTTTGTTCATTTTCGTTGTATTCTTTCTTTCAATTTGTTCAACCTCTCAAGGTTTGTGGTTTCATTCGTTTGTCCAAGAAGCAACTTTGTTTTACCTCTTCTCTTCCTCTTCCATTTCCCTCCGGTTCCATCCTAGATCTCGGGACGAGATCCTCTCATAGTGGTGGAGTGTTGTCACGCCCAGAGACCGTTGCGCCAGGTGTCTTCCAGTTATTCGCATCGTTGCCATGCCTTTTGCTTGTGTGTTGCTTTTTGCCATGTCATCATGTGCATTGCATCATCATGTTTCCAAAACTTGCATCTGTCCCGGTCTCCCCGTTCCTTCCGTTGTCCGTTCTGAGCCCAGACACATTTGCACGCGCCCGCGGCACGTCCGAAATAGTATTTTATAAGGGGCCTGAAAATGTTCTCGGAATGGGATGAGAGTTGGCGTGCGGTCTTGTTATAGTGTAAGTAGACCGCCTGCCAAATTTCATCGCATTCGGAGCTCATTTGATAGCCCAACTGTTAAACTTACACCTGCAATATAGTCGGTTTATTCGTCGGACGTTTCGGTCTCTAAAACTACTGCCGGGCCTCTCCTTCTCTTCTCTCTCTTTTCTAAGCCCATCAATGATGAGGACATCAATACCATTGTTACACCCACAGCCCCTACTGTTACATATACTAGACCAATTACTAGAGCTCGCGCGCGCCAATTAAATTACCAGGTACTTTCGTTTCTTGGTAATGATTCTAATGTTCATGAGATTATGATGCTGCCTAAATTGGATACATTTGTTTTGCTTACAAATGAAGGGCCTAGCTTGGAGAAGGATGAACATTGGAGCAAGAACACGCATGGAGTTGATGGCATGCGCAAGGGGATCAAGAACGGAGTTACAAGTGATGATTTCAGGACTTTGAAGCCGCCATAAGGAGTGCATGAAGCCTTGGACGAAATATACGAGATGCCACTTCATAATATTCGTTCATAGGCTATTCTAGGTGCTGCGTCACCTTATTAATGGGCCAGGCCCATGTAATTTCGAGATACTTAAGTATAGGCTATTTTTAGAGTCCGTATGTGTGGGGAAACAAGAGTTAGGGTTGGTTTCGGACCCCACCCTCAAGGGCCACGAAATTCCCCCCTCTTCCTCCATATATACAGCCCTTAGGGCGTCGTTTAGACTTTGGGTTTTGTTTAGATTAAAAGTTCGCCATAGCTGCAACTTCGCGTACTTCGTTTGTGTCCAACGACCAGACCAAGACGTCACAGAACCCCATCTTGATCAATAAAGCTTTCATCTTATATTCGCAATATCCAGATTGCAATCTCAGTTTCTTGCTTGTTCTTCGTTTGCTTGCAGGAAACAGACCCTCGTGGTCAGGTTGATCGTGTTCCGGCGTGGTCAATAACCCTCGGAAGTTGGTTTAGCGATTGCTAAGGCGCGACGTCTCGCACGTTCGTAGTCGGATCGTCAAGGTCGACTCCCACAGAAAACGATAGCCACCATCTCATTGAAACATCGTGACACCTTTGCCTCTATCAATCAAACCCCCTTGCCTCTGTGGCCTTTTGTCAGACCTCCTCTCCGCATAGTTCTCATACCCCCCCCCCTCGCGTGTCCGAAAACTTCCCCGAATCCGACCGGATAGTCGTCACCGATTGGTCCGGATCATCCCCTAACATCTACAAAACATCTCCGTTTTTATTTTTGGTCTCCCTAGCCTATTTATCTGGTACCATTCGATTAATATCGGAGGGACCAAATGCCCCTATCCAAAAATCCACTTGTTATATAAATCGGACCAAACCCTAAAATCTAGGAGTTGCCACTACACCACGGTTGTTAATTGAAGGCATTTTTATAAGGGCACTTTATAAATACCTCAAAATCATGCCTAAAGGTGGCGTTTTAGAAAAATGCCTTGGATTGATGCAGCTTTGAAGGCGTTACAGAAAAGCGCCTTGGTTGATGTTGCTTTGGAGGCACTTTTGGAAAACGCCTTGGATTGTTGCAGATTTGGAGGCGTATTAGCAAAATGCCTTTGATTGATGCAGCGTGGCAGGGCCGGCAGCGGCAAACTATCCACATATTGCGGCTGATGCGGGTTGCTGTGCTGTTGCAGTGCGACCTTCAGTGTTCAAGCTTGCATGAGTCTCTCTCTCTTGGCCGTCGTCGTTCAATCCGCCGGCGATGAGATTATTGGCGTATTGGAGATGAGCTGCGTAATGAATTTTGATCGGGGGACGTGCTAGTCGGCAGATTCTTTGGAATTTGGTTCGGAAGAATCTGACTACTCCAAAGCTGCAGGGAACTGAAGAATTGTTCACTTGTCTAAGGTGACGTGAAAGTTCCTGGTGGGGACTGGGGACATTAGCGACAGCAGCGGCTGGAGGTTGATGACGACGAAATCTGCCACATTTATAATATTGATTCCGTAGTAAATCACAACTTCAGAGTAGTTCTACTGGTCGTGAATGCGTCGCTAGCACCTATCCGTCCTGTTTCGAATTTTATTATTGCCATTTAAATAATTTTTTTGGTTTCCGGCTGAGCTTTCCACACAACCGATCAATTTAGTCCCATACTGCTTAGCCAACAAGAGTCGGACGTGTTTAAAAGGGAGAAATGTGTGCCCAGTTCCATAACTACTTAGACACCCAGCTGAGAAGATATATACACTACCAGTGCAGGTCCGATTAGCTAGAGCCCAGCTATAGAATAATAAGCAGCTAGCCAGCTTGGTAGAGGGGGCGGGGGCCACGGCGGGAGAGCGTTAAACATGGAAAACGACTGATGAGATTTTTACACTTATCGTTGATGAAATACCTTTGGAGGCATTATTGTAAAATTCCTTCGTTGCTCTTTCCCTTCACGACCAACTCTAGCGTTCTTTGTAAACGCCTCCAAAGAGAATTGGAGGCATTTTCAACTCATACAGAGGCATTTTATAATGCCTCGTAACCTCATCCGTGTTGTAGTGTGTCCCGTCGCGCCGCCGCCAGCCTACCACCTCTCTCATGTCTCCCTCGGGGTCCCTTCCTGAGTTAAACATGGAAAACGACTGACGAGATCTTTACACTTAACGGTGCTATCTAAAATTGCCAGGAAGCTTCCGAGGCATTTCTTAAAAACGCCGTTGATGAAATACCTTTGGAGGCATTATTGTAAAATGCCTTCGTTGCTCTTTCCCTTCGTGACCAACTCTAGCGTTCTTTCTAACCGCCTCCAAAGAGAATTGGAGGCATTTTCAACTCATACAGAGGCATTTTATAATGCCTCATAACTGTTGAAATATGAGATGGGCCTAGAGCCCATATAACAATTTCAGATTTGATCTCTAAGGGCCCATGTAGGTGGCATGACAAGGTGGTGGGAAGTTTAGTCCCACCTTGGAAGTGGAAGGAGAGTTTGAGTGGTTTATAAGGGATTCTCTTCCTCATGCTATTGGAGCTTGAGAAGAGATGAGGCCCTCGCGCACTCCTCCTCCTCTGCTCGTCACGACGCGCCGCGCCACGCCTCGTCACGACGCGCCGCGGGTTGCGGGATTGAGCCGAGCCGAGCTCACTCCTATGCGCTTCTTTTTGCCGGCTAGGAACGGAGAGTCTTTGACAGGTGGGGCCACGATCTGAGACGTCGGATCGTGGGCTACCGACTTGGACGAGGGTTCAGCCCACGTCTCTCCACGCGCAGCCGCACATATATATGTGGGGCGCTGCCAACCATAGCCGCCACAAAAACAGAACGCATCTCCGCCTCCACGCCCACGCCGTTCCTCTGCTGCTGCTGCCGCCGACGACTCCGTCCTGTTCACCGCGTACGCGGTTGACGGGAGAGGAGGCCTCCGAAACCCCGCCTCTCCGGATCCTGTACGGGAGAGGGGCGATTAGGTTTTTGGGTAGCGACTACGCGACTGCTCGCTTCTGTTCATCTACGTCCGCATCACCTTCGTCATCACCATGTCGACCGACGCCGACCGCGCCGCTGCTGAGAAGACCGAGGCCGACAAGAAGGCCGCCAAGGATGCTGCGGCTACTGCCACCGCCACCGCCGCCGCATGGTCGATTGGAGGGTATACATCATTCATCCCTCTCGTGTTTCTTTCTGTTGTAGCAGTACTAGCGATATGTGTAGATGTTTCTACTATATGCGTAGTACATGCTCTGTTAGATCATAATCAGTGTGTTATCAATGCTGTTAATGTCATGCTCATGATTTATTCATGGATTAATTTAATCGAAAAACTACCTCTTTTCTTATCAATCCAAAAACCTAATATGTGTAGGAGTTTTTCGAATTCTGGTTTTGCTGCTGCACTGAAACCGTCGCCGTTTATGGGGACGTACTTTAAGCGTTGGCAGACTAAAACCACCTTATGGCTCACTGCCATGAACCTGTTCTGGGTCGCCGGTGTGACTCCCACAGGAACGATCGCTCCTGATCAGGAGAAGGCGTTCAAGGAGGCCACTGTCATGTTCCTCGGGGCAGTTCTGAGCGTGATTGGAGATAAGCTGGTTGACGCATATTTGCATGTGCGGTCTGCCAAGGACTTGTGGGAGGCGCTCGAATCTAAGTTCGGGGCTGCCGATGCAGGGAGCGAGATGTATATTATAGAGCAGTTCCATGATTACAAGATGGTTGAAAACCGTCCTGTATTGGAGCAGGCTCATGAGATAATATGCATTGTTAAGGAGCTTGAGCTTCTTAAGTGCGAGTTACCGGGCAAGTTTGTCGCGGGCTGCATAATCGCTAAGCTTCCCAATTCCTGGAGGAACTTTGCCACCACTCTGAAACATCAGAGGCGTGAATTCTCTGCGGAGGATGTCATTGGCCATCTGAGTGTTGAGCAGAATTCAAGGGCAAAGGACTCGCATGGAAAAGGGGTCGAAGGAACTTCTGTGGCCAACATGGTGCATCAGAAGAACTCCAATTCCCACAAGCCCAAGGGAAAGAATGGTGTCCAACACAGTACCGACTTTAAGAAGAAGGGTAAGAAGAACAAGAAGGATGAGGGCTGCTTTACTTGTGGTTCGCTTGAACATTGGGCTAACAAGTGCCCAAACAAGTATAAGAAGCAAGGGCAGGACTCCAAGTCTGTCAATATGATTGTGAGCAACAATGAGAGTGGTGCATCTGGGTACGGTAATCTATTTGCTATATTTTCAGTTTGGCCGTCCACCGATTGGTGGGTCGACACAGGTGCAGGTGTTCATGTGTGTGCTGACATTTCATTGTTTTCTTCTTACCAGGCCACAGGTCACGGGTCCGTACCGATGGGGAATGGCGCGAGTGCTTCTGTTCTTGGTGTTGGCATGGTCGATCTGAAGTTTACTTCGGGAAGGACCGTGCAGCTGAAGAACGTGCAGCATGTCCCCGCCATCAAGAAGAACCTCGTTAGTGGCTCCCTTCTATGTAGAGAAGGGTTTAAGTTGGTATTCGAGTCTAATAAATTAGTTGTTATGAAATATGGACTATTTGTTGGAAAGGGTTATGAATGCGGAGGCATGTTCCGCCTTTCTCTTGCAGATCTATGTAATAAAGTCGTGAACAATATTCATTTGAGTGTTAATGAATCTGAAGTATGGCATTCACGTCTTTGTCACATTAGTTTCGGTGTTATGACGCGGCTAGAAAAATCGAATTTAATCCCGAGTTTCACTTTAGCCAAAGGTTCTAAGTGTCGTTCGTGTGTGCAATCTAAGCAACCTCGCAAGCCTCACAAGGCAGCAGAGGAGAGACACTTGGCGCCACTGGAACTCATACATTCTGATCTCTGTGAGATGAATGGTGTGTTGACTAAAGGTGGAAAGAAATATTTCATGACTTTGATAGAAGATTCCACTAGATATTGCTATGTGTATCTGTTAAATACTAAAGATGAGGCTCTACACTACTTCAAAATCTATAAGGCAGAAGTTGAGAATCAACTTGAAAAGAAAATTAAACGAGTCCGGTCAGATCGTGGTGGAGAGTACTTCTTGAAAGAGTTTGATGCCTTTTGTGCGGAACACGGCATTATTCACGAGAGGATGCCTCCCTATTCACCCCAGTCAAACGGGGCTGCCGAGCGGAAAAACCGTACTCTAACTGATTTGGTTAACGCCATGTTAGAGACGTCGGGTTTATCCAAGGCATGGTGGGGGGAGGCTATAATGACATCCTGTCATGTCCTGAATAAAGTTCCGACAAAGGATAACGAGATCACTCCTTACGAGAAGTGGACCAAGAGAAGGACAACACTCTTGTACTTACGTACCTGGGGCTGCCTGGCGAAAGTTAATGTGCCGATCCCCAAAAAGCGTAAGCTTGGACCAAAGACTGTGGACTGTGTTAATTTGGGCTACGCTATGAATAGTGTTGGCTATAGATTTCTAGTAGTGAAATCTGAGGTACCTGACATGAAAGTCGGTACAATTATGGAGTCTAAAGATGCTACATTCTTTGAGGACATTTTTCCCATGAGAGATGTACAAAGCACTTCTAGACAGGAATATGAGGAGACTCCTGAACCTGCCATTCCGATGGAATATTATAATCAAACACATGATGAAAATCCTGAGGAGGATAATGAGGAATCCCTTGGTAGGGGCAAGAGACAAAGGACTGTAAAGACCTTTGGTGATGATTTCTTCATATACCTCGTGGAGGATAATCCCACTTCTATTTCAGAAGCATATGCATCTCCAGAAGCTGACTACTGGAAGGATGCGGTCCGTAGTGAGATGGATTCCATCATGGCTAACTGGACTTGGGAGCTTACTGAACGTCCTTATGGTTGCAAACCATTGGGATGCAAGTGGGTGTTCAAGAAGAAGCTTAGGCCCGATGGTACGATAGAAAAATACAAGGCTAGGCTTGTGGCCAAGGGCTACGCCCAGAAAGAAGAAGAAGATTTCTTCGACACTTATTCACCTGTGGCCAGACTGACCACCATTCGAGTATTACTCTCGCTGGCGGCCTCGCATGGTCTTCTCATTCATCAGATAGATGTTAAGACGGCTTTCCTGAACGGAGAGCTAAAGGAGGAAATCTATATGCAACAGCCTGATGGCTTTGTGATGGATGGTCAGGAAGGAAAGGTGTGTAAGTTGGTGAAATCTTTGTATGGCCTGAGACAAGCGCCTAAGCAATGGCATGACAAGTTTAATGAAACGTTGACGTCTGTTGGCTTTGTTGTTAATGAAGCCGACAAATGTGTATACTATCGCTATGGTGGGGGCGAAGGGGTTATACTATGTTTGTATGTTGATGACATACTGATATTCGGGACTAATCTCAAGTTGATCGAGGAGGTTAAGTCTTTCCTATCTCAGAACTTTGAGATGAAGGATCTTGGAGTGGCTGATGTTATCTTGAACATCAAGCTATTGAGAGATGATGAGGGTGGGATTACACTTCTACAATCCCATTATGTTGAGAAGGTGTTGAGTCGTTTTGGATATTCGGACTGCAAACCATCTCAAACACCATATGATTCTAGTGTGATGATTCGAAAGTCTAAAGGCACAGCTATAGATCAATTGAGATACTCTCAGATTGTTGGCTCACTCCAGTATCTAGCGAGTGCAACGAGGCCTGACATCGCATTTGCTATTAGCAAACTGAGCCGATTTGTTTCCAAACTGGGTGATGTACATTGGCGTGCTCTTGAGAGAGTTATGCGCTATCTGAAAGGTACTATGAACTATGGACTTCACTATACCGGATACCCGTCAGTACTTGAAGGGTATAGTGATGCAAATTGGATCTCTGATGCTGATGAGATGAAGGCCACAACTGGGTATATATTTACTCTTGGAGGTGGTGCTGTTTCCTAGAAGTCTTGCAAGCAAACGATCTTAGCAAGATCGACAATGGAAGAAGAATTAACAACATTAGACACATCGGGTGGCGAAGCAGAATGGCTTTGAGATCTGTTGATGGACTTGTCAGTGGTTGAGAAGCCGGTTCCGGCCATCCTTATGAACTGTGACAATCAAACAGTTATTGTCAAGGTGAAGAGTTCAAAGGACAACATGAAGTCCAACAAACACATAAGAATGAGATTGAAAGCTGTCAGAAAATTGAGGAACACCGGAGTGATAGCGTTGGATTATATTCAAACGGCTAAGAATCTGGCAGATCCCTTTACTAAAGGGCTATCACGTGTTGTGATAGATAACGCATCAAGGGAGATGGGTATGAGACCCACATGAGTTGCCATGGTAGTAACCCAACCTATGTGATCGGAGATCCCGTGAAGTAGGACCTGGGAAAAACCAAGCCAGTGGTGAACTGAGGAGAGTAACTTTACTAACCCAGTCCGTTGGAGATGCAATACTCTCAAAAAACTGTATGGAAGGATGACTACTGTCTTAATGTGTTCCAAGGCTTATATGCATAAGCAAGATGCTATCCTACAGAGCGATCTTTGGAGGAACACACCTATATGAGCCCGACTGCTAGTCACAGTCTATGAGATTGGGGTGATCTCTAGCAAGCTCATGAACAGGCCAGGAGTGTGACTAATATGCTCCACCCGAGGGGTTGGCCTTTGGCAGCCTCGTATCAATGAGACTTGTGGTGAAACTTCTTGACGCCAAACTAACAATTCAAGGCATAGTCCATTGTTCAGTTGTGAAGGAGTGTAACTACTTGGTCTAGGTGGAGCTTAACCTTAATCGGTCTCCACTGAGATGCTGGTATATCAAAACAGTGTTTGGAACAAAGGACGAAGTGGGCCCCTGAGATCTGGTGGGGGATTGTTGAAATATGAGATGGGCCTAGAGCCCATATAACAATTTCAGATTTGATCTCTAAGGGCCCATGTAGGTGGCATGACAAGGTGGTGGGAAGTTTAGTCCCACCTTGGAAGTGGAAGGAGAGTTGGAGTGGTTTATAAGGGATTCTCTTCCTCATGCTATTGGAGCTTGAGAAGAGATGAGGCCCTCGCGCACTCCTCCTCCTCCGCTCGCCTCGCCACGCCACGCCTCGTCACGACGCGCCGCGGGTTGCGGGATTGAGCCGAGCCGAGCTCACTCCTATGCGCTTCTTTGGTTAGGAACGGAGAGTCTTTGACAGGTGGGGCCACGATCTGAGACGTCGGACCGTGGGCTACCGACTTGGACGAGGGTTCAGCCCACGTCTCTCCACGCACAGCCACACATATATATGTGGGGCGCTGCCAACCCTAGCTGCCACAAAAACAGAACGCATCTCTGCCTCCACGCCCACGCCGTTCCTCTGCTGCTGCTGCCGCCGACGACTCCGTCCCGTTCACCGCGTACACGGTTGACGGGAGAGCAGGCCTCCGAAACCCCGCCTCTCCGGATCCTGTACGGGAGAGGGGCGATTAGGTTTTTGGGTAGCGACTACGCGACTGCTCGCTTCTGTTCATCTACGTCCGCATCACCTTCGTCATCACCATGTCGACCGACGCCGACCGCGCCGCTGCTGAGAAGGCCGAGGCCGACAAGAAGGCCGCCGAGGATGCTGCGGCTACTGCCACCGCCACCGCCGCCGCATGGCCGATTGGAGGGTATACATCGTTCATCCCTCTCGTGTCTCTTTCTGTTGTAGCAGTACTAGCGATATGCGTAGATGTCTCTACTATATGCGTAGTACATGCTCTGTTAGATCGTAATCAGTGTGTTATCAATGCTGTTAATGTCATGCTCATGATTTATTCATGGATTAATTTAATCGAAAAACTGCCTCTTTTCTTATCAATAACCTCATCCGTGTTGTAGTGTGTCCCGTCGCGCCGCCGCCAGCCTACCACCTCTCTCATGTCTCCCTCGGGGTCCCTTCCTGATCCATTCCCAACCAGATTCCCGACCAACTCCCTCGAGTTCTGCCGCCGCCCAACCAATGGCCTCCATCGTGCCACTGTCCATCGCCCAATCCAACCAGGGCTTCTCTTGCCCGAGCCCCTGTCCTCGATCCCGAGCTCATCCCCGAGCGCCTCCTCGCCTGCAGCCACCACCGCATTGCCTCGTCGCCGATCACCTCCGCGCTGTCCTCACTCGTCTTCTGCCCAACGCCCGTGCCCCATCAGCAATCAAAGCCTCCACCACCACCTCCTCTGCTCCCGAGGCCCGAGCATCCTCTCGTCCAGGAGCACGAGCCCCTCGTCACTGCGCCGCCCGGCGAGCCTGCCAGCCGCCGACCTCGACCTCAGGCCGGCCCCGTCGCGCCACCTCTTCCTTCCCTTCCTCCTCTGGTTCTTCTTCCTCTCACTCACCCCGCCTATCTCTCTCTCTCGCAGGTGGAGTCCATGACGCCCCCGTCCGGACCTCCAGCACCGCTGCCACCTCCGGCCACCATTCACCAAGCCCCGGCCATCCCCATCGTCAGCTGCCTTGAGCCACCCCGCCGTCAGCCAAGTTCCCGCTTCGTGTCGCTACGCCCCTGGGCCCCTCTGCTTCCATGCTCCATATCGAGCATCAAGCGCCGCTGCCTCCCCTGCCGACTTGAACACCGCCGGATCCGGTGACTCTTGCCGCCGCCACCAAGAACCTCGCCAGCGAACGACGTTCCGCCCCTGACCCGCTCGTCTCTACTGCCTGCTTCGCTTCGAGATGCCTCTGTCTTGAGCCACGCCAGCACGTCGCCCGCGTGTTGACCTGGTCAACCGCATGGCAGTGCTGCAGCCAACCCGCGGCTGGCAAGGCCCAGCACGCCCCTCCTGCAGCCTTCCCCTACAATCGGGCCGAGGCCCATGGTGAGGCCACCCCTGAGCGCCCTGCTTTGTTTTTTTCTTTCCCCTGCTGTCGGGCCAACCAAGTGCTCTATATGCCAGATTCGGCCCATGTCCTTTTTTCCCTCTCTGTGATTTTAGCTATTATCCCAGGAACGTCTGTTTTGTAGAAAAGTCCCCCTAGTTCATGCATTTAATAACTCAGAAATGGTGCATCGGTTTAAAATGATTTATATATGAAAAATGCTTAGAATCTTGTCTAGTTTAATAATATGCAATTTTCATCCATGTTAAAAATGTTTAAAATGTTGTTTGTTTAATTTTGCCCCAAATGCCATGCTAAAATGCTTTATTTCTTAACTAATTAACCGTAGCTCGGTTTTAATTAAACTTTATATGTAATTGGTGTATAAAAATGCCTAGTTTAACATGGTGTATTTACTTTGCATGCTTAATAACTCTAAAATTGTGTTTAGGGCAGAACAGTACCAAACTCATAAATTGCACATGAGGATTTTTCCGGACTTGTTGCTTGTTGTTCCGGCCTCATTTAAACTTGCCTAGATAGGTAGTTTTCATATGCTTCACCCCCTTGCCATGTTTAATAACATTTAATATTGTTGGGTACATAAACGAGAGAAAACTAAATAATTGATGTGGTGTTCCGTCAATATGCAACTCGTTGCATATTGAGCTCCACTTAACTTGTACTATTGTTTGTGCACTTTGCCATGCCTTGCCTCTTTAAACCGTACATGCACCATCCTTGGTTGCGCATCATGCCATGTTTATGCTTGTGTGTTTACTATGTTGTTTGCTTCTTTCCGGGTTGCTTCTCTCGTTAGCTTCGGTTTCATTCCGGAGTTGTGAGGATTCGTTCGACTATGTCCATTTGTCTTCTTCATGGACTCGTTCTTCTTCCTTGCAGGATCTCAGACAAGATGACCATACCCTCAAAATCACTTCTATCTTTGCTTGCTAGTTGTTTACTCTATCGCTATGTCACGCTACCTACCACTTGCTATAACATGCCTCCCATATTTCCATGTCAAGCCTATAACCTACCTTTCCTAGCAACCAGTTGTTTGGCTATGTTACCTCTTTTGCTCAGCCCTCTTATAGCGTTGCTAGTTGCAGGTGAAACTGAAATTTGTTCCATATTGGAACGAGGATATGTTGGGATATCACAATATCTCTTATTTAATTAATGCATCTATATACTTGGTAAAGGGTGGAAGGCTCGGCCTTATGCCTGGTGTTTTGTTCCACTCTTGCCGCCCTAGTTTGCGTCATACCGGTGTTATGTTCTTTGATTTGGCATTCCTTACGCGGTTGGGTGTTATGGGAACCCCTTGACAGTTTGCTTTGAATAAAACTCCTCTAGCAAGGCCCAACCTTGGTTTTACATTTGCCTAACAACCTATTACCCTTCCCTTGGGTCGGACCACCCGAGGGTCATCTTTATTTTAACCCCTCCCCCCCGGGGGCCAGTGCTTCTCTAAGTGTTGGTCCGAACTAGAGCCCCTTGCAACGCCACCTCGGGGAAACTTGAGGGCTGGTTTTAGTAGTACGGATTGCTCATCCGGTGTTGCCCTGAGAATGAGATATGTGCACCTCCTATCGGGATTGTCGGCACATCGGGCGGCTTTGCTGGTCTTGTTTTACCATTGTCGAAATGTCTTGTAACCGGGATGCCGAGACTGATCGGGTCTTCCTGGGTGAAGGAATATCCTTCGTTAACCGTGAGAGATTGTGATGGGCTAAGTTGGGACACCCCTGCAGGGTATAAACTTTCGAGAGCCGTGCACGCGGTTATGTGGCAGATGGGAATTTATTAATATCCGGTTGTAGAGAACTTGACACTTGACTTAATTAAAATGCATCAACCGCGTGTGTAGCTATGATGGTCTCTTTTGGGCGGAGTCCGGGAAGTGAAAATGGTCTTGTGTTATGTTTGAACGTAGGTAGTTTTCAGGATCACTTCTTGATCACTTCTAGCTTCTCGACCATTGTGTTGCTTCTCTTCTCGCTCTTATTTGCGTATGTTAGCCACCATATATGCTTAGTGCTTGCTACAGCTCCACCTCATTACCCTATCCTACCCATAAGCTTAAATAGTCTTGATCTCGCGGGTGTGAGATTGCTGAGTCCGTGTGACTCACAGATAATTCCAAACAGTTGCAGGTGCCGATGATATCAGTGCAGCTGACGCAACCGAGCTCTAGTGGGCGCTTGATGAAGATCTTGGTCATTGTTATGTGTCTTTTTCGGTTGATTAGTAGTGGAGCCCAGTTGGGACGACCGGGAACTAGCATTTGGGGTTGTCTTCTTTTATTTTGGTTCCATAGTCGGATCTTGATTGTACTCTGGATGATGTATGTTTAATTTGTTATTTGTGTGAAGCGGCGATTGTAAGCCAACTCGTTATCCCTTTCTTATTTAGTACATGAGATTGTGTGAAGATTACCCCTCTTGCGACAAAACTACCATGAGACTATGCCTCTAAGTCGTGCCCCGACACGTGGGAGATACAGCCGCATTGTGGGTGTTAGAGCTTTAGCATCCTCACTTAGCCATAGAAGTTTGATAATAAAAATATAGGCGCAACCCCTAGTATCCGAACTAGGATGCTGTAATCACCTGATCGGGTAAATACCGATCCCTCACATAATGCAGAAAAATTCTTTAAGGATTTGAGACCTCCGAAGAGCTGATCGGCTCTCGCCGCATCATGACAGTCAGTTTTCCGCTTTCTCTACTGAGGTGCTCATCCGGGTAAACCTGGGCACAATCACAGTAGTTCTTCCTTTACTACCCTAGCCGATATAGAGGAACGTAAGGTAGCAAGCAAAGGAGCCGGGAAACCCAACTATTTACCAAAGACATGATTCAGAGCCAATGCATATAGTGCTAAATTCGGGGTGCCGAACTATACTGTAAAAAGTGTTCGAACTTTGTTGCCATGTTGTGGGGCGCTATGAAGCCCCTGGCAATTTGAAATGTACCAGAGTGTACGGATGCTATTTGATAAAATTATCAAGGAAAGAAAAATAAGAAAAGGTAGTAAGATAGAGCCGTAAATTTTGGGCCGCAAACTATTTCCATTATAATTTCATTGGTGCGTTAAAGCGGATTTATACAAGTAGTGCAATAAGCAGAAGGCTATTTGATATGCCTTAACCAAGGGAAAGCTTCGTGTGGGTCCTGAAAACAGGTAAAGGGATTGTTAAAGAAACCACCTAAAAATTCCCCAGTACGTCCATGCTTCTTGTCGTCTTGGTGTATTTATCCTTCGCAAAGAATCGATGGTCAAGCCGTTAAGGAAAGCCTGTGAAGAAGAAACCTGAAAAAGGAGGAAAATGGAAACAGTGAAAGTATGTTTGTCCAGGGGCGGTCGAGCCGTATTGTGGATCACAAGCTAGTTATGCCTCCATCCATGCTCATGGTATTTTGAGTGCGTAGTTACGTACACGCGGTACAATTGCCGCCACTTGGTTGGGATTGGGACGGAGCCGAATTGCTAGTCGAGCTCTTGATGACCCGAGCTGTCGTGCTACAGAATAGTACAGACTCTCTTAACAGTGCCGGGGAGCTCGGTCGTCGAATTAAGGTTCTACTTGGAAAGGCCGCTCTGTATTTCTGCTGCTAAGGCCGCGGTGTGCTCCTCGGTGTGGAGGGAGTGTTCTGTGTTTCCATTAACCGTTATGACGCCGCGTGGTTCAGGCATCTTGAGCTTGAGATAAGCATAGTGTGGCACCGCGTTGAATCGAGCAAATGCGGTTCATCCGAGCAGTGCGTGATAGCCGCTGTGAAAGGGGACGATATCGAAGATTAACTCCTCGCTTCGGAAGTTATTCAAAGATCCAAAGACAACCTCTAGTGTGATTGAGTTGAGCCCATACAGCGGGCCTCTACACCTGGTATGACTCCTTTAAAGGTGGTCTTTGTGGGCTTGATTCGTGATGGATTAATGCCCATTTTGCACACTGTATCCTGATAGAGCAGGTTGAGGCTGCTGCCACCATCCATCAGGACTCGCGATAGGTGGAACCCATCAATTATTGGGTCCAGGACCAGTGCGGCTGAACCGCCGTGTACTGGTCGGATGATCCCGACGATCGAAAGTGATCGGGTAGGACGACCATGGATTAAATTTTGGGGCGACTGGCTCTATCGCATAGACGTCCTTGAGCGCGCGCTTGCGCTCCCTCTTGGGGATGTGGGTAGCATATATCATGTTCACCGTTTTGACCTAAGGGGGAAACTTCTTCTGTCCCCTGTGTTCGGTGGTCGGGGCTCCTCGTCGTTGTCCTTGCTTTGCGATCCCTTCTCCTTGCTCTCGGCATTTAACTTGCCGGCCTGTTTGAAAACCCAACAATCTTTGTTGGTATGATTGGGTGGTTTGTCTGGGTGCCATGGATCTGGCACGGACGATTGAGTATGCGGTCCAAGATGGATGAGCCCGAATTGTTCTTTTGAACGACTTCTTCCGCTGACCGGACTTAGAGCCACTGAATCCGGCATTGACCGTCGTATCATCGGTGTTGTCATTGTTGTTGCGACGCTTGTGTCTGTTGTGTCGGGACTTGTTGTTGCTATTTCTGGCTTCAGAGGTGTCGGCGTTGCTTGCATTGTTTCTGCTACGGGTCAGCCAACTATCTTCACCCGCACAAAAGTGGGTCATGAGTGCCGTGAGGGCTGCCATGGACTTCGGCTTTTCTTGGCCGAGGTGGCGGGCGGTCCATTCATCGCGGATGCTGTGTTTGAAGGCTGCTAGGGCTTCGGCATCCAGACAGTTGACGATCTGGTTCTTTTTAGTTAGGAACCTAGTCTAGAATTTCCTGGCTGACTCTCCGGGCTGTTGAACTATATGGCTTAAGTCATCGGCGTTTGGTGGCCGGACATATGTACCTTGAAAGTTATCCCGGAAGGCATCTTCCAAATCCTCCTAGCTGCCAATGGAGTTTTCGGGCAGACTGTTTAACCAGTGCCGAGCTGGCCCTTTGAGTTTTAACGGGAGGTATTTGATGGCGTGGAGGTCGTCTCCGCGGGCCATATGGATATGGAGAAGAAAATCCTCAATCCATACCGCGGGATCAGTTGTTCCATCGTATGATTCAATATTCACGGGATTAAACCCTTCTAGGAATTCATGCTCCATTACTTCGTCAGTGAAGCAAAGAGGGTGTGCGGCGCCTCTATATCGGGCCACATCACGGCATAGCTCCGATGGAGTCCGTCTGCGGTTTTCGGCCCGTGTATGACTAGGCTTGTTGTAACGCCCCAAGACCGGAGCTTCAGTTGCCTTCCATGTTTCCGGGTTTCGTCGTGTGATTTGTTTGGTTCATCATTTTCATCTTTTCATCATGTGCATTTGCATCATGTCATCATGCCATCATGTCTTTAATCTTTGCATCTCAAATCAAATAATTAAATCATATGGATTTTCAGTCCATTTAAACCGAGGGAGTTCACCTAGTGATTTCTCTATATAACATATCCTCCTAATAATTATGGAGCTATTATTAAATATTTCGTTCTTTTGGAATTAACCATTGACACACTTGCAAATAAATCACAATGCCTTTGTTATCTCACTTCTTGATCTCCGACTTGTCCTCATATTCTTTTCTCGTTTTATTGAGGCTCTTCCTAAATGTTCAACATTTTTGGGAACTACGGATCCCTACTCCTTTCAAACGAGTTGAATTAATTTGCTAAATGCATATGGGGATTTACCGTAATTGTTGTTCGTTGCTTCTGGCCTCATTTAAACTTGCCTAGTTAGGTAGTTTTATTATGCTTCACCCTCTTGCCATGTTAATCAACATTTAATCTTGTTGGGTACATAAAAGAGAGAGAACTAAATAAGTCATGTGGTGTTTTCTTCAATATGCAACTCCATTGCATATTGAGCTCCACTTAAGTTGTAGTGTTGTTTGTTGCACTTTGCCATGCCATGCCATGTATCATTAAACCGGACATGCATCATACTTGGTTGTGCATCATGCCATGTCCATGTGTTGTTTATTTACTATGTTGTGTGCTTCTTTCCGGTGTTGCTTCTTCGGGTTGGTTCCGTTAACGTCGCGTTTGTGAGGAACCGTTCGACTACATCCGTTTGTCTTCTTCATGGACTCGTTCTTCTTCCTTGCGAGATTTCAGGCAAGACGACCATACCCTCGAAATCACTTCTATATTTTCTTGCTAGTTTCTCGCTCTTTTGCTATGCCTATGCTGCGATACCAACCACTTGCTTATCATGCCTCCCATATTGTTAAACCAAGCCTCTAACCCACCTTGTCCTAGCAAACCGTTGTTTGGCTATGTTACCGCTTTGCTCAGCCCCTCTTATAGCATTGTTAGTTGCAGATGAAGATTGAAGTTTGTTCCTTGTTGGAACATGGAGATCGTTCCTTGTTGGAACATTGTTTACTTGTTGGGATATCACAATATCTCTTATCTAATTAATGCATCTATATACTTGGTAAAGGGTGGAAGGCTCGGCCTTATGCCTGGTGTTTTGTTCCACTCTTGCCACCCTAGTTTCCGTCATATCGGTGTTATGTTCCCGGATTTTGCGTTCCTTACGCGGTTGGGTTGTAATGGGAACCCCTTGACAGTTCGCCTAGAATAAAACTCCTCCAGCAAGGCCCAACATTGGTTTTACCATTTGCCACCTAGCCTTTTCTTTCCCTTGGGTCAGCCGGCTCAAGGGTCAGCTTTATTAAACCCCTGGGTCAGTGCTCCTCTGAGTGTTGGTCCAACTTGTCAGCCACCAGTGGCCTCCAGGGACAACTCTGGGTTGGCCTACTAGAAGTTTGGACAACCCAGTGTGCCCTGAGAACGAGATATGTGCAGCTCCTATCAGAATTTGTCGGCACATTCGGGTGGCTTTGCTGGTCTTGTTTTACCATTGTCGAAATGTCTTGTAACCGGGATTAGCCTGATCGGGTCTTCCCGCTAGAAGGCATATCCTTCGTTGACCGTGAGAGCTTGTGATGGGCTAAGTTGGTACACCCCTACAGGGATTTGAACTTTCGAAAGCCGTGCCCGCGGTTATGGGAAGATGGGAATTTGTTAATGTCCGGTTGTAGAAAACCTGAAGTTGAACCTAATTAAAATGCACCAGCCGCGTGTGTAACCGTGATGGTCTCTTCTCGGCGGAGTCCGGGAAGTGAACACGGTTTTGGAGTAATGATTGACGTAGGTTGTTCTAGGATCACTTCTTGATCATAGTTTCTCGACCGTAGTTTGCCTTCTCTTCTCGCTCTCATTTGCGTATTTTAGCCACCATATATGCTAGTCGCTTGCTGCAGCTCCACCTCATACCTTTTACCCTACCTATAAGCTTAAATAGTCTTGATCGTGAGGGTGTGAGATTGCCGAGTCCCCGTGACTCATAGATACTTTGAAAACCAGTTTGCAGGTGCTCGATGATGTCGTGCAGGTGACGCAACCAAGCTCAGGAGGAGTTTGATGAAGATCGTGTTCGTTAGGTTGTCCCGTTTCCAGTTGATCAGTAGTGGAGCCCAGTTGGGACGATCGGGGATCTGTGTAGCATTTGGGGTAGTCTTCTTTTATTTTGTTTCCGTAGTCGGACCTTGTCTGTATCTGGATGATGTAATGCTTTATTCATGTATTGTGTGAAGTGGCGATTGTAAGCCAACTATGTATCTCTTTCCCTTATGTATTACATGGGTTGTGTGAAGATTACCTCACTTGCGACATTGCTTACAATGCGGTTATGCCTCTAAGTTGTGTTTCGACACGTGGGAGATATAGCCGCATCGTGGGCGTTACAAGTTGGTAATCAGAGCCTTCCCCGACCTTAGGAGCCCCCTGCTTGATCGAATCACTAACGTTATTGAGTCTAGAAATGTTTTGAGTCATTTAGGATTATATATATCAGAGAGTAGGATTCTTTTTACTCCTCAGTCCCTTCGTCGCTTTGGTGAGGCATCCTGACGTAGAGTTTTGACTATTCTCTTCTCAAATTTCACTAAAAAAAAATTTAGGATCACACGGGTATCTTGGAATCGTTCCGATGGTTTTGTGACGAGAACATTGTTCTTGGTGCCTCCTGACTTTTAGGGGTTGTGGCAGTGTCCCAGGGAGTTGAGCTCCGAGGTGTTGTCGTCACAATTTTATCGTTGAGATTCTGGAATACCTAAGTTCGCCGACATCGAAAATCTCTTTTATGCAGTTGTTGGTGAGATAACCTTGACGCCACCCAATACTGGGGCGGGAGTTCGGGAGTATTGCCATAACTTATATAACGGATGCTTTTCGAAGGTTGAGGCAAACGTTTTCTGAAGGTTTCTTGGTTATGTGTTGAAGGATGGATACAGCTGGACGTAGGATTTGTTAGTTTTGGGTGAGATATTATGCTTCCCCTGTATCCCCAACACCTGATTGCATAATCGGAAAGTTTCGGGAGTTCATAAGTGGGAATTCAAGTAGCTCTTAGGATATCTTTCTGACAGATGTATGATATGAAATTGGGGTTCGACGTCTAGTGGTCCGCCTATCCATGGTCGATTTTATAGTGGTCTCGTTGTGTCTTAAAGAGTCCTTGGCTATGCCGACTCAGGGACACTTCGTATGTCATGTGCACTGCCTTGTACATGATGGTGTTGTACGATCGAGCCCGTGTAGGCCCCACCACAAAAACTTCGGACGAAATCTCTATCATATGTTTGTTCCGGCTTATTTTGCAAGCCAATCCTTGTTTTGTTTTGATTGTGGTATTCGAGTTGCTTCGAAGCCAAATGTTGATTCCATACATTTCCTAAGCGGTGTTCTCATACTCCTATGTGAATACTAATCCTTCATGATAATCGAGATTGTCATGACAATCCTTTTCAACCGGCGTGCTCCTCCTCAAGTGGATCCAATCATTTCAACATCCGCAAGATCAACTCAAGTCTTCTCAACGGTGTTTGTTTCATCCGTCCCAAGTTGTCTTTGTTGTCCCTCCCTCCCACCCTTTTCTTCAAGGACTCAGATTTTTTTAAAATCAAGTATCCTTTTCTATTGATGTGAAGTCTCTCCATTCTTTTCCGTCAATATTCTTATCCGGTGATTATCATGAAGATGCTCTACAAGTTCATCATTCTTCATTCTTTTTCTTCTCCGGTAGATTTAATTCAAGCGTTGTTGATCATATCCTTTTTCCTCTTTTCAAATACCTTCTCACACCGGTGCACCTCACATTCAGCCATTTCTCACTATTCAATTGTTCCAGAGTACTGAAGATATCCCAAAAGATGCTAGTGTTTATTCTCGTTCATTCAAGATCTTTCGAGAATGTTATCTTATTCAAACCATTTAACTCAACCAGTGTATTCTCTCTTTTAAATTGTTCAACGGTGTTTCTTTTGAGTGGGCCCTAACCCACAGGTTTTTTTCCAGGATCTTACCCGAATCTTCTAATTCTCCCAGAGATATCCTTAAAATTCTTTTCAAAGTTTGACGTAAGAATGAATTGCCATCAGTCAATTGTCCTCCTCTAAGATCTTTCAAATTCTTTTCATCGTTGGCTCAACCTCTCCTATTTTAACCATTCCGGAGTGTCCCAACAATTCTCGGTGGTGTTTCTCATCGTCATTCTCAGATTTTGAAGACCGAAGAAGAGTTTTCCTCCATATCTTGCTCCATTCTCTTCAAGATTCGTGATTCTAGCTTGTTGCCATCCTCTCATAATTGTTTTCGTTTGTGAAATATTCTTTTCATCCTTCCGGAGAAATCCAGTAGTCATTTCAGTCTGATTCTTCGGAGGCCATCATATCATAATTTTTCATTCTCAGCTTTCAGCTATTGTTCTCAAAATCTTACCGTTGCATCATTCAAATATTCTCTAATCAATTCTTGATCTCTTCGTCCTAGTGTATCTAATCTTAGCAAACATTTTCGTTCACTTGCTAATTCTTTCCGGTGATTCATCCTTTTTACTTCGTTCATTTTCAATTCTTACGCTGGTTCGTTCAAGATTTCTCTTCCTTGTTTATCATACCAATTCATTCGTTGTTTCAATCCTACCGGTGTTTCGTTGAAGACCTTATCAAGTTATTGATATCTCCCTTAATCCTTTTCAACGAGAATAAGTAGTATGCCAAATCCGTTTATTGTAATCAATCTAAAGGGGTGAAGGATACGCATAATGTAATTCTTATTCTTGTTTCATCGAGTGAACTCAATTCCTTATTCCAGAGGTTCATCAAATTCTTGATTTTCTTTTGTTCATGTTTTCTTTCTCAGAGTTCCAAGCTCTAATTATCACGGAGATCCATCTAAATCATTACAAGGTTTCACCTTGTGTTTTCAACTTCTCTTTCTTTTCGTTATCCTTTTGTCTACCGAAGTTCTTCATGGAGGCGCTACATGTTGGTTCATAAAAGATTTAATTCCTTCTACAAGTGTTCATCTAGATTCTTTTCAGAGGAGTTCAAGCATTCTTCATTTTGCTATCTGGAGTGCAATTTTTTCTTCTATATCATTGCAGGTGGTATTATGTCATTCTTGATAATCTGAGTTCATGTTCTATGATTCACATGTTGTTAAGAATGAGATACTTTAAATCCATCAATCTAGTCATTGGAGTTATCTTGGGTTATATTTCACCTAAAACCTTCCCTAAGGATTGTTGCTGTCTATGGTGCTTATAAAGGACCAAAGTTCTTCTTTATCCTCCCGGTGAAATAACTTTCTCATCTCCTTGTCCATATCAATTCAATTCTTCTTCCCGTGAGTGGCAGGTTGTCACCTCATAATCTGAGATGTATTCCATAAGACCATATCAAGATTATTATTTTCGTTGTTGGTTTTCCAACAATTCTGTTCTAACATTTGTTGTAAGTGTGCTCTCTCAAGATCTAGTTTCACTCTGTTCATTTCATTTCTTTCTTTCTTTGTTCCGGTGGCATTGTGATGTTGCTCTTTTCTCTCATCATCTCGAATGGTGAGGATCATGTTCTTTTCGTGCTTACCCATTCAACCGGAGTGTCATGCCCTCTTTTCAAGTTCTTTCCATTTTATCAATCGGAGTGCCGTCTGAAATCGTTCTTACCCATTGTGCCATTCTTTCATTAGTTCCGGAGGCAGTGTGTTGTTGATTTCATCAAGTATCCTCTCGTCTTGACAAGTTCTAGTTAATTCCTTCCATTTTCAGTCAGAGTGCTATCCAAATTATATCATTCTTATTCCCTCTCTATTTTTGTTTTGACTGGAGTTGATTCAATGTCTATCTTGTCACTTAAGCTCATCTTTTTTGCCGTATTTCTGACTCCTTGGCTAACGGAGTGTTTTCCACTTTGTTCATCTCCGTTGTATTATTCTTTTCAATTTGTTCAACCTCTCAAGGCTCGTGGTTTCACTCGTTTGCCAAAGAAGCAACTTACCTTTACTTCTCCTCTATCTCTTCTGTTGTCCCTTCGGTGCCATTCTAGATCTCGGGACGAGATCCTCTCGTACTGGTGGAGTGTTGTAATGCCCCAAGACCGGAGCTTCAGTTGCCTTCCATGTTTCCGGGTTTCATCGTGTGATTTTTTTGGTTCATCGCTTTCATCTTTGCATCATGTGCATTTGCATCATGTCATCATGTCTTTAATCTTTGCATCTCAAATCAAATAATTAAATCGTATGGATTTTCAGTCCATTTAAACCGAGGGAGTTCACCTGGTGATTTCTCTATATAACATATCCTCCTAATAATTATGGAGCTATTATTAAATATTCTGTTCTTTTGGAATTAACCATTCGCACACTTGCAAATAAATCCCAATGCCTTTGTTATCTCAATTCTTGATCTCCGACTTGTCCTCATATTCTTTTCTTGTTTTATCGAGGCTCTTCCTAAATGTTCAACAATTTTGGGAACTTCGGATCCCTACTCCTTTCAAACGAGTTGAATTAAATTCAAATACATTTGAATTTAATCTTTCAATCTTGGCCATTTCTATTTTCACGGAAAGAGCACATTTTTGTGAATTCCGGGAAATTATCCCCATGCTCAAATTATGTCCCTAACCCTCTCTTCTTTTTTTCACTAATGTTTTTTGGTGCTAAATAAACATGAGAGGGAGGGAGAGGTCTGCCAGGCCGGCCTGCTTCCCCACTTCTCTCTAGGGCCCATGCCTAGGCCCAACCAGCCACCGGCTCCAAGGCCATCTCCCACAGCCCAATGCTCTAACCCTAGCCGTTCGCTCCCTCCCCCCCCCCCCCGATCCACCTCGCGCCGGCAAAGGCCAGACCCCGCTCGATCCCCTCGCCCTCTCCCCATCGAACCCTTTCTCTCGTTCCCTCCTCCTCCCATCCGTTTTTCTCAGCGCCGCCACCGCACGCATCGAGCTCCAGGAGAGCGCCCGTGCCTCCCGATCTGTGCCCCTCCTCCGTCTGCTGCCTAGATCCCACGCCGGTCCCTCCTTCCATCGCGCCCGACCCTCTCCCTCTCGTCTCCTAGCACCGCTGCATGCTTCGCACCAGGGAGAGGAGCTCCCATGCTCGACGCCGCCGCTTGGAGTGTCTCCATCGCCGACTCCCTCCATCTCTGGTTCCGAGTGGCCTCGCTGCCTCGCCAACAGGAGCAGCAGCAGACCGTGGCGCACCACCTCCTGCCGCCGCTGCTGCCGTTCCCCTGCCATGGCGCCTTGAGCTCCTCTGTTCCTGTACCCGAGGCCCCGAGCTCCTCCAGCTCGACCTGCTGCCGGCGCTCGCCGTCCTCCACGAGCAGCCAAGCCCCGCCATGGCCGCGCCCCCTGCTCCTGAGGCCCATGGACGCCGTTGCCTGCTGCTGCCCTCCTCCTTCTACTGTGCGTTGCCGCTGTCCAAGACCAGCAGGCCATCACAGCGCCATTTTTGCCTCCTCGTCAGCGCCCTGCTTCGCTGGAGCCCAGCGCCATCACATCCCCTGCCGGTTGCACGGACGCCAAGATACCCTTTGTTTTGCCAAGACGTGACAACTAGGAACGCCCAAGGACGCCTCCATGGAATTCGCCAAGTTCCATCACCGATAACCGTTTTGGATACGCCAAGACCAAACCCGTCAAGTACCCTTTTGGATGCGTCAAGTACCACGACGACCATCGACATGTACCCCTACACCGCACCGTAACGCCGAGTACCTCGCCGTGACCCCGAACATCTACGGAAACTTGTGCGACTATGAACGTGAACAACTACCGTCGTCGTGGATCCCACAAGTTTTCAAGTACAACTACTTCCTCTACGACCGTCCAGAGAACGTCTACTTCCCCTTCATTGCACCGAACTCGACTCGCTTCGAAAATGCACCCTTGGAAGGTATATCCACCGGAATGATGCTGTGGACCGTATGCATGTGACGTGTTGTATGACATGCATGTTTGGATGTTGTATCCGGCTGTGAACGTTAGTTGTTCCCTCGTTGACACTGCCGTCAAACCGTGGCAACCCGGTAACCGGGATCACCCCACCATCTTGCTTTACTCGCTCACGCCCTATCTTTTCCCCGGCATCTCAATCGAGTTACCGGAACTGGATCGTCGCCGTGGCACCCCTTTTATTTCCACCACGGTGACAAATGCTTCATAATACTCTTGTCAACTTTTAATAAAAATTGCATAAACTTGCACATGTCATCCGCATCATGTTAACAACATCAAGAATGTTTAAAATTGTTGTTTGCATTAATTTGCTAAATGCATATGGGGATTTACCGGAATTGTTGTCCGTTGCTTCCGGCCTCATTTAAACTTGCCTAGTTAGGTAGTTTTATTATGCTTCACCCTCTTGCCATGTTAATCAACATTTAATCTTGTTGTTTACATAAACGAGAGAGAACTAAATAAGTCATGTGGTGTTTTCATCAATATGCAACTCCGTTGCATATTGAGCTCCACTTAAGTTGTAGTGTTGTTTGTTGCACTTTGCCATGCCATGCCATGTATCATTAACCGGACATGCATCATACTTGGTTGTGCATCATGCCATGTCCATGTGTTGTTTATTTACTATGTGGTGTGCTTCTTTCCGGTGTTGCTTCTTCGGTTTGCTTCCGTTAACATCGCGTTTGTGAGGAACCGTTCAACTACGTCCGTTTGTCTTCTTCATGGACTCGTTCTTCTTCCTTGCGGGATTTCAGGCAAGATGATCATACCCTCGAAATCACTTCTAGCTTTGCTTGCTAGTTGCTCGCTCTTTTGTTATGCCTATGCTGCGATACCTACCACTTGCTTATCATGCCTCCCATATTGTTAAACCAAGCCTCTAACCCACCTTGTCCTAGCAAGCCGTTGTTTGGCTATGTTACCGCTTTGCTCAGCCCCTCTTATAGCGTTGTTAGTTGCAGATGATGATTGAAGTTTGTTCCTTGTTGGAACATTGTTTACTTGTTGGGATATCACAATATCTCTTATCTAATTAATGCATCTATATACTTGGTAAAGGGTGGAAGGCTCGGCCTTATGCCTGGTGTTTTGTTCCACTCTTGCCGCCCTAGTTTCCTTCATATCGGTGTTATGTTCCTGGATTTTGCGTTCCTTACGCGGTTGGGTTATAATGGGAACCCCTTGACAGTTTGCCTTGAATAAAACTCCTCCAGCAAGGCCCAACATTGGTTTTACCATTTGCCACCTAGCCTTTTCTTTCCCTTGGGTCGGCCGGCTCAAGGGTCATCTTTATTAAACCCCCGGGCCAGTGCTCCTCTGAGTGTTGGTCCAACTTGTTAGCCACCGGTGGCCACCAGGGGCAACTCTGGGTTGGCCTACCGGAAGTTTGGACAATCCAGTGTGCCCTGAGAACAAGATATGTGCAGCTCCTATCGGAATTTGTCGGCACATTCGGGTGGCTTTGCTGGTCTTGTTTTACCATTGTCGAAATGTCTTGTAACCGGGATTCCGAGCCTGATCGGGTCTTCCCGCTAGAAGGAATA
This sequence comes from Triticum monococcum, assembly GCA_034509565.1. NCBI lineage: Eukaryota > Viridiplantae > Streptophyta > Magnoliopsida > Poales > Poaceae > Triticum > Triticum monococcum. The sequence goes on from CM067845.1 coordinate 350,940,272, forward strand.
TCTTTCATTGACCGTGAGAGCTTGTGATGGGCTAAGTTGGGACACCCCTGCAGGGATTTGAACTTTTGAAAGCCGTGCCCGCGGTTATGGGCAGATGGGAATTTGTTAATGTTCGGTTGTAGAAAACCTGAAGTTGAACCTAATTAAAATGCACCAACCCCGTGTGTAACCGTGATGGTCTCTTCTCGGCGGAGTCCGGGAAGTGGACACGGTGTTGGAGTAATGCTTGACGTAGGTTGTTCTAGGATCACTTCTTGATCATAGTTTCTCGACCGTGCTTTGCCTTCTCTTCTTGCTCTCATTTGCGTATGTTAGCCACCATAGATGCTAGTCGCTTGCTGCAGCTCCACCTCATACCTTTTACCCTACCTATAAGCTTAAATAGTCTTGATCGCGAGGGTGTGAGATTGTTGAGTCCCCGTGACTCACAGATACTTCCAAAACCAGTTTGCAGGTGCTCGATGATATCGTGCAGGTGACGCAACCAAGCTCAGGAGGAGCTCGATGAAGATCGTGTTCATTAGGTTGTCCCGTTTCCAGTTGATCAATAGTGGAGCCCAGTTGGGATGATCGGGGATCTGTGTAGCATTTGGGGTAGTCTTCTTTTATTTTGGTTCCGTAGTCGGACCTTGTCTATATCTGGATGATGTAATGCTTTATTCATGTATTGTGTGAAGTGGCGATTGTAAGCCAACTATGTATCTCTTTCCCTTATGTATTACATGGGTTGTATGAAGATTACCTCACTTGCGACATTGCTTACAATGCGGTTATGCCTCTAAGTCGTGCTTCGACACGTGGGAGATATAGCTGCATCGTGGGCGTTACACTTGTCATGCTTGGCTTTATAGCCGTCGTCACGCGTCGAGGCACGCCCCCGTGGTCCGTAGATTGATCTGGCCGGGCCTGTTTTATTCTTCAGGCCCTGCCGGAGATCATACGTGTATCCCTGAGCAGTTTTGTCTCAGCCTTTACGGCAAGGTAAGGTGGGTTGGTGTTCGGCTTGTGTTGCCACTTTGTCCCAACCACATCATGGTCGGTCAGCCGCATTGTGTACTAACGGCCTGGGCTCCAACACCTGATCATCGAATTGAGGTAGCAATTTGCGCTTCGGGTAACTTTTGAGTGGTCGCTTGAGGCCGTGTTCCTCGGCCGCCAGGACATCAGTCCATCTATTGTTGAGCAGATCTTGATCAGCTTGAAGCTGTTGTTGTTTCTTTTCTAGGCTCCTTGCGGGGGCTATTAGCTGGCGCTTGAAGCGCTCCTATTCGAGAGGTTCCTCAGGCACGATAAAATCCTCAGTGTCGAGGCTTGCCTCGTCCTCGGAGAGTAGAAGATAATTACTGTCCTCCGAGTCTTTGTGCGTGGCCTGTTTACCAGGGCTAACTTGCCCATCTTCTCGTTCATCCTGTTCAAAAGTTGGTTGAATGTGGTCTTCATTGTCTTCGGCACCGTCCGGAGTGTTGTCTTCTCCTGTGTCGGTGTTGCTGTCTCCGCTGCACGTGACTTAGAGCAGCGCCGCTGACGCCGTCGCTTTGGTTGTATCTCGGGAGGTTTATCCTCAACCGGATCCTCCTTGTCATCGCCGCTATTCTCTTTTGGTGCATCCACCATGTATACGTCATACGAGGAAGTCGTCGTCTAGCGTCTGATGACCCACAAGTATAGGGGATCTATCGTAGTCCTTTTGATAAGTAAGAGTGTCGAACCCAACGAGGAGCAGAAGGAAATGATAAGCGGTTTCCAGCAAGGTATTCTCTGCAAGTACTGAAATAAGTGGTAACAGATAGTTTTGTGATAAGATAATTGTAACGAGCAGCAAGTAACAAATGTAAATAAGGCGCAGCAAGGTGGCACAATCCTTTTTTTAGCAAAGGACAAGCCTGGAAAAACTCTTATATGATGTAAAGCGCTCCCGAGGACACATGGGAATATGGTCAAGCTAGTTTTCATCACGCCCATATGACTCGCGTTCGGTACTTTGATAATTTGGTATGTGGGTGGACCGGTGCTTGGGTACTGCCATTACTTGGACAAACATCCCACTTATGATTAACCTCTATTGCAAGCATCCGCAAATACAACAAAAGTATTAAGGTAAACCTAACCATAGCATGAAACATATGGATCCAAATCAGCCCCTTATGAAGCAACGCATAAACTAGGGTTTAAGCTTATGTCACTCTAGCAACCCATCATCTACTTATTACTTCCCAATGCCTTCCTCTAGGCCCAAACAATGGTGAAGTTTCATGTAGTCGACGTTCACATAACACCACTAGAGGAGAGACAACATACATCTCATCAAAATATCAAACGAATACCAAATTCACATGACTACTAATAGCAAGACTTCTCCCATGTCCCAGGAACAAAAGAACTACTCACAAAGCATAAACATGTTCATAATCAGAGGGATATTGATGTGCATATAGGATCTGAACATATGATCTTCCACTAATTAAACCAACTAGCATCAACTACAAGGAGTAATTAACACTACTAGCACCAATCCCGGACTTGGAGACAAGAATTGGATACAAGAGATGAACTAGGGTTTTGAGATGAGATGGTGCTGATGAACATGTTGATGGAGATTGCCCTCTCCCGATGAGAGGAGCGTTGGTGATGACGATGGTGATGATTTCCCCCTTCGGGAGGGAAGTTTCCCCGACAGAACAGCCCCGTCCGAACCCTAGCTTGGCGGTTCCGCCTGGTGGCGGCGGAGTTTCGTCCAAGAAGATGGCTTCTGATTTTTTCCCCCTCGAAATAGTCCATATAGAAGAAGATGGTCACTGGAGGGCCACCAGGGGACCCATGAGGTAGGGGGTGCGCCCAGGGGGGTAGGGCGCGCCCCCCACCCTCGTGGGCAGGGTGTGCCCCCCGGTGAAGTTCTTGCACTCAATGTTTTTTATATATTTGGAAAACATCATCCGTGAAGTTTCAGGACTTTTGGAGCTGTGCAGAATAGGTCTCTAATATTTGCTCCTTTTCCAGCCAGAATCCCAGCTGCCAGCATTCTCCCTCTTTATGTAAACCTTGTAAAATAAGAGAGAATAGGCATAAGTATTGTGACATAATGTGTAATAACAGCTCATAATGCAATGAATATTGATATAAAAGCATGATGCAAAATGGATGTATCAACTCCCCCAAGCTTAGACCTCGCTTGTCCTCAAGCGAAAAGCCGAAATCAAAAAATATGTCCACATGTTTAGAGATGAAGGTGTCGATAAAAATAAAATACGGACATGAGGGCATCATGATCATTCTTAGAACAACAACTTATATAATTCTTGTCATATGATATCTTATGCTAGAGTAATAATTCAATCACAATATCAAGTATGAATCGTAAACTTCATTGAAAACTAACAAACTATAATCTCTGTCATTGAGGCAATTGCAATTTATCATAACATAGGAAAGAGTCAATGTATAAGAGCTTTTCAGCAAGTCCACATACTCAACTATCATATAGTCTTTCACAATTGCTGACACTCACGCAATACTTATGGGTATGGAGTTTTAATTGGACACATAGAAAGATAGGGGCTTATAGTTTTGCCTCCCAACGTTTTACCTCAAGGGTAATGTCAACAGTAATAGTTCATGAAAACCCACATCCAATTAGCCATATATATCGGGACCTTTCCAACATATTGTGCTTACCAAAGGATAAAATGTATAAAGGAATGGTGAAGATCACCATGACTCTTTTGCAGTAAAGGTCGTAAAAGTAAAAGATAGGCCCTTCGTAGAGGGAAGCAGAGGTTGTCATGCGCTTTTATGGTTGGATGCACAAAATCCTAATGTGAAAGAACATCACTTTATATTGCCACTTGTGATATGGACCTTTATTATGCAGTTTGTCGCTTTTATTACTTCCATATCACACGATCGTATAAAGCTTATTTCCTCCACACCAATCAATCATACATATTTAGAGAACAATTTTTATTGCTTGCACCAATGACAACTTACTTGATGGATCTTACTCAATCCATAGGTAGGTATGGTGGACTCTCATGGCAAAACTGGTTTAAGGGTATTTGGAAGCACAAGTAGTATCTCTACTTGGTGCAATGAATTTGGCTAGCATGAGGGAGAAAGGCAAGCTCAACATGTTGGAGGATCCAAGACAATATAATTTATCTCAGATGTAAGAAAACATAACCCATTATGTTGTCTTCCTTGTCCAATGTCAACTCTTTAGCATGTCATATTTTAATGAGTGCTCACAATCATAAAAGATTTCCAAGATAGTATATTTATATGTGAAGACCTCTCTTTCTTTATTACTTCCTATTAATTGCAACGATGACCTGCTGTTGGTTATTGACCGGAGAGCAATCTCGGTCATGTCTACATGTCTCCCGAACCCATAGGGTCTACACACTTAAGGTTCGGTGACGCTAGGGTTGTAGGGATATGTATATGCAGTAACCCGAATGTTGTTCGGAGTCCCGGATGAGATCCCGGACGTCACGAGGAGTTTCGGAATGGTTCGGAGGTAAAGAATTATATATAGGAAGTGCTATTTCGACCATCGGGACAAGTTTCGGGGTCACCGACATTGTACCGGGACCACCGGAAGGGTCCCGGGGGTCCACCGGGTGGGGCCACCTATCCCGGAGGGCCCCATGGGCTGAAGTGGGAAGGGATCCAGCCCAAAGTGGGCTGGGGCGCCACTTCCCCCTAAGGCCCATGCGCCTAGGGTGGGGGAAACCCTAAAGGGGGCGCCCCCTTGCTTGGGGGCAAGCCCCCCACCCCTTGGCCGCCACCCCCCCTAGGCCCCCTATATATAGTGGGGGGAGGGAGGGTCTCTACCCTACGCCATTGGTGCCTCCCTCTCCCTCTCCAACACCCCTCCTCCTCCATAGAGCTTGGCGAAGCCCTGCCAGAGTACTGCAGCTCCACCACCACCACGCCGTCGTGCTGCTGCTGGAGCCATCTTCCTCAACCTCTCCTTCCCCCTTGCTGGATCAAGAAGGAGGAGACGTTACGCTGACCGTACATGTGTTGAACGCGGAGGTGCCGTCCGTTCGGCGCTAGGATCTCCGGTGATTGGATCACGTCGAGCACGACTTCCTCATCCCCGTTCTTTGAACGCTTCCGCGCGTGATCTACAAAGGTATGTAGATGCAATCTGATCACTCGTTGCTAGATGAACTCCTAGATGGATCTTGGTGAAACCGTAGGAAAATTTTTGTTTTCTGCAACGTTCCCCAACAGTGGCATCATGAGCTAGGTCTATGCGTAGTTCTCTATGCACGAGTAGAGCACAATTTGTTGTGGGCGTTGATGTTGTCAACTTTCTTGCCGCTACTAGTCTTATCTTGCTTCAAAGGTATTGTGGGATGAAGTGGCCCGGACCAACGTTACACGTACTCTTACGTGAGACCGGTTCCACCGACTGACATGCACTAGTTGCATAAGGTGGCTGGCGGGTGTCTGTCTCTCCCACTTTAGTTGAAGCGGATTCGATGAAAAGGGTCCTTATGAAGGGTAAATAGAAGTTGACAAATCACGTTGTGGCTTTCACGTAGGTAAGAAAACGTTCTTGCTAGAACCCTCTTGCAGCCACGTAAAACTTGCAACAACTATTAGAGGACGTCTAACTTGTTTTTGCAGCAAGTGCTTTGTGATATGATATGGCCAAAGTTGTGATGAATGATGAATGATATATATGTGATGTATGAGATGTTCATGCTATTGTAATAGGAATCACGACTTGCATGTCGATGAGTATGACAACCGGCAGGAGCCATAGGAGTTGTCTTTATTTTTTGTATGACCTGCGTGTCATTGAGAAACGCCATGTAAATTACTTTACTTTATTGCTAAATGCGTTAGCCATAGTAGTAGAAGTAATAGTTGGTGAGCAACTTCATGGAGACACGATGATGGAGATCATGATGATGGAGATCATGATGATGGAGATCATGGTGTCATGCCGGTGACAAGATGATCATGGATCCCCAAGATGGAGATCAAAGGAGCTATGTGATATTGGCCATATCATGTCACTATTATTATTTGATTGCATGTGATGTTTATGATGTTTTTGCATCTTCTTTACTTAGAACGATGGTAGTAAATAAGATGATCCCTCATAATAATTTCAAGAATGTGTTCCCCCTAACTGTGCACCGTTGCGACAGTTCGTTGTTTCGAAGCACCATGTGATGATCGGGTGTGATAGATTCTAACGTTCACATACAATGGGTGTAAGACAGATTTACACATGCAAACACTTAGGTTGACTTGACGAGCCTAGCATGTACAGACATGGCCTCGGAACACAAAAGACCGAAAGGTCTAGCATGAGTCGTATAGAAGATACGATCAACATGAAGATGTTCACCGACCTTGACTAGTCCGTCTCACGTGATGATCGGACACAGCCTAATTAACTTGGATCGTGTTATACTTAGATGACCGGAGGGATGTCTATCTAAGTGGGAGTTCATTGAATAAATTTGATTTAGATGAACTTAATTATCATGAACTTAGTCTAAAATCTTTACAACATGTCTTGTAGATCAAATGGCCAACGTTGTCCTCAACTTCAACGCGTTCCTAGAGAAAACCAAGCTGAAAGACGATGGCAGCAACTATACAGACTGGGTCCGGAACCTGAGGATCATCCTCATAGCTGCCAAGAAAGATTATGTCCTACAAGCACCGCTAGGTGACGCACCTGTTCTCCCTGCAGAACAAGACGTTATGAACGCTTGGCAGACATGTTTCGATGATTACTCCCTCGTTCAGTGCGGCATGCTTTACAGCTTAGAGCCGGGGCTCCAAAAGCGTTTTGAGAGACACAGAGCATATGAGATGTTCGAAGAGCTGAAAATGGTTTTTCAAGCTCATGCCCGGGTCGAGAGATATGAAGTCTCCGACAAAATTCTTCAGCTGTAAGATGGAGGAAAACAGTTCTGTCAGTGAGCACATACTCACTATGTCTGGGTTACATAACCGCTTGACTCGGCTGGGAGTTAATCTCCCGGATGACGCGGTCATAGACAGAATCCTTCAATCGCTTCCACCGAGCTACAAGAGCTTTGTGATGAACTTCAACATGCAGGGGATGGAAAAGACCATTCCTGAAGTATTTGCAATGCTGAAATCAGCAGAGGTAGAAGTCAAAAAGGAACATCAAGTGTTGATGGTGAATAAAACCACTAAGTTCAAGAAGGGGTAAGAAAGCCTTCAAGAAGGACGGCAAGGGAGTTGCCGCGCCTGGCAAGCAAGCTACCGGGAAGAAGCCAAAGAATGGACCCAAGCCCGAGACTGAGTGCTTTTATTGCAAGGAAAGTGGTCACTGGAAGCGGAACTGCCCCAAATACTTAGCGGACAAGAAGGCTGGCAAAATGAAAGGTATATGTGATATACATGTAATTGATGTGTACCTTACCAGTACTCGTAGTAGCTCCTGGGTATTTGATATCGGTGCAGTTGCTCACATTTGTAAATCAAAGCAGGAGCTGCGGAATAAGTGGAGACTGGCGAAGGACGTGGTGACAATGCGCGTCGGGAATGGTTCCAAGGTCGATGTGATCGCCGTCGGCACGCTACCTCTACATTTACCTACGGGATTAGTTTTAAACCTTAATAATTGTTATTTAGTACCAGCTTTGAGCATGAACATTGTATCGGGATCTCGTTTAATACGAGATGGCTACTCATTTAAATCTGAGAATAATGGTTGTTCTATTTATATGAGCGGTATGTTTTATGGTCATGCTCCAATGGTGAATGGTTTATTCTTAATGAATCTCGAGCGTAATGCTACACATATTCATAGTGTGAGTACCAAAAGATGTAAGGTTGATAATGATAGTCCCACATACTTGTGGCACTGCCGCCTTGGTCACATAGGTGTCAAACGCATGAAGAAGCTCCATGCAGATGGACTTTTAGAGTCTCTTGATTACGAATCATTTGACACGTGCGAACCATGCCTTATGGGTAAAATGACCAAGACTCCGTTCTCAGGAACAATGGAGCGAGCAACCAACTTATTGGAAATCATACATACTGATGTGTGCGGTCCAATGAGTGTTGAGGCTCGCGGTGGCTATCGTTATGTTCTCACCCTCACTGATGACCTGAGTAGATATGGGTATATCTATTTAATGAAACACAAGTCTGAGACCTTTGAAAAGTTTAAGGAATTTCAGAGTGAGGTTGAGAATCAACGTGACAGGAAAATCAAGTTCCTGCGATCAGATCATGGAGGAGAATACTTGAGTCACGAATTTGGCACACACTTAAGAAAATGTGGAATAGGTTCACAACTCACGCCGCCTGGAACACCTCAGTGTAATGGTGTGTCCGAATATCGTAATCGCACTCTATTAGATATGGTGCGATCTATGATGTCTCTTACCGATTTACCGCTATCTTTTTGGGGCTATGCTTTAGAGACTGCCGCATTCACTTTAAATAGGGCTCCGTCGAAATCCATTGAGACGACACCGTATGAATTATGGTTTGGGAAGAAACCTAAGCTATCGTTTCTAAAAGTTTGGGGATGCGATGCTTATGTCAGGGAACTTCAACCTGAAAAGCTCGAACCCAAGTCGGAAAAATGCATCTTCATAGGATACCCTAAAGAAACTATTGGGTATACCTTCTACCTCATATCCGAAGGCAAGATCTTTGTTGCCAAGAATGGATCCTTTCTAGAGAAGGAGTTTCTCTCGAAAGAAGTAAGTGGGAGGAAAGTAGAACTTGATGAAGTATTACCTCTTGAACCGGAAAGTGGTGCAACTTCCTGAGGTGCCTGCACCGACTAGAGAGGAAGTTAATGATGATGATCATGTAACTTCAGATCAAGTTGCTACTGAAATTCGAAGGTCCACAAGGACACATTCCGCACCAGAATGGTACGGCAACCCTGTCTTGGAAATCATGTTGTTAGACAATGGTAAACCTTCGAACTATGAAGAAGCGATGGCGGGCCCGGATTTCGACAAATGGATGGAAGCCATGAAATCCGAGATAGGATCCATGTATGAAAACGAAGTATGGACTTTGACTGACTTGCCGTTGAGCAGCGAGCCATAGAAAATAAATGGATCTTTAAGAAGAAGACATACGTGGATGGTAATGTGACCATCTATAAAGCTCGGCTTGTCGCTAAGGGTTATCGACAAGTTCAAGGGGTTGACTATGATGAGACTTTCTCACTGGTAGAGAAGCTGAAGTCCGTCCAAATCATGTTAGCAATTGCCGCATTCTATGATTATGAGATATGGCAAATGGACGTCAAAACGGCATTCCTTAATGGTTTCCTTAAGGAAGAATTGTATATGATGCAGCCGGAAGGTTTTGTCGATCCTAAGAATGCTGACAAGGTGTGCAAGCTCCAACGCTCGATTTATGGGCTGGTGCAAGCATCTCGGAGTTGGAACATTCGCTTTGATGAGATGATCAAAGCATTTGGGTTTATGCAGACTTATGGAGAAGCCTGCGTCTACAAGAAAGTGAGTGGGAGCTCTGTAGCATTTCTCATATTATATGTAGATGACATACTTTTGATGGGAAATGATATAGAGCTTTTGGACAACATTAAGGCCTACTTGAATAAGAGTTTTTCAATGAAGGACCTTGGAGAAGCTGCTTATATATTGGGCATCAAGATCTATAGAGATAGATCAAGACGCCTCATAGGTCTTTCACAAAGCACATACCTTGATAAGATATTGAAGAAGTTCAATATGGATCAGTCTAAGAAGGGGTTCTTGCCTGTGTTGCAAGGTGCGAAATTGAGCTTAGCTCAATGTTCGACCACGACAGAAGATATAGAAGAGATGAGTGTCATCCCCTATGCCTCAGCCATAGGTTCTATTATGTATGCCATGCTGTGTACCAGACCTGATGTAAACCTTGCCGTAAGTTTGGTAGGAAGGTACCAAAGTAATCCCGGCAAGGAACACTGGACAGCGGTCAAGAATATCCCAAAGTACCTGAAAAGGACTAAAGAAATGTTTCTCGTTTATGGAGGTGACGAAGAGCTCGTCGTAAAAGGTTATGTCGACGCTAGCTTCGACACAGATCTGGATGACTCTAAGTCACAAACCGGATACGTGTATATTTTGAATGGTGGGGCAGTAAGCTGGTGTAGTTGCAAGCAGAGCGTCATGGTGGGATCTACATGTGAAGCGGAGTACATGGCAGCCTCGGAGGCAGCACATGAAGCAATTTGGGTGAAGGAGTTCATCACCGACCTAGGAGTCATACCCAATGCGTCGGGGCCAATCAAACTCTTCTGTGACAACACTGGAGCTATTGCACTTGCTAAGGAGCCCAGGTTTCACAAGAAGACAAGGCACATCAAGCGTCGCTTCAACTCCATCCGTGAAAATGTTCAAGATGGAGACATAGAAATTTGTAAAGTACATACGGACCTGAATGTAGCAGATCCGTTGACTAAACCTCTCCCTAGAGCAAAACATGATCAACACCAGAATTCCATGGGTGTTCGATTCATCACAATGTAACTAGATTATTGACTCTAGTGCAAGTGGGATACTATTGGAAATATGCCCTAGAGGCAATAATAAAAGGATTATTATTATATTACCTTGTTCATGATAATTGTCTTTTATTCATGCTATAATTGTGTTATCCGGAAATCGTAATACATGTGTCAATACTTAGACACCATCATGTCCCTAGTGAGCCTCTAGTTGACTAGCTCGTTGATCAACAGATAGTCATGGTTTCCTGACTATGGACATTGGATGTCCTTGATAACGATATCACATCATTAGGAGAATGATGTGATGGACAAGACCCAATCCTAAACATAGCACAAGATCGTATAGTTCGTTTGCTAGAGTTTTCCAATGTCAAGTATCTTTTCCTTAGACCATGAGATCGTGTAACTCCCGGATACCGTAGGAATGCTTTGGGTGTACCAAACGTCACAACGTAACTGGGTCACTATAAAGGTATACTACGGGTATCTCCAAAAGTGTCTGTTGGGTTGACACGGATCAAGACTGGGATTTGTCACTCCGTATGACGGAGAGGTATCTTTGGGCCCACTCGGTAATGCATCATCATGATGAGCTCCAAGTGACCAAGTGTCTGGTCACGAGATCATGCATTACGGTATGAGTAAAGTGACTTGCCGGTAACGAGATTGAACAAGGTATTGGGATACCGACGATTGAATCTCGGGCAAGTAACATACCAATTGACAAAGGGAATTGCATACGGGGTTGCTTGAATCCTCGAAATCGTGGTTCATCTGATGAGATCATCGAGGAGCATGTGCGAGCCAACATGGGTATCCAGATCCCGTTGTTGGCTATTGACCGGAGAGCAATCTCGGTCATGTCTACATGTCTCCCGAACCCGCAGGGTCTACACAGTTAAGGTTTGGTGACGCTAGGGTTGTAGGGATATGTATATGCAGTAACCTGAATGTTGTTTGGAGTCCCGGATGAGATCCCGGACGTCACGAGGAGTTTCGGAATGGTCCGGAGGTAAAGAACTATATATAGGAAGTGCTATTTCGGCCATCGGGACAAGTTTCGGGTCACCGGCATTGTACCGGGACCACCGGAAGGGTCCCGGGGGTCCACCGGGTGGGGCCACCCCTCCCGGAGGGCCCCATGGGCTGAAGTGGGAAGGGATCCAGCCCAAAGTGGGCTGGGGCACCACTTCCCCCTAGGGCCCATGCGCCTAGGGTGGGGGAAACCCTAAAGGGGGTGCCCCCTTGCTTGGGGGGCAAGCCCCCCACCCCTTGGCCGCCGCCCCCTAGGAGATTGCATCTCCTAGGGCCGGCGCCCCCTAGGCCCCCTATATATAGTGGGGGAGGGAGGCTCTCTACCCTACGCCTTTGGTGCCTCCGTCTCCCTCTCCAACACCCCCTCCTCCTCCATAGAGCTTGGCGAAGCCCTGCCGGAGTACTGCAGCTCCACCACCACCACGCCGTCGTGCTGCTACTGGAGCCATCTTCCTCAACCTCTCCTTCCCCCTTGCTGGATCAAGAAGGAGGAGACATTATGCTGACCGTACGTGTGTTGAACACGGAGGTGCCGTCCGTTCGGCGCTAGGATCTCCGGTGATTTGGATCACGTCAAGCACGACTTCCTCATCCCCGTTCTTTGAACGCTTCCACGCGTGATCTACAAAGGTATGTAGATGCAATCCGATCACTCATTGCTAGATGAACTCCTAGATGGATCTTGGTGAAACCGTAGGAAATTTTTTGTTTTCTGCAATGTTCCCCAACACATAGAAGGATGACCGAGTCTTCGGGATCCTCAAATCTGCAGCCAAACTCATCCTTTTGAATCTATATTCATACTCACGGTTTTGGTTTTGCAGGTCATAGATTTGGGCTTGGAGGTGCTCAATTTGCTCGTGAAGCTTGAAGATGGTCTCCCCGATGTTGTCGGCATCCAGCTTGTGTTTGTTGGTGAACTCTGCGATCATCATGTAGTTGGAGTTGAGTCCATGCTCCACCATCCCTGACACTTGAAAACTTGTTGCTCCATTGCTTCGAGCCTCGTCTACATGCTTCCGGTCCCCTTCGGTCCCATAGCATCACGGATGTGCAACAACCCATCACGCATCTCAATGGTTTGAGGGTGTCGCTGCACCTCCGCTAGGTAAGGGTTGATGACCTTCTCGAAGAACTTGTCCTTGGGTGCACTTGGAGACGTCATGATAATCTAGATCTGTCAGAAAAAACCACTCGAAACAAAGACAAGAGATTTTTGCATGATACAGGAGTCAAAACTCCCGGGAGGTTATATAATGAATTTTTACCGACCAAAATACGTGTCTTGTAAGAAAACGGAGTCCAGAGAGCACACGAAGTGCCCACAAGGTATGGGGCATGCCCAGTAGGGTAGGGCACGCCCTCCACCCTCGTGGGGCCCTTGTGTCCTTTCCGGACTGCTGCTTATTTTTCAATTTTTCTAAATATTCCAAAACGGTGAAATATTGCCTTAAAAAGTGTTTTGGAGTCGGTTTACTTACCGTGCCACCTATCTATTCCTTTTCGGAGTCTGAAACGTTCCGGAAAGTGTCCTTTATGTACTCCTCCGGGGTTATGGTTTCAACATTTATGGGATTACCTGAGATATAATGTTTGATTCTTTGACCATTTACCACCTTCGGATTTGTGCCTTCGAAGTTGTTGATTTGTATGGCACCGGAACGGTAGACCTCCTCGATAACGTAGGGACCTTCCCATTTAGAGAGAAGTTTTCCTGCAAAAAATCTAAAACGAGAGTTGTATAGCAATACATAATCAGCTACATTAAACTCAAGTGAATTAATATCAAATCTAAAACGAGAGTCGTATTCTTTTATCATGCCACCTTTTAACCTTTTCTTTAAACAACTTGGCATTTTCGTAGGTTTGGGTTCTCCATTCATCAAGTGAATTAATATCAAATAACCTCTTCTCACTGGCAAGTTTAAAATCATAATTTAGTTCTTTAATAGCCCAATAAGCCTTGTGTTCTAGTTCGAGAGGTAAGTGACATGCTTTTCCATAGACCATTTTATACGGAGACATACCCATAGGATTTTTATATGCAGTTCTATAGGCCCATAATGCATCATCAAGTTCCTTGGACCAATTCTTTCTATACCTATTAACAGTCTTTTGCAAAATTAATTTGAGTTTTCTATTACTCAATTCTACTTGACCACTAGACTGAGGGTGATAAGGGGATGCAATTCTATGATTAACATCATATTTAGCAAGCATTTTATGGAAAGCACCATGAATAAAATGTGAACCACCATCAGTCATTAAATATCTACGGACTCCAAACCTTGGAAAGATAACTTCTTTAAGCATTTTAATAGATGTGTTATGATCAGCACTACTAGTTGGAATAGCTTCTACCCACTTAGTAATGTAATCAACAACAACTAAAATATGTGTATAACCATTAGAGGAAGGAAAAGGTCCCATATAGTCAAAGCCCCAAACATCAAATGGTTCAATAACAAGTGAATAATTCATAGGCATTTCCTGACATCTACTAATATTACCAATTCTTTGACATTCATCAAAAGATAAGACAAACTTACGAGCATCCTTGAAGAGAGTAGGCCAATAAAAACTTCAGAGTGACACTCCATAAGCTTCGGAGTGACACTTGCGTAGGATCTGTTCCTGTTCATGCTCAAGTACACAACATCTAATAACACCATCTAGTCCTTCTTTATAAAGATGTGGGTCATCCCAAAAGTAATGCCTCAAATCATAGAAGAACTTTTTATTTTGCTGGTATGTGAAACTAGGTGGTATAAACTTAGCAACAATGTAATTAGCATAATCAGCATACCATGGAGCAGTATGAGAAGCATTTATGACATTTAATTGCTCATCAGGAAAGCTATCATCAATAGGTAGTGGGTCATCAAGCACATTTTCTAACCTAGACAAGTTGTCTGCAACGGGGTTCTCAACACCTTTTCTATCAACAATATGTAAATCAAATTCTTGAAGCAAGAGAACCCATCTAATAAGTCTAGGTTTAGCATCTTTCTTTTCCATAAGATATTTAATAGCAGCATGATCAGTGTGAATAGTTAATTTAGAATCAACAATATAGGGCCTAAACTTATCACAAGCAATACAACAACTAAGAATTCTTTTTCAGTAGTAGCATAATTTCTTTGAGCATTGTCTAGAGTTTTGCTAGCATATTGAATAACATTTAGTTTCTTATCAACTCTTTGTCCTAGAACAACACCTACAGCATAATCACTAGCATCACACATAATTTCAAAGGGTAAATTCCAATCAGGTGGCTGAACAACAGGTGCAGAGATCAATGCTTTCTTAAGTATTTCAAATGCTTCTACACAATCATCATCAAAAACAAATGGTATATCTTTTTGTAATAAATTAGTCAGAGGCCGAGAAATTTTTAAGAAGTCCTTAATGAACCTCCTATAAAAACTGGCATGAGCAAGGAAACTTCTTATACCTTTGATGTCCTTGGGACATGGCATCTTTTCAATAGCATCAACCTTGGCTTTATCAACTTCAATACCTCTTTCAGAAACTTTGTGCCCCAAGACAATACCTTCATTAACCATAAAGTGGCACTTTTCCCAATTCAGGACAAGATTAGTTTCTTCACATCTCTGCAAAACTCGATCAAGGTTGCTCAAACAATCATCAAAAGAAGATCCATAGACGGAAAAGTCATCCATGAAAACCTCACAAATCTTTTCACAAAAGTCAGACAATATAGCCATCATGCATCTTTGAAAGGTAGCAGGTGCATTACATAAACCAAAAGGCATACATCTATAAGCAAAAGTACCAAAAGGGCATGTAAAAGTAGTCTTTGATTGATCTTTGGCTGACACAGGTACTTAAGAGAAACCAGAATAACCATATAGAAAGCAAAAATGTGTATGTTTGGATAATCTTTCTAGCATTTGATCGATAAAAGGTAAAGGGTAATGATCTTTTTAGTAGCCTTATTTAATTTGCGGAAATCAATTACCATCCTATAACCAGTAATAATTCTTTGAGGAATCAATTCATCTTTATCATTAGGAACAACAGTAATACCTCCCTTCTTAGGGACACAATGGACAGGGCTTACCCACTGATTATAAGCAACGGGGTAAATTATACCTGCCTCAAGGAGCTTTAGTATCTCCTTTCTTACCACTTATTTCATTTTAGGATTCAGCCGGCGTTGATGATCACGAACTAGTTTAGCATCTTCTTCCAAATTAATTTTATGTTGGCATAGAGTGGTACTAATGCCCATAAGATCATCAAGAGTATACCCAATAGCAGCACGGTGCTTCTTCAGAATTTTCAATAATCTCTCTTCTTCATGTTCTGAAAGGTTAGCACTAATAATAACATGATATATCTTTTTCTCATGAAGATAAGCATATTTAAGAGTATCCAGTAATGGTTTAAGCTCAAACACGGGATCACCCTTGGGTGGAGGAGGATCTCCTAGGATTTCAACAGGTAAATTATGTTTCAGAATAGGTTCCTGTTTAAAGAATACTTCATCTAAATTTGACCTGGGTGGGAAGAGAAATTCTTCGTCATCAGCATTCAGTTCAAACCGGGTATAATTCGGTTGTGAGCCCCCCGCTAAGGATAGTGCTCTTAACGAGTTTAACACGTCGCCCAAAGGCGATTGCTGGAATATGTCCGCGGAGCTGAATTCGATGATCGATGAGCGATCAAGCTCGACGTATGCGGACGCACAAGGTTCGTATCCTGTAGCCGGAGATGAGTCCATGGTTCCGGTGGCCCAGATGTCACTTGAAGTTAGGTCTGTGTGCAGCTCCAACGCCGCTGAGTTTGCGGCTTCCACGGCGGGGTTGAGCTTCCTGTCTTCGGATGGCACGATCTGCTCCGGATCTAGGGACATAGCAGCTACAGGTGCTATCTCTTGGGTATGGACCGATGACAAATTTACGTCATGTTCATCGTGGTGGCAGGGAGCGGCTGTCGTGGTCTCTAATCCACCGAAGATCAAGTCTCCATGGATATCCGCAATGTAGTTCAAGCTTCCAAATCTAACCTGATGGCCAGGGGTGTAGCTTTCAATCTGCTCCTGATGGCCAAGCGAGTTGGCCCGCAGTGCGAAGCGGCCGAACACGAAGATCTATCCGGGGAGGAAGACTTCCCCTTGGACAATGTTGTTGTAGATGATTAAAGGAGCCATCAAACCTTTTGACGACGGCATAGGGGAACTCTCAATGAAAGCACCAATGTCAGTGTCAATACCGGCGGATCTCCGGTAGGGGGTCCCGAACTGTGCGTCTAAGGTCGATGGTAACAGGAGACAAGAGACACAATGTTTACCCAGGTTCGGTCCCTCTCTATGGAGGTAATACCCTACTTCCTGCTTGATTGATCTTGATGAATATGAGTATTACAAGAGTTGATCTACCACGAGATCGTAATGGCTAAACCCTAAAAGACTAGCCTGTCTGATTATGATTATTAGCCTCTCTCTATGGACCTAGCCCTCTGGTTTATATAGACACCGGAGGGATCTAGGGTTACATAAGGTCGATTACAGAGAAAGGAATCCTCATATTTGGACGCCAAGCTTGCCTTCCACGCCAAGGAGAGTCCCATCCGGACACGGGTAGAGTCTTCAGTCTTCGTATCTTCACAGCCCATCAGTCCGACCCATGTCTAATAGGTCGGACCCCCGAGGACCCCTTAGTCCATGACTCCCTCACCTATCCCCGACGATACTGGGTCATGTGGGAAGGACACCCTATCGCACACACTCACTTGGTGACGGTTCCAAATGACGTCGCGGAAAGGGGTTAAAAACCGTTTGTTTAGGACCGACGTGCACTAGTGACTGTTGTGTAACCTGCAACAATCACTTATCATAAGACACGTTTGATTTGGTAGTGTGATATAGGTTACATCTCGCATTCTTTTCTAGCTTGTACTACTTCTAATTTTTTGAAATGGCACTTATGATGAGACAGTTTTAACTTGGTAGACTGATATTCGTTGCATCTTTCATATTGTGTATAGCTTTCATTGCTTCTAATTTGTTGCAATGCCTTCTCCTTAGTTTACACATCATAAGCTGTGAATATGCAATGGCACTAATGACGAGAGACCTTTAACTTGGTAGTGTGATGTTGTTTGCATCTTGCATATGATTTATTTCTTGTACTGCTTCACATTTGTTTAAACACTAGTTATGATGAGACACTGTTAACTTGGCAAAGAGATATTTGTAGCATCTTTCATATGGTGTCTACCTTCCACTGCATTGCTTCTAATTTAGTGAAATGTCTTTTGCTTAGTTTACACATCATAGTTCTGGTTATTTCATGTTGTCCTATTTTTTTTTTACATATTACATCCTCCTATCATGTGGTTGTCTAACATCAAAGTTCGGTTCGTCTGTATCACGCATCAATTTGTTCTATCGAACTAAATTGTTATTCCTTTTTCTTGTCATCTTGACTTAACATGGCACAGAGAAAGAGGAAGGGACGCAAAATGACAGGGGATGGTGTTAGTACTAAGGACACATGGAAAGTGAACCGGAAGAATCCTGCAGATTCTGCTGGTACTGATGGTGCAATAGAAGGTCAAAGTCTAGTGGAAATTTGTACAATGCGGGGTATCCCGTGCTACAGGAGCTGCAGAACAAGCCAAACAAAAACAAATAGTTGCCACCAAACAAGCAGAGACAACCCTAGTTATTGCAACACCTTCCACAGTACCACCAGCTGCACGAGTTACTGGTATGTCAACTCAGCTAGCAGCACGTTCCCAAGCTCCCTTGCCACCTAACACTACTTCCGAAGCACTCTTGACACAAGATGAGTTGGCAAGATCAGATGAACTTTGTGAGCTTCAACAGCAAGAAGGTAGTTGCTGGAGTCAAGTTAGAGTTGCATGCTTCTTTATACGTAGTCTCACAGTTTCATGCACATTAACACTTCCTATGTTCGTTATTGGACTAGCACCTAGGAGCAAGAGGAAACAAACATCAGGGATAATGCTCGATAGGTTAACTAAATCTAAAGGAGGAAGAATGGAGATCCATTTTGAGGTAGGTTTAAAAGGGCCACGTGATTCTACAGAGTCAGCCAAGTTAGTATCAGAGGCAGTAGTTGACGTTAGGTGTCATGTAAGTATCCTCCCAATATGGATTCAGTACAGGAATGACAAAGACGAAACCCAGTTTAACACCTTCCTTGACCATTTATCTGTAAGTATGGTTATGTATGGAAACTAGTAATATCATCTTGTTCTGTCCCATACTTTCTAGGTTGCTGATAATGAGACTCCCATAATTTTCAACAGACGAGGTTCAAGTTGGATAGCCAAGATGATGCAACCAGACAAGCTTGCACCCATGTTTTCAAGTCTGCTCTGCGACAGTATCGGTATAACTTCAGGAAAACTCACTTTGAAGGCAAGGCTAACAGTGAACTTGCCCAAACATCTCCAATGGAACATATATCGGATGAAGACTAGAGAGGCCTCGTTAAACACTAGTCTGATCCAAAGTATCAAGTACATTATATATGTGTGACCAGATCACATGTTGAAGTCCTATTTACGCATGTGCCTCCCAAATCTATCTTCTTATAGGTGAACTATTCAAAGAACAAGGCCAACCGTAAGAAAGTGAAATTCCAACACACGACAGGATCTCGTAGCTATATTCCACACTGCGAGGCTCTTGTAATTAGCGGTTGATTCACTCTTTTTGTTGTACCATATTATCATATCTATATTGACTTGTTCCAAATGCAGAGGAAAGCCCACAAGGACCAAAAAGTACCTAAACCAAATGTTGTGGAAATCTTCAAGGACTGTCACACTAGCAAGACGAAGGGCGTGACTACACCAGTCAAAGCCGCTTTTGTAAGTCCTTAATCCTCATGTCTTTTAACTACTACTTACTCTTATGCATTGAACTGCATGGTTTGCAGGCAATGTCTATTACTCTTTTCAATTTTATACACAATTGACTTAGCATATCATCGCACCTTACAAGGTTTAAAAGAGAGGAGTGATGTTCCTTTGATCTTGATCAGTAATCTAGCTCCTTGCTGGACTTGCCCACACAACGTTACAATTGCATGTTTGTTTGTTGATAACCCACAAGTATAGGGGATCGCAACAGTTTTCAAGGGTAGAGTATTCAACCCAAATTTATTGATTCGACACAAGGGGAGCCAAAGAATATTCTCAAGTATTAGCAGCTGAGTTGTCAATTCAACCACACCTGGAAACTTAATATCTGTAGCAAAGTGTTTAGTAGCAAAGTAATATGATAGTAGCAGTAACGGTAGCAAAAGTAATATTTTTGGTTTTATAGTGATTGTAACAGTAGCAATGGAAAAGTAAATAAGCGAAGAACAATATATGAAAAGCTCGTAGGCAATGGATCAGTGATGGATAATTATGTTGGATGTGATCAATCATGCAACAGTTATAACATAGGGTGACACAGAACTATCTCCAGTTCATCAATATATGTAGGCATGTATTCCGAATATAGTCATACGTGCTTATGGAAAAGAACTTGCATGAAATCTTTTGTCCTACCCTCCCATGGCAGCGGGGTCCTATTGGAAACTAAGGGATATTAAGGCCTCCTTTTAATAGAGTACCGGACCAAAGCATTAAAACATAGTGAATACATGAACTCCTCAAACTACGGTCATCACTGATAAGTATCCCGATTATTGTCACTTCGGGGTTAACGGCTCATAACACATAATAGGTGACTATATACTTGCAAGATAGGATCAAGAACTCACATATATTCATGAAAACATAATAGGTTCAGATCTGAAATCATGGCACCCAGGCCCTAGTGACAAGCATTAAGCATAGCAGAGTCATAGCAACATCAATCTCAGAACATAATGGATACTAGGGATCAAACCCTAACAAAACTAACTCGATTACATGATAAATCTCATCCAACCCGTCACCGTCCAGCAAGCCTATGATGGAATTACTCAGGCACGATGGTGAGCATCATGAAATTGGTGATGGAGGAAGGTTAATGATGACGATGGCGACGGATTCTCCTCTCCGGAGCCCTGAACAGACTCAAGATCAGCCCTCCCGAGAGAGTTTAGGGCTTGGCGGCAGCTCCGTATCGTAAAACGCGATGAATCCTTCTCCCTTATTTTTTTATCCCCGAAAGTGAATATATGGATTCAAGATGGATGTCGGTGGAGCATCAGGGGGCCCACGAGGCAGGGGGCGCCCCCCGCCCTCGTGGACAGGGTGTGGGCCCCCTAACGTGGATTCTTCTTCCAGTATTTTTTATATATTCCAAAAATAATCTCCATTGATTTTCAGGTCATTCCGAGAACTTTTATTTCTGCATAAAAATAATACCATGGCAATTTTGCTGAAAATAGCGTCAGTCCGGGTTAGTTCCATTCAAATCATGCAAGTTAGAGTCCAAAACAAGGGCAAAAGTGTTTGGAAAAGTAGATACGATGGAGACGTATCAACTCCCCCAAGCTTAAACCTTTGCTTGTCCTCAAGCAATTCAGTTGATAAATTGAATGTGATCAAGAAAAACTTCTACAAACTCTGTTTGCTCTTGTTGTTGCAAATATGTAAACCAGCATTCAAGTTTTCAGCAAAGATTATGAACTAACCATATTCACAATAACATTTAGGTCTCATGTTTACTCATATCAATGGTATAATCAACTAACGAGCAATAATAATTAATCTCGGATGACAACACTTTCTCAAAACAATCATAATATGATATAACAAGATGGTATCTCGCTAGCCCTTTCTGAGACCGCAAAACATAAATGCAGAGCACCTTTAAAGATCAAGGACTGACTAGACATTGTAATTCATGGTAAAAGAGATCCAGTCAAGTCATACTCGATCTAAACTAACAATAATACATGCAAATGACAGTGGTGCTCTCCAACTGGTGCTTTTAATAAGAGGATGATGACTCATCATAAAAGTAAATGGATAGGCCCTTCGCAGAGGGAAGCAGGGATTTGTAGAGGTGCCAGAGCTCGATTTTGAAATAGAGATTAATAATATTTTGAGCAGTATACTTTCATTGTCAACATAACAGCCGAGAGATCTCGATATCTTCCATGCTACACACATTATAAGCGGTTCCCAAGCAGAATGGTAAAGTTTATACTCCCCCACCACCAACTAGCATCAATCCATAGCTTGCTCGAAACAACGGGTGCCTCCAACTAACAACAATCCTGGGGGAGTTTTGCAATTATTTTGATTTGGTTTGAGCATGGGACTGGGCATCCCGGTGACCAGCCATTTTCTCGTGAGTGAGGAGCGGAGTCCACTCCTCTTGAGAATAACCCGCCTAGCATGGAAGATACAGATAGCCCTAGTCGATACATGAGTTATTCGAGTATACAAAACAGAATGTTTATTTGAAGGTTTAGAGTTTGGCACATACAAATTTACTTGGAACGGCAGGTACATACCATATATAGGAAGGTATGGTGGACTCATATGGAATAACTTTGGGGTTTATGGAATTGGATGCACAAGCAGTATTCCCACTTAGTACAAGTGAGGGCTAGAAAAAGACTGGGAAGCGACCAGCTAGAGAGCGACAACAGTCATAAACATGCATTAAAATTAATCAACACTGAATGCAAGCATGAGTAGGATATAAATCACCATGAACATAAATATCGTAGAGGCTATGTTGATTTTGTTTCAACTACATGCGTGAACATGTGCCAAGTCAAGCCACTCAAATCGTTCAAAGGAGGATACCACCCCATCATACCACATCACAACCATCTTAATAGCATGTTGGCACGCAAAGTAAACCATTATAAACTCCTAGCAAATTAAGCATGGCATAAGCAACTATAATCTCTAATTGTCATTACAAACATGTTTCATTCATAATAGGCTGAATCAGGAATGATGGACTAATCATATTTAAAAAAACAAGAGAGGTCGAGTTCATACCAGCTTTTCTCATCTCAATCAGTTCATCATATATCGTCATTATTGCCTTTCACTTGCACAACTGAATGGTGTGGATAATAATAATAGTGCATGTGCATTGGACTAAGCTGGAATCTGCAAGCATTCAACTCAAGAGACAAGAAAAGGTAATATGGGCTCTTTGTTAGATCAACAATAATGCATATAAGAGCCACTCAACAATTTCATCACGGTCTTGTCCTCTCGACCCCCAAAGAACAAGAAAAGAAATAAAACTATTTACACGGGAAAGCTCCCAACAAGCAAAAGAAGAATGAGAAATCTTTTGGGTTTTCTTTTAGTTATTACTACTACAAGCATGGAAAGTAAACTAGCTAAAAGATACAACTAATTTTTTTGGTTTTTCTTAAGGTTTTTCAAACACACAAGAAGAAGGCTTAAAAACAAATTAAACTAGCATGGATGATACAATGAAAAAGTATGAGCACCGACAATTAGAATGGGTGTGTGGACATGAATGTAATGTCGGTGAGAAATACATACTCCCCCAAGCTTAGGCTTTTGGCCTAAGTTGGTCTATGCCCATGGATCAAAGTTGTAGTTGGGATCGTACTGAGATGCGGCGGCAATTGCCTGATGAGCTGCAGCTGGGAGGCGAGCTTCTTCCTTCCTCCTCTCGTACTCGGTCGCCTCCTTCCTGGTTATAACATATCTCCTTTTTGCCTGAAAGTCAAATAAAGTAGGAGCAGAGAGAGCAACGTGATAGGTGCGTCGTCTGTCAAAGATTAGTCGGTACTGGAGGAACTGATTGTTCCTCTCAACAAACTGATGACGAACCATGGCATTATAATCTAAATAAGCAGGAGGCAACTCAATATCATCTCCGCGTATGGGTATCTCAAGAAAACCAGCTAAACGGGTTGCATAAATTCCACCAAAGAAATCTCCATCAATACTATTATTATGCAACCTACGTGCAACAATGGCCCCCAAGTTATATTGTCTATCTCCTAATACAGCACTCTCGAGACCACTAAGATCAGGAACACACATGTGACATGCCTCATCCTTACCGTTAATGCATCTACCTATAAAGAGAGCAAAATAATGTATGGCAGGAAAATGAATGCTCCCTATGGTAGCTTGCGTGATTTCCCTAGATTCCCCCACAGTTATACTAGCAAGAAAGTCTTTATATTCAGATTTGTGAGGTTCACTAACATTACCCCTCTGTGGGAGTTTACAAGCAGTATTAAAATCTTCTAAGTACATGATATAAGATTTATCATAAAGATCAAGTAGGACAGTTTGAGAATTGCGTGATGATGTAAATTTAAACCTTCTCACAAATGAATCAGTTAACACTACTAGGGAAAAGCTTATAGGCAGATGCTTACTAGTAGCGAGGGTTTATACCACTCGCTACTGCTACTTACTAGTAGCGCATGTTTTTACCCCTCGCTACTACTAAGTTGATAGTAGTAGCGCGGGTTTTTAACCCTCGCTACTACTAAGCGATCTCTACCATGCCCCCTGGGACATGCCATAGTAGTAGCGAGTGGTATAAACCCGCGCTACTACTAAGTTGATAGTAGTAGCGCGGTTTTATACCCCTCGCTACTACTAAGTACGAGGTAGGTGAAGTCCCCATATCATCGGCTGAATCACTCATCTCTCCCTCACTCTCCCCCTCTCCCATTCCACTTCTCCTCCCACCCATGATTCCCATCCTCACCCACCGCCGCCGCCAATCTCACACCTCGGCACCTTCCCCAAATTCGGTGACCTCCTCTCCCTCGGCGTCTCCCGACATGGACGACGGCCATGTCCAGGAGGAGGAGGAGGCTGCCGCTACCGCTGCTGGGGCCGCCGGGTCCGGCGCGGAGGGCGGCAGCGGCGTCTAGAGGGACGCCAACGGGGGCTCCATGGAGCTGGCCAAGGACGGTGGCGGTGAGAGCTCCGCTTCCAGCGACGCGCGCCATCGACTCATCTCCCACCACGCGATGCACGCATCGCGTCCTCTATTTCGGCGCCGGGATCGTTGACTGGCTTGCGTGTTTGAGGGGCTCTGCAGATTCCGATGCGGGGGAGGACGATGATGAGGAGTAGTGGCAGCAGAAGCAGGACGAGCACAAGTAGCTTCATCTAGGTTTCGAGCATCTGCTTCAACTTCGGTGGCCACCAGTGAGTTCCTCCTCCTACTCCTCTCTATCTCTCTCTTCCTCATTCAAATAATTTTCTCTTCTTTTGTAGCAGCAGGAGATGAGAGGTGCAAGAACGGGTTGGGTGGGGAGCCACCATCACCATGGACAACTTCATTCCCTCCAGGACCAGCATCAGCCATGGTTGGGGAGGACAATGACGCCCAAAAGCACCAACCATGGATGGAATTTTTTTAATTCCCAATTAGTTAGTAGTAGCGCAGGGCCTTGACCCGCGCTACAACTAAGTAGTAGTAGCACAGGCGTCAACCACGCTACTACTATCAGAAGTAGCAGTAGCGAGGGTTATACACGCGCTACTGCTACAAGTTAGCTGTGGCGCCGTATTAGTAGCGCGGCCACCCGCGCTACTGATACACCCAAAACCTGCGCTACTGCTAGGCTTTTCGCTAGTAGTGTAAATAGAGGTACTAATGGCACTTATCTGCCACGAAGCTCTCAAGATCGGCGTTACGCACATATGCTTAAAATTCCTCCTTAATTCCCGCCTGAACCATGAAGTCCTCTGACGGCCATTCATAAGGCCGCACTTGAGCATCTCTTGGTAGTTCATTGTCCAGCTCACGTATTGCGGGCTTGGGCCTTGCTTCCTTGAGGAACCACCTTGGTACATTTTCCTAAACATATTTCTTCCTCTGAAAAATTTCTGAAATTTTCAGTAACTTAAAATAAAAGTGAACCAAACTCAACAAGATTGATAGCAACTACTCCTACTAGTGCCTAGAGGCTATATCATGCATTAAAACTACTTTTGACCACATAAATTTGACATGCAAGCTCAAGAACAAGGTCACCTAAGAAGCAAAAATTTGCAATAAATAAAGCACTAGAACAAAAACTAATTGGACCATTGGAGGAGTCACATACCGAAGAACTGAAGGAAACATGCCCTAGAGGCAATATAAAGTTATTATTTATTTCCTTATATCATGATAAATGTTTATTATTCATGCTAGAATTGTATTAACTGGAAACATAATACATGTGTGAATACATAGACAAACAGAGTGTCACTAGTATGCCTCTACTTGACTAGCTCGTTAATCAAAGATGGTTATGTTTCCTAACCATAAACAAAGAGTTGTTATTTGATTAACGAGGTCACATCATTAGTTGAATGATCTGATTGACATGACCCATTCCATTAGCTTAGCACCCGATCATTTAGTATGTTGCTATTGCTTTCTTCATGACTTATACATGTTCCTATGACTATGAGATTATGCAACTCCCGTTTACCGGAGGAACACTTTGGGTGCTACCAAACGTCACAATGTAACTGGGTGATTATAAAGGAGCATTACAGGTGTCTCTGAAGGTAGATGTTGGGTTGGCGTATTTCGAGATTAGGATTTGTCACTCCGATTGTCGGAGAGGTATCTCTGGGCCCTCTCGGTAATGCACATCACATAAGCCTTGCAAGCACTGCAACTAATATGTTAGTTGTGAGATGATGTATTACGGAACGAGTAAAGAGACTTGCCGATAACGAGATTGAACTAGGTATTGGGATACCGACGATCGAATCTCGGGCAAGTAACATACCGATGACAAAGGGGACAACGTATGTTGTTATGCGGTCTGACCGATAAAGATCTTCGTAGAATATGTAGGAGCCAATATGGGCATCCAGGTCCCGCTATTGGTTATTGACCGGAGACGTGTCTCGGTCATGTCTACATTGTTCTCGAACCGTAGGGTCCGCACGCTTAATGTTACGATGAAAGTTATTCGGAGTCCCAAAGGTTGTTCGGAGTCCCGGATGTGATCACGGACATGACGAGGAGTCCCGGATGTGATCACAGACATGACGAGGAGTCTCGAAATGGTCGAGACATAAAGATTGATATATTGGAAGCCTATATTTGGACATCGGAAGTATTCCGGGTGAAATCGGGATTTTACCGGATTACCGGGAGGTTACCGGAACCCTCCGGGAGCCATATGGGCCTTAGTGGAAAGGTGAAAGGGGCTGCCATGGTGGGCTACGCGCCTACCCCCTCCCCTAGTCCTATTAGGACTAGGAGAGGTGGCCGGCCACCTCTCTCTCTCTTTCCCCCTTGGGAGTCCTAGTTGGAATAGGATTGGGGGGGAGTCCTACTCCCGGTAGGAGTAGGACTCCTCCTGCGCCCTCCTCCTTGGCCGGCCAGCCCTCCCCCTTGGCTCCTTTATATACGGAGGCAGGGGGCACGTCTCTACACACAATTTGATTCTTGGTGATCGTCCCTTAGCCGTGTGCGGTGCCCCCTGCCACCAAATTCCACCTCGATCATATTGTTGCAGTGCTTAGGCGAAGCCCTGCGTCGGTAGTACATCAAGATCGTCACCACACCGTCGTGCTGACGGAACTCCTCCCCGAAGCTTTGCTGGATCGGAGCCCGGGGATCATCATCGAGCTGAACGTGTGCTAAGAACTCGGAGGTGCCGAAGTAACGGTGCTTGGATCAGTCGGATCGGGAAGACGTACGACTACTTCCTCTACGTTGTGTGATCGCTTCCGCAGTCGGTCTGCGTTGGTACATAGACAACACTCTCCCCTCTCGTTTCTATGCATCACCATGATCTTGTGTGTGCGTAGGAATTTTTTTTTTTGAAATTACTATGTTCCCCAGCAGTGGCATCCGAGCCTAGGTTTTATGGTTAGATGTTATATGCACGAGTAGAACACAAGTGAGTTGTGGGCGATACAAGTCATACTGCCTACCAGCATGTCATACTTTGGTTCGACGGTATTGTTGGACGAGACGACCCAGACCAACCTTACGCGTATGCTTACGCGAGACCGGTTCCCTCGACGTGCTTTGCACATAGATGGCTTGTGGGCGACTGTCTCCCCAACTTTAGTTGAACCGAGTGTGACTACGCCCGGTCCTTGAGAAGGTTAAAATGGAGTCTATTTGACAAACTATCGTTGTGGTTTTGATGCGTAGGTGAGATGAGTTCTTGCTTAAGCCCGTAGCAGCCACGTAAAACTTGCAACAACAAAGTAGAGGACGTCTAACTTGTTTTTGCAGGGCATGTTGTGATGTGATATGGTCAAGGCATGATGCTAAATTTTATTGTATGAGATGATCATGTTTTGTAACCGAGTTATCGGCAACTGGCAGGAGCCATATGGTTGTCGCTTTATTGTATGCAATGCAATCGCGATGTAATGCTTTACTTTATTACTTAGCGGTAGTGATAGTCGTGGAAGCATAAGATTGGCGAGACGACAACGATGCTACGATGGAGATCAAGGTGTCGCACCGGTAACGATGGTGATCATGACGGTGCTTCGGAGATGGAGATCACAAGCACAAGATGATGATGGCCATATCATATCACTTATATTGATTGCATGTGATGTTTATCCTTTTATGCATCTTATCTTGCTTTGATTGATGGTAGCATTATAAGATGATCTCTCACTAAAATTATCAAGAAGTGTTCTCCCTGAGTATGCACCGTTGCCAAAGTTCGTCTTGCCCAGACACCACGTGATGATCGGGTGTGATAAGCTCTACGTCCATCTACAACGGGTGCAAAACAGTTGCACATGCGGAATACTCAGGTTATACTTGACGAGCCAAGCATATACAGATATGGCCTCGGAACACGGAGACCGAAAGGTCGAGCGTGAATCATATAGCAGATATGATCAACATAATGATGTTCACCGATCAAACTACTCCATCTCACGTGATGATCGGACATGGTTTAGTTGATTTGGATCACGTAATCACTTAGAGGATTAGAGGGATGTCTATCTAAGTGGGAGTTCTTAAGTAATATGATTAATTGAACTTAAATTTATCATGAACTTAGTACCTGATAGTATCTTGCTTTTTTATGTTGATTGTAGATAGATGGCTCGTGTTGTTGTTCCGTTAAATTTTAATGCGTTCCTTGAGAAAGCAAAGTTGAAAGATGATGGTAGCAATTACACGGACCGGGTCCGTAACTTGAGGATTATCCTCATTGCTGCACAGAAGAATTACGTCCTGGAAGCACCGCTGGGTGCCAGGCCTGCTGTTGGAGCAACACCAGATGTTATGAACGTCTGGCAGAGCAAAGCTAATGACTACTCGATAGTTCAGTGTGCCATGCTTTACGGCTTAGAATCGGGACTTCAACGACGTTTTGAATGTCATGGAGCATATGAGATGTTCCAGGAGTTGAAGTTAATATTTCAAGCAAATGCCCGGATTGAGAGATATGAAGTCTCCAATAAGTTCTATAGCTGCAAGATGGAGGAGAACAGTTCTGTCAGTGAGCATATACTCAAGATGTCTGGGTATAATAATCACTTGATTCAATTGGGAGTTAATCTTCCAGATGATTGCGTCATTGACAGAATTCTCCAATCACTGCCACCAAGCTACAAGAGCTTCGTGATGAACTATAATATGCAAGGGATGAACAAGACTATTCCCGAGCTCTTCGCAATGCTAAAAGCTGCGGAGGTAGAAATCAAGAAGGAGCATCAAGTGTTGATGGTCAACAAGACCACTAGTTTCAAGAAAAGGGGCAAAGGGAAGAAGAAGGGGAACTTCAAGAAGAACAGCAAGCAAGTTGCTGCTCAGGAGAAGAAACCCAAGTCTGGACCTAAGCCTGAAACTGAGTGCTTCTATTGCAAGAAGACTGGTCACTGGAAGCGGAACTGCCCCAATTATTTGGCGGATAAGAAGGATGGCAAGGTGAACAAAGGTATATGTGATATACATGTTATTGATGTGTACCTTACTAGAGCTCGCAGTAGCACCTGGGTATTTGATACTGGTTCTGTTGCTAATATTTGCAACTCGAAACAGGGACTACGGAATAAGCGGACACTAGCAAAGGACGAGGTGACGATGCGCGTGGGAAACGGTTCCAAAGTCGATGTGATCGCGGTCGGCACGCTACCTATACATCTACCTTCGGGATTAATATTAGACCTAAATAATTGTTATTTGGTGCCAGCGTTGAGCATGAAGATTATATCTGGATCTTGTTTAATGCGAGACGGTTATTCATTTAAATCAGAGAATAATGGTTGTTCTATTTATATGAGTAATATCTTTTATGGTCATGCACCTTTGAAGAGTGGTCTATTTATGATGAATCTCGATAGTAGTGACACAAATATTCATAATGTTGAAGCCAAAAGATGCAGAGTTGATAATGAAAGTGCAACTTATTTGTGGCACTGTCGTTTAGGTCATATCGGTGTAAAGCGCATGAAGAAACTCCATACTGATGGACTTTTGGAACCACTTGATTATGAATCACTTGGTACTTGCGAACCGTGCCTCATGGGCAAGATGACTAAAACACCGTTCTCCCATACTATGGAGAGAGCAACAGATTTGTTGGAAATCATACATACCGATGTATGTGGTCCGATGAATATTGAGGCTCATGGCGGATATCGTTATTTTCTCACCTTCACAGATGACTTAAGCAGATATGGATATATCTACTTGATGAAACACAAGTCTGAAACATTTGAAAAGTTCAAAGAATTTCAGAGTGAAGTTGAAAATCATCGTAACAAGAAAATAAAGTTTCTACGATCTGATCGTGGAGGAGAGTATTTGAGTTACGAGTTTGGTGTACATTTGAAAAATTGTGGAATAGTTTCGCAACTCACGCCACCCGGAACACCACAGCGTAATGGTGTGTCCGAACGTCGTAATCGTACTTTACTAGATATGGTGCGATCTATGATGTCTCTTACTGATTTACCGCTATCGTTTTGGGGATACGCTATAGAGACGGCCGCATTCACGTTAAATAGGGCACCATCAAAATCCGTTGAGACGACGCCTTATGAACTGTGGTTTGGCAAGAAACCAAAGTTGTCGTTTCTTAAAGTTTGGGGCTGCGATGCTTATGTGAAAAAGCTTCAACCTGATAAGCTCGAACCCAAATCGGAGAAATGTGTCTTCATAGGATATCCAAAGGAAACTATTGGATACACCTTCTATCACAGATCCGAAGGCAAGACTTTTGTTGCTAAGTTCGGAAACTTTCTAGAGAAGGAGTTTCTCTCGAAAGAAGTGAGTGGGAGGAAAGTAGAACTTGACGAGGTAACTGTACCTTCTCCCTTGTTGGAAAGTAGTACATCACAGAAAACCGTTTCTGCGACACCTACACCAATAAGTGAGGAAGCTAATGATGATGATCATGAAACTTCAGGACAAGATACTACTGAACCTCGTAGATCAACCAGAGTGAGATCCGCACCAGAGTGGTACGGTAATCCTGTTCTGGAAGTCATGCTACTAGATCATGATGAACCTAGGAACTATGAAGAAACGATGGTGAGCCTAGATTCCGCAAAGTGGCTTGAAGCCATGAAATCTGAGATGGGATCCATGTATGAGAACAAAGTATGGACTTTGGTTGACTTGCCCGATGATCGGCAAGCAATTGAGAATAAATGGATCTTTAAGAAGAAGACTGACGCTGATGGTAATGTTACTGTCTACAAAGCTCGACTTGTCGCAAAAGGTTTTCGACAAGTTCAAGGGATTGACTACGATGAGACTTTCTCACCCGTAGCGATGCTTAAGTCTGTCCGAATCATGTTAGCAATTGCCGCATTTTATGATTATGAAATTTGGCAAATGGATGTCAAAACTGCATTCCTGAATGGATTTCTAGAAGAAGAGTTGTATATGATGCAACCGGAAGGTTTTGTCGATCCAAAGGGAGCTAACAAAGTGTGCAAGCTCCAGCGATCCATTTATGGACTGGTGCAAGCCTCTCGGAGTTGGAATAAACGCTTTGATAGTGTGATCAAAGCATTTGGTTTTATACAGACTTTCGGAGAAGCCTGTATTTACAAGAAAGTGAGTGAGAGCTCTGTAGCATTTCTGATATTATATGTGGATGACATATTGCTGATTGGAAATGATATAGAATTTCTGGATAGCATAAAGTGATACTTGAATAAAAGTTTTTCAATGAAAGACCTCGGTGAAGCTGCTTACATATTAGACATAAAGATCTATAGAGATAGATCAAGACGCTTAATTGGACTTTCACAAAGCACATACCTTGACAAGATCTTGAAAAAGTTCAAGATGGATCAAGCAAAGAAAGGGTTCTTGCCTGTGTTACAAGGTGTGAGATTGAGTAAGACTCAAAGCCCGACCACTGCAGAAGATAGACAGAAAATGAAAGATGTTCCCTATGCTTCAGCCATAGGCTCTATCATGTATGCAATGCTGTGTACCAGACCTGATGTGTGCCTTGCTATAAGTTTAGCAGGGAGGTACCAAAGTAAGTCAGGAGTGGATCACTGGACAGCGGTCAAGAACATCCTGAAATACCTGAAAAGGACTAAGGATATGTTTCTCGTATATGGAGGTGACAAAGAGCTCACCGTAAGAGGTTACGTTGATGCAAGCTTTGACACTGATTCGGACGATTCTAAATCGCAAACCGTATACGTGTTTACATTAAACGGTGGAGCTGTAAGTTGGTGCAGTTCTAAACAAAGCGTCGTAGCAGGATCTACATGTGAAGCGGAGTACATAGCTGCTTCGGAAGCAGCGAACGAAGGAGTCTGGATGAAGGAGTTCATATCCGATCTAGGTGTCATACCTAGTGCATCGGTCCAATGAAAATCTTTTGTGACAATACGGGTGCAATTGCCTTGGCAAAGGAATCCAGATTTCACAAAAGGACCAAACACATCAAGAGACGCTTCAACTCCATCCGGGATTTAGTCTAGGTGGGAGACATAGAGATTTGCAAGATACATACGGATCTGAATGTTGCAGACCCATTGACTAAGCCTCTTCCATGAGCAAAACATGATCAGCACCAAGGCTCCATGGGTGTCAGAATCGTTACTGTGTAATCTAGATTATTGACTCTAGTGCAAGTGGGAGACTGAAGGAAATATGCCCTAGTGGCAATAATAAAGTTATTATTTATTTCCTTATATCATGATAAATGTTTATTATTCATGCTAGAATTGTATTAACCAGAAACATAATACATGTGTGAATACATAGACAAACAGAGTGTCACTAGTATGCCTCTACTTGACTAGCTCGTTAATCAAAGATGGTTATGTTTCCTAACCATAAACAAAGAGTTGTTATTTGATTAACGAGGTCACATCATTAGTTGAATGATCTGATTGACATGACCCATTCCATTAGCTCAGCACCCGATCGTTTAGTATGTTGCTATTGCTTTCTTCATGACTTATACATGTTCCTATGACTATGAGATTATGCAACTCCCGTTTACCGGAGGAACACTTTGGGTGCTACCAAACATCACAACGTAACTGGGTGATTATAAAGGAGCATTACAGGTGTCTCCGAAGGTAGATGTTGGGTTGGCGTATTTCGAGATTAGGATTTGTCACTCCGATTGTCGGAGAGGTATCTCTGGGCCCTCTCGGTAATGCACATCACATAAGCCTTGCAAGCACTGCAACTAATATGTTAGTTGTGAGATGATGTATTACAGAACGAGTAAAGAGACTTGCCGGTAACGAGATTGAACTAGGTATTGGGATACCAACGATCGAATCTCGGGCAAGTAACATACCGATGACAAAGGGGACAACGTATGTTGTTATGCGGTCTGACCGATAAAGATCTTCGTAGAATATGTAGGAGCCAATATGGGCATCCAGGTCCCGCTATTGGTTATTGACCGGAGACGTGTCTCGGTCATGTCTACATTGTTCTCGAACCGTAGGGTCCGCATGCTTAACGTTACGATGACAGTTATTATGAGTTTATGCATTTTGATGTACCGAAGGTTGTTCGGAGTCCCGGATGTGATCACGGACATGACGAGGAGTCTCGAAATGGTCGAGACATAAAGATTGATATATTGGAAGCCTATATTTGGACATCGGAAGTATTCCGGGTGAAATCGGGATTTTACCGGATTACCGGGAGGTTACCGGAAACCTCCGGGAGCCATATGGGCCTTCATGGGCCTTAGTGGAAAGGTGAAAGGGGCTGCCATGGTGGGCTGCGCGCCTCCCCCCCCTCCCCTAGTCCTATTAGGACTAGGAGAGGTGGCCGTCCACCTCTCTCTCTCTCCCCCTTGGGAGTCCTAGTTGGAATAGGATTGGGGGGGAGTCCTACTCCCGGTAGGAGTAGGACTCCTCCTGCGCCCTCCTCCTTAGCCGGCCAGCCCTCCCCCTTGGCTCCTTTATATAAGGAGGCAGGGGGCACCTCTCTACACACAAGTTGATCCTTGGTGATCGTCCCTTAGCCGTGTGCGGTGCCCCCTGCCACCAAATTCCACCTCGATCATATTGTTGCAGTGCTTAGGTGAAGCCCTGCGTTGGTAGTACATCAAGATCATCACCACGCCGTCGTGCTGATGGAACTCCTCCCCGAAGCTTTGCTGGATCGGAGCCTGGGGATCGTCATCGAGCTGAACGTGTGCTAAGAACTCGGAGGTGCCGGAGTAACAGTGCTTGGATCGGTCGGATCGGGAAGACGTACGACTACTTCCTCTACGTTGTGTGATCGCTTCCGCAGTCGGTCTGCGTTGGTACGTAGACAACACTCTCCCCTCTCGTTGCTATGCATCACCATGATCTTGTGTGTGCGTAGGAATTTTTTTTTGAAATTATTACGTTCCCCAACAAGAACAATCCCCCAAAGCAGTTTTGTGAATGGAGCTTTGAGCAAGGAGATCGAAAATGGCAGCAAGATGAGCAAGAACTCGGGTTTGGGCTGGCTAGTGATTCTTACTGGAGCAAGACGAAGTGTGTGGGTGCAAGGACAAGTGGAGGGGACCCACGTGGGGTCCACGAGGCAGGGGGCGCCCCCAGGGGGGCTGCTCCCCCTGCTGTGTTCTCAGTTCCTAAAATCCTCAAATATTCTAGAAAAAATCATATTTAATTTTCAGGGCATTTGGAGGAGTTTTATTTTCGGGGTATTTTTTTATTGCATGCATAATTCAAAAAACTGACAGAAAATACTATTTTTGCTTTATCTAATATAAATAACAGAAAGTAAAAAGAGGGTACAGAGAGTTGTGTTTTCTAAATTCATCCATCTCATACTCATTAAAAGGAATGCACTAACAAGGTTGATCAAGTCTTGTTAACAAACTCATTTCGAATAACATGAAACCAGAGAATTTTCGAATAACACTAGGTTACCTTAACGGGGATATGCATGTCCCCAACAATAAGAATATCATATTTCTTCTTGACAATAGGAAGAGGAAATTTAAAACCTCCAATAGTAATAGTTGGAATTTTTCCAATAGAATTGATACTGTGGACTTGAGGTTGTTTCCTCGGAAAGTGTACCATATGCTCATTACCATTAACATGAAAAGTGACATTGCCTTTGTTGCAATCAATAAGAGCCCCTGCAGTATTCAAAAAAGGGTCTTCCAAGAATAATAGACATACTATCGTCCTCGGGAATATCAAGAACAACAAAGTCCGTTAAAATAGTAACGTTTGCAACAACAACAGGCACATCCTCACAAATACTGACAGGTATAGTAGTTGATTTGTTAGCCATTTGCAAAGATATTTCAGTAGGTGTCAACTTGTTCAAATCAAGTCTACGATATAAAGAGAGAGAGGCATGGTACTAACACCGGCTCCAAGATCACATAAAGCAGTTTTAACATAGTTTCTTTTAATGGAGCATGGTATAGTTGGTACTCCTGGATCTCCAAGTTTCTTTGGTATTCCACCCTTAAAAGTACAATTAGCAAGCATGGTGGAAGTTTCAGCTTCCGGTATCTTTCTTTTATTTGTAATAATATCTTTCATGTATTGAGCATAAGGTTTATTTTAAGCATATCAGTCAAAACGCATACGCAAAAAGATAGGTCTAATCATTTCAGCAAAGCACTCAAAATCCTCATCATCCTTTTTCTTGGATGGTTTAGGAGGAAAAGGCATGGGTTTCTGAACCCATGGTTCTCCTTCTTTACTGTGCTTCCTGGCAACAAAGTCTCTCTTATCATAACGTTGATTCTTTGATTGTGGGTTATCAAGATCAACAGCAGGTTCAATTTCTACATCATTATCATTGCTAGATTGAGCATCAACATGAACTTCATCGTTAACATTATCACTAGGTTCATGTTCATTACCAGATTGTGTTTCAGCATCAGAAATAGAAATATCATTGGGATTGTTAGGTGTGTCAACAACAGGTTCACTAGAAGCATGTAAAGTCCTATCATTTTTCTTTTTCTTCTTCTTAGAAGAACTAGGTGCATCAATATTAGTTCTCTGAGAATCTTGTTCAATTCTCTTAGGGTGGCCCTCAGGATACAAAGGTTCCTGAGTCATTTTACCCCCTCTAGTCATAATTCTAACATCATTATCATTCTTCTTATTATATAATTCATTGAGCAAATCATTCTGAGCCTTAAGTACTTGTTCTACTTGAGTGGTAACCATAGAAGCATGTTTACTAATAAGTTTAAGTTCACCTTTAACTCTAGACATATAATCACTGAAGTGTTCAAGCATATCAGCATTGTATTTCAATTGTCTACCAACATAAGCACTGAAGTTTTCTTGTTTAACAATAAAATTATCAAACTCATCTAAGCATTAGCTAGCAGACTTATAACGCGGAATATCACCTTCATCAAATCTATAGAGAGAATTTACCTTTACTACCTGTGTTGGGTTATCAAGACCATGTATTTCTTCAATAGGTGGTAAACTATTAACATCTTCGGATTTAGTACCTTTTTCTTTCATAGATTTCTTTGCCTCTTGCATATCTTCAGGACTGAGAAATAGAATATCCCTTTTCTTCGGAGTTGGCTTAGGAGTTGGTTCAGGAAGTGTCCAATTATTTTCATTAGTCAACATATTATTCAATAGCAATTTAGCTTGATCAACAGTTCTTTCCCTGAAAACACAACCAACACAACTATCCAGGTAGTCTCTAGAAGCATCGGTTAGTCCATTATAAAAGACTAGGAAACATGCCCGTGCGTTCCAACAGGAGAAAACAACCCTTACATGCCCTTACCCATTGAGCATGGCTAAAGACATCACCCTCATGCCCATAACATAATAAACATGACTAATACCTCATTCTCAGGTCCACATCCTCCATTTCAATATAACACCAGACACATGTTTCCGCTTATCGTCTTTGTCGTCCTCGTCATCGGTGGTTGCAGTACCAGCTGTCACTAACCAAGGTTGGCATGGTCCAATAGCTGCATTGTTGAGCCGCCTTCGTGTCCGATGAAGATCAAAAGCGTTGAACACAATTTGTTTTTATCATTTGACTAATATAATAGGGAAAAAGAACTGCACATAATATATATCCATGTTATCATGTAAATCGAGTAGTTTGTGTCAGATAGACCATGAATCCTTAGTTGGACTCCTCATGCATTTTGACGGGAGTCATTAGGCCGAGTGAGACTGGTTGTACGTGAAGACACGAAACAGAAAAATATTCCTTTCATATCCCTAGTTTAATAAAATGAAGTAAAACAAAGCATCATTGGGCATATTTCAAATATTCGCCAAGTTTTATTAATATATGTATAGATTAAAACAATTTAGCTACAGTACCTCCCATTTATAAAAACATGTTTACAAAAATGTTTGCCTTTTCAAATTTAAAGTTCAAAAACTATTTGTGTTTTAATTTTTTTTCCAAATTTGAGAAATAATCACAACAATACCTCGTAGTTTTAAATAATTGTCTGTGTTTTAAAAAATACTCAGGTTTAAAAAAACACAAATATTTTTCTTTAAAAAAATGTGCGACTTTAAATTTTTATTAACAACTTTGCCAAATTTTTGCATTCTAAAATATATTCACTTTGAAAAATATATTTTCCTCTCAGTATCTGGCGCCACTGTGTACGTAATTTAAAATTTCATGGTGCTAATAAAACAAATAGTCTTGTTTCGTCTATTGGTAAGCATTTGAGTGCTCCAGCACGAGTGGCTGGGTTCGATTCCTCGCGTCGCAGTATTTTCTCTTTTGGGAATTCTTTTAGCGCGGGCTCTTTGTACGCTAATGGGCTGGCCCATTGCAGCTCTATCGTCATGTGTTCTTTTTTTGATTGAAACGAATCGAGAGAAGGAGGAAACACTGTGAAGGAGGAAACGCTGCAACATAGGAAGCCTAGGACGTACGAAAAATTATGTGTGTCCACCGTGAACGAAAAATACTGGAGAAACAATCCTTCCTTTAATATCCATTATAAAAGATATCAAGTATTTCATTTTTCTTGAGAGGATGATCAGGCAAAGCATTAAGTAATCGAAGAAGCCTCCCCCAAGCTTGTGGGAGACTCTCTTCTTCAATTTGCACAAAATTATATATTTCCCTTAAAGCAGCTTGTTTCTTATGAGCAGGGAAATATTTAGCAGAGAAGTAATAAATCATATCCTGGGGACTACACACGCAACAAGGATCAAGAGAATTAAACCATGTTTTAGCATCACCCTTTAATGAGAATGGAAACAACTTAAGGATAAAGTAATAGCGAGTTTTCTCATCATGAGTAAACAGGGTGGCTATATCATTTTAATTTAGTAAGATGTTCCACAACGGTTTTAGATTCATAGCCATAAAAAGGATCAGATTCAACAAAAGTAATTAACTCAGGATCGACCGAGAAATCATAATCCTTATCAGTAATAAAGATAGGTGAAGTAGCAAAAGCAGGGTCATATTTCATTCTAGCATTCAAAGACTATTCTTTAAGCTTAGCTAATAATTTCTTAAGATCAGATCTGTCATTGCAAGCTAATAAGTCTCTAGTAGTTTCTTCATCCATAACAAAACCCTCAAGCATAACATGCAATTCATATCTAGGGGGAGAATCCTCATCGTCACTTTCATCAATATTATCAGTTTTAATAATTTCATTCTCTTTAACCCTAGCAAGTTGTTCATCAAGAAATTCACCTAGTGGCACAGTATTATCAAGCACAGAAGTAGTTTCATCATAAGTATCATGCAAAGCAGAAGTGGCATCATCAATAACATGCGACATATTAGAATGAATAGCAGGTGTAGGTGTCGCAAGTTTACTCAAAATAGAAGGCGAATCAAGTGCAGAGCTAGATGACAGTTCCTTACCTCCCCTTGTAGTTGAGGGAAAAATCTTGGTTCTTTGATCTTTCAAGTTCTTCATAATGATAAGCAGATATAAATCCCAAGTGACTCAAAGAATAGAGCTTTGCTCCCTGGCAACGGCACCAGAAAATAGTCTTGATAACCCAAAAGTATAGGGGATCGCAACAATTTTCGAGGGTAGAGTATTCAACCCAAATTTATTGATTCGACACAAGGGGAGCCAAAGAATATTCTCAAGTATTAGCATCTGAGTTGTCAATTCAACCACACCTGGAAACTTAATATCTGCAGCAAAGTGTTTAGTAGCAAAGTAATATGATAGTAGCGGTAACGGTAGCAAAAGCAATATTTTTGGTTTTATAGTGATTGTAACAGTAGCAACGGAAAAGTAAATAAGCGAAGAACAATAAATGAAAAGCTCGTAGGCAATGGATCAGTGATGGATAATTATGTCGGATGCGATCAATCATGCAACAATTATAACATAGGGTGACACAGAACTAGCTCCAGTTCATCAATGTAATGTAGGCACGTATTCCGAATATAGTCATACGTGCTTATGGAAAAGAACTTGCATGGCATCTTTTGTCCTACCCTCCCATGGAAGCGAGGTCCTATTGGAAACTAAGGGATATTAAGGCCTCCTTTTAATATAGTACCGAACCAAAGCATTAACACATAGTGAATACATGAACTCCTCAAACTACGGTCATCACCGGTAAGTATCCCGATTATTGTCACTTCGGGGTTAACGAATCATAACACATAATAGGTGACTATAGACTTGCAAGATAGGATCAAGAACTCACATATATTCATGAAAACATAATAGGTTCAGATCTGAAATCATGACAATCGCGCCCTGATACGTCTCCAACGTATCTATAATTTTTTATTGCTCCATGCTATATTATCTACTGTTTTGGACATTATTGGGCTTTATTATCCACTTTTATATTATTTTTGGGACTAACCTATTAACCAGAGGCCCAGCTCAGAATTGATGTTTTTTTGCCTGTTTTAGGGTTTCAAAGAAAAGGAATATCAAACAGAGTCCAAACGGAATGAAACCTTCGGGAACGTGATTTTCTCAACGAACAAGACCCGGGAGACTTGGACCCTACGTCAAGAAAGGAAACAGGAGGCCACGAGGTAGGGGGCGCGCCTACCCCCCCCCCCCCCCCCCCAAGCGCGCCCTCCACTCTCGTGGGCCCCCTGTTGCTCCACCGACGTACTCCTTCCTCCTATATATATCCACGTACCCCCAAACGATCAGATACGGAGCCAAAACCCTAATTCCACCGCTGTAACTTTCTGTATCCATGAGATCCCATCCTGGGGCCTGTTTCGGAGCTCCGCCGGAGGGGGCATCGATCACAGAGGGCTTCTACATCAACACCATAGCCTCTCCAATGAAGTGTGAGTAGTTTACCTCAGACCTACGGGTCCATAGTTAGTAGCT
Organism: Triticum monococcum; assembly: GCA_034509565.1. Classification (NCBI taxonomy): domain Eukaryota; kingdom Viridiplantae; phylum Streptophyta; class Magnoliopsida; order Poales; family Poaceae; genus Triticum; species Triticum monococcum. Next base: position 350,980,475 of record CM067845.1, read on the forward strand.
AGATGGCTTCTTCTCTCCTTTTGGATCTCAATACAATGTTCTCCCCCTCTCTTGTGGAGAACTATTCAACGTAATCTTCTTTTTGCGGTGTGTTTGTTGAGACCGATGAATTGTGGGTTTATGATCAAGTCTATCTATGATAAATATTTGAATCTTCTCTGAATTCTTTTATGTATGATTGGTTATCTTTGCAAGTCTCTTCGAATTATCAGTTTGGTTTGGCCTACTAGATTGATCTTTCTTGCAATGGGAGAAGTGCTTAGCTTTGGGTTCAATCTTGCAGTGTCCTTTCCTAGTGACAGTAGGGACAGCAAGGCACGTATTGTATTGTTGCCATCGAGGATAACAAGATGGTTTTTTTTCATATTGCATAAGTCTATCCCTCTACATCATGTCATCTTGCTTAAGGCATTACTCTGTTTTTAACTTAATACTCTAGATGCATGCTGGATAGCGGTCGATGAGTGGAGTAATAGTAGTAGATGCAGGCAGGAGTCGGTCTACTTGTCTCGAACGTGATGCCTATATACATGATCATACCTAGATATTATTATAACTATGCTCAGTTCTGTCAATTGCTCAATAGTAATTTGTTCACCCACCGTAGAATACTTATACTCTTGAGAGAAGCCACTAGTGAAACCTATGGCCCCTGGGTCTATCTTTATCATATTAATATCCTACTACTTAGTTATTTCCTTCGCTATTTACTTTGCCTTTATTTTACTTTGCATCTTTATCATAAAAATACCAAAAATATTATCTTATCATATCTATCAGATCTCACTCTTGTAAGTGGCCTTATAGGGATTGACAACCCTTATTTGCGTTGGTTGCAAGGATTTATTTGTTTTCTGCAGGTATGAGGGACTCGCGCGTAGCCTCCTACTGGATTGATACCTTGGTTCTCAAAAACTAAGGGAAATACTTATGCTACTTTGCTGCATCATCCCTTCCTCTTCGGGGAAAACCAACGCAGTGCTCAAGAGGTAGCAAGAAGGATTTCTGGTGCCGTTGCCAGGGAGGTCTACGCAAAAGTCAACATACCAATGTAGCGACCAGACCTCAGTTAGTCTGATCTCTGTGCTCTGGTGTCATCCCTGGATCAGTAATGCTGACACCACACAGTACTCGGAGGATTTATAGCAGAGTAGCAATCACACACTTATTACCTCAAATGTCTCATAAGAGAACTTATTACAATAAATATGGCTTAAGGCCATCTAATAACGATAACAGCGAAAGGCTTGGAAGATAAGTGAGTCCATCAACTCCAACGGCATCACTGAGTATAGAACCACGACCTAAAAACTCCTTAATCGTCGTCTAAAAAGTCTGCAACATTAACGTTGCAGCCCGAAACGGGTCAGCACATGGAATATGCTGGCAAGGTAACACATAGAGAGTAATGGAATGAAACAGCTATACTATATGCATATTTGGCTGTTGGAAAGCTCTATGGTTACGGTTTTGCGTAAAGCCAATTTTTCCCTCCTTCAAAGGAATAAATTTAATTACTATCATGGTGGTTGTTAAACATTGAGAATGGTTGACAGCATTCTCAATCCCAATTAAGCATCATCATTAAACATAACCCAATAAAATTAATTTAGAGTAACATGTTGAGATTCACATGATAATCCAAGTACTAGATACTCAAGATGTCCATAACCAGGGACACGGCTAACCATGATTAGTTTATTACACTCTGCAGAGGTTTGCGCACTTTTCCCCACAAGACTCGATCGCCTCCGTTTGGTTTCTCGCACTACATGGTGTTTGAGAAGACGGATGACCGAAACATAGTCTTTCAGAAGCGCTAGCCCCTTACGATCGGGTAGACCGTACCACCTACATCCCCTACAAATGCTAGTCTACCACTGTAAGAGTTCGCACAACTTAGTCAACTATGCTAGAGCCCATAATAGCTTGTGGCTGCACATAGAAGTTTCTAGTATGAATAGTCTCATGATCCCTTTGAGCCTGGGTGGCGGTCCAAAAGAAAACATGCAAGTCCTGGAATACCCAGGTGCCTCAATCTACCCAGATGTGTGTTTAAGTTGCCACCTTAGATAAACCATTAATTAACAATCTCACATCTATCATGGATATCACTCACCCAATCCACGTCTACTAGCATTGCATGGCATAATAAGCAAACGTAGAAGTAACTCCCAAAGGTTTGATAATAACAGGTAATAGGTACTACCTCATCTACTTCCCATCCCACAATTTAATTAGATCCTAATCATGCAATGTGTGAGGATTGATCTAATGCAATAAAACTGGGTAGTAGAAAAGGTATGATCAAAGTGTTACTTGCCTTGCTGATGATCTGGGAAACCTAACGATTCGAAGTAACAGGCGGCGCACTCTGGGTACTCTATCGCAAACAAAACAAACAAGCATACAATAAGTAGTCATCTAATGCACAGGTAAAACTCAAATAAGAGATCTAACCAGAAGGTTCATCTTAAGAACTCCGGTTGGCAAAAAGAATCAAATCGAACGGAACAACGAAAGTCAAACGGCAAAAGAAAACAACTTCGTTCTAGTAATCTGGATCTAGGGCAAATTTTACAGTAGCAAAACCTTGTTTAAGTTGGTTAAACGGATAGAGGGTTTCGAGACGAAACTCTAGGCACTTGAATCGCCTGATTCCGATAAACGAGCGAAAGATATACTAAAATGAAAATCGGATCAGGAATCGCGATCAGAAAAATCGCGGATTTAATCCGAGGAAAAGAAAAATGACGAACGCCGATTTTTTTTAACGACGGCACGGAAAACGAGGCAGCGGCGAACCTCGGGCGACGTGAGGCGGCGGCGGCGCGGCGAGGCGGCGACGAGCGGCGCTAGGGTTTGGCGCGGGAGGCTGGCTTCGGCTGGGCCTCCCCCCCGGCTTATAAAGCCTAGTGGGCCAGGAGTCCGGGTCGAACACAACCCCTAGGTCGGTTTGTTTTTTTAATTATTCCGCTCGGAAGAAAAATAAAAAGAAATACTAAACGGACTCCGAAAATTCCGAAATAAATTTTCACAGGCTTCTAAAATCAAGCCGCACAAGGTGAACATTTATTTGGGACCTAAATGCAATTTTGAAAAACGCACATCTTTCCTAAATTCAAATAAAACATCGAAAAAAACTCCGAAATAAAATCTTATTTGATTTTATTATTAAATCCTCAATATTTCTTTATTTTGGGAAAGTCATTTTATTCCCTCTCTCATATTTTTTGTAATAGAAATAATTGATGATAAAATAAATAAAATCAAATGATCCTATTCTCAAAATTTGAGAAAACTCAAATATGAAAATAACGAAATCCACAACTCTCTCCGTGGGTCATTGAGTTGCGTAGAATTTCTAGGATCAACCAAAATGCAAAAATAAAATATGATATGCATGATGATCTAAAGTATAACATTCCAAATTGAAAATTTGGGATGTTACAAACCTACCCCCCTTAAGATGAATCTCGCCCTCGAGATTCGGGTTGGCAAGAAAATAGGCGAGGGTGGTCTTTGAGCAAATCTTCCTCTCGCTCCCAGGTGACTTCATCCTCCGTGTGGTGGCTCCACTGAACTTTGCAAAACTTGATAACCTTGTTGCGGGTAACTCGGCTGGCAAACTCGAGAATCCTAATTAGTTTCTCCTCGTATGTCAAATCGTTATCCAACTGAATAGTTTCCAAAGGCACTGTGTCTCTCAACGGTATATCAGCCATCACCGCGTGACATTTCTTTAACTGAGAAACATGGAACACATCATGTACTCCTGACAATCCTTCGGGCAATTCCAACTTGTAGGCCACTTCTCCCATACGCTCCAAAACTCGATATGGTCCTACAAATCGTGGCGCTAACTTCCCTTTTACTCCAAAACGCTTTGTTCCCCGAAGTGGAGATACTCGAAGATAAGCTCTATCTCCGACTTCATAAACTGTCTCCTTGTGTTTAGAATCTGCATAACTCTTCTGTCTGGACTGGGCTACCTTGAGCCTATCACGAATCAACTTCACCTTCTATTCAGACTCTTTAATCAAGTTAGGTCCAAACAACTGGCGGTCTCCAACTTCGTCCCATGACAACGGTGTCCTGCACCTCCTTCCGTACAAAGCTTCGAAAGGGGCCATATTCAAACTGGTTTGGTAACTGTTGTTGTAAGAGAACTCTGCATATGGCAAATTATCGTCCCAACTAGATCCGTAATCTAGCGCACAAGCTCTTAGCATATCCTCCAAAATCTGATTGACTCTCTCGGTCTGTCCATCTGTCTGTGGATGAAAAGCTGTACTGAATTCTAGCCTGGTACCCAAAGTTTCGTGCAACTGCTTCCAGAACTTTGAGGTAAACTGGGTTCCTCTATCCGATACGATACTCCTCGGAACTCCATGCAGACATATGATCCTAGTCATGTATATCTTTGCCAACTTAGCACTGGTATAAGTGGTCTTTACTGGGATGAAATGAGCTACTTTCGTCAATCGATCAACTACAACCCAAATCGAGTCATAGCCTGAACGAGTCCTGGGTAATCCCGTGATAAAATCCATGCCTAGCTTATCCCACGTCCATTCGGGTATCGGCAATGGTTGTAACAATCCTGCTGGCTTCTGATGCTCTGCCTTTACTCTCTGGCATACATCACAAACTGCTACATACTCCACAATATCCTTCTTCATTCCGGTCCACCAAAAAATATCCTTCAAATCCAAATACATCTTGGTATTTCCTGGGTGAATTGAATACGGTGAATCGTGTGCCTCTTGCAAAATCAACTTCCTAATCTCCGGGTCATTGGGAACATAAACACGGTCTTCAAACCATAGGGTGTCGTGCTCATCCTCACGAAATCTTTTAGCTTTTCCTTTGCTCAGTTTCTCCTTTATAGCGGCAATCTCCTTGTCAGTTTTTTGAGCTTCCCTGATTCTATCCATCAAAGTTGACTGAATCTCCAATGCTGCTACATAGCCTCTCGGAACTATTTCCAAACATAGTTCACGAAGATTTTCTGCTAACTCCTTGGGTATTTCTCCCGTCATTAATGTATTGACATGGCTCTTACGGCTTAATGCGTCAGCTACTACATTAGCCTTTCCGGGGTGATAATGCAATTTCATATCATAATCCTTGATAAGCTCCAACCATCTCCTATGTCTGAGATTCAACTCCTTCTGGGTGAAAATGTACTTCAAACTCTTATGATCCGTGTACACCTCACAATGATTTCCAATGAGGAAATGTCTCCATGTCTTCAATGCATGCACTATGGCTACTAACTCCAAATCACGCGTAGCATAATTCAACTCATGAGGCTTCAGTTGTCTTGAGGCATATGAAACAACTCTCCCTTCCTGCATAAGCACTGCTCCAAGTCCTCGACGTGAAGCGTCGAAATACACCTCATAATCCTTCGTCTGGTTTGGCAAAATCAACACTGGTGAGGTAACCAAGCGTTTCTTCAACTCCTGGAAACTAACCTCATATTCCTCCGTCCATATGAACTTGGTATCCTTCTTTAACAACTCAGTCATAGGCTTCGCAATCTTTGAGAAATTCTCAATAAATCTCCGGTAGTATCCTGCGAGTCCAAGAAAACTCCGGATCTCTCCAACTGTTGTTGGGGCTTCCCACTTGGTCATGGTTTCAACTTTAGTGGGATCAACTGCTATACCTTCTCCAGATATAACGTGTCCGAGGAATCCTACTTCCTTCAACCAAAACTCACATTTGCTGAACTTGGCATATAATTGATGTTCTCTGAGCTTTCCAAGTACCAAACGCAAATGTTCCTTATGCTCCTCTTCATTCTTTGAATAAACCAGGATATCATCAATGAACACTACGACGAACTTATCCAAAAACTCCATAAACACTTTTTTCATCATGTTCATAAAATAGGCAGGTGCGTTAGTCAGACCAAATGACATAACGGTATACTCATACAGCCCATACCTGGTGGTAAAAGCTGTCTTCGGAATATCATGTTCCCGAATCTTCAACTGGTGGTATCCTGATCGCAGATCGATCTTGGAAAATACCTTAGCTCCTTGCAATCGATCAAACAGATCGTTGATCATTGGTAGTGGGTACTTGTTCTTGATCGTTACTTCATTCAATCCTCGATAATCAACAACCATCCTTAACGATCCATCCTTCTTCTCCACTAGAAGTACTGGCGATCCCCAAGGCGAAGAACTTGGGCGAATATATCCCTTATCCAGTAACTCCTTAATCTGCTTCTTAATTTCCACCAAATCCTTTGCTGGCATCCTATATGGTCTCTTTGATATTGGACCTGTGCCTGGCAATAGCTCAATCAAAAACTCAATATCTCTATCTGGTGGCATGCCTGGCAACTCCTCTGGAAATACATCAGGGAAATCCCTTACCACTAGTACTTCCTCCTGCACAACTCATGTTAAGCAATTTAGGGCGTGTTCTGAACTCCTCCCAACTCTCCCAACTCCTCAAATCCAGCTTCCCAGCGCAGCTTCCAACTTCACATAGCGATTTGATCCCGTTCGGCAGCCATGCTAGCTTCTCCCATCGCCAACATGGGTTGGCAGCATCTATGGCCTGTCTTAGCGCCATAATGGGCTGGCTCGAACCAGCCCATAATGGGCAGGCTCGAGAGATGAGGGGTACCGATTCGATCAAGAGGAGGAGCGCCGCTTCGATGGGTCATTTTTCTATCGAGTGAGGGGGGCATCGAACCGGTACGTAACTTGGCGGTGGCAGTTCACTGTAAATTAGGGGAACTCCAACTTCACGTTTCGGTGGAGCTGGGCCAAGCAGGCTCCTCGTTTTTGCACTATGCTCCGGCTAGCTTCTCAGAAGTTAGCTTCTTGGAGCCCATCCGTTCGGCTCAAAATCATTGGTGGAGTTGGTGGAGTTGGAAGCTGGAGGAGTTCAGAACAGGCCCTTACTTGAGTCCTCTTTGGCACATGCCAGGATACATACTTGATCCTTCTCCCTTCTGGGGTGGTAAGAAAAATTGACTTACTAGCACATTCAATATTCCCTTCATACTTTGATAGCCAATCCATGCCTAATATCACATGCAATCCTTGGGATTCCAATACTATTAGGTCCGAGGGAAAAACATAGTTACCAATCCTTAATGGTAACCGATCACACCATAGACTAGCCACATACTCTGCTCTGGGCGAGGTTACTAACATGGGTGACCTAAGGGCTTGGGTTGGTAGGTTATACTTATCCACAAATCCCCTTGAGATGTATGAATGCGATGCACCGGTATCAAAAAGAACGAGTGCAGTAAATGACTTAACCAAAAACTTACCTATTACTGCATCGGGCTGAGCTTCAACCTCCTCCATGCTAACGTGGTTCACCTGTCCCCTATTGAAAGGGTTCGGCTTCTTCCCAGAACTTCCATTGCTATTTCCATTTTGTAATTCAGGACATTCATTAGCATAATGTCCTGTCTTCGAACACCTAAAGCAAGTGACTTGGCTCAAGTCCTTCTTGGCTGGGGTTGAGGGGTTGGTGCGGTTCTGGCTGTTGCTTCCTCCGTTGCCATTACCATTCTTGGTGCCATTGTGATTGTGCGAGCTACCTCCTCCACGGGTATGCTGAAAATGTCCTCCTGGTCTAGGGGTAAAACGTGGCTTCTGTTGAGCTCCTGAATTGTACTTTCCTTGTCCATACTTCCTCTTGTGATTCTCAATTTGCTGCTGCTTCCCTTCAATCATAAGAGCACGATCTACCAACTCCTGGTAGTTGTTGAAGGTGGCTACCATCAACTGCATGCTCAACTCATCATTCAGTCCTTCTAGAAACTTCTCCTGCTTAGCTGCATCCGTAGCGACGTCATCTGGTGCATAACGTGCTAACTTAATAAATTCCTCCACATACTGGCCAACTGTTCGTCCTCCTTGGCGCAAGTTGCGAAACTCACGCTTCTTCATGGCCATAGCTCCTGCTGAAACATGTGCAGTATGAAAAGCCTGCTGAAACTGGTCCCATGTGACAGTGTCGACAGGGAAAGTGGCTGTGAAATTCTCCCACCATGATGTTGCGGGTCCTTCTAACTGATGTGCGGCAAACTTCACCTTCTCCGCATCTGTGCATCCTGTTGTGGTCAACTCCCTAGCTGTCTTGCGGAGCCAATCAACTGCTACTATCGGCTCAGTGCTACTGGAAAACACTGGTGGATTCAGCCTAAGAAAACGGGCTAAGTGATCAACAGGTGGTGGTGGTGGTGCTGGGTTGTTGTTGTTGTTCCCCTGATTCTGATTCTGAACTAGCAACTGCATCAATGTGTTCTGCTACTGGATCAACTGGGTAAGCTCCGGTGGAAAGGCAAATCCGGGGTCACGTCTCGGAGGCATATGAGGGTTTAGAAAAGATGAGATATAAGAATAGAGGGGGTCTAAAGAGAAAACACTACCCATATGCACATGAGGCAAAAAGCAAACAATTCACTTCAATCAATCAAACAAGGGCATACAATCGATCTGACTATCGCAAAAGTGCTCGGACTACTATATTTTCATGGTGGACTACTACTACTGATGAGGTGGTCTACTAGAAATATTCTTCGGTTCCTGACTCCATGATATCTGCTCCAGCTTCATCAACATAGTCATCATCGCTACTATCTGCTTCCGAGTCGGTGCCGTCGATGATGATGTAGTCTTCCAGGCTAATTTCCTGGGGTTCTTTGTCTTCATCTACTGGCGTAGGGCATCCCATAAATATTCCAATCTTCTTGATCAGGTCGCCATTCTTCTCCACCAATACTTCAATTTCCTCTTCATAATCTTCACATGTAGCCTTGAGTTCTTCCTCCAGTTCCTTGATTCTAGTCTTAGCCTTCTTCAGATCTATCATGTCGGCGCACATCTGGTTTTCCTGTCGTCGAACGTGCTGGTTTAGCTCCTGCATAAAAGCGGTGATTGATCTATCCGTCCTGGTGCTGATCATCTCCCAGTGCTCATCTCGGCGCCCACAAATCTGGTAGATAGTATCCTTGAGATCCTTGCGGTAGACTTCTCCAATGCGTCCCATGGCGATGTGAGCTGCCATGCTCTTTCCTAAACTCCTAGTTGGTGCATCAAAAGAAAACTCTATGGGCTCAGTGACTGGCATGAACGTCCTTCCTGGAACTTGAACTTGAATCATCCAGCGCTCTTCTTCAGGTAAAGTGCCGTTGTAGGTTCCCATGAAGCTTGGTACTCCTATGTTCAGGTATCTAGTGACTTCCTTCAAGTGTCGTCCAAAGGGTGTGTCTTCATCCGGTTGCGTGAACTTGTTCCTTGCATCCACCATCCTAAAGAGTACAAAAGATGAGAGGTCAGAAGAGAAGAGAGTGAATAGTGATCTAGGTCTTTGAGCTTAGTGGACGTGTCCTACAGTCAGCGTGTGCTCTGATACCATCTCTGTAGCGACCAGACCTCAAACAGTCTGATCTCTGTGCTCTGGTGTCATCCCTGGATCAGTAATGCTACCACCACACAGTACTCGGAGGATTTATAGCAGAGTAGCAATCACACACTTATTACCACAAATGTCTCATAAGAGAACTTATTACAATAAATATGGCTTAAGGCCATCTAATAACGATAACATCGGAAGGCTTGGAAGATAAGTGAGTCCATCAACTCCAACGGCATCACTGAGTATAGAACCACGACCTAAAAACTCCTTAATCGTCGTCTGAAAAGTCTGCAACATTAATGTTGCAGCCCGAAACGGGTCAGCACATGGAATATGCTGGCAAGGTAACACATAGAGAGTAATGGAATGAAACAGCTATACTATATGCATATTTGGCTGGTGAAAAGCTCTATGGTTACGGTTTTGCATAAAGCCAATTTTTCCCTACTTCAAAGGAATAAATTTATTTAACTATCATGGTGGTTGTTAAACATTGAGAATGGTTGACAGCATTCTCAATCCCAATTAAGCATCATCATTAAACATAACCCAACAAAATTAATTTAGAGTAACATGTTGAGATTCACATGATAATCCAAGTACTAGATACTCAAGATGTCCATAACCGGGGACACGACTAACCATGATTAGTTTATTACACTCTGCAGAGGTTTGCACACTTTTCCCCACAAGACCCAATCGCCTCCGTTTGGTTTCTCGCACTACATGGTGTTTGAGAAGACGGATGAACGAGACATAGTCTTTCAGAATTGCTAGCACCTTACGATCGGGTAGACCGTACCACCTACATCCCCTACATCTGCTAGTCTACCACTGTAAGAGTTCGCACAACTTAGTCAACTATGCTAGAGCCCATAATAGCTTGTGGCTGCACACAGAAGTTTCTAGTATGAATAGTCTCATGATCCCTTTGAGCCTGGGTGGCGGTCCAAAAGAAAACAGGCAAGTCCTGGAATACCCAGGTGCCTCAGTCCACCTAGATGTGTGTTTAAGTTGCCACCTTAGATAAACCATTAATTAACAATCTCACATCTGTCATGGATATCACTCACCCAATCCACGTCTACTAGCATAGCATGGCATAATAAGCAAACGTAGAAGTAACTCCCAAAGGTTTGATAATAACAGGTAAAGGTACTGCCTCATCTACTTCCCATCCCACAATTTAATTAGATCCTAATCATGCAATGTGTGAGGATTGATCTAATGCAATAAAACTGGGTAGTAGAAAAGGTATGATCAAAGTGTTACTTGCCTTGCTGATGATCCGGGAAACCTAACGATTCGAAGTAACAGGCGGCGCACTCCGGGTACTCTATCGCAAACAAACAAACAAGCATACAATAAGTAGTCATCTAATGCACAGGTAAAACTCAAATAAGAGATCTAACCAGAAGGTTCATCTTAAGAACTCCGGTTGGCAAAAGGAATCAAATCGAACGGAACAACAAAAGTCAAACGGCGAAAGAAGACAACTTCGTTCTAGTAATCTGGATCTAGGGCAAATTTTACAGTAGCAAAACCTTGTTAAATTTGGTTAAACGGATAGAGGGTTTCGAGACGAAACTCTAGGCGCTTGAATCGCCTGAGCGGCGGGCGGCGCTAGGGTTTGGCGCGGGTGGCTGGCTTCGGCTAGGCCTCCCCCCGGCTTATAAAGCCTAGTGGGCCGGGAGTCCAGGTCGGACACGGCCCCTAGGTCGGTTTGTTTTTGTTTTTTGAATTATTCCGCTCGGAAGAAAAATAAAAAGAAATACTAAACGGACTCAAAAAATTCCGAAATAAATTTTCACGGGCTTCTAAAATCAAGCCGCACAAGGTGAACATTTATTTGGGACCTAAATGCAATTTTGAAAAACACACATTTTTCCTAAATTCAAATAAAACACCGAAAAAAAACTCCGAAATAAAATCTTATTTGATATTATTATTAAATCATCAATATTTCTTTATTTTGGGAAAGTCATTTTATTCCCTCTCTCATATTTTTGTAATAGAATTAATTGATGATAAAATAAATAAAATCAAATGATCCTATTATCAAAATTTGAGAAAACTCAAATATGAAAATAACGAAATCCCCAACTCTCTCCGTGGGTCATTGAGTTGCGTAGAATTTCTAGGATCAACCAAAATGCAAAAATAAAATATGATATGCATGATGATCTAAAGTATAACATTCCAAATTGAAAATTTGGGATGTTACAACCAAGTACCCATCACATACCCTTATCTCCCGCATTACATTATTTGCCATTTGCCTCTCATTTTCCTCTCCCCCACTTCACCCTTACCGTTTTATTTGCCCTCTCTCTCAATCCTCCCTCTCTATTTGCTTCTTTTTGCTTGCTTGCTTTTTGTTTGCTTGTGTGTTAGTTTGCTTGCTTGTCACGATGGCTCAAGATAATACTAAATTGTGTGACTTCACCAATACCACAACAATGATTTTATTAGCACTCCGATTTCTCCTCTTACCGATGCTGAATCTTGTGAAATTAATACTGCTTTGCTGAATCTTGTCATGAAAGATCTGTTTTCCGGCCTTCCTAGTGAAGATGCCGCTACCCATCTAAATAGCTTCGTTGATTTGTGTGACATGCAAAAGAATAAAGATGTGGATAATGATATTGTTAAATTGAAGCTATTTCCTTTTTCGCTTAGAGATCGTGCTAAAGCTTGGTTTTTGTCTTTGCCTAAAAATAGTATTGATTCATGGAATAAGTGCAAAGATGCTTTTATCTCCAAGTATTTTCCTCCCGCTAAGAGCATCTCTCTTAGAAACGATATTATGAATTTTAAGCAACTTGATCATGAACATGTTGCACAAGCTTGGGAGAGAATGAAATTAATGATACGTAATTGCCCTACTCATGGTTGAAATTTATGGATGATTGTTCAGAATTTTATGCCGGATTGAATTTTGCTTCTAGAAATCTTTTAGATTCGGCCGCGGGAGGCACTTTTATGGAAATCACTTTAGGAGAAGCTACTAAACTCCTAGATAATATTATGGCTAATTATTCTCAATGGCATACTGAAAGATCTACTAATAAAAAGGTGCATGTGATAGAAGAAATTAATGTTTTGAGTGGAAAGATGGATAAACTTATGAAATTATTTGCTAATAAGAGTGTTTCTTTTGATCCTAATGATATGCCCTTGTCTACTTTGATTGAGAATAATAATGAATCTATGGATGTGAATTTTGTTGGTAGGAACAATTTTGGTAACAACGCGTATAGAGGAAATTTCAACCCTAGGCCTTATCCTAGTAATCCCTCTAATAATTATGGTAATTCCTACAACAATTCTTATGGAAATTAAAATAAGATGCCCTCTGATTTTGAATCTAATATTAAAAATTTTATTACTTCGCAAAAGAATTTTAATGCTATGATTGAAGAAAAATTTCTTAATATTGATGATTTGGCTAGGAACGTTGATAGAATTGCTCTTGATGTTGATTCTTTGAAACTTAGATCTATTCCACCTAAGCATGATATCAATGAGTCTCTCAAAGCCATGAGAATTTCCATTGATTAGTGCAAAGAAAGAACCGCTAGGATGCGTGCTAAGAAAGTTGTCTTTATAAGAGCGTGTTCTTCTAATTGCTATGAAAATAAAGATGAAGATCTAAAAGTTATTGATGTGTCCCCTATTAAATCTTTGTTTTGCAATATGAATCTCGATAATGCTGGGACTAAATATGATCCACCTTTACCTAGAAGGCGTTCCAAGAATTCGGAATTTGTTGATCTTGATGCTAAATTTGATAAAAGTGGGATTGAAGAAATTAAAACCCTAGATATTGCTAAACCCACTATTATGGATTTCAAGGAATTTAACTATGAAAATTTCTCTTTGATTGATTGTATTTCCTTGTTGCAATCCGTGCTAAATTCTCCTGACGCTTATAGTCAAAGTAAAGCATTTACTAAACATATCGTTGATGCCTTGATGCAATCTTATGAAGAAAAACTTGAATTGGAAGTTTCTATCCCTAGAAAACTTTATGATGAGTGGGGACCAACTATTAAAATTAAAATTAAAGATCATGAATGTTATGCTTTATGTGATTTTGGTGCTAGTGTTTCCACGATTCCAAAGACTTTGTGTGATTTGTTAGGTTTCCGTGATTTTGATGATTGCTCTCTAAACTTGCACCTTGCGGATTCCACTATTAAGAAACCTATGGGAAGAATTAATGATGTTCTTATTGTTGCAAATAGGAATTATGTGCCCGTAGATTTTATTGTTCTTGACATAGATTGCAATCCTTCATGTCCTATTATTTTTTTGACTGGGAACTGTGGGGCAAAACCCCCACAACAGATCAAAACTTTATTAAAATAAAGAACAATTACAACAGGGTGATTACAAGGAGTAACCAAAAAACAAAAGAAAAGAAGGAAAGCTTACAAAAACTAGCTTAAGGGGGGAGGAAAGAGATCCATTTCAGCAAGTCATCCTTGTAAGCAGATTTGATTTTGTGCTGCATTAGGCTAATATCATGCCTGAAAGCACATCTCCATTTATTGAAACTTGCCCTCTCACTTCTGAACACTTTGGCATTTCTAATGATCCAGATATTCCAGAAGGCAATGAACACCACTTCAGTGAAGAAAGGCTTATCAAAACTTCAGCTTGCCCGAGTAACCAAATCTAGCATGGAGGTGCCAGCCGTCCAATAAATCTGCAGATAATTCCAGATCCTAATACTGAAATTGCAGTTGAAGAATAAATGATCCCTGGTTTCTCTAGTCAGTAAGGGGCAGAGCCTAAAATGAACTCCATCTTCCATGTGCCAATGTCTTCTTTCAACCATATCCTTGGTGTTCAACCTGTCCATAATAAGCATCCAAGCAAAAACCTTGATCTTGAGGGTACAGGAGGATTTCTAAATCCAACAGAGCAAAGGGTTGAAGGCCTCAGACACAAGAGTGTGAGAGTAGAACATCTTAGGCTTGAAGACCTTGGACGAGCCCTGCCAGAACCATAAGTCCTTTGAACTGGGTACTCTACTGTGGAAGTCCATCAAATCCTTAATCAAGTTCAACTCATCAAAGGCTTGAGCAGATAAAGGAAGGTGGGAAAGTTGGTGCATATCCTGAGTATTGAAAATTTCCTTAACTGAAGCCCAAGGGTCCTTGGCAAAATAAAATAACCTTGGAAATCTTGTCTGCAAACTAGAAACTTCATTGCCAAGGTTCCAATTATCAGACCAAAAAAGAGCAGTGTCCCCTTCATTAATCTGCACCCAGGAGCAATCTCTAAAATTCTGCATTACTTTGCAAATATCCCTCCACCAGAAGGAGCCACAATCATTTGTTCCCTGGGGCATTCCTTCATAATAATATGAATCCAAAACTAGGGACACCCAATGAATATCTCTTTTGTTGAGGAAATTACTAGCATGCTTGAGTAGAAGGGCCACATTCTGAACCCCCAGGTTAAGTATACCAAGACCCCCTTTGTTTTTTGGCCTACAGATGAGCTCCCAAGCAGCAAGAGATGGGGCTGGCTCATCTCTATGCTTTCTCCACAGGCACTGCCTTTGGATTCTTTCTAACTGTTTGAGTATACCAGCAGGAATTGCTAGGCTACACAGAAAGAAGATTGGCATTGAAGACAGAGCAGAGTTGAGGAACTGCAGCCTTTCACCTTGGTTAAGAAATGATGAGCTGGCAGTCATTCTTCTTTCCATACAGTCAACCAAAGGCATGAAGTCCACCATTTTTGGCCTTGTGGTCCCCATAGGTAAGCCAATATATGTGAATGGCATTTTACCAATTTTGCAACCAAAAGCAGCGGCAAGATCCTCCATCACAGCAGAGTCAACATTGATTGGAATAATAAAGGATTTATGGTAGTTGACATCCAGACCTGTGGACTGAGAGAACACCTTCAACATATCCTTCAGGGCCAGAAGCTGAACCCTGTCAGCAGGTAGGATGATCAATGTATCATCAACATACTGGATCACAGGGTAATCTCTATCATGGCAGGGTATAGGGAGGTGAAGAACTCCCTTCCTGAACATATCATTAATCACTGTTTGCAATAGATCAGCAGCTATGACAAAAAGAAGAGGAGATACAGGGTCACCCTGTCTAACTCCCTTTTTGCAAACTAACTTCCTTCCAGGGACACCATTAAGAAGAATAGAAGAAGTGTCAGTGGCCAGAAGCTGCTTCATCCAGAGGATCCACTTATCATTGAAGCCCTTATGCCTAAGAATTTGAAAAATAGCTTCATGCTCAACAGAATCAAAGGACTTCTCGAAGTCCAGTTTGAGAATTACTATAGGTCTCTTGGACTAATGACATTGGTGCAAATATTCAAAGGTCCAACCAAGACAATCCTGGATTGTTCCGCTCTTAATGAAACCATATTGATTTTTGTGAATGCACTGCATAATCAGCCCCTAGAATCTATTTGCAGCCATTTTGGACAGAAATTTGAGCCCCATACTAGTGAGAGAGATAGGCCTATAATCCCCCACTTCCTTAGGTGATAGCTTTTTGGGCACCAGAGTAATAAAAGGAGTGATAATATTCTCCAAGACAACAGATCCCTCATGAAAAGCCTTGGCTAGCTCATAAAAGTCATTTGAAATTAGCTGCCAGCATTTCTTGAAAAACAAACCATTGAAACCATCAGGACCGGGTGCTTTATCCACAGGCATGTGCTTGAACACATTGTCCATTTCTTCCTTTTCAAAAGGCTTAGTGAGCACCTCAAGGCCAGCCACAGGGGTAATAAGTGAAGGCAAGTCAAATCCCATCACAATCCCTCTAGAGTTGCCCATTCTATTCTTAAAGCAACTCCAAATAATTCTAGACATTTGAGAGTGATGAGAGACCACAGAACCATCAGGTAGCTTAAGACTAGCTATAGAGTTCTTCTTGTGTCTCTCAGTCGCCATAGCATGAAAGAATTTGGTGTTTTCTCCCCCAACCTTAAAATACCTGATAGTGCATCTCTTTTTCCAATATAAAAACTGCAGGTGCAGAAGCTTTTCCAAATGGGTCTTGACAATTCTTCTGAAATTAATCTCCTGTATAAAAAGGGGCCTCCATTCCTCCAACTCATCAAGAAGGAAAATAACACGATTGCATTTGCTGATCAATAATTTCAATTTGGAAACATTCATTTTCCACCTCTTAAGCCACATTCTCAAACTTTTAAATTTGTCTGCAATACTAGCAGTTATATGTGTTTTTCTAGAGGGTTGTTTCCAAGATGATTCAACACAGTCCATGAAACCCTCTAGCTCCATCCAATAATTTTCAAACCTAAAGAGATTTGATTTTGGTATGGAAGTCTTAATGGAGACCAAGCAAGGTACATGATCAGAAGCAGTCCTAGCCAAGGGCCGAACTTCAGTCATAGGATAATCAGTGATCCAGTCCACACAGGTGAAGAACCAGTCCAGCTGCTCAAGAAGTGCGATATCTTGCATATTAGACCAGGTGTAGGATCTGCCTTTGATTGGAAGCTCAAGAAGGCCCAGGTGCCCAATTATCTCATTGAAAATAAACATGTCATTTATGTCTCCACCAGGTAAGTTCCCGTTATCCACAGACCTAAGGAAATTAAAGTCGCCAAGAAACAACCAGTGCTCATTAAGGGGGATAGACAGGTTATATAAAAAGTAACAAAATTGTCCTTGGCTTCACCCTAACAAGGGCCATAAACAACAACTAAAGTCCACATTTCATTATTCTGTCTGGAAGTAAACTGGACAACCACAGCAAACTGCTGCACTTCAATTAAGGTGCCACTAAAAATAGCAGAATTCCAGACCACAAGGATTCCCCCAGAAGCTCCAATGGAAGGAGAACAAGCAAAAGAGTCAAATCTTTTGGGGCAGAAGGATTTAATTGACCTAGAGTCAAAAGAAGAGCATTTAGTTTCTTGTAAACAGGCTATCGAACATTGGCTTTCCTCAATTTTATGCCTGACAGCTCTCTGTCTAGCTTCAGAATTCAGACCTCTTACATTCCAGCATAGAACATTCCAGTTTCTACAAATATTACTCATTATAGCATAAGATAAAGTCCATAAACCACATGGTACACAATACCACATGTCCAGAAGCGCACAACAAAGTCTGGCCCAACTTTAAAAAACACAAAAGTTCATGAGGTAGATCACTGCCTAAAAATAAAGATAAAGCAAAGTTAAGGGCTTGCCAAACCAAACATGCCAAGGACACACTAATCATCAGTTTTAGAAGAGACAGCTGGTGGTGGGTGCACCATAAGTGCATCCACAGATAAAAGAGCGGCGTCAATTTCCAGCTCTCTCCCAACTTCTTGAAGTCGGCTGACAGGTGTTGCAGGAGGTATTCCCTCTGAAGCAGGCTCATCAGGCATCTGAGCCGTGAAAGGCTTAGCTTTGGGCTTCTTCCTCTTGGGCTGAAGAGTGAGCTCCTGGTAGGTGGGCTTGAACCCATCGTGCTGAACAGAGCTTCTGGTGCAACGCCTAACCGAGGTGTCCACTATTGGAGTTGGCACCAAAGTGTTCCGTGGCCTTCTAGGTTTAGCCACCGCAACTGTAGGGGAGGACATCTCCACAGGTTCCACATCAACATGATCAGAAAAAAGCGCCCTCGCGACAGGCCTAGCCGTCTCCTGCTCTCTCCAAGTAAGTCGCGGCAGGTCTGAGTCACTGAACGCAAGATCCCAGCTTCTTTTAGACAGAACAACGGGCAGTAGTGGCTGCAGCAGAACTAGCCTGGGAACAGTGAAAACTACCAGAGCTTGCAGAAGGCTCTCAAAAGATCTCCTCCAAACCATATCAGGAGGCAGAGGAGGCCCAAATGGCACCGTAGGCAAGATAACCTCCTCCCTGACAGCAGGAGGCTGATAGACAACAATGGCCTAGTTGTTAACTGCATCTTCATCAAACAAAGGCATAGCAGGAGCTTCAGGTTGATCATCATCAACCACAACAACGGGCGGTTCCTGGTCAGCAGCAGACCTAGGCTGGGCTGAGAGATCAACCACCATTGATTCCTGGTCTTGGGCAGGCTCAGGTTCCACATTGTCATCCCAATTGCCCCAATTGTCGTCAGCCACCTCGTTGATCACAGGATCATGCGATGGAGGGGGGGCTGCATTCCACCCCAAGGCAAGATAAGCATGAAGGTTGAACAGAGGCAGCTCAGGGAACGGAACACCAGGAACTGGATGCGGATTGCCATTGATGGGCATCCAATCCTCTTCCTGGGGCATCTGCTCTGCGAAGTTCGCACCCAAAATATACAGTGGCGCAGTCCAGGAAACTCTAGCACCTCCGTAAGCCGCATAATTCATGAAAACCACATCATGTGGCACAAGAATATCCTCTGGGAACGAAGCAAACACCAGAGATCGAACTAGATAGGGGTCCTCACTGACCCAATGGTGAAACTTGCCAAAAGTGTTCACAGCTGCCCTGATGCATTCAGTATTACGAAGATCCAACAGGATGCCAAGAAACATGAGCAGCCCCTGACGAAAACACTGGACGCCATGGAAAGATTCGCCCTCATCGTGCTTCATAAATCGCACAAAACGGTCGTTACCCAGCGGCTGTGGCGGGAGCTGCAGCAAAGAAAATCTGACAGCAGCATCCCGAAGCTCAAATAGCCCAACCGAACGAATCCAAGGCTGCGCTGACCTGACAAGAACACCATGCACTTGCATCCACTGCACTACTTCTTCTATAGCAGCACCAATCTCAGCAGGTTGGGGGATAGGCATTACCTCCGCAAGCATGGACTCCTCATGGCGGCGCACAATTGGGGTATGTGGCGTCACAAAAGTACGTGCGAGTCGATATTTCCCACCATCGACGATGTGGTGGCCAGCAGGAACATACAGCAGAGGATCCAGGTGAAAGTTCGCCATCGGGACCGAGAATTCCGCCTCCAAGGACGGTGAGTGTAGCGGTGGAGGAGGGGTTGCAAGCGGCGAGGCCGATGGAGTCTTGGGGCCTGGGCTGATGGAACTGGACGACGACGTAAATGCGGAAGTGGAAGGGAGGTCCAAGTTTGGTAAAAGTGTTGTCAGAGAGGTATTCTCGGAAGATGGAGCTTTTACGGGTTTGGCTTGCCAAACGAGCCCCAAGATCCTAGCAAACCTGTTACAATCTTTCTTGACGTGACCAGATCGGAGGCAAGAGATACACCAAAGCTTAGACGTGCATGCAGAGGCAAAATGTCCCTTCTTTAAACACTTCTGACACGTAGAAATTTCGTCAACCATATCAGAAATTAAATTATCAAAATCCTCCCTGGCTTGTTGAGACGAAGGGATATCCAAATGCTCCCCAAAGGATACCAGCCCAGCCCGGTCCGACTCTGCAGAAGGTGTGGGTTGATCAAGGCCCGAACCAGACGCAGAGGTTGGCACATTGTGGCTCAGCACGTCCTCATTCAAACAATCCAAATTCCCGCCCGAGATTGGTGGCATGCGATCAGCCGGTGGCAGAAGATCTTGAACCATACCAAACGAGATAGATGGCCTTGCCGACGTCCACCGGAGATTCGCCAATAATGAAGGACGGGTTATAACCCGCTCATGAGGAGGAATCGAATAACCCGCATCTTCAACAGTTTGAATGCAATTTTTCGTAGCCGGATAACGATAACCCTGGCAAGCACCATAATTCTGAAAGACTGCAAACGATAACTTTTTGCCAAGTGAATAAGTGGATTTGAATGAAGACTTAGATGGCCTAGAATGCAATGCTAAAACCCCAAGAGCAGCACGCCTTTTAGAGGGACTAACAAGGATCCACTCAGCATCACATTCCAAATTCTAGATCTTAAACTCGCGGCTCCAATTAGGACCACCGTTACTCCAAAGATGAAAGTAACATTTGAATTGATCGCAAGTAAAAGACCGAAGACTAAGAATTATCATGGTAACAACCTTGCAAGAGACTTAAAAACCAAATACCTTATCCTTAATCAGAAAAACCATGAGATCAATGCCTGAACCACCAATGGCTGCCTCCAGAGCCGCGGCCACCAAATCTTCATTTAAATGAAAATTGTGACGTCCAAAAGAGACCACCATGGTGAAGATGTCCGAATCCTCCATGGGATGCACCGAAAAGCCCATAGATTGAAAAACCTTATCCGCAAAGGCCAAACCCTTGGAGAAATCCAAGCCAAGGGTGGAACCCTCCATGGAACCCATAGAAGATGGGTATGAACGTGTAGATCCCGAGACGCCGAAGAGATCTAGTGGATAGAAACTAGAAATTGATGGCTAGAGGTGGAGATCGCCGGGGTGGGGGTGGGAACGCCATTTTGTCAATTAGAACGATTGGTGCAATTATTGATATGAAGGAAGGAAATATTAGATTTCAATTTACATTAAGGAAAGGCATGGAACACTTTCCTAGAAAGAAAATTAAATTACCTTATGAATCTATTATGAGAGCCACTTATGGATTGCCTACCGAAGATGGCAATACCTAGATCTATTCTTGCTTGTTATGCCTAGCTAGGGGCGTTAAACGATAGCGCTTGTTGGGAGGCAACCCAATTTTATTTTTATTCCTTGATTTTTGCTCCTGTTTAGTAATAAATAATTTATCTAGCCTATGTTTTGTTTGTGTTTTTTGTGTTTAATTAGTGTTTGTGCCAAGTAGAACCATTGGGAAGACTTGGGGAAAGTCTTGTTGAACTTGCTGTAAAAAACAGAAACTTTAGCGCTCACGAGAACAACTGCCATTTTTATCTGGAAAGTTATATTTAGTTAATTATTTTTGCAGGCGATTAATAGATAAATTCCTCACGTATAGCAATTTATTTTAGAATTTTTGAGGTTCCAGATCTTGCGCTAGATACAGATTAGTATAGACTGTTCTGTTTTTGACAGATTCTGTTTTTCGTGTGTTGTTTGCTTATTTTCATGAATCTATGGCTAGTAAAATAGTTTATAAACCATAGAGAAGTTGGAATACAGTAGGTATTGTTGGGGAACGCAGTAATTTCAAAAAATTTCCTACGCACACGCAAGATCATGGTGATGCACCGCAACGAGAGGGGAGAGTGATGTCTACGTACCAACGCAGACCGACTGCGGAAGCGATCACACAACGTAGAGGAAGTAGTCATACGTCTTCTTCCCGATCCAACCGATCCAAGCACCGTTACTCCGGCACCTCCGAGTTCTTAGCACACGTTCAGCTCGATGACGTTCCTCGGGCTCCGATCCAGCAAAGCGTCGAGGAAGAGTTCCGTCAGCACGACGGCGTGGTGACGATCTTGATGTACTACCGACGCAGGGCTTCGCCTAAGCACTGTAACGGTATGATCGAGGTGGAATTTGGTGGCAGGGGGCACCGCACACGGCTAAGGAACGATTAACTTGTGTGTGTTGTGGTGCCCCTTGCCCCCGTATATAAAGGCCAGGGGCAGGGGGTTCGGCCGGCTAGGAGGGAGGCGCAGGGAGGAGTCCTACTCCCACCGGGAGTAGGACTCCTTCCCCCAATCCTATTCCAACTAGGATTCTTGGGGAAGAAGGAGAAAGAGGGGGCCGGCCCACCTCTCCTAGTCCTATTAGGACTTGGGAAAGGTGGGGGGCGCCGGCCAGGTGTGGGCTGCCTCTTCTCTCTTTTCCACTAAGGCCCAATAGGCCCATTTACCTCCCGGGGGGTTCCGGTAACCCTCCCGGTAATCCGGAAAAATCCCGATTTCACCCGGAACGCTTCCAGTGCCCAAACATAGGCTTCCAATATATCAATCTTTACGTCTCGACCTTTTCGAGACTCCTCGTCATGTCCGTGATCTCATCCGGGACTCCGAACAACCTTCGGTACATCAAAATGCATAAACTCATAATAACTGTCATCGTAACGTTAAGCGTGCGGACCCTACGGTTCGAGAACAATGTAGACATGACCGAGACACGTCTCCGGTCAATAACCAATAGCGGGACCTGGATGCCCATATTGGCTCCTACATATTCTACGAAGATCTTTATCGGTCAGACCGCATAACAACATACGTTGTTCCCTTTGTCATCGGTATGTTACTTGCCCGAGATTCGATCGTCGGTATCCAATGCCTAGTTCAATCTCGTTATTGGCAAGTCTCTTTACTCATTCCGTAATACATCATCTCATAACTAACATCTTAGTTATTATGCTTGCAAGGCTTATGTGATGTGTATTACCGAGAGGGCCCAGAGATACCTCTCCGACAATCAGAGTGACAAAACCTAATCTCGAAATACGCCAACCCAACATCTACCGTTGGAGACACCTGTAGTACTCCTTTATAATCACCCAGTTACGTTGTGACGTTTGGTAGTACCCAAAGTGTTCCTCCGGTAAACGGGAGTTGCATAATCTCATAGTTATAGGAACATGTATAAGTCATGAAGAAAGCAATAGCAACATACTAAACGATCGGGTGCTAAGCTAATGGAATGGGTCATGTCAATCAGATCATTCAACTAATGATGTGACCTCGTTAATCAAATAACAACTCTTTGTTCATGGTTAGGAAACATAACCATCTTTGATTAACGAGCTAGTCTAGTAGAGGCATACTAGTGACACTCTGTTGGTCTATGTATTCACACATGTATTATGTTTCCGGTTAATACAATTCTAGCATGAATAATAAACATTTATCATGATATAAGGAAATAAATAATAACTTTATTATTGCCTCTAGGGCATATTTCCTTCAGTCTCCCACTTGCACTAGAGTCAATAATCTAGATTACACAGTAATGATTCTTACACCCATGGAGTCTTGGTGCTGATCATGTTTTGCTCGTGGAAGAGGCTTAGTCAACGGGTCTGCAACATTCAGATCCGTATGTATCTTGCAAATCTCTATGTCTCCCACCTGGACTAAATCCCGGATGGAGTTGAAGCGTCTCTTGATGTGTTTGGTTCTTTTGTGAAATCTGGATTCCTTTGCCAAGGCAATTGCACCAGTATTGTCACAGAAGATTTTCATTGGACCCGATGCACTAGGTATGACACCTAGATCGGATATGAACTCCTTCATCCAGACTCCTTCGTTCGCTGCTTCCGAAGCAGCTATGTACTCCGCTTCACATGTAGATCCCGCTACGATGCTTTGTTTAGAACTGCACCAACTGACAGCTCCACCGTTTAAAGTAAACACGTATCCGGTTTGCGATTTAGAATCGTCCGGATCAGTGTCAAAGCTTGCATCAACGTAACCTCTTACGGTGAGCTCTTTGTCACCTCCATATACGAGAAACATATCCTTAGTCCTTTTCAGGTATTTCAGGATGTTCTTGACCGCTGTCCAGTGATCCACCCCTGGATTACTTTGGTACCTCCCTGCTAAACTTATAGCAAGGCACACATCAGGTCTGGTACACAGCATTGCATACATGATAGAGCCTATGGCTGAAGCATAGGGAACATCTTTCATTTTCTCTCTATCTTCTGCAGTGGTCGGGCATTGAGTCTGACTCAACTTCACACCTTGCAATACAGGCAAGAACCCTTTCTTTGCTTGATCCATTTTGAACTTCTTCAAAATCTTGTCAAGGTATGTGCTTTGTGAAAGTCCAATTAAGCGTTTTGATCTATCTCTATAGATCTTTATGCCTAATATGTAAGCAGCTTCCCCGAGGTCTTTCATCGAAAAACTTTTATTCAAGTATCCCTTTATGCTATGCAGAAATTCTATATCATTTCCAATAAGTAATATGTCATCCACATATAATATCAGAAATGCTACAGAGCTCCCACTCACTTTCTTGTAAATACAGGCTTCTCCAAAAGTCTGTATAAACCCAAATGCTTTGATCCCACTATCAAAGCGTTTATTCCAACTCCGAGATGCTTGCACCAGTCCATAGATGGATCGCTGGAGTTTGCAAACTTTGTTAGCTCCCTTTGGATCGACAAAACCTTCTGGTTGCATCATATACAACTCTTCTTCCAGAAATCCATTCAGGAATGCGGTTTTTACATCCATTTGCCAAATTTCATAATCATAAAATGCGGCAATTGCTAACATGATTCTGACAGACTTAAGCATCGCTACGGGTGAGAAAGTCTCATCGTAGTCAACTCCTTGAACTTGTCGAAAACCTTTTGCGACAAGTCGAGCTTTGTAGACAGTAACATTACCATCAGCGTTAGTCTTTTTCTTAAAGATCCATTTATTCTCAATTGCTTGCCGATCATCGGGCAAGTCAACCAAAGTCCATACTTTGTTCTCATACATGGATCCCATCTCAGATTTCATGGCTTCAAGCCACTTTGCGGAATCTGGGCTCATCATCGCTTCTTCATAGTTCGTAAGTTCATCATGATCTAGTAGCATGACTTCCAGAACAGGATTACCGTACCACTCTGGTGCGGATCTTACTCTGGTTGATCTACGAGGTACAGTAGTATCTTGATCTAAAGTTTCATGATCATCATCATTAACTTCCTCTCTCATTGGTATAGGTCTCACAAAAACAGTTTTCTGTGATGTACTATTTCCCAATAACGGAGTAGGTACAGTTACCTCGTCAAGTTCTACTTTCCTCCCACTCACTTCTTTCGAGAGAAACTCCTTCTCAAGAAAGTTTCCGAATTTAGCAACAAAAGTCTTGCCTTCGGATCTGTGATAGAAGGTGTATCCAATAGTTTCCTTTGGATATCCTATGAAGACACACTTCTCCGATTTGGGTTCGAGCTTATCAGGTTGAAGCTTTTTCACATAAGCATCGCAACCCCAAATTTTAAGAAACGACAACTTTGGTTTCTTGCCAAACCATAGTTCATAAGGCGTCGTCTCAACGGATTTAGATGGTGCCCTATTTAACGTGAATGCGGCCGTCTCTAAAGCATAACCCCAAAATGATAGCGGTAAATCAGTAAGAGACATCATAGATCGCACCATATCTAGTAAAGTACGATTACGACGTTCGGACACACCATTACGTTGTGGTGTTCCGGGTGGCGTGAGTTGCGAAACTATTCCACAATTTTTCAAATGTACACCAAACTCGTAACTCAAATATTCTCCTCCACGATCAGATCGTAGAAACTTTATTTTCTTGTTACGATGATTTTCAACTTCACTCTGAAATTCCTTGAACTTTTCAAATGTTTCAGACTTATGTTTCATTAAGTAGATATACCCATATCTACTTAAATCATCTGTGAAGGTGAGAAAATAACGATATCCGCCACGAGCCTCAATATTCATCGGACCACATACATCGGTATGTATGATTTCCAATAAATTTGTTGCTCTCTCCATAGTACCGGAGAACGGTGTTTTAGTCATCTTGCCCATGAGGCACGGTTCGCAAGTACCAAGTGATTCATAATCAAGTGGTTCCAAAAGCCCATCAGCATGGAGTTTCTTCATGCGCTTTACACCGATATGACCTAAACGGCAGTGCCACAAATAAGTTGCACTATCATTATCAACTCTGCATCTTTTGGCTTCAACATTATGAATATGTGTATTACTACTATCGAGATTCAATAAGAATAGACCACTTTTCAAGGGTGCATGACCATAAAAGATATTACTCATATAAATAGAACAACCATTATTCTCTGATTTAAATGAATAACCGTCTCGCATTAAACAAGATCCAGATATAATGTTCATGCTTAACGCTGGCACCAAATAACAATTATTTAGGTCTAATATTAATCCCGAAGGTAGATGTAGAGGTAGCGTGCCGACCGCGATCACATCGACTTTGGAACCGTTTCCCACGCGCATCGTCACCTCGTCCTTTGCTAGTGTCCGCTTATTCTGTAGTCCCTGTTTCGAGTTGCAAATATTAGCAACAGAACCAGTATCAAATACCCAGGTGCTACTGCGAGCATTAGTAAGGTACACATCAATAACATGTATATCACATATACCTTTGTTCACCTTGCCATCCTTCTTATCCGCCAAATACTTGGGGCAGTTCCGCTTCCAGTGACCAGTCTGCTTGCAGTAGAAGCACTCAGTTTCAGGCTTAGGTCCAGACTTGGGTTTCTTCTCTTGAGCAGCAACTTGCTTGCCGTTCTTTTTGAAGTTCCCTTTCTTCTTCCCTTTGCCCTTTTTCTTGAAACTAGTGGTTTTGTTAACCATCAACACTTGATGCTCCTTCTTGATTTCTACCTCCGCAGCTTTCAGCATAGCGAAGAGCTCAGGAATAGTCTTGTTCATCCCTTGCATATTATAGTTCATCAAAAAGCTCTTGTAGCTTGGTGGCAGTGATTGGAGAATTCTGTCAATGACGCAATCATCCGGAAGTGTAACTCCCAATTGAATCAAGTGATTATTATACCCAGACATTTTGAGTATATGCTCACTGACAGAACTGTTCTCCTCCATCTTGCAGCTATAGAACTTATTGGAGACTTCATATCTCTCAATCCGGGCATTTGCTTGAAATATTAACTTCAACTCCTGAAACATCTCATATGCTCCATGATGTTCAAAACGTCATTGAAGTCCCGGTTCTAAGCCGTAAAGCATGGCACACTGAACTATTGAGTAGTCATCAGCTTTGCTCTGCCAGACGTTCATAACTTCTGGTGTTGCTCTTGCAGCAGGCCTGGCACTCAGCGGTGCTTCCAGGACGTAATTCTTCTGTGCAGCAATGAGGATAATCCTCAGGTTACGGACCCAGTCCGTGTAATTGCTACCATCATCTTTCAACTTAGCTTTCTCAAGGAACGCATTAAAATTCAACGGAACAACAGCACGAGCCATCTATCTACAATCAACATAAACAAGCAAGATACTATCAGGTACTAAGTTCATGATAATTTTTAAGTTCAGTTAATTTACTTAAGAACTCCCACTTAGATAGACATCCCTCTAATCCTCTAAGTGATTACGTGATCCAAATCAACTAAACCATAACCGATCATCACGTGAGATGGAGTAGTTTTCAATGGTGAACATCAATATGTTGATCATATCTACTATATGATTCACGCTCGACCTTTCGGTCTCCGTGTCCCGAGGCCATATCTGTATATGCTTGGCTCGTCAAGTATAACCTGAGTATTCCGCGTGTGCAACTGTTTTGCACCCGTTGTATTTGAACGTAGAGCCCATCACACCCGATCATCACGTGGTGTCTCAGCACGAAGAACTTTTGCAACGGTGCATACTCAGGGAGAACACTTCTTGATAATTTAGTGAGAGATCATCTTATAATGCTACCGTCAATCAAAGCAAGATAAGATGCATAAAAGGATAAACATCACATGCAATCAATATAAGTGATATGATATGGCCATCATCATCTTGTGCTTTGTGATCTCCATCTCCGAAGCATCGTCATGATCACCATCGTCACCGGCGCAACACCTTGATCTCCATCGTAGCATCGTTGTCGTCTCGCCAATCTAATGCCTCCACGACTATCACTACCGCTTAGTAATAAAATAAAGCATTACATCGCGATTGCATTGCATACAATAAAGCGACAACCATATGGCTCCTGCCAGTTGCCGATAACTCGGTTACAAAACATGATCATCTCATACAATAAAATCAGCATCATGCCTTGACCATATCACATCACAACATGCCCTGCAAAAACAAGTTAGACATCCTCTACTTTGTTGTTGCAAGTTTTACGTGGCTGCTACGGGCTTAAGTAAGAACTCATCTCACCTACGCATCAAAACCACAACGATAGTTCGTCAAATAGACTCCGTTTTAACCTTCTCAAGGACCGGGCGTAGTCACACTTGGTTCAACTAAAGTTGGAGAGACAGTCTTCCGCTAGCCATCTGTGTGCATAGCACGTCGAGGGAACCGGTCTCGCGTAAGAGTACGCGTAAGGTTGGTCCGGATCGCCTCGTCCAACAATACCGCCGAACCAAAGTATGACATGCTGGTAGGCAGTATGACTTGTATCGCCCACAACTCACTTGTGTTCTACTCGTGCAAATAACATCAAACCATAAAAACCTAGGCTCTGATACCACTGTTGGGGAACGCAGTAATTTCAAAAAATTTCCTACGCACACGCAAGATCATGGTGATGCACCGCAACGAGAGGGGAGAGTGATGTCTACGTACCAACGCAGACCGACTGCGGAAGCGATCACACAACGTAGAGGAAGTAGTCGTACGTCTTCTTCCCGATCCAACCGATCCAAGCACCGTTACTCCGGCACCTCCGAGTTCTTAGCACACGTTCAGCTCGATGATGTTCCTCGGGCTCCGATCCAGCAAAGCGTCGAGGAAGAGTTCCGTCAGCACGACGGCGTGGTGAAGATCTTGATGTACTACCGACGCAGGGCTTCGCCTAAGCACTGTAACGGTATGATCGAGGTGGAATTTGGTGGCAGGGGGCACCGCACACGGCTAAGGAACGATTAACTTGTGTGTGTTGTGGTGCCCCCTGCCCCCGTATATAAAGGCCAGGGGCAGGGGGTTCGGCCGGCTAGGAGGGAGGCGCAGGGAGGAGTCCTACTCCCACCGGGAGTAGGACTCCTTCCCCCAATCCTATTCCAACTAGGATTCTTGGGGAAGAAGGAGAAAGAGGGGGCCGGCCCACCTCTCCTAGTCCTATTAGGACTTGGGAAAGGTGGGGGGCGCCGGCCAGGTGTGGGCTGCCTCTTCTCTCTTTTCCACTAAGGCCCAATAGGCCCATTTACCTCCCGGGGAGTTCCGGTAACCCTCCCGGTAATCCGGAAAAATCCCGATTTCACCCGGAACGCTTCCGGTGCCCAAACATAGGCTTCCAATATATCAATCTTTACGTCTCGACCTTTTCGAGACTCCTCGTCATGTCCGTGATCTCATCCGGGACTCCGAACAACCTTCGGTACATCAAAATGCATAAACTCATAATAACTGTCATCGTAACGTTAAGCGTGCGGACCCTACGGTTCGAGAACAATGTAGACATGACCGAGACACGTCTCCGGTCAATAACCAATAGCAGGACCTGGATGCCCATATTGGCTCCTACATATTCTACGAAGATCTTTATCGGTCAGACCGCATAACATACGTTGTTCCCTTTGTCATCGGTATGTTACTTGCCCGAGATTCGATCGTCGGTATCCAATGCCTAGTTCAATCTCGTTACTGGCAAGTCTCTTTACTCGTTCCGTAATACATCATCTCATAACTAACATCTTAGTTATTATGCTTGCAAGGCTTATGTGATGTGTATTACCGAGAGGGCCCAGAGATACCTCTCCGACAATCAGAGTGACAAAACCTAATCTCGAAATACGCCAACCCAACATCTACCGTTGGAGACACCTGTAGTACTCCTTTATAATCACCCAGTTACATTGTGACGTTTGGTAGTACCCAAAGTGTTCCTCCGGTAAACGGGAGTTGCATAATCTCATAGTTATATGAACATGTATAAGTCATGAAGAAAGCAATAGCAACATACTAAACGATCGGGTGCTAAGCTAATGGAATGGGTCATGTCAATCAGATCATTCAACTAATGATGTGACCTCGTTAATCAAATAGCAACTCTTTGTTCATGGTTAGGAAACATAACCATCTTTGATTAACGAGCTAGTCTAGTAGAGGCATACTAGTGACACTCTGTTGGTCTATGTATTCACACATGTATTATGTTTCCGGTTAATACAATTCTAGCATGAATAATAAACATTTATCATGATATAAGGAAATAAATAATAACTTTATTATTGCCTCTAGGGCATATTTCCTTCAGGTATAACACCAATATAAATAAATAATGAGTTAATTACAGCACCTTGAAGTGGTCTTTTATTTTCTTTCGCTAACGGAGCTCACGAGATTTTCTACTTTAAGTTTTGTGTTGTGAAGTTTTCAAGTTTTCGGTAAATATTTGATGGATTATGGAACAAGGGGTGGCAAGATCCTAAGCTTGGGGATGCCCATGGCACCCCCAAGATAATCTAAGGACACCTAAAAGCCAAAGCTTGGGGATGCCCCAGAAGGCATCCCCTCTTTCGTCTACTTCTATCGGTAACTTTACTTGGAGCTATATTTTTATTCGCCACAGGATAAGTGTTTTGCTTGGAGCGTCTTTTATGATTTGAGTCTTTAATTTTTAGTTTACCACTATCATACTTGCTGTACACACCTTTTGATAGAGCCATACATGATTTGGAATTTGTTAGAATACTCTATGTGCTTCGCCTATATCTTTTGAGTTATATAGTTTTGCTCTAGTACTTCACTTATATCTTTTAGAGAACGGTGGTGGATTTGTTTTATGGAAACTACTGATCTCTCATGCTTCACTTAGATTATTTTGAGAGTCTTAATAGCATGGTAATTTGCTTAAAATCCTAATATGCTAGGTGTTCAAGATTAGTAAAATTTTCTTAAGAGTGTTTTGAATACTAAGAGAAGTTTGATGCTTCATGATTGTTTTGAGATATGGAGGTAATAATATCAAAGTCATGCTAGTTGAGTAGTTGTGAAATTGAGAAATGCTTGTGTTGAACTTTGCAAGTCCTGTAGCATGCACGTATGGTAAACGTTATGCAACAAATTTGAAACATGAGGTGTTATTTGATTGTCTTCCTTATGAGTGGCGATCGGGGACGAGCGATGGTCTTTTCCTACCAATCTACCCCCCTAGGAGCATGCGCGTAGTGCCAAGGTTTTTGATTACTTGTAGATTTTTGCAATAAGTATGTGAGTTCTTTATGACTAATGTTGAGTCCATGGATTATACGCACTCTCACCCTTCCATCCTTGCTAGCCTCTTCGGTACTGTGCATTGCCCTTTCTCCGATTGAGAGTTGGCGCAAACTTCACCGGTGCATCAAAACCCCGTGATATGATACGCTCTTTCACACATAAACCTCCTTATATCTTCCTCAAAACAGCCACCATACCTACCTATTATGGCATTTCCATAGCCATTCCGAGATATATTGCCATGCAACTTTCCATCATTCCGTTCATCATGACACATTCATTATTGTCATAATGCTTAGCATGATCATGTAGTTGACATAGTATTTGTGGCAAAGCCACTGTTCATAATTCTTTCATACATGTCACTCTTGGTACATTGCATATCCCGGTACACCGCCGGAGGCATTCATATAGAGTCATCTTTTGTTCTAGTATCGAGTTGTAATCATTGAGTTGTAAATAAATAGAAGTGTGATGATCATCATTTTCTAGAGCATTGTCCCAAGTGAGGAATAAAAAAAGAGAGAAAGGCCATAAAAAAGAGAAGGCCCAAAAAATGAGAGTAAAAGAGAGAAGGGACAATGTTACTATCCTTTGCCACACTTGTGCTTCAAAGTAGCACCGTAATCTTCATGTTAGAGAGTCTCTTGTTTTGTCACTTTTATATACTAGTGGGAAATTTTCATTATAGAACTTGGCTTGTATATTCCAACAATGGGCTCCTCAAGTGCCCTAGGTCTTCATGAGCAAGCAAGTTGGATGCACACCCACTAGTTTCTTTTGTTGAGCTTTCATACATTTATAGCTCTGGTGCATCCATTGCATGGCAATCCCTACTCCTTGCATTAACATCAATCGGTGGGAATCTCCATAGCCCATTGATTAGCCTCGTTGATGTGAGACTTTCTCCTTTTTTTCTCCACATAACCCCCTCATTATATTCTATTCCACCCATAGTGCTATGTCCATGGCTCGCGCTCATATATTGCGTGAAAGTTTATAGGTTTGAGATTACTAAAGTATGAAACAATTGCTTGGCTTGTCATCAGGGTTGTGAATGATGAGAGCATTGTTGTGTGACGAAAATGAAACATGACTAAACCATATGATTTTGTAGGGATGAACTTTCTGTGGCCATGTTATTTTGAGAAGACATAATTGCTTAGTTACTATGCTTGAAGTATTATTATTTTTATGTCAATATGAGCTTTTGTCTTGAATCTTTCGGATCTGAATATTCATACCACAATTAAGAAGAATTACATTAAAATTATGCCAAGTAGCACTCCGCATCAAAAATTCTGTTTTTATCATTTACCTACTCGAGGACGAGCAGGAATTAAGCTTGGGGATGCTTGATACGTCTCCAACGTACCTATAATTTTTGATTGCTCCATGCTATATTATCTACTGTTTTGGACATTATTGGGCTTTATTATCCACTTTTATATTATTTTTGGGACTAACCTATTAACCGGAGGCCCAGCCCAGAATTGTTGTTTCTTGCCTGTTTTAGGGTTTCGAAGAAACAGAATATCAAACGGAGTCCAAACGGAATGAAACCTTCGGGAACGTGATTTTCTCAACCAACAAGACCCGGGAGACTTGGACCCTACATCAAGAAAGGAAACAGGAGGCCACAAGGTAGGGGGCACGCCTACCCCCCCCCAGGTGCACCCTCCACCCTCGTGGCCCCCATGTTACTCCACCGACGTACTCCTTCCTCCTATATATATCCACGTACCCCCAAACGATCAGATACGGATCCAAAACCCTAATTCCACCGTCGTAACTTTCTGTATCCACGAGATCCCATCTTGGGGCCTGTTCCGGAGCTCCGCCGGAGGGGGCATCGATCACGGAGGGCTTCTACATCAACACCATAGCCTCTCAAATGAAGTGTGAGTAGTTTACCTCAGACTTACGGGTCCATAGTTAGTAGCTAGATGGCTTCTTCTCTCTTTTTGGATCTCAATACAATGTTCTCCCCCTCTCTTGTGGAGAACTATTCGATGTAATCTTCTTTTTGTGGTGTGTTTGTTGAGACCGATGAATTGTGGGTTTATGATAAAGTCTATCTATGAACAATATTTGAATCTTCTCTGAATTCTTTTATGTATGATTGGTTATCTTTGCAAGTCTCTTAGAATTATCAGTTTGGTTTGGCCTACTAGATTGATCTTTCTTGCAATGGGAGAAGTGCTTAGCTTTGGGTTCAATCTTGCGGTGTCCTTTCCCAGTGATAGTAGGGGCAACAAGGCACGTATTGTAGTGTTGCCATCGAGGATAACAAGATGGGGTTTTCTTCATATTGCATGAGTCTATCCCTCTACATCATGTCATCTTGCTTAAGGCGTTACTCTGTTTTAACTTAATACTCTAGATGCATGCTGGATAGCGGTCGATGAGTGGAGTAATAGTAGTAGATGCAGGCAGGAGTCGGTCTACTTGTCTCGGACGTGATGCCTATATACATGATCATACCTAGATATTCTCATAACTATGCTCAATTCTGTCAATTGCTCAACAGTAATTTGTTCACCCACCGTAGAATACTTATGCTCTTGAGAGAAGCCACTAGTGAAACCTATGGCCCCCGGGTCTATCTTTATCATATTAATCTCCTACTACTTAGTTATTTCCTTTGCTATTTCCTTTGCATTTATTTTACTTTGCATCTTTATCATAAAAATACCAAAAATATTATCTTATCATATCTATCAGATCTCACTCTCGTAAGTGGCCTTATAGGGATTGACAACCCCTATTTGCATTGGTTGCAAGGATTTATTTGTTTTGTGCAGGTACGAGGGACTCGCGCGTAGCATCCTACTGGATTGATACCTTGGTTCTCAAAAACTGAGGGAAATACTTACGCTACTTTGCTGCATCATCCCTTCCTCTTCAGGAAAAACCAACGCAGTGCTCAAGAGGTAGTTGGCCCTAATGACAAGCATTAAGCATAGCAAAGTCATAGCAACATAAATCTTAGAACATAATGGATACTAGGGATCAAACACTAACAAAACTAACTCGATTACATGATAATCTCATCCAACCCATCACTGTTCAGCAAGCCTACGATGGAATTACTCACGCATGGCGGTGAGCATCATAAAATTGGTGATGGAGGAAGGTTGATGATGATGATGATGATGGCGACTGATTCCCCTCTCCGGAACCCTGAACGGACTCCAGATCAGCCCTCCTAAGAGAGTTTAGGGCTTGGCGGCGGCTTCGTATCCTAAAAGGCGATGAATCCTTCTCCCTTATTTTTCTCCCCGAAAGTGAATATGGAGTCAAGATGGACGTTGGTGGAGCATCAGGGGGCCCACGAGGCAGGGGGCGCGCCCAAGGGGTAGGCACGCCCCCCACCCTCGTGGACAGGGTGTGGGCCCCATGACGTGGATTCTTCTTCCAGTGTTTTTTATATATTCCAAAAATAATCTCCATTGATTTTCAGGTCATTCCGAGAACTTTTATTTATGTACAAAAATAACACCATGGCAATTCTGCTGAAAACAGCGTCAGTCTGGGTTAGTTCCATTCAAATCATGCAAGTTAGAGTCCAAAACAAGGGCAAAAGTGTTTGGAAAAGTAGATACAACGGAGACGTATCATCTGTTCTCAGTTGATTTGTGATATGAATGATGTCATACTATGCTTACCGTATTATAAACTTTGTCTCTTTATCCTTAGCTGTCAATACAATGTGAAGAAATAGATAATACATTAGCCATGGTACATGGTCATATGTTTGGAACTTGGTTTTTTATGTACTTTGCAGTAAAATACAACTAATATTTTACATGGGTTCACCAGAATAAGTTCTTATAGACCAAAGCTATTTTGTTTGGTTTTGCTTCCTCCTTAAAATCTTCTATTCTGGTACTTCTAATGTAAAAACTCAACTTTTCAGCAAGCTATGGAAAAAATGGTGGAACCACCACCTTCTGAAGGTGACGAGGCAAGTATAACCGCAATGTCACCTCTTGCTGCAGTGGGTCAGTACCTGTCCACTAACAGTGCCAAAAGCACGTTCCTGCGTAATATTGGGTTGGTTGTTAAGGCAATCTTGTCCAAACTGCCTCATGATCAAGATATGCAAGCTCAAAACAATGTTATATCTACGCCCCAGACAAAAGTCCATTCCCTAACAGAGACCCTTTATGAAACAAGGACAGACATTGTTTGATGTCATCAAGATATGCATTGTTTGATGTCATCAAGAAACCAGACTATCAGACATTTGCTATGTTGTTCAGGAGCCTAGTAGAAATGAAGGCGAAGGGTGCTCCATCGGACAGTGCAGCATGAAAACATAATAGTAAGGTCAAATGAACTAAACTTCTGAACTTCTGGCGGTGCATTTATCTGCGAGACTATTAACTTTTATGCCAACCTTCCTTTTGTTTTATGGTTGTAATTTGTTTTGTTGCGATACAAAATTTGTTCTTAATGTGCAGCCACCGGTCAAAGAAAACAGCAAGCCATTTTTGTATAGTGTAGGGTGTTCCCTATATTTGCACTAGTGGCGATCTTTGATGCCCAGTGGATGTAATATGTGCAATCGCCTTAATAGCCTATCGTTAGTTTCGGGCTTATTTATTTCCTAGTCTTCTTTTTCCCTGGTTTGCTAGTGGTCGCAACAACCATGGCCATATATGGACCGTGGTAACCTTAACCCTGGTACAGGCCATAGGATCCATGGGCCTCCTACAGGTCGTCGGATAAATGGGCCTCCAACGGGCTGTAGAATCAGTGGGCCTTGGGCCGTCGGATAAATGGGTCCACATGGGCCGCAAACGGGCGTAATTGGTATCGGCCCAGCATGATAACAGGTCGTTAACAGGCTAGGGGACAGCAAAGGCTTAATTATGTCACACGCATAACGGGTCGTTAATGGGCCAGAATATAGGGTGGGCTGGAAACGGCGCAACAGGTTAACGGGCCACAAACGGGCTGATTCTTGCCATGGGCCGAATTTGGCCCATTAGGGGAAGAGGCCACTAACAGGCCAGAAGTAATCGAGGGCCGGAAAGGGGCCCAAGAACATATGGGCCTTCAGTAGGCCGAAAGCTAATACGGGCTGGAAACGGCCCATGTGAATCATGGGCCATTAATGGGTACAAAGAAATTTACTGTTCATTATGGTCTAGAGTCACCGTGGGCCACTAAAGGGCCTAAAGTTACGAAAGGCCTCATATGGGCCAAAAGACATCGTGGGCCATACATGGGCCAAAAGTGAAACAGGCTGGTGTTATATTTGATGGCCCACATAACGTTGTTGGCCGATTTCGGGAAGGCCCTGACGGGCCGTGAGTTACCGGGCCTTAAAATGGGCTATTTGCGAACAGAGCGTTATCAGGCTTTTCATGGGCCGGTCCGCTAACTTTTGACCAAGTCAAATGGGCCGGCCTTTGTAAGCTAAATTGGCCAATGGTGGGCCGTCACACGTGTCGGCATATCATAGGGGCCTATCTGACCCAATGAAGAGTTGACACGTGTTTCCTCCAGCCAATGAGAATTTTACATGTGGAAACCCCCCATTGGTTCGGCTGTTAACGGGCTATCGGATCCAAAAACGGACCCAATAGCTTAACGGCGACCCGTTACGGTGGATGCCACGTGTCGGTTACCCTTGACGAAAGGACTTCCATGACGCGTCATTTATCGTCGTGGAAGGAACACTTCCATGATGATAATTTTCGTATTGTCATGGAACACTTCTACGACAGCACAGGTATGACTATCTTGATTCTGTCATAAAATCATCATGGGTATACATACATGACAGAAAAGGTGACCTACTGTGACAAACACGTATCATCACGGAAGTGTATTTTTTGTAGTGCATCAGTATGTATTATTTCCAATAAGTCAGTGGCTCTCTCAATTGTTCCGGAGAATGGAGTCTTAGTCATCTTGCCCATGAGGCATGGTTCGCAAGTATCAAGTGATTCATAATCAAGTGATTCCAAAAGCCCATGAGCATGAAGTTTCTTCATGCGCTTTACACCAATATGACCTAAACGGCAGTGCCACCAATAAGTTGCACTATCATT
Source organism: Triticum monococcum (assembly GCA_034509565.1). Lineage (NCBI taxonomy): Eukaryota > Viridiplantae > Streptophyta > Magnoliopsida > Poales > Poaceae > Triticum > Triticum monococcum. Next base: position 351,017,600 of record CM067845.1, read on the forward strand.
ATTAACTTTGCATATTTTGGCTTCAATATTATGAATATGTGTATCACTATGATCGAGATTCAACAAAAATAGACCACTCATCAAGGGTGCATGACCATAAAAGATATTACTCATATAAATAGAACAACCATTATTCTCTGATTTAAACGAATAACTATCTTGCATCAAACAAGATCCAGATATATGTTCATGCTCAACGCTGGCACCAAATAACAATTATTCAGGTCTAAAACTAATCCCGACGGTAGATGTAGAGGTAGCGTGCCGACAGCGATCACATCAACCTTGGAACCATTTCCGACGAGCATCGTCACCTTGTCCTTAGCTAATCTTTGTTTAATCCGTAACCCCTTTCACTTTGCCATCCTTCTTATCCGCCAAATACTTGGGGCAGTTCCGCTTCCAGTGACCAGTCCCTTTGCAGTAGAAGCACTCAGTTTCAAGCTTAGGTCCAAACTTGCCTGCCTGCAGCCCACGACATGGCTCCGTCAGCGGCCCCGTACGGCCCATCTTCCCCAGCAAACACTCAAGACCCTCATGAGGGACCGAGCCTCACGAGGCGGAGGACACGAGACCTCCTCAGGGGTGGCCTCACCAGACTGGCTCGCGAGGGGCGGAGAGATCAAGGCAAGGGGCACCTCGCGAGGTTCCTGTGATGCAAGCCATGACGACCAGGGCCAGGCCGGTGCCAGCGCGTGTAGTGTCCTTGTTTCCTCTTTGGTGCTAAAGAGGCAAGTGCAGGCGCGGAGTCCCGAGGCATCAAGCAAAGGTTCCATATCGGTGCAACAAGACCAAGACCAGCAGGACGGCAGGACGGAGGTCACCGTGGAGCCCAAGACGGCATCATCACTAGAGCCTTTGGCAGGCGAAGACCATCTTTTGTCAGGATAGCTCGTACTAGCTGTCCCCCTTCAAATTGGTCGTTGTGGGATCCTTTCCCGCCTAATATTTGGGAAGAGGACCCGGGCCTCTATATATAGGACTAGCCACCATCATAGGGAGGAATCTCATCTTGGACCGGATCCATTCCACCAAGGCCACCACACAAACTCACCAAGCACAAGAGCACCTCTCCTCAGGAGGCTGTTCTTCCCTTGCAACTGTTCGTACTCAGCCCAAGAGGCAATCCACCACACCACACTGGAGTAGCATATTACACCACATCGGTGGCCCGAACCAGTATAAATCTTGTGTCCCTTTGTTCTGCGAGTTCGACATGCTGAGCCTCGAGATTGCGGTGAGGACGTGAGGTAGAGGGAGGAGAGATCTTCGTGCGCATCCCAGTGTTCGAACCTCAAGGGTTTTGCCAGAACCCAAAATTCGACATTTGGCGCGCCAGGTAGGGGTGTGCTGAAGCTTTCCTTCCATTGATCCACGTTCCACCGCTCCACTGCATCCATGTCGGACGTGCGTCGAGCCCGCACCGAACACCGGGCCGCCCTCGCCACCCGTGTCGCTCAGACAGCCCTGTCGGCGGGCCTCCCCGTCGTTCTCCATCAACTGTTGCCAACACGGCTACCGGCCCGGCAGCAAACAAGCAGCAGGCGTCGTCACTGCACCCCTCCGTGCGGCGGGACAGCCGCACTGCCACACCATCGCTAACCCCATCTGACTCATCGTCTCACGCTCGCCGCGCGCCTGCGGACACGCAAGCCGCACTGCTCATGGCATGCGAGCTCTTGTGCTACCGCCTGGTCGACGACCTCTATGAGGACTGGTTAGACCGCATCGCGGAGCTCATCAGCGCCGCTGGGGGCTCCCCTGCACCATCCCTCTTGTTGCCTCGCCCACCTTCAGCCGCGGGCGATGTAGCTCACGGAGCGCCTCCACATCAAGATGGCGCCCTCGCGCTGAGACGCGCAGCTCACGGAGCGCCACCGCCCCCTCCGTGTCAAGACGGTGTCCTCGCCCCAAGACACGCGGTCCCGCGGTGTGATCCACCATGTCGTGTGCCCGTGCACGAAAAAGGAAGCTGCCAAGAGGCTCCTCGGCCGTAAGAAAACACTCCAGCGCTCCCAACCCCACCACGACAAGACCGCGTGCCGCCTCCGGCGGCGGTGACCGGACATCCAGGCCAGGCCCCACATCAGCAAAGGGCCTCGGTGGCCACGTCAGGCTGCCATGCCTTCACTCCTGAGCTGCGTAGTGTCATCTGGCCAGGGAAGTTTAAGCCGGATCTGCCTCCTCGCTAAGACGGCACCCCCGACCCTGTGGAGTTCCTACAGCTCTACAAACTAAGCATTGAGGCGGCCAATGGCGATGAAAAAGGCATGGCGAACTGGTTTCCCATGGCTATCAAGGATGGCGCTCGCTCATGGCTCCTGAACCTGCCTCCAGGCTCGATCTCCTCCTGGTATGAGATGCACGACCGCTTCGTCGCCAACTTCTAGGACACTCGCGACCGCCCTCCGGCCACGGGTGACCTGTGTCGCATCAAGCAACAGTTGGGAGAGACCCTTTAGAAGTACATCCAGCGCTTCAATAGCATGCATCTCAAGATCCCCAAGGTGACAGATGAGGCCATCATCTCAGCTTTTCCGATGGCGTCCGTGACATCAAGATGATGGAGGAGCTCGCCATCCATGAGGAGCTATGCACGACTCTGGAGCAGTTCAACATAGCAACCAAGTGCGCGAGAGCTGAGGAAGGGCGTCTCTCCCTCCTCGAGCTCCCTGCTGCCGATCCAGAGGAGAAGAGGGCCAAGGTCAAGGACGTGAAGTGCAAGGGAGTGGTCATATTCGCAGCAGAGATAGACACAAAGCGCGGCCGAGACCTCCCCGAGTTATCCAAGGGCGGCCGTCCATTCTGCGCCTTCCACAACGTGCACAGCCACAACACCAATGATTGTCAAGAGCTCAGGGCCATTCGAGATGGACGCTTCGGTCGACGCCCCGAGCGCAACGACCGGGGCTACGGCCGAGGAGGAGGAGGAGGAGGCAGAGGACGCTGGGATGATCGCGGCCCCCGCTAGGAGTGGCGCGAACAGCCTCGCGAGGACCGCTGGTAGGAGCAGCCTCATGAGGGCGCCTGGAGGGACCAGCCTCATGAGGACCGTCCTCAAGGAAATCTTGGTCTCCCTCCGCTGCCGCCACCACCAAGAAGGAATGACGACCACCATCTGGACAAGGCAGCTGGGGGATTCCAGGAGCCGCGCGCCATCGCTTGCACCTTGGGTGGTGCTCAGGCCCCGGCTTCCCAGTGCATCTTCAAGCAGTTCTCTAACGAGGTGAATGCAGACCTCCGCAAGGTCGAGGCCACGCGCCTGCTCAGATGGTCCAAGTATGCCATCACTTTTAGCTCGGCGGATCAGCTCAAATGCGCGGCGACCGTCGGCGTCCTCCCAATGCTCTGCTCACCCGTCATCAGCAATGTCCAAGTCACCAAGACCCTCATCGATGGCGGCGCGGGGCTCAGTGTCCTGTCCGTCGAGATGTTCGACAGCCTTCAACTACCATACAATCAGCTTCAGCCCACCAAGCCTTTCTCGGAAGCCCCAACGCTGCTGGGAGAGTTTCCAAATGGAACATCGAGCTGCAAGCATTCCAGCTAGAGTTCAGCACAACTAGGGTCATTAAGGGGGCTGCGCTCGCCGACTCCATGGCAGAGTGGACTGACGCCCCGGGGTTTGAAGCATGCGAGGACCAATCCCTCTCGCCAGGAATTGAAGCACCAGATGGCTGGGTCATGTATTTCGATGGTGCGTTCGCACGCCAGGGCGCGGGGGCTGGAGCAGTGCTCATCTCGCCTACTCAGGACAAGCTCTCCTACGCCGTGCAGCTCCGCTTCCAGTAGGGCGAGAAGGTCTCCAACAACATCGCAGAGTACAAAGGCCTCATCACCGGCCTCAAGGCCGCGGTGGCCCTGGGAGTGAAGCGCCTCACCATCAAGGGCAACTAGCAGCTCCTCATCAACTTCTGCAACAAGGTATACGAGCCGAAGGATGAGCACATGGAGGCATACATCACGGAGGTACGCAAAATGGAAAAGCATTTCCTGGGTCTAGAGTTGCAGCACATACCCCGTGGCACCAACAAGGAGGCCGGCGACATCGCCAAAAGGGCTTCCAAGGAACAACCCCAAGAGCCTGGCATCTTGGAGGAGCGGCTCTTCAAGCCGTCGGCAGCACCTCCGCTTTCGGGGACGATGCCACCTCGGGAGGAGCTCCCCCAACCACCTGCCTCGGGAGCCCTGGCCTGCGGCCCGACGTCAGGAGCGCGCCTACTCTTGGAGCTCGAGCCTTAGGAGGGGTGCTGGACCAAGGAGCTCAAGGAATACTTGACACAAGGGACGCTGCCTGAGAAGGCGGAGGACGCGGAGCGCGTGGCCCGACAGGCTACGGCGTATTGCATCCAGGACGGTGAGTTATACAGCAAGTGGCCTAATGATCTTTCCTTGCGATGCATCTCCAGGGGACAGGGGAACGAGCTGCTGGCTAACATACACGGCGGATACTGTGGGCACCACTCGTCATCATGAACCATCGTCAGCAAGGCATTCCGCAGCGGGTTCTACTGGCCTACGATGCTCAACGACGCAACCAAGCTGGTGAAGTCCTGCGAGGCCTGCCAGTTCCACGCTAAGCAGATCCACCAGCCAGCTCAGGGCCTCCAGACCATCCTGCTCTCGTGGCCGTTCGCAGTCTAGGGGCTGGATATCTTAGGCTCGTTCCCTCGAGCGCCTGGGGGCTACCATTACCTCTACGTCATCGACAAGTTCACCAAATGGGCGGAGGTAGAAGCCGTCCGCGCCATCCCGGTCGGATCTGCGATCAAGTTCATCAAGGGTCTCGTGAGCCGGTTTGGGGTCCCTAATCGCATTATCACCGACAACAGCTCGTAGTTCACTAGAAATCTTTTCAAGGCATAATGTGCTAACCTTGGAACGCAGATCTGCTACGCTTCGGCGGCACACCCCAGGGGCAATGGTCAAGCCGAACGCGCCAAAGCGGAGGTCCTTAGAGGCCTCAAGACCAGGACCTTCAGGAAGAAGCTTGAGGCCTGCGGCAAGGGCTGGCATGATGACCTCCACTCTGTGCTATGGTCCATCCGCACCACCGCCACCAAGCCAACAGGCGAGACCCTGTTCTTCCTCGTCTATGGAGCAGAAGCGGTTCTCCCTCACGAGGTCAAGCATCCCACTGCACGGGTCCTGGCGTTTGATGAGACGTAGCAGGATGCCATGCGGGGATGGACCTTGTGCTGGGGGAGGAACACCGCCGTGAAGCCTCGCTGTGAGCGGCAAGGTACCAGCAGGCGCTGCGACGGTACCATTGTTGCAGCGTCCGCTCCAGGGCGCTCGAGGTGGGCGATCTTGTCCTGAGGCGGGTGCTCTCCAGGGAAGGGCTGCACAAGCTCTCGCCCATGAGGGAGGGCCCGTTTAGGATCGCCCATGTCTCCAGGCCTGGCGCCGCGCCCCTGGAGACACAGGACGGGATCCCCATCCAGAACGCCTGGAACATCCAGCACCTCTGGAAGTTATACCCATGAAGCAAGGGCCATCGCCTGTGAAGCAAGGCCCCGTGCCTATCAAGGTCTCCGCTCGTGACACTCTCACGTAATAATGAGTGGGGCCGTACACGCCCCGGAGTCTCAGGAGTGCTGCTGAGGGAGTCCTGGATTAGGGGGTCTCCGGACAGCCGGGCTATATCCTTTGGCCGGACTATTGGACTATGAAGATACAGGATTGAAGACTTCGTCCTGTGTTCGGATGGGACTCTCCTTGGCGTGGAAGGCAAGCTTGGCAATACGGATATGTAGATCTCCTCCCTTGTAACCGACTTTGTGTAACCCTAGCCCCCCTCCGGTGTCTATATAAACCGGGGGGTTTAGTCCGTAGGACAACATACAATCATACCATAGGCTAGCCTCTAGGGTTTAGCCTCTACGATCTCGTGGTAAATCAACTCTTGTAATACTCATATCATTAATAACAATCAAGCAGGACATACGGTATTACCTCCATCAAGAGGGCCCGAACCTGGGTAAACATTATGTCCCCTGCCTCCTGTTACCATCTGCCTTAGACGCACAGTTTGGGACCCCCTACCCGACATCCGCCGGTTTTGACACCGACATTGGTGCTTTCATTGAGAGTTCCACTGTTCCGTCACCATAAGGCTCGATGGCCCCTTCGATTATCGGTAACGATGCGGTCCAGGGTGAGGTTTTACTCCCCGGACAGATCTTCGTATTCGGTGGCTTCGCACTGCGGGCCAATTCGCTTGGCCATCTGGAGCAGATCGAGAGCTGCGCCCTGGCCATCAGGTCAGGTTCGGAAACCTAAACTACACGGCCGACATCCACGGAGACTTGATCTTCGATGGATTCGAGCCCACGTCAGGTGCGCCGCACAATCATGATGAGCATGACGTAACTCTGCCATCGGACAGTGTTCGGGAGATCGCATCTGCAACTACTCCGGCCTTCAATCCGGAGCAAATTGCGCCATCCGAGGACGGAGGGATAGACCCCGCCATGGAGGCCGCACTCTCAGCGGCGATGGAGTCGGATACTGATTTCACCCCTTACGAGAGCCGTGTTGCCAAACCACTAGATTCGTCTCCGGCCACGGACTCTGAGCCGCCTGCATCCGTGCCTATCGAATCCGATTGGGCACCGATTATGGAGTTCACCTCCGCGGATATCTTTCAGCACTCGCCTTTCGGCGATGTGCTAAATTCATTAAGATCTCTCTCCTTGTCAGGAGAATCTTGGCCGAACTATGTTCGGCTAGAATGGGATGCGGACGACGAAGAAATTCGCTGCCCACCCACCACCCACTTAGTAGCCGCTATCGACGATTTAACCGACATGCTCGACTTCGACTCTGAAGACATCAATGGTATGGGCGACGATTCAGGGGACAAACAGGAACCACCGCCCATAGGGCACTGGACCGCCACCTCATCATATGATATATACATCGTGGACACCCCCAAAGAAGGCAATGGCGACGAGACAGCGGAGGATGACCCCTCCAAGAAGCAACCCAAGCACCGACATCAGCGGCGCCGCTCTAAGTCCTGCCATAACAAAAGTACTGATACCGGCACAAGAGACAATAACACTCCGGATAGTGCCGAAGACAACCACAGTCCCCTCCATCACAATGAAGAGCAGGAACGCGAACAAGCTAGCCCTCCAGAGCAGGCAGCAGATGGAAAATCGGAGGAGGACAATTACTTGCCTCTCTCCGAAGACGAGGTGAGCCTCGGCGATGAAGAATTTCTCGTACTTGAGGATCCCGTCGAGCAGGAGCACTTTAAGCGCCAGCTTATGGCCACAGCAAATAGCCTGAAGAAAAAGCAACAACAGCTTCAAGCTGACCAAGACTTGCTAGTAGATAGATGGACCAAAGTCCTTGTGGCCGAGGAATACGAACTTGAGCGCCCCTCCAAGAGTTACCCAAAGCGCAGGTTGCTACCTCACCTCGAGGAGGAAGCATTGAAACCCACATCACCAGTGTAGGATGAAGCTGACCGGCCACCTCATGGCCGAGCTAGAGAGGCGTTTCGGCCTGATGTTCAGCCTGCACCCCGCCGCCACTCAAACAAAAATACCAAGTCCCGGGGCAACACATGGGACCTGCGAGACATATTGGACAGCAGGGCAAACACATGCAAGGTCGATATATGGGTCACGGGGGCGCGCGCCAACGCAGGACGATGACCGTCGCGCCGGATACACTAAAGGTAAATCTGGCCGGGCCGAATACAGCAGACAAGACTCATATAAACTGCGTCGTGATATAGCCCGACACAGAGGCGCCGCACACCCCCTATGCTTCACTGATGAAGTTATGGATCACGAATTCCCGGAGGGTTTTATACCCGTAAATATCGAATCGTATGATGGTACAACAGATCCCGCTGTATCGATTGAGGATTTCCTCCTCCACATCCACATGGCTCACGGTGATGATCTGCATGCCATCAAGTACCTCCCACTAAAACTCAAAGGACCAGCTCAGCATTTGCTAAATAGCTTGCCAGCAGACTCCGTCGGCAGTTGGAAGGATTTGGAAGACGTATTCCTTGACAACTTCCAGGGCACTTATGTGTGACCACCGGATGGTGATGACTTGAGCCATATAACTCAGTAGCCAGGGGAATCGGCCAGGCAATTCTGGACACGGTTCTTAACTAAGAAAAACCAAATTGTCGACTGTCCGGATGCAGAGGCCTTAGCGGCATTCAAGCATAACATCTGTGATGAGTGGCTCACCGGCACCTCGGCCAGGAGAAGCCAAAATCTATGGCAGCCCTCACGACACTCATGACCCGCTTTTGCACGGGGGAGGATAGCTGGCTGGCTCACAGCAACAACACATCAAGGAATCCGGGCACTTCGGATACCAAAGATGCCAATGGCAGACCACGTCATAACAGACAAAAGCGCCGCAACAATGGCGATAACACCGATGATACGGCAGTCAATGCCGGATTCAGAGGCTCTAGATCTGGTCAGCGGAAAAGGCATTCAAAAGAAGTACTCCGGGCCCGTCCAGTTTGGACCGCATACTTGATCGCTCGTGTCAAATCCATGGCACCCCCGATAAGCCAGCCAATCACACCAACAGAGAATGATGGGTGTTCAAGCAGGCCGGCAAGTTGAATGCCGAAAACAAGGACAAGGGGCTGCATAGTGATGACGAGTAGGAGCCCCGGCTACCGAACACTGGAGGACAGAAGAGGTTCCCCCAACAAGCGAAGACGGTGAACATGATATATGGAACCCACATTCCTAAGAGGGAACGGAAGCGTGCACTAAGGGACGTCTATGCGATAGAGCCCGTCGCCCCAAAGTTCAACCCATGGTCCTCTTGTCCGATCACTTTTGATCGCAGGGACCACCCCACTAGTATCCGTCATGGCGTATCCGCCACATTGGTCCTAGACCCCATCATCGACGGATTTCACCTCACTCGAGTCCTTATGGACAGCGGCAGCAGCCTGAACCTGCTCTATCAGGATACAGTGCGCAAAATGGGTATAGATCCCTCGAGGATCAAACCCACCAAAACCACCTTTAAGGGCGTCATCCCAGGTGCAGAGGCCCGTTGCATGGGCTCAATCATACTGGAAGTGGTCTTCGGATCTCCAAACAACTTCCGAAGCGAGGACTTAATCTTCGATATCGTCCCATTCCGCAGTGGCTATCACGCACTGCTCGGGCAAACCGCATTTGTCAAATTCAATGCGGTACCGCATTACGCATACCTCAAGCTCAAGATGCCAGGACCTAGGGGGGTCATAACAGTCAATGGAAATACAGAACGCTCGCTCCGCACAGAAGAGCACACTACGACCCTCGCAGGAGAAGCACAAAGCAGCCTTTTAAGGCAAACCGCCAATTTGACGGTACAGCCCCCGAACACCGTCAAACGAGTCCGGAGTAACCTGCAACAGGATCGCCTGGCATGTTCAGAGCTCGCCTAGCAACTCGGCCCCCCGTCCTAGTCCCATTCAAGCGACGAAATCCATGCCGCGCGTACATAATTACGCACTGAAAATACCATGGGCATAGGCGGAGGCACGATCAAGGCACGTCCCGCAATGCGGCTTAACCACCCTAGGGGCTGTATACCTTTATCATTTTTTCTCTTTCAGGACCTAGCTCTTTGGAAGCCCTTTCCGGCAGTACGATCGCTGGACACACTACGGGAAGCAACAACCAAGGAGGCAAGAAACTAAGACGTACACGGGAACCCCAGGTGTTCTCTAATAATAATCAATATATCCGCTTTCTACTATCCACACGCAGCTTGCCCCTGGATAGGACATGTCAAATAGTCCTATTTTCTACTTATTGCACTACCTGTATCAGTACGCTTCGACGTATTATTTAAATAACAATGCATAGCATTAGTCTATTATTGCATTATTCATCCTTTTTTTCTTATATGTTCATCTACGACAACTTGCACCCATACATTCTGGTATGGCCAATACGCCAGGGCTTTCGTTTACCCCATAATACGGCATGAGGAGTCCGAACACTTTCGACAGTATGGCACCCCGAACTTATAGCATTATATGCATCAACTCCAAATCATGTCTTGGGTCAATAGTTGGGTTTGCCTGGCTCCCATGCTTTGATACCTTACATTCCGCTATATCGGCTAAGGTAGCGCTGGGAGAACTACTGCGATTGTGTCCCGGTTCTTTCAGATGAGCACCTTAGAACAGAAAGCCGAAAACTGACTGTCATGATAAGGCGAGAGCTGGTCGCTGTTTGAGAGGTCTCAAGTCCTTATAGACTTTTTTCGCTTCGGGCAAGGAGTCGGCCTTGCCCTACTTAGGCGTGTATGGCGCCCAAAATTGGGCCTTCCGAATATTAGGGGCTTCGCCAAAATTTAAAATTGTATACTTCTATGGCTAAGTGAGAGTGGTAAAGCCTTATAGTCCGATTGCCTGGTTCGTTGTGCTGAACATCTCCCTCAAATGACCCAAAATTGGGATAAAGAGTGCTCAGGTTCATCCCGAACACCCCAGTACTAGTTACATGGGGGCAGAAGCCGACGACTGGCCAACTCTCAGGTTTTATAAAAGGCCACATAGAAGGTAATATTTTAAATTCAAAAGGTGTTGCATAGCACAAATGAACTCGTTTCAAATAAACAGGATCACATAAGCTTGTTCATTCAAAAATTACATCCCTGGCACATTCATCCGCCACAAGATGGGTACCCTTCAGGACACTGTCATAATACATTTCGGGGTTGAGATGCTCCTTGCCCTCCGGCGGCCCCTCCTTCACCAGCTTCACGGCGTCCAGCTTCGCCCAGTGCACCTTCGCCCGGGCAAAAGCCCTGCGTGCACCCTCGATGCAGACGGACCGCTTTATGACTTCAAGCCGTGGGTAGGCATCCACAAGCCACCTCACCAGACCGAAGTAGCTGCCGGGCAGGGGCTCGCCAGGCCACATTCGGACTATAAGACCCTTCATTACCTGTTCGGCTGCCTTGTGAAGCTCGACCAATTGCTTCAGCTGGTCGCTCAAGGGCATTGGGTGTTCGGTCCCAGTATACTGAGACCAGAACAACTTTTCCGTCGATCTCCCTTCCTCAGCTCAGTAAAACTCTACGGCATCTAGTGCACTGCGGGGAAGATCTGCGAACGCTCCTGGAGAGCTCCGAACTCTGGTAAGTAAAAGGAAAGTTTCCTTCACATGCTTGCTTTGCATAATGAATGCCTTACCCGTTGATATCTTCTTCACCGCATCAATCTCCTGGAGGGCCTTGTGGGCTTCAGCCTTGGCGCTCCGGGCACTTTCGAGCGCCTTCACAAGCTCGGACTCTCGCGTCTTAGAGTCAAGCTCAGAGGACTCATGTTTCTTGGTGAGAGCCTCGAGCTCTTGCTGCACCTCGCCTACTCGGGCTTCTTGCTTTTCCCGCTCAAGGCGCTCCTTGGCCGCTTTGTCTTTGGCCTCGGACAGCGCCTTCTTTAGGGTCGCCACCTCGGTCGTGGCCCCTAGCAAATTCATGATGATCCTATTACTTTACAACCGAACTTCTTTTTAAAGCATAGACAAGGTATCGCTTACCTTTGCTCTCCTTGAGCTGCCTCTTGGTAAGGCCGAGCTCGTTCTCAGACCGCTCCAGGTCCTGCTTCAGTGCAGAGACCTCTGCAGTATGTGCGGCAGCAGCCAGCAGTGAAGCCTGCACATACACATAGACATATTCTGATTAGACTCCTGAGTCATCATTTGATCCTCTGTTTGGCCTTTCTTCTCGAACGTCGAACAGAGCATCAGGGGCTACTATCTATGCAGTAATATTTTCTTATATTTTTATTGCTTACCTCAAAGCCTGTTAGGAGGCTGGTGCAAGCTTCTGTTAGTCTGTTTTTTGCGGACTGAACTTTCTCGATCGCCGCACTCATGATAGTGTGGTTGTCGGTGTCAAAACCGGCGGATCTCGGGTAGGGGGTTGTCGGTGTCAAAACCGGCGGTTCTCGGGTAGGGGGTCCCGAACTGTGCGTCTAGGCCGGATGGTAACAGGAGGCAAGGGACACAATGTTTTACCCAGGTTCGGGCCCTCTTGATGGAGGTAAAACCCTATGTCCTGCTTGCTTAATATTGATGATATGGGTAGTACAAGAGTAGATCTACCACGAGATCAGAGAGGCTAAACCCTAGAAGCTAGCTTATGGTATGATTGTATGTTGTCCTACGGACTAAAACCCTCCGGTTTATATAGACACCAGAGAGGGTTAGGGTCACATAAGGTCGGTTACAAAGGAGGAGATATCCATATCCGTATTGCCTAGCTTGCCTTCCATGCCAAGTAGAGTCATATCCAGACACGAGACGAAGTCTTCAATCTTGTATCTTCATAGTCTGTCTGTCCGGCCAAAGGATATAGTCCGGCTGTCCGGAGACCCCCTAATCCAGGACTCCCTCAGTAGCCCCTGAACTAGGCTTCAATGACGATGAGTCCGGCGCGCAGTATTGTCTTCGGCATTACAAGGCGGGTTCCTCCTCCTAATATATCACAGAAGAATTTGAATACGAGGATAGTGTCCGACCCTGCAACATAAGTTCCACATACTTCCGTAGAGAGAATAATATTTTCGCAAATCTAATTTGCTAACTTGTTTTGACAGTATGACGTTATGTCATGGCCCGGTGATTATTCGAACCGTTTCCTTTAACTAGCCCCGCACATAACGCGAGGCAGTTTTTCGACACATCTTATCAAAGGAGCGATCGTGTCCCCTTATTACGGGATTCTCATCAATACGGGCGTGGGTAACCCAACCGCGCCATCGATTACGGTGCTTGGGGGATGAGCAAGTTTTACCAGGCAAGTGGGGACGCTTAGTTTCGTCTGCCCATATAAAGGGATAAAGATTCACATTTTCATCCACGCCTTCTTCCTCCTTTGCTCATCCATTTTCGCACACTCGAGCTCTAGCGCCCAAGCCCGCACATCCCACCTCCACCTTCTTCAACCATGTCCGGAGCGGGAGGCAGGTGGATGGTTTCCTCCATCATGGAGGGAGACATCAAGAAGTTGCGCAGAGCCGGATACTTAGCTGCGAATATCGCGCATCGGCTGCCCGCTGTGGGGCAGATCGTCCCTACCCCGGAACCTCACGAGAGGGTAGTTTTCCTCCACCACTTCCTCCGCGGACTGGGGTTTCCCCTTCATCCATTCATCCACGGTCTCATGTTCTACTATGGGCTGGACTTTCATGATCTGGCCCCGAACTTCGTCCTCAACATTTCGGCGTTCATCGTCGTGTGTGAGGCCTTCCTCCGCATCCGGCCCCACTTTGGCCTGTGGTTAAAGACCTTCAATATCAAGCCGAAGGTGGTATGAGGCCAACAAGCAGAATGCGGCAGAGCCATGGTGGGCAAGATGCCCAACATTATATGGCTCGAAGGCTCCTTTGTGGAGACAATAAAGGGATGGCAATCGGCGTGGTTCTACATCACCGAGCCGCGTGACGCCAAATGGGCGACAGCCCCCGAGTTTCGATCCGGATTCCCCACATGGCTCACTTCCTGGAAAGAGAAGGGCTTGTCGTGGGGTTCATCAATGGAGTTGGATGGACTCCAAAAATGTATCCGGAGTATGGAAAGCAAGAAGCTCAAGCTTGTCAACATAGTCCAGGTTATGCTCATCCGCCGAATCCTCCCGTGTCAACAACGGGATTTTAAGTTGTGGGAGTTCGACCCGGCCCGGCACCAGACTCTGAGCGAGATCTTTGATACAACGCACAAGGACATCTGGAAGGTGCTGTTCAAGGGCACCGAGGTCCCTCCTTCTCTCGCCGAGGACCGCGGACTAAGCGCAAAGCACCTAGCGCGTTCAGTGAGTTTAATACATCCCGTAGGACATTTATTTCCCCTAGCTTAATCATGCGCGGGGTCTAATCTCCATGCCTTTGACGGGACTGGGTGGAGACGTTGGGGCAGATTAACTGTCCGGCCCCTTTGCCCAAAGACACTGCGGGCGCTCTCCTGACGGAGATGCTGACTCCGGCTCCTTACAAGGTGCCGGAGAAGACCAAGAAGGCCAAGGCAACCCGAAAGAGTTCCCGGTGCTAGGTGTTATCGGACTCATCATCTGATAACTCTGCGGCACACTCCTCCCCCGAAGACGAGGAGGAAGAAGAAGATGCTCCCCCTCCAGGCGGGGGAGACAAGAAAAGGAAGGTCGTCCCGACTGTGGGGGCTGAAGGGTCCAAGAAGGGAAGGACTCTCCTTCCGGACAGCTCCACTGCCGCCGATGAAGACGAAGACGAGTGGTTGCCCAGGGCCAAGCCCCTGGGGAGATCATAAGTATTTGGGTACCAGAGTAACTCATAGTATTCCTTTGTCGCACTACTTTCCCTAATGCCGAACATAATTATGCAGGCCGCCATGAGCCAGTATCGATGTATCATCGGACGGCTCCCTGGGCTCGTCGGACATGGATAGCGATCCAGTCCCGACCGCCACCTCCCCTCATCCTGCTGACGATGCCGAGGTGCTGTATCAAGAGGCACCGGGTCAAGGGGAGACAGTCCTGGAGGTGCCTCAAGGCGACCTTCCGGACTCCGGGAGCCGAGGGGACGGGGCCCCTGAGAGCTCCGAGTTTGGCCCTCAGTCGAACACCACGCCGGAACCTCCAGTGGTTCCGGGCTCGGGCAGGCGGCCTCCTTCTAAGAGGGGCAAGACGCCTGTGCCGGTGACCTCTGTCCATCCAAAGGCGTCGGACAATCTGCTGGAAGCGCTTCGCAACGCTTCTATCGACGAGGAGCACCGCACTATCATGAGTGCGGTGATCCAGAAGGTTCAGTCCGCCAAGAGCGGATTGACTGAAGCCTGTGCCAGCCTTCTAATAGGCTTTGAGCTAAGTGTTTTAAAATGTAGTAGAAATATTACTGCATAGACAGTAGCCCCTGATGCTTTTTTCGGTGTTCACAAAGAAAAGCCGAACAAAGGATCAAATAATATCGCAGGAGTCTAATATAAGTATGTCAATATGCATATCCAGGCTTCGCTGCTAGCGTCCGCCGCACTAACTATGGAGGTCGCCGTACTGAAGCAGGGCCTCGAGGGGTCCAGGAAAAAGCTCGGCCTTGTCAAGAGGCAGCTCGAGGAGAACAAGGGTAAGTAATACCCTATCTATAGGTATGTATGTATAAAAGAAGAAGCGATTGCAAAATAACAGGATCATCGTATATTCGCCAGGGGCCATGACCGAGGTGGCGACCCTGAAGCAAGCGCTAACCAAGGCCGAAGATAATGCGGCCAAGGAGCGCACCGAGCGATAGAAGCACGAGGCTCGGGTGGGCGAGGTGCAGCAAGAGCTCCAGGCTCTCATGGCAAAGCACGAGGCGTTGGAGCTTGACTCAAAGACGCGGGAGTCTGAGCTTGCCGCGGCCCTCGAGAACGCAAAAAGTGCCAAGGCTGAAGCCCAAAGGGCCCTCCAGGAGATCGACGCAATGAAGAAGATAGCGGCGGGTAAGGCTTTCTATATGCAAAGAAAGCATGTAAAACTAAATTACCGATTACTTACCCGAATCCGGAGCTCTCCAGGAGCATTCGCAGATTTGCCCCGCAGCGTGTCCAATGCCGCACAATTTTACCAGACTGAGGATGGAAGCTCAACGGAGAAGCTGTTCTGGTCTCAGTATGCTGAGGCCGAACACCCGGTGCCAATGAGCGACCAGCTGAAGCAGATGGTCGAGCTACATAAGGCGGCCGATCAGGCCATGAAGGGCTTTATAGTCCAGCTGTGGCTTGGCGACGCCCTTCCGAACAGCTTCTTCGGCCTGGTGAGGCGGCTTGTGGATGCCTGTCCGCGGCTGGAGGTCGTCAAGCGATCTGTCTGCATTGAGGGTGCACGCCGGGCTTTCGCCCATGTGAAATTGCAGTGGGTCAAGCTAGACGCCGTGAAGCTGATCAAGGAGGGGCCGCCGGAGGGCAAGGAGCAGCGCCACCCCAAGATGTACTACGAGGGTGTTCTGCCGGGTGCCCGTCTCATAGCGGACGAGTGTTTTAAAGATGTAATATTTGAGTGAGACTTGCTTGTTTTATCATGTATTTATGAAAACTTGTTTCATATGCGCTATGCAATGCTTGTTTGAATTTAAAATATTACCTTATGTTTGGCCGTTTATCAATCTGAGAGATGGCTAGTCCTCGGCTTCTGCCCCCATGCCACGAGTGCTGGGGTGTTCGGGATAAACTGAGCACTCTTGTTCCCATATTTGGGTCCTTTGAGGGAGGTGCTCAGCACAACGAACAAGGCAACCGGACTAATAATGCTTTATCACTCTCACTTAGCCATAGAATTCTATAATTTTAAATTTCGGCGAAGCCCCTGGTATTCGGAAGGCCGAATTCGGGGCGCGATACACGCATTTAAGCCGGATAGGGCCTGCCCCTTGCCCTAAGCGGCATAAGTCTTTAGGGACTCGAAAACCTCGCCGAACAGCAACCAGTCTCTCGCCTTATCATGACAGTCAGTTTTAGCTTTCTCTACTGAGGTGCTAAGCCTGGCAGAACCAAGGCACAATCGCAGTAGTTCTCCTAGCACTACCTTAGCCGATGGAGCGGAACGTAAGGTACCAAAACATAGGAGCCGGGCAAACCCAACATTTGACCAAAGACATGATTCGGAGCTGATGCATATAATGCTATAAGTTCAGGGTGCCGCACTTGTGAAAGTGTTCGGACTTTTCACACCATGTTGTGGGGTACGTAAGCCCCTGGTGTATTGGTCGTACCAAAGTGTACGGTTGCAAGGCGTCATTAATGAAACACACACACATATATATATATATATATATATATATATATATAACAAGAATGCAATAATAGTCGTAATGTCATGCATTGTTTATTCAAAAAATTGCGTTAAAGCAGAGTGATACAGATAGTGTGATAAGCAAAGAGTAGGACTATGTCCCTTCCAAGGGAAAGCTGAGGAATGATATTAAATCGAATATTTCGCTCGTTACTGTAATCCACCAGGGAATTCCGTGGTATGACGTAGTTGTCTGCCTCCTTGGTTGCTGCATCGTGTGTTCGGCAATAGTGCTGCCAGACAGTGTTTCCAGAGATTAATGTCCTGGAAAAAAGAGAAAAATAACCGAATGGGAAGCCCCTAGTGTGGTTTAAGCCGCGTCTTGGGGTGTGCTGCAGTTGTGCCCCCCTCCCCACCTGTGCCCATGGTATTTTTAATGCGTAATTATGTACGCGTGGCACGAGCTTCGCCGTTGGGCTGGGATTGGGGTGGCCGCCATATTGCTACGCGAGCTTTGATCGCGCCAGGCGGTCTATTTGTCGATTGCTCCGAGCGCGCTTGAAGGTGTCTGTGCTTTGAAGCGCCAAACTGGTCGATTGCCTTGAGAGGCTGCTTTGCGCTTCTGTTGCGAGGGCTGCGGTGTGCTCCTCTGTTCAGAGAGAGCGCTCTGTGTTTCCATTTACTGTAATAACTCTGCGAGGTCCTGGCATCTTGAGCTTGAGGTATGCATAATGTGGTACCACATTGAATCTAGCAAATGCGGTTCGCCCGAGCAGCGTGTGATAACCACTGCGGAACGGGACTATATCGAAGATTAACTCTTCGCTTCAGAAGTTATCCGGGGATCTAAAGACCACTTCCAGTGTAATTGAGCCTGTGCAATGGGCCTCTACACCTGGAATGACACCTTTAAAGGTCGTTTTTGTGGGTTTGATCCTTGAGGGCTCTATACCCATTTTGCGCACTGTGTCCTGATAAAGCAGGTTCAGGCTGCTGCCACCATCCATAAGGACCCGAGTGAGGTGAAATCCATCGATGATTGGGTCTAGGACCAGTGCGGCAAATCCGCCATGACAGATACTAGTGGGGTGGTCCTTGCGATCGAAGGTGATTGGACAAGAGGACCAAGGGTTGAACTTTGGGGCGACTGGCTCCAACGCATATACGTCCCTGAGCGCACGCTTCCGCTCCCACTTAGGGATGTGGGTTGCGTATATCATGTTCATCCTCCGCAGTTGCGGGGGAAACCTCTTATGTCCTCCGGTGTGCGGCTGCCGGGGCTCCTCATCATCATCGCTATGCGGCCCCTTGTCCTTGTTTTCGGCAATTAACTTGCTGTCCTACTTGAACACCCAACAATCCCTGTTGGTGTGATTGGCTGGCTTGTCTGGGGTGCCGTGTATTTGACACGAGCGATCGAGTATATGGTCCAAGCTAGACAGACCCGGCGTACTTTGTTTGAATGGCTTTTTCCGCTGACCGGGTTTAGAGCCTTTGAATCTGGCATTGACTGACGTATCCTCAGTATTTTCGCTGTTAATGCGGCGCTTATGTTTGTTGCGACGTGACCTGCTATTGTCGTCCTTGGTATCGGAGGTACCATGGTTCTTTGATATGTTATTACTACGAGCCAGCCAGCTATCTTCTCCCGCACAAAAGCGGGTCATGAGCATCGTGAGAGCTGCCATAGATTTCGGCTTTTCCTGACCAAGGTGCCGGGCTAGCCACTCGTCTCGGATGTTGTGTTTGAAAGCCGCTAAGGCCTCTGCATCCGGACAGTTGACGATTTGATTTTTCTTTGTAAGGAACCGAGTCTAGACTTGCCTGGCCGACTCTTCTGGCTGCTGAATTATGTGGCTCAAGTCATCGGCGTCTGGTGGTCGCACATAAGTTCCCTTAAATTTGTCGAGGAATGCGGCTTCTAGATCTTCCCAACAGCTAATGGAGTCCGCTGGCAAGCTGTTAAGCCAATGCCGCACTGGTCCTTTGAGCTTTAGTGGGAGGTATTTGATGGCGTGTAAGTCATCACCGCGGGCCATGTGGATGTGGAGGAGGAAATCCTCGATCCATAATGCGGGATCTGTTGTGCCGTCGTATGATTCAATATTTACAGGTTTGAAACCTTCTGGGAATTGATGATCCATTGTTTCGTCTGTGAAGCATAAGGGGTGTGCGGTGCCTCTGTATTGGGCTATATCACGATGCAGCTCGAATGGGTCTTGCCCGCTGTGTTCGGACTGGCCAGATTTGCTTTTACTGTATCCGGCGAGACATTTATCGTCTCGCAGAGTTGTGTGCCCTCGTGATCCATAGATTGATCTTGCATGCTTTGCTTTGTCCTCCAATATGTCTCGCAGGTCTGGCGTATCTCCCCATGCCTTTTTATTTGAATGGCGTCGGGTGGAGGCTGAGTTTTTGGCTGGAATGCCTCTCTATCGCGGCCACGAGGTGGCCGATCAGCCGTATCATACGCATCTTCCACCAGTCGGGGTAGTATCCTGCACTTTGGGTAATTCTTGGAGGGGCGCTCGAGTTTATATTCCTCGGCCGCTAGGACTTCAGTCCATCTGTCAGCTAGTAGATATTGATCAGCTTGAAGCTGCTGCTGCTGCTTTTTCGTCAGGCTATTCGCCGTGGCCATAAGCCGGTGCTTGAAGCGCTCCTGTTCGACGGGATCCTCTGGTACGGCGAATTCATCATCGCCGAGGCTTACCTCGTCTTTGGAGGGGGCATGTAATTGTCATCCTCCTCCTCTCCGTCTGCCGCTCTCTCAGGAGGGCTGGCTCCTCCATCCTCCTGCTCTAAATCTTGCTGGAGGGGATTGTTGTTGTCTTCGGCACTATCCGGAGTGTTATTATCTCCTGTGCCGGTTTCACCACTTTTGCTTTGGCGGGACTTAGAGCGGCGCCACTGACATCGTCGCTTGGGTTGCTTCTTGGAGGGGTCATCCTCTATTATCTCGTCGCCATTGCCTTCTTTGGGTGTATCCACCATGTATATGTCATATGACGAGGTGGCTTTCTAGTGCCCTATAGGCGTTGGTTCATGTTTGTCTCCTACATCATCGTCCATACCGTCGATGTCTTTGGAGTCGAAGTCGAGCATGTCGGTTAAATCATCGACAGTGGCTACGAAGTGGGTGGTGGGTTGGCGTCGAATTTCTTCGTCGTCCGCATCCCAATCCTGTTGGCCATAGTCCGGCCAGGGATCTCCTGACAAAGAGAGAGACTTTAGTGAATTCAGAATGTCGCCGAAGGGTGAGTGCTGAAAGATATCCGCGGCGGTGAATTCCATGATCGGCGCCCAATCGGGTTCGATTGGCAGGGGCACGGGCGGTTCGGAGTCCGAAAAAGACTCCGGCACCTTGGAGTCACGGGCTTCGCAGAGGATTAGGCTAGTGTTCGGCTCGATCGCCGTTGAGACTACAGCCCCTAAGGCGGTGTCTAGCCACCCGTCCTCGATTGGCGCAGTTGGCTCCGAGCTAAGGGTCGGAGCTGATGCGGGCACGACCTCTGGGGTACTGTTCGGTGGCAGAGCTAGGTCATACCCATCGTGACAGTGCAGCGCACCCGGCTATGGCTCGAATCCTTCGAAGATCAAGTCTCCGCAGATGTCGGCCGTGTAGTTCAAACTTCCAAACCTGACCTGATGGCCAGGGGCATAGCTTTCAATCTGCTCCAGATGGCCAAGCGAATTAGCCCGCAGTGCAAAGCCGCCGAACACGAAGATCTGTCCGGGGAGAAAGGTCTCACCCTGGACCGCATCGTTGTTGATGATCGGAGGAGCCATCGGGCCTAAAGGTGACGACACAGAGGAACTCTCAATGAGAGCACCAATGTCAGTGTCAAAACCGGCGGATCTCGGGTAGGGGGTCCTGAACTATGCGTCTAGGCCGGATGGTAACACGAGGCAGGGGACACAATGTTTTACCCAGGTTCGGGCCCTCTTGATGGAGGTAAAACCCTACGTCCTGCTTGATTAATATTGATGATATGGGTAGTACAAGAGTAGATCTACCACGAGATCAGAGAGGCTAAACCCTAGAAGCTAGCCTATGGTATGATTGTATGTTGTCCTATGGACTAAAACCCTCCGGTTTATATAGACACCGAAGAGGGTTAGGGTTACACAAGGTCGGTTACAAAGGAGGAGATATCCATATTCGTATTGCCTAGCTTGCCTTCCACGCCAAGTAGAGTCCTATCCGGACACGAGACGAAGTCTTCAATCTTGTATCTTCATAGTCTGTCAGTCCGGCCAAAGGATATAGTCCGGCTGTCCGGAGACCCCCTAATCCAGGACTCCCTCAGGGGTCCCGAACTGTGCGTCTAAAGCGGATGGTAACAGGAGGCAGGGGACACGATGTTTTACCCAGGTTCGGACCCTCTTGATGGAGGTAACACCCTACGTCCTGCTTGATTTATTCTTGATGATATTGGTATTACAAGAGTTGATCTACCACGAGATCAGAGAGGCCAAACCCTAAAAGCTAGCCTATGGTATGATTGTATATTGTCCTACGGACTAAAACCCTCCGGTTTATATAGACACCGGGGGGGCTAGGGTTACACAAGGTCGGTTATAAAGGAGGAGCTATCCATATCCGTCCTGCCTAGCTTGCCTTCGACGCCAAGTAGAGTCCCATCCGGACACGAGACGAAGTCTTCAATCTTGTATCTTCATAGTCCAACAGTCCGGCCAAAGGATAGAGTCCGGCTGTCCGGAGACCCCCTAATCTCGGACTCCCTCAGTAGCCCCTAAACCAGGCTTCAATGACGATGAGTCCGACGCGCAGTGTTGTCTTCGGCATTGCAAGGCGGGTTCCTCCTCCGGATATACCACATAAGAGTTCAAATAAAAGGATAGTGTCCGACCCTGCAAAATAAGTTCCACATACCACCATGGAGAGAATAACATTTCCACAAATCTAATCTGTTGACACGTTTTGGCAACATGACAAAATGCCATGGCTCTGAGATTATTCGAACCGTTTTTCTTTTACTAGCCCTGCACATAACGTGAGGCAGTTTTTGACACGTCTTGTCAATGCAGAGATCGTGTCCCCCCTTATTACGGGATTCTCGTCAATACGGGCGTGGGTAACCCAACCGCGCCAAGGACTCCTAGATTTTAGGCAAGTCCCAAACGGCTACGGGGAGGACGCTTGATATTCACCCTCTTTACAAAGGGACAAGGCTTTTACTTTTTTTCCTCCCGTGCTCAATCGTATCCTTCCCCCACCTCGAGTTCTAACACCCAAAGCCTAGGTCAAGTGCTTTGGATCTCCAATCATGTCCGGATCCAGCCTCTAGGGCCGGTGGATGCCTTCCTCCGTAATGGAGGAGGACATCAAAAAGTTGTGGAAGGCTAGATATCTGACCGCCGAGATTTCACACAGGCTGCCCGCCTGAGAGCAGGTCATCCCTACTCCAGAACCCAATGAAGACGTCGTGTTCATCTCCCACTTCCTCCGAGGACTAGGCCTCACTCTAGATCCCTTCGTAAGGCGTTTGATGTTCTTTTATGGGCTTGATTTCCACGATCTAGCCCCGGATTCCTTTCTCCATGTCTCGGCATTTACTGTCGTATGTGAGGCCTTCCTCCGCATTACCCCTCAGTTCGGACTGTGGCTCAAGACCTTTGATGTGAAGCCGAAGACGGTCGAGGGGCAGTATGCAGCGTGCGGGGTGCATTAATAAGCAAGATAGCCGGAGCTCCGTGGCCAAAAGGTTCCTTTCCAGAGGTGTCCGAATTATGGCAACGGGAGTGGTTCTAAATCACCGCTCCCAGAAGTGCCAAGTGGGTAGCTTCCCCCGCCTTTCGCTCGGGCCCTCCACCACAACTGTTGTCATGGATCAGCAGGGGGCTGAGCTGGGGTCCAGCCAAGGATGTGCCCATATTGCAGAGCCGCATCCGAGATCTCTTCAAGGGAGATTTTACTTTGATTATGGTATTGCAAGTCATGCTGGTTCGTCGAGTCCAGCCATGCAAACGCCAGCCCCTCCGCATGTGGGAGTTCAACCTAGAAGGACTGCGCACTATTTAGAATTTCCTCGGCCTGACGCATGAGGAGATGTATAAATCATTCTTCGGACCCCAAATAGAGTGTCCGGATACTACCGAGGATGTGGGCCTGAGCAGCAACCGCACCGCCGACCAAGTAAGTAATCCTCCAGCCGAACACACCGTATTTCATTTATCATGACGTCATTCTGAGAAATCGCTCTTCGACCAGGACTGGCTAACAAAGGCAAAGATGATTCGGTGTTCGGCCCCCCGTCCTGAGGGTTTGGACAATCCGGTACATGAAAAGATGCTCGAGCTAGCACCTTGCCCGGAGCCCTCAAAGGAAGATAAAGGGGGGAATAATGAGGGCGAAAGCGGGCCCCCATCGCTACCAATTCCAACCGAGGGAATGAGCGCCTCCGTGAGGGAGGATAACCAAGGGGAAGCTTCTGACCTTCTCTCGCTCCGGGGAAGGAAGAGGACTGCCTCTGAAGATCCAAAAACCAAGGCTTCCAAACGGGAGAAGAAGTCTCCAATAGAGGGTCCTGCCTTGGGGGTGCTCTTGCCGCACAAAGTCCGCGCAAGGATCAGCCCTCTAACAAGCCGCAAGTGATCAAAAAATACTTAACAATAAAGATATTCTACCTTACTTCCGAGGAAAATAACCGAAGCGTTTATCTTGCAGTTCGGATCTTAGCTCTTCTCAATAGAGCTCGTCTTCAGGGGATCTTCTTCCGGAGATGATGGAGAGCGAAACGCCTCCCCTGGACTCCCCCACTCAAGAAGCGGGCGACCTTGAAGTGTCGTCACGGAGGGCCTCTCCGGATCCGGCGAGGCCAGAAGATAATCCTATAGTCGCCTGAAGTCCTCAGTATCCGGCTCTTGAAGAGGTCAAACAAAGGAGTCCGGCACCGTCTAGTATGCGGTCGGACGTACTGAGGGATCTACTAAAGCGAGCGACCATCTCGGAAGAACACCGTACGTTGATGGGTACGGTGATGGAAAGGATTTCGTCCGCCGAAAGCGGGTTGCATGATGCCTTTATGAGTCTACTAACGGGCTTTAAGGTACGTAAAATGATATACATTTGCGATAGTACCGCACATTTTTAGGTGTGCCCTATGTAGATAGTAGCCCCTGAGACTCTGGTTGTTGCCGAGAGCGGCGGCAAATAGAGGATCATAGTCCCATGTAATAACCATACTGCTTGTATGTGCAGGTGGTGGAGGCTCCGATGGCTAGCCGGACTAATGAGTTTGCCGAACTAAAGCGGCAATTGGATGCGGCAGATGCCGACATCAAGCTTGTTAACAAGCGGCTTGACGAGGCACAGGGTAAGTGATGTTTTCTGGTGAATGTCACATATTAAGAGCAGCGTGATGCCGGTATCTTTAATATGTCTTTACTGCAGATGGAGCTGCCACCGTGGAGACCCTTCGGGCGGAACTTGCCCGAGCCAAAGAATAAGCAAGGAGTAGTAATGCAGCTGCTTTGAAGGCGGCCGAAGATTTAAGAGCCAAGAAGGCCGCGCATTGCGAGAGCAAAGAGAAGATGGCCAAGATGGCTGTAAAGTTAAAAGACACTGCCGACCGTTGCCAGTTCCTTGAAGAAGAAAACCAAGCGAAGGCAACGGAAGTCGAAAAGGCCACAATGGTGAGCAAAGACACCCGCTCTGCCATGAGAGCGAAGAAGGAGGAGCTACGTGAAGCCGGTGATATTGTGCCTGGGAAGCCCTTTTTGCTGCAGAGGAAGTTCGGAGATCTGCGGTATGCCCCTCTGGATCGGCTGTGGAGTTCGGCAGGCGCATATCTGGATTTGATGGCGAGTGCTGTCGATGCGGCCGAATACTTCCGAGATCAGACAGATCGTGAAGTGGACAAGCTATTTTGGTCGTAGTTTAACATTCTAGAGCGTCCACTTCCACTAACTGATCAGCTTGCCGAATGGGCCGAACTCAATAGATTGTCTGGACTCGCCATGAGGTCCGTCGTAGATCATCTGTGGCCGGAAAAGCCGAAGCCGAACAGCTATTTCAGCTTAGTGCAGCAGTTTCTTGGTGCGGTGTCGCGCATCAATGCGATGTAGAGGTCAGCGTGCATAGAAGGCTCGTGGATGGCCCTTGCCCATGTTAAAGCATACTGGGCGGAGATGGATGCTACCACTGTTGCAGCGCAGGGTTCGCCCATAGGCCGAGTGGCTGCTGAGCACTATTTTGAAGAAGTTCTTGAGGGTGCTTGTTTGATAGAGGCCCAGTGCTCTAAGAATATTATGTTTGAGTGACATGTATTCCCATTGTAAAAACAATGTTTTATTGAATTTATCAAGGTTGTATTTATACTTGTGCCCAAAAGTATTGTGATGCCTCATGTGCGGCCGTTTATGTATACATGTATATAACCTGAAAGATTGCAGTCGTTGGCTTCAGCCCCCACGCATATAATGCGGGGGTGTTCACAGAAGACGCGTATTCACACTTAATCCAACGTCTTGGTCCAAATAAGGAGGTGATAGCGCAGCGAACTAGGCAACCGGACTATAATGGTTTAACACTTTCCCTTAGCCATAGGAGTTTGACAGTGGGCCTACTATATAGCCCCTGGTGGCTCCGCACTTGTCCGTATTCGGGGTGCGTACATGCCCGGCCGGGAAACGGCCCTTCGTTTAGGCAGAGGAATTCTAAGATTCCGATAGGTCATCAAATGGTTGACCAGTCTTGCGTTATATCATGACAGTCAGTTTTCGGCTTTCTCTACTAAGGTGCTCGTCCGGATGAACCAAGGCACAATCGCAGTAGTTCTCCTGGTGCCGCCTTAGCCGATAGAGCGGAATGTAAGGCAGCAAAACACAGGAGCCAGGAAAACCCAACATTTAACCAAAGACATGAATCGGAGCTGATGCATATAAGGCCAAACTCGCGACGCCGAACACTCCCTAAGGTATTCGGTCTTTATGGTGTCAACCGGGCCTAAACAGTGCCCTTTGTAAGAAGCCTCTGGTGTCCAGGTACGTGCATTATTCTGATGTGGCCACATGCCAAGACGTCAGCATCCTTCTCAATTGTACTGAGAATCCGAGGGATGTGTATCAATAAGAGACAGTAAAAAAAGGTTGACGCAGGGTCTTAATCTAAAAAGAATCCTTGGAATGGGTCCCTGCTGCACGTCTGCGCCTGTGTCTCCGTTGTGCCGTATCCTAGACGGGTGTAGCACGATGGTCATCTGTAAAAGAGAGGAACTTAGGTGAAAAGTTGTCGTGCAAAAAGGTAGGTTTAAAGAAACCATGTACAGTTCAAGATGAGTAAAAATTGCCACTTGTTTGCGTGCGTTGAGCCCCTTGTATTTGTAATAGGGGTGTGGCCATCAAACCTGTATGAAATACATATAGCTGCACCGGACTCGTCTAACTGTGTCCGTGGTCTTGACGACCTATCGAATGCTTTAGTTGGTGAGGCCGCTTTAGTGTGCGGCTGCCAAGGCAGTCGCATTCTCTTCGGCACGCAGGGATCGCTCAATATTTCCATTTACTATAATGATGCCACGTGGACCGGGCATCTTAAGCATGAGGGAAGCCTAATGTGGTATTGCATTAAAGCGAGCGAAAGCTTCATGTCCAAGTAGTGCTTGATAGCCACTTTGGAATGGAGCAATGTGGAAGGTTAAATTTTCGCTACGGAAGTCATCGGGGGACCAAATATAACCTCCAGTAGCAGGGAGCCCGTGGAATGAGCCCCTGGGCCTGGCATTACTCCTCTAAAGGTAGTATTGCTATGGAAAATTTTCGCTGGGTCTATCCCCGTTTTGCGGATTGTGTCCTGATATATCAGGTTTAAGCTACTGCCGCTGTCCATCAGAACTCATGTGAAGTGGTGTCCGTAAATTATTGGATCTAATACCAAGGCAGCACATCCTGTGCTCCGGATACTTGCTGAGTAGTCCTGATGGTCGAAGGTGATCGGTTGAGACGGCCAGTGGCAGAACTCCGCGGTGATAGGCCCTTGGGCATATTTATCTGGGAGTGCCGCTTTGTTTCTCCCCTTTATCACGTGTAACACGTTTACTGTTTTGACTTCTGGTGGAAATTTCTTCTGTTCCCCGGTGTTTTGCTTGCGAGGTTCATCCTCATCTTCGCTTGGTGTATCCTGCCCCTTATGTTCGGCGTTGAGCTTGCCGGACTGCTTGAAGACCCAACATTCTCTGCGGGTATGATTTGCAGGTTTATCGGGGGTGCTATGGATCTGACATATTTGGTCCAGAATTTTGTTTAAGCTGGACAGTTCATCTCCAGCGCCTTTAGAGGGCGGCTTTTGCTGACCTGGCCAAGAGCTTCTGAATCCGGCGTTTACCGTCGTGCTCTTCGGGTTGTCTTCTTTATTCCAGCGCTTATTATTTTTGCTACGTCGTGATTTCCCATTTCCGTCTCTAACTTCAGATGTACTTGGGTCGCTGGTGCTGCATCAGGCTAGCCAGCTGTCCTCGCCCGCGCAAAAGTGGGTCATGAGGCTTATTAATGCTGCCATTGTTCTCTGCTTTTCTTGGCCGAGGTGTCTGGCAAGCCATTCATCTCGGATGCTGTGCTTAAAGGCTGCCAAGGCTTCGGCGTCTGGACAGTCGACTATTTGGTTCTTTTTAGTAAGAAACTTGTTCCAAAGCTTTCGGGCTGACTCTCCGGGCTGTTGAGTTATATGACTCAAATCGTCCGCATCCGGAGGTTGGACATAAGTCCCTTGAAAATTCACCCGAAAAGCGTCTTAGAGCTCTTCCCAGCTTCCAATGGAGCTTTCGGGGAGGCTTTTAAGCCAGTGCCGAGGTGGCCCTTTGAGCTTGAGGGTAAGTACTTGATGGCATGGAGATCATCTCCTCGAGCCATATGGATATGGAGGATATAGTCCTCAATCCAGACCCTAGGGTCTGTTGTTCCGTTGTATGCCTCTATGTTTACGGGTTTGAATCCCTCTAGAAATTCATGGTCCAGCACCTCATCGGTGAAACATAGGGGGTATGAGGCACCCCTGTATCTGGGTGTACTATGGTGTTCGGATGTTCGTTGTGTTGCATCGTATGCTGGAGCGCGCTTGCGTGGTCCATAAATGGATCTGGTTGCGCCGTCCTATTGATGCAAGCCCTCGCGTGGATCGCGTATTGGCTTATGTGCGGTGTTGTTTGCCGCTCTATGTTGGTCGTGAGGTCGTCTATCCGGCCGGATGGCCGTTTTAATTTTTTGTTGCAGGGGATCTAAGGCCTCCTCATCGAATTCAGGTAGCAACTTCCGCTTCGGGTAGCTCTTGGTGTGGTGATTACCGCCGTACTTCGTTGTTGTGTTGAGTACTTTACTCCATCTGATTCTGAGTGTGTCTTGCGCAGCCTTGAGCCTTTGCTTCTGCTTTTTTAGACTCCTCGCGGTGGCAAAAAGCCTTTGATGGGCATTCTGTTGCTCCGGGTGTCTATCCGGTGTGATGTCGTCCGGATTATTATCTTTGACAGAGTCAGGTTGTTCCGTTTGATTCTCCGTGTTGCCGTGGTCCGGCGACGGTTCACCCTGCTCTAACGCTGGGTCTATATGATTGTTGTTTCTACCAAGGCGGGATTTGGGGCGGCGCTTACGCCGCCGCTTTGACTGCTTCTCGATGGGACAACCCTTCGTTGCGTCCTTCCGTTCCTCGTCGTCGTTTTCTTTTGGTGTGTCCACCATGTATACGTCATGTGATGAAGTGGCTGTCCAGTCCCTGTGGGCAGTGGTTCCTCTTCGCCTCCCGCATCGTCGTCCATACCGTTGATGTCTTCGGAGTCGAAGTCGAGCATGTCGGTTAAGTCATTGACAGTGGCTACTAAGTGGGTGGTGGGTGGGCAGTGAATTTCTTCGTCATCCGCATCCCAATCCTGCCGGACATAGCCCGGCCAGGACTCTCCTGACAAGGAGAGAGACCTTAATGAGTTTAGTATGTTGCCAAAGGGTGAGTGCTGAAAGATATCCACGGAGGTAAACTCCATCATCAGCGCCCAATCGAATTCGATAGGAACGGGCGCAGGCGGTTCGAAGTCCGTGGCCGGAGAAGGATCTGGCAGTTTGACAACATGGCACTCGTGAAGGGTAAGGTCGATATTCGACTCGATCGCCGCTGAGGACACGGCCTCCGTGATGGGGTCTATCCACCTGTCCATGGATGGCGCAACTGGCTCCGAATTGATGCTCGGAGCGGCTGCCAGTGTGATCTCTTGAATACGGTCCGATGGCAGAGCTAAATCGTACTCATCGTGACCGCGTGGCACACAAGGCAGGGGCTCGAATCCGCCGAGGATCAAGTCTCCGCGGATATCGTCCGTATAGTTTAAGCTTCCAAACCTAACCTGGTGGCCAGGGGCGTAACTTTCAATCTGGTCCAGATGGCCAAGTGAGTTGGCCCGCAGTGCGAAGCCGCCGAATACAAAGATCTGTCCGGGGAGAAAAGTCTCACCCTGGACTGCATCGCTATAGATGATCGTAGGATCCATCAAGCCTAACGGCGACGACACAGAGGAACTCTCAATGAAAGCACCAATGTCGGTGTCAAAACCGGCGGATCTCGGGTAGGGGGTCCCGAACTGTGCGTCTAAGGCGGATGGTAACAGGAGGCAGGGGACACGATGTTTACATAGGTTCGGGCCCTCTTGATGGAGGTAACACCCTACGTCCTGCTTGATTTATTCTTGATGATATGGGTATTACAAGAGTTGATCTACCACAAGATCGGAGAGGCTAAACCCTAAAAGCTAGCCTATGGTATGATTGTATATTGTCCTATGGACTAAAACCCTCCGGTTTATATAGACACCGGGGGGGCTAGGGTTACACAAGGTCGGTTACAAAGGAGGAGATATCCATATCCGTACTGCCTAGCTTGCCTTCCACGCCAAGTAGAGTCCCATCCAGACACGAGACAAAGTCTTCAATCTTGTATATTCATAGTCCAACAGTCCGGCCAAAGGATAGAGTCCGGCTGTCCAGAGACCCCCTAATCCCTGACTCCCTCAGCGGTGCTCTTTGTCGATGGAAGCGTCGTGAAGTGATTCCAGCAAGTTGTCCGGTGCCTCTGGATGGATAGAGGACACCGGCACGGGCGGCTTGCCCCCCTTAATGGGGGATCACCTGCTGGAGTCCAGAACCATCAAAGGATCCGGCGCAGTGTTCGGCTGGGGGCCAAACTCAGAGCCCGTGGGAGTTTTGCTCCCTTTGCACCCAGGGTCCAGGAGGTCGCCTCGAGGCGCCCCAGGACCACCTCCCCTCGGCTCGGTGCCTTTCAAGACAACTCCTCGACGTTGTCCGTAGGGCGAGGGGTGGAGGCGGTCGGAAGAGAACCGTTGTTCATATCCGACGAGTCCAACGAACCGCTCGACGAAGATACATCGAGATGAGCTCGGGACGGACTGCATAATCATGTTCAGCATGAGGAGAAGCAGTGCAATAAAACATAACCATGAATTACTATGGTGTCTGGATATTTATGACTTCGCGAGGGGCTTGACCCTGGGTAGCCACTCGTCGCCACTGTAGGCGGCCATCGTGGAGCAGTCCGGAGGGAGGGTCCTTCCCTTCTTGGACCCTTCGGCCTCCCCGGTTGGGGCGGCCTTCCTTTTCTTTTCTCCCCCGGCTGGGGGGAGAACTTTTCTCTTCCTCCTCCTCATTTTCATGGGAGGAGTGCGCGTCGGAGTCATTGGACGATGAGTCCGATACAACCTTGCACTGGAGACCCTTTCGGGTCCCCATGGCCTTCTTCTTGGTCTTCTTCTCCGGCACCTCGTAAGGTGCCGGAGCCAGCATCTCCATTAGGAGAGCATCTGCAGGATCTTCAGGCAGGGGGCTGGGCAATCGAGCCGCTCCACTGTCTTTATCCAGTCCTGTTAAATGGCATGGGAGCTTAGATCCTGCACATCATTTAACTGGGGAAAATAAATACCCTGTGAGATACAAAAACTTACCGGATTGGCATGGCGCTTTGCACTGAGTCCGCGGTCCTTGATGAGGGAAGGAGGTACCTCGGCGCCCTTGAACAGCACCGTCCAGACGTCCTTCTGTGTCGTGTTGTAGAGCTCTCGCGGCGTCTGGTGCTTGGCCAGGTCGAACTCCCACAAATTGAATGCCCGTCGTTGACACGGGAGAATCCGGCGGAAGAGCATGACCTGGACCACGTTGACGAGCTTGATTTTCTTGCTCATCATGTTCCTAATGAAGGTCTGGAGTCCGGTCAGCTCTACCGAGGAACCCCAGGACATGCCCTTCTCTTTCTAGGAAGTGAGCCGCGTGGGGATTCCGGATCGGAATTTGGGGGCCGCCACCCAGTTGGTGTTGCGTGGCTCGGTGATGTAGAACCACCCCGATTGCCACCCCTTTATGGTCTCCACGTAGGAGCCTTCGAGCCAGGTGACGTTAGGCATTTTGCCCACCATGGCTCCTCCGCACTCTGCTTGCTGGCCGACCACCACCTTCGGTTTAACATTGAAGGTCTTTAGCCATAGGCCGAAGTGGGGCCTGATGCGGAGGAAGGCCTCGCACACGATGATAAACGTCGAGATGTTGAGGATGAAATTGGGGGCCAGATCATGAAAATCCAGCTCGTAGTAGAACATGAGCCCATGGACAAACGGGTGGAGGGGAAATCCCAGTCCGCAGACGAAGTGGGTAAGAAAAACTACCCTCTCATGGGGTTCGGGTGTAGGGATGATCTGCCCTGCATCTGGCAGCCGGTGCGCGATATCCGTAGCCATATATCCGGCTTCCCGTAACTTTGTGATGTTCTCCTCCATGAGGGAGGAGACCATCCACTTGCCTCCCACTCCGGACATGCTTGGAGTGGTTTGAGAAGAAAGACGCAAACTTGGGCGTTGGAGCTCGAGTGTGCGAGAATGGGTAAGCAAGGAGGAAGAAGGCGTGGGTAAAAAGGGTGAATCCTTGTCCCTTTATAAGGGCGGAAGAGGCGATGCGCCTCCCCACTTGCCTGGTAAAATCGCTTATTCCCCAAATGCCATAATTGATGGTGCGGTTGGGTTACCACGTCCGTATTGATGAGAATCCCGTAATAAGGGGGACACGATCTCTGCTTTGATAAGACATGTCAAGAAAACCGCCTCGCAATATGTGCGGTGCTGGTTGAGAAAAACGGTTCGAATAATGACCGGGCCATGACGTGATGTCATGCTATCAAAACGTGTCAGTAGATTAGATTTGTGGAAATATTATTCTCTTTACATTGGTATGTGGAACTTGTTTTGCAGAGCCGGACACTATCCTTGGGTTCACCATCTTCTACAGAGTATTCGGAGGAGGAACCCGCCTTGCAATGCCGAAGACAAATCTGCACGCCAGACTCATCGTCATTGAAGCCTGGTTCAGGGGTTACTGAGGGAGTCCTGGATTAGGGGGTCTCCGGACAGCCGGACTATATCCTTTGGCCAGACTATTGGACTATGAAGATACATGATTAAAGACTTCGTCCCGTGTCTGGATGGGACTCTCCTTGGCGTGGAAGGCAAGCTTGGCAATACGGATATGTGGATCTCCTCCCTTGTAACCGACTTTGTGTAACCCTAGCCCCCTCCGGTGTCTATATAAACCGGAGGGTTTAGTCCGTAGGACAACATACAATCATACCATAGGCTAGCTTCTAGGGTTTAGCCTCTACGATCTCGTGGTAGATCAACTCTTGTAATACTCATATCATCAAGAACAATCAAGCAGGACATAGGGTATTACCTCCATCAAGAGGGCCCGAACCTGGGTAAACATCATTTCCCCTGCCTCCTGTTACCATCCGCCTTAGACGCATAGTTCAGGACCCCCTACCCGAGATCCGCCGGTTTTGACACCGACAGCCGCCCTCGGGCCTCGGGTGCTCCCTCCCACCTCCTAGTGGCAGCACTTAGCTCTGCGCTGGTGAGAAGACTAGACTTGGTGCCAGACGCGGCTTTTCATTTGCTTTTCGTAGTTGGCTTGCCCCTCTTTACTAAAAATTTGCTTTCTCGTGTTCCTTGCCGGCTTGGTTCCATCGCCTTTTGCCTCTGTCTCTGCCTTCGGTTCCTTGTTCTGACCCGTGCTCTCCCTCGCATGCCTCGCGAGGGGGCTAGATAGGTTCCCTCGTGAGCGTTTTCCTGTTCTTCGCAAGGCACCCTCGCCCGAGCTTGCAAGCTGGCACGCCTCTCTCAATCCGTGCGCCTCGGGTACCGTGATGCGAAGCACTGGGTCGTGGCCGGCTGCGCCTGCGACCAGGGTTCGAAAGGATAAGAGTTTCCTAACAAATTATTGCAGTTCCTAGATGCCTCCCGAGCAAAGGAGGCCTCGCCATGCACTGGGAAATGCGTGCCTCACAAGGTAGAAACTACTTCAGACACACCGAGTTAAGTTATCTCTACACGTACACATAAAACGCTGGTACTGCAACACGACGCAGGAACGATAAACATAACATAGCGACTTGGAAATCATGGTTCATTACACGCCCCTGCAGGGCCCATACTTGTTTCCTCTTAAATGCAGGAAGGAAAGAGCAAAACAAAAGTGGCGCGTTGATACGTCTCCATCGTATCTATAATTTTTGATTGTTCCATGCCAATATTATTCAACTTTCATATACTTTTGGCAACTTTTTATACTATTTATGGGACTAACATATTGATCCAGTGCCCAGTGCTGGTTCCTATTTGTTGCATGTTTTTTGTTTCGCAGAATATCCATATCAAACGGAGTCCAAACAGAATAAAAGCTGACGGAGAGTTTTTTGGAATATATATGATTTTGGGAAGAAGAATCCACGCGAGACGATGCTCGAGGGGCCCACGAGATAGGGGGCGCGCCCTGGGGAGGCAGGCGCGCCCCTGACCCTCGTGGCCACAAGGTGGTTGATGCCCTTCTTTCGCTCCAAGAAAGCTAATTTCCGGATAGAGATCGTGTCAAAATTTCAGCCCAATCGGAGTTACGGATCTCCGGGAATATAAGAAACGGTGAAAGGGAAGAATCTGAGAACGCAGAAACAGAGAGAGACAGAGAGACAGATCCAATCTCGGAGGGGCTCTCGCCCCTCCCATGCCATAGAGGCCATGAACCAGAGGGGAAACGCTTCTCCCATCTAGGGAGGAGGTCAAGGAAGAAGAAGAAGGAGGAGGAGGGGGGCTCTCTCCCCCTCGCTTCCGGTGGCACCGGAGTGCCACCGGGGGCCATCATCATCACCGCGATCTACACCAACACCTCCGCCATCTTCACCAACATCTCCATCACCTTCCCCCCTCTATCTATAGCGGTCCACTCTCCCGCAACCCACTGTACCCTCTACTTTAACATGGTGCTTTATGCTTCATATTATTATCCAATGATGTGTTGCCATCCTATGATGTCTGAGTAGATTTTCGTTGTCCTATCGGTGGTTGATGAATTGCTATGATTGATTTAATTTGCTTGTGGTTATGTTGCTGTCCTTTGGTGCCCATCATATGATTGCACGCGTGGATCACACCCTAGGGTTAGTTGTATGTTGATAGGACTATGTATTGGAGCGCAAGAGTGACAGAAGCTTCAACCTAGCATAGAAATTGATGCATACGGGATTGAAGGGGGACCAATATATCTTAATGATATGGTTGGGTTTTACCTTAATGAACGTTAGTAGTTGCGGATGCTTGCTAATAGTTCCAATCATAAGTGCATAGAATTCCAAGTCAGGGATGACATGCTAGCAGTGGCCTCTCCCACATAATACTTGCTATCGGTCTAGTAAAGTAGTCAATTGCTTAGGGGCAATTTCGCAACTCCTACCACCGCTTTTCCACACTCTCTATATTTACTTTATTGTTTCTTTCTCTAAACAGCCCCTAGTTTTTATTTACGTAATCTTTATTATCTTGCAAACCTATCCAAAAACACCTATAAAGCACCTCTAGTTACATACTTGTTCTAGGTAAAGCGAACGTCAAGCGTGCGTAGAGTTGTATCGATGGTCGATAGAACTTGAGGGAATATTTGTTCTACCTTTAGCTCCTCGTTGGGTTCAACACTCTTACTTATCGAAAACTGTTGCGATCCCCTATACTTGTGGATTATCAAGACCTTTTTATGGCGCCGTTGCCGGGGAGAAATAGCGTGGGGTGAATATTCTCGTGTGTGCTTGTTTGCTTTATCACTAAGTAATTTTTATTTGCTGTTCTTAGTTGTTCTTTATCTTTAGTTATGGATATGGAACACGAAATACCAAAAACATTAGGTGTACTTTCTGCTCATGGATATGGGGAACCTCCTAAAACCCTGGATGCTGGTTATGTGAAAAATATTATGTACTACTTAATAATCCTGAGAAAACCCCATTCAATTATGTAATGGGAGTAACGTTGGATCAACGTGAATACTTTAGGGATTACCGCTTGACACAAAAAGGGAAACTATTATGGGATCAAATTCATATATTGAAGTGGTATGCTCGGCAAGTATGCTTGAGTTATGATTATACTTGTTGCTCTAGGATGAAGGCTCCACACCTTCCCTTTTTATGCAAATTTAATGATAATAAAACCTTAGCTTCTTATGCTAATGGTATATATGATTACTATGATGTGGAACAAATAGAAGAATTTGTTGCTTTTATGGGTGCTTATGAAATTGAATATATGTTTAAAGAGTTTGAAGATTTTGATGATGTTGTTTATAGACCTGAAAATTTAGCTATCCTAAAATATTGTTATGAGAATTATGAATACAATTATGAAATTAATGCGCTTATTGAGAAAATCTCCACTGTCCAAGAAGAGACTAATATTTTGCAGGAATCTATGGAAGAAGAAGTTGATGAAACTGTGAGCTCATTGGATGAAAAAGATGAGGAAGAGAGCACAGAAGAAAAGGAGGAAGAGCGGATTAGCTACCCGTGCCACCTTCTAATGAGAGTAACTCTTCAACTCATACATTGTTTAATTTCCCTTCGTGCTTACCGAAGGATGATTTTGATGATGACTATTATGATCCCTTTGATTCTCTTGAAATATCCCTTTTTGATGATGCTTGCTATGCTTGTGGCCAAGATGCCAATATGAATTATGCTTATGGAGATGAACTTGCTATAGTTCCTTATGTTAAACATGAAATTGTTGCTATTGCACCCACACATGATAGTCCTATTATCTTTTTGAATTCTCCAAACTACACTATATCGGAGAAGTTTGCTCTTATTAAGGATTATATTGATGGGTTGCCTTTTACTCCTACACATGATGATTTTGATAGATATAATATGCATGTGCTTGCTTCTCCCACTTGCAATTATTATGAGAGAGGAACTACAGCTCCACCTCTCTATGTTTCCAATATGATAAAATTGCAAGAAACTGTCTATACTATGCATTGGCCTTTACTTTGTGTGCATGAATTGTTCTTTTATGACATGCCGATGCATAGGAAGAGAGTTAGACTTCGTCATTACATGATATATGTTACCTTGTGCTCACCACTAAATTACAAATCATTGTTAATTAAAATTGGCTTTGATATACCTTGGGATCCGGGTGGATCCATTACTTGAGCACTATATGCCTAGCTTAATGGCTTTAAAGAAAGCGCTGCCAGGGAGACAACCTGGAATTTTTAGAGAGTCATTTATTTCTGTTCAATGCTTTCATATAGTTTAAAAAAACAAAAATAAAGAGGGTAACCCAAAACTTTTTCAAAAAGGAAAGTGAAAGTGAGAAAGACAAGCATTGTTGAAGTGGGAGCTAGCCTCGAACTTTGTTCATGCTCACGGAAACTTTGTGAATCTTGATTACATAAACTTCTAAATAAAAATAATTATCCCCTTGTAAAATTCCATTGTATTATAAAAATAATGTGCCAAGGTTTGCCTTTAGGATGTTTACATTTGCTTGATGGTTTGTACGGTGCAGGACAGAAACTTTGGCTGTAGTGCGCGATTTTAAATTTTTTGCTGGAACATCAAATGGTTCTGGTTCTTTTTGCACTGTCTTCCTATGCAAATTTTTTACTTTTCATAATTTTGGTAGAATTTTTCAAGTATCATAAGTATGGTGAATGTTCAGATTATTACAGGCTGTTTTGTTTTAGACAGATTCTGTTTTTGATGCATAGTTTGCTTGTTTTGATGAAACTATCAATTTATATTTGTGGATTAAGCCATGAAAAAGTTATATTACAGTAGACACAATGCAAAAACAAAATATGAATTGGTTTGCAACAGTACTTAGAGTAGTGATTTGCTTTATTATACTAACGGATCTTACCGAGTTTTCTGTTGAAGTTTTGTGTGGATGAAGTGTTCGATGATCGAGAAGGTCTCGATGTGAGAAGAAGGAAGAGAGGCAAGAGCTCAAGCTTGGGGATGCCTAAGGCACCCCAAGTAAATATTCAAGGAGACTCAAGCGTCTAAGCTCGGGGATGCCCCGGAAGGCATCCCCTCTTTCTTCAACAAGTATCGGTATGCTTTCGGATTCGTTTCGTTCATGTGATATGTGCAATCTTGGAGCGTCTTTTGCATTTAGTTTTCATTTTTCTTTTATGCACCATGATGGTATGAAATAGTCCTTGGTTGATTTATAGAATTCTCATTGCACTTCACTTATATCTTTTGAGTATGGCTTTATTGAATGCTTCATGTGCTTCACTTATATCATTTGAAGTTTGGATTGCCTGTTTCTCTTTACATAGAAAACCGCCATTTGTAGAATGCTATTTTGCTTCACTTAGATTTGTTAGAGCACGGGCATATCTTTTGTAGAAAGAATTAAACTCTCTTGCTTCACTTATATCTATTTAGAGAGATGGCAGGAACTGGTCATTCACATGGTTAGTCATAAAATCCTACCTAAAACTTGTAGATCACTGAAT
Organism: Triticum monococcum; assembly: GCA_034509565.1. Lineage (NCBI taxonomy): Eukaryota > Viridiplantae > Streptophyta > Magnoliopsida > Poales > Poaceae > Triticum > Triticum monococcum. The sequence goes on from CM067845.1 coordinate 351,055,193, forward strand.
ATGATATGTCTGATTCCTTGCAATAGTTTTGCGATATAAAGATGTTGATATTAGAGTCATGCTAGTGGGTAGTTGTGGATTGTAGAAATACTTGTGTTGAGGTTTGTGATTCCCGTAGCATGCAGGTATGGTGAACCGTTATGTAATGAAGTCGGAGCATGAGGTATTTATTGATTGTCTTCCTTATGAGTGGCAGTCGGGGACGAGCGATGGTCTTCTCCTACAAATCTATCCCTCTAGGAGCATGCGCGTAGTACTTTGTTTTGATGACTAATAGATTTTTGCAGTAAGTATGTGAGTTCTTTATGACTAATGTTGAGTCCATGGATTATACGCACTCTCACCCTTCCACCATTGCTAGCCTCTCTAGTACCGCGCAACTTTTGCCGGTATCATAAACCCACCATATACCTTCCTCAAAACAGACACCATACCTCTCTATTATGGCATTTCCATAGCCATTCTGAGATATATTTCCATGCAACTTCCATCATCATCATCATCATATACATGACTTGAGCATTCATTGTCATATTGCTTTGCATGATCGTAAGATAGCTAGCATGATGTTTTCATGGCTTGTCCATTTTTTTGATGTCATTGCTACGCTAGATCATTGCACATCCCGATACACCGCCGGAGGCATTCATATAGAGTCATATCTTTGTTCTAGATATCGAGTTGTAAGGTTGATTTGTAAGTAAATAAAAGTGTGATGATCATCATTATTAGAGCATTGCCCCAGTGAGGAAAGGATTATGGAGACTATGATTCCCCCATAAGTCAGGATGAGACTCTAGACTTTACAAAAAAATAAAAGAGGCCAAAGAATCCCAAATGAAAAAGAAGAGGCCAAAGAAGCCCACCAAAAAAATAAAAATAAAAAATGAGAGAAAAAGAGAGAACGGGCAGTGCTACTATCCTTTTTCCACACTTGTGCTTCAAAGTAGCACCACGTTCTTCATCTAGAGAGTCTCTTGAGTTATCACTTTCATATACTAGTGGGAATTTTCATTATAGAACTTGGCTTGTATATTTCGATGATGGGCTTCCTCAAATGCCCGAGGTCTTCATGAGCAAGCAAGTTGGATGCACACCCACTTAGTTTCAGTTCGAGATTTCATACACTTATAGCTCTAGTGCATCCGTTGCATGGCAATCCCTACTCACTCACATTGATATCTATTGATGGGCATCTACATGGCCCGTTGATACGCCTAGTTGATGTGAGACTATCTTCTCCATTTTGTCTTCTCACCATCATATTCTATTCCACCTATAGTGCTATGTCCATGGCTCACGCTCATGTATTGCGTGAAAGTTGAAAAGGTTTGAGAACGTAAAAAGTATGAAACAATTGCTTGGCTTGTCATCGGGGTTGTGCATGATGTGAATATTTTGTGTGGTGAAGATGGAGCATAGCCAGACTATATGATTTTGTAGGGATAACTTTCTTTGGACATGTTATTTTGAAAAGACATGATTGTTTTATTAGTAGACTTGAAGTATTATTGTTTTTATGTCAAATGATAGACTATTGCTTTGAATCACTCGTGTCTTAATATTCATGCCATGATTAGACATATGATCAAGATTATGCTAGGTAGCATTCCACATCAAAAATTACCTTTTTTATCATTTACCTACTCGAGGACGAGCAGGAATTAAGCTTGGGGATGCTGATACGTCTCCGTCGTATCTATAATTTTTGATTGTTCCATGTCAATATTATTCAACTTTCATATACTTTTGGCAACTTTTTATACTATTTTTGGGACTAACATATTGATCCAGTGCCTAGTGCCAGTTCCTGTTTGTTGCATGTTTTTTGTTTCGCAGAATATCCATATCAAACGGAGTCCAAACGGAATAAAAACTGACGGAGATTTTTTTGGAATATATATGATTTTTGGGAAGAAGAATCCACGTGAGACGATGCTCTAGGGGCCCACGAGGTAGGGGGCGCGCCCTGTGGAGGCAGGCACGCCCCTGACCCTCATGGACACCCCGTGAGGAGGTTGATGCCCTTCTTTCGCTGCAAGAAAGCTAATTTCCGGATAGAGACCATGTCAAAATTTCAGCCCAATCGGAGTTACGGATCTCCGAGAATATAAGAAACGGTGAAAGGGAAGAATCTGAGAACGCACAAACAGAGAGAGACAGAGAGACAGATCCAATCTCGGAGGGGCTATCGCCCCTCCCGTGCCATGGAGGCCATGGACCAAAGGGGAAACCCTTCTCCCATCTAGGGAGGAGGTCAAGGAAGAAGAAGGAGGGGGCTCTCTCCCCCTCACTTCTGGTGGCACCGGAGTGCCACCAGGGGCCATCATCATCACCGTGATCTACACCAACACCTCCGCCATCTTCACCAACATCTCCATCACCTTCCCCCCTCTATCTACAGCGGTCCACTCTCCCGCAACCTGCTGTACCCTCTACTTTAACATGGTGCTTTATGCTTCATATTATTATCCAATGATGTGTTGCCATCCTATGATGTCTGAGTACATTTTCGTTGTCCTATCAGTGGTTGATGAATTGCTATGATTGATTTAATTTTCTTGTGGTTATGTTGCTGTCCTTTGCTGCCCATCATATGATTGCGCGCATGGATCACACCCTAGGGTTAGTTGTATGTTGATAGGACTATGTATTGGAGCGCAAGAATGACAGAAGCTTCAACCTAGCATAGAAATTGATGCATACCGGATTGAAGGGGGGCCAATATATCTTAATGCTATGGTTGGGTTTTACCTTAATGAACGTTAGTAGTTGCGGATGCTTGCTAATAGTTCCAATCATAAGTGCATAGAATTCCAAGTCAGGGATGACATGCTAGCAGTGGCCTCTCCCACATAATACTTGCTATCGGTCTAGTAAAGTAGTCAATTGCTTAGGGGCATTTTCGCAACTCCTACCACCGCTTTTCCACATTCGTTATATTTACTTTATTGTTTCTTTATCTAAACAGCCCCTAGTTTTTATTTACGTAATCTTTATTATCTTGCAAACCTATCCAAAAACACCTATAAAGTACCTCTAGTTTCATACTTGTTCTAGGTAAAGCGAACGTCAAGCGTGCGTAGAGTTGTATCGGTGGTCGATAGAAGTTGAGGGAATATTTGTTCTACCTTTAGCTCCTCGTTGGGTTCGACACTCTTACTTATCGAAAACTGTTGCGATCCCCTATACTTGTGGGTTATCAAGCGTGCCCCGCAGCAGTTTGCGAGGACGGGTCCATGGCGCCCTCCTGGGCTCAGCCGGACCCCTCCTCGCACTTCACTGGAGTGCGGCAACGAGACGACCCGCTGCCACCCTCGAAGCGGGCGCGGCGGCATGGCAGCTAGCCATAGCCGCCATTGCCGAAGTTGTCGCCAGAGGATGAGCGACGTAGCTGGACGATCCGCGGCCAGTACCGAGGACGAGGCCACCTTCATCCTCGTCACGACCATCGCCAAGGCTGAGCACCTCATCGCCGTCATTGTCCTTAGGGCAGCACCCAACGGGGCGACCATCTTCCCCAAATACCTCGGGTAGAGGGTCGCGTCGCCGTCGTACTTGAAGTGGAGGGCACACCGCTTGCCCAGGCCGCTCACGCGGGCAAACGTCTGCCAGCCACGGGCCAGGGTTGCGTTGCCCGCGGCGGAGACTTCCACCACGACCCACGAAGCCTTGCTACAGCAACCGTCCGCCTACACCCAAAGACTGCCTGGGCCTGCAGCTGGCAGTCCGCTGAAGCCAGGTGCCAGCCGGGTTCTCCGACCACACGATGAACTCCGGCATCACCTCCGCCGAATGGAAGCGCGGTCGAGGAGGCTGCACAACCATGGCACGCCCCACTTCATCGATCGGACTGCCACGACCTAGGCGACTCCAACCGTGCGAGGAGGCGCCGCCGCAGCCGCGAGGGGCCATGGTAGGGGTCGTGGCGTGCTTACGCAGGCGACCACGCCCCCTCTTGGGTGGCGGCGAACCGGGCCCCTCCTAGCGGGCCTTGCCCTTTTCTGCAGCTGAGAACCTCTTCGGCGGCCCCTCCTGGCGGGCCTTCCCCTTTTCTGCGGCCAAGAACCTCTTCACCGGCGCTGTCAGTGTCGCTGCTAGCGATGGAGCAAGGAAGAAGAAGAAGCAGGAGGAGCAAAGGAAGAGACGGGTGACGGGGGCTCCGCTCCCCCCTTCCCATTTATAGCCAAGAGGAGGCCAACCGTCGGCCTCCATGATCTAAGGTAATAATGACCTTTTTTCTGCCTGCAGCTGGGACTCGTTGAGTCAGGTAGTTGTCGAGGCAGCGTGGGAAAGCGGAGACGCCCACGTCCCATCAATCGCCACACGTTAACCGAGGCCGCGGGCTGTTGGGGCCCGCGGCGCTCTGCACTTGCCCCTTGGCTTCGCCTCGAAGCCAAGTCCGAGTGTGCCTTGGGCCCGGGGGCTACTGTCAGCGTCCTAGGAACAGGGGTCCCCATACTTGCCTTCCTGTGGCCCACGACGTGGCTCCGTCAGCGGCCCCGTATGACCCATCTTCCCCAGCAAACACTCAAGAACCTCGTGAGGGGCCGAGCCTCGCGAGACGGACGACGCGAGACCTCCTCGGGGGCGGCCTCACCAGACTGGCTCGCGAGGGGTGGAGAGATAAAGGCAAGGGGCGCCTCGTGAGGTTCCTGTGATGCAAGCCATGACGACCAGGGCCAGGCGGGCGCCAGCGCGCAGTGTCCTCGTTTCCTCTTTGGTGCTAAATAGGCAAGCGCGGGCGCGGAGTCCCGAGGCGTCAAGCAAAGGTTTCCATATCGGTGCAAAAAGACCAAGACCAGCAGGACGGCGGGACGGAGGTCACCATGGAGCCCAAGACGGCGTCATTACCAGAGCCTTTGGCAGGCAAAGACCATCTTCTGTCAAGATAGCTCGTACTAGTTGTCCCCTTCAAATTGGCCATTGTGGGATCCCTTCCCGCCTAATATTTGGGAAGAGGACCCGGGCCTCTATATATAGGACTAGCCACCATCGTAGTGATGCATCTCATCTTGGACCAGATCCATTCCACCAAGGCCACCACACAAACTCACCAAGCACAAGAGCACCTCTCCTTAGGAGGTTGTTCTTCCCTTGCAACTATTCATACTCAGCCCAAGAGGCAATCCACCACACCACAGTGGAGTAGGGTATTACACCACATCGGTGGCCTGAACCAGTATAAATCTTGTGTCCCTTTGTTCTGCGAGTTCGACGCGTTGAGCCTTGAGATTGCGGTGAGGGCGTGAGCTAGAGGGGGGAGAGATCTTCGTGCGCACCCTAGTGTTCGAACCTCAAGGGTTTTGCCGGAACTCGAAATTCGACAGCAACTTGCTTGGTATTCTTCTTGAAGTTCCCCTTCTTCCCTTTTCCTTTTTTCTTGAAATTAGTGGTCTTGTTAACCATCAACACTTGATGCTTCTTCTTGATTTCTACCTCTGCAGCCTTTAGCAGTGCGAAGAGGTCGGGAATTGTCTTTTCCATCCCTTGCATATTATAGTTCATCGCGAAGCCTTTATAGCTTGGTGGCAGTGATTGAAGAACTCTGTCATTGACACTATCATCAGGAAGATTAACTCCTAGCTGGGTCAAGTGGTTATGGTACCCAGACATTCTAAGTATGTGTTCACCAACAAAACTATTCTCCTCCATCTTGCAGCTATAGAACTTGTTGGAGACTTCATATCTCTCAACTCGGGCATTTGCTTGAAATATTAAATTCAACTCCTGGAACATCTCATATGCTCCATGATGTTCAAAACATCTTTGAAGTCCCGATTCTAAGCCGTAAAGCATGGCACACTGAAGTATTGAGTAGTCATCGGCTTTGCTCTGGCAGACGTTGAGAACGTCCGGAGTTTCTGCTGCAGCAGGTCTTGCACATAGCGATGCTTCCAGGACATAATTCTTCCGTGCAGCAATGAGGATATTCCTCAAGTTGCGGACCCAGTCTGTGTAGTTGCTACCATCATCTTTGAACTTAGCTTTCTCTAGGAACGCATTAAAATTCAAGGGAACGATAGCACGGGCCATTGATCTAGAACAACATAGATATGCAAAAACTATTAGGACTAAGTTCATGATAAATTAAAGTTCACTTATTCAAATTACTAAAGAACTCCCACTTAGATAGACATCCCTCTAGTCATCTAAATGATCATGTGATCCATATCAACTAAACCATGTTGGGTCATCATGTGAGATGGAGTAGTTTTCAATGGTGAACCGTGAACATCACTATGTTGATCATATCTACTATATGATTCACGTTCCACCTTCTGGTCTTAGTGTTCCGAGGCCATATATGCATATGCTAGGCTCATCAAGTTTAACCCGAGTATTCTGCATGTGCAAAACTGGCTTGCAACCGTTGTATGTGAATCTAGAGCTTATCACACCTGATCATCACGTGCTGTCTCGGCATGACGAACTGTAGCAATGGTGCATACTCAGGGAGAACACGTGTACCTTGAAATTTAGTGAGGGATCATCCTATAAAGATACCACCGTACTATGCAAAATAAGATGCATAAAAGATAAACATCACATGCAATCAAAATATGTGACATGATATGGCCATCATCATCTTGTTCCTTTGATATCCATGTCCAAAGCACTATCACGATCTCCATCGTCACCGGCTTGACACCTTGATCTCCATCGTAGCATCGTTGTCGTCTCGCCAACTATTGCTTCTACGACTATCACTACCACTTAGTGATAAAGTAAAGCAATTACATGGCGATTGCATTTCATACAATAAAGCAACAACCATAAGGATTCTCCCAGTTGCCGATAACTTTTACAAAACATGATCGTATCATACAACAATTTATATCTCATCATGTCTTAACCATATCACATCACAACATGCCCTACAAAAACAAGTTAGACGTCCTCTACTTTGGTGTTGCAAGTTTTACGCGGCTGCTATGGGCTTCTAGCAAGAACCGTTCTTATCTATGCATCAAAACCACAATGATTTTCCGTCAAGTGTGTTGTTTTAACCTTCAACAAGGACACGCGGTAGTCAAACTCGATTCAACTAAAGTTGGAGAAACATATACCGGCCAGCCACCTGTGTGCAAAGCACATCGGTAGCATCGGTCTCATGAACGTGGTCATGTAATGTTGGTCCAGGCCGCTTCATTCGACAATACCGTCGAATCAAAGTTAGACGTTGGTGGTAAGCAGTATGACTATTATCGCCCACAACTCTTTGTGTTCTACTCGCGCATATCATCTACGCATAAACCTGGCTCAGATGCCACTGTTGGGGAACATAGAATGCAATTTCAAAAAAATCCTACGATCACGCAAGATCTATCTAGGAGGTGCATAGCGACAAGAGGGGGAGAGTGTGTCCATGTACCCTCGTAGACCGAAAGTGGAAGCGTTAGGTTAACGTAGTTGATGTAGTCGAACATCTTCGCAATCCAACCGATCCAAGTACCGAACGTACGGCACCTCCGTGTTCAGCACACGTTCAGCTCGATGACATCCCTTGAACTCTTGATCCAGTAGATGGTCGAGGGAGAGTTTCGTCAGCATGACAGCGTGATGACGGTGATGGTGATGTGATCCGCGCAGGGCTTCGCCTAAGCGCTATGACAATATGATCGGAGGAGTAAACTATGGAGGCGGGTACCTCGCATGGCTAAGAAACAACTGTTGTCCCTTTGGGGTGCCCCTGCCCCATACATAAAGGAGGGTAGGAGGAGGTGGTCGGCCCAAGGGGGGCGCAGCATGGGGGGAGTCCTACTAGGACTCCACTCCTGGTAGGATTCGCCCCCCCCTTCCTTCCAACAGAGAGGGGAAAGGGGGGAGAGCGAGAAGGAAAGGGGGCGCACCCCCCATCCCTTGTCCAATTTGGATTGGGCTTGGGGGAGCGCCACCTCTTGTGGCAGCCTCCCTCTCTCCACTATGGCCCAATAGGCCCATTACCTTTCCCGGGGGGTTCCGGTAACCTCTCCCGGTACTCCGAAAAATCCCCAAACCTCTTCGGAACCATTCCGGTGTCCATATATAACCTTCCAATAGAATCTTTACCTCTCGAACATTTAGAGACTCCTCGGCATGTATGTGATCTCATCCGGGACTCCGAACAAACTTCGGTCACCAAAACACTAAACTCATAATACAAATTGTCATCAAACATTAAGCGTGCGAACCCTACGGGTTCGAGAACTATGTAGACATGACCGAGACACATCTCCGGTCAATAACCAATAGCGGAACCTGGATGCTCATATTGGTTCCTACATATTCTACAAAGATCTTTATCGGTCAAACCGCATAACAACATACGTCATTCCCTTTGTCATCGGTATGTTACTTGCCTGAGACTCGATCGTCGTTATCATCATACCTAGTTCAATATCCTTACCAGCAAGTCTCTTTACTCATTCCATAATGCATCATCCCGCAACTAACTCATCAGTTACATTGCTTGCAAGGCTTATAGTGATGTGCATTACCGAGAGGGCCCAGAGATACCTCTCTGATACTTGGAGTGACAAATGCTAATCTCGATCTATGCCAACTCAACAAACACCTTCGGAGACACCTATAGAGCATCTTTATAATCACCCAGTTATGTTGTGACATTTGATAGCACACAAGGTGTTCCTCCGGTATTCGGGAGTTGCATAATCTCATAGTCAGAGGAATATGTATAAGTCATGAAGAAAGCAATAGCAATAAAACTAAACGATCATAATGCTAAGCTAACGGATGGGTCTTGTCCATCACATCATTCACTAATAATGTGATCTTGTTCATCAAATGACAACACATGTCTATTGTCAGGAAACTCAACCATCTTTGATTAAGGAGCTAGTCAAGTAGAGGCATACTAGGGACACTCTGTTTGTCTATGTATTCACACATGTACTAAGTTTCCGGTTAATACAACTCTAGCATGAATAATAAACATTATCATGATATAAGGAAATATAAATAAAAACTTTATTATTGCCTCTAGGGCATATTTCCTTCATCAGCGTGGTTTGTATACGATCTCGAAGGGAAGGAGCTCTATAGCCCATTTTGCAATGCGGCCCGTGGCGTCCCTATTGTTGATTATATCGTTGAGGGGTACCTCGGATACTACTGTCACCGAACACTCTTGAAAGTAGTGTCACAGTTTTCGGGATGCCATAAAGACCGTGTATGATATCTTTTGATAGTCAGGATATCGGGACTTGCATGGTGTGAGGACCTCTGACACATAGTAGACTGGCTTTTCACTACAAAAAAAGACACATCTGTGACATTTTGGGCCGAACGAAAAAATATTCTGTCATACTTATGACACTTCCATGATGATAATTGCGACAAAACCCGGTATCATCATAGATGTGGTGGGCTCCTACTTCTATGACAAAAAATCATGACAGAAAATGGGCTTTTCGTCCTGGGCGGGCCGGAGACGCAGCTGCATAACATTCTTTGGGCCGTCCATAACGGAAAAAACCATGGTAGAAGCGAGGGCGATGAAAATTTCGGGGAGTTCCCGGTTACGGTGGGTGGTCGGGGCCGAGCGATGCGCGTTTCTCTCGTACACGTATGCGCCTGTGTGCGAGGCATTGGGCTCTAATTGAACCCGAGCGAGGCGTTGGGCTCTAACTGAACCCGAGCAATTGCACTAGCTACGTTACTGAACCCGAGTGATTCCTTCGCTACTGCTGCTAACTAAAGTCGATCGATGCTGCCTCTAGATGAACAGTGAGCGTTGCTGGGGGGTTTGGATGAACAGTTCTTGGTGGGGGTGGATGAACAGGACCCCGTGGTGTTGCCTCTGGATGAACAGGACCCCGATCGATCGAGTGGGTTGGGGCTAGATGAACAGGACCCCGTTGAGGGCTGGATGAACAGGACCACCCCGTGGAGGGCTGGATGAACAGTAGACGGTGGAGGGCTGGATGAATAGTATCCCGTGGAGGGGTGGTTGAATAGGAGCCCGTGGAGATTGTTGGTTGAACAATAGCCGGTGGAGTAGCGCGTGCTGGAGGCAGGATGAACAGGACCCTTGAATGAACAGTCACAGGTGGAGGCTGGAGGAGGTCAATGGTGGATGAACAGTAGCCTGTGGAGGCTGGAGGGGGTCGACGATGGAGATGAATAGTATCCCGTGGAGTTCCGATTTGCGGTACGCCACACCCCTCCCAATGAACAGCTCCCCCGTTTCGACCGTAGCGCTCCAACACAAGTCCGTTTCCTCCGTTTTGTGGTACGCCACACCCCTCCCGATGAACAGGACCACCGTTTCGATCGTAGGAGGTTCGTTTCCTCCGTTTTGTGGTACGCCAGACCCCTCCTGATGAACAGGATCCCGTTTCGACCATGGCCAGTCGAATACAAGGCAATTTCCTCCGTTCTGCGATACGCCAGGCCTCGTTTCCATCAGCTGTTCCATCCAAGCCCTCCCGATGAACACGACGATGCATTCCGTTCCGACACAGCCGGTTGGCTCCCCATGAACACGACGACGACGATGTTTCTCCATTCCAACCCAGCCATGTACACGAGCCTTGGTCGTACGTATGCGCGAGTAGGCGTTCGAGACCCTGCTCGTATGTACGTACGTGGGCGTATTTTCTTTCTTGCACACTGGCCGTTGTACGTACGTGTACATGCTACGTGCGCGCCTCTACTACGATACGTGCGCGCCTCTACATGGACCAGTATGTACGTACACGTTCGCGACCAGAATGACAACCCTACATATGCTTCAACCAGGTGGGTCCCGACTATCAGGCATTTCCTTGCATGCGAAGATGTAGCTGGTGGGTCCCAGCAGTCAGGGGGCGAATCGTTTTTTTTTTCCGGACGCACTTCCTTGCGTGCGAAGATGTCGCTAGTAGGTCCCAGCAATCAGGGGGAAACGTTTTTTTCGTGAAATACGGTTGCCCTTCCGGTGGGTCCCTGCTGTGTAGGACCTTGAAGTAGATGTGTCTAGAGGGGGGGTGATTAGACACGTAATGCTAAAGTTGCAATTTTTAAGCCTTTTTGGTTTAAGTGGAGTTTAGGCATAATTTCAACATTCACAATACATATCAAGCAAGCATGCAAAGAGTGTATAGGCAGCGGAAAGTAAAGCACGCAACTTGCAAGAATGTAAAGGGAAGGGTTTGGAGAATTCAAACGCAATTGGAGACACGGATGTTTTTCCTGTGGTTCGGATAGGTGGCGCTATCCTACATCCACGTTGATGGAGACTTCAACCCACGAAGGGTAACGGTTGCGCGAGTCCACGGAGGGCTCCACCCACAAAGGGTCCACGAAGAAGCAACCTTGTCTATCCCACCATGGCCATCGCCCACGAAGGACTTGCCTCACTAGCGGTAGATCTTCACGAAGTAGGCGATCTCCTTGCCCTTACAAACTCCTTGGTTCAACTCCACAATCTTGTCGGAGGCTCCCAAGTGACACCTAGCCAATCTAGGAGACACCACTCTCCAAGAAGTAACAAATGGTGTGTTGATGATGAACTCCTTGCTCTTGTGCTTCAAATTATAGTCTCCCCAACACTCAACTCTCTCTCTCTCATAGGATTTGGATCTGGTGGAAAGAAGATTTGAGTGGAAAGCAACTTGGGAAAGGCTAGAGATCAAGATTCATATGGTAGGAATGGAATATCTTGGCCTCAACACATGAGTAGGTGGTTCTTTCTCATAACATATGAGTTGGAAGTGTAGATGTGTTCTGATGGCTCTCTCCACGAATGAAGAGGAGGTGGAGGGGTATATATAGCCTCCACACAAAATCCAACCGTTACACACAATTTACCAATCTCAGTGGGACCGAATCAACAAACTCGGTCAGACCAAAATAGTAAACCTAGTGACCGTTAGAGATTTTCGGTGGGACCGACTGGATCAACTCGGTGGGACCGATGTGCTAGGGTTAGGGTAAATCCACAACTCGGTTTGACCGATTACTCAAACTCGGTGGGACCGATTTTGGTAATGAGCGAAACAGAGAGTTGGCCAAGCAAACTCGGTGGGGCCGATTGCATATCTCGGTGGGACCGAGGGTATTGCAATAGGTAACAGAGAGTTTGCAAGCCCATCTCGGTGAGACCGAGATCCCATCGGTGAGACCAAACTGATTAGGGTTTCTGGCAGTGGCTATGACAAGTGAAACTCGGTGGCGCCGGATAGAAATAATCGGTAGGTCCGAGTTTGGCTTTGGGTTTAGATCATATGTGGAAGTGGGAAAGTAGCTGAGGATTTTGGAGCATATCATTAAGCACTTGAGCAAGAGGCTCATTAAGCAACACCTCATCCCTCCTTGATAGTACTGGCTTTTCCTATGGACTCAATGTGATCTTGGATCACTAAAATGTAAAATGAAGAGTCTTGAGCTTTAAGCTTTAGCCAATCCTTTGTCCTTAGCATCTTGGAGAACTTCCCACAACCTTTAGTCCATGCCACTCCATTGTTGAACTTATCTGAAACATACTAGATAGAAATGTTAGTCCAACAAGAGATATGTTGTCATTAATTACCAAAACCACCTAGGGAGCACTTGTGCTTTCAATCTCCCCCTTTTTGGTAATTGATGGCAACATACATCAAAGCTTTAGATAAAGATATAAAGAACAGCAAGTAAAGCTTTGGAAGGACATGTAACAAGCATAGGCTCCCCCTACATGTATGCACTCATGTAAATGTGAAATATAGAGGCATGTGAGAGCATAACCATGACAGAGTAGGCAATGTGTTACATGTATCTTGGCCATATGCATCAGAGCAAAAGATTATCAAGGAAAATACCTTCATGCTCATGAGTCCTTCTTGCAAACAGTATGTACATAAGCAAGAGTTCCTCATACTCATGATTTTGATGCATACACTTACCTTGTAGTCTTTGGCTGGCTTAGGATGGAATGAACCTGCACAAACAAGGTTAGATAACACAGGTACCTCCACTAGCCAGAGCAAACCAAGGAAGCCACTAGAGAACCAAGACTGGGATGACATGTAGAGAGTGAGTACAAGGTACCACATTGGATTCAACATGTCCCCAAGAGTAAAGATATGCAATGAATTTGACTGATTTCTTTCCCTTAGGTGTCTTGCTCCCCCTGAATCTTACATGGGATATTGGGAGAAGATAGGGAACAGAAAATCAGAGCTGAAAGATACAAATGGATAGAACTTAATGCAAATAAGCACATATGAACATCTCTTTCCCCCAAAAAGACATGTGACATCTCTCCTCTTGAACATCAAGCATCTGGGACATCTGGGATCCTTGAGTATTCTCTCCCCCTGGAAATCTCTTTCTCCCCCTTAATACTTTCTCTCTTGTAGGTTTGGTCCTTGATACTTTCTCTCCCCCTTGAGCTTTGATGTGATCTCTCTCTCCCCCTTTGACATCAATTTCCAAGAAGGGCTTTCTGGAATCCGTCGTATAGGTTTGGTCCTTGAGACTCAGCACAAGGCAATGGATAAAACTATGATGCTTGTAGAGGACAAGATTCATTGAGTAGAGCTGGATCAGAAGAAATATAGAACAAGTGGCAAACTATTTTTCCTGTTGCAAAGTCGGTGGCACCGAGTGGCATGTTTTGGTGGTACCGAAAAGATTCGGTTGGACCGAAAATTACAAGTCGGTGAAACCGAGTTCACACAGAGAAAAACACTTGTCACCTCAGCTCACTAGACATGTAGGATCTCACAAAGATTTGCAATGAATTACCTGAAGGATTTGCAAGGAATTGAATGCAGAAAATGCAGAACAAAAACACAAAGAAAAGAGAAGAAACTGAAGGATCTAGATGAAGCTTTTTTTGTTTGTTTTTGAAAAAGAGAAAGAAAATAAACATGCATGAGACAAATGCAATAACACACAAAAGAACACAAGATAACTTCATCTAGAGTTGGGCGGTGACATAGTCACCTATGTTAGAGTATATTGACTTAGGAGTCAAGTGAGAACACTTGATCATAGGTCATACTCATCGTTTAATCTCAAAATGGGGTTACCATTTTTCGTTTAAGCATCTTGATGTATTCACATCTTGTTGAGTTGCTTTGACCCATGTCTTGGAGTAAAGCTTCTCTAAGATGGAATAACATACCTTGGGTGGTGGTGTGGTTCTTGCTCATGTAGTTGAACTTGTGTGGGTGCTCAAGGTTGATGTAGCTCATCAAGAGTTGGGAGCACCACTTGGAGTTTGAGTTCATCTACCTACATGGGTTAGTTCTTGCAAGGAAGAGCACTTGTGTATCCAAAAATGACAATCATGAAGCTCAACATAGAATTTGTCAAAGGATATGTTTGAATGGTTTTGTGCTTCCTTGTCTTCAACCACCATTGTGTAGAGACTTGGTGATGTAGAGATTGCTCAAGATGTGAGTGAGTCGCAATCTCATGGAGTTAGATTCAACCAAGCACCTACATGGGTTAGACAACATGCAAGGTACAAATATATCCAAGACATAAGATAGTCATCATAAGAGATATATCATGGATTAGTCATAAGCTCATGTCTTGCATGTATCCAATGGAGTTCCTACTCCAAGTTCGAAGCATCAATAATGTTCAATTCACCTCTCAACCTGCAAAATACTTTCTCGTCAAGAGGTTTAGTAAATATATCCGCTAATTTCTTATCGGTGCGAACATGCTTAAGATCAATGTCACCCTTAGCAACATGGTCTCGAATGAAATGATGACGAACTTCAATATGCTTAGTTCGAGAATGTTGTACGGGATTATGACCAATTTTGATAGCACTTTCATTGTCACAAAGCAGTGGAACGTGTTTCACATAGATCCCATAATCTTTAAGAGTTTGGGTCATCCAAAGTAAATGAGCACAACATGAACCAGCGGCAATGTATTCCGCTTCGGTGATGGATAAGGATACCAAGTTTTGTTTCTTGGAAGACCAAGACACAAGAGATCTACCAAGAAATTGACAAGTACCCGAAGTAGACTTTCTATCAACCTTGTCCCCGGCATAATCCGAGTCGGAATAGCCAACAAGATCAAATGAAGACCTCTTAGGATACCAAATGCCAAAGTTTGGTGTATGAATTAAGTATCTCACTATCCTTTTCATGGCCATAAGATGACATTCTTTAGGAGCAGCTTGATAACGTGCACACATGCACACACTTAGCATAATGTCGGGACGTGAAGCACATAGGTATAACAAAGAACCAATCATAGAGTGATAAACCTTTTGATCAACCGGTTCACCATCTTTGGTCAAATCAAGATGTCCACTAGTAGGCATGGGTGTAGGCGTACCTTTGCATTCTTGCATATTAAACTTCTTGAATAAGTCCTTGGTGTACTTCGTTTGGGAGACAAATGTACCTTCCTTAGTTTGCTTGATTTGCAAACCGAGAAAGAATTTGAGTTCACTCATCATAGACATCTCAAACTTCTCTGACATTAGCTTTCCAAACTTTTCACTAAAGAGAGGGTTAGTTGAACCAAATATGATATCATCAACATAAATTTTGCATACAAATAGTTCTCCATTAACCCTTTTAGTAAAAAGAGTAGAATCAATTTTACCAATTTCAAAACCACTTGCAATAAGGAACTTGGTCAAGCATTTATACCATGTTCTAGGAGCTTGTTTAAGACCATAAAGAGCTTTGTGAAGTTTGTAAACATGATTTGGTTTCTTAGGATTGATAAAGCCGTGAGGTTGTTTGACATAAACTTCCTCCTCTATTTCACCATTTAGAAAAGCACTTTTAATGTCCATTTGGTACAAGGTGATATTATGGTGATTAGCATAGGCAAGTAAGATGCGAATGGACTCAAGTCTAGCAATGGGAGCATATGTCTCACCATAGTCCATACCTTCGACTTGTGTGTACCCTTGGGCGACGAGACGTGCTTTGTTGTGAACCACTTGTCCATCTTCATCTTGCTTGTTGCGAAACACCCATTTGGTACCAATGATGTTGTGGTTGTTGTCGGGCTTCTCAACCAATGTCCAAACTTGGTTTCTCTCAAAGTTGTGTAGCTCTTCATGCATAGCGTTTATCCAATCCGGATCTTCCAATGCTTCTTCAACCTTCATAGGTTCAATGCTAGAGATGAATGAATAGTTTTCACAAAAGTTAGCTAAACGAGTCTTTGAGCGAGTGATTCTCCCGGTTTGTATATCATTGAAGATTTTCTCAACGGGATGATCTTTGGCAATTCTTGCTCGAACTCGTGAGAGCTTTTGCTTGGGTCTTTGTTGAACATCTTCTTCATCTTGTTCTTCTTCTTGGCCTTCTTCATTGTTGACGTTGTCGTTCTCTTGTCGTGGTGGAGAAGGAGGTTGTTGATGTTTGTCTTGATGCATTTCCTTGTCTTCTTCATCTTGGTGTGTCCCACTTGTGGATGCTTCCGTATCAATTCTTGGTTCACCTTGTTGTGAAGTAGAAGCTTCCACTTGGACAGACGAGGTATTCTCCTTCACGTTCGTCGGACGAATTTTGCCAATAGACAAGTCTTGGATTGCTTCTGAAGGGTCTTTGTCTCCTACATCGATTGGCAATTGCTCTACTTGCGAGCCATTAGATTCATCAAACTTCACATCTACCGTCTCTTCAACCTTTCGGGTGAAATTGTTGTAGACATGGTAAGTGTGAGAGTTTGAGCCATAACCAAGTAGAAAACCTTCATGAGATTTAGGAGAAAACTTTGAACGATGATGCTTGTCAAGAATGTAGCACTTTGAGCCGAATACTCGAAAGTATCCAACTTGGGGTTTGTTACCGGTGAGGAGCTCGTATGCTGTCTTGCCGA
Source organism: Triticum monococcum (assembly GCA_034509565.1). Lineage (NCBI taxonomy): Eukaryota > Viridiplantae > Streptophyta > Magnoliopsida > Poales > Poaceae > Triticum > Triticum monococcum. The sequence continues at coordinate 351,071,969 of CM067845.1, forward strand.
GTAGCTTGTGAAGATACAAGCGATTTGTTGCATGACAAGTTGTCTCAACCGCTTCTGCCCAAAAGTGCTTCGGCGTCTTGTATTCATCAAGCATCGTTCTTGCCATTTCGATGAGCGTCCGATTCTTCCTCTCAACAACTCCATTTTGTTGAGGTGTGTACGTAGCCGAGAACTCGTATGAAATCCCTTCTTCGTCAAGAAAGGTGTCCACATTTGCGTTCTTGAACTCCGTTCCGTTGTCACTCTGAACCTTCTTGATCTTCATGTCAAACTGATTTTGGGCCTTCCTAGCGAAGTTTTTGAAAATCTTCTGGACCTGCGACTTGTCATTAAGAAAGAACACCCACGTAAATCTTGAAAAATCATCAACTATAACTAGACCAAAAGAATTTCCACCGAGACTCTTGTAGGCATTGGTACCAAAAAGATCCATATGAAGTAGCTCGAGTGGCCTCCTTGTGGTCATGATGTTCTTCACGGGATGCCTTCCTCCAACCTGTTTACCTGCTTTACAAGCACTGCAAAGTCTATCCTTATCAAATATGACATCGTTAACTCCAAGGATATGATTTCCTTTAATAAGCTTGTCAAGGTTTCTCATGCCAATGTGACCTAGTCGTCTATGCCACAACCAACCTTTTGAGGATTTAGCAATAAAGCAAGTTTTAGGTTGTGCCTTTTTAGAGAAATCGACAATGTAAAGATCACCTCTACGCATACCGGTAAAGACCATTTTATGATTGTCTCGACGAAATACTTGGCAATCTACCTCAGTAAATAGGACATTCAAACCGAAATCAGCAAGTCTAGATACTGAAAGTAAGTTGTAGCCAAGAGATTCAACGAGCATGAAATTTTGAATGGAACTATCATGTGAGATGGCCACCTTACCAAGGCCAACCACTTTACCCTTTGAATTATCACCAAAGGTGACATATTTCCAAGGGCCGTCATTTTCAGCATGCTCACGGAACATCTCTTCATCTCCGGTCATATGATCAGTACATCCACTATCAAGAACCCATTCCTTTCCTCCTGACACATATCCCCGAAGATTTGCCATAAGACCAAAATGTCTCATTGCATCATCAAGATCGAAGTAACTATCATCATCATCATCATAGTATCCATGTTCACCATGATCTTGTGACTCATCATTTCGCAGAGAGGGTAATTCATTAGATAAATGATCATCAAAGTGGTCACTTTTATGAATTCTTATAGCTCCGGATATAATAATTCCAACATCTCCTTTAGCACGCTTGAGATTGATAAGCTCAAATAGACAATCACCAAAACTAGGATCACTAGAGTTCATCTTACTCAAGGCAATAGATTTATGGAGAATTTCATCCAAAATTTTCAAGGAATGATCGGGAAATCGTTCCTCAAGAAATTTCCATATAGTATAGGCACAATTAAGAGTAGGCAAACTAGCAATCAAATTTTTGGGCAATCCTCTAATGATGAGCTCAATAGTTCTAAGATTGCGAATCATGTCAATATCTTCATCTAGGGTAGGATACAAAGGATCAATATGAGGTGCACAAGGGCTAGCAATATACTTGTTCAAATGATATTGATTGAAGATTACAAGCATCTCATTTTTCCACTCATGAAAATATTCTCCATCAAGAATAGGCACTCTATGTCTAAGACTCCCTAAAGTAGACACATCCATCTTCCTCCAATGGTGATTAAACCAGGGCAATGGAGACCAAAGCTCTGATACCACTTGTAGGACCTTGAAGTAGATGTGTCTAGAGGGGGGTGATTAGACACTTAATGCTAAAGTTGCAATTTTAAAGCCTTTTTGGTTTAAGTGGAGTTTAGGCATAATTTGAACATTCACAATACATATCAAGCAAGCATGCAAAGAGTGTATAGGCAGTGGAAAGTAAAGCATGCAACTTGCAAGAATGTAAAGGGAAGGGTTTGGAGAATTCAAATGCAATTGGAGACACGGATGTTTTTCCCGTGGTTCGGATAGGTGGCGCTATCCTACATCCACGTTGATGGAGACTTCAATCCACGAAGGGTAACGGTTGCGCGAGTCCACAGAGGGCTCCACCCATGAAGGGTCCATGAAGAAGCAACCTTGTCTATCCCACCATGGCCATCGCCCACGAAGGACTTGCCTCACTAGCGGTAGATCTTCACGAAGTACGCGATCTCCTTGCCCTTACAAACTCCTTGGTTCAACTCCACAATCTTGTCGGAGGCTCCCAAGTGACACCTAGCCAATCTAGGAGACACCACTCTCCAAGAAGTAACAAATGGTGTGCTGATGATGAACTCCTTGCTCTTGTGCTTCAAATGATAGTCTCCCCAACACTCAACTCTCTCTCTCTCTCATAGGATTTGGATCTGGTGGAAAGAAGATTTGAGTGGAAAGCAACTTGGGAAAGGCTAGAGATCAAGATTCATATGGTAGGAATGGAATATCTTGGCCTCAACACATGAGTAGGTGGTTCTTTCTCATAACATATGAGTTGGAAGTGTAGATGTGTTCTGATGGCTCTCTCCACGAATGAAGAGGAGGTGGAGGGGTATATATAGCCTCCACACAAAATCCAACCGTTACACACAATTTACCAATCTCGGTGGGACCGAATCAACAAACTCGGTCAGACCGAAATAGTAAACCTAGTGACCGTTAGAGATTTTCGGTGGGACCGACTGGATCAACTCGGTGGGACCGATGTGCTAGGGTTAGGGTAAATCCACAACTCGGTTTGACCGATTACTCAAACTCGGTGGGACCGATTTTGGTAATAAGCGAAACAAAGAGTTGGCCAAGCAAACTCGGTGGGGCCGATTGCATATCTCGGTGGGACCGAGGGTATTGCAATAGGTAACAGAGAGTTTGCAAGCCCATCTCGGTGAGACCGAGATCCCATCGGTGAGACCGAACTGATTAGGGTTTCTGGCAGTGGCTATGACAAGTGAAACTCGGTGGCGCCAGATAGAAATAATCGGTAGGTCCGAGTTTGGCTTTGGGTTTAGATCATATGTGGAAGTGGGAAAGTAGCTGAGGATTTTGGAGCATATCATTAAGCACTTGAGCAAGAGGCTCATTAAGCAACACCTCATCCCTCCTTGATAGTATTGGCTTTTCCTATGGACTCAATGTGATCTTGGATCACTAAAATGTAAAATGAAGAGTCTTGAGCTTTAAGCTTTAGCCAATCCTTTGTCCTTAGCATCTTGGAGAACTTCCCACAACCTTTAGTCCATGCCACTCCATTGTTGAACTTATCTGAAACATACTAGATAGAAACGTTAGTCCAACAAGAGATATGTTGTCATTAATTACCAAAACCACCTAGGGAGCACTTGTGCTTTCATGCTGTTAGGTGGAGGAATCATTATTTTCTGCGTAATAAGGAGGCACTTCCTTGCTACGGCCATGGACCCAGCTGTCAGCCTCTCCACGTACAATCCACGTCCAATGGAAGCCGTTCCTTGACCATGTTGACCATGCCGTGCCGAGAGCACCAGGGCGGTGGATGACGGTGAGGCCCAGGAAGGGGACGACGCGGAGCCGGGGAAGACGCGGCAGTGGATGCCCACGCGTAGAGGAGTATGAGGGTTCACTGGTTCGCTACAGTGTGAGGTTGCCGTCGCTACAGAATAACAGGGGGTGTGGGTGAGTAGATGGATGGTCTGGCCAGTGGTGGGAATAGTAGGGGCGGTGAGGCCTCCGCGGCATCGCAGCCGGGCACGGGAGGCAGGAGCACGAGGCACAACCGGCGCTGGTTTGGGCGGCTGGAGCAAGAAGACCAAAGGTTGAAGAAGCACTATGGCCATTGGAAGGACATCGTACAGTCATTGGAGCTAGAATAGTTAACATTGACTAAGTTGACAAAGCCCTCTGTGTCAGCGTTCTGGGAACAGGGGTCCCCAGACTTGCCTGCCTGCGGCCCACAGCGTGGCTGGGCTGGCAGGTCTGTACGACCCATCTTCATCGACAAGCCATTCAAGACCCTCGCGAGGGGCCAAGCCTCGCGAGGCGGATGACGCAAGATCTCCTCAAGAGCGGCCTTGCCAGGCAGGCTCACAAGGAGCGGAGAGATCAAGGCAAGGCAAACCTCATGAGGTCCTCGTGACATGAGCCATGACGATCGAGACCAGGCGGGCGCCAGCGCGCGCAGCGTCCTTGTTTCCTATTTGGTGCTAAAGGGGCAAGCGCAGGCACAGAGTATCGAGGCATCAAGCAAAGGTTTCCATATTGGTGCAACAAGACCAAGACCAGAAGGACGGAAAGACGAAGGTCACCATGGAGCCCAAGACGGCGTCATCACTTGTCACACCCTAGCTAGGTTATGCATTAGAGTGTGCATCATGTCTACTTTCATCAGAAATGGAAATGGGGAAAGCAGAACCCCCAGCACCCCCCCCCCCCTGAAATCAACTAGGGTTTACTAAAAATAAACTCAATGAACCTGAAATGCCCTTCAGATATGTTCACCCTCTTTGCCTTGGGTTAGAACCCTTGGGGAAAATGGTGCATATATTTTTAGGTCAACAAAAGGGGCATTGACTTAATTCATAAATATTTGAATTTGGGCATTTAAATACTATTAAATAATTCAAATGCTCAAATAATGTTGGAATTATTTTTGGGCCACTGAAATAATTCAGAAAGTGTCCATAAATATTTTCAGGATTTTATAAAATGATTTAGTATTTAAACTAAATCAAAACAGAATAGCAAAAATAGAAAACAGAATAAAATTTGAGAGAGAGAGAGAGTAGGCCAGTGGGCCACTTACGTGGCGCCACCAACCGACCCAGCACGGCCCAGCCCACCAGGCCGTGCCAGTCGTCTCCTTCCTTTGCCAGGAGGACGACGGCGTGGCGCGCGCGCAGGAGGCGAAGCCACCTCCTGCTTCCACCTCCTGCTCCCCCCGGCCCTCCTAGCGACGCCACGATGATGTCCCGTGTCCCCTCGCTCCTCTCCCTCACTCGCTCCACTCTCTCTCGCTCCCCTGGCTCTCTTCCCCGAGCTCATCCGAGAGACGCCGTCACCGCCGTTCGCTGCCACCGCGGCCACCGGCCACCCCTCGCCGTGCCGCTGCGCCCAAAAGCTCCGCCTCGACCCACCCTTCCTCCTCACCACTCCAAGCGACGCCGGGAGCCCTGCAGTGACGCAATTGCCGTCGTCTTCACCGACGGGCACCGAAGATCGCCGGCCCCGATTCTCCGTCTCCAGGTCATCCCCGAGCCCACCGAGCTGCTCTACGTGCCCCCAGTGAGCTCCTGCTCCGAATCCCCCTCTTCCCCGCTCCAATTGATCGCCGTAGCCGTCACCCCCATGATGACCGAAGCGCGCCGCCGCCCGAGCTCGCCGTCGACGATGCTCCGGTGACCAAATGGTCACCCTGGAGTGTCGAACCTACTCCCCGCGATGCGTAGCACCCTCCTAGCCCCCTTGCCCCGCTCTTCTACGCACAGAAACGCGACCCCACGCGCAACCGAACTCCGGCGGCCGCCAAAGAGCTCGCCGCCGTCAACTCCGGCCATCCTAGCTGCTGCTGCTGCCACCACTAGATCCGCGAGAGCACCAGCAAGCCGTAGCAACAAACCACGCTCAAAACGGAGCCCTATAGCGCATTCCCGAGCCGCTCCGCCGTCTCTGTCGTCGCCGGCGACGAGCCGTGGACCAAGTCCGGCAGGTTTGACCCCGCTGACTGTTGACTGGGTGGGCCCAGTTGACCCCCTGGGTCACTAACGCGTGGGCCCCAGGCCACTAATGAACCAGGATTAGGATTAACTTAAATTAGTTAAACTAATGACCCTGACATGCGGGACCCACTGGTCAGGTTTGACCTGGAGGCAACCCCGTTGACTTGCTGATGTCATGCTGATGCAAGGCTGACGCAGTAAATCATTTTCTAGTTTAAAAATAATTCAGGAAATTCCAGAATATATTCAAAACTTCAAAAATTCATAGAAATTCAACCATAACTCCAAATGAGACAAATTATATATGAAAAATTATCAGAAAAATTCAAGGAATCCATCTGTACCATTTTCATGCATGTTTGAACAATGTTTGTCCTCTGTTTTGGACAAAACAAATAAAGGGCATTTAAATAATCATATATGGGGTTGGAATTTGAATCTTGTACTCAAACCAACTTCATTTAAATCATAGCCAGTTGCATTAGCTCAAGACACATCCATATTGCCATGTCATAGCATGCATCATATTGCTGCATATCGTCATGTGTTGATTGTGCTCGGTTGTGTTCTTCGTGGTAGGTTCTGCCTCCGAGGATATTCACGAGTATCCAACTGAAGGGCAGTATCCCGTCACCACTCCATCAGGCAAGCAACCATTGATCATTCCGATACAACCCATGTTCTCGCTCCTGCTCTTGTTTAATGCATTAAGACAACACGATTCAAACTGCTGTGTGCTATGGTAGTTGAACCCTTATCCTCTGCATGACCTGTCATTGCCACAGTAACTAGATGAAACCCACTAGCATGTGTAGGAGTTGATTGAGCCATGTTTTGTGATTCCTACCTTGCTATGCCTGCTATGCTTAGAGTTGTGTTAGGTCTGGTTCATCTGGGTGATGGGCTAGAGTGAAATGCTTGTGCTAGTATTATGTGGGATGTGTTGAACATGTTTTGGTAAAGGTATCGATGAGAGGCCATGTAGGAGTACATGGTGGGTTGTTTCATTGAAGCCGTCCCTAAGAACTGAGTTCTGTATGCGTGAATTAAGATTCAGCTACTACCACACATTGGGCCCTGAAATATGACCCCGCTCGACTTACTGACCCCTCTCGCCTCAGTCCAGGAGTTGCAACTAGTTTCTGGTGTTTGTAGGACATGTGTTGGCGGCCGTGCGTAGCGCTGACCCTAGGGGTGGGCTATGTTGCGGTAGATACACCGTGGCACGGTGTACCGAGTCACCCGTTTGGTGTCTCGGGAACCCTGTTCACATCGTTCGGGGCCGTTGAGGACACCCCGGCCGGATTTCCTTGCGGATGGAACCTGAATAGGCGATGACCCTGGACTAGAGACTTGTGAGGTTAGTCAGGTCGTGGTCTACACCCACGTCGGTTTTCGCTTGAAGTCTGCCGAGCACATTTCGTGTGCAGACGCTAAGTGGTGGAAACATGTGTGACGAAGTACACCCCTGCAGGGTATAAAACTATTCGAATAGCCGCGTCCACGGTAAAGGACTACTTGATTGCATATACAGTTCATAGACAAGTTAATGGATACTACTAAAAGACTCAAGATAAGTGTGAGTACCGGGGATGGCCCCCCCTCACAGGATACGAGGGAGGATCCTCGGTGGAGTATTGTGATGGTGAGTAGTGGACTCGTGTGCGAAAACTATTTTGCTAAAAGATTCCGTAGGATAGCTTAGCCAAGAGTCAAAGCTGGCTTGCTGCATAAACCCCACCACCTTCTTGAGAATGAGCATGTACAGTAGGTTCTGATGTAAGACTTGCTGAGTACCTTTGTACTCATGTTTGCTTATGTATTGTTTTCAGACGACAACACTGCCCCCTCCGATGGGTTTTACGTAGACCTTGACGTCGACGAGTGACTAGACACCCAGGTGGTGATCCAGGCCATGGAGGGCCCTATGTAGATAGACAGGCTTCGAGAAGCCTTCTTTCTTTTTAGAGTCTGTACTCAGACTAGTTGCTTCCGCATGTGCTTGTATGACTGTATGACTTGAGTGTCGGGTCATGTGACCCCTACCTGTATGGATATGTTATGTATGGCTCCCTGGAGCCTTTAAATAAAGTACTTGAGTTGTAGAGTTTTGTTGTGATGCCATGTTGTATGTACTCATATCGAGCATATTGCATGTATGATTGAAATGCTTGGTATGAGTGGGGTCCGACAATCTAGTTGTTTGTCCTTCGCAGCCTTTCTTATGGGGAAATGTAGTCTAGTGCTCCTCGAGCCATAGTAGTCCGCTACAGCCCGGTTCACCGGAGTCCTGCTAGCCCAGCACTACTGTTCAGGACACTTGACTGGCCGGCATGTTTTTCACTTCGTCCCTATGTCTGTCCCTTCGGGGAAATGTCACGCGGTGATCTCCGGAGTCCTGTCTAGCCTGCTACAGCCCGGGATCCCCGGAGTCCTGTTAGCCCAGTGCTACAGCCCGGAATCACTCGTTGATGACCGACATGTTCGATGTGATTCATGTATGCCTGTCTCCATAGGTCTGTGCCGCTTTGGGTTCACGACAAGCCATGTCGGCCCGGGTTCTCGGTCATATGGATGCTAGCGACATTGTCATATACGCGAGCCAAAAGGCGCAAACGGTCCCGGGTCATGGTAAGGCGACACCCGTGGGATACCGTGCGTGAGGCCGCAAAGTGATATGAGCTGTTACCGGCTAGATCGATGTGGCCTGGAATCGGGGTCCTGACAGCGTTGGCATCAGAGCCGGACTGCCTGTAGGTTCGTTCAGCCAAACTGGTCGATGTCGAGTCTAGAAATGCTTTAGTTATATGTAAGGGAATTGATTGTGGGAGGGAACGTAAGGTTCTTTTACTCCTTTACCCTATGCTTCTGATCTGAGTCATTCTCTTCTCATTCAACGTGGGTTAAGGACTAGGCTCTCTTCTTCTATCAGGTTCACGTGTTACTAATCCGTAGTAGCTCATAGGATTTTTGCTACGAGATTAGTCCAGTTTCTACTATTTTAGTACGTGGCTATTTGAATCAGAACCTTGATATGATGCTGTTGAGCGGTATTGTAAACTGTTGTGGATGTCTCAAATCTTTTTCTGAGCATTTACAGCCGTTATGCTGCCCAATTTTCCCTAGGAATTCTGATGTCTTTGTCTTGTGGCTGTGCTTTCAGATGGCCAACCAGTCTCAAAACCAAGTGGTTCGCCTGACCAGGTGCCTCGACGTGCCCGGTCATACTGCTATGTTGGTCCGGGTCATGATCGAGACAGGATACCGTTGGTATCCCGAATACACTGTTGAAGAGCAGTTCCGCGACTTTAATCAAAGCCAGTATTTATGCACCGTCAGGATATTTCCTTCCTATCCTGGATCTACCGAGCCCCTTCACTGTTCCTATGGACTCGGAGTTACCATTGAGATGGCTGTGCAGGATGCTGCCTATTCCATGATGACCATCTTGCGAGTCCGGACTGGCCTGCTTCGGAACACTGACTTCCGTTACATGCCAGCTTCACTTCCGGGAGCGCAGGGGTATCTTCAGGCTATCTATGCTGACTCCACTCAGGAGGACTCATTAACTCGTACCACCGCTGAGATGCTCGAAGATAAGGACCGAGAGAATCGGGCCTTGAGGCTGGAGCTCTTCAATACCCGTGCTGATCATTGGGCCACATTGACTCGGTTTGCACCCGCGGTGCAAGCTGGATGTATGGATACCAGGGATCTGTATCCTGTGAGAGCAGCTCTGCCAGGCATGGTGGATTGGCGTGATGTGGGAGGCATCACCCCACCCCTTGGTCCCCGCAGGCCACCGTTTGTTGGTCCAAGACCTTATCCTAGCCCCTATGGTCCACAGGCTCCTCGGGACCGTCTGTTTCCAGATGATCACGTTGAACTTCCAGGCTATGGAGGTGACTTCTATGAGGACTACTACGGAGCTATCTGAGTTAGCAGTAGTACCACTAGTATTGTAGTAGTTGTATCTCCACTGTCCTGTGTGACTTGTGGAATACGACTTGGTGGTGTAATCGATTCCGGAGGTGTAGACAAATAATGTATAGGGACTCGGAATGCCTCCGATGAGATGTAACGTCTACCTTCATAGTTGTACTGTAGCATGGGCTTGTACTAAACTATGTATGACGAGTATGACCGTTGGTGTATATATGGCAGTTTTATATTACCATGGCATACGAATGAGCATCTCTGCATTCCGCGTTATCCTTTACATTCTGCACTTCCCTGTTAAGTTTGAGCCATCCTTGTCTAAACCGTTGTCTTGTTTTCCCTCCTAGGATGGTCAACACCCGCGGAAACCCTGCTGCCCCGGAGTAGGGGGAAGTCAATGCAGCTAGAGGTGAAAATTTGCCTCACCCGCCTTCCCTGGCCGAAGTGATGCTGGAGGCGGAAAGGAACAAGCGTGAGACCAACCGCCTGCTGGAGCGGATTGAGCATAACACTGCACGCCACCCACGAAATGCCTTGGTGTCAATCAACGACTTCATCAAGCTGTACCCACCAAAGTTTAACCATTCCGTCGAGCCCCTCGACGCGGATGATTGGCTTCGCAGCATCACCCACAAGCTACGTTCTGCCAACGTAGCTGAAGCCGACAAGGTTACCTATGCCGCCTATCATCTTGAGGGCCCCGCTAGCCATTGGTGGGAAAACTACGAAGCTATGCGCCCGGTCGGCCAAATCACTACCTGGGCTGAGTTCAGCGAGGCTTTCCGTGAGCATCACATTCCGGAAGGTCTCATGGATCGCAAGAGGGAGGAGTTCTGCAACTTCACCCAAGGAAGGCTGACTGTGGATGCATATAGCCGAGAATTTGGGAACCTGGCACGCTATGCTCCTGAAGAGGTTTCTACTGACGCCAAGAAGCAGGCAAGGTTCCGCAAGGGACTTAGCCCTGAGCTTCGCCGCGATCTCCGTCTGCACGAGTGCACATCCTTCCAGAAGCTGGTCAATAAAGCTATCAGTGCTGAGACAGGCCAGACTGATTATGACGCTTCACGCAAGCATTCTTGTGATTTTGGGTCTTCATACGGCTCGGGAGCTCAGAAGCGCCGGGTGTGGATTCCAAGCACCGCACTGCCACCCAGATTCACCCCGAGGCCATCCTTTGAGGCGCCTCGTCCCAACCAGCAAATTGCACCGTCCAAGTCCTATGGTGGCCCCGCTGCTAATGTTGCTCCACGCCCCACTGTGGTAACATGCTTCAAGTGTGGAGAACCGGGTCACTATAGTCGAGAGTGTCCCCAGAACAACCCCAATCAAGCTGGAAAGTCCGTTGGCCGTGGTAAGCTCGCGGGAAAGACTTTCTACGCCAAGCCGGCCACTACTGCACGTGGCCATGTCAACTATGTTTCAGCCGAAGAGGCTCATGAGGATCCCAACGTTGTCCTTGGTACGCTCCTTGTTAACTGCCATCCGGCATCTGTTCTTTTCGATACTGGAGCATCTCATTCATTCATATCCGAGAATTATGCTCGGTTGCATAACACGACATTCTGTGACATGCCCACTTCCATGGTAATTCAAACTCCGGGTTCCAAATGGCAAACTTCTAGGGTAAGCCATGGGAATGAAATTCTTGTTGATAGGCTTGTCTTCCTTGCATCTTTAATAGCTCTCAAGTCCTCCGACATAAACATCATCTTGGGTATGGACTGGATGTCGGCTCATTACACCAAGATCGATTGTGCCACTAGAACCGTTCAACTTACTCATCCCTCGGGCAAGACAGTTAATGTCTTAACTCGAGTGGCCAAGCGCCAACTTTACTCTCTCAATGCCAACCCTCTTCCAGACCTTGAGGACGTTCCAGTAGTCCGAGACTTCCCGGATGTGTTTCCGGAAGAACTGCCAGGTGTTCCACCTGACCGGGATGTCGAGTTTGTGATAGACCTTGTTCAAGGAACCGTTCCAATTGCTAGAAGACCCTACAAGATGGCACCCTTAGAACTAGCCGAGCTTAAGAACCAACTCGATGAGTCCTTGAACAAAGGGTTCATCCGTCCTAGCTCCTCTCCTTGGGCTTGCCCCGTCCTCTTCGTCAAGAAGAAGGATGGAACGGATCGAATGGTTGTGGATTACCAACCTGTCAATCTGGTCACCATCAAGAACAAATATCCGCTTCCCAGGATCAACGACATGTATGATCAGCTCGCTGGATCCTCAGTCTTCTCCAAGATGGATTTGAGGTTGGGCTACCATCAAATCAAAATCAGAAACGGGGACATTCCCAAAACGGCTTTTGTCACTCGTTATGGCCAATACGAGTACACCGTCATGTACTTCGGTTTAACCAATGCCCCGGCCACTTTCTCCCGGTTAATGAACTCGGTTTTCATGGAGTACTTGGACAAATTCGTCGTAGTATACCTCGATGACATACTCATCTACTCCAAAAATGAAGAGGAACATGCCGAACATCTAAGACTGGTATTGATGAAACTTCGAGAGCATCGCCTTTATGCCAAATTCTCCAAGTGTGAATTTTGGTTGTCAGAAGTGACCTATCTAGGCCATGTAATCTCTGGTAAGGGTATTGCTGTCAATCCCGAGCGAGTTCAAGCCGTCCTTGATTGGACTCCACCTGTTTCGGTCAAGCAAGTTCAGAGTTTCCTTGGCCTAGCGAGCTATTGCCGCCGCTTCGTCGAGAATTTCTCCAAGGTTGCTAAACCTCTAACTAAACTCCTCAAGAAAGATAAAAAGTTCGAGTGGACTCCACAGTGCGAGTTCAGTTTTCAGGAACTGAAAAGACGCCTGACATCTGCTCCCGTACTGGTACCACCAGATTTCTCCAAGGACTTTATTATCTATTGCGACGCCTCGCGACAAGGACTAGGTTGCATACTCATGCAGGATCGTCAGGTAATTGCCTATGCCTCACGGCAATTACACCCACATGAGGAAAATTATCCCACACATGATCTAGAGCTTGCAGCTGTAGTCCATGCACTCAAAACCTGGCGACATTACCTTCTCGGTAATCGTTGCGAGATCTTCACCGATCACCAAAGCTTGAAATATATCTTCACCCAACCAGATTTGAATCTCAGGCAAAGACGTTGGGTCGAGTTGATCTCGGATTACGACTTAGGAATAACTTACACCCCTGGCAAAGCCAATGTCATGGCTGATGCACTAAGTCGTAAGTCCTACTGTAACAACCTGATGTTACAACAAAGTCAACCACTTCTCCATGAGGAATTTCGTAAGCTTAATCTTCACATTGTTCCTCGTGGATTCCTGTCTAACCTGGTGGCAAAACCTACCCTTATGGATCAAATCATAGCTGCCCAAAAGCGTGATAAGGGCATATCCCGGATTAAGGAAAACATTGCTAGCGGAGTAGCTAAATGTTTTTCCATGGATGAGCAAGGTGCTGTCTTCTTTGAGAACCGCCTGGTGGTTCCCAAGAACCAACATCTACGCCAGATGATCCTTAAGGAAGCTCATGAATCCCCTCTCACTATTCATCCCGGTAGTACTAAAATGTATCAAGACCTACGCCAGAGGTTTTGGTGGACTAGGATGAAGAGGGAAATTGCTCAATACATTGCTAATTGCGACGTTTGTCATCGTGTTAAAGCAGAGCATCAACGGCCTGCTGGCACCCTTCAACCTTTGGCTATTCCTGAATGGAAATGGGACAAAATCAGTATGGATTTCATCACTGGGTTTCCCAGGACCAAGAGGGGGAATAATGCCATCTTCGTCGTGATCGACCGTCTTTCCAAAGTAGCCCATTTCCTACCTGTTCGTGAGAGTATCACCGCTAGCCAGCTAGCTGACTTATACATCTCCCGAATAGTGTCTCTTCATGGTGTCCCATTGGAAATTAACTCAGACCGTGGAAGTCTCTTCACCTCTCGATTTTGGGAAAGTTTCCAAAATGCTATGGGAACTCATCTCTCCTTTAGCACCGCCTTCCATCCTCAATCAAGTGGTCAAGTAGAGCGAGTAAATCAAATTCTGGAGGATATGCTCCGAGCTTCTGTTATCTCGTTCGGAATGAGTTGGGAGAAATGCCTTCCATTCGCGGAGTTTGCCTATAACAATAGCTATCAAGCTAGTTTGGGCAAGGCTCCCTTCGAAGTTCTCTATGGACGAAAATGTCGAACGCCTCTTAACTGGTCAGAAACCGGGGAAAGACAACTCTTTGGCCCGGATATGATTCAGGAAGCAGAAGAGCAGGTTCGCGTTATTCGTGAGAAATTGAAAACGGCCCAATCTCGCCAAAAGAGTCAATATGATCGTAAGCATAAGCCTATGACATTTGAAATTGACGAGAAAGCTTATCTTCGGGTTACCCCGTTAAAGGGAACCCATCGCTTCGGTATCAAAGGCAAATTGGCTCCTCGTTACATTGGACCCTTTCGCATTATTGCCAAACGAGGAGAAGTTGCCTACCAATTGGAACTACCTCCGCATCTTTCCAGAGTTCACGACGTCTTCCATGTTTCGCAACTCAGGCGTTGCTTCGCGGATCCTATCCGTGGAGTGGACCACGAAACGCTTGATTTACAAGATAACCTTTCTTATCGGGAATACCCCGTTCGTATCCTTGATCAAGCCGAGCGTACCACTCGACGTCATAATATCAAGTTTCTCAAGGTTCAATGGTCACACCATTCCGAGGAAGAAGCCACTTGGGAAAGGGAGGATCGTCTTCGACTCGAGTACCCCGCCTTCTTCCCAGATGATCCTAAATCTCGGGACGAGATTCTATTGAGTGGGGGTGAGTTGTCACACCCTAGCTAGGTTATGCATTAGAGTGTGCATCATGTCTACTTTCATCAGAAATGGAAATGGGGAAAGCAGAACCCCCAGCACCCCCCCCCCCTGAAATCAACTAGGGTTTACTAAAAATAAACTCAATGAACCTGAAATGCCCTTCAGATATGTTCACCCTCTTTGCCTTGGGTTAGAACCCTTGGGAAAAATGGTGCATATATTTTTAGGTCAACAAAAGGGGCATTGACTTAATTCATAAATATTTGAATTTGGGCATTTAAATACTATTAAATAATTCAAATGCTCAAATAATGTTGGAATTATTTTTGGGCCACTGAAATAATTCAGAAAGTGTCCATAAATATTTTCAGGATTTTATAAAATGATTTAGTATTTAAACTAAATCAAAACAGAATAGCAAAAATAGAAAACAGAATAAAATTTGAGAGAGAGAGAGAGTAGGCCAGTGGGCCACTTACCTGGCGCCACCAACCGACCCAGCACGGCCCAGCCCACCAGGCCGTGCCAGTCGTCTCCTTCCTTTGCCAGGAGGACGACGGCGTGGCGCGCGCGCAGGAGGCGAAGCCACCTCCTGCTCCCCCCGGCCCTCCTAGCGACGCCACGATGATGTCCCGTGTCCCCTCGCTCCTCTCCCTCACTCGCTCCACTCTCTCTCGCTCCCCTGGCTCTCTTCCCCGAGCTCATCCGAGAGACGCCGTCACCGCCGTTCGCTACCACCGCGGCCACCGGCCACCCCTCGCCGTGCCGCTGCGCCCAAAAGCTCCGCCTCGACCCACCCTTCCTCCTCACCACTCCAAGCGACGCCGGGAGCCCTGCAGTGATGCAATTGCCGTCGTCTTCACCGACGGGCACCGAAGATCGCCGGCCCCGATTCTCCGTCTCCAGGTCGTCCCCGAGCCCACCGAGCTGCTCTACGTGCCCCCAGTGAGCTCCTGCTCCGAATCCCCCTCTTCCCCGCTCCAATTGATCGCCGTAGCCGTCACCCCCATGATGACCGAAGCGCGCCGCCGCCCGAGCTCGCCGTCGATGATGCTCCGGTGACCAAATGGTCACCCTGGAGTGTCGAACCTACTCCCCGCGATGCGTAGCACCCTCCTAGCCCCCTTGCCCCGCTCTTCTACGCACAGAAACGCGACCCCGCGTGCAATCGAACTCCTGCGGCCGCCAAAGAGCTCGCCGCCGTCAACTCCGGCCATCCTAGCTGCTGCTGCTGCCACCACTAGATCCGCGAGAGCACCAGCAAGCCGTAGCAACAAACCACGCTCAAAACGGAGCCCTATAGCGCATTCCCGAGCCGCTCCGCCGTCTCTGTCGTCGCCGGCGACGAGCCGTGGACCAAGTCCGGCAGGTTTGACCCCGCTGACTGTTGACTGGGTGGGCCCAGTTGACCCCCTGGGTCACTGACGCGTGGGCCCCAGGCCACTAATGAACCAGGATTAGGATTAACTTAAATTAGTTAAACTAATGACACTGACATGCGGGACCCACTGGTCAGGTTTGACCTGGAGGCAACCCCGTTGACTTGCTGATGTCATGCTGACACAAGGCTGACGCAGTAAATCATTTTCTAGTTTAAAAATAATTCAAGAAATTCCAGAATATATTCAAAACTTCAAAAATTCATAGAAATTCAACCATAACTCCAAATGAGACAAATTATATATGAAAAATTATCAGAAAAATTCAAGGAATCCATCTGTACCATTTTCATGCATGTTTGAACAATGCTTGTCCTCTGTTTTGGACAAAACAAATAAAGGGCATTTAAATAATCATATATGGGGTTGGAATTTGAATCTTGTACTCAAACCAACTTCATTTAAATCATAGCCAGTTGCATTAGCTCAAGACACATCCATATTGCCATGTCATAGCATGCATCATATTGTTGCATATCGTCATGTGTTGATTGTGCTCGGTTGTGTTCTTCGTGGTAGGTTCTGCCTCCGAGGATATTCACGAGTATCCAACTGAAGGGCAGTATCCCGTCACCACTCCATCAGGCAAGCAACCATTGATCATTCCGATACAACCCATGTTCTCGCTCCTGCTCTTGTTTAATGCATTAAGACAACACGATTCAAACTGCTGTGTGCTACGGTAGTTGAACCCTTATCCTCTGCATGACCTGTCATTGCCACAGTAACTAGATGAAACCCACTAGCATGTGTAGGAGTTGATTGAGCCATGTTTTGTGATTCCTACCTTGCTATGCCTGCTATGCTTAGAGTTGTGTCAGGTCTGGTTCATCTGGGTGATGGGCTAGAGTGAAATGCTTGTGCCAGTATTATGTGGGATGTCTTGAACATGTTTTGGTAAAGGTATCGATGAGAGGCCATGTAGGAGTACATGGTGGGTTGTTTCATTGAAGCCGTCCCTAAGAACTGAGTTCTGTATGCGTGAATTAAGATTCAGCTACTACCACACATTGGGCCCTGAAATATGACCCCGCTCGACTTACTGACCCCTCTCGCCTCAGTCCAGGAGTTGCAACTAGTTTCTGGTGTTTGTAGGACATGTGTTGGCGGCCGTGCGTAGCGCTGACCCTAGGGGTGGGCTATGTTGCGGTAGATACACCGTGGCACGGTGTACCGAGTCACCCGTTTGGTGTCTCGGGAACCCTGTTCACATCGTTCGGGGCCGTTGAGGACACCCCGGCCGGATTTCCTTGCGGATGGAACCTGAATAGGCGATGACCCTGGACTAGAGACTTGTGAGGTTAGTCAGGTCGTGGTCTACACCC
The DNA here is from genome assembly GCA_034509565.1 of Triticum monococcum. Taxonomy (NCBI): domain Eukaryota; kingdom Viridiplantae; phylum Streptophyta; class Magnoliopsida; order Poales; family Poaceae; genus Triticum; species Triticum monococcum. The sequence continues at coordinate 351,089,157 of CM067845.1, forward strand.
ACGTCGGTTTTCGATTGAAGTCTGCCGAGCACATTTCGTGTGCAGACGCTAAGTGGTGGAAACATGTGTGACGAAGTACACCCCTGCAGGGTATAAAACTATTCGAATAGCCGCGTCCGCGGTAAAGGACTACTTGATTGCATATACAGTTCATAGACAAGTTAATGGATACTACTAAAAGACTCAAGATAAGTGTGAGTACCGGGGATGGCCCCCCCTCACAGGATACGAGGGAGGATCCTCGGTGGAGTATTGTGATGGTGAGTAGTGGACTCGTGTGCGAAAACTATTTTGCTAAAAGATTCCGTAGGATAGCTTAGCCAAGAGTCAAAGCTGGCTTGCTGCATAAACCCCACCACCTTCTTGAGAATGAGCATGTACAGTAGGTTCTGATGTAAGACTTGCTGAGTACCTTTGTACTCATGTTTGCTTATGTATTGTTTTCAGACGACAACACTGCCCCCTCCGATGGGTTTTACGTAGACCTTGACGTCGACGAGTGACTAGACACCCAGGTGGTGATCCAGGCCATGGAGGGCCCTATGTAGATAGACAGGCTTCGAGAAGCCTTCTTTCTTTTTAGAGTCTGTACTCAGACTAGTTGCTTCCGCATGTGCTTGTATGACTGTATGACTTGAGTGTCGGGTCATGTGACCCCTACCTGTATGGATATGTTATGTATGGCTCCCTGGAGCCTTTAAATAAAGTACTTGAGTTGTAGAGTTTTGTTGTGATGCCATGTTGTATGTACTCATATCGAGCATATTGCATGTATGATTGAAATGCTTGGTATGAGTGGGGTCCGACAATCTAGTTGTTTGTCCTTCGCAGCCTTTCTTATGGGGAAATGTAGTCTAGTGCTCCTCGAGCCATAGTAGTCCGCTACAGCCCGGTTCACCGGAGTCCTGCTAGCCCAGCACTACTGTTCAGGACACTTGACTGGCCGGCATGTTTTTCACTTCGTCCCTATGTCTGTCCCTTTGGGGAAATGTCACGCGGTGATCTCCGGAGTCCTGTCTAGCCTGCTACAGCCCGGGATCCCCGGAGTCCTGTTAGCCCAGTGCTACAGCCCGGAATCACTCGTTGATGACCGACTTGTTCGATGTGATTCATGTATGCCTGTCTCCATAGGTCTGTGCCGCTTTGGGTTCACGACTAGCCATGTCGGCCCGGGTTCTCGGTCATATGGATGCTAGCGACATTGTCATATACGCGAGCCAAAAGGCGCAAATGGTCCCGGGTCATGGTAAGGCAACACCCGTGGGATACCGTGCGTGAGGCCGCAAAGTGATATGAGGTGTTACCGGCTAGATCGATGTGGCCTGGAATCGGGGTCCTGACAGCACTAGAGCCTTTTGCAGGCGAAGACCACCTTTTGTCAGGATAGCTTGTACTAGTTGTCCCCTTTCGAATTGGCCGTTGTTGGCTCCCTTCCCGCTCAATATTTGGGGAGAGGACCAGGGCCTATATAAGTAGAACTAGCCACCACAGTAGGAGAGGATCGACCTCATCACAAGTCAAAATCAGATCAAGAGGCTTCTCACCCACACAAGTTCACCTGCCACAAGAACACCTCAACCTCAGGAGGCTGTTCTTCCCCTTGTACTGTTCATCATCAGCCCAAGAGGCAATCCACCACCACCACACTGGAGTAGGGTAGTACACCACATTGGTGGCCCGAACCAGTAAAAATCTTGTGTCTTTCTGTGTTGTGAGTTCGTCGAGTTCGTCTGCTAGATCTTAGAGAGCTAGGGCGTGGATCGATAGGGAGAAAACCTTCACGCACACCCAGTGTTCAAACCTCAAGGGTCTGCCGGAACCCGTGATCCGACATCTGGCGCGCCAGGTAGGGGTGCGCCGAAGCCTCCGTCCGTCGCTCCGCGTCCCGTCGCTCTGTCGTCTCCATGGCAGACGCACGTCGCGCTCGTGCTGAGCGGCGGGCTGCCCTTGCAGCCCACGTCGCTCAGACGGCTCCTGTTGGTGGGCCACCTCGCCGTTCCCCGTCGCCTACCGCCAACGCCACCACCGGCCCGACGGGGAACGAGCAACAAGCATCCTCGCTCCACCCCTTGGTGCGGCGGGACGGCCGCACCGCTACTCCATCGCTGACCCCAGCCGGCTCTTCTTCCCATGCACGTCGCCCTCCCATGGACGCGCGAGCCGCGCTCCTCATGGCGCACGATCTCCTGCGCTACCTCCCAGTCGACGACCTCTACGAGGACTGGCTCGGTCGCATCACTGAGCTTGTCAGCGCGCAGGGGGCTCTCCTGCGCCCTCCCTCTCTCCGCCTCGCCCTCCACAAGCTACGGGCGACGTAGCACATGGAGCGCCTCCACCACCTCAGCCCCAAGACGGCGCCCTGGCGCCAAGACACGCGGATCCGCGACGCAACCCGCTGCATCCCGCACCCACGCACGAAGAAAGAAGCTGTCAAGAAGTCCCTCGGCCGCAAGAAAACGATCCGCCGCTCCTCGCGCCACCACGCCGGGACCGACTGCCGCGACAAGACCGTGCGCCACCTGTAGCGGCAGAGCCCGGACCCCGTCAAGACCAAGCTCCACCCCCAAGGCGGGCCCCGGTGACCATAGCCGGCTGCCGCGCTTTCACCCCCGAGTTGCATAGCATCGCCTGGCCGGACAAGTTCAAGCCGGACCTGCCTCCTCGCTACGACGGCACCCTCGACCCCACGGAGTTCTTGCAGCTCTACGAGCTAAGCATCTAAGCGCCAACGGCGACGAGAAAGTCATGGCGAACTGGTTTCCCATGGCTCTCAAGGAGGCCGCCCGTTCCTGGCTCCTGAACCTGCCGTCAGGCTCGATCTCCTCCTGGGACGAGATGCGCGACCGCTTCATCGCCAACTTTCAGGGCACTCGCGATTGCCCCTCGGTCGCGGGCGACCCGCGCCGCATCAAGCAGCAACCAGGAGAGACCCTACAAAAGTACATTCAGCGCTTCAATAGCGCACGGATCAAGATCCCCTAGGTGACCGACGAGGCCATCATCTCTGCGTTCTCTGATGGCGTCCGCGACATCAAGATGAAGGAAGAGCTCGCTATCTACGAGGAGTTGTGCATGACCCTGGAGCTGTTCAACATCGCGACCAAGTGTGCAAGAGCTGAGGAGGGGCGCCTCTCCCTCCTTGAGATCCCTGCTGCAGGCCCGGAGGAGAAGAAAGCCAAGGCTAAGGATGTGAAGCGCAAGGGAGCAGCCGTGCTCACAGCGGAACCAGACACCAAGCGTGGTAGAGACCAACCAGAGTCGTCCAAGAGCAGTCGTCCGTTCTGCACCTTCCATAACCTGAACATCCACAACACTAGCGACTGTCAAGAGCTCAGAGCCATTTGCGAAGGACACTTCGATCGATGCCCCGAGCGCGGCGACCGGGGCTACGACCGAGGAGGAGGACGTGGCAGCGGACGCTGGGATGACCGTGGCCCACGCCAGGATTGGCGCGACCGGCCTCGTGAGGACCGCTGGCAGGATCATCCTCGCGAGGGCGCCTGGAGGGATCATCCTCGTGAGGATTGTCCTCAAGGCAACGCTGGACTCCCTCCGCTGCCGCCACCACCAAGAAGGAACGACGAGCACCATCAGGACGAGGGGGCTGGGGGCTTTCAGGAACCGCGTGCTATTGCCTGCATCTTGGGCGGAGCTCAAGCCCCAGCCTCGCAACATAACTTCAAGCAGTTTGCTCGCGAAGTGATTGCAGTCCTCCCCAAGCTCGAAGCCACATGCCTGCTCAGATGGTCCCAGTGCCCCATCACGTTCAACTCGGCAGATCAGCTTAAGTGCGCAGCTACCGCTGGCGCCCTCTCGATGCTTTGCTCCCCAGTCATCAGCAACGTGCAAGTTACAAAGACCCTCATCGATGGCGGCGCAGGGCTCAGCGTCCTGTCCGTCGACGCGTTCGACAGCCTCAAGTGTCATATGACCAGCTTCAGCCTACCAAGCCTTTCTTAGGAGTGACCGACGGTTCCACCACACCGATAGGGCAGGTCCGCCTCCCTGTCACCTTCAGGGGACGCAACAACTACCGCACCGAGCTCATCGACTTCGACGTCGCACACATCCGTCTACCGTACAATGCCATCCTCGGGTATCCAGCCCTGGCCAAGTTCATGGCTGTGACTCATCACGGCTACAATGTCCTCAAGATGCCGGGAACTGGCGGGATCATCACGGTCCCATGTGAAGAAAGAGATGCGGTGTGCTCCCTTGAGCGTGCCTTCCAAGCTGCAGCAATCGACGACCCCGACAGCAAGGGCGAGGGCCCTCCTGAGGCCATCCCCAAGAAGAAGAAGCAGTTGCGCCGTGCAGGACCTCAGGAGGGTGGCGTCACAGCCGGAGCCTCGTTAGGATCAGTGCCCGCTCCAGGGGCGCCTCCCTCCATTGCATAGGAAGGCGCGCCCGGCGCCCTTATCGGGCAGGGCTCGGGGGCTTTCTTCTGGAAGGCCTCAGACCTTGACCAAATCACGAGGGAGGCGCTCGGGCACCACTTGGAGGCATGCTTCATGGCATGTTTCCCTCAGGAGGGCACAAGGCAAGGATCGCCCGCCGTTCAGGAGTTCATCAACAAGACCACCTAGGAACTGCAAGACCCAAGGGCCATGCGCGGCGACCGCCGCTCACAAGGCGCAGCTTTCCATCCAGGCGAGGATGCCGGGCTGCGCGTCTGCATCAACGTTCTAGGGCTCAACAGGGTCGCTTCTTGGGAGCTTTTCTGGCCTTCGCGTGTGGGACGCTGCGAGGGCCCACCGCATAGCTACGTCCGCATGCCCTTTGGCATGCCAAGCGTGTCGTCCGCCTACCAGCGCAACCTGCGGCGCATCCTGGCGGCTTAGGAGGCCAGTCACCACGCTGTCCTGATGGAGATGGAGATGCTCTTCAATGAACCACCCGAGCCCCAGAGCCTCCTGAGGCTCAAGGCCCTGGTGGCTCATGAGGAGCAACCCTTTCGGCACACCTTCAACTGACCCAACTCTCCTTCGTCAACATAACTAGGTGACATCTGCCCAAGTTCATTTAGCTGGGAGCGCCCCTCGGGCTGCATCATTCCCAAGCCGCTCGGGCCTGACCCAGTGGCACATATCCCCCATGCATTTACTTAAGCCTGCTACTCTCATGTTTGACCTACCTATGATTACTACCTGCTCAATCGTCACCTCCCATGGGGCCTCCTCACGCCGGCATGGCGCTGGTGCATGGGTCCGTCCCTGCCATGTCAAAAAACCTGAGCGGTCGAGCTCTGGCTTGTGGCACGCCCCACGCACGTCACATCACCAGGCTCTCAGTGCCTTCACCCCCTCGCGAAGCAACCAGCGGCAGGCTGGCAACCATAATGGCAAATCGTGTTCTTCCTTGTGATGGCTCGCAGGAATCTTGCGAGGATGACACCAGGCGGCACCACAAGCTCCCACCTCTTCCAAGTAATCCGCTTGCATGTTAAAAGGGGGGCTCCTAAGTGTCGCGACTCAGGAGCTCTTACTGGCTCTCCAGCCCTCACCCCTTGGCCTTGACCACGGCACGTGACCTGGCATACCAGCGGCGGCTGAGCTCGCTCGAGGGTCGGGACCTGAGGATGTAGAGCACAAAGGAGAGCATTGAAAGGGGGAGGACTCGTATGGGCCTGGCCTAGCTACGTTGCGGGTGATTCACGCACGGATCTGGCGCGTCACGAAGAATCGACCCCGGACCGTCAAGATAAGTCACGAGCTCAGATCAACTAAGCATTGAAACCTAACCAGACACACTCGCCGCAGCCCTGTTGCGGCAACGTCGCCTCCCTTTCTTATCTTACCATGGCTTCTTGAGCGCTAAAGGGGACCTCCTGAGCATCGCGCCTCAGGGGCTCTTACTGGACCTCAAGCCGCTCACCTCCTGGCCTTGACCACGGCACGCGACCTGGCATACCAGCGACGGCTGAAGCCTGCCTGGGGACCGGGACCTGTCAGCGTAGAGCAACAAGCTGTCGCGAGATTGGAAAGGGGAGACTGAGCCTAAACAGGACTTGCGCTAACACGGCTTCCATAATTGGGAAAATATCAACAAAAGACATTGCAAACCCTTTACACGCCCCCACGGGGTACTTCTTGATTCCTCGCAGGGAACAAAAGACGAGGACCTAGGAGAATCCTATCTACACACCCTCGCGGCCGACGCCATCATCAATAGTGGGCCGCGGGAGGCCGGCGCCAACCCCATCCAGATCAGCGACGGCGGCGGCCGGACATCGCAGCCCTGCTCCGAGCACGGCGAGAGCTCGTGGGGACGTAGCTGTCATCGCTCGTCTTCGGAGTCTCGTAGAGCTCAGGAGAGTCACTGGACTCCCAAGAGTCGCTGCTACTGGAGCAGCCGCGAGCACGGCGTGCCTCATCATGGCGCTCCCCTTCAAGGCAGCACTCCAAGCGGCGACCCTCCGCGTCGAAGACCTTGAAGAACAACGTCGAGGCGCCGTCGTACTCGAAGTGGATCGTGAGGGCGCCCTCCGCACGGCAAACCCGCGCGACCTCGCCCCAACCGCGGGTCATGAAGATCTTGCCGGTGGAGACTGCTTCAACCTCAGCTCCGGTCACCGGGGCGTCGCAGTCAGCATGCTGCAACCAGAGCTCGAGAGGCCCCCTCGGTGGCATCACGTCGGAGAAGAAGCGCGGGAAGCGTATCCAGGAGCTTGGGGGCATCGCCGCCCATAGCACGAGCTCATGTGAGGAGTCCGTGGCATGGACTCCAGGAGCGACGGCGCTCGTCGTTGCGGCGCATCGCGTACAAGGGCAGTGGATACCCATGAGGAGGCCGCTCGCACCAAGGCCTCATCACCACCTGCATCTCCGCGGCGTCGCGGCGCTGGACCGACCTCTTCTTCGGCGGGAGTAGCGTTGGCACGTCGAGGGGAACCTTTCCTTTCTCCTCGGCTGAGAACCTACGGATCGGCGCCATTGAAGTTGCTACTAGCAGTGGAGCAGAGGAAGGAGAAGCGAGCGTAATGGGGAGAGATGGGCGACGGGGGCTCTGCCCCCTCACCATTTATAGCAGGAGAAGGCCAACCAGCACCCCCACGATCACAGGTAATGATGGTTTTCCTTGCATGTCGCAGGGACTTGTCAAGTTGGGCAGTTGCCAAGGCAGCGTGGGGAAGCGGAGAGGCCCACGCCCAATCAACCACCGCCCGTAAACCGAGGTTGTAGGATTTTGGGGCCCGCGGCGCTCCGCGCTTGACCCTTTGGCTTCGCATCAAAGCTAAGCCAGAGCGCGCCTTGGGCCCGGGGGCTACTGTCGGTGTTCTGGGAACAGGGGTCCCCAGACTTGTCTGCCTGTGGCCCACGGCGTGGCTGGTCTGGCAATTTTGTACGGCCCAACTTCATCGACAAGGCATTCAAGACCCTCGCGAGGGCCCAAGCCTCGCGAGGTGGACGACGTAAGACCTCAAGAGCGGCCTCGCCCGGCAGGCTCACGAGGAGCGGAGAGACCAAGGCAAGGCAAACCTCACGAGGTCCTCGTAACGTGAGCCATGACGATCGAGACCAGGCGGGCGCCAGTGCGTGCAGTGTCCTTGTTTCCTCTTTGGTGCTAAGGGGGCAAGCGCGGGCGCGGATGCTACCTCTTGAGCACTGCGTTGGTTTTTCCCCAAAGAGGAAGGGGTGGTGCAGCAGAGTAGCATAAGTATTTCCCCCAGTTTTTGAGAACCAAGGTATCAATCCAGTAGGAGGCTACGCGCGAGTCCCTCGTACCTGCACAAAACAAATAAATCCTCGCAGCCAACGCGATAAGGGGTTATCAATCCCTACACAGCCACTTACGAGAGTGAGATCTGATAGATATGATCAGATAATATTTTTGGTATTTTTATGATAAAGATGCAAAGTAAAATAAAAGCAAAGTAAATAACAAAGTATTGGAAGATTAATATAATGAAGATAGACCCGGGGGCCATAGGTTTCACTAGTGGCTTCTCTCAAGAGCATAAGTATTCTACGGTGGGTGAACGAATTACTGTTGAGCAATTGACAGAATTGAGCATAGTTATGAGAATATCTAGGCATGATCATGAATATAGGCATCACATCCAAGACAAGTAGACCGACTCCTGCCTGCATCTACTACTATTACTCCAGTCATCGACCGCTATCCAGCATGCATCTAGAGTATTAAGTTAATGAAAACAGAGTAACGCCTTAAGCAAGATGACATGATGTAGAGGGATAAACTCATGCAATATGATGAAAGCCCCATCTTGTTATCCTCGATGGCAACAATACAATATGTGCCTTGCTGCCCCTACTGTCACTGGGAAAGGACACCGCAAGATTGAACCCAAAGCTAAGCACTTCTCCCATTGCAAGAAAGATCAATCTAGTAGGCCAAACCAAACTGATAATTCGAAGTGACTTGAAAAGATAACCAATCATACATAAAAGAATTCAGAAAAGATTCAAATATTATTCATAGATAGACTTGATCATAAACCCACAATTCATCGATCTCAACAAACACACCGCAAAAAGAAGATTACATCGAATAGATCTCCACAAGAGAGGGGGAGAACATTGTATTGAGATCCAAAAAGAGAGAAGAAGCCATCTAGCTAATAACTATGGACCCGTAGGTCTGAGGTAAACTACTCACACTTCATCGGAGGGGCTATGGTGATGATGTAGAAGCCCTCCATGATCGATGCCCCCTCCGGCGGAGATTCGGAACAGGCCCCAAGATGGGATCTCGTGGATACAGAAAGTTACGGCGGTGGAATTAGGGTTTTGGCTCCGTATCTGATCGTTTGGGGGTACGTAGGTGTATATATAGGACGAAGGAGTACGTCGGTGGAGCAACAGGGGGCCCATGAGGGTGGAGGGCGCACCTCGGGGGGGGGGGGGGGGGGGGTAGGCGCCCCCCCTACCTCGTGGCCTCCTCTTTTGTGTCTTGACGTAGGGTCCAAGTCTCCTGGATCATGTTCGGTGGGAAAATCACGTTCCCAGAGGTTTCATTCCGTTTGGATTCTGTTTGATATTCCTTTTCTTTGAAACCCTAAAATAGGCAAAAACAGCAATTCTGGGCTGGGCCTCCGGTTAGTAGGTTAGTCCCAAAAATAATATAAAAGTGGATAATAAAGCCCAATAATGTCCAAATCAGTAGATAATATAGCATGGACCAATCAAAAATTATAGATACGTTGGAGACGTATCAAGCATCCCCAAGCTTAATTCCTGCTCGTCCTCGAGTAGGTAAATGATAAAAACAGAATTTTTGATGCGGAGTGCTACTTGGCATAATTTTAATGTAATTCTTCTTAATTCTAGTATGAATATTCAGATCCGAAAGATTCAAGACAAAAGTTCATATTGACATAAAAATAATAATACTTCGATAATACCAACTAAGCAATTATGTCTTCTAAAAATGACATGGACAAAGAAAGTTCATCCCTACAAAATCATATAGTTTAGTCATGCTCCATTTTCGTCACACAAGAATGCTCTCATCATGGACAACCCCGATGACAAGCCAAGCAATTGTTTCATACCTTAGCAATCTCAAACCTATAAACTTTCACGCAATATATGAGCGCGGGCCATGGACATAGCACTATGGGTGGAATAGAATATGATGATGGGGGTTATGTGGAGAAGACAAAAAAGGAGATAGTCTCACATCAACGAGGCTAATCAACGGGCTATGGAGATGCCCATCGATTGATGTTAATGCAAGGAGTAGGGATTGCCATGCAACGGATGCACTAGAGCTATAAGTGTATGAAAGCTCAACAAAAGAAACTAAGTGGGTGTGCATCCAACTTGCTTGCTCATGAAGACCTAGGGCACTTGAGGAGGCCCATTGTTGGAATATACAAGCCAAGTTCTATAATGAAAATTTCCCACTAGTATATGAAAGTGACCAAACAAAAGACTCTCTATCATGAAGATTATGTTGCTACTTTGAAGCACAAGTGTGTTAAAGGATAGTAACATTGTCCCTTCTCTCTTTTTCTCTCATTTCTTTTTTTTCCAGGCCTTTCTCCCTTCTTCTTTTTTGGCCTTTCTCTTTTTTTAATTCCTCACTTGGGACAATGTTCTAGAAAATGATGATCATCACACTTCTATTTATTTACAACTCGATGCTAGAACAAAGATGACTCTATATGAATGCCTCCGGCGGTGTACCGAGGTATGCAATGAATCAAGAGTGACATGTATGAAGGAATTATGAACGGTGGCTTTGCCACAAATACTATGTCAACTACATGATCATGCTAAGCAATATGACAATGATGAATGTGTCATGATAAATGGAATGGTGGAAAGTTGCATGGAAATATATCTCGGAATGGCTATGGAAAGGCCATAATAGGTAGGTATGGTGGCTGTTTTGAGGAAGATATAAGGAGGTTTATGTGTGAAAGAGCGTATCATATCACGGAGTTTGGACGCACCGGCGAAGTTTGCACCAACTCTCAATGTGAGAAAGGGCAATGCACGGTACCGAAGAGGCTAGCAATGATGGAAGGGTGAGAGTGCGTATAATCCATGGACTCAACATTAGTCATAAAGAACTCACATGCTTATTGCAAAAAACTACAAGTCATTAAAAACCTCGGCACTACGCGCATGCTCCGAGGGGGGTAGATTGGTAGGAAAATACCATCGCTCGTCCCCGGCCGCCACTCATAAGGAAGACAATAAAAAAACACCTCATGTTTCAAATTTGTTACATGACGTTTACCATACGTGCATGCTACGGGACTTGCAAACTTCAACACAAGCACTTCTCAAATTCACAACTACTCAACTAGCACGACTTTGATATTATTACCTCCATATCTCAAAACAAACATCAAGCATCAAACATCTCTTAGTATTCAAAACATTCCTAGGAATTTTTTTACTGATCTTGAATACCTAGCATATGAGGATTATTTAAGCAAATTACCATGCTATTTAAGACTCTCAAAAAAATATAAGTGAAGCATGAGAGATCAATAGTTTCTATAAAGCAAATCCACCACCGTGCTCTAAAAGATATAAGTGAAGTACTTGAGCAAAACTATATAACTCAAAAGATATAAGCGAAGCACATAGAGTATTCTAACAAATTCCAAATCATGTGTGGCTCTCTCAAAAGGTGTGTACAGCAAGGATGATTGTGTTAAACTAACAAATAAAGACTCAAATAATACAAGACGCTCCAAGCAAAACACATATCATGTGGTGAATAAAAATATAGCTCCAAGTAAAGTTACCGATAGAAGTAGACGAAAAGAGGGGATACCTTCCAGAGCATCCCCAAGCTTTGGCTTTTAGGTGTCCTTAGATTATATTGGGAGTGCCATGGGCATCCCCAAGCTTAGGCTCTTTCCACTCCTTGTTCCATAATCCATCAAATCTTTACCCAAAACTTGAAAACTTCACAACACAAAACTTAAAGTAGAAAATCTCGTGAGCTCCGTTAGCGAAAGAAAATAAAAGACCACTTCAAGGTACTGTAATGAACTAATTATTTATTTATATTGGTGTTAAACCTACTATATTCCAACTTCTCTACGGTTTATGAACTATTTTACAAGCCATAGATTCATCAAAATAAGCAAACAACACACGAAAAACAGAATCTGTCAAAAACAGAACAGTCTGTAGTAATCTGTAGCTAGCGCAAGATCTGGAACCCCAAAAATTCTAAAATAAATTGATTGACGTGAGGAATTTATCTATTAATCATCTTCAAAAATAATTAACTAAATAGAACTTTCCAAATACAAATTGCAGCAGTTCTCGTGAGCGCTAAAGTTTCTGTTTTTTACAGCAAGATTAACAAGACTTTCCCCAAGTCTTCCCAATGGTTCTACTTGGCACAAACACTAATTAAACACAAACACAACATAAACAGAGGCTAGATAAATTATTTATTACTAAACAGGAGCAAAAATCAAGGAATAAAAATAAAATTGGGTTGCCTCCCAACAAGCGCTATCGTTTAACGCCCCTAGCTAGGCATAAAAAGCAAAGATAGATCTAGGTATTGCCATCTTTGGTTGGCAATCCATAAGTGGCTCTCATAATAGATTCATATGGTAATTTAATTTTCTTTCTAGGAAAGTGTTCCATGCCTTTCCTTAACGGAAATTGGAATCTAATATTTCCTTCCTTCATATCAATAATTGCACCAATCGTTCTAAGGAAAGGTCTACCAAGAATAATAGGACATGAAGGATTGCAATCTATGTCAAGAACGATAAAATCTATGGGCACATAATTCCTATTTGCAACAATAAGAATATCATTAATTCTTCCCATAGGTTTCTTAATAGTGGAATCCGTAAGGTGCAAGTTTAGAGAGCAATCATCAAAATCACGGAAACCTAACAAATCACACAAAGTCTTTGGAATCGTGGAAACACTAGCGCCCAAATCACATAAAGCATAGAATTCATGATCTTTAATCTTAATTTTAATAGTTGGTTCCCACTCATAATAAAGTTTTCTAGGGATAGAAACTTCCAATTCAAGTTTTTCTTCATAAGATTGCATCAAGGCATCAACGATATGTTTAGTGAATGCTTTATTTTGACTATAAGCATGAGGAGAATTTAGCACGGATTGCAACAAGGAAATACAATCAATCAAAGAGCAATTTTCATAATTAAATTCCTTGAAATCCAAGATAGTGGGTTTAGCAACATCTAGGGTTTTAATTTCTTCGATCCCACTTTCATCAATTTTAGCATCAAGATCTAAAAAACTCCGAATTCTTGGAACGTCTTCTAGGTAAAGGTGGATCATATTCAGTCCCATAATTATTAAGATTCATATTGAAAAACAAAGATTTAATAGGGGACACATCAATAACTTTTAGTTCTTCATCTTTATTTTCATAGGAACTAGAGGAACACGCTCCTATAAAGGCATCTTTTTAGCACGCATCCTAGCGGTTCTTTCTTTGCACTCATCAATGGAAATTCTCATGGCTTTCAGAGGCTCATTGATATCATGCTTAGGTGGAATAGATCTAAGTTTCAAAGAATCAACATCAAGAGCAATTATATCAACGTTCCTAGCCAACTCATCAATCTTAAGCAATTTTTCTTCAATGAAAGCATTAAAATTCTTTTGCGAAGTAATAAATTCTTTAATATTAGATTCAAAATCAGAGGGAATATTATTATAATTTCCACAAGAATTGTTGTAGGAATTACCATAATTATTAGAGGGATTACTATGATAAGGCCTAGGATTGAAATTTCCTCTATACGCGTTGTTACCAAAATTGTTCCTACCAACAAAATTCACATCCATAGATTCATTATTATTCTCAATCAAAGTAGACAAGGGCGTATCATTAGGATCAGAAGAAACACTTTTATTAGCAAATAATTTCATAAGTTCATCCATCTTTCCACTCAAAACATTAATTTCTTCTATCGCATGCACCTTTTTATTAGTAGATCTTTCAGTATGCCATTGAGAATAATTAACCATAATATTATCTAAGAGTTTAGTAGCTTCTCCTAAAGTGATTTACATAAAAGTGCCTCCCGTGGCTGAATCTAAAAGATTTCTAGAAGCAAAATTCAATCCGGCATAAAAAATTTGTATAATCATCCACAAATTCAAACCATGAGTAGGGCAATTACGTATCATTAATTTCATCCTCTCCCAAGCTTGGGCAACATGTTCATGATCAAGTTGCTTAAAATTCATAATATCGTTTCTAAGGGAGATGATCTTAGCGGGAGGAAAATACTTAGAGATAAAATCATCTTTGCACTTATTCCATGAATCAATACTATTTTTTGGCAAAGACAAAAACCAAGCTTTAGCACGATCTCTAAGCGAAAAAGGAAATAGCTTCAATTTAACAATATCATTATCCACATCTTTCTTCTTTTGCATATCACACAAATCAACGAAGCTATTTATATGGGTAGCGGCATCTTCACTAGGAAGGCCGAAAAACGGATCTTTCATGACAAGATTCAGCAAAGCAGTATTAATTTCACAAGATTCAGCATCGGTAAGAGGAGCCATCGGAGTGCTAATAAAATCATTGTTGTTAGTATTGGTAAAGTCACACAATTTAGTGTTATATTGAGCCATCGAGACAAGCAAGCAAACTAACACACAAGCAAACAAAAGGCAAGCGGGCAAAAAGAGGCAAATAGAGAAATAGAGGGAGGATAGAGAGAGAGAGGGTGAATAAAACGGCAAGGGTGAAGTAGGGGAGAGGAAAATGAGAGGCAAATGGCAAATAATGTAATGCGGGAGATAGGGATTGTGATGGGTACTTGGTATATTGACTTTTGCGTAGACTCCCCGGCAACGGCGCCAGAAATCCTTTTTGCTACCTCTTGAGCACTGTGTTGGTTTTTCCCCGAAGAGGAAGGGATGATGCAGCAGAGTAGCGTAAGTATTTCCCCCAGTTTTTGAGAACCAAGGTATCAATCTAGTAGAAGGCTACGCGCGAGTCCCTCGTACCTGCACAAAACAAATAAATCCTCGCAACCAACGCGATAAGGGGTTGTCAATCCCTACACGGCCACTTACGAGAGTGAGATCTGATAGATATGATAAGATAATATTTTTGGTATTTTTATGATAAATATGCAAAGTAAAATAAAAGCAAAGTAAATAACAAAGTATTGGAAGATTAATATGATGAAGATAGACCCGGGGGCCATAGGTTTCACTAGTGGCTTCTCTCAAGAGCATAAGTATTCTACGATGGGTGAACGAATTACTGTTGAGCAATTGACATGATTGAGCGTAGTTATGAGAATATCTAGGCATGATCATGTATGTAGGCATCACATCCGAGACAAGTAGACCGACTCCTGCCTGCATCTACTACTATTACTCCAGTCATCGACCGCTATCCAGCATGCATCTAGAGTATTAAGTTAATGAAAATAGAGTAACGCCTTAAGCAAGATGACATGATGTAGAGGGATAAACTCATGCAATATGATGAAAACCCCATCTTGTTATCCTCGATGGAAACAATACAATACATGCCTTGCTGCCCCTACTGTCACTGGGAAAGGACACCGCAAGATTGAACCCAAAGCTAAGCACTTCTCCCATTGCAAGAAAGATCAATCTAGTAGGCCAAACCAAACTGATAATTTGAAGAGACTTGCAAAGATAACCAATCATACATAAAAGAATTCAGAGAAGATTCAAATATTGTTCATAGATAGACTTGATCATAAACCCACAATTCATCGGTCTCAACAAACACACCGCAAAAAGAAGATTACATCGAATAGATCTCCACAAGAGAGGGTGAGAACATTGTATTGGGATCCAAAAAGAGAGAAGAAGCCATCTAGCTAATAACTATGGACCCGTAGGTCTGAGGTAAACTACTCACACTTCATCGGAGGGGCTATGGTGATGATGTAGAAGCCCTCCATGATCGATGCCCCCTCCGGCGGAGCTCCGAAACAGGCCCCAAGATGGGATCTCGTGGATACAGAAAGTTACGGCGGTGGAATTAGGGTTTTGGCTCCGTATCTGATTGTTTGGGGGTACGTAGGTATATATAGGAGGAAGGAGTATGTCGGTGGAGCAACAGGGGGGCCACGAGGGTGGAGGGCGTGCCTGGGGGGGTAGGCGCGCCCCCTACCTCGCGGACTCCTCTTTTGTGTCTTGACGTAGGGTCCAAGTCTCCTGGATCATGTTCGGTGAGAAAATCACGTTCCCAAAGGTTTCATTCCGTTTGGACTCCGTTTGATATTCCTTTTCTTCAAAACCCTAAAATAGGCAAAAAAAACAGCAATTCTGGGCTGGGCCTCCGATTAGTAGATTAGTCCCAAAAATAATATAAAAGTGGATAATAAAGCCCAATAATGTCCAAATCAGTAGATAATATAGCATGAAGCAATCAAAAATTATAGATACGTTGGAGACGTATCAGCGGAGTACCGAGGCATCAAGCAAAGGTTTCCATATTGGTGCAACAAGACCAAGACCAGAAGGACGACAAGACGGAGGTCGCCATGGAGCCCAAGACGGCGTCATCACGAGAGCCTTTTGCAGGCAAAGACCACCTTTTGTCAGGATAGCTTGTACTAGTTGTCCCCTTTCGAATCGTCCGTTGTTGGCTCCCTTCCCACTCAATATTTGGGGAGAGGACCATGGCCTATATAAGTAGAACTAGCCACCACAGTAGAAGAGGATCGACCTCATCACAAGTCAATATCAGATCAAGAGGCTTCTCACCCACATAAGTTCACCTGGCACAAGAACACCTCAACCTCAGGAGGTTGTTCTTCCCCTTGTACTGTTCATCATTAGCCCAAGAGGCAATCCACCACCACCACCACACTGGAGTAGGTTATTACACCACAATAGTGGCCCGAACCAGTATAAATCTTGTGTCTTTTTGTGTTGTGAGTTCGTCAAGTTCGTCTGTCAGATCTTAGGGAGCTAGGGCGTGGATCGATAGGGAGAAAACATTCACACGCACCCCAGTGTTCGAACCTCAAGGGTCTGCTAGAACCTGTGATCCGACACTCCGTTCTCATCAACTTAGTTCGCCCACAAGTCAGCCTCCCACTATTGCGGTTCCCAGCTAGCAGGGGGTATTCATTTTTTTGTGCGTAATAAGGAGGCACTTCCTTACGTGCGAATATATAGCTGGTGGGTCCGACCTGTCAGCGGTGGGAACGTTTTTTCGCGAAATATAGAGGCCCTTCCGGTGGGTCCTAGCTGTCAGGTGGAGGACTCATTATTTTGAGCATAATAAGGAGGCATTTCCTTGTGTGCGGCCATGGACCCAGCTGTCAGCCTCTCCACGCATAGTCTACTTCCGATGGTGTCGTTCGTTGACCACGTTGACCACTCCGCGTCGAGCGCATCCAGGGTGGTGGACGACGGTGAGGCCCCAGACAGCAACGAGCCGGAGATGGGAAGACACGGGAGTAGAGTCATAGACGGAGAGGTGTACGAGGTTTAACTGGTTCTGGTGCGGTGTGGTTCGGCAGTCAATGGAGAAGAACAGGAGGGGTGGAGGGGTGGAGGGATGGCCTGGCCAACGGTGGAGTAGCACTTCACAGGGAAGCGTGCTAAGCAGAGCTGCTAGCAGCAGGAGACGGGAGCAGGTGGTCCCGGCGGCGCTGGAGGAAGAAGACGAGAGATTGAAGATGGATGCCGATTGTTGGGTGTAAATCCAACGACTAACGATGTCAGAATCATTTGTTGACTAAGTTGACAACGACTTGCATTGGCTTCGACCTATTGGCCCACATTTCAGCCTCCAAAAATGTGGCACGTATTCAACCCATTTTTTCAGAATTTATAGTCTTTTTTTGCGGGGTAGAATTTACAGTCAATTTGATCTCTTCTTTTTGAATTACAGTCCATTAGTTGGGTTGGGTGAACAAATAATGTAGCGTCCATGCGGCCCATTTATATTTTTCCTAAAAAATTATAGGCCATTTGCACTTTCTCGAAATACACGATTTTGCTGGGCTGATTCTAATTATAATGTTGGGGTGGGCGCAGCAATGTTATCAAAAAATAAACAGGGGTTGAGCATTTTGTTTTATATATATATATATATATATATATATATATATATATATATACATAAACACTATTCTGATCACGGGATCAGAATAATATTCTGATCACAACCCGAACTTCCCGAGTAACGCGCCTGACCTTCCCCGAGTACTAGGTTGAACTTCAGCTAAAAGGTGTCCAAATGGGGCTTGCGATATACCGTTGGAAAGCTATGAACACCAGTATCATCACCTAAGTTCAATTTTTTGGCAAAATGTAAGCGGTTTAAGAGCAGTTTTGAAAATCGTTTTTTCTTCACACAAAAAACGTGAATCGTATTTTCGATCGTATTTTTAAACTGTTTATCGGAATGAGGCAAATAATATGGCGTTGGAAAGCTGCTGCAAAATCGCTCCTTCCATATGTTGAAAGTTTTCTCTAATTCCCTATGGTTAAAGCGTAATTTGGAAAATCGTAAAATTTCGCAAACCGAACAGCCGACTTCGTATTTTCGATGTCATTTCTAAACGGCTGATCCAATTGAGGCAAATGATATGGCGTTGGAAAGCTTATGGAATTATGCTACTTTTTCATGTTAAAAGTTTTTTCTAATTTTCAATGGTTTAAAATTAATTTAGAAAACGATACAAGTTCCTCCGAGTTCGTATTTTCGAGCTAATTTTTTAACCGTACATCCAAATGCAACAAATGATATGGCGTTGGAAAGCTTGAAGAAATGCGAAACTTTTTTATATATATTGTTTCTCCTAATTCATTAAGGTTTTATGTCAGTTTTGAAAATGGCCAAAAATGTATTTTTGCCGTAATTTCTATAAATTTGATCGGAATGGGGCAAATAATATACCGTTGAAAAGCTAAGAAAATGCGAAACTTTTTCATGTTGATGGGTTTCTCTGATTCCCAGCCGTTTTCAAGTAATTTCGAAAACAGCGGGATCATTCGTTCTGCCTTTATTGCGAAACAGATCCGCGAAAAATGCATCGCGTGAAGTACCTGAACTTCTCGGCGCGTGTACCTGAACTTCACTCTATTTTTTCACGTGATTTTTTTGCTCGTAGGTCTCCATCCACTGCTCGTAGCTCTCCATCCATTCACCGGAATTGAGCAAGCGATACACCGATGGAAAGCTGATGTAAACACGCAACTTTCCCGTGTTGATCATTTTTTCATACTCGCGGCGATTTTAAAAGTTTTTCATCTAAAATTCATTCAGCGTAGTAGTTGAACTTCCTGCTGTTTTCACGTTGAACTTCTGTTACGTATTTTTGTTTATACGCGCGCCTGAACTTCTCTCTGTACGAACCCGAGCTTCGTGCTATCTTCACAACCGTGCCTTCTACCGCGAGTTTTTCTGGTTAGTCGTGTTCCATGTGATGTAAGTGTAATCTTCAAACGATTTTTAGCAACTAAATACTCGTTTTAGATAGGAATCTCGCTCATAGGCGGATTTTGCACTCGGGTCGTGAAGAACTCGCGTTTTTTGCGATTTTACTGCCTGAGTTGTTCGACCTGAACTTCCCCCTGTGCTAGGTTGAACTTCCCGCAACATTGCCCAAATAGGGCTTGCTATATACCGTTGGAAAGCTATGGACACGAGTATCATGACCCAAGTTAAATTTTTCGCAAAATGTAAGCGGTTTAAGAGCAGTTTTGAAAACCGTTTTTTCTTCACGCAAAAAATGTGAATCGTAATTTCGATCGCATTTCTAAACCGTTTATCGGAATGAGGCAAGTAATATGGCGTTGGAAAGCTGCTGCAAAACCGCTCCTTGCACATGTTGAAAGATTTCTCTAATTCCCTACGGTTAAAGAGTAGTTTAGAAAATCGTAAAATTTCACAAACCGAACAGCCGAGTTCGTATTTTCAATGTCATTTCTAAAGGCCTAAACCAATTGAGGCACAAGATATGGCGTTGGAAAGCTTATGAAAATGCGCTACTTTTTCATGTAGAAAGTTTTTTCTAATTTTGAACGGTTTTAAAAGTGATTTAGAAAACGGTACAAGTTTCAGCGAGTTCGTATTTTCAATATATTTTTTAACCCTATGTCCGAATGCAACAAATGATATGGCGTTGGAAAGCTTGAGGAAATGCGAAACTTTTTTGTATATATTGTTTCTCCCAATTCCTTATGGTTTTATGTAAAATTTGAAAATGGCTAAAAATGTATTTTCGCCGTATTTTCTACAAACTATATCGGATTCGGGCAAATAATATATTGTTGAAAAGCTATAGAAAATGAGAAACTTTTTCATGTTGATGGTTTTCTGTGATTCCCTGCCGTTTTCAAGCAATTTGGAAAATGGCGAGATCATTCGTTCTGCCTTTATCGCGAAACAGATTCGCGAAAAATGCATCGCGTGAAGTACCTGAACCTCTCGGTATGAAACCTTGAACTTCACTCTGTTTTTCATGTGCTTTTTTGCCCCTAGCTCTCCATCCACTGCTCGTAGCTCTCCATCCAGTGTAGTAATTGAACTTCCTGCTGTTTTCACGTTGAACTTCTTTTTGTTTTCACTCTGACGTATTTTTAATAACGAGGAAAATCTGAGTTTTCTATAATCATCGAACTTCTCCATCTTTTTAATATGGAATTCCTTTTGTTTTCTTAAATCTTTTTTATGAAAGTTTGAAGCGCTTTATTATTAAAATTTGAACTTCTTGTTATTTTATTTTTGAACTTCTTATTTCCATTCTTTAATAACGAGGAAAATCCGAGTTTTCTATAATCATCGAACTTCTCCATCTTTTTAATATGGACTTCCTGGTCTTATTTTCTTAATCTTTTTTATGAAATTTTGAAGCGCTCTATTTTTAAAAGTTGAATTTCTTGTTATTTTATTTTTGAACTTTTTGTTTCCATTCTTTAATAACGAGGAAAATTTGAGTTTTCTATAATCATCGAACTTCTCCATCTTTTTAATATGAACTTCCTCGTTTTATTTTCTTAATCTTTATTATGAAATTTTACCTTGCATGTTTAAATTTATGTGACCTTCTCTTTTCTATAATAGTTCTTTTAGAAAATGTGTAAACTGCATTCCCCTTTCATCATTTTTTTTTGTTTTTGCGTTTGATAACAAAGAGAACATTCCTTTTCCTTTCTATTGTTTTGAAGTTATTTTTCTAGACTTCAATTTTGTTTTGTGCTCTTTTCAAAATTGTTTGTCACTTCAAGTTCTAAAAAATCACAACTCTTCGATATTTTACCTTGCATGTTTAAATTTATTTTCGAACTTGCCGAGATAACACACTTGACCTTCTCGAACACAACATTTTGACCTTCGCAAAACAAAAATTGAAAGCCAAACTTTTGACCTACAGAGCATGTACATGTACATATCTAATTTTTCTTTACACATGACCCATTGGGACTATCATATTTTATAAGCAATTTGGTTTTGAGGCTAAGGGAGGCCATCTCAAGAATACACTGGATGTGAGATCGCATACCCATGTTAATTTCCACCCCAAAAACAACACAAAAATCACACCCTGTTCCTGAACTCTAACGATCTTCCTGCAACTTATGTGACCTTCTCCCTACCTCTATGGTGACCTTCTCCCCTCCTCTGTGGTGACCTTTTAGAAACCAGAAAAATTGTTTTAAATAAAACATCGAGCTTTTGTCTTGTTTCTTTAATTCAAACTTCTTGAATTGCCAAAGTTTTAATTTTTTGGTGTTTCTTTTTGTGCGACCTTCCTTGGATTTAAGATCTTAGTTTTCATTTTTTGCGTACTTTTTCACACATATTTTGAAAGAACTACCCTGCCTGTTAGAAATTTTTTTGCTTTTTCTTTTGATTCTGAACTTCTACGTTGTTTGTTTTGCCAAAAGCAACCTTTTTGTGTGGCATTATTTAACAAAACATGAGCTTCCACCCAAATTATAAGTACTTTTTCTCCAAAGCAGATTAGAAGTGCTCAATGTAGAGGGATTCACATAAGGAAGAGTTGTGAAAACAAACATAACACATTGGACTTGAACACAGAATGAAGAAGATCAACACACTGGACGGCAGCCGTACTAATTATTGTAGAAAATTGTGGTTTCCATTTTTCACGTACTGGATAGTTCCAATACATGACCTTTCCACACAATAATATGTGAACTTCTCAGAACATAAATTTCGTTGACCAGTTTTCTACACACAGAACATACATGAATGAGGTTGAAGATGTGCACGGGGATGCATCAACATGTGGGAAAGTTTAGTATTACTAAATAGCACACGGAAATCAAACCCATTGGAAAGAGTTTTTGACCAAACTCAGAAGATACTTCAAGCATTCCTAGTATGGCCTTCGAACAGGATTACAATAGCCAGCAGCTTGGTGATTTGCACTTTTGAAGAACAAAAAATAGAAATGATGTATCTAAAATACTGCAACAAGTGTTAATTTTTTCCAACAATAATAAAGGTGAACTTCATGCTTTTTCGTTCTGAACTTGTCTTATGGTTTTTAGCACCTAATTGAACTCCTACGATTCATCATCAATCAAATGGAAAACCTTATAAAATGAAATGGCCAACTCTCATGGGCATAACAAAAAACAGGCGTATCGGACTTAGTTACAACATAATATATCCAGATTTTTTACCTTTATTGCTGATCAAACTAGCTCTTTCTCGCAAGGTCTGTTGTTGCATCATAGTAGCAAGTATAATTGGGACAATTTGTAGAAGCTGGTAGCTGGACCTTCGAAGAGGACGAGCACCTGTAGCGCGGCCACCTAGAGAAGAAAACGGATGGGGAAGGGAATGTGAGGGAGGACGCTGTCGTGGATGCGTCACGCTCGGGGATATGTATTTTATAGAGTTTTTCAAGTGCTCTGTTATTTGAATATGACCTTTGATTTTTTCTAACGTGTAAAGTATGTTTTTCGTTACATTTTTTGAGTTTATCTATGACATAATTTTAATTTTTTTGTCATCGCTTTTCAATAATGGGAAAATCCATGGGAGAATTTTTTTGAACACCCATAACATTTTCTTTGAACTCTCCAATTTATTAAATTTGAACTTCAAGAGTTAACAATTTTTCTTTGTTACACTTTGATTTCTTCCTTGGTATAACATCAAACCTCTCTATTTTTTAATATGAACTTCTCGATTTAATCTTTAGTGATGGAGAAATTTATATTCGAAATGCTTCTTTATATTCGCACCCCAAAGATGTATATTTTTTCAAAAGCAAACATTTTGAACTTTGTGCGGCACAAACTATGTATTTCTCGTCCACTATTTTTTGTGTGTATCCATATTTTTTTTCAAGAGAACACATATACTAGGATTTCTAATTTATATTTTACAGAGAAGCATTTTGATCTCTGTCAAGAATAACACATAGAAGCAATGTTCAGGCCAAAGTGGTAATTAACAACCACTAGGCACCAACTGTTAACATATATACATACTGGTGCTCAGTGACCTTCATGCAAACACAGTGCCCCATGTGCATTCCCATACATACACATTGAACCTTTACAAAGGACAAGGCTAAACTTCCTCGTGCAGACCGGAACAGGAGCATAAAACACAAGCTCCCACAAGGTGAGCGCGCGCACACACGAGACACCAGACCCAACACGCATGCCCTAGGACATGATGCTCTTTTATTTACCTGGGGTCTTCCTTTTTTAATAAACACACGAAGAGAGAACCAGCAGCTGCTTACAAGTGTGGTTAGAGCAGCAGTGAACCAAGCACACCATACTGGCACCCGCACACACGAAGAGCGAGCTGGCCAGCATCCAGCATGGCAAACATGCATCTTGCAAGGCACGCATGAACCAAGCACACCATACTGGCACCCGCACACACGAGCCCACAGGGTCGCACAACAGTAGTTGAACTTCACGGAACATCTCCGAAGAACATGACGTATAGATGTAGTGGGACTTCATGGAACGTCTCCGAAGCCAAGCACAAATTTGACTGTCAAAAACAATAGTTATGCACAAAGTTGAACTAAACTTCTAACACCCGAATTGAAGCCATGAACAAACTTTAATAGAATTTTCTACCTGTTCCCAGCAGCAGCAGGGGCAAGCCACGGTGCGAGACACATAGCTGCGCATAGATAAAAGCAGAGGACGGAAGGGCACACTGGTCCTGTGGCGGCACCAAGCGAAGGAGCGTCACAATTTCCCATGTAGCATCGTATCTGCCACAGCCACCAGTATACAAACAAACAAATTGTATGAACTATGTACAAGAAGAACTACCAAAACTATGCATTTGTAGTGCCAAAATGGGCTAAATCCTTGTTTGTACATACAAGCTATATACAAACACTAATTTTTGCAGAAACATTAGCTAGCTGATACACACAAGAGGCACTGCACATATGGTATCCTGTCTTTGGAGTGAACACGAAGTGCAGCCCATGTGCAACAAGTCAAGGTTCTACTATAGGTAGCGGTAGCCTAGTCGCTGAGTATATGTGAACCCATAGTTGCGGTCATAACTGAACCTTTTAAACAATTATACTTGAACGTCTCAGAGAAACAACAAGGTAAACTTCGATCAGATGTACTCACACGCATGGGATGAGCATAAGGTTGGGATCTAGCTGCGCGGTTAATTTCATTGTTCCAGTAGCCGAGAGTTCCCATCAGCTGCACATAGAAGAACGCCACATCCAAGAGACATCTGCAGAGCTTGGGAATCTCAAGTTGCTGCACAGAACAACAAAATTAAATTTTCCACCACACAACAGAGCAAAAAAAATTATGATGAAGGTCAACATCATCAACTAAGAAGGTCATCTTTTGGTCTAAGGCCAAGGTGGGAAGGGGATGGCCGGAGATGCATCATGCACCTGACCTTCTCAACATCAGACCTTCATGGTCGGCCCTGTGACAATGCCTTTTTCAGTTTTCTTCTTAAAATGGAGCTATCTTTTTCCTTTTTCATTCAAACTTTGAACTTCTATTAATTTTTTTACATAACTATCAACATCAATATCTCTAAATTACAGTAGTAGAACCACTTGAACTTCTGTCCAAAAATCAACAGCAGCGCCACATTACCCAACTTCTTCTGTGACGAGGGAAAGTTTGAGGCTACTGTAGGGAGAGGAGGGTGGCCTCACCAGAGCAGTAGAGATAATTGGGAGTACCTCACCAGAGCATCGGAGAGCCACGGCGGCTTGCTCCAACTGGCCCTAGGTGGACGACATCCTGTCGAGGAGGAGGGCCTCCAGCAGGGCTCCATGGAGAGGAGGCGACGAGATCCAGCAGCCCACCATGGATCCCTGGGTGGGTGCGGTGCGGCAGCAAGATCCCTGGGCGGGGGTGGCGCGGCTGCCGGTTCTTGGGGCGGGGGCCGCGCGGCGACCGGAGCTCCTGTCGGATGTGGAAGGTTGCGGGGGAGTCGGGGGCAGAGGTTGAAGGTGCAGGTGGAGGCAGGGAGCGGCGGCGGCAGGGGGGAGGCAGGGCGCGGCGGCGGGTGGAGGCAGGGCGCGGCGGCGGGTGGAGGCTGGGCGTGGCGGCGGCGGGTAGGAGGCTGGCCGCGGCGGCAGGAGGAAGGCCGGTCACGGTCGCGTTTTCTGTTTTGGTCGAGGCAGGGAGAGAAGGTCGTGGATTTTCTAATGGGCCGTTCGGGAGGTGCATAGTGGGCAAGTTCGGGAGGACCTCATCGGGCCTATATAGGGCTTGACGTGATCCAAATAACTATTCTAATCCCATGATCAGAATAGTGCTACTCTATATATATATAATAAGTGATTTATTATTACATTGGTCCTTAAATCTTACCAAGCTTTTGTACACAATCACCAGGATTTTTGTTGCCAAAAAAATCCAGGATTTTATTGTTAAGAAATTATTTTTATAAATTAATAAGATGTGGGATAATGTTTTCTTACATATGTAAGTATTTGTTAAATATATGATGACAATAACAATAATATATAATAACATACTCCCTCCGTCCCATAATGTAAGACGTTTTTTGACACTAGTGTAGTGTCAAAAAACATCTTACATTATGGGACAGAGGGAGTATAAAATAATTTAAATATATATATAATATAGTTAGAAGGGAAACGTAAGTTGGACCAGGCATTCCTATTCTTATATAGAAAAATAGAACATACCTCTGTGTTTTCTTCAAAAAATACATAAATTGGGATGCCGATGTTTCAGGAAAAATAAAACCTCGGATGGGAGATCCATAGGCCGGTCGATACATGAAGGCTCTCAAGAAAATACAAACAGGCCTATGGACCTCCCATCCGAGGTCGTGGGCTACGCATGTTAAAAAAGAAAGCCTAGATGGGGCAGCCCAAAACCCAGCGGATCCTTGCTGCCCCAGTGATAATAAATGATACCTGCCAGCTCCCCGGCTTCGTTGTGAATTTATCTCCTATAGTAACTACGTTGAAGCACCTAAAAAATGTAAGACAAACCCGTAGGCCCCAACGTCAGTATAGCATTAGGAGGAAGTATGTTTTCGATGAGGCACTTGCTTGCGTACGGCCATAGACCTGGTGGGTCCCGACTGTCTGCCTCTCCATGTACAGTCCTCTCCAGATTCCTCTCATTTGTTCAGCATGTTCATGCCGTCAGATAGCGGCTTCGTGGCGAGCGCACAAAGGCGCAGGAGGAGATCACCACCAGAGGAAGTGCCTTATTAGTAACGAAACAACTGAACTAGCCTAGTGGCCGAGTGACACTACCCGACAGCTGTTCCGCCTGGGTTTGATTCCACCTGTGCAGAGAAAATATCTCCAAAATTTTTGCCTCTGCCTTTATTGACATGTGGGTCCCAATTGTCATCTACGCACACCACGTCCAACACTTGCCAAAACTTCGTCCCTCGTTTTCTTTATTTTTCGCACACTCGACATTGTGTGGGCATTTTGAAAATAGCATATCTTTTTGACTGTGCATCATATGAAGATGTGCTATGCATGAATGTTGATCAGCATGATGTTAACTGGCCGGTAGTTCTAGTTTCGACCATGAATAAAACTCCCAACATGATGTTAACACTATTTGAAAAGGCCATGTTAATATAAATGCTCTGCCTTTGAAAGTTGCAGTTTCTTATCTAAAACTGAACTTGGAGTTTCTTATCTGAAACTGAAACTTGCAGTTTCTTCTTTGAGAATCACATTGTCTGCACTTTTATACTCCTATGAAACTACATCTTTTTAAGTGCTAAAAATAGATCTCTAGAATTCATAAAATACTCCATATGCCCAATACTGCAAATCTGAAATTCAAAAGACATTCATATCTGAAAGTACTCTCAAAATACACAACACAATTCACAACCTACAAATACTAACAACCCTAAGCTCCTCCTGACAATTCACAACCTGGCCGACTATTGGGCTGGGGGGCAGTCCCTCCTATTCCTCGGCGGCAGACAGCCGCCCCGTGAGACGATGTGAATGGCGAGGGAGAGGATGGCGGGGAAGCGTCGTCGGGCCAACTGTTTTTCTACTCTTGCAGTTGGGTTCGGTCGACGAAGACTCCACCGGCTTGCTCTGGCACGACACCCTCACAAACCGCACCCTGTAGATGCTTGATCCTTCAATCTCTGGTGGATGCTCCATCTGGGATCGATACTCCCACCACCGCTCCCTCACGATCAGATTCGGTGAATCTGTTTGCTCCATGGCCCAGAGGAGCAGCTCTATGTACTCCCACGTGACTCCCTTCGGGACTATCGCCGCCTTTTCACTCTGTAATAGATATTTGGCCATGGATGTCGTCGTCGCCGCTAGTTGGTCCTTGTTGTCAAACCAAGACTGTATCTCCAACATCCTAGCTAGCTTCTCAGGGTCGCCATCTGTGATCCTCACGTATCGGTTGTACTCCTCCATCGATCTACTTCTCCACATCACCTTCACTCGCCGGCAGTGGTTTTTGAATGGAAGAGGAGAGGAGTAGCACTAGTTTTGGATTAGAACGGGAGAGGAGAGACGCTGGTTTTCGATTGGAACAGGAGAGGAGGGGCGGTGGTTTTGAAATGGAAGAGGAGAGGAGCGGCGCTGGATTTAGATTGGAACAGGAGAGGAGCGGCGGTGGTTTAAGAGGAGAAGAGCGGAAGAGCGGCACTGGTCTTGGAAGTATTTTTTTTTGTTTTGCGTATTTTGGGTCAAAGTTTGACCATGTACTGTATTTGACAAGCAAAATGTGAATGCATGTCACCAAAAATTGTATCGTTTGGTTCGTATCTGAATGTACTTTCAAATTATATGATTTTTGCAATGTATAACATATATTTTATTTGCGAAAATCATGGTCAATTATGACCCAGAATAAAAGGGAGACTAGTTAATGTGGGGTCGCTTTCTTAATTGAAGGGTAAATTGATTTTGATTTTGATTTTGATCCAGTCACAGCGCGCTGGACCTCTCGTCCAATCCTAAATCGTTGTCGCACACTCCTCTCCCTCTTCTCCATTGCAAAATAACCTCCTCTCCTCTCCATCATCTCCATTCAAAACCCACCGTCTCGCCTCTCCCTCTTCTCCATTGCAAAACCACCTCCTCTCCTCTCCATCATCTCCATTCCAAAACCACCGTGTCGCCTCTCCCTCTTCTCCATTGCAAAACCACCTCCTCTCTTCTCCATCATTTCCATTACAAAACCACTGTCTCCCCTCTCCCTCTTCTCTATTGCAAGACCACCGTCTCTCCTCCCATCTTCCAAAGCTAGCACCGAACCACTCAGAAGGACATTTATGGAGAGGACGCAGCAGCGAATCAGGCAGATCGCCGGTGGCAACCAGGAAAAGTTAGCCAGGTTGAAGGAGATCCTTACTTGGTTTGACAATGAGTGGGAGATTTCGAGGACGGTGAGGGCCATGTGGCAATGTATGCGAAAGAGCGAGACGGCGGCGATGAGGGCGGCGATGTACATGTACACCTCGGCGGAACTCATGCCATAGTCCTTCAAGTTCATCAAGTATCTCCTTTGGGCGATGGAGCAGACAGATTCGCCCGAGCCGAAAGTCAGGCGGAGGTGGTGGGCGTATAGGTCAAAGGTCGAGCACCCAAAGGATAAAGGATCGATCGAGTACAGTGTGCCGTTCGTGAGGGTGCAGAGCCAGCCGGAGCCACATGAGTATTCGTTCTCCCACCGCAAGAGGAGGCCGGATGGCGCGACGTCACTTCCCCGCCGTTCTCCACGGTTCCCTCGATGTTCGCCTCGTTTCAACGGCGGTGGTAGGGTTTAAGGTAAGCTTCGCACTAACCTAATCTTTCACCTGCTCATGCTTACAATAAGTGTGACAGCTAATGAAAATCATGCTTACAATCAGTCTCTGAGTACTACGCCAATCACCCTTAAATAGATCTGGACCTTTGGATCAAAGTTGTGACACTGTGTACAAATGAATGAAAAATAGATTGGTGCTTCTTTCATAAAAGAGTACTCCCTAGAAAACTGCCAATATAAGCTACTAGTATTTGGTTAGAGAATTTTTTGCCGAGAAAGATCCGTCCACAGAGAGCACCACACATCACACTGGTGGTGGTGGATGCCAATGCGTGCATGGAGCATGGTTGGTGTCGGTAATTTTTACTTGGCACACCTCGCACTCTGCATATATGTCGGTTCCATCCGTACATTTGTGCAGTTCCACCAAAATGCAGATGAATAACCCTATTTGCACAGATAATGAAAAAGCGTGATTACATTGAGATGTTGTCGGATAATAGTTCTCTATGGTTGGGTTTCTTTAATGAAATCGGAGGGAACCCCCTCTTTCAGTATATAAAAAAAATAGTGGCACTAGCGGTGCCAAAACATTGCCTAAAATTAATAGTGCCACTAGATTAAGGTGCAAAATAATAACATTACTACTTTATCATGGCAGTGCCAAAACAGTAGCACAAGAGCAAGATCAACATGCAGGAGCTTTGGCAAATGGTCAGACCAAAAAGGAACATACCTCGTGATGGGAACCATACCTGTAGTCAACGCCATCGTAGAAGGGATGACACCAGTCGCCAACATGGATGATTCAATTCATGGGACCTTTTGGTGCAGTTCACCTAAAATGAAGCAATGTCCCATGAGCTAGCAGCTTCTTCTTTTTTCAAGAAAAGGGCTCCATCCCCGGTTCCATTTCCATCAGAAAACGAAACCCACAGAGCTTCTTCTTCATTAGTTGCAATAAAATTGAGCAACATCAAGGTTGGTCGTGAAGCTCCTGGAATGTTTAACTATAATTTGGATATCATTTGTGTAGTTCAACTAAGATCAAGCGTGAAATGTATATCTCTGTTTGCACAAAAAAGGTGGAAAGGAGGGTGACTAACAAGTGATGAAACATGCATCAAATGAAAAAAGCATGTTCCTTATCTGAATGGCAATCGTACAAGGACAGTAGCAATTTCTAGCAGCATTGCTAGATATTAGTGTGGGCATTAGGATTAACTATGTTAACTGTTAAATACGACAATACTTTAATGGTGCCATTGCTTCATTTTACCAGCAACATTACATTAACAGCTACTACAGAGTCGGTATTTGGGCACGGGAGAGTAGGTGGACCAGGACAGTTGCATCTCCAATGAAAAGAAGCAACTTATCTTAATGGGAAATTTAGCAGGACATGAAAAAAGTGCCATTGATTCATATTACTGGAGGCATTACATTGAAAACAACATTGGTTTAACGTGTCCTTACTTTTAACAGTGCGACTGCTACATTTTACTAGTGGCATTACATAAGAGCGCCTCGGGGCAACAAACAGCAGAAGAGGATATCTGGGTCGGTCCCATTTTTGTTCGGTATATAGCCACCTTATACTGTGTGAGGCTAGCAAATCTAGTGTTGGACTTACTCTGTTGACTTGTCCCCCGGTCCCCACTTTCTTTCCTTTTTCAACCAATAGATCGGGTTTATATTGAGTTTGTACCATGTTCCCTTTATTTTCCTATTAGACCTAGAGACCAGTTGGATAGCCAGTCTCCGCTACTTTTCGCCCCCATTATTTCCTCTTTCGACCAAGTCCTAGTTTCAGGTAACAAATCTTCCCCCACCCCCTTTCTTCCTTGTTTGAACCAAGTACTACTAGATTCGAGTGCATGAACTAGTTTTACCTCTTAACAGTAAAAAATTAGGTGGTTTTCGAATAGCCAATCGATCCTATCT
Source organism: Triticum monococcum (assembly GCA_034509565.1). Classification (NCBI taxonomy): domain Eukaryota; kingdom Viridiplantae; phylum Streptophyta; class Magnoliopsida; order Poales; family Poaceae; genus Triticum; species Triticum monococcum. Next base: position 351,119,786 of record CM067845.1, read on the forward strand.
ACGAGGGGGGCTGAGAAATAGTAAAAGAAACAAATGCAGCGACGTCAGGAGCTCGGGAAGTAGAGCAAGGCCGGTTTCGAAGGAAGTTATACCAGAGGGTCGCCGGGATGTCGCTAGGTGGGCGGCGGGAGGACAGATCTGCCCACACTACGACAGCGAGGAAGAAGGGTGGGAGGCACTCCCTCGCTAGTGATGCTTGGGAGAGAACGGCAAGTCACGCTGATCGGAACACGTCGGCAGTGGGTAAGAGCCATCACCGAGGATGACCGCGTGAACGTTGCACCTTCTCACCTTCCCCGACGGAGAGGATCCGGCTGGATCTGTGACCAGCGGTGAGTAGAGAGAGAGAGAGAGAGAGAGAGAGAGAGAAAGAGAGAGAGAGAGAGAAGCCACCGTTGTCGTGTTAGATCTGGAGAGGACGAGACAGTGTGAAGAGAGCAACACTAGCAAGCAAGCGCGGAGGATCCTTCCTATATAGTGGAGTACTAGTTTTCTTTTGTCTACCGGCCGGAGCCGGCTTGACCTCGGCAATGACTATCGAGAAGTCTTCATGCACGTGCCCCGGAGGCGCAGTTGTCGTAATTTTCATCTGAAGCATCGAATTATAACATATAACACGAAAAAATGCATGACAAGAAATCATAACCTCAGTGCCCAAAGGAGACAAGATGAATCCCGACGGACAAACTAGACAAGGATCAAAGCTCAAATTAAAGATAAACTTGTAGAAAAGGGGTCCGTCGATAGATGTCCTAATTAACATAGCCGACTTGACCTAGATGGCAGCTGAGTAGTCTTCGTGCATGTGCCCCCAATGACTAGCCCAAGTCAGTTGTCGCTGTTTAACCCTCGCAGTGATCCGAAGCACATGACACCTAATTTTGCGAGATGGAAAGAAACCTTTTTTTAGATTTCTCACCAGAACTACAGCCCTGTACAACACAGCCTGCACGATATGTAGACGATAGCCAATCCAGGCGTGTCTGCTCGAGTCTGGTCACATGCATGGACGAACTGATCTTCCGTGTCTTGCAGGGATCGTCCAGGTACCAATGTATGTACTCCTACAACACTTCCCTAGTAGTAATATCGCTTGTCTCACTCTTCTATTAACTCACCCTACTTGCAGGGCCGAGGAGTGTGCCTATGGTCGGTTCTCAATTGGGGTCCCACATGTGTGTGCAAATGCAATATGACACACATTCCATTCGGAGAGCGGCGTGCCAGACCGACCGACCGTCTAGGGTGCGATGCGAACGCGACGGGCGTGCTGTATACTTCGTACATGTGTACCGTCATTTTCTTGAGGCTTTGCTCCATGGCGCAATCCATGGATACAAAATTAGTATACTATACTATTTAGAAGTCGAGGGCGGGGCTTTTCCCATGCGGTAGGCGGGGCAGTTCCGCCTAGTCGGTTCGACAGAGACGCGAGAAGATGAGGGAGTAGGCTGCTGCAAACATAGGGTTGTGTGATTTGACAGTGAGTTACTACTGGACAGGTGGGGCCCGGTGATTTGACTTGCCATTATCATTTTAACTGCGGCACTACAACCGGCGTGAGTCTCCCGATTCCTGACCACCTCCATATAGGTGCCTCTCCCGATGCTCCACCATGTAGAGGCTGGCTCTTGCTTGAGATCCCACTCCTCCACTTTTTCCTTGCCTCTTTCCCCCACATATGCAAAAATCTATGTAAAGTGGGCTTATAGCCCACTATTGTACTTGATCCTACAGGTGCTAAGCCTGTCACATAGGCATAAAGTCTGATGTGGCAAGTTAATTAAGAAGAGAGAGACTGGTTTGGTGACCCCAGGAAGAAACGGTGATAAGCGCGTGTACCTAGATGAAACAAACTTAGCAACAAAAAACTAAGCACCTATACATTGGGGACTTGAGTTGCTAAGCCATTTAATGCCCATAGCACCTTATCTAAGAACCATTTCATTGGAAGAGGTCACTCCTTGGCAAATGCAATAAATACTACAAAGAAAGAGATAGAGAGAAGTAAACAAAAAATACTCTTATAGCCAACATTATAGCTAACCTTGTTGTATGAGTGACTAAGTGATGACTATGTATGACATGCCAACATCAGATAGCCTAACGCACCATGTTAAATCTCCAAGGGCGCGACTGCACGAGCAAGGCGACGGTCGTGGTAGGCGCAACCATGATACGGGCTGCTGGCAGCCCTTGGATCTTAGATCGAACGGTCGCATGCTAAGTTGCTGAAAATTTGCAGAATAACCCTCCAGGATAGGATATTCACCCATAGGTCTAGAATCACGCCATGCAACCATTCAATCTTAGATCCAAGGGCTCTCGGAAGCCCGTATCATGGGAGAATGGAAAGCTTCGTATCACCTGTAATTTTCTCGACGCTTGAGATGACATCGAAAGCCATTTAATTGGGCATCGAGTAGACATGACATCTAATTGGGCCCCCATAGTACTGTGCGTGAATCCATTTATCCACCAGGCAAGCCACTACCCTGCCATTCGCACCCCCCACTCGACATTTTTACAATTGATAAACCGCTCCTAGTCGTCCTGTCCTTTCACATTACGGCAGTTCCACTAATCCTAACCCTCCTCCCAAATCCATGGCGTCCCAAATCTCCATGATCGGCGGTGAGTACAAGGTTAGAACCATCACCGGCGATGAGTTCTACGTCATCTACACCCGTTCTTCCGCAAAGGTGAAAGAATGACTTGCTCGCTTCAAACGCATGTTTGAAAACTCAAATGATGAGTGGGTCGCTGGGCTAGATGTTGAGTACACCACAGTCCTGGGAAGTGAGAAGAATCTAAAGGAGGCAGAGAAGAAGAAGCCCGCCGTGATCCAGGTTTGCGTGCATGACTTATGCTTGGTCTACCACATATGCCATGTCAACGTTGAGTGCCAGGATTTTAAGAATTTCCTCAAGGACGGCCGAGTCAAATTCATTACTATAGACTTTAGGAATGACAGTGATGCCCTGGATCGGATAGGCCTCGTTGTAGGCAACACCTTCGACCTCCAGAAGAAACGACTGGTGCCCTCCCATGATCAGCCTTCAATGCTGACCCTAGCAGGAGCCATGGTTCATCCTTCGTACGGTACACTGAAGAAACCTCCATTCAAGTTTCATCATGCATGGGAGTGGAATGTACTAGATATAGACCACATCCACTACGCTGCAATGGATGGCTACCTTTGTTTCAATATCTATAAGGGTTGGATGAAGAGCAAGAGCCAAGTGTGCGGTTCAAGAAAAGAAGTATCGGCCAAGAGGAAGAGGGACAAGGACGAAGCCGAGGACGTGGATGAGGAGTCCGAGTAAGGCGGCAGTGTCGTTGCTCATGGTGGTTCTAATGCAGTGTCTATCGGATTTAGTTGCTTAGTTTAATTTCAGGTGTGCTTAGTTTTATTTGAGGGGTGTGTTGTGCTAAGCCCCCAGCAGAACTATGTTATGTTTCTTCTCATTATATTCCGTACATTTCATCTTTTAGTTGGTATAGTACTACCACTCGTTTCTTCACATTATATACGTACAATATATATGTCCAGCATCATATAGCCAGCAGTTTAGTTGCCAAAGAATTTCAGGGTGCTTAGTTTTGTCAAAGAATTCCAGGGTGCTTAGTTTTATTTGAGGGGTGTGTTGTGCTGGACACCATTAACTTATCATTGTGAGAATTGGCTTATTTTTGTCATGTAACATGGTCAACGGGTTTGACGTGAAAATAACAATGTCTAATGGCATTTCTGAGCAAACATCTAACTTAACGATGGCATTTTTTAGATATCTAATTGTATTTTTGAGGAGGCATCTCACGGATCGATGGCATTTTTTGAGTAGTTGTAACTTATAATGGCAAAACTGAGTAGTGATACACAACTAGTGGCATAAATAATAATAACCCAAGAATTAAATAGGTATGCTAATTTCTTTATTTCTTTATACCTTTCTGTGTGAAACAATATACGCTGCCTCCCCCCAGATTTTCTTTACAGAGGCAGCATCGAACTATATGAGTGCCCTGTTAAATTTTGGAATTATTCCGGATTCGTTTGGCCTTTTTATACATTAATTGAGTTTCTGGTCATTTAATGTGCATAATTCAAATTTGAACTACAATCACATGCTCTCGTGCACCAAAGTTGATTGAAAAATCACATGTGTGTCCTCGGGTGAATTTCTAGGTCCCATGCAAGAAATGGGAATGAAATTCAAACATCTGGGCATCCTGGTTCGGCCGAGAACATTGAGAATCTTGGTTTTCAAATTCTTGTAAATCCAAAACACGCCTGAAAATCATGAAACTTGGCATGGTGTCATGTCATGGTACTACCATGCTGTGATAAAAAAATTGCAGAATAGGAACAAGTTTTGGTATAAGTTTCTTGCAAACCGGAGCTTCTCTCAAGAAGGCTCATGGTTCTGAGAGGGAACGTGTCACCTTTGTGTGCATAATTCAAATTTTAAATACAAGTACATGCTCCAGTGCACCAAAGCTGGTTGAAAAATCACATGTGTGTCCTCGGGTAAATTCTAGGTCCCATGCCAGAAATGGGAATGAAATTCAAACATCTGGGCGTCATGGCTTAGCTGGAAACATTGAGAAACTTGGTTTTTTAATTCCTGTAAATCCGAAACATGCATGAAAATCATGAAACTTGGCTTGGTGTCATGACATGGCACCAACATGCTATGGTAATTTTGCTGTCCAATTTGCGAAGGCGCACACATTAACAATCAACAAAGTCATTTTGGAACAAGTGTTGTCATGTTACAATCGGAAACACAAGTATTATTGAAACTATGGGCGTTCTATTTACCATTTATGTGCCGCCACACGTCCCCTTTTTTATTAGCTAAGAGGCGCCATGCAGGGTAGCTATTTGAGTACGGGAGGCGTGCGAGCCCTTTGACCTCCATCTGCCGTCCACCTCTCTCCCAAGGTCTCCATTAATGGCGCCCGAGCCTCTGTTTAATGGCGTGGCAATGTCTCACTCGACTGAGATTTAAGAGAGATAAAAGAAAATCTTAAAGAAAATTTTGCACGGATCTTGATGTAAGATCCGACGGACCTATATAGCATCTACTGCGACTTATAGCAAGACTGATGAATATATATAAGGACGACGAGAGTGGATAATAATTGTCTTACATAATTAGGAAGATAATTAAAAAAGCCACATGCGGCTACGCCCGAAATACACAAGGGCAAAACAAGAAGGAAGACGCATACAACGATCTGGCTCGATGATCTCTACTTTCTTTATGCGCTGCGGGTCGCGGAGACTAGTTCTCGCGGCGGGCGATGATCTCTTCCATGAGTTTCGTGTCCTTAATATGCTGCTTGGCAGCATCCATGGATTCCTCCACTGGCCTGTTGCGCTCGATGCGGAGCATGACATTCTCGTCCATAAGTTTCTTGATGATGACGCCCATCCTCTGCAACAAGGTTGCGGTCTCCTCCTCCTGCTTCTCCCTTCTGATGATCTTCGCCCTCAGCAGGTCGCGCTCGCCTCGAAGCTTCGCATTGCCCTCCCCTAGTTGTCGGATGACGCTGGTAGCCTCATCCTGCAACCTCGCCCAGCCGGAGATCTGAAACATCTGGCTATGGACCATCGCATGCATGCGCCTGTAAGAGTCCTCGCCTGCCCGCAAGAAATTTTCCCAGGCCACCACGGCGCGGCGGGAAATATCTGCTGCTTCCGCGGCGTGGCCGGACCAGTCTGCTACATCGACGGCGCGGCGGAACCTCTGTGTTGCTACTATTGTGCGGCTGGACATGTCGGCTGCTTTCGCGGCGAGGCGGGACATCTCTCGTGCTTCCTCTTCCATGCTCACCTCTCCCTAGTGGAAATCTCTCGACCCAGAAGTCACGCTGACTATGGCTTGATTGACTTGATTGTTTTTTGTGGATGAGGAGTTGAGGAGGAATGTGCAGTCATCTTAGCATAGTAGTATTTATAATCGAGTAATACTAGCACACGGCACCAACACGATACGAGCTTCGTCTGCCTGGTGCGCATGCAGTCGGGTGAATTGTCCAAGTATAGACACAACCAGGCCCTCATTGGTATCCGCGCCTCGACTTTGGCTCGTCATAGTGGAGAGTAACATAGACTAGTTATTAGTCTATGTTACTAGTACCTTCATAGTGGGTAGTGTCATATAGTATATGCATAATTTGGCGACGAGCGCTCTCTATATGTACCACCTTTTTCTTTAATTTCATCTTGTAAGTTTTGCTCCATGGCGCAATCCATCGATACTACTACTATATAAATGTATACATTTTTAAAAAGGCTAGAGGTCGGGGAAGTCTAGCTTGGTCCTTTTCACGAGAGGCAAGGGCCTTTGTGATTTGACGGCTCATTACTACTGGAATGCGGGGCCTTGTGATTTGACTGCTCGTATAAATGTACCGACGACCTGAGGAGGAGTAAAGAACCGTGCGGTAAACTCAAGTTTTCCACTGGAGTAGTACTAGTACGACGGAGGAGCATGAAACACGGCAGCCAATGCCATATGGCGATAAAAATGATCTAATTTGCTAGTCATCTCATTGTTAGCATTGTTCTATTCATGCCTCGCAGAGAACGTGACACATGCCGTGAAACACCCGAAGCAAAAGAAGAAACACAGGAGCAAAAGAAGAAGGAATATTATCACCCCAAATGATCTAATTCTCCGCGGAGTCGTAACTGCTTCTTCATCGCCTCCACGACCTCCATCTCCTTGCACGTCTCCTCCGCCATCTTCTTCATTTTGTCCATGACGCGAGATTTCTCGATGCAAGCCTTCATCATGTGTTCCACGGGCGCATTACGTACCTTGACAGCAGTCGGGTGCTCGATGCGGAGCTTCGCCAACTCCTCCTTCTGTTCCATGACGAGGGCCTGCAGCATCTTCATCGAGGAACTACTACTCTCATGCAGCTTCTTCCAGCCGGCGTTCTTCTCCTTCAGCAAGTCGAGCTCGTGGTAGAGCTTCGCCTTATCCTCCTAAAGTTGCAGGATTTCGCCAGTCGCCTTCTTCTCCGAGGCAATGCTCTTCTTCAGCAGCATCACCAAGCCGGCGGTCAACTCCCCCTTCTTATTGAGCTCAGTGGGCATGTCGTCGAGGCTATCCTTCAGCAGCTCCACCAAGCCGTGTATGAACTCCTTTTGCTTATTGAGGTGCTTATTAAGCTGATCGGGCATGCCGTCGAGGGATAACGACTCCAGCGCCGCCAGCTCGGCATGTTCGCCTCCATGGCTAGGGCGCTCCTGGGAGCCATCGCCAGCCCATGAGAGATCTTTCGAGGTCTGTGCGTGGCGGCGAGCCCTCTCTTTTTTCCGCAGCCTTGGTTGCCACTCCCTTGTTATGAGTAGTTCTCGACCAAGATCTCTGCGCACCAGACATGGCAAGGACGGGCGAAGAAGAAGCACTTATGAGGAGGAAAGGTAGAGTAATTTTCGGTTAGGTAGTTCCCCTTTTTATAACCTAAGTACTAGCACTAGTACTAATACTTGCATAGTGGGAACACGTTCAGGTTTGGTACGTACTAGTAGGTGTGAGCAGGCTTGCACTTAATTGTAGCACTAGTACTTTCGAATGTGATGGGAACAAGGTAAAGATAAATTGATGGGTTTTGGTTTCGAGGCCCGAAACGGCTCCCGATGAGTTTAGTGGAACATAAATTTCAAGTAGACTACACTGCTCAGATGCGTAAATATTATGTTACTGTCAAAAATTGGCACAAAATACAAAGGAGACCAATGGAAGTACTACTAGCAACCCATGATTTAACTACTCGCATGCACGCAGTGGAGTAGTAATGTCTTCCTTCCGCCCTCACGTCCACTCAATTTGCATGCGCTGTATTAATTGACCATTAATGAAGTGAAGGACTTTACACGCGTCAAATTATCACATGGGGTGGATCTTGGTACAAAATTGCGTCCGCTCGTGTTCCCGTGTGTGCGTGCGAGGGAATGAGTGTGTGTGTGGCGTGCGTGCACATCTTCGCTTTGTGCATGTACCACCAGTGTGGCTCAGGGAGGACAAGTACATTCTTCTGGAACCAGCAGCACGTCACTATGATCAATCCACACAAGGATGTCGCAACAACGCCTCCACATGTGTCACGTGGCTTCATGAATTGTAAGAGAGACACTGTGTAGTGTGCCATTGTGTTTTGCACATACTCGAAGTACTAGTAAGGTACACGTGCATTGCACACGGCACATTTTGCAACCAAATTATGAATAAATACCACACTATAGCATGTAAGCTCTGAGTCATATATGCCTGATGTAGACCTTCGTTTAATTCTTATAGTTCATTTCATTCAAAATCAATTAGTTTTTATAAAAAACCTAGGGCCACTTTGATTCATAGGATTTCCAAAACGCGGGAATAGGAAGAACATGGGATTAGAGTGGAATGTCGTCTTGAATCCTATAGGATTGTACGAGTGTTTGATTGTGCATAGAGAAAACGCAGAATTCTTTCAAAGAGGTTTGAGTGGATGGGATGTTTCCGATGAAATCTAGTGCAAATGAATCATATGGAAAAAATCCTATGGTTTACAATCCTACAAATCAAACAACCAAGATAGGAAAAATTCCTAAGGATTAGAATCCTCCAAAATTCCTTTGAGAATCCTTTGAATCAAAGAAGCCCTTAATCTATTTTATGATTCATGGAATCGTGTGTTGTAAAGCATAAAGTAAAAACAAATAATGGAAATTCAACTAGAAAAAAGTTTGGGCAGTTATGATACTGAAGATTCTAGAACAAAGGGGAATCACTATTGTTTTGAGATTTGTGCATTATGCTTATGTTCAACCATGGAGTCTGCTAGATTGTACATGTGGAAAAATCCGGTGGGGGGCTAGAAGATGGTGCGAGGGGCCGAGTGGAGGGAGACTATGAAGGAGTGCACAACTACGAGATTGATATTTAGAGAGAGGGGGCGAGAGCGTGCGCTGTTGCGCAGTGGCGGAGCCATGAAAAATGTCCCATGAGCTAGGGGGCCAAGCATTGCTAATCCTTTACGAGGAGGGCCAATTCATCAACTTAAACCATTTTTACCATCAATTGTCTAATGATCACATTCATATTAGCCTCGATATATAGTTATGTTAGGGGGGCAGGGCCCTTGCTACCCCCTGTCTTCGCCATTGTGCGCGCGTCTGAGAGATGAAGCGGAAGGCATGGATGACGAGAGGGGGCACTGGATATATAATTAATGTGGGTGTATTAGCTATATATGTAATCATATAGAGGTATAGATTGATCGATGTGGACGTGGGAAAGAGGGTGAGACCTCACTAGATATATAGATTGATCGGTTTATGTGGAAAACTATGAAATACCTAGCTATATACACGCACACATAGGGGAACATCGATCATTGCGCATGCACGTGAGAGATAAAGAATGCCCGATATGATGGAGAGGGGGATGTGTGTGTGTGTGCCTTCATGGGAGACCGGCCTGAAGAAAAAAATTGCATGTGTGCGATGGATAATGCCGACTGGTAGTGTGTGTGCATGCATGCACGAGAGAAAGTTAGTGGTACAATTATAAAGAGAAGACCAATGTGTGGGTGTAAAAGACTAGGTGAGGTCATAATCAATGTAAAGTTGAATTCAAATATTTGAATAAGAGATCATGATGTTTGAAACCCATGCATGCATGAATATAGCAGAGATCTGCGCGGTGTGGTTTGGAAACGAGCATGCTGTAATGTATACACATTGAACAAGGTCAGATTGGTTTGAATTTGAGATACCGATGGCAGACATCGTTTGGCCACATTGCATCCGTGCATGGACACACTATTCTAATTGGAGATGATGGGTGGCTTTCGCATCAGATATCTATATCTATACCCATATATATATAATATTTTTTATATAGTGTGCAGATAACTGTAACTTTGAAAGATGGTTGTTGGATGAGGCCAATCCGATGGTGCAGAGCTGGCAAATTTGAGCACTACTGGACGTTGGATATCACTAGATTTCACCAGATTTTGCCACATGTACAATCTAGAAGACTCTATGGTTGAACTTAAGCATAATGCACAAACCTCAAAACACAAGCACTTTTTATTTGTTCTAGAATCTCTCGTATCAGAATTGCCCAAATGTTTTTCTACATGATTTGTTTTTACTTTATGCCTTACAACACACAATTTCATGATTCTTAAAATAGATTAGTTGCTTATAAAAACTAGATGATTTTGAATGAAATGAACTATAAGAATTAAACGAACATCTACATCATGCATATATGACTCAAAGCTTACATGCTATAATGTGGTATTTATTCATAATTTGGTTGCCAAATCTCATGCGTGCAATGCACGTGTACCTTACTAGTCTAAATGGTGTTTGTGTGTGTATTGTGCGTGTTAAACACATTGTATGTAGTATATCATACTAGTCTAAATTGTCTTTTTTGGTACACGTTAAGCTTGTTCTCCCAAAAATTTAAGCCGCGCCTTGTTATGCCGAAATTTCAAGCTAGCGTCTCTGTCTATCTGCTGCGAAACTCCCACCTCTTCAACCCGCGCCTTGTTACCCCGAAATATTTAAGATAAATCTTTGTCTTGTTCTGCTCCGACAACTCCCTCCATCTCAACTCGTGCATTGCTATTCCAAAATTACAACGCGCGCGAAAACTCCCACCTCTTGTGAAATCCCGACACACGAAATGCCCGTGATACCCCTGAACCGAAAGAACTGCCTCAAATCGGTGGGGGTACTTTCATAACTTACCCCACATTTCGGACAAGCGCGTCCCTAAGACATGGTTCCCCACTCCCATCCCATACGCCCACCCATTCGTACACCGAGGCCGGGACAACCCGCGAAGCCCCACACCCTCCTCCGTCCACCACCTAGCCGGAGCCTCTTCCCCGACGACGTCATCCATAGCAACACCTCGACGTCCCTCATCCACCGTACCGGATGAGGATCCGTCATTGATCTGGCCGTCCCGCCGGTTCAGCCGCCCCGTCCTCCACCTCCAAGGAGCTGCCCCGACGTTCCCCTCGTCTTTCGCACCACCTCCATTCCCACACCATCGTATTCACCTGCACCACCGGAAGAGCATCATCATCACCATTTCCTTGGATGAAGCTGCGGCCTAATTGGCGCCACCAAAGAGGTTGCACACTAATTGCCGCATTTTCTTATTGATTCGATCTAACGGTGTTGCCGGCGCTCGGTCCCGAGCCGACATGGTGTGGCTCCATCCACGGCGGCGTCGCTGGCCATTTCCTCCACGGCGTCGCTCCCTCGGCGGCGACGTCCACATCAGTAGGAGCTGCTGCTTTAGCTCTCACTCGTGTTGCTGCTCTGCTCTTGCTCTTGGTCCCCTACCTTGTCTGCTCTTGCTCTTGCTCGTGCTCGCGCTGCTGCTCTCGGTCTTGCTCTTGCTTGCGATGCTGCTCCAATTTAGCTACACTTCAGTCGACTGAATCGACTTTTGGGTCAGCCGATTTTCAGGGGATGGGTGCTCGTCAGAGTTAAGGAAGAACCATCCATAGCAGGAAGGGGGCTTGCCGAAGAGGCACCCCACTATCTATCTTAGGGTTCAGGGTGGGGGCGGTGGTGGGGCAGTGGCGTGGGGATCACCGAAGAAAAAGCTTGGAACAGGGGGGCCTAGAGGGATGGCCAGGGCGGCGGCGGACCGGCGGTGGGGAGTGTTTTCGGGGGGGGGGGGGGTGGCGCACTGCCGGCAGCGGGCGGCTGTTTGGCCAGTGGTGGCTGGCGGCTCAAGGGGGTGGAGGTTGAAGATGAACTGCATGCCCTTGATTTCGTATCCAACAGCTGCAAAATCGACTGACCAGAGATGAAAAAGTCGGTCAACTGACGTGTAGCCTCACCTCTAGTGCGTTCAGTTTCGACAGTAAAATTCAGTTTCGACAGTCAAGTTCAATTTCGACAATCAAGTTCAGTTTCGACAGTTAAGTTCAGAGATGAGCGGCTGATGTATTTTACATCTAGCACTTTGTGGTTATGTATTTTACGTCATCTATTGGAGATGCTATTAGAATTTCACTCGGGTTAACGTTGTCTCTCTTGTCCTGCTTCAGCCTCGGCGTCATACAACTCACCGGAGCTGCTCCAACGATGAAACCCTCCATCACAGCGGAGCAGTACCTCGGGCTCCATCTCCAGACGCCTAAGATCTTCTTCCCCTCCTCCGATAGCCAAGTCAGCCGGAGCATCCTCACCGGCCAACCCAATCCCGCTGAGATCGACATGGCTTCGCCAAAGAGGTTGTACACTTGTTGCATATCTTTTTTACTCTACATGTTATATATATTGTCCACTGAGCACACGGAGTAATGGGAAATACGATTATTTTATCCTACTATATGACAAGCAGTGAGGTACCAGGCAACTTAGCTATCCATGATGGACTCTCTTGAATGCCATCATTATTTATCTCTGCGCGTTTGAGCTGTGCATTTGTCGATGGCCCTGGGAGTTGAGCTAGTAGGGTAGTGGCTTGGGACCAAAGTAATAGAAGTAGCATAGAAACATTTTTTTTAGTGTAGGCTTTTCCTTGCTCAAGCCTGCCTACTAGAATCGCCTGTGCTTGAAAGGAAAAGTGAACAAAAAACATAGGAATTGGAAAGTTTCCTATGGTACTACTTTTCATGAATTTGGTGCAAAGGAATGGATCAAAGGAAAACGGTAGGATTTGTTCCTTTAGTGTCTCCTTGAAAGAAAAACCATAGGAATTTTAATTTCCACTTGTCCTCCTTTTCAAATTCCTATTCATGAAGCACAAGACTAAGAGATAGTAGCATAATAGCATTATAATCATACATTTTCTTGTGGTTTGACTTAATCTCACCATGCTTCTTTGCATCCTATGATCTTCCAATTCTTGTGAACCAAACACCCAGATTGGCAGAAATACTGTGTTTTTAAATTCTCTGTTTTGCACGTGCATTCCTATCCTATTCATGTCTATTTCCTATCCCTGCATTGTTAGAATCCTCAAATTCACACAAGCCCTTACACAATTACTTCTGTTACAGATATGTGTCAAAGAAAACCTTGTGTGGTTTGTCCTGCTCCTGCGGTGTTGTGTTCCACCCTAGCTCAGCTGCTCCAACGACGGAAGGGTTCACCACAGCAGGGATCCGCTATCCAAATTGTCTTTCGCCGCCTCAGATCTTCTTCCCCGCCACTGGCAGCTACGACAACTGCATTACCATCATCAACTAAGCAGATGACCTTGAGGACTACACGGTTCCGCAAGAGAGGTCGCACTCTTCCGTGTCTGCTTACATTATGCATCGCTTAATATGATGACATGCTACTTTATCGTCGTGTTCACCTATTAGACTCCGAGTCAGGTCCAAACTTATGCTGAAACTTGAGTTTTTAAATGGTTGTGGGGTACATATTGGGGCAGCAATTAGTACTATCTGTCTACTATCTGGTTAATCTCGGGTGTCTACTATGAGTTTCATGTGGGTTGCAAACAATAAAGGAGCCATTATATTTTTTTAACTAAAGCTATTATCTGCCTGCTATCATTGGTTTTGGGTCTATCCACAGTTTGCTACCATCACTCTGGATTTGTGCATGCACTCCTTACATAATCTCACTATGTTTTATTCCTATGCATGTCAGTTATTTTACACAATGGAACTGAACATGTAGAGCAAAATAGACGAGCCTTGCGTGGAAATAAAATTTCATGCAGACATCGCTCCATGGTGGGCGCAAAGGGAGCCCCCCCACCCCACCCATTTCGGATCGTAATCAAGAGGAAGATAACTATTCTGAGGGGGATTCAGAAGCAGAAGACCACTCCTATTTACCCCATGAGGTCTTCGCTCTAACTTGGCATGCTGATGTTGGTAATATCATGCATATGGTGTGAAAGTGCTAGTGATCGACTAGAGGGGGGTGAATAGGCGATTTTTATGAAAGTCTTCTAAACAGGGAAGTTTTGAAGACAAACGATAGAAGTAAACCTATTACCACGTAGCGGAAGGTAGACTACACTAGGCAAACCTTAGTCAGGTAATCAACAAAGTGAAAGCACAATGACTTATAGTAGCTAGGCAGTAAGGATCAGGTAGGAAGATATTGTGAAGCCAATCAGAACAAGCAGTCACTCGGTGAAGACAAAAGATAATGCAATCATGCAATGACTTCACAAGGACCAACAGTAAGTAAAGGGAAGGGAAGGATGAAACCAGTGACTCGTTGAAGACAATGATTTGTTGGACCAGTTCCAGTTGCTGTGACAACTATACGTCTGGTTAGGGCGGCTAGGTATTTAAACCTGAGGACACACAGTCCCGGACACCCAGTCCTGAACACGCAGCTCAGAACCCTTAGTCCTCACCGTATTCCCCTTGAACTAAGGTCACGCAGACCTCGCCCAATCACTCTGGTAAGTCTTCAAGGTAGACTCCCAAACCTTCACAGACTTCGTTCACCGGCGATCCACAGTGACTCTTGGATGCTCAGAACGCGACGCCTAACCGGCTGGAGGATTCACAGTCCTCAAGTGTAATAAGTCTTCAGATCACATAGACATGACGACTTAAGTGATGCCTAACACCCTTTGGCTCTGGGTGGTTAGGACTTTATCCTCGCAAGGAATTCTCTCTCAAAGGCTTCAAGGTGGGTTGCTCTCAAACGACAACAGCCGTGCTTTAACTCTGAGCAGCCAACCATTTATGGTTGTAGGGGGTGGGCTATTTATAGCCACTAGGCAACCCGACCTGATTTGTCCGAAATGACCCTGGGTCACTAAGGAACTGACACGTGTTCCAACGGTCAGATTTCAAACACACACGGCAACTTTACTTGGGCTACAAGCAAAGCCGACTTGTCCAACTCTGGACAAGATTCGCTCTCATAGTCTTCACTCAAAGACATAGGATTTTGGTTAAGCATCACTTCAGTCATTCTGACTGGTTCTCTTGGACCCCACTTAACAGTACAGTGGTTCCTATGACTCAACAAAGAAGAAAAAGAACTATGAAAGATCTAAGTCTTCGAGCTCCATAGTCTTCATGCGATGTCTTCTCTTGTCATAGTCTTCAATGTGAATATCTTCACATACCACCTTTGACTTCAATGTCTTCATACATTTTTAGGCGTCATCTCTGGTAGGAAAACCGAATCAATGAGGGACTTCTACCTATGTTATCCTACAATTCTCACAAATACATTAGTCCCTCAACTAGGTTTGTCGTCAATACTCCAAAACCAACTAGGGGTGGCACTAGATGCACTTACAATCTCCCCCTTTTTGGTGATTGATGACAAACTAGTTGAAGTTTTCAACGGGGAATATAATATGTGAAATTGTAAAGGATAAGGAATTGTCTTCATAAGTTGTAAGGGCTCCCCCTGAAGATGTGCATATAAGTAATTTGCTTTGGAATGCAAATGCACATGGCAGGTTGTACTTGTGGAGATCCTCTTCAACTTATGATGACAATTCATTATGCATGAAAAGTATGTGAAGATAATGACATGCATAATGGAAAATGGACGTTTGCTAAATGATCTAAGTGAGGAATTTATCATCGCACATGCGGAATTTATCATCGCATCACAAAGTAGCAAATGAGTAGCAGACGACCATCGAGTTTAAGTGTTACAACTCAAAGAACCAAATGTATCAAAACGAGAGTTGTAAACACTAGGCAAAACATAAAGTAACCACCCATATGGACCCGCTT
This sequence comes from Triticum monococcum, assembly GCA_034509565.1. NCBI lineage: Eukaryota > Viridiplantae > Streptophyta > Magnoliopsida > Poales > Poaceae > Triticum > Triticum monococcum. The sequence goes on from CM067845.1 coordinate 351,135,512, forward strand.
GAAGACTATCAAACTCATATGCTTCTCCCCCTTTTGTTAGTAAGGACCAAAAGGTTTGAAGACATAGAGCATCTATTCGTTCCCATGAGGAGTAGGTGAAGTAGCAAGGTCGTCGGTGTTGTTAGGCGGTGCAGACAAGCTCGGGGCAGTGTTGACACATGCTGAAGGAGGGGCGGTGAAGTAGCATCGTCTTCATCCTTGATCACTCTGGCATTCATAGTTGCCGCAGAGGAAGAGAACTCAGAGTCTTCAAGTGAGGGAGTTCGTTGCAGCACAGCCCTTCGGGGAGGTGTGGAGTCAAACTTGAAACGTTCAGAGAAGCCATCCTCTTGAAGATCATCCTCAGAGCACATAAGCGTCAGCCCTTTCCATGTACACCGGCAAGTTTCATGGGCAACAAAGGCATTCTTGGTGGCAAGGTTGCGAATGCGGTTGACATCCACCAAGAGGCTGTGCATTTGGCGCTTCAGCCAGTCATGATGCCTATCCTGTTTCTGATGAAGAGCAACCAGAAGCTCACGGTCATTGAGAACACGAGATCGCTTCTTGGGCCGTTGGGAAATAGTGCTTTCAGTGGCTTCAGTGAGGGCATGATGAGGTGCGCGTGTAGTGCCAGCCAGAGGATAAACATGAGTGACTACTTCAACTCCTTCAATGTTCTGAGAGAAACTTTGATGCTCCGTATTCTGAAGACTAAGAGGCTCCTTGGCAGGCTCTGGATAGAGGGCTTCAACGGACATATCCACGTCAGGCATAAAGATCCGATGATTGCGAGCAGAGGGCTGATATGAGATAGCTGAGTGGAGTTTGATCAGCCGCATTATCCATGGAGCGTAGAACTTCAAGCCAAAAAGATCATATCCTGAAGCAGCAAGTTGGCGGATGAAGAAGTCTTGTGCGTTGAAGCATTTGCCGTGAAGAATACAGAAGACCAAAGTCTTCATTGCACCTTCCAGCTTTGCATATGGGGAATGTCCTTTGATGGGCCAGGGAGTTTGCCTTAAAATGTGATAGATGGTCCTTGGCAGATACTCCAGGTCTTCAACAAGGAACTCCTTAGGATATGCAGCGTCTTGTGGCAAAGGCTTCATCATACTGAGCATCTGACTCATGTTCGGTTCAGGCTTCTGAAAAATGCTCTCCATAGCTTCACTGTGAAGTTGTCATCCAGGTTCATAGAGATCTCCAGGAGTGGGCAGACTAGTGAGCTCAATGATATCAAAGGCTTTGGCTTCGTGATGAACATTTCCTATCATCCACTCAAGGACCCAAGTCTTCGGATCTCTGTTGTACCCACGTATGTGAAGTGTGGCATAAAATTGGAGCAGCAACTCTTCATTCCAGTGCTCTTGGTCGGTGACGAAAGGCAACAATCCAACCTCTTTGAAGCGGTCCAGAGCTTCTTCCAAGCAGGGCAGACCAGCTATTGCTTCGGTGTCAAGACGCATATGTGGGAAGATGCGACCTTGATTGTACAGAATGCAGGAGTAATAGCTTCGCTGCGGATAGCTCCAGAACCGATCAGAAGATATTCGTTCCCTTGAGTAGGGGTTCTTGGAGCTATTGAAGAAGGTGTTGTCTGCTTTGAAGCTGTTGACATTGAAGGATCCAGGTGTTGATGCAGGACCTGGAAACCTGGTCAACCTTGGCATTGGCTTCTGTACCTGAGGCCTATGCTCAATATGATAGTCAAACTGAGGACCAGCAGCAGGCGCAGGAACAAAAGTAGTAGCATCATTGGCTTCGCTGACTTCTGGTTCTTGGGATGGTGTAGGCTCCACATTTGCTTCAGCCATGACAGCGTCGGTGGCTTCATTGGTGTTGGTGGTGGCAGCCTCAAGATTTTCTACCTCCACTTGATGAGCTGGAGGGTCGGGCACAGACACGTTCTCCTCGAGAACAGCTTCATCAGTAGTTGGGGGAGTGGGGACATGTTCTTCTTCTTGGGTGTCATCGGCTGATGCAGCTGGAATGTCTTCAGCAGCTTTAGCTTCAGATTCGGAGACTGGAGGCCTTGGTCCTTTGTGAAGCCTGCGTAACGCTGGCGACGCCTTTGGAGATGGAGTTGGTTGGGCCTCAAAGTCATCTTCTTCTTGTTGCCGGGGTGGTGTGACTTGTTGTTGTGGGTGATCAGCCCATGATGCATCCTGAGCAATTGGCGTCAGAGGACGACCAATGCTGATGAGTTCGCTGTGCGTAAGCACAGGCGGTGATACCTATTGGTGCTCGATCTGAGGAAGAACTGCATCATCTTCAACATGGTCATGGTGACCAATGTCTTCAGCAGCGGTGGGATCAGCTGCTGGAATGTCTTCAGCTTCATGAGCCTCTGTGAAAGCAGGCTCATGGACAGTCAGTTGGCGCTTTTGATGTTCAGCGGCAGGGCGAACCATGGAGATAGGTTCAACAATTAAGGGCTATGTGGGAGCAGCCCGTTCCTTCTTGGTCTTCCGCTTCTTCTTGGAGGGAGCAGCAGCAGAGGCTTCAGGATGTTTCCTCTTTCTGGCTTTAGCCTCAGCAGTCCTCGTCTTCTTCAGTTCTGAAGCGGTAGACCAGGCTTTTGGCTTCGAGCCAGTCATGCTGGTTGGGAAGACAATGGGATGTGCTTCCTGCCTTGATGCGTCGGGTTCGGCCATAGCGGGCTTCTTCTTCTTCTGTTTTGCAGCCATCCTGGGGTCTATGCCAGGACGCCCAAGGGCCTTGCGCTTCTCAGCCTCATTGTAGGCTTGCACACACTTGTCAGCCAGGCTCTTCATGCGCTCACGAGAACCTTGAGCTTCTTCACACTTCTTGAGAAAGGCTTCTTTGAGCTCGTGCAGCATGATCTTGAAGTTCTTGACCTCTTGCACGCTGAGCTTGGCCATATGCTTCTTGAATTGAGCTTTCTCAAAGTCAATCTTCTGCTTCAGTTCAACGATGCGCTGGGCTATAGCTAACTCTAAAGCAATGGCGCCATGGAAGGCAACACTGAGGCCAATGGGAAGTTGCAGATCTTCAAAGCTGAGGTTGGGCGTGTCAAACCACTCATCGATAAAGTCGTGGATGATTGCCACGTCAAAGAGAGGCAAACTGTTGAAGATTTCTGCTTCTTCTTTACTCTTGATCAGTTGCTCAAGAGCGTCATCTGCAAGATCTTCATCACTAGACAGATCAATGGCATCGTTGCGCAGAATAGCAGCGGCAGTCAGTTCTTGGCTGGTGTGTGGCAGAGGCATCTTGACTTTCTGGGGCTTGGAGATGCGTGACAGATCTTCAGCCTGCACACTGTCTTCGGGAGGTGCAGTAGCCAGTGGCTTCGCCCGTGAGATTTTTGGTACCGAGGCAGGCTTTGAAGCTTTAGGCTGCTTCAGTTTCTTTGGCTTCGGTGCTGCAGGCGCTTCATCTGATTCAGCGTCATCTGCAGGCTCATCCACGGCTGTCCCTTGAACCATGATATGAGTGATGAGACCTTCCAGGTTGTAGAAGGGCCCAACAAGATTGGGTTCAGCTTCGCGGGTCCCATCGGCATGGGGAGCAGAGGGACCAGGGTTGAAGTCTAATCCCAAAGACTTCTTGTTCTGCTTCGCCGAATTCTGGGCAAACTGGAAGTTGTGCTTGAATAGATTGTCGTCACGACACCATAGCAGTGACGATGGGTCAGCATCCGCAGGCTGTGGTCCATGGACCATGCAGGGATAGAAGCCTTGTTCAATGGCTTCATCTCTGGACCTGGGTTGAAGATTTTTGTATAGGATGTCTCCCCATGGTCGCTTGATGGCATTCTTTTCAGCATATTCCTTTGTCACAAATCTGTACTTGAACCACTGTTCTGCCCAATATCGTCGAATCCATTGGATTTGTGTCTTGCGCTGATTGTAATCCTCTTCTGGATCTGTCTTGTACAGTTCTGAGAGGTCATCGGGCAGATCTCTTGATGTCTCACCTCGATGCTTTCTGCCACCCTTCCTTGCTGATTTCTCTGCAGCCATGAACTTTAAACTGAATGGCTTCAATACGTTCAAAGGCTTCAAGGGCTTTCACTTGCTGGACAAACAGGAACTGGCTTCGGGAGAATTTATGTGATGCTGTAAGAATTCTGCAAATGAATGCAGACTATGAGAACCAAGGGATTCTCCCACGGACATGTACCTGTGACAGCATTAAGGTGCGAGGGAAGGGGAAGAGTTCATATGCATTCTTAGAAGATTTTGAAGATAAATTAGTTTAAAAGACATTGACCTCATCGTGCGAAGACATTCACTCATAGATAAGGAGTTGGTTCCAGATTTGTACGAATCCACAGATCAGTACAAGTGAGGAATCTAACTACTTTGTGAAGCATAAGTGAACATACTAGGCATAATATGAGATGCAGTATGAAGTGGATCCAACTTGTGTGAACAGAAACTGCTTGTGGTAGAAAGTGACGAATCTATAGGATCAAAGAGGTCGTAAAAAGGGAGTTTTATTTACCACACAAGAAACTGCTAGACGGAGTGAAAGAGGAGGCCGAGCAGTTCGATCGTCCGTGCCCTAACTTGGCGACGGAGGACACCTACGGCGACAGCGGAGAAGACAATGTCCGCGGTCGGCGTGAAGACGGCGTCGGAGAGGTTGCGGCAGCTAAGCGCTTCATCGCCGGCGTCGTCAAGGGCTAGCAGTGGCGCTAGGGTTCGTGCGAGAGTGGAAGAAATGATAATGACTGAGGTGAGGCGTGTATTTATAGGGACAGGGACGGCTCAGTGTTATTACACAGGTGCCCCTGGCGATTCACATCTGAGGAACACGTGGCCATCATGCAGCATATCAGAGGTTGTTCCACGTTCCCACGCACGCCTGGATTGTCGGGTGGTCGTTCCCACTTCTCCGTGTTTCAGGCGAAGGAATTAGCATTAAAAACAGACTTAATGTTTTTCTCTGTATCTTCCGCTGACAAGGACGCAGAGAAGACATTCGACAGTTTCAATAGAATGCATATGATTTGGAGAGATAGAGTTTGAGATATAAAGCATAGAGAGGTTAGGGTCCGATCACATTCACTTAGTTCAAAAGATTCAACAAGAAGACATAGCTATAAGTGAATGTTGTAGAGGACAGAACACTAGTATATATATATATATGATCAACATAATGAAGATAATCATGAAGACACGTTGAGATTGAAGTCAAACCAAATGTGAAGACATAACAAATGTAACGCCATGAGTGAAATACTTCAAACAGAACATTTGGTGGTGGCGTTACCCACCATATAGGAAGTATTAGACCCGGACACGGCGCACAATTATCGTGGCGCTCCGAAGTCAAATTCCTCATTAATGTATTCACACTTAGAATGTATGTCTTCATTGATTGAAGATATACTTTACTTCGTGTGTTGCACATCTAAGTCATCAATATGCATAAGTGTTAGGATGTGTGCCTGATCACATGACATTTGAGGATTCCAAGATATTTAGCTCACACCTTAACTTGCAAAAACTCTTCTCATCCAAGGGCTTGGTGAAGATATCTGCCAATTGCTCTTCAGTGTTGACGTGTATGATATCAATATCTTCCTTCACAACATGATCTCTGAGAAAGTGATGACGGATCTCAATGTGCTTTGTCTTCGAGTGCTGAACTGGGTTGTTGGCAATCTTGATGGTGCTTTCGTTGTCGCGGTAGAGTGGTACTTGCTTCAGATGAATGCCATAGTCTTTGAGTGTTTGCTTCATCCACAGAAGCTGAGCGCAGCAAGATCCAGCAGCAATGTATTCAGATTCAGCAGTGGAGAGAGATACACAGTTCTGCTTCTTTGAAGACCAACATACAAGTGATCGTCCCAGAAAATGACATGTGCCTGATGTAGACTTGTGATCCACCTTGTCACCAACATAATTAGCATCCGAGAATCCAACCAGATCAAACTCTGAGCCCTTTGGATACCATAATCCTAGAGTTGGGGTGTAAGCCAAATATCGAAGAATTCGCTTCACAGCTAAGTGATACGATTCCTTTGGTGCCGCTTGGAATCGAGCACACATGCAAACACTAAGCACAATATCTGGCCTAGATGCACATAGATAAAGTAAAGAACCAATCATGGAGCGGTATACCTTTTGATCGAACTCTTTACCATTGTCGTCGGGACCCAGATGATGTTTGGCTGGCATTGGCGTCGTGAAGCCTTTGCAGTCTTGCATACAGAACTTCTTCAGGCAATCTTTGAGATACTTCTCTTGAGATATAAAGATGTCGTTGTGTTGCTGTCGTATTTGAAGACCAAGGAAGAACTTCAGCTCTCCCATCATGGACATATGATATTGCTCTTGCATCATATATCCAAACTCTTCACTGTATTTCTGATTGGTGCAGCCGAAGATAATGTCATCCACATATATTTGGCACACAAACAGTTCACCATCATATGTCTTCGTGAAGAGAGTGGGGTCGAGGGAACCAGGTGTGATGCCTTTGCTCTTCAGGAAGTATTTGAGTGTGTCATACCAAGCCCGAGGGGCTTGTTTGAGGCCATACAGTGCCTTGTTGAGCTTGTATACCATGTTAGGATGTTTTGGATCTTCAAAGCCAGGCGGTTGTGCAACATACACTTCTTCTTCAATCTTGCCATTGAGAAAAGCGCTCTTCACATCCATTTGATATAGAAGTATGTTATGATGATTTGCATAGGCCAGCAGTATGCGTATGGCTTCAAGTCGGGCCACAGGAGCAAATGTTTCATCGAAGTCAATCCCTTCAACTTGAGTATATCCTTGAGCAATGAGACGAGCTTTGTTTCTAACAACTTGACCATGCTCATCTTGCTTGTTGCGATATATCCATTTGGTGCCTATTATATTGTGCTTCCGAGGATCAGGACGCTTAACCAGTTCCCATACATTATTCAGCTCAAACTGTTGAGCTCTTCTTGCATAGCTTGAATCCATTCAGGTTCCATGAAGGCTTCTTCAACTTTCTTGGGTTCTGTTATTGAGACGAATGCGAAGTGCCCACAGAAATTTGCTAGTTGTGTTGCCCTTGAACGGGTGAGTGGACCGGGTGCATTGATGCTATCAATTATTCTCTCAATCTGCACTTCATTAGCAACACGAGGATGTACAGGGCGAAGATTTTGCTCTTGCTGATCATTGTCATTGTTAGAGGGATTGTCTTCAGGCTGAGCATTGTCTTTAAGTTGATCAGGTGCGGAGATGATAAGTTCCTCTTCAGGTTGAGCTTCATAAGGTATAATTTCTCCAGTTCCCATAAGTTTGATTGATTCACTGGATGGAACTTCATCTAGCACATTTGGCAGGTGCTCTCTTTGTGAGCCGTTAGTCTCATCGAACCGCACATCCACTGTTTCAACCACTTTATAATGAAAGATATTGAAGACTCTGTAGGAGTGCAAATCCTTTCCATATCCAAGCATAAAACCCTCATGTGCTTTTGGTGCAAATTTTGAAGTGTGATGTGGATCCTTGATCCAGCACCTGGTGCCAAATACTCTGAAGTAACTGACATTTGGCTTCTTGCCAGTAAGGAGCTCATAAGATGTCTTGTTCAGAAGCTTGTGAAGATAAACACGGTTGATTGTATGGCATGCAGTATCAATGGCTTTAGGCCAGAATTTTCTTGGAGTCTTGTATTCATCAAGCATCGTTCGAGCCATCTCAATAAGTGTTCTGTTCTTGCGTTCGATGATGCCATTCTGCTATGGCGTGTACGGAGCTGAGAATTCATGTGTGATGCCCAAAGTATCAAGATATGTATCAAGGCCAGTGTTCTTGAACTCAGTGCCATTATCACTTCTGATGTGCTTTATCTTGGCGCCATAGTTGTTCATTGCCCGATTGGCGAAGCGTCTGAAGACATCCTGCACTTCATTCTTGTAGAGGATTATATGCACCCAAGTATATCTAGAATAATCATCAACAATGACAAAGCCATAGAGACAAGCAGTAGTAGTAAGAGTTGAGTAATGAGTGGGACCGAAAAGATCCATGTGGAGTAGTTTGAAGGGTCGAGTCGTAGTCATGATTGTCTTCGAGGGATGCTTGGCCCTCGTCATCTTTCCTGCTTCACAGGCACCGCATAAGTGATCTTTCTTGAACTTGATGCCCTTGATGCCTATGACATGCTTCTTCTTTGCAAGGGTGTGAAGGTTCCTCATGCCAGCATGCCCTAGCCTCTGATGCCAGAGCCAGCATTCTAAAGCTTTTGCTAGAAGACATACGGCAAGCTGTGGTCCTGCTGAGAAATCTACCATGTACAAATCATCTTTCCGATACCCTTCAAACACTAGAGACTTGTCAGATTCCATTAGAACAAGGCAACGATATTTTCCAAACATCACAATCATGTTTAAATCGCAAAGCATTAAGATAGACATTAAGTTGAAGCCAAGGGATTCAACAAGCATGACTTTATCCATGTGTTGATCCTTTGAGATTGCAACTCTACCTAGACCCAATACCTTACTTTTACTAGTGTCAGCAAATGTGATGTGACTTTTGTCGGATGGACGTAAGTTGAGTCCATAAGAAGGCTTCTCTTGCCAGTCATGTGATTGGTACACCCACTATCAATAATCCATTCTGAAGCTGCTGGTGTCGTACCCTACAGTGCAGTTAGGGGGGTAGGCTTCACGAAGAGAATTGTCAAGCAAAAACATTTGACAAACCAGTGGGTTATGAAAGCTTAGATCGAGATTTGGACTGATAGGGCGAGTAGCAAGTGATTCATGAACAAAGTACATAGTAAGACCATTTGGGCATTTGATCTTGCGCCCTACAAGATGTTTAAGGTCCACAGCAATAGCGTCAAGCGATTTTGGTTTTCTGCTGGAGACCTTTCCCTGCAAAAGAGAGTTAAGCTTTCTTAGCCACCCACATCTTCAAGGGTGGCTTTGAAGTGATGAGTCTAAGTGCAGCATCTGAGAACTTTGGCTTTGGAGCCCTAGCAAAAAGTCTTGCAGGTGGACAATAGTACTCATAAGAATAAGCAGAATACTTCTTGGTCTTATGAACATGGCGGTTTGATGAACCGCACTCATATTCATAGGCCTGAGTATGGCTTCCCTGCAAAACATTTGCGTTACTGCGACTCCGGTGAGTCCTTTGTCTATATGAAGCCTTTGGACCATATGAAGCCTGTGGTCTGGGGTTTGTCTTCTTCACCTGTGGTGTCATGATGACATTCACAGGAAGATTCTCCAAACACCTTTTCGGCACCCAGATCTTCTTCATAGGCGGTCCATTCCTGCAGTTAGTACCAATATACCTGGCAAACACTTCACCATTCTGATTCTTAAACAGTTTGTAGTTTGCATCAAAGGATTCATCAATAACAATGGGATTAGCACAAGTGAAGCCAGATATGGTGGATGGATCCACTGAAGGTTTCTTTGCAGCAACCCATGTGGTTTTGGGGTACTGCTCAGGTTTCCAGTAAGAGCCATCGGCATTCATTTTCCTTTCGAACCCAACACCCTCTTTCCTAGGGTTTCGGTTCAGGATCTGCCTTTTGAGGACATCACATAGTGTCTGATGCCCTTTGAGACTTTTGTACATCCCTGTTTCAAGCAGTGTCTTCAACCTAGCATTCTCATCAGCAATGGCAGTTGTCGATGTTCTGGGAACGGGGGTCCCCAGACTTGCCTGCTTGCGGCCTGTGGCGTGGCTCAAGTGGGGGCCCAGCACGGCCCATCTTCATCAGCACAAGACTCAAGACCCTCGCGAGGGGCCAAGCCTCGCGAGGCGGACGACACGACACTTCCTTAGGCCAAGCCTCGTTAGGACAAGCCTCGTCAGGACAAGCCTCGTCAGGCCAAGCCTCGTCAGGCAAGCTCGCGAGGAGGAAGAGACATCAAGGCGGGGTACCTCACGAGGTGCCCATGACGTGAGCCATGACGACTAGGGGCACCAGGCGGGTGCCAGCGCGCGCAGCGTCCTTCTTTCCTCTTCGGTGCAAAGGGGACAAGCGCATCCGCGGAGTACCGAGGCATCAGGCAAAGGTTGCCACTTCGGTGCAACGAGACCAAGGCCAGGAGGACTACGAGACGGAGGTCACCATGGAGCCCAGCACGGCGTCACCACCAGAGCCTTCGGCAGGCGAAGACCGCTTTTGTCAGGATAGATGTACTAGCTGTCCCCCTTCAAATTAGCCTGCCATTGTTGGATCCCTTCCCGCTCAATATTTGGGGAGAGGACCAGGGCCTCTACATATAGGACTAGCCACCACATTGCAAAGGGGGTTGGGTGGGGTTTGGTTCGGCTCTTGGTCGCATAGCGAAGGGCGACTCTGGGAGAAGAGAGAGAGAGAGAGAGAGAGAGAGAGAGAGAGAGAGAGAGAGAAGGGTAGCTGCACTCCCCGTCACAGTTCATCCACCAGCCAAGAACAGACCCTCGCGAGGCTATTCTTCCTTGTAGTGTTCATCCTCACCAGCCCCAAGAGGCAATCCACAAACCACACACTGGAGTAGGGTATTACACCACAACGGTGGCCCGAACCAGTATAAACCTCGTGTCTCTTGTGTGCATTTCTTTGAGTAGTTAGATCCTTGTGAGACAGAGAGGTTGAGGGCGTAATCTCCGCGCGCACCCCAGTGTTCGAACCTTAAGGGTCTGCCGGAACCCGAAATCCGACATTTGGCGCGCCAGGTAGGGGTGCGCCGGAATTTGTCCTCCATCGCTCCGCTCTCCTCAGACCGTCACAGCCATGTCTGACGCTCGTCAGGCCCGCGCCGAGCGCCGGGCCACCATCGCTTCTCGTGTCGCTCAGACCGCCCCCGTCGGTGGGCGTCCTCATCGTTCCCCGTCGCCCGCCGTCAACGCCGCCACCGGCCCGGCGGGGGGCGAGCAGCAGGCATCGTCTCAGCACCCGTCCGTGCGGCAAGACGGCCGCACCGCTTCTCCATCGCTCGCGTCGGCCGGCTCTTCGTCCTGCGCGCTCCGCACTCCCTTGGAGGCTCGGACCGCGCTCATCGCGGCGAACGAGCTCCTGCACTACCGACCCGTCAACGACGTCTACGAGGAGTGGCTCGACCGCGTCGCCGAGCTCGTCCGCGCCGCAGGGGGCTCTCCTGCGCCGTCCGCCCCGCTGCGCCGCACTCCGCCCCGCGTGGGCAACGAAGCTCCGGGGGCGAGCCATCAGCCTCCCCCCCAAGAAGACCCTGTGGCTCCAAGGTGCATGGCCCCTGGGCGGAACCCGCTCCGCCAGCTGCCAGCGCAGCAAGAACGAAGCTGCCAGGAAATCCCTCGCCCGCAAGGGGCTGCCCGGGCGCTCCCTGCTCCCGCTCCAGCACGCCAAGACCCCGCCCTGCTCCAAGCTGCAGCGCATGGAGACCCTCAAGACCGGGCTTTTCACCAACCAAGGCCTTTCGTGGCCACCGCGGGCTGCCTCGCCTACACCCCCGAGCTGCGCAGCATCGCGTGGCCCGTGAAGTTCAAGCCAGACCTGCCTCCATGCTACGACGTCACGACTGATCCCGCAGAGTTCCTCCAGCTCTATGAGCTAGGCATCGAGGCTGCCGGGGGAAATGAGAAGGTCATGGCGAACTGGTTTCCCATGGCGATGAAGGAAGGAGCCCGCACCTGGCTCCTGAACCTGGCCCCGGGAACGATCTCCTCCTGGGACCAGATGCGCGCCTGCTTCGTCGCCAACTTCCAAGGTACTCGCGACCGGCCGCCCGCCGTGAGCGACATGCGCCGCATCAAGCAACAACCTGGAGAGACCCTGCAGAAGTACATCCAGCGCTTCAACAGCGCGCGCCTCAAGATCCCCAAGGTGTCCGAGGAGGCCATCATCTCGGCCTTCTCCAATGGCGTGCGTGACGTCAAGATGAAGGAGGAGCTGGCGATGCATGAGGACCTCTGCACATCACTGGAGCTGTTCATCTTGGCGAACAGATGCGCCAGAGCTGAGGAGGGGCGCCTCTCCCTCCTCGAGCTGCCTACTGCGGACCCAGAAGAGAAGAAGCCCAAGGCCAAGGACGTGAAGCGCAAGGGGGCTGCCGTGCTCGCAGCCGAACCAGACATCAAGCGCGGCAGAGATCTACCCGACTCCTCCAGGGGTAGCCGGTACTGCGTATACCACGACCTCCACACCCACAACACCAACAAATGCCAAGAACTCCGCGCCGTGCGAGAAGGAAGGATCAGCCGTCGCCCTGACCGTGCTGACCGGGGCTATGACCGAGGAGGAGGAAGAAACCCAGGGCGCTGGGAAGACCGCGGCCCGCGCCAGGGGTGGCGCGACCAACCTCGCGAGGATCGTTGGTGGGACCTGCCTCGTGAGGGGGACTGGAGGGATCAGCCTCGTGAGGATCGCCCTCACGGCAACGCAGGCCTGCCTCCTCTGCCGCCTCCACCAAGAAGGAACGAAGACCGCCATCAGGACGAGGGGGCTGGGGGCTTCCAGGAGCCACGCGCGATCGCTTGCATCCTGGGCGGAGCTCAGGCCCCAGCCTCCCAACGCATCTTCAAGCAGTTCGCCCGCGAGGTGAATGCAGTCCTCCCCAAGCTCGAAGCAACGTGCCCCCTCAAGTGGTCGGCGTGCGCCATCACGTTCAGCTCAGCAGACCAGCTCAAGTGCTTAGCTACGGCTGGAGTTCTCCCGATGCTTTGCTCCCCGGTCATCAGCAACATGTTGGTCACAAAGACCCTCATTGACGGAGGGGCAGGGCTCAGCGTCCTGTCTGTGGAGACCTTCAACAACCTCCAAGTGCCCTACGACCAGCTGCAGCCGACCAAGCCTTTCTCAGGAGTCACCGACGGTTCCACGGTCCCGATCGGGCAGGTCCACCTCCCTGTCACCTTCGGGGCCCGCAGCAACTACCGCACCGAGCTCATCGACTTCGACATCGCCGACATCCGCCTGCCATACAACGCCATCCTTGGGTACCCGGTGCTGGCCAAGTTCATGGCCTTGACCCACCACAGCTACAACGTCCTCAAGATGCCCGGGAGTAGAGGCGTCATCACCGTGCCCTGTGAAGAAAGAGATGCAGTGTGTTCTCTGGAGCGGGCCTTTCAGGCCGCATCACTTGAAGACCCAGATCGCGGAAGCAGGAGGCTTCCGGAGACCACCCCCAAGAAGAAGAAGATGTCGCCAGGCTCAGCCCCTCAGGAGGTAGGGACCTCAGGGCCCGTGCCTGCTCGGGAGGACCCTCCTTCCATCGCATAGGGAAGCGCGCCCGGCGCCCTCCTCGGGCAAGGCTCGGGGGCTCTCACCTGGAGGGCCACCGACCTAGCCATGGTCACGAGGGAGGCGCTTGGGCGCCACATGGAGGCGTGCTTCAAGGCGTGTCTCGCTCAAGAAGGAGCCAGACAAGGAAGACCAGACTAGCAAGGGTTCGTCGGCAAGGCCGTTCAGGAGCTACATGAGGCAAGGATCATGAGGGGTTGCCGTCGCCTTTCAGCCGCGGCCCCGCATCCAGGCGAGGATGGCGGGCTGCGCGTCTGCGTCGACATACCTGGGCTCAATCAGATTGCCACGACGGAGCGCCTCTGGCCCTCGCGAGTGGGGCACTGCGGAGGACCACCCCACAGCCGTGTTTGCATGCCCCACGGCCTGCCGAGCGTGGCTGCGGTGTGCCAGCGCCTCACGAGGGGCATCAGGGAGGCTCAGGAAGACAGGCGCTCCGCGGCCCTGATGAAGATGAAGGCGGCTCGCGAGGAGCCACCAGGGCCTCCGGAGCCTCCCGAGGCCCCGGGGCCTGGGGGCTCGTGAGGATCGACTTCCGCAGCCCACCGAGCCTGCTACGCCAACACCACCTCGCCAACGGCATCCTCAGGTGACACTTTCCAAGTTTCGTTTTCAGCTGGGAGCGCCCTCCCAGGGTTGCGTCACTCCCAGGCCGCGTGGGTCCGACCCTGCGGTGTGTATCCGCTTTTACCTTTCGGTCGTTAGTCCGCTTTGTTGGGGGCGCCCCCCAGGCTGCATCACCCCCAAGCCGCTGGGGCTAGGCCCAGCGGCGTGTATCTTCACCATGCTTATTTCCAACTATGCATTTGCCTATCATGCATGATTATTTTGGTGCCTGCCCAAGGCATCCCATCTTTCCCATGTCGACTACTTGCACGTTAAAGGGGGGGCGCCTGAGCATCGCGACTCAGGGCTCTTACTGGCTCAACGGCCCTCACCCTCTGGTCTTGTCCACGGCAAACCAGCGACGGTCGAGACAAGCCCGAGGGCCGGGACCCGAGGACGTAGAGTACTGGCATGTAACCAACTCTTACAGTAACACATTTCAAGACATGGCCCAGTGCCAGGCGCAACCCGCCCAGGGGTAGGGCCTCGTGAGTCCCGCGCTGGCTCACTGGTGCCCAGATACACCTCACCTACTCCGACCAGCAAGCTCCTGATTGACTAACGATCGACTAATGGCCCCTCGCGGCAACATCATCTCCTTTCTGTGTTGACCCCGCAGGAACCTTGGAGAGAACCGCGCCGGCCGGAGCCCTCGCGAGGTTCCCTTCACCCTCGCCCGCGCGAACCGCTTGCACGTTAAAGGGGGGGTGCCTGAGCATCGCGACTCAGGGCTCTTACTGGCTCAACAGCCCTCACCCTCTGGCCTTGTCCACGGCATCGCGACCTGGCATACCAGCGACGGTCGAGACCAGCTCGAGGGCCGGGACCCGAGGACGTAGAGCAGAAAGGGGAGCAGAGGCGAGGGGGAAGGGGAGGCTCGCGAGGACCTTGCCGAGCGGTTCCACACCTCCAGCACGCGAACCGGAAGGCACACCAGGAACGATCCCTGACTCCTAAGATAAGTCACCACTCCAAGCACTGGCTGCCGAGGCACTACACACGCACTTACAGTGATCCCGTGCTGGCAACGTTGCATCCCTTTCTCACCAAGTGATGGCTGCTTGGGCGCCAAAGGGGACCTCCTGAGCATCGCGACTCAGGGGCTCTTATCGGACCCCGGGTCGCTCACCTCCTGGCCTAGACCACGGCATCGCGACCTGGCATACCAGCGACGGCTGACGCCGCCTTGGGACTGGGTCCTGTCGACGCAGAGCACCAAAGCCCTCGGGAGGTGCGAAAGGGGAGAACCAAGCTATAACGAAATTAGCAACTCGCACGGATCCATGGCAAAGGGTCATATATATCAGCAAAAGGGGATTACAGACACCTTACAAGCCCCCACGGGGCGCATTCTGGTTCCTCGCAGGGAACGGATCCTAAGAGACGCTAACTACGTGAGCTACAACGGGAGACGCCATCATCAACAGTGGGCCATCGGGCACCGGCGCCAACTCCATCCAGATCAGGGTCGGCCACGACCTAACGGGCCCGCCCTGCTCCGGGAACGACGCCGGCTCGGGGGCTCGTAGCTGTCGTCGCTCGTCTCCGGCGTCACGAAGCTTCCTCCGGAGTCGCTGGACCCTTCGGCACCTCTGCCAAGGGGGCGGTCGACGGGCCTGGCCCTCGCGAGGGCAAGGTCCTGGCCACCTCCCCCGCGGCAGCACTCCACCCGGCGACCGAGCGCGTCGAAGACCTTGAAGAGCATCACCCCCGCGCCGTCGAGCTCCAGGTGGACCGTGAAGACGCCTCTCTCCCTGCAGACCCGGGCAATCTCCCTCCAGCCGCGGGACATGAAGACCTCGCCCGGGGCGCCGATCACGACCTCCGCCTCGGTCGCGAGGGTGCTGCAGTCGGCGTGCTGCAGCCAGAGCTCCAGGGGCCCCCCTGGCGGAACGATGGAGGTGAAGAAGGAAGGAAGGCGGATCCAGGACTGGAGAGGAATGGCGAGGTGGAGCACGCCCTCCTGGGAGGAGCCCTCGGCGTGGACTCCGGGAGGAACCACCCTCGCTTTCGTAACCCGACGACGCCGGTGACGGCGCTGGCCGCGGGGATCAGCGTCAACACCTCCAGGGCCCTCGATGCGGGCGTACATGGGGAGCGGGAACCCCGGTGGAGCCCGCTCGCCCCAGGGCCTCGCCGCCGCATGACGATCTTCTTCACCACGGCTGCACAAGGCGAGCCGCTTCTTCGGTGGGAGGGGGTCTGGATCCTCTCGGGGAGCCTTCCCCTTCTCAGCCACGGAGAACCGACGAATGGGAGCCATCGCGACAAGACGGAGCAAGAGCAGAGGCGAAGGAGGGAGCAAGAAGAGATGAACTAGAAGGGCACGCGCGGTGCCATACTTATAGCCGGCGAAGGCCAACCGCCGGCCTCCATGATCGCAGGTAATCTTAACACGATCTGCATGCAGGGACTCGTCAAACTCGCACGATCTCCAAGGCGTCATGGGAAGTGGAGACGCCATGTCCAATCAACCGCCACGCGGCGCCCAAGGCCGCAGGCTGTTAGGGCCCTCGGCACTTCGCCCTTGCCCTTTCGCCTCTTGGCACGGCCAAGTCCATGCGCGCCTTGGGCCCGGGGGCTACTGTCGGCGTTCTGGGAACGGGGGTCCCCAGACTTGCCTACCTGCGGCCTGCGGCGTGGCTCAAGTGGGGGCCCAGCACAGCCCATCTTCATCAGCACAAGACTCAAGACCCTCGCGAGGGGCCAAGCCTCGCGAGGCGGACGACGCGGCACTTCCTCAGGCCAAGCCTCGTTAGGATAAGCCTCGTCAGGACAAGCCTCGTCAGGCCAAGCCTCGTCAGGCAAGCTCACGAGGAGGAAGAGACATCAAGGCGGGGTACCTCACGAGGTGCCCATGACGTGAGCCATGACGACTAGGGGCACCAGGCGGGTGCCAGCGCGCGCAGCGTCCTTCTTTCCTCTTCGGTGCAAAGGGGACAAGCGCATCCGTGGAGTACCGAGGCATCAGGCAAAGGTTGCCACTTCGGTGCAACGAGACCAAGGCCAGGAGGACTATGAGACGGAGGTCACCATGGAGCCCAGCACGGCGTCACCACCAGAGCCTTCGGC
Source organism: Triticum monococcum (assembly GCA_034509565.1). Lineage (NCBI taxonomy): Eukaryota > Viridiplantae > Streptophyta > Magnoliopsida > Poales > Poaceae > Triticum > Triticum monococcum. Next base: position 351,152,357 of record CM067845.1, read on the forward strand.
AGGCGAAGACCGCTTTTGTCAAGATAGATGTACTAGATGTCCCCCTTCAAATTAGCCCGCCATTGTTGGATCCCTTCCCGCTCAATATTTGGGAGAGGACCAGGGCCTCTACATATAGGACTAGCCACCACATTGCAAAGGGGGTTGGGTGGGGTTCGGTTCGGTTCGGCTCTTGGTCGCATAGCGAAGGGCGACTCTGGGAGGAGAGAGAGAGAGAGAGAGAGAGAGAGAAGGGTAGCTGCACTCCCCGTCGCAGTTCATCCACCAGCCAAGAACAGACCCTCGCGAGGCTGTTCTTCCTTGTAGTGTTCATCCTCACCAGCCCCAAGAGGCAATCCACAAACCACACACTGGAGTAGGGTATTACACCACAACGGTGGCCCGAACCAGTATAAACCTCGTGTCTCTTGTGTGCATTTCTTTGAGTAGTTAGATCCTTGTGAGACGGAGAGGTTGAGGGCGTAATCTCCGTGCGCACCCCAGTGTTTGAACCTTAAGGGTCTGCCGGAACCCGAAATCCGACAGCAGTGGTATCCTCAGCAGAGGGGTTAGTTACCACATCAACAGGTGAAGATATTGCAACAGTAGCAGCAGTAGAACATTCAGCAACAGAAGTAGTGTTATCACGCTCAATGCATTTAAGACATGGTGGTTCAAATCCTTCCTGAGCTGAACTGATCTGTTTGGCGCGAAGTGACTCGTTTTCCTTTTGAAGATCTTCATGAGCCGCTCTCAATTTCTCAGGTCTTGCTTCCTTTGAAGATAATCGTAGGACAGCCTTTCATGAGTTGTTGAGAGCGTTTCATTACGACTTTCAAGTTCCTGATACTTAACGTGAAGATTTTTTATGTCTTCAATTAAGGACTGAGATCGAGTCATTTCAGCGTCTAACAGATCATCGCTTTTGTCTAACAGTTTTTGAATGTGTTCCATAGCTTTCTGTTGTTCAGTTGCAATTTTAGCAAGTGTTTTTTAGCTAGGTCTGGAATCACAATCAGATTCATCGTCACTGGATGTTTGATAGTGAGTAGTGCGTGTGTTTACCTTGGCACCACGTGCCATGAAGCAGTAGGAAGGAGCAGAGTAGTCCTTGTCATTTGCATCGGTGTCGGTGATGAAGTCATTGTCTTCAGTGTTGAAGATGGACTTGGCAACATATGCTGTAGCCAGACTCGCAACGCCAGAATCGGAGTCCTCCTCAGACTCCACCTCCGCCTCCTCAGAAGCAGACTCCTCCTCAGAATCCATTTCCATGCCAACAAACGCACGTGCCTTGCCAGACGAGCTCTTCTTGTGTGATGAAGACTTTGAGGAAGACTTGGACAAAGACTTTGAGTATTTCTTCTTCTTCTTGTCGTCAGAGTCATACTCCTTGCTCTTCTTCTTCGTCTTGTTCTCATTGTCCCACTGTGGACACTCAGAGATGTAGTGGCCAGGCTTCTTGCACTTGTGACACGTTCTCTTCTTGTAGTCATGAGCAGAAGCTTCATCATTCCTTGAGCTTGATCGTGAAGACTTTCTGAACCCTTTTTTCTTGGTGAATTTTTGGAACTTCTTCACAAGCATAGCAAGCTCCATTCCAATGTCTTCAGCATCATCAGAACTGCTGTTAGATTCTTCTTCGGATGAGGATACAGCTTTTGCCTTCAAGGCACGAGTTCGTCCATAGCTAGGACCGTAGATGTCTCTTTTCTCAGAAAGCTGAAACTCATGTGTGTTGAGCCTCTCAAGTATGTCAGACGGATCGAGTGTCTTGAAATCAGGGCGTTCTTGAATCATCGGGGCTAGGGTGTCAAATGAACTGTCAAGTGATCTCAGGAGTGTCTTGACGACTTCATGCTTGGTGATCTCAGTGGCGCCGAGGGCTTGAAGCTCATTTGTGATGTCAGTGAGTCGATCAAACGTGAGCTGGACATTCTCATTGTCATTTCTCTTGAAGCAGTTGAAGAGGTTGTGAAGGACACTGATTCTCTGATCTCTCTGGGTGGAGACGCCTTCGTTGACCTTGGAGAGCCAGTCCCAGACTAGCTTGGAAGTCTCCAACGCACTCACACGGCCATACTGTCCTTTGGTCAGATGACCACAGATGATATTCTTGGCAGTAGAGTCCAGTTGAACGAACTTCTTGACATCAGCAGCAGTGACACCTTCTCCAACATTGGGAACGCTGTTCTTGACGACATACCATAGGTCGACATCAATGGCTTCAAGATGCATGCGCATCTTATTCTTCCAGTAGGGATATTCAGTTCCATCAGAGACGGGGCACGCAGCGAAGACTTTAATTATCCCTGCAGTCGACATAGCTAAAACTCCAGGTGGTTAAACCGAATCACACAGAACAAGGGAGTACCTCGCTCTGATACCAATTGAAAGTGCTAGTGATCGACTAGAGGGGGATGAATAGGCGATTTTTATGAAAGTCTTCTAAACAGGGAAGTTTTGAAGACAAACGATAGAAGTAAACCTATTACCATGCAGCGGAAGGTAGACTACACTAGGCAAACCTTAGTCAGGTAATCAACGAAGTGAAAGCACAATGACTTATAGTAGCTAGGCAGTAAGGATCAGGTAGGAAGATATTGTGAAGCCAATCAAAACAAGCAGTCACTCAGTGAAGACAAAAGATAATGCAATCATGCAATGACTTCACAAGGACCAACAGTAAATAAAGGGAAGAGAAGGATGAAACCAGTGACTCGTTGAAGACAATAATTTGTTGGACCAGTTCCAGTTGCTGTGACAATTGTACGTCTGGTTAGGGCGGCTAGGTATTTAAACCTGAGGACACACAGTCCCGGACACCCAGTCCTGAACACGCAGCTCAGAACCCTTAGTCCTCACCATATTCCCCTTGAACTAAGGTCACGCAGACCTCGCCCAATCACTCTGGTAAGTCTTCAAGGTAGACTCCCAAACCTTCACAGACTTCGTTCACCGGCGATCCACAATGACTCTTGGATGCTCAGAATGCGACGCCTAACCGGCTGGAGGATTCACGGTCCTCAAGTGTAATAAGTCTTCAGATCACACAGACAGGACGACTTAAGTGATGCCTAACACTCTTTGGCTCTGGGTGGTTAGGACTTTATCCTCGCAAGGAATTCTCTCTCAAAGGCTTCAAGGTGGGTTGCTCTCAAATGACAACAGTCGTGCTTTAACTCTGAGCAGCCAACCGTTTATGGTTGTAGGGGGTGGGCTATTTATAGCCACTAGGCAACCCGACCTGATTTGTCCAAAATGACCCTGGGTCACTAAGGAACTGACACGTGTTCCAACGGTCAGATTTCAAACACACACGGCAACTTTACTTGGGCTACAAGCAAAGCTGACTTGTCCAACTCTGGACAAGATTCGCTCTCATAGTCTTCACTCGAAGACATAGGATTTTGGTTAAGCATCACTTCAGTCATATTGACTGGTTCTCTTGGACCCCACTTAACAGTATGGTGGTTCCTATGACTCAACAAAGAAGAAAAAGAACTACGAAAGATCTAAGTCTTCGAGCTCCATAGTCTCCATGCGATGTCTTCTCTTGTCATAGTCTTCAATGTGAATATCTTCACATACCACCTTTGACTTCAATGTCTTCATACATTTTTAGGGGTCATCTCTGGTAGGAAAACCAAATCAATGAGGGACTTCTACCTGTGTTATCCTGCAATTCTCACAAACACATTAGTCCCTCAACTAGGTTTGTCGTCAATACTCCAAAACCAACTAGGGGTGGCACTAGATGCACTTACATGGTGCCTTGCATTGCTTACTGTATACATCAAAGATGTCATCTGCTTAGTTTAGACATGCTTTGTGTCAATGCCATCTGTTTAGTTTCTTTATCGTATATGTGAATCGTGCAATGCCATCTTGTTTAGCCAGGCATTATATATGTGAATTTTGCAATCCCACCCTGGTTAGCCAGTCATCTTATATGTGAATTATATCATGACATCATTTTTTTATTACGTGTTAAATTTGTCAACAATTTTAGTACATTCAATTACTCTTCATGTGCATCAGCCATTCGGCACGGTCATGGAAAAATCTGGAGTGGAAACAAGGTCTTCAGAGCAAACAATGCTATCTAACGAAGCGCATGTCTTTCTGGTTACCGATAGCTCCTCAGAGGAGGATTCAGAGACAGATGACCAGTCTTATTTCCCCTCCGAGGTGCATGCTCTAACTTGGCAGGATTATGTTGCTCATATCATGCGTATGGTATCTTGCATTGCTATGTCATTTGCTTAGTTTAGACATGCTTTGTGTGAATGCCACCTGTTTAGTGTCTAATTACCATATATGTGAATTATGCAATGTCATCTTGTTACAAGACATTATATATGTGAATTATGCAATGCTATCTTGTTGCAAGGCATTATATATGTGAATTATGCAATGCCATGTTGTTTAGCCAAGCGTCATATATGTGAATTATATCATGCCGTCCTTATTTTGTATTTCTCATTGCTTTTGTCGACAATGTTTGTATATTCAACTGCTCTTCCTGTGCATCAGCCATTTGAATTGGTGATGGAGAAATCTGGAGTGAAAACAAGGTCTTCATAGCAGACAATGCTACCTACTGAAGCAGATATCTTGCTGGTTACAGATAGCTCTTTAGAGGAGGATTCAGAGGCAGATGACCAGTCCTATTATCCCCCTGAGGTGTATGCTCAAACTTGGCAGGGTTATATTACTCATATCATGCATATGTTGTATTGCAATGCTTAGTTTTTACATCATATACACGATATTGCACTACTAGGGAAAAGCCTATACACAGAATCTTATCAGCAGCGCGCTTTAAAATAAGGCGCTGCTGCTAATTAGCAGTAGCAAGCTCAAGAATAAATCACTGCTGAAATAAATATAGCAGTAGCGCGCCCGCTCAAAGACGCGCTACTGCTATAATTCCCACGAGGCCGCCGCGAGGCTAGTTATAGCAGCAACGCGTTATAACGACGGGCGCTACTGCTACGTAGCATAGTAGCAGCGCATTTCGCCAATAAGCGCTACTGCTAAGTTTACTACAAAAATTTAGTCCCACCTCGCTCCGTGAAGAGAGTTTCTACCACCTTAAATATGTTACTTCTCAAACTTTGACAAGCACTTGGTCTTCATTGAACTCTATGTGTAGAATTTGTGGCTACAATATGAGTCTTCACATGTTCCTAAACCGGTGAGGACTCATATTGACAAATCAGATTGTACACAAAAAGATCGTTGATGATCAATGTATTTTTGATACATTGAACTAAGTCTATTTTTACATGCTGACACATAGCAGTAGCGCTTCTTTGTGAAAGGCGCTGCTGCTAGGTAGTTTAGCAGTAGCGTCTTTCTCTATAGCGCGCTACTGCTAAGCCATTACATCTCCCACCCCCCATCTCCTCTATCTAATCCACTCATAGTCACACACTCACTGGATCCCCTCTCAATCCCCCGTGTCGGTCCTTCCCCGTCGCCCCTCCTCCCTCTGCGTTGCCGTCACCTCCTCCTCCTTGCTGGACTCGGTACCAGCCTCCTCCTCCGTCCTCCTTCTCCACTCGCCGCTGGCCGACCCCTCCTCGCTCCGTCTTCCTCCTCCGTCATCCCTCCACTGGCCGTCGGCCGGCCCCTCCTCGCTCCGCCTTCCTCCTTCGTCCTACTCTCTTCTCCCTCCTCGAGTCACCCCTCCTTCTCCCTCCTGCCTGCTACATTTTTATTTAGTAGGCTAGTTCATATGCAACATTTTGATTTAGTTGATATGATTTAGTTGATTTAGTAGGCTAGTTGATTTAGTTGATTTAGAACATTTTGATTTAGTTGATTTAGTAGGCTAGTTGATTTATAACATTTTGGTTTAGTTGATTTAGTAGGCTAGTTGATTTAGTTGATTTAGAACATTTTGATTTAGTTGATTTAGTAGGCTAGTTGATTTAGAACATTTTGATTTAGTTGATTTAGTAGGCTAGTTTATTTAGTTGATTTAGTTGATTTAGTAGGCTAGTTCATTTAGTTGATTTAGTATGCACCATTTTATTGTTATTTCTTCTGTACATGGATAGGTACGTAGTTGCTTTTGTTTTTTTAATAAGTTACTTTTTGGCAAAATGTAGGTGGTACCTTGTCATCTAATATGTTACTAGATCTTAGGATTATAATTGTCCATCAAATTGCTTCTTGCGGAAGAACCAAAAATGGCGCCACCACCACCACCACTATGTCGACTCTGCAAGTCAAGGTGCGCCAGTAGCCTTGCAACTGGCAAGTTGTTCGGCATCTACTTCCAGCTGAGTTTTCGTCATGCGGTGGTAAGAAATTAGATGAAATGTAATAACTATTTTATTTTTAGTGTTGGCATTACTACATTGTGTCATTTTGCTTATTTTACACAGATCGTCCCATGCAATGTGAGGTTGAAATTCAACAAGCTGACAGGAGACACTGTGACATTTGAGGCTCCTGGGGGGCCGCACACTATGGAGGTCGAGAAAGGACGCAATATATCGCAGTTTGGAGGAGATGGATGGGCCCGTTTCATCGCTCGCATGCGTCTTACTGGTGGTGAGTTGATCAGCTTCTCCTTCGGAGCAGAAAGACCCAAGCTGGCTGTCATTTATCTCAACCTGGTGGAAGATGATGAAGATGACGAAGATGATGAAGATAATGAGGACCCACTCGATGAAGATGATGAGGACCCACTTCATGAAGCCATCGTAGCTCAAAGAACAAGGCTGAGCGAGGAGGAGGTGTCCAACCTGTGGGACATAATTCCGCCACGTGCTGACTTTCTCAGGGTGCCATTCGTGACCCGCCTGACAAATACCATGGTTGATCGACATGATATGGTATGTTATACTTACAAATGCAAATTATCCGATGAAATACTTAGTGTACAGTCCAATGATATGGTATGTTGTGTGGAATCTAGTCGATGATATGTTTTAGTGTAGAGTTTGATCACATGCTTATTAGTGTAGAATCTAAGGAAACTATTAATAGTGTAGATAATACATATGTACTTATTTGCGAGGCTATTTATTAATTGAAATGTTTTTCTTATTCAGAAATTGGCAAAGAGCATATCTGTGAGTTATGGTATCGAGCCTGATGAAGAAGGCTCAGCTGGACTACGCCTTACTGCAAGGGGCTCCGTCACAACCTGTACTTACCGCGTGGACACGAACGGTCGCACACACTTAAACTCGGTTGGGTGGAAGAAATTCCTCGATGGCAAGAATCTTCGTGTTGGACAGGCCATCCTAATTACTATCAGGAACACCAACCGCCCAGGCTTGAGGATGATGATTGTCTTCGATATCATCTAGAACTACATATGTGTGTGTGGCTATATCATCTAGAACTACATATGTGTTTGTGGCTATATCATCTAGAACTACATATGATGATCGCCGTCGATATCATCTAGAACTACATATGATGATCGCCGTTGATATGACCTTGTACTGCTTGAGGATGCATGTTGACTATGCATGAAATTGTTATCTAGTACCCCCTTCGTTCCGAATTACTCGTCGTGGTTTGAACTAAAACCACGATGAGTAATTTGGAACGAAGGGAGTACTACCCAGTAATGGTTTATGAATTTGATATCTACTAGCAGTACCTAGTATCTAGTATCTGAAAGGGAAACTGAAAGGGAAAGGGGTATGGGGGGAAAATGATGAAAGATATAGCAGTAGCGAGGGACTGCGAAATCGCTACAGCTAAGTAATAGTAGCACGTTCATAAAAAGCGCTGCTGATATCGTCAACAATAGTAGCGCAGGTACGGACCGCGCTACTACTATAAGTTAGCTGTAGCGCCTTATTAGTAGCGCGGCCACCCGCGCTGCTGCTAGCCTCAAAACCCGCGCTACTACTAGGGTTTTCCCTAGTAGTGTTGAATGCCATCTCCTTAGTTGACACATCATATATGCAATTACCCTCTGCTCACTTCCTTAGTATATAAATCATATATTTGAATTATATCATGCCATGATGTTTACATAGACAACATTTATCTGAATTATGGCATGCCAACCCATTTTCTAAAGACATAATATAGTTATATCATCTCATCCTGTTCACATAGTCATCATATTTTGAATTATGTCATTCTATCCGTGAATTATATCATGACATCATGTTTCCATCGACGACATGTTTGTGATTTATGGCATGCCAACCACTTTAATAGACACATCGTATAGTTATATCATGTCATCCTGTTTACATAGTCATCATATTTTGAAGTATGTCATTCTATCCTGTTTAGTTAGCCATCATACATGTGAAATTGTGTCATGCTATCCTGTTTAATTAGCCATCATATATGTGAAATTATGTCCTGCTATTCTATTTGGTTAGACAACATAAATGTGAATTATTTCATGCCCTGTTTTCTTCCCTACTATCCATTGCACCTGTCTATCTTACAATGTATGTACATTCAATTACTTTTCTTGTTTATCAACCATTTCAATTGGACGGGGTGATGGCAATATCTGTGGGAGTAAAAACACGGTCTTCAGAAAAGATCGTGCTACCCGTCGATGGAGATAGAACCACGGTTGTACTTGCCCAAGAACCAGCCCCGCCACACATAACCCAGACTCACGCAGATTGTCCCCCTACCCAGTTGGACAGAGAACCAGCTACACCCCTTCTAACCCCAACCCCAACAGATAGTAACCCAGTTCCCGTTGACACAGGACCGTCTCCACCATAGAGCACCCAAACACGAGCAGTTAGTAAGGCAACTGCAGTGCCCAAAGCACGAGGACCACCACTCCGAACCCCAAGTCAACGCTTAAAGCAGAAGAAGAATTGTTCTCAGGTTAGGTTCCGTAGCTATGGTTCATACTACTTTTCTTTTGCATCACTGTATTTACTCATACCAACTAATTTCAAATTTGAAGGATGCAATTGAAACTCCAATGGCGCAACAGGTATGTTTTAAACCTGTTTCTTTAACGTGTTTGCTGTTGTAACTTGCTCTATGTTGATTTCAGTTTCAATTGAATAACAGTTATGTTCTCATGCCATGCACATTACAAGTGTTGTTATTGTTGTGTAGTTTCCCACACTTATATTCTGTCTATGTTGCTTTTGTCTTAAATAGATATGATTCGAACTGTATCTATCTTGATTTGGCAACATAAACTAGAATGATATAGACCATACAGTGACCATACTACATAGATATATGTTTGTTTCATGTTGTTATCATGTCCACCTTACTACTGAACTGGTTTACCAAAATGAGTTTCATATACTACATTGTAAACCTGTGATGTGTTTGTTTGTTTCTCTTTTAGAACGCGGATAAAATATTGGTGAAGAGTACCTCAAAGTCATGTCTTGATGTAGTGTTCGAGTTACTGGCTACTACTTCTGTCACCAGCTCTTCGAACTCGCTGCCTGAATCAGTTCAGCTTCTTGAGTCTCAACTTCAAGTTGAAAGACATCAATTAGATGTTATGCGATAGGAAGCCAAAGGACTGAGGAAGTCCCTGCAGAATCCAGATGCATACTTTCTGGTGCAACAGCAAGTGCTGGAGGATTTAAGCGTCAAACAAGAGAAATTTAATAAGCTTGCTAAGCATCTTGCCAGCATTATGGGTACCCAAGATATTGTTTCTTGAGCTCTTCTGAAGTGGTTTCAGTTCTGGACTTGTTTTGCTGCGGCATTTATATGTTGCTTTGTTCCCTATATTTGCACTGGTGACAAACTTTGATGCCCAGTGGATGTAATACGTGTAATAGTCATGATAGCCTAGCGTAAGTTGCTTGCTTATTTATTTCCTTATTGTCTTGTTTATTTGTTTTCTAGTAGTCAGTGTAGTTCTTTTTCCGTGGTTTGCTAGTGGCCGCAATAACCTATTTTTTTAAACTAGGCCACATTAACCATGGGCTACATATTTACTGTAGTTAACATGGGCCGTAGAAATAATGGGCCTTCTAAGGGTCGTAGAAACAATGGGCCTTCTACCGGGCGTAGAAACAATGGCCTTATATGGGCCGTAGACACAATAGGCCTTCTACGAGCCGTATCATCAATGGGCCTTCTACGGGTCGTATGATCGATTGGCCAAACATGGGCCAATAACAGACCACATTATGACCGTAAATGGGCTAGAGTTGAAATCGTCCATTCATGGGCCGACCATAATGGGTCGTCGTTAATCGGCCGTATTTGATAACGCTATGAAAACGGCCCAACGTATTAACGTGCCACAAATGGGTCGACTGTAACCACGGGCTAAATTTGGCCCGTAAGCAGAAAATGACAGTAACGGGGCGAAAGTAAACGAATGCTGGAAATGAGCCCAAGAATAAATGTGCCCTGAGAAGGTCGAAAGATAACATGGGATGGAAATGGCCCAACGGAATAATGGGCCATTAATGGGTATAAAGTGATACACTGTTCATTACTGGCCAGTTTTACCACGGGCCGTTAATGGGCCGAGGGTTACTAAGGGCCTCATATGGGCCAAAAGACGTCATGGGCCATACATGGGCCGGAAGTTAAAATGGGCTGGAATTATATTGGACGGCCCAGATGACGCTAATGGGCCTAATTCGGATAGGCCGTAAACAGGCCCTGGGTTAGTGGGTTGTAAATGGGCTATATGTGAATAGGTCGTTAACAGTCTTGCCGTGGGCCGCCCCGCCACCTTTTGACCAAGTCAAACGGGCCGGCCTTTTCACAGGAATGGGCCTCTGTTGGGCCGTGCCACGTGTCGACGTATCATAGGCGCTTTGGGTCCAATGAGTGGATGACATCTGTCCCAACGGTGAGCCGACACGTGTTTGCTCCAGCCAATGATGATTTTACACGTGGAAAATCCCTATTGGTCGGGGCTGTTAACGGGTTATCGGATCCAAAACCGGACCCGATAGCTTAACGGCGTTCCGTTACGGTGGATGCCACGTGTCGGTCACCCTTGACGAAAGCACTTTTGTGACGCGCGATTTATCATCATGGAAGTGGACACTTTCGTGATGATAATTTTGGTAATGTCATGGAACACTTCTACGACAGCACATGTATGACTATCTTGATTCTGTCATAAAATTGTCGTGGATGTACATGCATGACAGAAAATGTGACCTACTGTGACAAATACGTATCATTAGGGAAGTGTATTTTTTGTAGTGTTTGGACCTGGAACTTGTGTCCCTCTGATTCCCGTTCTACGATGAGTGCCACACTCACCACCTGGTTGGTGGTTGAGATGTACAGCAGCATAGGTTCGCCGACACCTGGTGCGGCCAGGATGGGGTTGTCTGCCAGGAGTGTTTTGATTTCTTCTAGTGCAGCGGTCGCCTCGCCAGTCCACTCAAAGTTTTTTGTTTTCTTAAGCAGCCTGTAGAGAGGCAGTGCCTTCTTGACAAGGTGGGAGATGGAACGACTTAGGGTTGCCGCGCAGCCTGCTAGTTTTTGCACATGTTTGAACTCCGTTAGTATTGCAAGCTGGGATAGGGCCCTGATTTTAGTCGGATTGGCCTCTATTCCCCAATGGGAGACGATGAACCCGAGCAACTTACCGATGGGGACTCCGAACACAAATTTGTCCAGGTTGAGCCGGATGTCGTCGGTCTTCAAGTTGGGGACGCTCCTCAATCCCGCCGAACTGTTCTTCATCTTCGGTCATCGGTCTTGAAAACTGGTTCAACAAATCTTCTCATCTTCGATCTTGAGAATCGCCGAAGTAAATCCGAAGAGTTTACACGTCGGGTATCCGAGGAGCCTCTTTAAGTTCTCGGCCTTTATCAATGCCTTATTATTATTTTTTATGCCACACATCGGGTTTGCAGGTGTTCCCGTGCGGCGATGTCCTCTTGCATCCGAGCTCCAACGCCGGACTGCATTCGAGATATCTTTTTCAGCCGAGCACCAACGCCGGACTATATCCGAGCTCCAACGCCGGACTATATCCGGGGTGTCATAGATCACCTTGGCTTGAAAAAGTTTGAAGGAGTATCCGAGTTTAACGCTGAAAAGTTCTCTATGGAACGAGCCATTCGAATCCGGGCTTTATGCCGGACCACTTCCGAGCTCCAACGATGATCAACATCCGAGGTGTCATAAACTACCTCGATCTTTTAAAAGATTGAACGAATTCAGCCGAGCTTAATGCCGGAAATGCCCTCTATGGAGCCAGCCACTGGTGCCCGAGCTTTATGCCGGACTGCTTCCGATGTGGTGCACCACCCCGACCGCGGGCTAATTTTTGTGAATATTTTTTATTGGTGCAATTTACTCTGGGCCAAGATATATAGCCAGTATATGTATATCCAGTAGCCCTCAAGGTGTGTGTCGGTCTAAACCCGAGATGCACCTGAAGGAAAACATAAAACTGCTGATCCTGGTAGCCCATGAGACTCAGATCGATTTTGCAAAATCATCCTGAGGATCAACTCCTAGCTCGGCAGCATACGTAGGAATATAAACGCAGTTTAATATATTAGAAATAATGATCGGCGAACAGGTCCCTGAGAGAGGGTTGTGAGAAGTCGCCGTGATATATTAGCTTGATGCCGGATAAGTTCCAGATGGTACTTACTGTTGTCCGAAGACGCGCTTGCCCATAGTTCGGTCATGCCGAACACTGAGCACTTTGAATTCTCTGCATTAAATAAGCAATGCAGTAGCCCCCGAGACACTGGTCGGGTGGCAACACCAGATCGGGGGATCGATGTGCCCCTTTAATATTAGTAAATGATAAGCCCGAATCCCAGTAGCCCCGAGTATTAATGCGGGCCTGGGTGGCCAAATTAAGGATCGATATCTAGAGTAAAAATCACAAATTATGTGTAATGATTCTATGTATCCAAGTACTTTACATCATTAATTCTTGAATCCGCATTGTACAAAACTTTGTTGACCGACCATCGCCTTCCACCTCCTCGGCAAGTAGCCGATGAGTGTTTGTCCTACTTTATAAAACCTTTATGAGAGCGAAGATTTTTGACAAACAAGGTGATCCAGCCATACGGTTTTATAAATAAAGGTACGCAGAGATATATGTTATATTACTGTTTAACATAAAAAAAATGTCTTTCAAAGAAAGTTGTCCCGCTATCGATTCCTTTCTTTGGGTGAAATGTTTTATAAACAGCGTTTGCACAGTTCACCTAACTTCATCATGAAATGCGTGATTGAAAAACTTACATGCAGTTGCAAAATGATTTGGTTGAATATATGTGGGCTCATATTGACAACCAATAGATGTATCTTTTTTAAAATATATTTGAGACAATTTAATTTTTTTGGCTTGCAAACTATGCTAAATTTATTTTGTTGTGAAACTATGCTATTTTATGTTTGCTTGTGAAATTATGCAAAATGTGTGGCGGTAAACTGGCCACTCGAACGAATATGGATCGGCGCGTTGGCACACTATCGGCCCAAATTATAAACAGAGCGTGTTGAAGTTGCTCTAAGCTGCTAAAAGAAAAAACGAGTTACTTAAAAAAAACGTTTTTCACTGATAAAATGCACTTTCTTCTTCTTCTTCTTTCTATGCAAAAAGGATTGAAGCGGACGTCGTTTTGACCCAAAAGCGCGCCACTGTGCCTTCGGCTTTCACGTTTGGCGGTGGCTGGCCCACCAACCGTTCTAGAGCGCTCCCGAGCGGGTGCGGCGTGGGCTGCGCTAAAGCATCAACTTGTTCCCTGACCGGTAGGACTTAGGTGCTATAAGGGCCCACTGGTCATTGTCTGTAATTGGACTTCCCCCTGTATCATTCAGTGCCACGTAGGCACGTTCCGCCCGCTGCTCCGCGCGTTGTGGGTTCCGTAAATAGAGGTTCCTCGGCCAACTCTCCCCCAACACATCACAGAAGAAACCCCACCTCCTGAGCCCCTTTGTGCCGGCGCCATGAGGCGCTTGGATGGGTCGGGGTTCTCCCTCTCCGTGGCCGGCAAGTGCAAGCGTTCGCCGGAGTACCCCTGCGTCTCGCGCTTCCGGCAGCGGCGACTCCTCTCCTTCCTCCGGCGCCAGAAGCTGTTCGACACCTACGACGCGTACGTACGCCACGCCGCCATTAAAAAACTGTGCATTACTATTTCTTTCCATCTGATCTGACCGACCTTGTGACGTGCACACAGGCTTACCGGCGAGTCGGGTGCGCGCATCGACCTGTACCATCTGGCCGACCTCGTCAAGGCGGGCCGGTGGGACGAGGCCATCGAGCAACTCTCCCGCTTCCTGCCGCCCGACCCTGCTCTGGGCGTCCACGGCCGCGTCCTCCTCCACTTCCTCCGCGTCCACAAGGCCGTCCACGACATCATCTCCGGGGCGCCCGAGAGCCGTGCCGTCTCTGCAGCTCTCAGGATATGCTTCACCAAGAATTTTGCCATCAACAAGCTCCGCACCATCCTCTGGTCCCTCCTCTCCTCCAGCGGATTCAGGTACATCACCATTATTTGATCCAATAATAAACCCATCTTTTCTTCTGAACCTTCTGAACCAACTATGAACCAGTCTCTCATTTATTCTCCCTGGGCTAATAGGAGAATCCCCTAAACCAACCCTGTAGATGTCAGCCTTCAGATAATTGATTTTCATGTCTGATAACTCTTCAGATCAGAGCAATATAAAAGAAACTTTACACCTAAGCAATATTCATGCTCAAATGTTGTTTTCATTCATGCACGAAGGGACTCCCTGGACTTTGGGCGCGTGAGAGACAAGGCTGCGTCCACTGTCGTTTACTTGGCTTATCAAACTCCAGAGTTGAGAGAACATGTGAAAGAGGCGCGCGGCCCAGCGGAACCCCACAATGTACTCCCCATCGGCTTCGGGTATGCTAGTAAATCATACATGATCAGTACCTATGTCAATCCTTTCTTGGCTAGTGACTATCAATTTGATCGCCTCATATGCAACCTTTGCTAGTTTCCGTCCAAGGCGCCATGTGAAGCGAGGCCCCATCCCGGGCTCTGTTCTTGTCAGGCACTATCTTCGTAAGAGGAGGATGTATGTGCAGCAGCATAACCATCTTTAGTTCTGCCTTTTCCTTTTACAATCTTTATAATGGCATTCTATTCTATTCACACCTGCATATATTTCTTGCTTTCTGCAGGCTTCCTTCTTCGATATCAAGTCACCGTGAAGGGTTAAGCTCTGGTACATTATCCTCATCACAAATATCTTACGGTTGCTCTTGTGCGAATAAATAAATAATAATAATCTTTATGCATGCTCCCTGCTTGTCAATATTAATCCTTCTTTTCTTTTTCCCTCTCTCAATGGCAGAATCGTTAATTAAGGCAAAAGAATGGATGGTGGATCTTGTTGGTAACACTTTTTCTTTGTTTAGGTGTTGGTAACTTCATCGCACGAATAGCAACTAATAAACTTTTGCTGTCTTTCTTAGATACAAGTTTGGAAGCTGGTAAGCGGGATCAAGGGTATCCACTTCAATATGTTAGTACTCCAATGGTACAAAAAGGTAGCTTCAGATTCTTTTAGGCCACCAAACATTTAATTTACTCCCACTTCAAATGAACATTTAATTTAGCCTGATTTGCTGAAAGCCTTTAGTTTAGTATCCTTCCAGAAAAAAAGAACCCTTTATTTTTGTTTACTGCAAAGGGTTTATGTTAACCTACCCCAACTTGTTTGGGGCTAAAAGGCTTTGTTGTTGTTGTTGTTGCAAAGGGTTTATGCAATGTCATTGCCTCCACTTCCTTTGTTGCTACATTAAGTTTCTATCGATTAACAGTAATAATATTTTATCCATATTGATCACGTCTGCACAATCTCAAACCAGTCCTCAAAAAATAGAATGAGGCCATGCAATGATGATCCTTTTAACTGGTTCTTTGCTCTTGCCACACCGATTTGTTCTTGTAGCTGTTGGATCGCTGCATTAAATTTCTTCTTAGGGAATTCCTATTTACGTGCCCTATCCACTCCCATAATTATGGTTGCATGCATCGATTGATGCAGAGGCCAGGGGTTTAATCTCCTTCTCTAAAAAAACACTCCCATTATTGTTTATGTACCATTTCTTATTACTGAACTCTTCGCAGGTGCTCCTGTTGATCCAGTCTCGCGGAATAATCTTGGTACATTCAGAAGTCCAGCTAGAAATCCTGGCTTGTCATCAGACACCGATTTTGGTAAATTAGTTGAACACCATTAATTGTTGCCCAACCAGGGCAAAACTTTATCCGAACAATTAATCCATGCAATTGTTCCTTGTTAGAATACACCAGATGTACAAATTGAAAGGCTATATGCCTCATTGATATTTTACTGCGTGCCCTATAACTTTTGTATATGTGCATTCGTTGTCAACATATTTTTGTTTTTGCAATGACAGACATGTTAGTAATCCAGACAAAGGAATGGACGGTTTATCTTCTAGGTAAAGCTAGATTATTCTCCGTGCGTCTTTCATTTGTTTACCATTCCTGTTCATACATACATGATACATGAACGGTTGTGTTTAACTTTCTGTTATTACAACAACAAAGCCTTTCAGTCCCAAACAAGTTGGGGTAGGCTAGAGTTGAAACCCATAAGATCTCAAAACCTGGTCATGGTTGTGTCATGCGGATAGCTAATTTCCATGCACCCCTGTCCACGGCTAGTTCTTTGGTTATATTTCAGTCCTTCAGGTCTCTCTTTATGGACTCTTCCCATGTCAAATTTGCTCTACCCTGAGCTCTCTTGACATTCTCGACATGCTATAACCTTCCGCTATGCACCGGCGCTTCTGGCCTGTGTTTAACCTTCTGTTAATCAGTAATATTTAGTAGCTTGATTACATAGTAGCAACTGATGAAACTTACCGTCTTCAGATCTACGGCTGGAAGCTTGGCCAGACCTTAGTCAAGGGTACGAGCCATTTCGACGTGTCAACAAGGATGGTAAGTTGTTTCAAAAACCCTTAGTTTCGTTGCTTGTATCTCCCCTTTCTACTTGGGATTTCTATTGGTTGTCACAAGTCATTACATCCTTTGGACCGAGTTTGCAATGGTTATAATATTTAGTTCAAGCCACTTCTCACCTACCTTCCCTTAAATGTTATCTCATTTTCACACTGGAATTGCAGAGATAACAGCAGTGTAGGATAATTCTCTGCAAAATTGGACTAAACTAATATTACCGCCTTTAGGTTTGGTACTATTGTGGGCTACGTTCCTTTGTACTCCCTCCGTCCCATAATATAAGAGCATTTTTGACACTTTGCTCTCACAGCACCAATTGTGTTGCTGCTGCTTTTGAACTGCTATGCTAGGTTTATGCTTAGGGTATTGATGGGTTGTGGCATGTGCACACATAATACCTTGTCATGATTTGAATTCTCTCACACCATTATTGTTTGAAAATATTCCTATGCACATTTGTTCTTACTGCACCGATTATGTTATTCTTGCTTTTGAAATGAGCTTCTAGGTTTATGCTTTATGCATTACTGTGATGTTTGCACACTTAACACATGTCATGATGCACAATCATCATTTGATTTCTATGACATTTTGTCATATTCTGTTCAAGAAAATGCAGAAGCTTTCTGCCTCAGTGTACAGCCCCATCAAGCTTGATGTTCTTGTTTACACTTCATCTGAATTGTGACTATTTCCTGCCATTTCTGAATTGTAACTGCTGAACTTATTGCAGGTATTCCAGTTGCCCGAGTTTCACAGACTATCCCTTATACCTTGATGGGGCCTGTTACAATTTCATCAGTAACAAATGCAGGTGATTAGTTGGATGCCTTTGCATTTTCCAAACCAGGAGGAAACCCCATATCAAAATTCCACCTGCAATATATGCGTCACTGATAATGATATTTGATTCTCCATGCTTCAGTCTCATGAATTTGGTTTATAACTGGCCATTCTTCCTTCCAAGTCTTTGTTTGATGCCTTTCTTCAACTCTTGTGGTGAAGTCTACTGAAATGCATTGCCATGTTAACCTTTGATTTCATCATACATCATTCCAGCTTGCATTTCATACATGTTTGCATTATGCACGTAGTTTATTCTAACTGAGTCTCAAGTCCCTATGTTTTATTTTTATTTTTTGGTGTTTATGCATCTTTGCGATAGATTCCTAACTGCTAAACTTTTGGCAGAAGTTCCATCCTTCTTCCAGGTTCTCCATCCTTTGGAAGGTCCTGCTAGAAACTATGGGATCTCACCAGTGACAAATGCAGGTAAAACAGTTAAGCATTGAGTACCTGGCTACCTGCGGCCATTTCTAACTGCTGAACTCATCGCAGGTGGTCTACCTTCACAGGCCATGTCTGCTATCTTGGCACCTCCTTATGATCAGTTCTTGAATTCAACAGAGAAAGATGCAGGTAAATTCCACATTCTTCTCTAAACGTGGACGAACCTCCATCTACCACCGTTTCAAACAGGTGAACTCATTAAACTCATTGCAGGTGCTCTGTCCTCAAAGGCCATGTCTGCTATCTTGGCATCTCCTTCTAAATACATTAAGGCAGATGCAGGTAAATAACACGTTCTTTTCCCAACATGGACGAACCTCCATCTGCCGCCATTTCTAACTGCCGAACTCATTGCAGATGCTCTACCCTCAGAGACTATGTCTGCTATCTGGGCATCTCCTTACGAAAACTCTCTGGTCTCAACAGTGACAAATGCAGGTAAGTTACTCGTTTCTTCCAAACATGGAAGAATCTCAATCTGCACAATTGGTCCCTGGAATTTTCTTGTTTCTTGACAACCACAAATGCACTTTTCAATGGGTTATATGAATGAATGATAATAATATTGAATATATTGTCAGAGCACTAGTTCATTAGGTCGCTTGTGTACTTCTATTTGTATTACTCCCTCCGATCCATAATAGTTGTAGCTCAAATGGATGTATCTAGACGTAGTACAGTGTTAGATACATCCTTTTGAGCGACAAGTAATATGGATTGAGCGAGTACTTGTTTTTTGTTGGTTGTAAAACTTGGAGCAACAACACATTTTAGTGTAATGGAGATGTGTTATTGTTTTGAAATGTGCACAAGACACGTTTTTCATCTTTTGTACTTGAAATGTTCACTGTTAATGAGCATTAGACATGTAATTGGAGTCTTAAAGGGATATTTTGTTGTGACAGTACTGAATCCATTAAACCTTAATGTTATTATTATTCCTGGCCAGGTACACAGAAGCATTTGAGTCAAGAACATTGCTATACTGAGAATGTTTGCCAGGATTTCAGCCCAAGGAAGAATCCGAGGATGGAACTGACAACTGTTGGGCAAGGCTTTAATCCGAAAAGGCAACGGACAACTCTGGTAAGATGCTCTGATGCTGAAACTGGTGCTTACTTTTTTTTTCCGCGAATACGCATGTTGCGTATCTTTCCATTGATAGAGAGTACAAATTACATGGTGGCGATCCTCGTATAGAGTACACTAGAAGGCGCATACGGGGACTCAAATGAACAGAAAGAGAGGGGGGTTGCTCGGCCCCAAGTTGCACTAAAATATATGAATAAAATACAGTCAGTAAACAGTTAGCATGCAATCTTATATTATGTGGTGCCATGATATTTGAATAAACAATTAGTTCTTTACATGATATATGTAGCAACAACAAGATGTGGTCCACAGAAAACTCGTTCAATGTATTTCACGTTTCAAGAATTTCCAAGTTCCTTTACAACATTCTTGAACAGTTGGAAGTTTCTAATTTTATAACTAAATACTTGGCATATTTGGTGGTGGAAATGGGTGCTTCTTAGTGTTGAGGGCATGTTTACTTCGTTTTTGGTTGATGCTTATGTCAATTAATATAGACGCATGATTATAAATGGTACACTATATGAATTGTTTTACCGAACATCACAATGGTCCCTGAGGTGTTGTAGAGCTGTATTATCAGTAGTATCCTGTACTAAAACTCACTGCTAACAAGCCACACCACTATCAAAATTGTAGCAATAGATCAAACTTAATTAAAATAATAATCCTTGTGTCTAAAATACTGGAGAGATAATTTGATTAGAGTACATCTTTTCATCAAAAAGATGAAAGTTTATAATCATGCACATAGTTTCATGAATTAAATGGAAAATTAGCAGAGTAATGCGTGGGCGATAGCAGTAGTTGCAAGTATTTTTCAATAGTCCCCTCCTCTAAAAGGGCCATAGTTTTGTTGAAAATTCGTGCATTTTACAACACGGATGTTGTATGCACTTAAGAAGTACTCTGTACTAGTTAGCAGGCAATCTTGTTGCACTATGTGGCGTCACCCTATTAATTCCTGTCTGGACATTGCTAACAGTTATAATACTGTTCGAGTGCAGGCTTCGCTGATTGAAGGTGAAGCTGAAGGTCACTTCACACCATGTTCTTGAGTGGTGGGATCGACTTTACTCAAGGGGTTTCTATCTTTGTGAAAAGACGCCCCGATACTTTTAGTGGGCTTGTTGTGCTGCTGCCCCCAGCGTGAACTTTGTTGTTTTTATTTTTTGTGAACCTATGTTGTGCGTTCCGATCGTACTTTGAACTATGTATTATCGCTACTTGAGCCAAGTTATGTCATTTATTTTGTGAAATTTGAGGCGGCAATGTGTTTTTTCTAGGAAGTTGGCTTCAAAATTTGACATCATTTTTGACTTGATTTTCTTGTTTGCTAGCAAACTAGTGATTTCTGGCACTAGGAATTGGAGTATGTTTGTGTATATTGTGGTTCACAACATATTTGTTGGTGGTGTTATTGTCGATGCAACAGTAGGCGAAACAAAGAACAGATGGGAGGAACTTGAGGATGCAATGGAAGAGTGGGAGGAACGCTTCCACCAGCAGGCCTAGGAGTGGAAATGAGGCATTCATTGGCATGAGCAGACACCAAGCTTCTGCATTGATAGGGTTAGTGAGATGAAGTTCTTAGTTGCAAGTGTCCTGATGTTGTGTGTTGTTGGTGTTGTTTTCATTCTTCAAAGGTAATGTACTGCATGTGTGTGTTGTTTAGGTGCCAGTCAGTACCGCTTAGGTGTATTTTGATTTTTGAACTTAATGGATGGACCTGATGTAAGGAAAAGTTGAAGTTGATCATGTCATGTATGAACCTGCTGTATTTTGGACTTAATGATGCGCTTGTATCATGTTTATCCTGTAATGTGAAATATATGCAGTCTTTGGGAAATGGCTGATGAAGTTTATTTCTGTCAAGATTATTGAATCATGAAGCACATGTATGTGAATCAGATCGACTATCTTTGACCCTGTTTGTTTGAGCTTCAATTGGATTCGAATTCGCTTCACTGACAAAGCTGATTTGAACCAACTTAAGCTTTGCCACAAAAGCACTCGAATCAACTTCAGCTTTGCCACAAAAGCACATTGTGACATGCTTCAGGAAAATATGCTGAAAAAGGCCCGAATCAGATTCCAACTTCATTGGCAAAGCTGATTCGAAATAGTTGTTTGTTTCAGATTCAACTTTTCAAACTAAGGAACACCTCCAGATGAGCGGTAGTATTGGTCAAGTAGTGCGGTACTACCACCACCTGGTGCTACACTGTAGGGGAGGTCGGTACCGCCGGACAAGGAAAGAGCCAGTAGTACCGCTCCATCAATCGAATGTACCGCTTAGGCCTCTCTTTCACACGCATTGCATTGACGCATATCCCTTCTCTCCCGCCTCTCTCTCCCACGTACACACGCACACTTAAGACTCTCTTGCACAAACCATCTAGGTCGATGTCACACATACACTCATATTCTAGGTGGAGTACGTACACGAGTGTAACATCCCAGATTTTTTTCAAATCTGAAATGTTTAAATTTTAACAGGGAATTAAAATTTTTTCTAAGAAAACCTATGCTTCATTGCTAACTTACTAGAATTGCGTGGGATTGCTTGATTGTTTGACCTTGTGTGATGATTACATCGAATTAGAATTCCAAAACCCTAAGACACCTGAAACCCTATGTACAAAATTTGGGAAAGTTAAAAGAACCCTAAAGGGGGCAATTTGAAGGATAAAATAAAACCCCAAAGGAATTTGACAAAACAAATGTTCAAAATGAGCAGAAGACAAACTCAGAGAAATTCAAATAAGGGAAATAAACCCAAATGAAAAATAGGAAAGGAACAAATGGAATATGTTGGAAGGCCCTAAAATAAGGGGCAACAATTAATTGACCAAAAGGTCCAAATGAAATTTTCACTGTTTTCTAAATATTCAAACTAGAATTTAGAGATGTTTAAAGTTGGAACTAAAATCAAATTCAAAACGGATTTGAATTTAGAAAGAAACAGAAAAATAAATGAAAGGGAAAGGAAAATAAAATAAAATAAAAGGGCCAACCAGAGCCAGTTAACCCAGCCAACACGATCCAACCCAATAGCGAGTAGGCCACCTAAGGCTAAATAGAACCGACTCACTATGTTATATCGGTGTCGTCAGATCAAGATCCAATGGTTACTAGCCCGCCCACGTCTCTTTCTTCTCTCACTGCTAGATGGGACCCACTTGTCAGCTCGTCTTCAACCTCCGCCCCGCACGTCGCGTGCCCACGATCCCGAGCGCCCACATCGCCATGATTGTGTGTTCGTGCACGTCCAACATGTTCATGACCTCACAACCCTGTCCTATAAAGAGCCATCCCCATGCTTGTCCTTTCGCCCCAACTCGTGCTAGCTATCTCCGTCAGGCTGCTTGCCAGCAAAACCCCATCGTCGACCTACCGTCCCGGCCAAATTCTGGCCAACACCATCTACCGCTCGACCAATGGCTCCCACCACCGCACTCCACGCGCACCAGCATGTCTTCCAGACATCCCCACGTTGAGTTGTGTTTCCTGGAGCGCCCATTTCTCAAACAACAGAAGCTCGCCATAATCCGTACAGACTTTACCATTGCTACTTGAGAGAAAGTGATACGTCTCCAACGTATTTATAATTTTTCATTGTTCCATGCTATTATAGTATCAATCTTGGATGTTTTATATACATTTACAAGCAACTTCATATCATTTTTTGGGACTAACCTACTAACTTAGTGCCAAGTGCTAGTAGCTGTTTTCTACTTGTTTTTTACTCTGTAAAAAAACAATACCAAACGAAGTCCAAATGCCATGAAACTTTTTGAAGATTTTTTTTGGTGATAAGAGACCCTGGAAGCTTTGCGGGGCCACGAGAAGATGGATGAGTGGCCTACTAAGCACCAGGACGTGCCAGGGGCCTCTGGCGTGCCCTGGTGGGTAGTGGGGCCCACGAGCCTTCGTTTGACCTAATTCCGCCTCTATAAATACTCTAAAATTAGGAAACCTATCGGGGAGTCCATGAAATACTTTTTCCGGCGCCGCAAGCCTCTATTCTCGAGAGATCCCATCTAGGGACCCTTTCTGGCACTTTGCCGGAGGGGGAAACGATCACGGAGGGGTTCTTCATCATCCTTGCTGCCCCTCCTATGATGTGCGAGTAGTTTACCATGGACCTATGGGTCCATAGTTAGTAGCTAGATGGCTTCTTCTCTCTTTTTGATTCTCAATACAATGTTCTCCTTGTTGTTCTTGGAGATCTATTTGATATAGTGACTTTTTGCGGTGTGTTTGTTGGGATCCGACGATTGTGAGTTTATGATCAGATCTATCCATGAATATTATTTGAGTTTTCTCTAAACTCTTTTATGCATGATTAATATAGCTTCGTATTTCTTCTTCGATTTATTTGTTTGGTTTGGCCAACTAGATTGATTTATGTTGCCATGGGAAGATGTGCTTTCTAATGGGTTCGATCTTGCAGTGCCCAATCACAGTGACAAAAGGGGACATGACACGTATGCATTGTTGCTATTAAGGGTAAAAAGATGGGTTTTTTTTCATACATGAGTTTATGTTGTCTATATCATGTCATCTTGCTTAATGCATTACTCCGTTTTCCCATGAACTTAATACACTAGATGCATGCTGGATAGTGGTCGATGTGTGGAGTAATAGTAGTAGATGTGTGCCTATATGTTTGATCATTGCCTTGGATATCGCCATAATTATTTGCTTTTTTGTCAATTGCCCAACAATAATTTGTTTACCCACCGTATATTATTTTCTGGAGAGAAGCCTCTAGTGAAAACTATGGCCCCCGGGTCTATCTTTGACCATATATTAAATCTAAAACTACCTTACTGCAATTTTCTTTTATTTATTTTATTTTGTATTTTTGTCAGACCTATCTAGATAAAACTATACAATTTAATCTTGCTCATAACGGTTGAGGGATTGACAACCCCTCTACGCGTTGGGTTGCAAGTATTTGTTGTTTGTGTACAGGTGTTGTTTGGTTCTCCTACTGTATTGATAACCGTGGTTTCATAACTAAGGGAAATATTTATCTCTACTATACTGCATGATCCTCTCCTCTTCGGGGAAATCCCACTGCAACTCACAAGTAGCGGGATGAATTTCTGGCGCCGTTGCCTGGGAGACATCATCAACATCTATCAAGTACCTACGCATAAACTTTCATCTCCTTGCATTTACTTTATTTGCCATTTGTCTCTCGTTTTCATCTCCCCCACTTCTAGAAAGTTTTTACAAAAAATTACAAAAATATTTTCAGTTTGCTTGTTTGCTTTTTCGCTTGCTTGCTTTTATTGCCTTCATGTCAACACTCAAAAACAGAAAAATAGACATGAAAATTAAAGACGTATGGATCCTCATTCACTTGCTAATCTTTTCGAAAGATCTAATTATGTTGAACCAATTGCTAGCGAGTTGAGTGCACTTGATTATCTCTGTGAAGTTTTGCTTGAAAATCATGAATTTGAGAATTGTGATGAAGTGTTGAAAGAAGAAATTTATAAAGTGATTCATGATAGTTCCTTGAATGAAAAACATGATTGCAATGATATTATTATAAATTATATTAATGTCAGTTGTGTTAATGATATGCAAAACTACAAGTTTGCGATGATGATTTTGTTGTGTCCATTACTTATTGCATTGACCATGATTGGGGTGATAATGCTTCTTATGATCTTGAAAATTTATTTGAGCCTCATGATGAATATGCTATTGATAATAATATTTGCAATAATATTGAAAGTGGGTTTGGAAGAGTGTCAACTTTAGGTAAAAAGAATCCCACATATTTGGAGAGTGTTCAGTCATACGATTTTTTTTTGGATAAAAGTGGGTTCGGAGAGGTCATGACTTCAGTTGATGTTAATCCCCCTATCTTGGAAGATTATAATACTTTTATGCATGTGGATCATGAAGAGAAAATTTTATATGATAGTTATATTGTTGAATTTGATTATGATCCTACATGTAATTATTTTGAGAAAGGAAATTATGGTTGTAGAAATATTCATGTTACTAAATTACCTCTCGTCATGTTGAGATTGTTAATATTTCATTCCTCTCCTTTGCATATGCTAGATTGTCTTAATAATTTGTTTTCTTGTAAAATTCCTATGCATAGGAAGTATGCTAGACTTAAATATGTTTGTCGCATGTTTTACGATGCTCTCTTTGTGTTTCAATTATTATCTTTCATGTATTTTTTCTTGTTTATTTTCTGTTATTTTTGTGTTCACACAATTATTCTACTGTTATGATTGTGTTTTTATGTTTTAGTTAGTGTTTGTGACAAAGCCTTCAGGATTATGTTGGATGATAGTTGACTTGATTTTGTGCCAAGTAAAGCCTTTACATACTGTTGCTTGGTTCTCCTACTGGGTTGATAACCTTGCTTTCATAACCGAGGGAAATACTTATCTCTATTGTACTGCATCATCCCCTCCTTTTCGGGGAAATCCCAACGCAGCTCACAAGTAGCAGAAAGTCTCGTCATAATCAACTCGCGAAAACCCTTTTGCAACTAGCCTTGCTTTGCAGATGGTTGGATTACCATCCGCTCTATTTATATCTTGAAGATCCATTTACATTGTATGGATTTTACACCCTCTCGAGGATCAACCAAGTTTCGAACTTGATTCTCGTACATGGACTCCATTTTGGATTGCATGGCTTTTAGCCATTCTTTTGAGCTGGGCGCCGCCGTTGCTTCCTTCTACTGCGTAGGTTCATCTTCCTCTAAGATGACCATTTCATTATGAAGCCATTCAGGAGGTTCGATAACTCTTTCTGACCTACGCGGTTCAGTTACATTCTTAGCTGCAACTTCTACAACTGGTGTAGTAACTTCTGGTTCAGTTGTGCGGACAACTTCTCGAACACAGTCTGTATTGTCAGTCCTATTCAATTTTGGAGATTCAGTGATCTCGTCAAGTTGTAATGTCCTCCCACTTACTTATTTAGCGAGAAACTCATTCTCGAGAAAGTCTCCACCTTTTGCGACAAACACTTTGTCACTGGACTTTTGGTAGAAGGAATATCCAAATGTTTCTTTGGGATAACCTACAAAGTAGCACTTGTCTGCTTTAGGTGCAAGCTTGTTTGGTTGTAAATGTTTTACATAAGCTTCACAACCGCAAATCTTGAGATGAGACAAATTTGGTTTCTTGCCATTCCATAACTCATATGGTGTCGTCACAACAGACTTAGATGGTGCTTTGTTTAGTGTATATATTGTTGTTTTAAGTGCATATCCCCAAAATGATAAAGGTAGATTGGTAAATGACATCATTGACCTGACCATGTCTAACAAGGTTCGGTTATGCCTTTTCGATACACCGTTTATTTGCGGAGTTCAGGAGGAGTAAGTTGTGGTACGATCCTACAATCACTTAGATGCTTGCTAAATTCATGGCTTAGATATTCTCCTCCATAATCTGATCATAGAAATTTTATCTTTTCGCAACGATGATTCTCAACTTCGTTCTGAAATTCTTTGAACTTTTCAAATGTTTCAGACTTATGTTTCATTAAATAGATATACCCATATCTACTCAAATTGTCAGTGAAGGTAATGAAGTATAAGTATCCACCACACGCCAGAACACTCATTGGTCCACATAAATCACCATGTATTATATCTAATACTTCAAGTGCCCGTTTAGGATGACCAATGAACAGTGTCTTGGTCATTTTACGTACAAGACAATCTTCACATGTATCAAATGATTCAAAATCAAATGATGTCAATACTCGATCTTTATGAAGTTTATGCATATGTTTCTTTCCAATATGACCAAGACGGCTGTGCCATATGTAAGTGGTATTATCAATCTTTTTAAGAGGTTTAGCATTAACGTTATAGACTACTTTCTCACGTTCAAGATCTAATACAAATAATCCACCAATCATGGGTGCAAATCCATAAAGAACATCCTTATAATATATTGAGCAACCATTGCTCTCAGATTTATAAGAATAACCGTCATTTATCAAACATGATCCAAAGATAATGTTCTTGCGTAACTTTGGAACAAAATAACAATTATTTAGTTCTAAAATAAATCCTGAAGGTAAGCTTAATGACATGACACCGACGTCTTGAGCGGAGATCCCATCACCATTTTCGACATGCATCACAACTTCATTCTTTTGGGCAACGTAGCATGCAATTTCAAAAAGATTCCTACGATCACGCAAGATCTATCTAGAAGATGCATAGCAACGAGAGGGGGAGAGTGTGTCCACGTACCCTCGTAGACTGAAAGCGGAAGCATTATGTTAACACGGTTGATGTAGTCGAACGTCTTCACGATCCAACCGATCCAAGTACCGAACGTACTGCACCTCCGTGTTCAGCACACGTTCAGCTCGATGACATCCCTCGAGCTCTTGATCCAGTAGAGGGTCGAGAGAGAGTTCCGACAGCACGACGGCATGGTGACGGTGATGGTGATGTGATCCGCGCAGGGCTTCGCCTAAGCACTACGACGCTATGACCGGAGGAGTAAACTGTGGAGGGCGGCACCGCACGCGGCTAAGAGAATTCTTGGTGTGCCTTTGGGGTGCCCCCTGTCGGTGTCAAAACTGGCAAATCTCGGGGTAGGGGGTCCCGAGCTGTGGATTCTCGGATCAATGGCAACAGGAATGAAGGAGACGATGTTTTACCCAAATTCGAGCCCTCTTGATGGAGGTAAAACCCTACGTCCTGCTCTTGTTTATATTGATGGAGTATCAAGTACAGAGTTGATCTACCTCGAGATCATATGTTGTGGTCTAAACCCTAGGGGTGTGATGATTAATGTCATAATAATCTATTGACTAGCCTGGCCTTGGCTTATATAATGCACCGGAGGCCTAGGATAACAAGAGTCCTAGCCGAATACGTTGGTGGAGAAGAGTCCTTGTCTTGATCACCAAGTCTTGTGGAATACTCCTTGTATGCGGCATGGGCTGCCCGAAGTGGCCCATAAGTGAACCGCCATGGGGGTCCTCGGTGAGGGAGTCCTGGATTAAGGGGTCCTCGGGCGTCCGGCCTGTTAGTCATGGGCCGGACTAATGGGCTGTGAAGATACGAAGACCGAAGACTGCACCCGTGTTCGTATAGGACTCTCTATAACACCCCGAGAATCATGCTATAGTAATCTCCCCCTAATGGTGGTCATGTCATCGTGATTACTATGCAGCTTGCCACCTGTCCAAAAATCAAAGCCATTTCAATTTTAAAATAAAGTTAAATAAATTGTTTCTTCAAACAGTAAAACATAAATGTTCATAATTTTGTAAATATTCACTAACTAATTTTCATGTAAGGACCAACCTCATTCGAATATTTAAAATGGCCTTAACATAATTAAAACAGGACAAACGACTTCCAAATTTAACCATTTCTATTTTAACAAATTTGTAAACTATTCAAAATAATTTGAATCTTACTGGGATAACTCTACACACCCCCCTATTATTTGCAGGACAAGTTTCATCTTCATCAAAAATAAATCGCTATTAAAATAAAGGGTTTTTATCAGTTATGCCACCGGTTGTGTCCCACTACTCAGTTTTGCCATTAGAAGTTACAACTGCTCAAAAATGCCATCAATCTGTGAGATGCTTGCTTAAAATGCCATTAGATATTTCAAAAATGCCATCGTTCTGTTAGATGTTTGCTCAAAAATGCCATTAGACATTGTTATTTTTACGTCAAACCCGTTGACCATGTTCTATGAGAAAAATAAGCCTAGACCCACATGTCAGTTCTCTCTCTCTCTCACAATGATATGTGCGGCCCCACTTGTCAGGAGTAACCAAGCGAATAATTTTATAGGAAAATAAGAACGTTGTTGGGATCAAGGGGGCCCTATACTTTATTGTAGTGAGATAGAGGGAGAGCTGGCATGTTGGTTCATAGGTATTTATGTCATTATAACATGGCAAAAGAGATTTGAGATCACAATAATGGTGTTTAGTTGCATTTTTGAGCATGTGTCTAATGAAGCGATGGCATTTTTGAGCAGTTGAAATTTCTAGTGGCAAAACTGAGTAGTGGGACATAACCGGTGGCATAACTGATAAAAACCCTAAAATAAAAGGCAAAATAGAGAGAAATAGAAAGCAGAAAAGGAATAAAGAAAAAGGGCAAGGTTCTACTGTTCGCTTGGGCCGACCACAACCACGGTGCGGCCCAGCCCACATCGGCCGGCCTTTCTCCTACCTGTTGACAGAGGAGGAGGCAGGGCCATGGCGTGGACGCAGCGCGTGCGTCCAGCCGCGGATGTCCACGCGTCGGTCATCCGCTGTGCACCCGAGTCGGATAAGGTCGTCGTCGACCCCCTAGCGAACCCTAGTAGCCACTCACTCCATCTTCCTCACTTGTTCTCTCCCTCTGTATCCCGCCCGTTGCCGCCGTCGTCGTGCGCGCTCGATCCCGCAGCCACCGTCGTTCCCATGCCCCGCCAAGGTGTCCAACAGCTCCGGCTTGTACTTCTTAGTCTTCATCGCCCCTGGATCGAAGGTGGGGAGCCCCCCTCAACGTCCCATGCACCTTCTTCTTCCTCCACGGCCAACGCACGCCTCGCTCGATTCGGTTGCTCCTGTCCACGTTCGACCTCGATGGCCTGCTCATCTGAACCATAGTGAGCCCCTCCGTTTCTCTTTCCTCCCCCTAGTTCCCGTTGCCGTATGCATGGGCGGATCTGGGCCCCAGGCAGCCCAGGCAATGGGCTTGGGAAATTTCCCAGCCTATATATCTAGAGAGAGAAAAAACCGGCCTGGGGCGCAGCCCACTTCCTACCCCTCTTGCTGGGCCATTGGCCAGGCCGGCGTGGGAAATTTCCCAGCGAGAAAGAAAAAACTGGCCTGGGGCGCAGCCCACTTCCTACCGCTCTGCTGGGCCATTAGCCAGGCCAATATAAAAAAATTAAACAAGAAAAGGGCCTGTGCTGCTAGTGCATCGCGTACGGGTGTTTTTTGTCGAGAAAGGAGGATGACCCGTCTTAGGCTAGTTATAAGGAAGAGATTTCTCTTGCCAGTTGCCACTATTTTGAAATCTTAAATTCCCTTGCCGGTTTTTTTTGCAGGGAATTTCTCTTGCTAGTTGGCACTGTTTGATGCTTGATTCAATCATGATTTTTAATTCTTAATGCTTTTCCCTTTTCATATTGTTTTCCTTAGTTTTGTTGTTTTGCAGAGAGCATAAATGTGGAATCCGATTTAGTAATTCACATTTTGCATTTTTTATTAAACCTGCTAAGTTCAAAAAAATTATTTTTACCTAAATGCACCGATTTGTAATTCAAAATTTATATAAAAAAATTGTGCGAAAACATTCAATCTATTAGTCTTCAATTATGGTAGTACTAATGTCTTATAAGACAAGCCCACCGAAGACAACCACCGACTGAATTATGCGAGATCCACCAGAGAAACACCTCCACACGCTATCCGACGATGGTAGATGCATCACCGGGATGGAGTCTAGGCAGGGAGAACCTTATTCCATCTTCAGACACCCGCCGACATCTCGCCTTCTTGAGCAGGACATAAACCCAAAAAAACTCAAAGAAATATATGAAAAACGGAGTCGTCCCGCCAGTAAGGGCCGGGATCCACCACACCCCATGGACCTAAGGTCACGAGAGACGAGGCAGATTGGCGTCGCCACCGACGGGCGGCAGGAACCCTAGTCGCCCTTGGAGGAGAGGCATCATATGTCTTACTTTATAGAACATGCAATCATAGGAGGCTCATATCAATCAATCCTTTGATTTGGTACCATATTTTTTTACCATTTATATGCTAGATATTGTCTTTTAATACACCTTACTTTATTAGTTAAACCGTCATTTAACAAATATTGCCATTCAACATTGTGTTTGGGTTTTTATTAGCTATGCCACATAACTTGACTTTTGCATTGAAAATAGATATGTATGTGTGTGTGTGGGGGGGGGGGGGAGGGGGGGTGGGGGTAATTTTTTTTACCCTTAATTTCTCGCCTGGGGCGTTAGCCAATCCTGACTCCGCCACTGGCCGTATGCACTGTTCTGTACTTCGACCGGCACCCCTGCTCGCGTGGTTGTGCGTCGCTCGCACCAGGCCTCGCCATGGTCGTGCCCACACGTGTGCGCGCCCGCGCTTGGCCGCAGCCGCCTTAGTCGCCCACACGCCCGTAGCCGCCCGCTACCGTGGCCCTCTCCTACTGCCGAAGCTGCATCGCCCCGCCCGCACCACTCGGTGCTGCGCTACTTCCGCTGCTGCTAGTCCCCTCCGCCCGCCGATGCTTGCTGCTGCTTCTGCCTGCTCAAGCTCTGCTGCTCTCGACCGCTCCCTGCTCGCCCGCTTCCGCGCCCACCCTGCTGCACTGCGCCACCCCCGTGCTCACACCGGCACCCACTATCGTCGCTCCCGCCGGCTCCCCGCGTCCCACCTTCGCCCGCTCCTCCCTTCGCCCATAGCCGCGCCCCACCGCTTGCGGCGGCGTCCGCCTCCGGCCGGCGGAGCCCACCCGGGCCGCCACTGCCCCGCCGCGGCTGTTGGCTCAAGCCGAGGCCGCCAACGCCCTCCTCTGCCACTTCCGCCCTCCGCCGTGGCCTCTGGCCACCGGAGTTTACCCGCCGGCCTAATTGGCCATTAAGGCCCTAACCCCCCTACTAACCCCCACTAACATACGGGCCCCATGTGTTTAATTAAAATAAATAACCATGTCAGTTTAGCCACTCAGTATGACATGTGGGACCCTCCTTGTTAATTAAATCCTTTTAATTAAAAGCTATTAACTAATAGTCAATGACAGGTGGGCCCCGACGCCCCTTTGACTGGTCAGCGTGGTCCAGTCAACTGCTAACTGTGCAGTTGATTGGCCCACCAGTCGGCCCCTCTGTGCACTGCACCGGGTGCAGCTAACAATTTCCTTTTAAATTTCAAAATTAATATAAATTCCAGAATTTTCAGAAAATGTTTAAAATTTTGAAAAATAATATAAAATAAAGCGTAAGTCAGATGAAAATATTTTATATATGAAAACCGATCAGAAAAACGTGACGAATCCGAATATGTGGTCCGTTTGTCAGCCACACGTCCTTAGCATAGCAAACATGCAACATTTCACCTCCGGTTCATCTGCCCGAAAACGCAATACACAGGGAATACTTTCCCGGATGTTTCCCCCTTCGCCGGTATGGCCTACTACTGTGTTAGGTCAACCCTAGCACCGCGTATTGCCATGTTGTGCTTTGTGTTGCTTTGATTTCTCTATTATTTATCGTGTTCCCCCTCCATTACTTCTTTCCGGTAGACCCCGAGACTGCCGGTGACCCCAGTTCGACTACGGTGTTGACGACCCTTCCTTCTTGCCAGAGCAACCAGGCAAGCCCGTCCTCCTTGATCACCAGATATCGCCTATTCTTCTCTCTACTGCTTACATTGGAGTAGTGGAGCATGTTACTACATTCCGTTAATCCTATTCTGTTGCATAGCCTGTCCTTGCTACTACCGTTGTTACCTTACCTGCAATCCTAAATGCTTAGTATAGGATGCTAGTTTGTCATTAGTGGCCCTACATTCTTGTCAGTCTGCCATGCTATACTATCGGGCCGTGATCACGTTGGGTGTTGATCACGGGTATATACTATACATATTACACATGATACATGTTGTGACTAAAGTCGGGTCGGCTCATTGAGTACCCGTGGTTGATTCATGAATTGGGGGCTGAAAGGACATACTTTCCCGACGGCCCTCTGTGTGGATCTTTGTGGCGGAGCGACAGGGTAGGTTGAGACCACCCAGGAGAGAGGTGGGCCTGGCCCTGGTCGGCGTTCGCGGTTACTTCAAGATAACACGCTTAACGAGATCTTGGTATTTGATCTGAGTTCGGCCACTGGCCTATACGCACTAACCAACTACGGGGGAATAGTTATGGGCACTCGACGTCGTGGTATCAGCCGAAGCCTTCGTGACGTCAGCGACTGAGCGGCGCGCGCTGGGTTGGACCGCGTAACGCAACTTCCTTTGTAATGGAGGTTGCTAGGTCTGTTCACCGGCCGCGTACGCAACATGCAGGTGTGCAATGGGCGACGGGCCCAGACCCCTGCGCGCATAGGATTTAGACCGGCGTGCCGACCTCTCTATTGAGCCTAGGTGGGGCTGCGACGTGTTGATCTTCTGAGGCCGGGCATGACCCAGGAAAGTGTGTCCGGCCAAAGGGGATCAAGCATGTTGGGAAATGTGGTGCACCCCTGCAGGGAAGTTTTGTTGGAAATATGCCCTAGAGGCAATAATAAAATGGTTATTATTATATTTCCTTGTTCATGATAATTGTCTATTGTTCATGCTATAATTGTGTTATCTGGAAATCCTAATACATGTGTGAATACATAGACCACAACATGTCCCTAGTGAGCCTCTAGTTGACTAGCTCGTTGATCAATGTTACAGTTTCCTAACCATGGACATTGGATGTCATTGATAACAGGATCACATCATTAGGAGAATGATGTGATGGACAAGACCCAATCCTAAGCATAGCACAAGATCGTGTAGTTCGTCTGCTAAAGCTTTTCTAATGTCAAGTATCATTTTCTTAGACCATGAGATTGTGCAACTCCCAGATACCGTAGGAATGCTTTGGGTGTGCCAAATGTCACAACGTAACTGGGTGGCTATAAAGGTGCACTACGGGTATCTCCGAAAGTATCTGCTGGGTTGGCATGAATCGAGACTGGGATTTGTCACTCCATATGACGGAGAGGTATCTCTGGGCCCACTCGGTAAGACATCATCGTAATGAGCTCAATGTGACTAAGGGGTTGGTCACGGGATGATGTTTTACGGAACGAGTAAAGTGACTTGCCGGTAATGAGATTGAACGAGGTATTGGGACACCGACGATCTAATCTCGGGCAAGTAACATACCGATTGACAAAGGGAATTATATACGGGATTGATTGAATCCTCGACATCGTGGTTCATCCGATGAGATCATCGTGGAACATGTGGGATCCAACATGGGTATCCAGATCCCGCTATTGTTTATTGGCTGGAGAGATGTCTCGGTCATGTCTGCATGATTCCCGAACCCGTAGGGTCTACACACTTAAGGTTCGATGACGCTAGGGTTATAGGGAAAGTTTGTACGTGGTTACCGAATGTTGTTCGGAGTCCCGGATGAGATCTCGGACATAACGAGGAGTTCCGGAATGGTCCGGAGACAAAGATTTATATATGGGAAGTCCTTATTCGATCACCGAAAGTGTTCGGGGGTTTATCGGTATTGTACCGGGACCACCGAAAGGGTTCCGGGGGTCCACCGGGAGGGTCCACCTGCCCCGGAGGGCCCTATGGGATGAATGTGGAAGGGGAACCAGCCCCTAGGTGGGCTGGGCGCCAAACCCCCTAGGGCCCATGCGCCTAGGGTTTGGGGGAACCCTAAAGGGGGCGCTCCCCTAGGCTTGGGGGGCAAGCCTTCCCCCTTGCCCCCCTCTAGATCTATCGGGAGGGGGCCGGCCCCCCTCTCCTGTGCCCCTATAAATAGAGGGGAGGTGGGAGGGCAGCCAGACAACATCCAAGGCACAGCCCTCCTCCTCCCGCGACGCTTGGCGAAGCCCTACCGGAGTACCACGCTGCTCCAACACCACCACGCCGCCGTGCTGCTGCGGGACGGAGTCTTCCCCAACCTCTCCCTCTCTCCTTGCTGGATCAAGGCGCGGGAGACGTCACCGGGATGCACGTGTGTTGAACGCGGAGGCGCCGTTGTTCGGTGCTTAGATCGGAATCAACCGCGATCTGAATCGCTGCGAGTATGACTCCTTCATCCACGTTCTTGTAACGCTTCCATTTCGCGATCTTCAAGGGTATGAAGATACACTCCCCCCTCTCTCTCGTTGCTAGTCTCTCCATAGATTGATCTTGGTGATGCGTAGAATTTTTTTAATTTCTGCAACGATCCCCAACAGTGGCATCATGAGCTAGGTCTATGCGTAGTTTCTATGCACGAGTAGAACACAAGTTGTTGTGGGCGTTGATTTTGTCAATTTACTTACCGTTACTAGTCTTATCTTGATTCGGCGGCATCGTGGGATGAAGCGGCCTGTACCAACCTTACACGTACGCTTACGTGAGACAGGTTCCACCGACTGACATGCACTAGTTGCATAAGGTGGCTAGCGGGTGTCTGTCTCTCCCACTTTAGTCAGATCGGATTCGTTGAAAAGGGTCCTTATGAAGGGTAAATAGAAATTGGCATATCACGTTGTGGTTTTTGCGCACGTAAGAAACGTTCTTGCTAGAAACCCATAGCAGCCACGTAAAAACATGCAACAACAATTAGAGGATGTCTCACTTGTTTTTGCAGGGTGTGCTATGTGATGTGATATGGCCAAAAGAATGTGATGAATGATATATGTGATGTATGAGATTGATCATGTTCTTGTAATAGGAATCACGACTTGCATGTCGATGAGTATGACAACCGGCAAGAGCCATAGGAGTTGTCTAAATTATTTATGACCTACGTGTCACTGAAAAAACCTTGTAATTACTTTACTTTATTGCTAACCGTTAGCCATAGTAGTAGAAGTAATAGTTGGCGAGACAACTTCATGAAGACACGATGATGGAGATCATGGTGTCATGCCGGTGACGATGATGATCATGGCGCCCCGAAGATGGAGATCAAAAGGAGCAAAATGATATTGGCCATATCATGTCACTATTTGATTGCATGTGATGTTTATCATGTTTTACATCTTATTTGCTTAGAACGACGGTAGCATAATTTCAAGAAAGTGTTCCCTTCCCCCTAACTGTGCACCATTGCTAAGGTCCGTTGTTCCGAAGCACCACGTGATGATCGGGTGTGATAGGTTCTAACGTTCGCATACAACGGGTGTAAGCCAGATTTACACACACAATACACTTAGGTTGACTTGACAAGCTAGCATGTATAGACATGGCCTCAGAACACAGAAGACCAAAAGGTCGAACATGAGTCGTATAGAAGATATAGTCAACATGAAGATGTTCACCGATGATGACTACTCCGTCTCACGTGATGATCAGACATGACCTAGTTGACTCGGATCATGTATCACTTAGATGACTAGAGGGATGTCAATCTAAGTGGGAGTTCATTAAATAATTTGATTAGATGAACTTAATTATCATGAACATAGTCTAAAACTTTGCAATATGTCTTGTTGATCAAATGGCCCATGCTAATGTTGCCCTCAACTTCAACACGTTCCTAGAGAAAACCAAGCTAAAAGACGATGGCAGCAACTACACGGACAGGGTCTGTAACCTGAGGATTATCCTCATAGCTGCCAAGAAAGCATATGTCCTTGAAGCACCGCTAGGTGACGCACCTGTTTTCCCAGCAACTCAAGACGTTATGAACGCCTGGTAGTCACGTAGTGATGATTACTCCCTGGTTCAGTGCGACATGCTTTACAGCTTAGAACCGGGGCTCCAAAAGCGTTTTGAGCAAAATAGAGCATATGAGATGTTCCAAGAGCTGAAAATGGTTTTCCAAGCTCATGCCCGAGTCGAGAGATATGAAGCCTCCGACAAGTTCTACAATTGTAAGATGGAGGAGAACAGTTCTGTCAGCGAGCACATACTCAAAATGTCTGGGTTGCACAACCGCTTGTCTCAGCTGGGAGTCAATCTCCCGGATGACGCGGTCGTTGACAGAATCTTTCAGTCGCTTCCACCTAGCTACAAGAGCTTTGTGATGAACTTCAATATGCAGGGGATGGAAAAGACCATTCCTGAGGTGTATTCAATGCTGAAATCAGCGGAGGTGGAGATCAAAAAGGAACATCAAGTGTTGATGGTGAATAAAGCCACTAAGTTCAAGAAAGGCAAGGGTAAAAAGAACTTCAAGAAGGACGGCAAGGGAGTTGCTGCGCCCGGTAAGCAAGCTGCCGGGAAGAAGCCAAAGAATGGACCCAAGCCTGAGACTGAGTGCTTTTATTGCAAGGGAAACAGTCACTGGAAGCGGAACTGCCCCAAGTACTTAGCGGATAAGAAGGCCAGCAATACCAAAGGTATATGTGATATACATGTTATTGATGTGTACCTAACCAGCGCTCGTAGTAGCTCATGGGTATTTGATACCGGTGCGGTTGCTCATATTTGTAACTCAAAACAGGAGCTGCGGAATAAGCGGAGACTAGCGAAGGATGAGGTGACGATGCGCGTCGGGAATGGTTCCAAGGTCGATGTGATCGCCGTCGGCACGCTGCCTCTACATTTACCTACTGGATTAGTTTTAAACCTCAATAATTGTTATTTAGTACCAGCTTTGAGCATGAACATTGTATCTGGATCTTGTTTAATGCGAGATGGCTACTCATTTAAATCCGATAATAATGGTTATTCCATTTATATGAGAGATATGTTTTATGGTCATGCCCCGCTGGTCAATGGTTTATTCTTGTTTAATCTCGAACGTGACGTTACACATGTTCATAGTGTGAATACCAAGAAGTGTAAGGTTGATAATGATAGTCCCACATACTTGTGGCACTGCCGCCTTGGTCGCATTGGTGTCAAACACATGAAGAAACTCCATGCAGATGGACTTTTGGCGTCTCTTGATTATGAATCATTTGACACGTGCGAACCATGCCTCATGGGCAAAATGACCAAGACTCCGTTCTCCGGAACAATGGAGCGAGCGACCAACTTATTGGAAATCATACATACTGATGTGTGCGGTCCAATGAGCGTTGAGGCTCACGGTGGTTATTGTTATGTTCTCACCCTCACCGATGACTTACGTAGATATTGGTACGTCTATTTAATGAAACACAAGTCTGAGACCTTTGAAAAATTCAAGGAATTTCAGAGTGAGGTTGAGAATCAACGTGACAGGAAAATAAAGTTCTTACGATCAGATCGTGGGGGAGAATATTTGAGTCACGAATTTGGCACGCACTTAAGGAAATGTGGAATTATTTCACAACTCACGCCGCCTAGAACACCTCAGCGTAATGGTGTGTCCGAACGTCGCAATCGCACTCTATTGGATATGGTGAGATCTATGATGTCTCTTACCGACCTACTGCTATCATTTTAGGGTTATGCTTTAGAGACTGCCGCATTCACTTTAAATAGGGCTCCGTCGAAATCTGTTGAGATGACACCGTATGAATTATGGTTTGGGAAGAAACCTAAGCTGTCGTTTCTGAAAGTTTGGGGATGCGATGCTTATGTCAAGAAACTTCACTCTGAAAAGCTCGAACCCAAGTCGGAAAAATGCGTCTTCATAGGATACCCTAAGGAAACTATTGGGTATACCTTCTACCTCAGATCCGAAGGCAAGATCTTTGTTGACAAGAATGGATCCTTTCTAGAGAAAAGAGTTTCTCTCGAAAGAAGTAAGTGGGAGGAATGTAGAACTTGATGAGGTACTGCCTCTTGAACAGGAAAGTGGCGCAGCTCAAGAAAATGTTTCTGTGGTGCCTGCACCAACTAGAGAGGAAGTTAATGATGATGATCAAGGAACTTTGGATCAAGTTGCTACTAAACTTCGTAGGTCCACAAGGACACGTTCCTCACCAGAGTGGTACGACAACCCTGTCCTAGAAATCATGTTGTTAGACAACGGTGAACCTTCGAACTATGAAGAAGCGATGGCGGGCATGGATTCTGACAAATGGCTGGAAGCCATGGAATCCGAGATAGGATCCATGTATGAAAACGAAGTATGGACTTTAACTGACTTGCCCGATGATCGACGAGCCATAGAAAATAAATGGATCTTTAAGAAGAAGACATACGCGGATGGTAATGTGACCGTCTATAAGGCTCGGCATGCCGCTAAGGGTTATCGACAAGTTCAAGGGGTTGACTACGATGAGACTTTCTCACCCGTGGCGAAGCTGAAGTCCGTTCGAATCATGTTAGCAATTGCCACATTCTATGATTATGAGATATGGCAAATGGACGTCAAAACGGCATTCCTTAATGGTTTCATTAAGGAAGAATTGTATATGATGCAGCCAGAAGGTTTAGTCGATCCTAAGAATGCTGACAAGGTGTGCAAGCTCCAACGCTCAATCTATGGGCTGGTGCAAGCATCTCGGAGTTGGAACATTCGATTTGATGAGATGATCAAAGCATTTGGGTTTACGCGGACTTATGGAGAAGCCTGTGTTTACAAGAAAGTGAGTGGGAGCTCGGTAGCATTTCTCATATTATATGTGGATGACATACTATTGATGGGAAATGATATAGAATTCTTGGAAAGCATAAAGGCCTACTTGAATAACTGTTTTTCAATGAAGGACCTTGGAGAAGCTGCTTATATATTAGGCATCAAGATCTATAGAGATAGATCGAGATGCCTCATTGGTCTTTCACAAAGCACGTACCTTGACAAGATATTGAAGAAGTTCAATATGGATCAGTCCAAGAAGGGGTTCTTACCTGTGTTGCAAGGTGTGAGATTGAGCATGGCTCAATGCCTGACCACGGCAGAAGATAGAGAAAAGATGAGTGTCATCCCCTATGCCTCGGCCATATGATCTATTATGTATGCCATGCTATGTACCAGACCTGGTGTAAACCTTGCCGTAAGTTTGGTAGGAAGGTACCAAAGTAATCCCGGCATGGAACACTGGACAGCGGTCAAGAATATCTTGAAGTACCTGAAAAGGACTAAGGATATGTTTCTCATTTATGGAGGTGACGAAGGGCTCGTCGTAAATGGTTACGTCGATGCTAGCTTCGACACAGATCTGAATGACTCCAAGTCACAAACCAGATACATGTATATTTTTAATGGTGGGGCAGTCAGCTGGTGCAGTTGCAAGCAAAGCGTCGTGGCAGGATCTACATGTGAAGCGGGGTACATGGCAGGCTCGGAGGCAGCACATGAAGCAATCTGGATGAAGGAGTTCATTACCGGCCTAGGAGTTATTCCCAATGCATCGGGCCCAATGACTCTCTTCTGTGACAACACTGGAGCCATTGCCCTTGCCAAGGAGCCCAGGTTTCACAAGAAGACCAGGCATATCAAGAGTCGCTTCAACTCCATTCGTGAAAATGTTCAAGATGGAGACATAGAGATTTGTAAAGTGCATATGGACCCAAATGTCGCAGATCCGTTGACTAAACCTCTTCCATGAGCAAAACATGATCAACACCAGAACTCTATGGGTGTTCGATTCATCAGAATGTAGCTAGAATATTGACTCTAGTGCAAGTGGGAGACTGTTGGAAATATGTCCTAGAGGCAATAATAAAATGGCTATTATTATATTTCCTTGTTCATGATAATTGTCTATTGTTCATGCTATAATTGTGTTACCCGGAAATCGTAATACATGTGTGAATACATAGACCACAACATGTCCCTAGTGAACCTCTAGTTGACTAGCTCGTTGATCAATAGATGGTTACAGTTTCCTAACCATGGACATTGGATGTCATTGATAACGGGATCACATCATTAGGAGAATGATGTGATGGACAAGACCCAATCCTAAGCATAGCACAAGATCGTGTAGTTCGTCTGCTAAAGCTTTTCTAATGTCAAGTATCATTTTCTTAGACCATGAGATTGTGCAACTCCAGGATACCGTAGGAATGCTTTGGGTGTGCCAAACGTCACAACGTAACTGGGTGGCTATAAAGGTGCACTACGGGTATCTCCAAAAGTATCTATTGGGTTGGCACGAATCGAGGCAGGGATTTGTCACTCCGTATGACGGAGAGGTATCTCTGGTCCCACTCGATAAGACATCATCGTAATGAGCTCAATGT
Source organism: Triticum monococcum (assembly GCA_034509565.1). Lineage (NCBI taxonomy): Eukaryota > Viridiplantae > Streptophyta > Magnoliopsida > Poales > Poaceae > Triticum > Triticum monococcum. Next base: position 351,193,408 of record CM067845.1, read on the forward strand.
GACTAAGGGGTTGGTCACGGGATGATGTGTCACGGAACAAGTAAAGTGACTTGCCGGTAACGAGATTGAACGAGGTATTGGGATACCGACGATTGAATCTCGGGCAAGGAACATACCGATTGACAAAGGGAATTGTATATGGGATTGATTGAATCCTCGACATCTGTCGGTGCGGAACGACACCTATGGGATCACAAGAATCCCTACTACGGTTAGCGGGGCGCGGGGTCATGGGAAGAGCAGATCTAACAGGTAGCCAACAGTTTGTTTATCCAGGTTCGGGCCGCAAGGATGCGTAAAACCCTACTCCTGCTTTGGTGGATTGTATATCGGTGTTCTTGAGCTAGCTATGGGGCGTGAGGAGCTCCAAAAAGCCGAATCCCCCTCCTGGTCGCCTCGGGCCTCCTTTTATAGAAAAAAGGGGATGCCACAGTGGCACACAGGAGGTGGAAAGGGTACAGTGATGCAAGGTCATCCCTCGCATTACAAGACAAGGCGCATTTAATGCGTCTTGCTTAAGTGTCCTTGCTTTATCGGGGACGGGGGAGAAACCTGTCTCATCCATCGCCGCTCCTTCTTGTGTCGACACGCGCCCTGGCCAGTGATGCCTGCGATGCCACGTAGGTAGGAAGGCAGCTGAGGTGGCGCAGTGGTGGGTCTTCATGAAGATCTGCATGCCGCCACGCAGGCGCCTGCCCAGCTGGTTGGGTCGGCGGCTGCATGCATGCGGTGGTGGAGGTTTAGTCGATGTGGGCCTGATGGTGGCCCTGTGAGTGTCCTCGGCAAGGGCCTTGCCGGGGCCCCGGCAAGGGTCTTGCCGAGGCGCCTGCTGTCATCCCTGGTAAGGCGCTTGCCGGGGGCCTTGTGGTCTTCCTCGGCTGGGATCCCGCCAAGGGTTGTCGTCTCCTTAGTGCGTATCTGATCTTGAATGTCTTCACGAAGATCTGCATGCCGCCACGGGGATGTCTCCCGAATCCTTGCCCTTTGGGGGTGGTGGACTCAAGGGTGACTTGCTCCGTAGGCGCGGGACGAGTTGCCGCGGCAAGGGTCTTGCCGGGGCTGCTAGAACTGTCCCCCGACAAGGATTTTGCCGGGGGAGTCCGCTTCGTTCCCTTTGCTCTTCATGGTCTTGGCCTTGGTGTCGTTCTAGTTCTCTTGAGCTTCGGTCTTACCCTGGCTCACCTCACTTGCCTTGCTTGGTGTGGTGGTGCCCGTGGCTCAGAATGCCCATGCACAGTTATAGGGGTACAAAAAGTGTACCCCTCTTTTTGTACACCGACAGGAGCCCCCGGGCCTGGGCCACACATAAGCGCAACGCGTTGTTGGGCTAGGCCCAAAAATGGTGCGTGGGCAGGCGGGGCGGTTTTTACCGCGGTAAGATCCTTCGCGCGCTGTGCTTCCCACGACTCCCGCGCGTGGCGTGGCGTGGGGAGGCGCGTGTGATGTGGGCGGCATGCGTGGGGTTGGTTCCCGCAGGCATGCGTCACATCATGGTAAAGGGGGCGGTTCGTGCCTTCCCCATAAACGGAGGGAGGCGTGGAGGCGTGACCCATTTACTGAATGGGGCCAAGGCGCGGTCCTCGAGGCATCCACTCCCCACGATCACGGGGTGGGGAGAGGTCGCCTCACCCGTCCCCTCGGTTCTGCACGTCCGCCACGTGTCCCCCATGCGCTTGGGGTGGCAAACGGTGGAGGCGGGAAACCGGGTCGTTGCTGGTTGGGGCAGCGGGTCGGCCCTGGCTCCCTGCGCCTCCCGTGTCTTGATTTGCCGAGCGGGGCGGCCAAACCCCAACCCCGATCCTTTATAAAGAGCGGGAGGGGGGGATGGTGTCCCGCATTCTTTCATCTTCTTCTTCCTTCAGCTTCTGCTCCTCCCTTCCATCTGTCATGGAGAGAGGGAACCCCGGTCCTTCAACAGTGGCGGCGAGGGTCGCCGCTCGACAACGCATCCCTCCTTCTCCTGCGCCTGCAGTGGCAGAGCCAGCCGCGAGGGGAAGGGGGAGGGGGCGAGGCCGTGGGCGAGGCCGGGGTGCTCGGGGAAGAGGAGGACGGGGTGGCGCGCTGGCCTCGCCTCCGCCAGCAGCTCCTCCTCCAATGGAGGGCCACGTTGGGGATGACCCTTGTGAGTTATTCGTTAGGCCGCGCCGGCCGCCGCGCCGTCGCCTTCGTCTCCCGACTCCATTTGCGCGGGAGATGGAGCTGGATCTGCCGGAGTCGTTGTGGCTGCAGATGAGGGGCTGCGGGATCAGTGGCCCGCGGGCCCGCATCGACTTCCCCGCCCCTCACGTGATGTATCTTCGTCGGGGATGGAAGACGTTTGCTCATATCCACCACTTGACGGAGGGGATTACTCTCCATTTTAAGTTGATGGAGGGTGGCCTTCTCTCTGTCAAGGTCTTCGGGTGCTTTGAGACCCGTGCAAGGTGCTGCATGGAGAGCTCTTCTGATAGTGAAGACTCCTCCTCGGGCGGGAGTGACGAGGAGGACAACGGCAGTGACGACGAGGGTAGGAGGCGGCAGGATGACGGGTTTGATTAGGTGTTGGGCGCCGCTCCGTGCGGCACCGGCGACCCCATCATTCGCGTCGCCGGCTCCCTGAACTTCTCGAGGTCGTCTCCTTGGGCGGCTGGCGTTGGGAGGCTGTGGAAGAGGAAGAGGGCGGGCGGCAAGGCCGTCAAGTCGGAGTACGTGGGCACCAACGCCTTCGACGCATGCTGACATCCTGCCGCCTCGTCTTCGAGCTCTGCTTCCGGCGCTGCCATCACCATCCAGCCATTGGACGGCCACCAAGATGTTCTCTTGGTGTCTTCTGCCACCTGTAGCTCGCCTAGGCGCTCCTTTTGTCCCTTTCGCCTCCTTGACCTGCCTCCTGAGGAGAGGGACAAGAAAGGGATTATGTGCATCTTATCTCTTTTTAGTTTGTAAGCCTTTGGGCCTTTGTTGAATTTAAAACTTGTAATCCCATCATTCATGTTTTTCATTCCCTATGGACTGTACCTGAGTGGAATGTTTTTAATGAAAAAGGGATGCTTGCCAGGTCATTTTTTTGTGGGTGAAACCCACGGCAAGGAATAAATCCTTGATATCTTTAAGATAAACATTTCCTTGCCTGGCAGCAGGCCTTGCCATCTCTCCACTTTGCTCGACCTTCCTCACGCCTTTGGCGGAGGCAGGGATGAGGCGGGTTCAGGCTCCTTGTTTCATCCTTTCGCTGCCGCGACTACGATCAAACTTGGCCCCAGGAACGAGCCCTAGGGCCTAGAGTTATGGGAGCGCGGTAGCTTAGGGGAAAACGAGGTTTCACATACCTCAGTCCATAATGGAATGCATGATAAGGGATGAAGAAATTATCTGAAGCTGCAGCCCCCGGCAACCCTGGTTTGCCGTGGGTGAATCTTTGCTCTTGCAGCCCCCGGCAATACTGGCTTGCCGGGGGCTAGATGCTGGTCTATTCCTCTTTTTTTTCCTCCCCAAGTGGTTCGACACGGATATCCGTGTGTCCTATGAACCAAAGAAGACAAAAGAAAGACGAAGAGACGCACACTCGACCTCTAAGCTAGGGGTTAGTCGCCGCTAAGCACTATCAACCCTAACCAAGGACGAGACTCGACCTAGCATGCATGCTATAACTCAGGGCACCAGCGCTTCATTTACTTATGCTCAGGGTCTGCGCATGACTTTGTACAAAGGGTTACATGCATCATCGGCAATGCTCGTACAAAAGGTGGCTTGCCGGGGGGCCCGGCAAGCCACACCTCACGGGTAAAACTTGCGAAGATGCTCAATGTTCTAGGTGTTACTCACCGGAATGGCATCTTTGGTCTCCAGGCGGACTGCGCCGGGCCTGGTGACTCGTATTACCCGATAAGGGCCTTCCCACTTTGGCGTCAACTTGTTGGAATTTTTGGCCGACTGAACGCGCCGAAGAACAAGGTCGCCTTCCTCAAAGCTTCGGGCATGGCTTGCTGGTAGCGCGCTGCTCTCACAGCCGCCCGAAGACGATCTTCCTCAAGGAGCGTTGCATCATCTTGCCGCAATTGCTCTTGCTCAAGCTCATCATAAGAGAGCACTCGAGGTGACCCGTATATGAGTTCAGTGGGGAGAACTGCTTCTGCCCCGTATACCAGGGCAAAGGGTGTCTGGCCGGTGGCTCGATTTGGTGTCGTTCTGATTGACCAAAGAACCACCGGCAATTCATCAATCCAGCACCTTCCTCTCTTGTGCAGCCTTTCAAAGGTCTTTGTCCTTAAGCCTCGCAGTACTTCAGCGTTTGTCCTCTCAGCTTGACCAGTGCTTCATGGGTGAGCAACGAAAGCGAAATAGACTTTGCTGCCGAGGTCTTGGGTATATTGCATGAAGGTGCGGCTTGTGAACTATGTACCATTGTCGGTGATGACCCTGTTGGGTACACCAAATCGGCACACTAGTCCCTTGAAAAAATTGACGGCTGACTGAGCTGTGACCTTTCCTCACTGCTTCCACCTCTGGCCACTTTGTGAACTTGTCGATTGCGACGTACAAGTACTCAAAGCCCCCGACAGCGGGGGGGAAAGGGCCCAGTATGTCGAGCCCCCAGACCGAGAAGGGCCAGGAGAGAGGAATGGTTTGAAGGGCTTGAGCTGGCTGATGAAGCTTCTTTGAATGGAACTGACATGCTTCACACCTGGTGACTAGTGTCGTCGCATCCTGGAGGGTGGTGGGCCAGAAGAAGCCTTGCCGAAACGCTTTGCCGGCAAGGGCCCTTGACCCGATGTGGGATCTACATATGCCTCCATGTATCTCCGCCAACAGCCCCAGTCCTTCCTCTCGAGGGATACACTTCAATTTCACGCCGTTCGGCCTCTTTCTGTACAGGACATCATCGACGAACTGGTACATAGTAGAGCGAGGGGCTACTTTTTCCGCTTCTTCCTGCTCCTCAGGAAGTTCCCCTGTTTGGAGGAATTGGACGGTATGCTGTGCCCATGCTGGAGCCTGGGGCTCGACGGTGAGGACTAAAGGCGTTTCCTCCGCTATAGGAGAGGCTGTCTCGACGGCAAGAGCTTGATGCTCCGCCGGAGCTAGCCGTCCCGTGGCGGGCTCAGTATCCCCGGCAACATCCTTGCGGCGGCTCCGGGGAGCTCGGCGGGAAAGTACTTGTCGGGCCCTGATTTTCTCCTCTTGTTTTGCTTTGTTGATGGATCAACGGATGGCTGAGTTAGCTGAAGCACAAAGGTACCCGGTTCCACAGGTAGCTTGAGGGCAGCGCATTTTGACAGGTAATCGGCGATATCATTCTCCGCTTGGGGAACGTATTCTGCCTGTATACCGTCAAAATGCTCTTCCAGCTTTCTCACTTCATCGACGTAGGCCTTCATTAACGGGCTCTGGTAATCCTTGTTGACTTGCTTGACGACAAGTTGTGAGTCGCCTCTGACGACGAGTTTCTTGATTCCGAGGTCTGCCGCGATCCTGAGACTGGCAAGCAGCCCTTCGTACTCAGCCGTATTGTTTGTTGACACCTCCCTGGGGAAGTGCATCTAGATCACATACTTGAGGTGCTTTCCGGTGGGCACGACAAGCAGTACGCCAGCCCCGGCGCCCTGTAAGGAGAAAGCTCCATCAAAGTACATGATCCAATCGCAACTTGCCTCCTTGCCGGGGAGAGCAGTCTCTTGGGTTTCTTCGTCAGGCGTCGCGGTCCACTCTGCAATGAACTCCGCCAGGACTCGGCTTTGAATCGTCGAGGTACTCTCAAACTTGAGGCCAAAGCTGGACAGTTCCAGTGCCCACTCTACGATCCTTCCTGTTGCGTCTGGATTGTGCAATATCCGTTGCAGAGGGAGGCGAGTGACGCCAGTGATTTCGTGCGCCTGGAAGTAGTGACGTAGCTTCCTCGAGGCCATAAGAAGGCCGAAGAGCAGTTTCTGCACACCGGAGTACCTTGATCTAGCCCCCTGTAGAAGGGAGCTAACAAAGTAGACCAGGTGCTGCATCATCTTCTTCCTTGGCGGCACTACAACCGGTTGCGTCGTCTCGGCATCGGTGGCATCGGGCTCCGTCGCTGCTATTACCTCATCATCAATTTCTCTCTGCGCCACTAGTGCGGCGCTGACCACCTGGTTCGTTGCCGCCAGGTACAGCAGCAACGGTTCCTGTGGCCTAGGCGCAACTAGTATCGGCGCGGAGGAGAGGCACCTCTTCAAATCTTGCAATGCTTCTTCGGCTTCTGGCGTCCACTCCATCGGGCCCGCCTTTTTCAAAATCTTGAAAAAGGGAAGGGCGCGCTCAGTGGACCTGGAAATGAACCTGCTCGTGGCGGCAACGCAACCAGCAAGCCGACGCACATCCTTGACTCGCTTGGGCGCTTCAATCTGCTCCACAGCTTTGATCTTGTCCGGATTGGCCTCTATCCCACGCTGTGACACAAAGAACCCGAGAAGCTTGCCAGACGGGATGCCGAAGACGCACTTCTCAGGGTTCAGCTTGAGATTGATCTTGCGTAGGTTTACAAATGTTTCTTGTAAATCTGATATGAGGGTTGCCCTGTTCTTGGTTTTGACCACTATATCATCCACATATGCTTCCATATTTCTATGGAGCTGGGGTTCAAAACCAATCTGGACCGCCCTTGCAAACGTTGAACCAGCACTCTCCAACCCGAAAGGCATCCGTATAAAGCAATACGTACCACATGGGGTGATGAATACCGTTTTCTCTTCATCTTCCCTTGTCATGAAGATCTGGTGGTAGCCGGAGTAGGCATCGAGGAATGACAACAGATCACACCTAGCTGTGTGTTGGAACTATGCCCTAGAGGCAATAATAAAATGGTTATTATTATATTTCTTTGTTCATGATAATTGTCTATTGTTCATGCTATAATTGTGTTATCCGGAAATCGTAATACATGTGTGAATACATAGACCACAACACGTCCCTAGTGAGCCTCTAGTTGACTAGCTCGTTGATCAAAAGATAGTCATGGTTTCCTGACTATGGACATTGGATGTCATTGATAACGGGATCACATCATTAGGAGAATGATGTGATGGACAAGACCCAATCCTAAACATAGCTCAAAGATCGTGTAGTTCGTCTGCTGTAGCTTTTTCGAATGTCAAGTATCATTTCCTTAGACCATGAGATTGTGCAACTCCCGGATACCATAGGAGTGCCTTGGGTGTGCCAAACGTCACAACGTAACTGGGTGACTATAAAGGTACACTACAGGTATCTCTGAAAGTGTCTGTTGGGTTGGCACGAATCGAGACTGGGATATGTCACTCCGTATGATGGAGAGGTATCTCTGGGCCCACTCGATAATGCATCATCATAATGAGCTCAATGTGACCAAGTGGCTGATCACGGGATCATGCATTACGGTACGAGTAAAGTGACTTGCCAGTAACAAGATTGAACGAGGTATTGGGATACCGACGATCGAGTCTCGGGCAAGTAACGTATCGATTGACAAAGGGAATTGTATACGGATTGATTGAATCCTCGACATCGTGGTTCATACGATGAGATCATCGTGGAGCATGTGGGAGCCAACATGGGTATCCAGATCCCGCTGTTGGTTATTGATCGGAGAGGCATCTCGGTCATGTCTGCATGTCTCCTGAACCCGTAGGGTCTACACACTTAAGGTTCGGTGACACTAGGGTTGTAGAGATATTAGTATGTAGTAACCCGAAAGTTGTTCGGAGTCCTGGATGAGATCCCGGACATCATGAGGAGTTTTGGAATGGTATGGAGGTAAAGATTTATATATAGGAAGTCCAGTTTCGGCCATCGGGAAGGTTTCGAGGGTCGCCGGTATTGTACCGGGACCACCAGAAGGGTCCCGGGGGTCCACCGGGTAGGGCCACCTATCCCGGAGGGCCCCATGGGTTGAGTTGGGAGGGGAACCAGCCCCTAGTGGGCTGGTGCAACCCCCCTTGGGCCTCCCCTGCGCCTAGGGTTGGGAAACCCTAGGGGTGGGGCGCCCCCCCACTTGGCTTGGGGGGGGGGAAGCCACCCCTTGGCCGCCGCCCCATTGGAGATCCATCTCCTAGGGCCGGAGCCCCCCAAGGCCCCTATATAAAGAGGGAGGGAGGGAGGGCAGCCGCACCCCTTGCTCTTGGCGCCTCCCTCTCCCTCCGTAACACCTCTCCTTCCCGCTTGCGCTTGGCGAAGCCTTGCCGGGATCCTGCTGCATCCACCACCACGCCGTCGTGCTGCTGGATCTTCATCAACCTCTCCTTCCCCCTTGCTGGATCAAGAAGGAGGAGACGTCTTCCCAACCGTATGTGTGTTGAACGCGGAGGTGCCATCCGTTCGGCACTAGGTCATCGGTGATTTGGATCACGTCGAGTACGACTCCATCAACCCCGTTCTCTTGAACGCTTCCGCGCGCGATCTACAAGGGTATGTAGATGCACTCCTCTCTCCCTCGTTGCTAGATGACTCCATAGATTGATCTTGGTGATGCATAGAAAATTTTAAAATTCTGCTATGATCCCAAACAGTGGCATCATGAGCTAGGTCTATGCGTAGTTTCTATGCACGAGTAGAACACAAAGTAGTTGTGGGCGTCGATATTGTCAATTATCTTGCCGTTACTAGTCTTATCTTGATTCGGCGGCATTGTGGGATGAAGCGGCCCGGACCGACCTTACACGTACGCTTACGTGAGACTGGTTCCACCGACTGACATGCACTAGTTGCATAAGGTGGCTGGCGGGTGTCTGTCTCTCCCACTTTAGTTGGATTGGATTCGATGAACAGGGTCCTTTTGAAGGGTAAATAGAAATTGGCAATTCACGTTGTGGTTTTGGCGTAGGTAAGAAACGTTCTTGCTAGAATCCTATAGCAGCCACGTAAAAACTTGCAACAATAATTAGAGGACGTCTAACTTGTTTTTGCAGCAAGTGTTTTGTGATGTGATATGGCCAAAGGATGTGATGAATGATATATGTGATGTATGAGATGGTCATGTTCTTGTAATAGGAATCATGACTTGCATGCCGATGAGTATGACAACCGGCAGGAGCCATAGGAGTTGTCTTAATTTATTTGTGACCTGCATGTCAGCATATAACGTCATGTAATTACTTTAATTTATTGCTAAACCGTTAGCCATAGTAGTAGAAGTAATAGATGACGAGACAACTTCAAGAAGACACGATGATGGAGATCATGGTGTCATGCCGGTGACAACGATGATCATGGAGCCCGAAGATGGAGATCAAAAGGAGCAAATGATATTGGCCATATCATGTCACTATTTGATTGCATGTGATGTTTATCATGTTTTACATATTATTTGCTTAGAATGACGGTAGCTTAAATAAGATGATCCCTCATAATAACTTCAAGAAAGTGTTCCCCCTAACTGTGCACCGTTGCGAAGGTTCGTTGTTTCGAAGCACCACGTGATGATCGGGTGTGATAGATTCTAACGTTCGAATACAACAGGTGTAAGCCAGATTTACACACACAATACACTTAGGTTGACTTGACGAGCCTAGCATGTACAGACATGGCCTCGGAACATGAAAGACCGAAAGGTCGAGCATGAGTCGTATAGAAGATACGATCAACATGTAGATGTTCACCAATGTTGGCTAGTCTGTCTCACGTGATGATCGGACACGGCCTAGTTAACTCGGATCATGTTTCACTTAGATGACTGGAGGGATGTCTATCTGAGTGGGAGTTCATTGAGTAATTTGATTAGATGAACTTAATTATCATGAACTTAGTCTAAAATCTTTACAATATGTCTTGTAGATCAAATGGCCCACGTTGTCCTCAACTTCAAACGCGTTCCTAGAGAAAACCAAGCTGAAAGATGATGGCAGCAACTATACGGACTGGGTCCGGAACCTGATGATC